>OY728165.1:1158488549-1159795370 GCA_963277665.1 Viscum album | reverse complement strand
GGTACAGTAAAGAGGTTGTAGCAAAATGGAGAAAGGATAAGGAACAGAGAAAGGAAGGTGATCCAAAGTTCGGACTTGACCCCGCTGAGGATTTTGCAGAAATAATAAGGGTAGAAGAAACCCTTAAGGCTGAAAAGAAAAAGAAAACTGTTATGAAAAGAAAGTCTCAAGACATTGATATTTCTAAAGTCTTGAAAGCAGTTGAGGAATCTAGTGCTCAACTTACCACAGAAGTGCATCAAGAGCCCATCGTACAGAGTCTCCCTGAGAAAGGAAAACAAAAACAAGTGATGAAAGAGATAGAAGAAGTGGAAGAAGAAGAAGGAGATTTTCTTTTAGAATTTCTTCAAAGTTCAAAAAAGAGTAGAGAGGAATCGGTTCAAATGCTGAGTGAAGGTGTTCAACAAACTCCTCATGCCGATCAAGCATGATCTCTGGACAGAATGTCATCTCAAGAAAAGCAAGCTGCTCAATCCTCCCACTCTGATAAAGTTGTTGTCATTAGTGACAGAGTAGTAGAAGAAAGAAAGCAGAAAGAAAAAGAAAAAGGAAAACATCCAGTTGATGAATCAAGAAGATCATATGAACTAGCATCATATGATGAAGATACTGATTCAGAACATATAATCTCAATCAAGAAGAGTGATTAAATTGTTCATGTTTTGAGAAGGGTTGAGAAGACCATTCCTTATTATCCAAGGTTGGAAGGGAAGATTGAATTTATTACTGACAATCAAAAGAAGAAGTTTGGCTCTGTAAAAGAATTGAGGATGAATGTTCTGTTAGTTGAAGCTGATTTGAATGTTCTTTCAGAATGTTTGGTTGCTCATAAGAAGGCCTAAAACAAGATGACCAAGTGGTCATACAAAACAGAGAGCTCAATCAATGATCATGAAATATCTATTGAAGATATAAGAAGGTTGTCAAATGAGCTTGCAGTTGCTTTCAATAAGCTTGACTGAGAAACAGTTGAAAGGTTGAATTTTTTGTCTTCTCAAAGAGCCGATGTTCTTTCAGTGAAAGATTTTCAAGAGAGAATTAATGTTTTTCAATCTGAATTCTCGAAGGTTTCATCTTTCAAAGATGAAATGGTTTTGTTGAAGAATAAAAATTCTTTGTTATCCAAAGATAACAATAATTTTCAAAACAGAATTGATACCCTTGAAGAAGTAATCAGAGTCCAGGAGGAGACTATCAAGAATCAAGATCAGATTTTTGCGGACCAACAAGAGCTTCTTAGAACTGAGGGTGAATCTATTTCTTAAGACAAGAAGGAGATAAAAAAGATGAAGGAAGTTCTTCATGAGTTAATCAAAAATTAGACAGAAAGAGAAAACTAGTGATCTGTATTTTTTTCAAGACTGGAAATGTTTGTTATCGTAATGTTTGTTATTTCATGTTTTTTTTTCTATTGCCTTGTATTGCTTTTCTAACTCCTTCATACAATTCAAGATCACTCCTTTCTTTTAGTAAATCACAAAGGGGAGAATGTTTACAAAGGGTAGAATGTTTTATAAAGGGGGAGAATGCTTTACAACACTCTTAAGGAAAATCTATGAATACAATCCTTAGGAAAGTCCATACCTTAGGCGGAGTTATTTGTATTCAAATTCATATTCATAAGAGTTTCCAAAAACTCAGGGGGAGATATGTTTTTCTTGTTATATTTTATTTATGTGTTGTGATTTCCAAAAAGGGGGATATTGTTGAGTCAAAAGTCCTATTTTGACTTCTATATCATGTCTTGGAATTCACAAATGTATTCTATCAAATTTTGGAAATTACAATTGTCTTCAATCATGTTTATCGTATCGTACAATGCTGATCGTACTAACCATATCGTTTCATACAATACTGATCATACTGACTCTATCAGTCATACCATACTAACTCTGTCAATCGTATTGTACTGACTCTGTCAATTGTACCACAATGACTCTGTCAATCGTATCGTACTAACTCTATCAATCGAATCATACTGACTCTACTATTCAGATGTTCATTACTTGTTTTGGTACTTTGTCAAAAGCACTTGTTTCATATGAATCATACCATTTCATATAAATATATATCATGTTTTTACTAATACGATGTCATTGAGTTAGTTATAAACTAATCAAAATGATGTCTTGCTTTCTATTTCAATATGATCGTTTTGATGCCAGGTGTCCAAGTCCCTCTGAGTTTTTCGGAGAAATATGACCGTTGGAGGAGTTGTGATCGTTGGAACCCGAGGCCTATAAATAGGAGGCCATATGAAGCTGAGAGAATAACATGAATGAGAGAAAAAATGAGACCTTGTGGAACAGCTGTGATACTATTCTTCAATCAAGATTCTAGAGAGAGATACTGTGAATTCTATCATCTACTTTCTGAGACCGATCATCGTATTGAGGGCTGCCGGTGATAGGCCGACAGACTCGCCGATCATCGTATCGAGGGCTGCTGGGGATAGGCAGACAGACGTGCTGATCATCGTATCAAGGGCTTCCGGGGATAGGCAGACAGACGTGCCGATCATCGTATCGTGGGCTGTCGGGGATAGGCAGACAGACGTATCGATCATCATATCGAGGGCTCACCAAGGTGTTGGTGAGACAGATCTTTTATCCTAGGTGAAAGGATAACCCTTCTCTTTGGGTTAAAAGAATTGTAATTCTTTTACATTTCCGCTGTTACTTGTATTAGAAAGGAATTCATATGGTTTCTTTTCTTATTTAAATATTCAATTGTAATTGTTTCAATTACAATTATTCTATAACATATTGTATTGGTTGATTCTATATGCTTTAAGGTAGAATCATTCATCTTTGTATTACTCTGATTATTGTGTTCATCTTGAATAAAATTGTTTTACATTACATTAGTATTACAATACATCATACCTTTTTATATTCAATACAATTGTGGGTGTTTGTATTTGTATTAGTTTATTATCATTTAAAATAATCTCTTAGTTGCTGAAACTCAAAAGTTTTTAAACCAACAATTCACCCCCCCTCTTGTATTGTTCCATCTAATAGACATACATATATATACATAATCAATCCAACACTCACTACCAGGCCTCAACTCTTCCTAGTATCATGTCTACCTTTCCCAAAATAATAAAAAAAAATAACAGGATTAAAAAAAATAAAACTCATCTGAAACCACTATGTGACGTCCCAACCTAGGTGCCACTAAACGGTTCCCTGAGCCAGTTGGTCACATGCCATCGAGTGCACCTCCCTTCACAACAAAGGGCGTCAACAAGTAGTGAGGGTCTAGTAATTCAGTATTGGGGAGACTATAACCTATTTTATCAGAATAAAAACCCAAATGGAAGAAAAAATAATAATAAAAAAGTGTAGAAGCATATAAATAACAAAAAAAACTATCATGTCATATGATATTGAAAATAGGAAAATACAATACTCAACTGAAAGGTAAAACATTAAATGAAAATTCAAGTGTCAATTGTCTATAATGAAACCTAATGTAAAGACACAAAGACTCCTATAAAGGTCGTGAACTATGTATAGTAATCTCTACTATGCTCCAATCTCAAATAGAAATCGATCCCAAGGCCTTGACCTTATCTTATCCTATGACAACAGAGTCTTCTCATGTGCTGATCAGGCAGCCCAAATAGGGTGTAAGTATGAATTAGTAGGCCACCACCAATGGTTTCTAAAAGAAGTCCAGTCTAAAGATAGTGTATGTAGTTTTATGAAGAAATGACGACAATTCTTAATAAAACAGTTATCAAATTTTCATATAATCTTTAATCATCACATTAGGACCAGTTTAAATTTTATTTTCCCATTTGAATCAACATTAATTATTATCATTTATTTGCGGTAGGTCACCATTCCTAACACCCTAAATCTCATTGAGTGTAGGTCATAATGCCTAGAACTCCAAATCTAATTAAGTGTAGGTTTCATTTCCTATCACTCTATATCTAATTCTTTGTTGTTCATTATTCCAAGGACACTATAATTTCTATCTTGGATAACTATTGGAGAGGAATGCCATGTCCCTGTCCCAACAAATAATCGATCAATAACAGCATGTCTAGGACCAAAAATATCACAGCCATTAAATCATTCATTAAATAACCAGAATTATCCACATCATTTCATTACTAATCTAATTATTAAATAAACATTTCAAATACAATTAGTTAACTTGATAATTATATACTCACGTCACCCATTAATTAATTCCTCAATTAATTAATCAATCAACATGATTATTTTGTTTCGAATTAATTATTCAAACATAGTTATCCTTATGAAATCTAAACGTGTCATAAATAATTTTAATAGTTAATTATATTTTATCAAAGTCATGGAACAAAATTAATTCTCACAATTAATTATATTTGGTCAACATCGTTCCACATTATTATTTCATATAGTTAATTATATTACAAAACCAAACATAATTTCATAATTAATTACCCCAATTAATTATCTTAATTCAATTAATTCAAAATATCAAATACAATATCAATTTGGGTAACCGCCTTTGATTTTCCTGTGATTGAATTATCTATTAATCAATAATGAAATCAGAAGTCAAAATTCCACATTCTTAATTACTCTAATTTAGGAAATCAATTATAAAGGGAAGATAGTAATTTCAAAAAATCTCATTCAAATATAAAATCCCTGACTATGGGAGTTTTATTTAGACCACATACCATATTATATTGACGGATTCTAGCCCAATAAAAATCCCCAGAATCCGATCATCCCAACAATATCGATCAAGATTTCGTTCTAAATCACTAAACAATAGTTAAGATCAAGGGAATCAGGATCATGAAAATCTAGATCTAGAATTAAAAAAAATACAAGATATAGATATCAACACCTAGGTTTAGTTCCATGGTAAATGTATAGATTTTCCCAGAAAATATCAACAAAATATAGTAGAGAGAACAAGTGTAACACCCCATGCTTCCAAGGTACGTTTCTCTTTGAATAATACAATAGCATGTGTTGTACGCAACTTCGAGTTCTAACACACCACAACCAATCAAATTAGTTGTTGTGAATAGTAATACTTGGTATTTGAAATTTTATAAAATTTACATTTCAAAATGGGATTCATTTTTTGGATTTGAAATATCGAAAATAGCCTAGAGATAATTTTTGGTATTTCATTGAAATCTTTCAATTTTTGAAGAATATTGAAAAAAACCAAGCTATTGTTTAAAACTGAATTTTTATTTAAATAATTATTTATTTTATATCAATTATTTTTATGTAAAATAGATACATAATACCTATATAAGTTTAATTTAATTCATTGGAGTTAGTTTATAATAATTTTAGATATATAAAAATTTTATTGAACTTTTTACCGTCTTTTACCCACCTCCTAGGAGTATTTTCAAATTTATATAAAACATAATTTTACCGGTTCTTTCAGTTGAATTGAAAAAATCTGAGAGACAATGTTGATATATGTAGGTAAATTTTTGTTCAAAAAGATGAATATAATTCGTTTTGAATAGTAACTTATTACTTTTATTTACCATAGTAAAAAGTAAATAGAGTAATTAAGGGTAAAAATGATATTATTACTACACTAACACATGTCCTAATTCCATTGGGTTAGTATATTTTGACAAAAAACAACCTCAGGAATAAAATGTGATCCTTTAGGTCAACATGGATTAGATTAGGACATTTATTATTATTTAATTCAAAGAAGAGTTAAAAGTGTTAAATTCAATGTTTAATAACTAAACAATTTTTAATATACGGATACACATAAGCTAAATTAGACAATAAATATTCATTATAAATATAAAAATATTTACTACATAATGGTATTTTATTTATATTTTTTAGACATTAAATAGTCTAATTTATTAGTGACACAATGATGATGTAGTAATTAAGTAATTAATGAAATATAAAAATAATTGATATTATAAATATCCAAATAAAAGTAATTTGATAATTTTAATAAATTAAACTAATTTTATAGGTAAATATGACATGTTATAGTTGGTTTAAAGAATTTTTTTCAAAGTAATAATGTTGTTATGAATATAGAAAAACCCCAAATACCAAATAGTGTCAAAATTGACATTAACGAGTTTTTAAAACAAATATTATATTATTAATTGATATTATATTCTTAAAAATATAAGGTTCATACAAAAGGATTATATAATTGTATGTTTATCATTAACAAACCAGTTTGGTTTCTCTTGGATGTATATAGTATGTTTATTAACAATATAATAAAATAATACAATGTGACATGGTAAATTTCAAACTAATTATCTAAGAGTGAAATCTATAATATAAAGTTAATATAGTTCCCCAAACCTATCTAAAACCTATTGGTTGAGTGGTTATTGACCCATACCCACATTAGAATTTAAATAATTCATTTTGGATCTATTAAAAACCAAAAATTAATTTATTATAAAATAGTATTTCTTGCTTTTCCGAAAGTTCTTCTCACACTTCTTCTAAAAGGGCACTCCCCCTTCCCTCAAATTCACACCCTAAAAGCCTTTTTTCTCATAAAAACCATGCCTAAATACCCACCCAAATGTCCTCCATTAATACAAGAGGTCTTAATTTTGTCATAAAAACAACCTAAAGAGCCATTTTGATCAAATAAAAATGAAGATCCTGAAGAAGAGGTAAATATTTCATCACCTCTTTCAACTTCCTTTCTTATTCATCTTCCTCTTTATTTGTTTTTTCCATTCTAAAATAATAAATCTAGTATCTTCTATATATTTTGATATTATTATAAATATGGTACAACCATATTCATTATTCTATCCATCCTTTTAGTGACATGT
Source organism: Viscum album (assembly GCA_963277665.1). Classification (NCBI taxonomy): domain Eukaryota; kingdom Viridiplantae; phylum Streptophyta; class Magnoliopsida; order Santalales; family Viscaceae; genus Viscum; species Viscum album. The sequence goes on along the minus strand of OY728165.1, from coordinate 1,159,788,547 downwards.
CACCATACATGCATACGTATGGCTTACCGTCTCCACGTCGTGGTTTAATTGTTATTCAAAACATTATTATTAGGAAGTGTATAATAATGATGTGTAATTGATGTAAATAAAAAATATAACATGATTATGATTATTAATATAGGATATACCATCCAATTATATATTATTTCAATATTAAAATAATGATATTGTTTCTCGTGCGTACGTACGGATTACCGTCTCCACGAACGTGATGAGATTCAATCCCCATCATATCCATTCAAGAATGATTTTAGTTAGAAGATTAAAAATAATATTTAAATACTTAATATAATTCAGAATATGAATATGATAATTCATATCCATAACAAAATTACTTACGTAATAATCCATATAAATGAAAACGAATCAGTTAACACCTGAAACGACGATAGTACTAAGATATTATTAACAATGCAATTTTAAAAGAACTTATATGATATAATATTAATGTATATGATTATTTTATAGTTTAATAACAATTCTTTCACCATTATATAGGAGGTTTACCTACCCTTAACTAAGTAAAATTACAAGGTAAGGGTTAATTTTACAATATCTTCATTATACGAGGTTGTTTATACATAATTATCTACTGTGACCTCTTTATCATGCACATCCATGTTTCATAAAAATTTATTTCAAAACATTATTAATATTTTATAGACTATGTCTTAAAGTAATTTATACCCTTTTTTGACTTTTATGATTTGTTTATAAATGAATCTTTCTGTCATTTTCCAAACAAGTTCCTTTATAACCTTTTCATCAAAATTAAGTTAAGATTGTCTTTTTTTAACTTATATGGCAGGTGTAGCTATTTTCTGCCATTATAACATTGTTGAAGCATCCCTTAAAAACATATAAGAATATTTAAAAAATAAATTTATTCTTAAATGATTTCAAAATAGAAAGAGATATTTCTCTAAAAATGTTTTTGTTTTCATCTATGTCAACATCCATTGATGGATTTTAAGATTATTTGAAGTTGATTTATTATGATACAAAACATCCATATTGTATTGATGTTTCTGTGATATATTTGACTATGGATGTGTTATTTTTACACCATTCATGGTTTATTGATAAAATATTGATATTTTATATGCTAGTTTTGATACGAATGATACTGTTATGTTTAAATATTTTCATATGAGGGATTCATTGGCCTTAGTAAGTGACAATTGGAGCCTGATATAGCTCCTCGATGCATCTGTAAGTCCCATGAAACAATCTAGTGTCATGTAACAAGGCCTTGATAAAATCTTATTTGTAGTCTTGGCACAATGCCTTGAATATGTGGTTATGATGTCTGGCAATATTCATTCCATCATTATGAAAGTTGCTATTGATATTGCATGTGAGTATTCGACTAGTCGAATATCAATGTGAATAATTAAATGGAATTATTTGATTCTATCATTTCCATATTATACTGAAGTTCAAGTTTAAAAGGATTTTGTTTTAGTCTTATACATTGCCTTAAATTTTTATGCTTATTTATGAATTTTTTTGCTATATTGTTATCCTTACTGAGCATCCGATCTCACCCCTTTCTATGTCTTATTTTTCCTATGACGTGAAGAAGTATATTATGACTAACCTATTAGGATAGTCTATGGGATCTCAGTGTTGTATATGGAAAATATATTTTTGTATTTTTCCATTTTATGATGTAATTTAAACCTTATGAATGTATCTAGTACTTCCAAGGATCCTAAACTAATCAGTCTTTCGAGACTTGATCTTTTGTGATCATAAAAATGATACGTAATAATTCTCCGACTCTGGGATTCTCGGGTCAGGGTATTATAGTTTTTATTAGAGGATTAATATGGAAGAACATACAATAATTTTGGTATTATAGAGATTTTGTGAGTTTTCCAAGAAATAAATCTCTATCTGTATACGAGTAGGTACAGGTTGATCTGGCATAGATATACCTAGCGGTTAAACCCCAAAACACCGATTTGAGCAAGACTCGAACCGGAACTGGTGCATGAAAACGGGCCTTGCAGCACTCTTGGATATGACCCTCCTGAGAGATATGCTTATTATAATTCTAATTTTATTTACATACAATTAATAAGGGTTTATGTATAAGGACCCATGCTTAAAACATTACATAATCATGAATTAAATGAATAATTAACATAGAAAATATTTTCAGGGTTATAGTTTTAGTGAATTAGGACATAACTATTACATCTCAAAAGATTACAAAGTAGACACTTCTAATAAGTTTCCATTCATTTCATAAAATACAAAATCTTAAAAATAATCCTGTCTTCTTCACTATTTTAGAAAGAATGTCTTTCCTTGATCCAATCCTTGACCCTATTCATCTTTAAGTCATGTGGAAAACATTTCAAAAACTTGGGATGAGCATAATAATCCCAGTAATGGATACACAATGAACGAAAACTGTTAGTTTTTCAAAACAATAAGTAAATAATGAATACTTTATCATAACTAATACTTTTCACCTTTATGAAGTTGAAAATACTCTTCACCGAATAAAGATCATTACATACCCTTTAGTGTCCAAAATATTACCATAAAACCCATATAAAGAACACATAACATATAAAGGTATCTTGGGACATAAATATACTTAAATAGAATAATTGTACAGTCAACTTCCACACATATCACTAAATGGAATATGCATATGGCCAACTTCCATAAAAAATTCATTGGAGGTTATAACGTAACCACCTGTCCTAGTATTCACGAAAACACCCATCATTTGGTTTATCATGTAACCAGCCGTCAAATTTACATGTACCATTATAAAATCATAACACATAACACAATTATAAAGAAAAGAAAACATTTACACATTTCAATCACAATATATCATATATATATATTGACATAAAAAATCAATTATCAAAACCATTTTCAATACCAAAATACATAAATGATTATATGGTATTTATTTACATTTAAAAACATTATGGCTTGTTGAGGAAGCCAAAGATCATATAGTACTCATAGTGGGAGAAAAGGTCATTGTCACCGCATATGTTAAAAGAATCATTCCTTTTTGTAGTTTAGTAAGATGATTCGTTGGAATGGATTCCCTTTGAAAAGTCAAGGGTGTTTATACATCGTATAAAATAAAGTCTTGTATTACAACAAAATGTGCCTCAATGAAAAGAGATTTAGACGAAGTCCCTTACAAAGTCGGTATGCTTAGATTAAAGACAAATCAATTACATAATTATGTGTAAAAAATATAAATAAACCCAACATAAGATGTAATTAAGTGTAAAACAATCAAGGGTCATCCACACATATTCATAGTACGATATAATCAACAAGTAGTGGTTTAACCCAAAGAATTGAAATTGGGTTAAGAAGTTCCCTTACAGAAATTCTATAGCCTAACAACATCATTTTAAAATTCAAAAAATCAGACGATGAGAGATAAAAAGGGTATCTCATCACTTGGACATATCATTTAGATCAATAAGGATATATAATAAAATATCCCAACATAAGAAGTTGTAAATTAAAAGTCCTAAAAAATGATGTCTTTTAAAAAGAGGAGGGTGAAAGGTTCCCTTACCGATTTGGGTAACTTTCGAAACGTGCACCCCATGAAAGAAGGGTAATACAATGAAGATATTAATACCCCAAAACAAGAGTATATTACACAAATAGTATAAAAATGGGCAGTAAATACACAACACAAATGTAAATAGTGTCAAATGTATCATGAATCTCAAGGGAATAACAAGTGAGATAAACATCCCTTACCTCGTTGTAATCAATCGAGTCGTATGACCAAAAGATAATAACCACCAAATGAATTTTAGAAAAAACTGAATATAATTAGAATTATGATAATATATATCAATTGGCCGTACACAGTATACCAAATTGCATAAATAATTGGGGACCACTGGAAATCTCATGGAAGTAAAAGTGAGATAAGAAATACTTATGAAAATTCGGCAGCCTAACATTGTCACATAATGTTTTTAAAATGAATTGATGAGAGTAAGAGGGTGTATCTCATCATATGAAAATAAAAATTACAGTATGTTGAATATAAAAAAACATCCTCAAATATAAGAACATGGATCATAAAATAAATGACATAAAAGATAGTACTTAAAAAGAAAGAGAGAGGTCGGATCCTTTACCTCGAGTCCAACTTTTCTTGTTAATTTTTTATTTTCATGAATAATAAATTTTGGTAAATTTATAATATATTAGGAACATAAATTAACGTTTATGATTAAATTCATATCACATATTATCATTTTATAATAATTAGTTAATTATTTGAGTTCATATCAGACGTTTTTGTGGATGTTCGGTACCAGAGTCAAAAATGAACTTGTTTGAAAATAATTGTCCATGTAGTTATATGTACATCATCTCCCGATTAGTATTATTTATTTAAATATCATATATATTCCTTATATAATAATTTGATACTATTACATAAAATTTAGAGATAAATTAATGAAATGCACCATTCATGGAGACGGTAGGCCATACGTACGCTTGAAAGACAGTTTCATTTATTTTTCATATTAATGGAATTAAAACTAAATGAGATATATATATATATATTATAATTCTAGAATTATATTCATCATTTATATGTAATATATATCATATATATCCATTATATATATGTACTTATAGTAGTACATAACATTAGGAGATAAGAAATGAAATGCACTATTCATAGAGACGGTAATCTGTATGTGCGCATGAACGCTACTTTCATTTCTATTTAATACTTCAATGAAGTTAAAACATAATTATACATAGTTATATTATAATTACAGTATAATTTAATATATAAAATCATTAAATCCATCCTTTATACATCATAGATTTGGCATTGATGATCAAATCACATTGAGGGGGCGGTAGTCCGCACTTCCTAAAATGAAATTTTTGCATTTACCCATTATGGAAACCATAAAGGTATGAAATAAATGAAAAATAAAAAACAATAAGGAATAAATATACATAATTTGTATCATATATAAATATAGTGACATATTAATGGCAACCATGAGAAGTGTTAAAAGATGATTGAACAATTATCCTTTCGTGAGGCAGTAATTCGCAATCCACGGAAACAATATGTTCTTTTACTATTAGACGAAGGTGTGTGTAAGTTTATCTCGAATAATTCACATAAAAACATAGTAGTATATTGAAGATACTTTTTTGTTACAAAATCAAGGAATAAAAACAATCTATGGGGTTGGAGAAGAAAAATAAAAAAATGAACATAGGAGAAGACATTACCTTTAAATCGGTAACTCCTCTTGGTTTGAACCAAAAGGGTTTCATGAAGAGCTTTATACCTATGTTAAGGATTCTAGGTTGAAAAGTGGGAAGTGGAGAGATAATATGAGCAGGGTATGGACGATCCAAGGGCTTGAGAGGTGTGGGTAAGGGGGTAGATTTGGGGGACTTTTATAAGAGGGAGGAGGGGCACTCTTGGAAGGTCATGAAATGTTACTTTATTATGAAATGTTTTTCAGATTTTAAAGGTCCCACAAAAATATATTTCTAGGGTAAGGTGATAATGGTTCTAAATAAACCCATCCAATAGGTTTTATACAGGTTTAAGTCTTCTATTTTACCTTATCATTTTATTTTATTTAAATCAATCATTAATGAGGTAATCACTGGCCCATCGTGGTGTCAGAAATAAATTTATTTAATTAATGACTAAAATTTAAAAAAAACACTATGATGTGGTAAATATTTTTTTATATATAATAAATATTTACAGTCATAAGGATTACTTATATAACCCAATGAAAAAATTGTTTTAGTAAAATAATACATGTTTGGGACATTTTTATTTTATCTTTAAATAAAAAGATATTAATGTCATTTTCTTACCCAAGTGGCTCCATGGGGTCCCCAAGTTGAACCATGGATTTTCATGGTCGTCCATGACTCATACACTAAGGACAGGACATGTGTCAAGGTAATTTCATATTATTAAAACATTATTTTTACCATAAATTACACAAATTAACTCTAATTGCGATTAATAAAACTCAAAAGATACAATTCACCAAAAATTATTTTCATCCCATTGAACACCATTTTACATACTAATGAAAACCATGTATGTTGTAATTTTGAAATTCAATTCATAGAAGTGGTTAAATTTAATTTAAATGAAAAATCTGTTTTTTAACTACCACTTTGTGGTTTCACTATTCATCCAAAATTGGTGTTTTTCAGAAAAAACCAAAAAAATCATCCAATGATATATTTGATATTCTGAAGTAAAAAATGATTTCCATTTAACTAAATTCATAAAATATAAGTTTCATTAATTAATTTTATAATTTAATTCCCGCTGTCAAAACAAATAGCGTGTTTTTAAGTAACAATATCTATCAAAATAATGACACTTGTTTATGTCTAATTTCAAAGAATATTTAATTTCAATGACCACCCTTGGATTAATTGGTAATAATATATTTTAATTACACCTTAAAAAATGAAAAAGATAATTTTAACATATTAGAAAAATAGACTGAAAGGAGGTTTTGAAATAAAAAACAACATCATTCACTATTCATTAAAAAAATGAACTTTATCGGGAAAAATACCAGAAACACACATTTAGTAAATTTTGATGTCCTGATTCAAAAAAGGAATTTTATTTGGTCCTATATAATGTGTAAGAGTTATCAAAACTATATTTAAAGAACTTTCACGATCAAACGGCGATAAATCGACCTTTTAGTGAATATTAGAGTATTTATGCTTGAAATTCGATTCATTCACATATTACGCCTCTAAAATTTATTGGATAAAAGTAAAAAAAATTAACAAACATATATAATAATTTTTGAGTTAGTTTTTTTCATTCATTCCATTACCACGACTAGGCATTAACTAGCATTTAAAATAATATTATTTAATTATTAGTGTGCAACATAAGATTTCAAAGAAACTCGTTGTTGTGTATTGGGTACGCCATCGAGCATAACATTCATTTTGAAGTAATATTGAAATTTTATTCACAAATTTGATAAATATTAAAATTTCTTATTCTTTATTTACCTGGGATGTTACATCCTTCCCCCCTTTTTGAAATTGTGTCCTCGCTATTTTCAAATTGGGCTCGAAAACTTCTTTAAAAGCCCAACATCAAGAAAAGAAGTAAATTTTACAATCAATTTAGAAGAAATATAAAAGAAAAAAGGACAATTGAGACTAGATACTAGGATTCCATAAAAACAAGGATATGGAGGAGAAACAAAGGGTCAAGTGCTAATGGAGAGTGAGAGAAAATAAGTCTCGGATAAAGTTAACCACAAGAAAATCAAAAACATGTGATGGGTTAAATGGTATTTGATTCCCCAATAAGAAACGTTAACAGAAAATGTTTTTTATTTAAGTTAATTTTAATTAATGAATTTATTTATGAGCTTAACTAAAAAATATTGATACATACATACTTTTCATGTAGACTTTCATCTATTACTATATTTCTTACACAATCTCATAATTTCTTAAAATGATGAGTATTTAGGATGACTTGTTCAAATTAAGAGTGCTATAATCCACATCTAGAGAATAACTTAATCTAAAAAGAGAACTATATATTTCCCATGTCTTTAGACCTTAACCAAAACCAAAATAGTTTGTACACGATCAGATAATCCCAAAAAAAATATAATCAATTACAAAAATAAAATCTACTTTTAATCTCAATAATTTGTCAAACAACCCAAAGTTCAACAAAGAACATTCAATACAAAATGTCCATTATAATTCTTCAAAAATAAACCAAACTATGATTGAGAACCAAATCGCTAAAGGATTTAATCAAAAAATCTTTCAAGGTAAATCTTAACATTTATCTCCAAATAACATCAGTTACTCGTAATGTATCATACTAAAAAGTAATTAACTTAATCACATATCCACCCTGATTGTATAAAAATTTCCATTGATAACCTAAAATAAACTTATTTTTTATTCATAAGATCATCTAACTAAAAAGAATTAGTCATACTGACCAGGTACTTCATGTAGTCCAGTGGTAGGTGTTAAATCCCAGTCTCATTGGTTGTGGGTTCGATTCCCGTAGCTTCGTCTGACGCGATTGGTTGTCACACAGTCTGCGTGTTGTACATTCTCAAAAACTATATAATTCGTAAAATAATTCCCAAAAGGATATCAAATACTCAAAAATAACCATAACATAATTTAACCTCATGTTTATCTCATTCCTTTCATCATAACATATAGTAACCCATAATTACCTCAAAAGTAAGGATTATATAAACCCTAATGGTTACCATCATAATTATTACCTGAACATCCCCATCGAGTTGGTTCTCTTGTGCATGGTGCATAAGAAAACTCACCAAGGTTCAGGTGGTTAATCATGACTCCATGGTAGTTAGTTTAGAATAACCATGAGATTCGTCATTGAATCCCTCATTTCATCCAGTCTCTTAATCATAGAACCACCACCGTTTTCTTCATACCCATTGTCACTTTGGTGCCTGCTAGATACATCCATTTATTTAAACCAAAATTGCCTATGGGAGTATATCAACAAAACTATCATGTACTAAATAGTAAGATAAACACTGAGATATTCTTATCCAAGTTATCTCAAACTTATTCCAACTTTCAAAAATAAAAATGACTCCATGTAATATAATTACCATTGTGGTTGTACATAACTTTTCACTTATGCTTAAACAACACTCTAACCTCTAAAGTTATCTAAACCGTCCTTTGATACCTAATCTAAGGAACCGAACCTAAAACATTACATAATCATTCATTAAATGAATAATTCACAGAGTGGATCTATTTAGGTTAAGAGTTTTAGAGAATTAGGACATAAATATTACATCTCAAAAGATTACAATGTAGACACTTCTACTAAGTTTACATTTTTTTCATAAAATAAAAAGTCTTAAAAAGTAACATATCTAGTTCCATGTTTTAGATAGCATGTATTTCCTTGATCCCATCCTTGACCCTATTCATATTTAATTCCTGTGGAAAACATATCAAAAACATGGGATGAGCGTAAAAAGCCCAGTAAAGGACACACAAAGAAAGAAAACTGATAGTTTTTCAAAACAATTATTAAATCATGAGTACTTAATCATAAGTAATACTTTTTACCTTTATGAAGTAGAAAATACTCGTCACTGAACAAATGATCATTACATACCCTTTTATAACCAAATGATTAATATAAAACCCATATAAAGAACACATAACATATAAAGGTAACTTTGGACATAATCACACTTAAATGGAATAACCACATGGTCTACTTCCACACATATCACTAAATGGAATAGCCATATGGCCGACTTACATACCTAATGAATTGGAGGTTATAACGTAACCACCCGTCCTGGTATTCACAGAACCACCCGTCATTTGGATTATCACGTAACCACCCGTCAAATGTCTAAGTACCATTATGAAATCATAACACATAAAACAATTATAAAGGATAGAAAACATTTCCACATTTCTATCACAATATATCACTTAAATATATTGACATAACAAATACATTATCAAAACCATTTTCAATACCAAAATACATAAAAGATTATATGGTATATATTTACTTTTAAAAACATTACAGGATGTTGAGGAAGATAAAGATGAAATAGTACTCACGGCGACAGAAAAGGTTGATGTCACCGCATATGTTAAAAGAAAAATTACTTTTGTTTTTTAGTAAATTTATTCATAGAAAAACATTCCCCTTGTAAAGTCAAGGGTGTTTATATAGCGTATAAAAGAAAGTCTTGTATGGGAAAAAAATATGCCTCAATTAAAGGAGATTGAGACGAATTCCATTACAAATTTTGTATCCTTATATTAAGGATAAATCAATTACATAATTATGGGCGACAAATATAAACACTCCAAATGTAAGAGTATATTATGTTTTAAACAATCAGAGTTCATACACACATATTTATTGTACGACATAATCAATATGTAGAGGTTTAACCCAAAGAATTTAAATTGGGTTAAGAAGATCCCCTACAAGAACTCGACAGCCTAACGACGTAATTTTTTAATTCCAAAAATGAGATAATGAGAGATAAAACTGGTATCTCATCGCTTGGAAATATAATTTACAACAATAAAGATATATAATAACATATCCAAATATAAGAAGATATAAATTAAAAGAACTAACAAAAATATGTATTTTAAAAAGAGGTGGGTGAAAGGTTCCCTTACCTATTTAGGTAACTTTGGAAACGTACAACCCACGAAAGATGGGTCATAAAATGAAGATTTAAATACCCGTAAATGATAGTATATTATACAAATAGTAGAATAATTTCCAGTAAATACCCCTCAAAAAATGAAATTGTGTCAAATGTAGCATGAATCTCACGGGAATAAAAAGTGAGATAAAAACTCGTTACCTCGTTGTAATCAATCGTGTCGTATGACCAAAATATAATAACCAACAAATGAATTTCATAACATAATGAATATAAATAGAATCATGATAATATATATCAATTTTATCTAAAAAATATACCATATTTCATAAGTAAGTGGTGACCAATGGAAATATCATGAAATTAAAAGTGAGATTAGAAATCCCTTTCAAAAATTCGGCAGCCTAACAACGCCACTTAAAAATTCTTTAAAATGAAATGATGTGAGTAAGTGGGGGTCTCTCATCATATGAAAATAAAAATTAAATTATGGTTAATATAAAATAACATCCTCCAACATATGAACAAGGATCATAAAATAAATGACATAAAATAGAGTACATAAAAAGAAACAGAGAGGTCAGATCCCTTACCTCAAGTCCTACTTGTCTGGTTCGTTTCATTATATTCCTGAATAATAATCCTTGGCCAATTTTTAATTTCATAAGAACATCCATTAAATTTTATTATTCAATTCATATTACATATTATCATCATATAATAATTAATTAATTATTTGTGTTCATATCAGATGTTTTTTTTGATGTTTGGTACATGAGTCAAAAATGAACTTGTTTGAAAAGAATTGTCCATGTAGTTATAATTACATCATCTCTAAAATAGTATTAATGATTTAAATATCATATATATATAGTATATATTCATTTTATAGAAATACATAACATTTGGAGATAAAAAAATGAAATGCACTGTTCATGGAGATGGTAGGTCGTACGTACGAATGAACACTACTTTCATTTCTTTGTCATATTAATGGAATTAAAACTTATTTAGAGATATATATATTATAATTCCATAATTATATTCATAACTTATATGTAATATATATCATATATATCCATTATATATATGTACTTATAATAGTACATAACATTTTGAGATAAGAAATGAAATGCACTATTCATGGAGACGGTAATCCATATGTGCGCATGAACGCTACTTTCGTTTCTATTTCATACTTCAATGAAATGAAAACATAATGATACATAGGTATATTATAATTACAGTATAATATCATATATATATATAATCATTAAGTCCATCCATTATACATCCAACATATTGCATTAACGATTCAAATCACTTTGAGGGGGCGGTAGTCCGCATTTCCTAAAATGAAATTATCGCGTTTACCCAATATGGAAACCATAATGGTATGGAATAAATGAAAAATAAAGAAGAATAAAGAAAACATAAACATAATTTATATCATAGATAAATATATTAACATATTAATGTCCACCATGAGAGGTGTTAAAAGATGATTGAACAATCATCATTTTGTGAGGCAGTAATTCTCCATCCACAGAAACAGTATCTTCATTAACCATTATTCGAAGGTGTGTGTAAGTGTAGATCAAATACATCTCATTAAAAAATCCTAGTATATTTAATATAATTTCTTTGTTACAAAATAAAATAATAAAAAGAGACTAGGGGGTTGGAGAAGAAAAATAAAACAAAAAACATAAGAGAAGACATTACCTTGAAATCGGGTAACTCACCTTGGTTTGAACCAAAAGGGTTTCTTGAAGAGATTTCTGGCTAATTTAAGGCTTCTAGGATGAATAGAGATATGTTTAGTGATAAAAAGTGCAGGGCTTGGTCGAGAAAAGGGCTTGAGATGTGTGGGTAAGGGGGTAGAGTTGGGTGCCTTTTATAAGAGGGAGGATGGGCAGTCTTGGAAGGTCATGAAATGTTACTTTATAATGAAATTTTTTTTATATTTTAAAGGTCCCAAAAAGAAATAATTCGAGGATAAGGTGATAATGGTTTTAATTACTCCCATTAAATAGGTTTTAGTCAAGTGTACGTCTTATATTTTACCTTCTCATTCCATTTTATTTAAATCATTCATTAATGAGGTAATCCATGCATCATCATGGTGTCATAAATAAATTTATTTATTTAATGATTAAAATTTATAAAACAATTACCATGATATTGGAAATATTTTTAGATTTCTAATGAATATTTATAGCCCAAAAGATATCTTATATAACCCCATTTAAAAATTGTTTTAGTAAAACAATACATGTTTGTGTCATTTTTATTTTAACATTAAATAAAAAGTTATTAATGTCATTTTCTTACCCATGTGGCTCCATGGGGTCCCCAAGATGACCCACGGATTTTATTGTCTTCCATGACTCATAAAATAAGGGTAGTACATGTGTCAAGGTAATTTCATATTATTAAAACATTATTTTTCCTTAAATTACACTAATTGCCACTTATCGCGATTAATAAAACTCAAGAAATACTATTCATAAAAAACTATTTTCATCCCATTGAACCAATATTTACATACTAATTTCTACCATGTATGTTGGATTTTTTAAATTCGAATCACAGAAGCAGTAAAATTTTATTTAAACTAAAAATCTGTTTTTTAACTACCACTTAGTGGTTTAACTATTCATCAAAAAATTTATGTTTTTTAGAAGAAAAAAAATTCATCCTAAGCTATATCTGATATTCCGAATTAAAAAATAATTTCCATTTCACAAAATTCATAATATAGAAGTATCATTAAATAATTTTAAAAATAATTCCCGCTCTCAAAACAAATAGCGTGTTTTTAAGAAACATTATCTATCACAATATTGACACTTGTTTATGTCCAATTTCAAATTGAATTTAATCCAATGATCAACATTGGATTAAATGGTAAAAAGATTTTTTAATTACATCTTAAAACCAATTAAAATGATAATCTGACCATATAATTAAATTATACTGAATGGAGGTTTTGAATTAAAATACAACATTTTTCAGTATTCATTAAAATTGAACTTTATCGAAAAAATACCAAAAACATACTCAAAGTAAATTTTGATGTCCTAATTCTATAAAATAATTTTATTTGGTCCAATAGAAAGTATAAGAGTGAAAAAAACTATATTTAATGAGGGTACACCATCAAAAGGTGATATGTCGTCCTTTTTGTGAATATTATAGTTTTTACACTTAAAATTGGATTAATTCTAATTTTAAGACTCTAACTTTTATTGGATAAAAGGAAAAATATTTAACAAACATATATAATATTTTTTTAGGTAGTTCTGTTTATTCTTGCCATTTCAACGGCTAGGAATTAACTACCATTTAATATAATAATATTTTATTATTACTGTGCAACATATGATTTCATAGAAACTCTTTGTTGCGTATTGGGTATGCCCTAGAGAAAAGAATTATCATTAAATTAGTATTAACATTTTATTCAAAAATATTGATAAATATGAAAATTTAATATTAATTATTTACCCGTGAATTTACATTATGAATATATACTTCCACAAAGAATACATTTTTATGATTAGGGATTATATCCATAATATTTTCAAATTGTGTTATGTGTTTTAAAAGTTTGCATTAATGTATTACGATTCATAAACTAATCTACTTTATTCCATTTTTTAGAAATTGTGCCTAATGGAAGGAATGGACACCGAATCAATGCATGAACTCCATATATGGATTACCCACAAACTCAAGATAATTATAGTGGATCTGGTGATGCAACTGGTGCTAATCAGCTAATCACCATATTGGGTCAACTCACTCTGGTTATGAATAATAATCATAACTATATGGAGAACCCCGATCCACAATGTGGAGGACCAATGTTAGATCACTTCACGAGGAACCAAAAAATTAAATTCAATGGGAGTAAAAATCCATTAGTGTCCAAGAAATGGATAAATTACATATAAAAAATATTCCATGCCTTGGGGAGTAACAAAATGGAAAAAGTTGTCATGGCAGTTTACCGCCATACTGGTGATACTGTCAATGGTGGTCATTGATTAAAAAAACAAAGGAAGATTTAAAAGTATGAAATATGAAATGTATGGAGTTTAAAGAAATATTATTAGAAAAATACTTTCCTAAAGACCAACGATCAGATATCAAAAGAAAATTTTTGAGTATGAGGAAAAAGGAGAGTTAGAATGTCTCAAAGTATGAAGATAACATTACATGGTTAGCGAGGCATGCTGCAGATTTTATACGTTATCCAATAAGTAATATTGATCGTTTATTTGATGGGTTAAAACCATTTCTTCGTCAAGAATTTGTCTCACAATCCATCTTGTCGTACGAAGATAATGTCTTATGTGCTATCAAGACATAAAATGAATTTTCAATGTCTTATGACTTTAATGAAGATAATGAGAAGAAGAGATCTGTTGAACACACAGGAAATAAATATAAGGGAATGAATGTAAATGTTGAATATCCATACTATAGTAAATATGGGAAGAAACACTATGTTACATTCCTGAAGGGAATGATAGTCTGCTACAAGTGTGTTGCAAAATGCCACCATGCTCATGAATACAATGGGAATAAAGAGGTTGTCGAGGTCGAATGATACAATTGTTGAGAAAGGGGGAATTATGCGAATAAATGTCTTAAGAGTTAGGTGAACATGCCTTAGAAAAGGCCATGGGATCAAGTTAAAGCTTATGTTATCACTACTGCTGAGGTTAAATCTCTGAAAGGCGTATTGGCAGGTAATTTAATGTGTTCCTCAACTTTAGAAAATGCTTTATTTGATTCTGGATCATCACATTGTTTCATATCATCCAAGTTCTCTAAGAGAATTAGATATTTCTAATTTATTTTAACATGGAATTTGTCTGTCAAAACTACTAAAGGAAGTATTGTTGCAACAATGTTTTGTGAATCAGTCCCCATTATGGCATATAAATGTTCTTTATCTGGTGATTTCATCGTCATACCCATGATTGAATTTGATATAATCCTCGGTATGGATTGGATTTTAGACCATGATGTGAAAATTTATTATAAGAAGTTGGAGGTTAATTTTTTTTAGGATGATAATGAGTACCTTATCTTTAGAGAAAAAACGTCAACACCTAATTCTTATCCACATGCACCCCCAGTAGCTCGAATAAATTAAATTACTGTGGAGGAATATAAAGAAATAACTATGGGTGAGGAAATTAATTTTCAAATAGAGGATGTTCCTATTGTTAAAGAATATGTTTATGTGATTCCATAATATTTACCTTTACATCCATCAGAATGAGAAATTGAGTTTTCCATTGATTTAATTCCAAGATCAATGCCCATATTGAAGACCCCTTATAGAATAGCCACTGTTGAATTAGTGGAACTAAAGAAACATATTTAGTAATTGAGTACTAAAGGATTTATTTTCCCTAGTGTTTTCCATGGGGATCCCCTATCCCTTTTGGTATCTAGAAATATGGATCTATGAGGTTGTTGATTGAATACATAGAGATCAATGCTGTATCAATAAAGACCAAGTATCCACTACCTCACATTGATGATTTATTTGACCAACTTCATGGAGCTCAATACTTTTCAAATATTGACCTTCGATATGGATATCATCAGTTGTTTGTGAAGAAGGAAGAAATTCGGAAAATAGTATTTTGATCCAGGTACGGGCATTACGAGTTTACAGTAATTCCTTTCGGATTGACTAATGCACCCTCATTATTCGTGGATCTAATGAATAGAGTTTTCATAGAATATCTTGATGAATTTTTAGTGTTATTTATTGATGATATCTTGGTATAATCCAAAAGCTACGAAGATCATGAAAATCACATACGCATTATCCTGAAGACTTTTAAAAGACATGAATTATATGGGAAGTTTAGAAAGTGTGAATCATGGCTTCTGGAGATATAATTTATTGTATATATTGTCTCTAAGGATGAAATCACTATTGATACTTCTTAGAACAAAGCAATACATTAATGGCCAACACCAACGAGTATAACTGAGGTACGCAGTATTATTGATTTAGCAGGTTATTATTGGCATTTCGTCCAAAACTTTTCCCGATTGGCTAACCCATTAACCAAGCTCCAAAGTAAAGGGGTTAAATTTGTTTTGAAAAAAGTTTGTGAATAATGTTTTGAAGAACTAATGATAAGATTAGTCAATGCTCCTATATTGACTCTACCATCGGGGAATGATGGGTTTGTTATTTATAGTGATTCTTTAATTAAAAGACTTGGTTGAGTCCTTTTGCATAATGATAGGGTTATTTCCTATGAATCATGATTCTAAAATTTCATGAGCAAAACAATCCTAATCATGATATTGTGTTAGCAACTGTAATATTTGCGTTGAAGATATGGAGACATTATCTCAATTGTGAAAAATGGGAGATATATACTGATCACAGGAGTTTGAAGTATATTTTCTCACAGATAGAACTCAACATTAGGATAATGAGATGGCTTGAACTACTCAAGGATTATTATTTCAAAATACACTACCACTCGGGGAATATAAATAATGTGGTAGATTCCTTGAACAGAAATGATCATGGATTTTTGAACTAGATGGGAGCTGAAAGGGATTCTATTTTCATGGATCTAGTAAATATGGATATTTTAATAACCATGGAAGTTGAAACATCAATTCTTTTTCAAATGGTTGAAAAAAAAAATTTCTAGAAAGAATAAAATGGTCTCAGGCTGATGATGAGGATTTTTAAAAGAAGATTAAATCTGAGAATCATGGGAGATTGATCGACATCATATATGAAGATGAGATTTTGAATTTTGGGAAGAGACATTGTGTTCCTAATATACATGACTTGAAAAGGTAATTTTTAGATGATTCTCATAGCTACAATTTCTCTATACTCATTGGTTGCACCAAAATATATAGAGGTTTGATGGAACATTTTTTGCGGGAAAACTTGAAGAGGGAGATTGCTGAGTTTGTGTCAAGATGTATGGATTGTAAAAAAGGGAAAGCTGGAAGGAAACAAATAGGAAGAGTCTTGTGACCTATTCCCATACCTGAGAGGAAATGAGATAATTTTGCGATGGACTTTGTCATGGAACTACCAAATACTCCTAGAAGGAACGATGCAATACGAGTTATTTTTTATCATCTTTCCAAGTCAGAACATTTTCATCCTATAAGAGATGATTTACAACTTGAACTATTAGAAAAACTATATATTAATGAAGTTGTAAGACTTCAGGGAGTACCACTATCGATTGTTTCTGATTGTGGTCCCACTTATACATCAAGATTTTGGAAAATTCATTAGAAATCAGCGTATACTAAACTACGTTTGAGCACTGCATACCACCCTAAAAAATATGGACAATCAAAATGGACTATTCAAACCTTAGAATAAATGTTGTGATCTTTTTAACATGATTTTCAAGGTATGTGGGATTAATATTTACCTATGGTAGAATCTTCATATTACAATAGATTCCATTGAAGTACTTAGATTACACCATATGAAGCATTATATGGAATGAGATGTTGTACACCATCTTTTTTGGATTATATTGGTGAAAGAAAACTTGTAGGCCTATAGCTTGTTGAGGAAACGATGGAAAAGGTGATGGATATACAATCCCACATCAAAGCACCTCAAAGTTGAAAGAACAACAATGCTGATAACTGAAGGAAAGATTTGGAATTTCAGGTAGGAGATCATGTTTTTTGAAGGTATCTCCATGGAAGGGTGTTATATGATTTAGTAAGAATGGTAAATTGAGTCACAGGTATATCGGATCATTTGAAATTCTAGAACAAATTGGGGTTGTAGCATACTGTTTGACAATGCCACAATGTCTCTCTAAAGTTCACGATGTATTCCACGTATAACTGTTGAGAAAATACATCCCTGACCCAAGGAATTTAGTCACCTATGAGGAATTAGAATTGGAACCCAATCTGTCTTATTGCGAGGAGACTTTCATGATTCTAGATACAATAGGACAAGTGCTGAGAAACCAGACGACTCGCTTGGTAAAAGTTCTATAGTGAAACCATAAGATGGAAGAGGCAATGTGGGAATTCGAGGAACATATGATGAAGAACCACCCAAGTATTTTTATGCAGTAATATTCAAGAATTTTTTAGGATGAAAATATTTGATGGAGGGGAGAATGTAACACCCCAAGCTTCCACGGTACACTTCTATTTGAATAATACAATAGCATGTGTTGTATGAAACTTCGAGTTCTAACACACCACCACCAATAAAACTAGTCGTTATTAATAGTAATACCCACTTTTTGTAATTTTATAAATTTTATCTTTCAAAAAGTACTTCATTTTTGGAATTGTAATATCGAAATTAGCCTAGGGTGATTTGGGTATATTTCAGAAAACATTCAAATTTTTATGAATAGTGAAAAACACTGAGTTAAAGTTTAAAACAGAAATTTTATTTAAATAATAATTTATTTTATTTCAATTTATTTGTGGTAAAAATTGATACATAATACCGATATAAGTTAAATGTAATTCATTGGTGTCAATTTATAATAATTATAATTATATATATTTTTTATTGAACTTTTTACCGCCTTTTACCCATCTCCTAGGAGTATTTTCAAAGTTACATAAAACATAATTTTATCAATTTTCTGTGATGAATTTCATAAATCCGAGAGACATGGTTGATATCATTATGTAAAATGTTATTCAATAAGATTAAAATAATATTTGGTAAATAATAATGTCTTACTTTTCTTTGTCACGTTTAAAAGTAAATAGGGTAATTAAGCGTAAAAAAGATATTATTATTACCCTAAAACGTGTACTAATTCTTTTGGATATGTATAATTCAACCAAAAACAACCATAGGAATAAAATATTAACCTTTAGGTCCACTTGGATTATATTAGGAAATTTATTATTATTTAAATCAAAGAAGAGTTAAAAGTGATAAATTCAATGTTTAATAACTAGAAAAATTTTAATACCAAGTTACACATAAGATAAATTAGACTATAAGTATTCTTTAAAATGAAAAAATATTTACTACATAATTATATTTTATTTATGTCTTTTAGACATTAAATTTTTTATTTTACTTATGACATAATGATGATGTTGTAATTACCTATTTAATAAAATATTAAAATAAATGATATTCTAAAATATATAATAAATGTAATTTTAGAATTTTTATGAATTCCAATAATTTTATTGGTTAATATTACAAGTTAGGGTTGGTTATATGAATTGTTTTTGATTTAATAATGTTATAAATTTATCAAAAACAACATACCAAATAGTTTCAAAAATGACATAAAAGATTTTTTAAAACAAATCTTATATTATTAATTGATATTATATTACTAAAAATATACGGTTAGGAAAAACTACTTACATAATGATAGGTGTATCATTAATGAACCACTTGGGGATATATTGTAAGTATATAATAATTTTATTAACCATATTATTTGAAAATACAATGAGACATAGTAAAAGTCAAACTATTAACATTGAGTTAAATGTAAAAGATAAACTTAATATAGAGACACAAATATATAAAAAACCTATTGGATGAGTGGTTTTCGACCCATAACCACCTTACACTTTAAATAATTCATTTTGGAGCCATTATAAACCGAAAAATTTTATATTATAAAATAATATTTCTAGCTTTTCCTAAGGTGCCCCTCAACCCTCTTATAAAAGGGAACTCATACTTCCCCCAAATTCACAACTTAAAAGGTTTTGGCTTGACCAAACCCTGCCCAAATACCATATAAACTATTCTAACTTAATCCTATAGGCCTTAATTTAGTCATAAAGCCAAGCTATGAAGCCCTTTTGATCAAATCAAAACGAAGAACCAAAAGAAGAGGTAAATATTTCATCACCTCTTTCAAGTTCCTTTCTTCTTCCACTTCTTATTTATTTGTTGTTTCCAATATAAAAAAATAACTCCAGTATATTATATATAATATGATGTTATTATAAATATGGTACAACCATATTCATTATTCTATCCATCCTCTGAATGACATTGCACAATATGTGTGTACGTATGACTTTCTGTCTCCACGTCATGGTGTATTTGTTATTCCATATATTTATATTTGGATGGGTATAATAATGAAGTGTAATTTATGTAAATAATAAATATAACATGATAATTATTCTTTATATATTATATAAAATCCATTTATATATTATTTCAATATCAAAAGAATGATATTGTCGCTCGTGTGTATGTACAGATTACCGTCTCCCCGAACGCGACGAGATTAATTCCCCATTGTATCCATTCCTGATTAATTTTCATTATATGATTAAAAATATTGTTTAGAGACTTAATATAATTCTGAATATGAATAAGAAACATCCTATCCATAACAAACATTACTTACGTAAGAAATAATATAATGGAAAAAAGAACCAGTTAACTGCCGAAACGATAATAATACTATGATATTATTAACAAAGAAATATTAAAAGATCATATATGATATCATATTAATGTATATGATTCTGGGATAATTTTATAACAATTATTTCACCATTATACTGGAGGTTAACCTCCCCTCGACCTAGTAAAATAATAAGTTAAGGTTTAGTTCTGCAATCTCTTTATTATCTGAGGTTTTTTATACGTAATTATCTATTGGGACCTCTTTGTCATCCACATCCATGTTTCTTAAAAATTAATCTCAAAACATTCTAACTATTTTATAGACTATGAGTTAAATTCATTTATTCCTTTTTTTTGACTTTTATAAGATATTTATAATGAAATCTTTCGGTCATTTTCCAAACAAGGTCCTCTATTACCTTTTTGACAAAATTAATGTTAGAATGTATTTTTTGAACATATACAGCGGGTGCAGCTATTTCCCACTATTATAACATCGTCGAAGCATCCCTAAAAAGATTATAAGAATGTTTCCAAAATAAATGTTTTTGTAAATGATTTCAAAATACAAAGAGATATTTTTCTAAAAAAGGTTTTGGTTTCATCTATGTCAACATACTTTGATGGATTCTATGATTATTTGAAGTTGATTTATTATGATACAAAACATCCATATTGTATTGAAGGTTTTATGATATGTATGGAACTGAATGTGTTGTTTTTACACCATTCATGGTTTATGGATAATGTATTGACATTTCACACACTAGTTTTAATATGAATGATTATCTTAGGTTTCAACCTTATCATATGAGGAATTCATTGGACTTAGTATTTGACGAGTGGAGCCCGCTATAGCACCTTGATGAATCGGTAGGTCTCATGAAAAAAACTAGTGAAGTATCACAATTCCTTGACACAATATTATTTTTAGTCTTGGAACAAGGCCTTGACTATGAGGTTATGATGTCTGGAATTATGTATCCCATCATTATGATGGTGGCTGTTGATATTGCATGGGATTATTTGACTAGAGAAATATCCATGTGAATAAGTAAATGGTATTATTTGATTTTATCTTTTCCATATTATGCAGAAGTTCAATTTCAAATGCTTTTTGTTTCAGTCCTATAATTTTCATTAAATGTTTATGCTTATTTATGAAAGTTTTCGGTATATTTTTATCCATACTAAGAATCTGAACTCATCATTTTCTATGATTTATTATTCCCAGGATGCGACGAAGTATATTAAGACTGAATAATATAGATAGTATATGGGATCTCAGTATGGTCTATGGAAACAATATTGTTGTAGTTTTCCATTTTATGATGTAATGTAAACCTTATTAATGTATATAGTACTACCAAGGCTACTAAACTAATCAATATTTCGAGACTTGATCTTTTGTGATCATTACAATGATACATAATAATGCACAGACTCTGGGATTTTAGGGTCGGGGAATTACAAAAAGAGAGGCCACGAGATGAAATCTACTAAATGGGGAGATATCAGATCTACAATCCAGTCTTTAGATCTCAATGAATAGTATTTATATCACCTTTTAATCCCTCACGAAGGCTTTGGGAACAAATATAATTTTTCAAGCCTAAGATAAGGTCGAAATATGGAAGTATCAGGGGGTTCTTGTGGTTTTAAAAATGATTTTTGGATATTAAATTCCATACCCAAGGTTTCCTAGGTAGAGGCGCATGGTTAGAAAAAATTGTGCATCAACCATGTGAACTCCTTTGTCCAGGTTTACATAGTTTGCATAGTTTAGTCGCAATGTTTTTAAATCCATGTGCAAACCATGTGGGCCTCTCTATTGGAACCGTTTAGCCACAAATGTTTTTTTCAAACCATGAACAAATCGTGCACACCCCACTATCTATTAGTTTTTCATAAAAAGTTCACCCAAACACACCACAAGCCACTAATACAAATGATAGGTACTTAAAATCTTCAAAAACTACCTATACATACACCCGAGATAACTCCAGAAAATGACGGGATCTTACACCATGTATTTGGTGATATGATGAAAGGCAATAATGTTGTGAAAAATATCACATGGTAACAGCCACCAATTTACAATCCAAACATGTTAGCATATGAGAAAGTAAATCTTAGATAATTGAATCTCAATAGTTTACATACAAATATAGTTTCATATGAATTGTGAGTGAACCTAGATATTTCCTCAAAACATTTCTCAACAAATATAAAATAAAATCCACGAATAATCATGAAATTCCTTAGGCTAGAAATCAATAATATTTAACGGTTGAATTAATAACACTTACAATGATTTGGTTTAAGATAGGTCAGGGAAAATTTGAATATAATATTCCATTGAACAATTTTATTTTTGGTATTGATAGGAACACAATTTCCTAATGTATAAAAGATTTTATGAATTTGATAATGCAGTTTATCTATTTTAAAATATAGGATAGTGGTTTACATTAAGTTGAAAAATTAATATTTCGAAATGAAAGTGGAGTGAATTTTTTGTGAAAAGTGTTAGTAAGTAAATAAGAAGTTAATTATAAATTATATCTCATGAGATGTTTTGAAACTATGTTTCCCTATAGTATAAACTATTCTAATACGTGTAAAATTGGTAAATAAAAAAACTAAACAAAAGTTGGAAGTTCAACCAAAGGGAGTTACTTAACTCAATATAGATTTGGAAGGATCTCTTAAAGGGACTAACCTACCAAAACCAATGAGCATAAATATAGTTTTAATGACGAAAAAAGGTTTATTAATATTTGTGGTAGTGTATATTAAGTCAATCGAATGGAGAATGTTATATCAAACCATAAAATGACCAATTTAAGACTAAAGAAGTTATGAAATAATGGTTCACAATTGAGGTGTCTGAAAAGATCCTTAATGATCTTAATATTTATGTTAGTAAAAAATATAATAATATTTAAGCACTCAATTTTGAGGATGTATCTCTATAAATAATGAATGATTATGAAATAAAACAACATGAATCAACGAAGAAGGTAATGTTTGGGAGGTATTCAGAATAGTAACTAATGGTGAGGGGAAAAAGAGTCATATGAGGTATTGAGGAAGTGTTTAATACCTAGAGGGACTATTTTATTCTTAAAAATAGGCATGGATACAATGATAAAGAATGTAAAGAAAAAGAAAAATGAGTGAAGAACAAAGGGAATCATATGATAAGAAAAAGTTTTCAATCATTGGGAATATATCAAAAATCATCGAGTTATTTGAATATCAGAGATATTAGGAGAGATGACATAAAAAATACTTACACTCTAAAGAAGTGCCAATTTTTTTCCAATTATTTCAACATGATGTGATATTTTAATGAAGAAAAAATTTATTATTAATTTCATGTATTTTGATATCGGAAAATTGCGATTCAAAAAATATCCTTCATTATTGAATAACAATCCATTCCATGGATATTTCATTAATTTACCTATATTATTTTAATTAAGTTGTTTATTTGAGGAAAATAGAAACAATTATTTATTACTATATAATTTAGAGAAATAATTATGAAGGAAAATCCAATATAAATTAATTGAGATATATAAATTATCCATTAGAAGAATAAAACTATGAACTTATTTCATATAAAAAAATAAAAGGAGATGATGCAATCATATTTTTAAAATCATTTTGAAATTTAATGGAAATGAAATAAGTTAGAGATGATGTAGAAGGATATAATTATTGAGGTAGCATTAAAGGTAATAAAAAAAACACAAATTAGATTATTGATATTGGTATTTGATCCCATATTATGGGTAATATAGACATTTTTCCTAATATTAAATGAATATTTAATGGAATAGTTAATTTAGAAATGGTTGAGATTTAAAAATTTAAGTTATAAAACTATCTTTTTAGAGATGAATTAAAAAATAATGTCTTCTAGGTAGACATTCCTTAACACAGTTTGATTATTGTTTGATAAAAATCATTTTTGGTATTTGATGTCACATTAACAAAAAAGGATTCAATATTACGGGAGAGGAGGGAAATTTATTAATGCATGGATTGAGAATTAATTGGATATTATATTATATGGATAATAAGGAATTTTTATCTCTTAAATGTTAAAAATTATTAAAACTTATGGAATTTAACTATTTTTCCTAGTCTTCAGTAGAGTATAGATTATTGGTTGAAGATGGATTCCATAGTTTATATTAAATATTCAAATAGAAATAAATAAATCACATTAGATAAATATTTGAGG
Organism: Viscum album; assembly: GCA_963277665.1. Classification (NCBI taxonomy): domain Eukaryota; kingdom Viridiplantae; phylum Streptophyta; class Magnoliopsida; order Santalales; family Viscaceae; genus Viscum; species Viscum album. The sequence goes on along the minus strand of OY728165.1, from coordinate 1,159,763,619 downwards.
GGAAGGATATTGGAAAATACCTTACATCCAACAGAGGAGTTTGAATAAATCCTTTTTGATTTGGTCCACATAGATGTGTGTGGTTCAATAAATCAGGAACAAACATAAAGTGAACATTATTTTATAATATTAGTTGATGAATATATCCGAGTGGGATGTTTTATGTTTATGTGGTCTATGAAAAAATGACGGACTTTATCAAAAGACTCCAGATAATGGTGTAGAATAATACTGGAAGAACAATTATAATCATAATATTGGATTATATAATTGAATATAGTTTTAAATAATAAGAAAAATATATAGAGAGGGATGGAAAAAATATGAGGTGTATTTAATAAGGATTACACAACACAATATTCATATGGAAATGATAAATAACCTGGTTGAAAACATGGATAATACCACAGTGATTAAGAATGGTGTCTCTAAAAATTACTCAAAAGTGGAAATTCAATTTTATGTGTATACTAAAAAATGGAAATTTCATAGCCCCAAATAAGAGAGGTTAACATATGAAATTGAATAGAGTAGTAATCCCACTTTGACACATTTTAGGGTTTTTTTAAACCTTTTATTTATATGAAATATAGAAGTAAATCATGGTTTTTATGAATATTATAATACGCAATGTTTTTATGTACTATTAGAATTTTGAATAAATTAAATATCTTTGATATCTTGTATTACACGTAACACCGATTTACGATTTTTCCCACGCAACAATGAGTTTTTCATTCGATACACATGAAACTATTATTAATATATTATTTAACATTATTTATCTCAATTCATCTAGAAAATGGAAACAACTTTCAGGCATACGTACAACCTACCGCCTCTATGATCAATGTATTTCATTTTCAATATCTACCTTTTATGGATTACCATAAATACATAAATAATGATTATATGTGAAATTTTTATAATTTTTATCATTAATTAAATGATTTAACCATGATTTATGTAATAGTTAGAAAATTAACAAATCAAAACATACTTGAAAAACAAAGCAGTTATTAACTAAAATGCGACTTCAACATGTAATTGTTAACAAATGTGTAATAAAAGGTCATAATAAAGTCATACATGGTATTTTTTATATTATAATGTTTTTATAATAAATTTATAATAAATAAATATTTATTATATTGGTGTTTATAGTGTACACGAAGGAAGTCAAGACTAAAGGTAAGTGATTTGGGTCTCCATTTTCTTTCCTTGAGACATATATTATGAAACTATCTTATTATATGACGTGCATATCAACTCATTTGTCATGTAAAAACATGAATTTATTTATTCCCATTATATTTAATGTTTACTTTAATGTTATTACTTAATGGTGATTACAGTTAATTTTTTACCAATGTGGTAAATATTTTATGTTACAATATCATTATTGATCGGGATGGTTCACGATTTTGTTTCCTTTGGTGATATATTTATATCCAATCCTAAAAAACTAATAAATTTTAATATCCTTTTTTTATATGATGAATTTTTTTTTCTCTTCATTTCCCCTCTTTATGTTCTCAATAGTTCAAAAGAATGTTTTTAAGAAAAAAATCATATATATTTATCTCTTCGGTCAAAGACACATTTTTTTTTCCAAAACCATGTTTTCTAAAATTATTTTAAAAATTATTTTTACATTAATTATAGATTTATTAAATGTGTTTTAAGTAATGTTTTAATTTTTAAATAAATTTTTAATGGGATCATCAGATCATTTTCCAAACAATTCTACTTTGTCTTTTACCGAAAACGATAATAGAATATTTGTTTCTAACATGTATGGAATGTACAAAATTTTCTACCATTTGAACCACTATTTTATTTAATGATTAAATTATAAGTTTTCATTTTTATTTAAAATTAAATTGATTTCAGAAATATTTTATGAATATTTTAGTTTTAAAAATTGATTTTCAATGAAAATTTATCTTCCTCGAGAAACATTCTAGGGGTTTTAAATTTCAATAACATTCTCCATATAAGATGACATAACATGATATAAATTATGCTTTTATGGGTATATGAATGAAGAGAATCATTATTATTCAGTGATTTAATTTTTTTGATCAAATTTTATATATGAAACCCGTTTCTCTTCAACATTTTATACTATGAAAAAATTATTTTGATAATTTATTATTTCTTAATGGGATATATATTTATGAGATCATTATGAAACATACCTTTTTACAAAAGTTATGATATGATAAAATATTCATGTAAACCATTTTATTTCATGGGTTATGATATAAATAAAATTTTATGATATTGCGGAACACAGATATTTCAATTTTATTATATGATGGCCAAGACCTATATCTTGCTCCAATAAATTGGGTAAATATTTACTTCTCATGAGATATATAGGACTAAAACATGGAGTAAACTAAATTTATTAAGGGACATTGTCCACCATGATGGCCTTGGGAGTGATCCTTGATTTCTATGATGGATTATGGATTGTAATTATTCCAACATAGTAGCCTTTGAAGTGAGCCTTTACAACTATGGATTTGATGTTCTATTATTATGTGTATACCACAAATTTATGTCTTATCCTAATGTTTTTATATCATATCTCATGTTATATGAATATATTATGATTAATTTATTCTAAAATTAATATATTTATGTCATGACATGGTATTTTAGTCATTAATATTAAGGGTATGGATTTTCAATGTTATGATCTTGTTATCATACCCTTCTATTTTATGTTATTCTTATGTATCTTCCTTTTTTACCCTTACTAAGCATATGATCTCACCCTTTATTATTATTTATATCCTCAAGTTATGAAGAAATTTATTATGTTTGATATTTCTAATTATGGTTTATGTTATGAATAATATAGTCAGATATGATGTAGTTTACCTATGGACTATTTTTTATGTATCTACGATTCAAAAGGCACTACACCTTTATGATCCTCAGGTGTGTGTTTTCATAATGTAATAAATGTCCATTGAAATTATTGTAATATCGATGTATGGTAATTTTGGGTAACTATAGGTAGTATAATAGGATATGTTTATCCATAATTTGGAAAATAGTTTGATAATAATTTCATGAGAGCCCTAGTGATATTTCTAAGGATATGTCTAATGGTACGTACATCTACAGTTAGGTCTAAGGATTAGTCAATGTATTGGATATTTTCAAGGTATTTAGGTAAAGGATAGAGTGAGTAGATTCTATGAAATTAAATCCCTATGTGGATATTACAATTGGGTGTTGATCTATCACATAGGAACCCACTGGTAATAATACTAAAATGGGTGCATTGATCTAGAATTGATTGTCACCTGGTGCATGACAACGGTCCTCAATGCACAGCTATTATGAAACTCTTGAAGGATATGATTTATAAATTTACAAAATAATTACTAACCATTATTTTTTATTTTAACAATGAGTTTCAATGACCTAGGTTAAACCAATGTTGTCATATATTAAACAAAATGTGTCATTATTTAGATATCTTATATAATTTTTTTTATGATTATGTGTTTTAAAACTACAGTTATTATTTCCTGCACTATGTTTTTAGTGTTAGTCAATGAATGGAAACCAATGAAAACATGTTAATGATGAGTCAAATAGACAATTAAATGATTTTACATCTGATTTTTCTAATATTCTATGAGTTGGAAGAAATATTATTATTACTATGCATAGAAACTTTTCTCAATATATAAAACATGCTATACATCCTAATGAAAAAATGAGGGAACAAAAATATATTAATTACTTTATGAGGCAATATCCAGCATTTTTATGTTGTTCTTCTTATACAATAGTTTTTGAATAATGGATTATCACCAATGAGAAAATACTTTCCCTTCCACTGTGTTTGGAAAATAAAAATTCATTTTAGATGTATAATATATTGAATGTGAAGCAGATCAATGGTGGAATAGTATCATGAATACAAGGAAACATGGTGAAATTTACTCCATATGTTGGAATGAGTTCAAGAACATATTTTTCAATAAGTACATTCCTCTTAATAATTTAAAATATAAATATTAGGATTTCCTTAAGATAGAGAAAATTGATGATGAGTATGTTGGTACCAAAAAAAAAGTTGCATGACTTTTGAGGAATGCTTCTGGTATTATCATCCAAAATGAATGTAAGGCTGAATTACTCTATAATGGCATAAAAGAAGTACATAATGGGAATTCACCATTGGAGACTCCAGTAGCAATGAATTGAATGTTTGATATTCCATCATGATATAAATGGTGTTTTGATTCATATATCAATACCATGGTTTTGATAAGAAGAGAAAAATGGAATACACATAAAAATATAAAAAACATTGATAGACAATGATTAATTTTATTTTATTCCAAAATTGAGGGGAGAAACATGGATGAAATTAACTGAAGGATACTAGTAAATTTTTTATGTCTTAAAGGGAAGGTTATTGAGAAATTGGTTTCCAAAGTGATGGGAATATGTTTTCTTTTGAAGAAAATAGAGAGAAAGATATACATAATGCACCACCCACACTCTAGTGTGTAAAATTCAATGTGTTTGGAAACTAAACTAACTAATGTCCAATTCTGAAGGTTAACAATGATGATGGATGTCAATAACATATTTAGACAAGAGATAAAGGTAAATGTCACGCGATCAACATTTCTAAAGAGGTGTGTAATAACAACATAGTGAAAGGAACACATAACATCCACTCTAGAACTACTACTATCTTATTTGACTCTAGATCTACCCTTTCATTCATATATGAAGAGTTATATTTGGAAATAGTGATTGCATCAAAATTATTATATTTTTGATTATTAGTTAAAACCACTAATGGTACAATCATCACACCTCAAATATATGATTCCTATATGGATGATGTTTTTGTGAATGTGATTTCTGTAAATCTAATCATTCTTCCACTAGTTTAATTTAATGATACCTTATGAATAGATTGGATTTCTCTATATTAATCCAACCTAAATTTTCATTGATGTGTGGTCATGTTTGACATTCCAAATAAACCCAAGATATTATATTAGTTAAATGGAAAATTTTAAGTTATGACGAATATCACATTCATTGTATGGAATGTTATTCCTATTAAAGAGAGGGTTTTTTCATAGATGGTTTTGGAGAAGTTCAACATCGATGATACAACAATTGTACGAGAGATTTTTGATATATTTATAGAATATTTTCTTATCCATTCAATAAAACATGATGTTGAGTTCTCAATAACACTCATACCTAGTTCTATACTAATTCCAAATACTCCCTATATAATGCACCCTATTAATTTATAGTATTTGAAGAAGAAAATCTATGAGAAACATGAAAAGGGATTCATTTGGCCATATCTGTCTCTTTAGGGTGCATCTATTATTTTTTTTAATAATAATTATTGATTATTGTGACACTATATTTATTATTGAAAACTGAATAAGATCACGATCAAGAACATGTATTCTTTACCATGTGTTGATAACCAATTTCATCGACTACTTAAATATAAACACTTTTTCCAAGATTTACATTCATTACATATATCATCAATTGAGGTTCACGAAGGAGGATATATCAAAGATATAATTACATGAAAGGTGTGATCACTATTAATATATTGTGACGCCATTCAATATTACTAATTCCCCTTAAATCTTTATAGATTTAAGTAAATAATTATTTATATATTACCTAGATCAGTTTTTGGTAGATTTAATAGATGATATTACTATCTATTCAATGGTGAATGAAGATCATGATGATCACTTTATAATTTTAATATATAACCTAAGTAATGATAATATATATATTAAATTTAAATATTTTGAATTTTGGCTGTAAAATGATTCATTTGTGGGTTATATAATCTCAATGGAGGGTATATTGGTAGATCCTTCCAAGCTATAGGATATTGAATTTTATCCCACACCAAACATTGGAATTAAGATCCAGAATTTTCCTAGCTTTTTTGGATATTATCAATTATTTGTGGAAAATTTATCATGAATACCTAATCCACTCACCATGTTAACATTGATGGTAACCATAATTATATGGATATATGAATGTGTTGAAAATTACAAGAAATTGAATAAAATATTAATCATTGAAACAATGAATTAATTACCCTAGCATATGTATTGATTTTTAATCTATAGTGATGCATCCACAATTCTATTGGGTGGTTTTATTATATAGGAAAACAAGGTTATAGATTATAACTCACAATAATAGATTAGTTCATGAGAAAAATCATCCAAGTCATGATTTGAGGTTAGCTATGGAAATTTTTTCTTTAATGAACTGGATTAATTATATTTATGGTGAAATTTGTGATATATATAATGATCACCAATGTTTAAAGCACATATTCACACATAAGGAGTTGAATATGAAAAAAATAAATTGGTTTGAGTTGATTAATTATTATGGCTTCTCAATAAATTTTTACCCTGGGATAGTGAACATGGTGTTCGATGCCCTGAGTCGAAAGGATCATGTTAACTTATCAAAGAAGAGGATCAAAAAACATATAATATTTTTGAATTTTCAGAGGATGAATATGGTAATCCCAAAATATGGGGAGAAATCTTATATAGAAAAATTAATTTCTCAACCATCTATCCAAGTGAAGATAAAAGGGTCAAAAAGGAAGATATTGAGATAAAAAATATGTTTAGAAACATTCCATATTTTAAACGTTGTCATGATGAAAGGATAATGTTTGGAGACCATGTATGAATTACTTCCATTCCATATTTGTGGAAAGAGTTGTTAGAGGAGGTTCATAGTTCTTCATTATCTATTTATCGAAGATCTATGAATATTTAAATAGAATTTAAGTAATACTTATAGTAGGATTACATAAATAGATATATTGTTGAATTTTTATCTCAAATATTTGTATGTTAGCATGTTATGGTTGAGATACCAATGTCTAATAGGATGATACATCCATTACCCACACCATAATGTAAATGGGAATTTATCTCAATGGATTTTGTTTTTGGAGTCCCCAAATTTTTAAATGGAATAATGATATATGGTTTTTTCCAATATCCATACATGGTTTGAAAACCTCATCACTACTAGACAATACTTCTCTATAGATCAGCTTTCTAGGATCCACATTATATATGCAGTAATCCTACATAGAGTACCCCATTACATTGAGTCCGATAAAGATATGAGGTTAACCTCAATGTTCTTATGATATGTTCAGTAATCTCTTGATATGATGCTGAGTCTCAGAATGGCATATCACCATTAGAAAGATGGTTATTATAATAGAACAATTCTAACACTAGAGGAAATTTTCAGATATTTATTTTTATAACTCAAATGTGGTTGAGATCAACACATTACACTAATTGAGTTTTCATAAAAAAATTCTTTCACTCCTGAATTAATATGACTCTTTATGAATTCCTATATGGAATGGAATGTGGATATAAATTTGTTAGAATGAATTTGGGGAATGAAATCTATTGGATCCTAGGATATATAAAAAATTATAGAAAATGTTTAATATATTTATCTAGATGTCAATTAATGTCATAGTCAGTAGAAGTTTTATATTGAAAATTGTCAAGGTGGTCTAGAATTTTATGTTGTTAACAAGGTGTCTCTAATAATTTCTCCATGGAAAAATAATATGAGATTGTATAAGAAATTGAAAATAATCCTGAGGTATATCATCCCATTTAAAATTCTTTATCATATCAGGATGGAGTTCTATCTATAGGAACTTCCACCAAACCACTCTAGAGTCCACTATGATTTATATGTGTCTCTTATAAAGATGTATATACTGGGACCATCACATGTACTAAACATAGGGTTCATACTGCTGGAGTATGTTCTTTTGTATGAGGAAAAACCAACAGTGATTTTGGATCATACAGAGAATGTTTTGTAAAAAAATATCACTCACCTAGTCAATGTTTTCTGAAAAAACCACTCTATGGAAGCCACATGGGAATATGAGGAAACGGTAAGGTAGATATATATTAATTTTCATCTATAATAGTGACTAATTTTAAGTGTGAAATTTATTTTAAGGGGATGTAGTACATAACACCATGAGTTTTCATGAATTATTATTATTTTTAATATATTTAATTTTATTGATGTATTTCATTACACAAAACACCAAATTAATCTTCCATTATATGAAATAGTAGGTTTATATTTTATTATCCATGATACTGAGTTTAAAACAAAACAGTGATATAAAATTAATATTATTTAAATGTGACCATTATAGCCTAGATGTTAAAATTAATGATTTTAATAGTATGAAATTATTTTTAAAGAAAAATTATAATTATTTTATATAAGGAAAACAAATTGTCAAAAAGGTTCTTAAAATTTTCAATAATGTCTTTATATATTTTGAAAATATTATTTTCTAAAAAATTATTTTTAATTTTATTTCATGAAAAATAATAAATTTATTTTTTGAATATTTTTTCAATTTCACTTTATAAAATTTAAAAAAAAATTAATTATATAATAAATATCTTATGTTAAATTTTTTATAATTTTCTAAAAATATTATATTTTGATGAATTATGAAAAATAATGAATTTTAATTGAAAGTTATCATTCCTTTTAAATTTTTTAAAGTTATATTATATTTTTTTAAAAATATTAATAATTCAATTATATATATATATATATATTTATTTATAAAATCTAGTTCATTGTAATTATTTTTATGTCACATTTTTATATAAAAGCGTGTGAAATTTTGAATTTTTTCATTTAGAAAATGAGCTTTCTCATCACATATATGAGATTAATATCAAATTAAAACATAAAAATTATTTGAATTGAATTTAGAAAAATGGATTCCATATTTATAATCATCATAATTTATATTATATAATAACTCCAACTTAATTTTTGACCAAAATGAATTGTGAAAAATTAAAAATTAAATATAGAGATTAAAGTAAAAATTGGTTTTCTTGGTGTCAAAATAAAATGATATGTGTTCAAATGAATAAAAAAATTCTAGAATATATTTCATGTCCAAATTTAGATCCAATAATGTATAAAGTTCTTTAATAATCCATTTTGGATCATTACTTCATATAAAAATGTCATTTCACCTTTCTCATTTTAGAAAATTATAAGTGTGCCACTCAACACACTTTTAAAAGGACACCCACTCTAATATCTATGTACAACCATAAAACCCTTTTGGATCAGAAAACACCTAATAATATACATTAATATAATACCTCATCTTATACTATAACCATTAATTTGGTCAAAATATAACTTAGGAAGGCTTTGGGTATAAACCTATAGAGGATATACGAAGAAGACGTAAAATTCTTCAATGAGTGTTTTTTATTTCATTATCCACCTCATAAATTATTATTAAACAACGGTGATATAATAACATATGTATATTAAATATAATAATATGTTGTTATGTTAATGTAATTTCATACAACCACCTCTAATTCCATCAAAAGGTTTAATAAATCATCATTCATGTGTACAAAAAACTACCACCTCCATAACTAATGTCATTTATTTTTCCATGAAAACTTATTATGGTTCGATATAATTGTGGATTAAATATTTATATATTATATTTATGATATTAATATACTTATTTAAATTTTATATCATAGATAAAATCTTATATTACTTTCCATTAAAGTGTGATTCATTCACACTTTAAAAAGTGGGTAATAAAGATGTGTTTAAAGTATAGATGATATATATATGGAATAAAAATTATATGTTTATTCAAATTTATTATTTACCTTTCATTCTGTGAAATTGTTGATAAAATGAAAACAACATTCTTGCTGACATATGACCTATCCTCTCAATGAATGATGTATTTCATTTTCTATCTCTAAATTTTATAGAATACTATCAGAAAATATATAATTATTATATATGATATTAATATAATTATTATCATTCTATAAATTATATATCCATGATTATAGTAATAGGACTAAAAAGATAAAGTCAAAACAAACATGGAAAACCAAATTGTTATTGCCTGAAACGTTACTTTAACATGGAATTGTTAATAAATGGGTAATAGTAGGTACTAAAAAAATTATTATATGGTGTGGTATATATGATTATGTCTCTACAATCGATTTATAATAATATTATATTTATTATAAATGTGGTTAAATCATGTATGATTTATTATGAGACGTAATGTAAGGGATTTTTGTCATCATCGTCATCGTGTAATTTTTTATTGAATGAAGGAAAGGAGTACACTGAGGAAAAATAGCTAAAAGGAAAAGAAAAGAAATGAAACAAGACAGAAACTAGGGTAGACCCCCCCTATGTCCTAGGGGGAATCTAAGGAGGTCTGATATGGTGAATACTGAGTGCATCCCCTTTGATACATTCAATTCCATTGGGTTGGATACTACCTGTTGTGTGAAGGAACACCTCCTCCATGCCACAGAAGTCCACCGATACCAAGTGGTCTACGACCTTGTTCCCCTCTCTCCATGTGTGATGGATACTCAAATTGGAACTCATCATTTTTCTATATTTCCTGATGTCATATCTAATAGACCATGGGGGTTTACCATATCCTTTAAATAATTTGTGCACAATTAAGGAGTTAGTTTCGATTTCAGAGATTTCGCGGCCCTTTTATATGAAAATGTTATGCCCAGTGAGAATCACCTTCACCTCATCTTGTAGAGACGAGACCTGTCCCAATATGGAAGAGAATGCAATGAAAAACAAACCATTGTGGTCCCTAACAACTCCTCCTCCACGCAGGTTCCCTAGGACACACAAGCCGTCCGTATTGAGTTTCAATCCCACAGTGGGTGGATGGCAACATACCCATCTTCCTACCATTGTTCTCGGTGACTCATCCACATTGGAGGACGCTTGGAACCAGCGAAGAAAAGGAGTGGCCATCCAGGTCCCCAATGATATGTTCAGGTCCAGTTGTATGGTTTTCGACCAGACAATAATAATGTGAGCCGACACACACACGCCCTCATGTTTCAATTTATTCAGTGAGACAAATGTTATGCACTCAAATTGTTTTATAAGGTGTGTATAAATCCCATTCAATATTTAATATCATTAATTTATTTATTATAATGATATTTTATGTTTCATTTATTGTTATTATATTTTGGGGCTTCTAATTTAATTTTACCAAAGTGGTAATGTTTATATGTTTCATTCTCATTATTTCACAGAAATATTTATTATCGTGTTTCTGATGTTAAAATATTACGATCCATTTATCAAGAAACTAATAAATTTTATTATCATATGGATATTTCATAAGAATATAATGTTCTATTCATTTTACTCTCTTTAGGAAGTCAATAGTTCAGAATAATTTTTTTAATAAAAAAATCATATTTATTACCCTCTTCAATTGAAAAATCTTTTTCATACCAATCCATGTTTTGTAAAAATGTTTTAAAAAACGTTTCTCACATTTATAAACTAATTTTATAAAGATACCATTATCAAATTTTTTGTTTTTAGTAATATTTTTTAAATCCATCTTCGTGTCCTTTTCAAAACAATTCATGTTTATATTTTACTACAAATATGAAAGGAATATTTGTTTTTAATATGTATGACATGAAGACAAATTTCGACCATCAAGAAAATTATTTTATTTTAATATTCCTTTATAAAATATCAAGTTTACTTTCAAATAAATGGATTTCTAAAATAGGTTATGAATTTTTTACTTTTAAAAACATATTTTAAAAAAACAATTATATTCTTGAAGAAAAGTTCAATGTAATTTATCATTAAAAATCATTCTCCATCAAAGATAACATTACATGATGTCATTTATAATTTTATAGGGATATAAACCAAGGTTACCATTCTTATTATTTCATTATGTAATTTAGAATGAAAATATTTTTTGGAAACCTATTTGTATTCACAGATTGATACCATGATAAAATTCTCATGAAACCTGCTTATGTCTCCATGGGTTATGAAATGATTAAATAATGAAATGATTATGAAAACTATCTCTTTTAAAAAGGTAATCATATGATTAAATGTTTTTAATACCCATTCCATTTCATTCACAGTGATATGATTAATATTTTATAGTCATGTGTCACATAGAATTTTGATATTCATTATTTGATGGCTGAGACCTATATCTCCCTCCAATATATTGTGTAAATATTTATATCCCTCAGATAGATAGAACTAGAAAAATTAATTTAACAAGTTTATTAAGGGATATTATATACTATTATGGTTTTGGGATTAAACCTTGACTAATATGATCGATTGGTGAGTGATCTAATTCAACTATAATAGCGTTGACTGTGATCCTTGACTACTATGGCAATAATTTTCTATTCTTATGTGTGTGGTAAAAATATATCGATTATTTCAATGTTATAATATTATGGATAATGTAATTTTATTATATTTTTATTCATGTATAATTAAAATCCTATATTTATTTCATGACTCTATATTATAATATCTGATAATAAGGGTATAGTTTTGAAATTTTAGTTTCTTGTTCATATACCCTTATATTCAGGTTAGGACACACATCTCTATTGTTTAACCTTACTAAGTATTTGATACATCAGTTTTTTATGTTTTATGTACCCATGTAATGAAGAAATGTATTATTTTAAATAATTTAATAAAGGTCTATAGTTATAATGATCGTAGTCGATGATACTGTAACATACCTATAAACTAGTTTTTTATGTTTCTATGTTTTAAAAGTCATTTATCCTTTATGATCATTATGCATGTGTTTGTGTAATGTAACAAAATTAAATAAAAATGATTTAGTATCTATATATTATAAGATGGTATTTATATAAATATTTAGTTGTTGAAGGTGTATTTATGGGATAATAATCTAAGAGTAAAGCCTATAAATTTTTCAATAAAATACTCTTCCAAATTATTACATGAGTTAACGTGAATGTGGTGAAAAATGAAGCTATAAATTTACATAGACAATGTACCTGAGAATGTCTATAATTAAGATGAAGATATTGATCTATAGTCTATCGAATCTCAAAAACATCTAAATAATTATTATTATAATGTTTAATAAAAAGATGACATCAATGCAAAATAAGTAAATCTGTGACTAAATCAAGAATGAGATTATTTGAAATTAAATCTAGAAACATTCTCCGAGATAAATTTAATCTTTCACAGACCATTATAATGACAATACAAGAGAAATATTCTCTATTATAATAGGTGGAACAAGAAATATTTTCAGTGGAAAATAATATAGTGTAGTTAATTTTGTATAATAGGATTATTGGGAACCAGTTTTATCTCATAGGAATGATGCAAGATGTCTTTGTTTTACAAAAGTATTATAGTATGGTTTCAAAGTAGTTCCTAGTTATAATACCACAAAATAGTTATTATAATAATCATATGCATTCATATAGTATTGAATTATGTATTTTTTTCAAATAAATAGAAGATAAACATTTTGTGTCCAATTTATATGGGGGTTATTCTATAGATTCATAGAAATAAACCAATATAAATGGTATATTCTTTATTAGATGAATATTTTTCCACAATTAAAGAAGTAAATACTTTATCACATTTGAGGAATAATATATTTCAATAAACAAGTCCTGTTAAAAAATTAATGTGTAAAAATTATTTTTTTTATGTTCATAGAGAAGTGGTGTGAGATAATGAATGAAAACTTTTTTTTATTATTAGAGTGAAATTTAGTTTGAAAACCTAGAAAAAACTCTCACGTTTTGAATATTGAACGATGTTACCATTTAATAAATTGAATGTTGACAAATTTATTTCAAAATATGATGTATTTAGTGATCAAAATTAATTATTAAATTTATTTACTAAGTTGCTAGAAGAATGTGGGTTAAAGAAGAATTTTTTGAACCTTATATATCAATCCATTTACTCAAAATAACATGTTTTTAATAAACCAACTCTTTGAAACATATATATATACATTTGACTAAAATTTATATTGAAAAATCTATATTAACGGGACAAACAAATACATCGGGAGAATTAATCCATGTGGAAATGATATATTGATCAATGTGTTTAAAAATAATGTAGAAATTTATATTTCTCTTGTATCCTATATAGTTATTTGACTCATGTAGTCTAATAGAATCTATTTTTTAATCTATCATATGCGTCAATGGAATAAATCATGAGATTTTATGATGCCTAATTAATCTCGTATAGGGGGAGTTTTATATTGATATAATTTAATAACATATAGATAAATTGTCTTTTTTATTTTATTTTGAAAGGGGGAGAGTATAATAACAAAACAATTAATATTTCTCTAACATTTTTATTCTATTGATTTTGTATATTATTGTATTTATTTATAGATTCTTGAAGTATAAATGTATTTTAAACAAAATATATCAGATTATAATTTTAGAAATAGATGTTGGAATGTTTAAAATCTAATCAATTATTTTGAAAAGGATTTAATTGAAGGACTATGTTTGTGTTGTGGAATAATTAATATGTTTGATTAAAATAACACACAACATGATGAATGCACAAGGGTCATATAATGAAATATTAGTTATTTAGATACAAGAATGCATAAATGAATATATATGGAAGTTTAAACATCTAATATTTAATAATGATAAAAACCTTTTAACAGTAAGTCATAAATATTGAATAGTAACACACATAATAAAGTAAGGTTCTTGGTGAAATATTCATCTGTAAGATAAAACATAATATTTTATGAAAGGGTAATCAATGAATGAATGGAATATATAATGTTTTAATTGATTAAATATTGATTTAATCATGAAATAATAAATGGATTTTGTTGTTATATGTGACTATGATATAAACTTTAGACCATGAAGAGAAGGTGTGTGAGGTGTTTTTTAAATAATAGAACCCTTTTTGGTCAGAGAACCGATATTGAAATATTCATGTGGGGAGGGATGAGTTGAGTTCCAGAAATTTTCTTTAATAAAAAAAATTCCCTCCTTGAGGTTGTAATAGAATACGATATTTTCTTAAGATAATAATGTAATGGAAATAAGAAATGTAAAAATAGATCAAACAAAAAAGATTTGTAGTGGTTTGGGGTAGAGACATCCCAATTTCCAAACAACAAATGATAAACTCATTGAAATTGGTGATTTAACTTTAATGAGTCATTTTTTCATAGGAAATGAAATATTGAGTGAAATAATTCATGAGTTTGTGTAAATCCATTCTCATTTTTCGGGACACTACAAGGATTTACAAAGAAAACATTCCTCGAATTTCAACAGAAGGAGTGATCACTTCCATCTATAAGAATAAATTAGTAGATATTACAATTTGAATAAAATAATTATAAAATAAAACTTAAAAAAGATATGATTTCTCTATGATATATAATGATAATTAAATATATGTCATGGAAAATATTCAATATAGGAAAATTAATCATTAAAGAATAGCTATAGAAAAATATGATAATTATTCTTATTCTTATTAGCATAGAGAAAAAGTATGGAATAAAGAATGTAGAGAGATGAATATTATTTTATAAATTTAATACTATTGTATAACTTCTCACAAACTAATACTTTAACCCCCAAATATTTCATAATATGTTATTTTGTTAATTTAATTAAATAGCTTGCTCTATATGCAACACCGAGTTCGAGCGCAACATGACTTTCCAAACTAGCCGTTCAAAAAGCAGTTATGAATAGTATTAAATGAATTTTGAATTATATAAACTCCATATAAATTTAACATCTATATTATGTGTTTCATATATATAATATAAGAACAAATTTAATTTTTCATATAAAAGATGTATTTTTTAAAAAATGCAATTTTACCTCCTTTTAATAAAAAACCCTTTTAAAATAAAATATTTATCACCTTTATATATTCAAATTGATGAAATAATCTTCTTATTTAGAAGGGGGACATAAAATTTTAGTTTGGATAAATTTACGGTGCTTTTTTGATAAATTTTATATTTTGAGGAATAATGAAAAATACTAAATTTTAATTAAAAACAAATTTTTTAATAAAAATTATTTATACTATTAAATTTAAATTTTCAATTGTTTTGATGTATAATTATATTATTTTTTATGTAATTTAATCTAATTTTTTCCATTTGAAGTATCTTTAAATTTAAATTGGATATAGATACAAATCAATCTTTTGATAGTTTTTACTTCTCAGAAACCCGCTTTCTAGTTTTGACAAAGGGAATATTATTTTAATTTAATTATTAATAATTATATGTTATTTATTTGGTTAAATAGAAATTATATTTTAATTTTTAATATCAAAATTATCTTAGGATGATTTTTTGGTATATTTCTGAAAACATTCAATTTTTTATAAATATTGAAAACACTACATTATTATTTAAAACTGACTTTTATTTTAATAATTTCCTTTTTTTTAAATTATTTTAATTTAAAAATATATACATAATACCTGTAATAGTCCAATTTAATTCATTAGAGTCATTTTATAATAAGATAATATGTATAAATTTTTATTGAACATTTTAACGCCATTTACCCAACTTCGAAGCACATTTGTAAATTTGCATAAAACATTATTTTACTACTTCTGTGAATATAAATTCAAAAATCCTTTAGAAAAAGTTTACATCAGTAGGTAAAATTATGTTCAATAGGGTGAAAACATTTTTTGTTGAATAGTAACATTTGACTTTTATTTACCTCAATAAAAAGTTAAGAGGGTAATTAAAGGTAAAAATGAATTTATAATTACCATTAAACATTTCATAATTCTATTGAATAAGTATATTTCGACTAAAATCATCCTTAGGAATAAAATATGATCCCTTTGATCTACTTGGATTGTAATAGGACATTTGTTATTATTTTATTTAATGTAGATTTAAGTATAAAATTCAAAGGTTAATAACTAAACCATTTTTAATATAAAGTAATAAATAATATAAATTCGACTATAAATATTCATTATAAAAATAAAAATATTTCCTATATAATGGAATTTTTTTTATAATTTTTATACATTATATAATTAAATTAAATTATGACATAATGATGATGCAATAATTACCAAATTAATGAAATATTAAAATAATTGATATTATAAATATTAAAATAAATGTAAATTGAGACTTTTCATGCATTCCAATATTTTTAGAGGCTAATATGAAATTATAGGTTTGATTGAATGAATTTTTTTCTAAGTAATAAAGTTGATATGAGTTTAACAAGAACCAAATACTAAATAGTGTCAAAATTGACACAATTGTGTTTTTAAAACAAATACTATTTTATTAAATTATATAGTAGTCCTAAAAAGATAAGTATCATCCAAAGAACTTATATAATAATATATATGTCTTCGGAAATAACATGGGGTTTTATTTGTATTTTATAGTATGTTTATTAACCATGTAATATAGAAATACAAGAAGACATTGTAAAATTTAAACCATTTAACTAAGAGTTAAATATAAAGGATATAGTTAATATGGTTATATAAACATATCTAAAACCTATTGGATGCTGGTATTTAGACCCATCCCTACCTTATCATTTAAATAAATATTTTTTTAGAAAATATAAACTGAAAATGATTTTATAATAAAATAACATTTCATGCTTTTCTAAAGTAACCCTCACACCTATTATAAAAGGGTAATTCACCTTCTCTCAATTTCACACCTCCAAAGACATTTGGATTGGACAAATACTTCTCCAATATACTCCCAAATAGACTAACATAGACCTAGAGGGCATAATTTTATCATAAATCCATCTTAAAGAGCCCTTCTGATCAAATAAAAATGAAGCACTAGAAGATGAAGTAATAATATCATGACCCATTTCAAGGTTATTTTCTTCTTCCACATTCTCTTTCTTTATTGTTTACAAATGAAAATAATAGCATTATTACCTTTTACATACATGGATTTTATTATAAATATGGTTCAACCATATTCATTATTCTATCCATCCTATGAATGACAAAGTCACCATGCATGCTAGGTATGACTTACCGTCTCTATGTCATGGTGGAGTTTGTTTTTAAACACACCATTATTTCGATGTTTTTAATAATGAGTATAATTGATTGAAATAATAAATAAAAAAAATTAATTATTATTTATATGTGATATAACATAAATTTACATATTATTTCCCCATCAATAAAATGATATTGTCTGTCGTGCATACATATGGATTACATTCTCCATGAAAGCGATGAGATTCATTACCCATCATAACCATTCAAGAATAATTTTCATTTTATTATTAAAAATAAGGTTTAATAACTTAATATAATTCTGTATATTAATCAAATACATCCTATCCATAAATAACATGAATTGTGTAACAAATCATATATAGGAAAATGAATCAGTTAACACCAGAAACAATGATAAAAACGAAATATTATTAACAATGAAATATTATAAGATCATATATGACATCATATTTTGATAATTGGTTATTTTATAATTTAATAAAAATTATTTAACTATTATACAAGAGTTTAATGTACCCTATATTATGGTAATGTACAAGCTAAGGGGTTTTCATCTCACTTTTTATTCCCATGAGATTCATTCTATATTACAACTATTTACATTTGAGTGGTGATTGTACTACCATAGATTGTATTATTTGTGTAAAATTGTTTAAATTATGGGTATTTAAATCTTCATTGTATGATCCTTATTTCATGGGGTGTATGTTTTGTAAGTTACCAAATCGGTAAGGGAATTTCTAATTTCGATTTCCACTCATTGGGTTTTATGCAAACTTAATTGATTATTTTACTCCAAGATTATGTGTGAAATCACTATTTATTTATTTATGTATTAATTTACACTTCACTTTGTTTGGATATAATTTTGATACACATAATAACTCCATTAATAAATTCACATGTCATCGATATTAAGTTCATAAGAGTAATCTTAACTCAGTTTCCATTCATTGAGTTAAACATCCAAGTCATTGGTGTAGTTTTTACAATACAATATGTTAATGTACTATGATTTATTTAAACTGAATAACCCATGATATTGAGTGTATTTATAATTTTAACACAAAATTATGTCATTTATTTATCCTTAACCTTAGGATACATTCTTTATAAGGGATTTCATCTCAATTTACATTCCATTGAGACTTCTTTGTTGTTATCTGTCAATTCACTTTTATATGGTCAATATAATGTACATTGACATAGTGAATCATGAATCCATTTATTCTCAAGATATTATAATGTATTTATTACATCAATTATTTTTATTCAAGAATCTCCCATTTGGATAGAAACTCTAACTAAAATATCATTTTAAATGTTTTAATGGTCAATTATTCTAAATCATTCTCATTAATGGTTTTAATAATTTATTTACATGGACATGAATGTTTTAAAATTGAAATTCCTTTTAAATGTTTAAAATTTGTATGACACACTATGATTTAAAAATATAATTTAAACGGATTCTTGATAAATAGTGATACTTTTAAATGTTTTCAAGAAAAAATTGATATTTCTCTCATATAGTTTTACTGATTATTATTATGTATGTCAATATCAATCATTATTATTGATTGAGGTTGATTAATTATATAATATTCCTTATTTTATTGAATGAGTTATTTTTTACCGTGGATGTTCTATTTTTATACCATTCATGGTTTGTGCATAAAATATTGACATTTTGTATGCTAGTTTTAATATGTATGTTAGATTATGTTTCAAACATTTCATACGAGGAATTAATTGGGTTTAGTGGGAGATGGGTGGAGCCTACTATCGGTCCTTGATACATCGGTAGGTCTCATGAAAAAAACTAGTGTCTCAAAAAAAAGCCTTGACAAAATCTTATTTTTAGTCTTAGCATGATGCCTCGACTATTTGGTTATGATGTCCTGCATTATTGATTGCATCATTATAAAATTATCTATTGATATTATGTGTGATTATTCGACTAATAGAATGTACATGTAAATAAGTAAACGGTATTATGCGATTTATCTTTTCCATATCATTATAAAATTTTTGTTTAAAAGGATAGTGTTTTAGTCTTATACATATCCATAAACTTTTATGCATATTTATTAAACATTATGCTATATTGTTATCCGTACTAATCATTTGAGCTCACCCATTTCTTTTGTTTTCTTTTTCCCAGGATGTGTAGAAGTATATTATGTTTTAACTAGAAGAATATTCTAAGGGATATGAGTTTGTCAAAGGGGGACACAATGTTGTTTTTAATTTCATAGTGTAATGAAAAACTTATGTATGTATCTAGTACTTACAAGGTTACTAAACTAATCGGTCATTCGAGACATAATCTCTTATGATCATGAAAATGTTATGTAATAATGCACCGACTCTGGGTACCTAGGGTAAGGGCGTTACTATTCGTATTATAGGAATATTAGTACAAACCCTAGATACTAGAAATAGAAATTCTCTGGTTAGAGAACATTACACTAAGATAGACATTGAGGATTAATATAGAAGAACTTCCTAGAATTTTGGTAATGTAGAGATTTTGTGAGTTTTCGAAGAAATACATCCTTTTAAGGATATGAGCATGTTGATGTGGGTCTGGAACATATGTCCCTCGAAGTGAAAACACTATCAAGGAGATTTGGGCATGCCCTAGGGTATCTCGGTACACGACAAAGGGTCTTAATGGACTCTTGGTTACAATACTCCCAAGGGACATTATTAGGTTAATTCAGATTTTCCTTACAAACTGATTTGAAATATTTTATCATAAGATGAGAATTAATAATCTTATTTATTCTTAAGTTGTATTAGATTGAAAATAATTTGTCATGATATTCTCTAAATGATTTTATGACTCACACTATGCATTCTAATTTTAGTCAATAGCTGGATTCCAAGGAATTCATACTAACATTAAACATGATGTACAATGTGGGTATGTTGGTGGAAATGAGAAACCAAATGGTTTGTTGATAGGCGCAATAGATATCCTATTCATTCTGAATCATTTTTCCAGAAATATTATCAACAACTTATACATTAACCCACATTCAAACTCCAAAAAGAATAGAATGATGGAGAATGATAAGAGCTCTAGAAATGGAGACTATAGAGAAAAGAAAGATCAATTCCCATCATGTAGGAAATAAGGAATAAGAAACCCAATAATGTTTCAAATTGGAAAAATGAAATGATTTATGTGTGATAAAGAAGGACAGAAAGTAAAGAATTGCTGAGTAAAAAGGAATATTACTATGGAAGAAAAATAAAAATGATCCTAAGAATCCAATTAAAGTTATTTGCCGTAAATGTAGGGGACCTTAGTATTAACTGAGTCAATTCCCTATTCTATAATATAACCTCTATGTCATAGAAGAATATATGTGGAAATAAATGGATAGATAAATTTTTAAAAGTAATAATGAACTTTATTTATGGGAATAATTTAGAAGACATTTATCTTGTATGTGTAATAATTTATTTTGTTATGTGAAAATGATATTTGACGGTGAAAAATATTTAATTTTTTGGTTGTAATTATAATGAACCATTTTGTTTTATATGATCCTTGAAATGAAGAAATTATAGGTTATTACTTTTTCAGATGAAAATGTGAGGTATAAGATATAATTTATGGATAAAATATGTTAGGGTTGTTTTTGAGGAATTTTACTCCTTTTTTTGAATGTTATAAAATTATATTGTTTATGAAAATGGACAACACATAGATCATGTGACAACTAGTCACGTTGGAAAAAGATGTGGGAATCAAATTCAAAACCAATGTGTGACTGGGATTTATAGCCTACCACTGGACTAAATGAATTCCATGGTTAGTATGACCAATTAATTTTAGTGAAATGATTTTATAGATCTAGAATATGTGGATTTGGGGAACATATGATTTATCAAATTGATATACTTAGTATAGAAAAATGATTTGGTGATTAGGTGATAAAGGTTATTTTTTGAAGACATTTTCTTTTTTGAGAACACTATCTACCTAAGGAATATAGCATACTATGGAATTTCATTTGAGGAGTAATAATTGATTTTTTATTTTGATAGAATCTATTTTTATTGGGAATTTATAGGCATATGCGTTATTTATGGTAATGATTAACCTATCCAAGAGAATAATTGATTAGGTTAATTACTTTTAATTGTGTGACTTTAAGATTAGTTGATGTTATTGGGAGATAAATGTTAAAATTTATTATGGAAGACTATATAATAAAATACTTCAGAATTTTGGGTCTCAAACATAGTTTGGATTATTTTGAAGAAATTTAAGGAAATTTTTTATTGAATAGTATTTTTTGAACATTTGGTATTGTTTGTTTAATTTTTGACATTAAGAGTTGAATTTATTTCTATAAAAGATTATCCTTTTTTGGTATCATCTATCACTGTACTAATCATTTTAGTTTTTGTTAATGTATAAAGAAAAGAGAAATATAGTGTTCATCTTTTGTGGATTATGTTATTCTTTATAAGTTGATTTTAGTACTTTAGGTGTGACCAAGTCATCTTTAATACGCATAGTTTGTAGAAAATATGAGTTTGTGATATAAATTTATCAAATGACAAAACTATAATTCTAATGTAAGAATATATATTTATTTTCTTTTTCAATATCATAAAGTAAATCCTTAACATTATGAAAAATAACTTAAAACAATTAATGTTTCACTTTTAATTTTCCTATTGGGAAACTAATGACCATTTAATCCATCAAAAGTTTCTAGTTTTCTTATTTTTATCTTTCTTCTAATCATGTTTTCGATCACTCTCCATCAAAACTCTACACTTATTTTATCTTCCATATCCATGTTTACCTTAATGAAATTCTAGTGTGGGTGATCTCAGGTGACCCTTGTACTTATCTTTATTTCTTTTAATGTGGTTATTTTATTGACTCTTTTTCCAATGTGGCTCTTTCAATAAAGTCCCCAAAGCCAATTTTAAAATTTTGGGGGATCATTTTCCAAAAGGGGGGCAGAATTTAACACCCCAATAATTCATTGTTTGTTATTTTCTTTAAAGTAATTCATTATTTTGCGCTACATGCAACACTGAGTTCGAGTGCACAATAACTTAAAAACCCAGCCATTCAAAAAGCGGTTATGAATAGTATTACCATAATTTTTAATTTTATATACTAAATATAATTTTAACATTGATATTGTGTGTCTTATAGAAATATTTTAAGAACTTATTCATTATTTCAGATAAAAGATGTATTTTTTTCAAAAAAGCTATTTTACTGCCTTTTAATGGAGAACACTTTTTAAATCCAATATCTTTAACTTTTATATAATCAATTTTACTAAATAAATATATTATTTATAAGGGAGACATAAATATTTAGTTTGGATAACTTTTATATGCTTTTCTAATAACATTAATATATTGATGAATAATGAAAAATAATAAATTTTAATTAAAAAAAATTGTAATCAAAATACTTTATAGTGATAAATTATACATTTTAATGGTTTTGAAATATAATTTGATTACATTGTTTTCCATTTAATACAATTTTGGTCATTGAAAGTAACTTTACATTTAAATTGGACATAAACACATATCAATCATTTGATAGTTTTTACTTCTCAAAAAACATACTTTATGGTTTTGAAAAATGAAATATATTTTTTAAATTAATTAATACAACATAAATTTTTTGATTTTGGTGAAATAGACATCAGTTCTAAATTTATAATATCAAAATTATCTTAGGATAAATTATTGGTATTTTTATGAAAACTTTCTATTTTCGATGAATAGTAAAAATCCAAGAGTTATTGTTTAAAACTAACTTCTATATATTTTATTATTTTATTTATATAAATTTATTTTAATGTAAAAATTGATACATAATACCTATATATGTCCAATTTAATTCATTCGAGTAATTTTAAACTAACATTATATTTATAATATTTTATTCGACATTTAAATGCCCTTTACCTACCTTCTAGGAACATTAGAAAACATGAATAAAACATAATTTTTCCACTTCTATGAAATGAATTTCAAAACTCTAAGAGAAACGGTTGATATCAGTATGTAAAATGTTGTTCAATAGGATGGAAATAATTTTTTGTAAATAGTAACTTTTGAATTTTATTTACCACTGTTAAAAGTTAATAGGGTAATTAAAGGTAAACATGATATTATAATTACCCTAAAACATAACCTAATTCTATAGGGTAATTATATTTAGAATAAAATCAACATTATGAATAAAATATGTTCCTTTTTTATCCACTTGGATTAGATTAGGACATTTATTATTATTTTATTTAAAGAATACTTAAAAGTGTTAAATCCAATGTTTTATAACTAAAACATTTGTAATATAGGGTTATACATAAGTTAAATTCAACTATAAATATTTATTAAAAAGATAAACATATTTCCTATATCATGATATTTTATTTTTAAATTTTAGATGTTAAATAATTAAAATTATTTATGGCACAATGATGATGCAACAATTACCTAATTAATGAATGATTTTAATAATTGACATTATAAATATTGAAATAAATTTAAATTGAGACTCTTGATTCATTACATGAATTTCCTAGGTTAATATTACATGATAGGGTTTATTTAATGATTTTTGTTGAAATAATCTAGTTGTTATGACATTAAAAAACAAATACTAAATAGTGTCAAAATTTACATAATTGGAATTTGAAAACAAATACTATTTAACTAAATAATATAATAGTCCTAAAAATATAAGGTTCGGAAGAAAGGCTTATATAATGATATATAATTCATTAATGAAGAAATTTATTTTATCATTTAATTTTATAGTAAGTTTATTAACCAGGTAATATAAAAATACAAGATGACATGATAAAAGTTACACTATTTAACTAAGTGTTAAATCTAAAAGATAATGTTAATATGATGACCAAAAAAATTATAAAAATTATTTGATGATATTATTTAGACCCATAACTACCTTATCCTTGATGTAAATCCATTTTTATCCATTATAAAGTTAAAATTATTTTATAATTAAATAATATTTCAATATTTTCTTAAAGTGACCCACGCCTCTCTTTTAAAACGATACATTCCATTCTCTTAATTTTAAACCTTCAAATCCATTTGGACTGGCCAACCCCTATTCAAATATACTCCCAACTACCCTAAATGAAACCTATAGAAATTAATTTGATCATAAAGACAACTTAAGAAGCCCATTTGAACAATTCAAAAGGAAGAACTCGAAGAAGATGTAATAATATCATCACCTCTTTCAAAGTTCTTTTCATCATCCACTTCCTCTTTCTTTTTTTCTATAAAAAATAAAAAATACCGTAACTTATACATAAATTTCATTTATTAAAAATATTCTACAACCATATTAACTATTCAATCCATCCTATTAATGACAATGTCACCAGACTTGCGTACGTACGACTTACCGTCTCCACGTCATGGCGTAGTTTATTATTTAACTCTTCATTGTTTAGATGGTTTTAAAAAATGAGTATTATTTATGTAAATAACAAATATAACATGTTAATTATTCTTTATATATGGTATTCCATCCAATTACATACATGTTCCCATCAATATAATGATATTGTTGATAGTTTGTAAGTACGGATTACCATCTCCACGAACATGATGAGATTCATTCCCCAATGTTACCATCCTAGTATAATTTTAATTTTATGATTAAAAATAATGTCTAAGAACTGAATATAATTCTTGATGTTAATCCAATACGTATTATCCATAACAATCATGACCTTCATATCAAAACATATAAAGGAAAATTAATCATTTAACACCAGAAACAATGATACTACGATAATATTATTAACAAAACAATATTTGAAGATCATATATGATATCATATTTGTTTATATTGTTATTTAATAATTTAATAAAAATTATTTAACTATTATAAAAATTTAATTTACCCTAAACTAAGGAAAAATACGAGGTAATGGGTTTTCATCTCATTTCTTATTACCATAAGATTTATGCTATATTTACACTATTTACATTTGTGTGTTTATGTACTAACCATGATTGTATTCATTTTGTAATATAATTTAATTTAATTCTATTTACCTCTTCATTGTACTGTACTTCTTTCATGGGTTGTATGTTTCATATTTTACCAAATTGGTAAGGGAATTTCCAATTTTGATTTCCACTCATTGGGTTTTACGCATATATAGTTGATTATTTTACTCCAAGATTTAGTGTGAAATAACTATTTATTTATTTATGTAGTAATTTCAACTCCCCTTTGTGTGAATATAATTTTTATACACATAATCAATACATTAATAAATTCTCATGTCATCGATATCAAGTTGATAAGAGTAATCTTAACTCGATTTCTATTCATTGAGTTAAACATCCCAATCATTGGTGTTGTTTTTACAAGAGTATGTTTGAATTTCCTCTAATTTATTTACACTGAATATCTAATCATATTGAGTGTATATATATTTTTAAAACACAATTATGTCATTTTCTATCCATAACCTAATGATATAGTCTTTATAAGGGATTTTATCTCAATTTATATTCCAGTGAGACTTCTTTGTTGTTATGCATAAATTCAATTTTATAGGGTGTAAATACTGTACTTTTACATAGTGTATCATGAATCTACTTATTCTCATGATATTATAATGTTTTTATTATCTCAATTATTTGTTTTCAAGCATCTCTCATTTTGTTAGGAACTCTAACTAAAATATCATTTTAAATGTTTTAAACATTTATTCTTCTATGTATTTCTCATTAATGGTTATACCGATTGATATATATGGACATGAATGTTTTAAAATTGTATTTTTTTTAAATATTTCAAATTGGTATTAGAAAATTTGATTCATAAATATCTTTTAAACATCTTCTTAATAAATAGTTCGACTTTTAAATGTTTTCATCAAAATAGGGATATTTCTCTAAAATAGTTTTACTGATTATTTTCATCTATATCAATATACTACATTATTATTTATTGAGTTTGATATATTTTAAACTCTTCTAAATTGTATTTAATGACTTATGTTTTATTCTGGATGTTCTATTTTTATACCATTCATGGTTTATGGTTAAAATATTGACATTTTGATTGCTAGTTTTAATATTAATGTTTAGATTATTTCAAAATTATCATATGAGGAATGAATTGGATCTAGTAAGTGATTAGTGGAGCTCGCTATAACTCCTCGATACATTGATTGGTCTCATCAAACAAACTAGTGTCTTGGAACAAGGCCCTGGAAAAATATTATTTGTAGTCTTGGCACAAGGCCTTCATTATGTGGTTATGATGACCAACATTATACATTCCATCATTAGGAAATTATCTACTGATATTACATGTAATTATTTGAATAGTGTAATATCCTTGTGAATAAGTAAATGAAATTATTTAATTTATCTATGCTATAATATGCTGAAGTTTATGTTTAAAATTATTGTGTTTTAGTCTTATACACTTCTTTAAATGATTATTCTTTTTTATGGAAGTTTCCACTATATTGTTATCCTTATTGATGATCTGATATCACCCCTTTCATCTATTTTATTTTTCCCAATATTTGAATAAGTATATTATGTTTGACCTGCTAGGATAGGCTATGATATATGAGAGTGTTCAATCGGGACACAATGATGTTGTTTTTTTATTTCATGGTGTAACGTAACACTTATGCATTTATCTAGTACTTCCCAGGATACTAATCTAATCGATATTTCAATACATGATCTCTTGTGATCATGCCAGTGTTATGTAATAATGCAATAACTCTAGGTAACTAGGTTCAGTGCATTACAATTACTCATCGTGATATATAATAAAATCAAGACTTTGGATAAAAATACATATTTTATCATCTATAAATTACCTCAGAAAAACACTAAGGAAAAAATTAACAATTTTATTTTATTTCTGGGTAATTACATCGCTTTGGAAGTAAATTTTTCCAAAAATAGGCAATCCATTATTTAATGCTTCAAAATCAGTATTAATTTTCAATTTAAATACACCAAAAGTTAAAAATTTACCATTTGTAGAATAGTGTTGCGCACTCTAGATCACCATGTAACTGAAAAAAAATCAATATTATTATTTCTAAATTGATCAATGTATTCAATCATTACATGGAATTTTTTTCACATATCGATATTTCTTAAATAGAAATAATTTTCAAAGCCAAATGAATCACAAATCTCATTGGATACATGTAAAAGAACATGGAATGGATATGAACAACATAGCTAATTTCTCAATGTAGCCAATTTGATGTGGTTTTTTATCAATGTAGTCATTTCTCAAATAGATGATTTAACCATGTACCCAACCATGACATTTCCAATTCTATGGAATTTATGATTCATGTATTTGATTCTCCTACATAGGCTTTTTCTGTAGTAGATTTTTTGATGTATCCAGAATCCACAGATCCAAAGTCCTTACATTGCTGATTTTTCAGACGAAGCCAAATTTCAACAAACTTCAATTGAATTTATGATTATATTAGAATTGAACTATATAAGACTAAATAATGATAAAGACAATTGAAAATATTATGATTATAAACATTTGAAGTCATGTTCAGATCATAAAAACATAATGAACATGGGATATGTTGAAACAACATCAGTAGTCCTATAATATCACCATTTTGATGAAAAAAACCCATGAAATATTAAACATAAAATTTTAAATTTATTAATTTTTTTCGAAAAATTTTATTATATATAATTCTTTTAAAATTTTGGTTTTTACACTCTCCTATTCCCCTTTATCATTTAAATCCCACTTTTTTATTAATAATAAAAAGGAAGAGTAATTAGAGGGAAAACACATTTATTATAGAACCTTGATTTGTGAATATTTAAAATATTATAGTGAAACTAAATTTGAATATAGTAGGATTGATGTCTTGAAATTATATCAAGCAAATCATTCCTGAATATGAGTGACATTAAAATAGAAAATGCTTCACAGACAATAAAGGAGATAAATATGAATTCTATTAAACATAAACACACGTATAAAAATTCAAATAATTAAGTCATTCAAAAATACATATATAAAAAATCAATTATATGATCCATAGTTATGGATGGGTTAATATTTATATATATGTTTGGGTGAATGTTTCATAATAGATGTAGAGGGGGAATATGATTTTGGCGGATCAACCATTAGTGGATGGACTACACTTCTATGATCTGCGACATAACATTGATCACATCTAAAACCATATCTATCTCACGGATACTTGGTATGCATGATCAATAATTTTTCTAGGGTATTAGAATAAATTTTAAATTAATTTTATGAATATATGAGAATACCAAATTTTATATATGTAATGAATAAGAATCTTCTATTCTAACTGGTTCAGTAGAAGCAATGACATATCCGGATTATTCTCACATATGGATGCTGGCTGGATCAAAAAATCTATCTACTTTCTTGTGACATTATTATAGTTTTATAGAGGTACTAGTTCAATGAATCGTCTTAATTTAAGATAGTATAATTCAATAGTAAACATGTCTATCATATGGAAAATGTCTATCTTGTAGAAGTATATAATAGTTTAAAAACCTTAATGATGCATCTAATATAATGTGCATATAGAGTTGTTCAATAATAATTTAATGGATTCATGTTCTCATGAAGAATGAATCTGGTTAGCACTATTTATAGCATCTAGATGAGGATTAGATAGAGCATCAGAATGTAATATAAATAGGTTGACTCAAATCCTGGATACCAAACATGCAATATGATCATCCTCCCTTCCAATAAGGTTATGTTGTTATCCTAGTCATATAACTACTCTATAATAACTTGAGATAACTCATTGAAATTTTTTGATGGTTCTTGGGTAATTTAATAACGTGAAGTAGGTGGAACTTGAGAAAATATTTTGATTTATTTCAATATAACAAGATCTATTCCCTTTTCTATATCATGTGCAACTGGTGATTCATCAAAATTAGTTGAACATGGATCCTCTTTAGAATATTCTAATTAAATATTTTAAATTAGTTAATAGATATATTCCATGAAAGAGTAAATTTTTATATTTTTTTGATCTAACAAATGATGAAACCATCTACCTAGTTTACATCAATACCTCGATGATTTAATCCATCTTAGACTTAACTAAAGGAATAAATGACATGGGAGAAGAAAAAACACCATTCAAGTAATCAAAAATAAAAATTCTGTGTCTATGAATAACCTATATGGTTTCCTTAAAATTACACAATGTATCCTTCCTAGAATCCTTTATAAATAATGGAGATGAACATGTTCTATTATAGTGACTATACCTAGAAAAAAACCAAATCTTTATTTAAAGAGAGTTGGTCGAAGTGCAACTAAATATTCGGAACCACTAATGGTTTTGATATAGAGATGATTAGTAGATGAAATATCTTGAGAAATTTATATTTATATGAAATATCTTAACAAAATAAAATTACCTAACAACTATACCTTTTAATTTACATAATTGTTCCTTTATTTCTTATTCTAAACTCTTAATTTCATATTGGGAATCCAAAACATTTTCAATTAGACCGTGAAAATATTTTAAATCATGTATCTCATTGAGGACAAAAAAACACCAATTTTATTCACCTCAGACATAATAGTAAAAAAACCATTAATTTTACCAACCTGGTCTCTTAAATCCTCAAAGACTATATTAATTACACAAGAATAAGCATGTTGTACGGCTGGAGACATTAGGTAATTTGGTGTGTCTTGGAGTCATCCCAACCAACTTATCAAAATCTACTA
The DNA here is from genome assembly GCA_963277665.1 of Viscum album. Lineage (NCBI taxonomy): Eukaryota > Viridiplantae > Streptophyta > Magnoliopsida > Santalales > Viscaceae > Viscum > Viscum album. The sequence continues at coordinate 1,159,732,745 of OY728165.1, read as the reverse complement.
TGAGAATTGATCTTTCATTCCGTAGTTTATTCGAATCCCTATATGAGATAAAATATTTCTTCATATTTTCACACTCTGTATTGAGATCATCAAAGACATTAAAAACTATTGACACATAAGTACTAATATGTCTCTCAGAATTAGACCCATTAAAAAATATCATTGAAGGTGAATTATCTAATATAGGAAGAGCATATTAAATGCGATCTGGGGAATTTCCAGTAGATTACTCGATGAATTGATTCCTACTTCAATCTATATCAATAACAAGTTATATAGGGAGTTGATTAATAATTGTGTACTTAGCCTCAGACCCCAAATTTTCAATATTTGTAGCCACACTATTCATCTCCTTACTACCATTTCTACTTGAGTCATAATATAAATATCAACAATAGAAACTTTTGGATTATGTGATTCATCAATACTAGAAGATACAACATCATTAACATGATTTTCTTCTAATATAGGTCTAATTTCTATCAAAATTGGATCTTATCACGTAATAATTGACTCATATATTTCCCTAGAATGAATTATATCAGCAGGTGCTTCATCATTAGAAGGTGAGATCCTTGACTACCACCCCTGAGTTAGTGTAGTAGGTTGTATAACCACTTAATAATCACCCTCCTATACAACTAGTCTCATGGAATTAGAGGCATCAGGCAAATTTTATATAAAATTTTGTTGAAGAAAAAATTATAATTTATTTTATGGTTGTGGAACAAAATATATCTTCATTTATTAAATTCTATGTCATTATTCTTTCAATATATGGAAATAATCCATCCATAGGGGTATTAATTGTGTTTCCACTTTCCGTGGAAGTAATGGTGCATCAACCTCAACATGTACCTTGGTAAATATTACTTCATATTATTTATCAGTACATATAAGAGATGTGGGGACCATGTGGGATGCATGTTGTTTTTGGATGATAAAATATGTTTGTGATGATTTTTGAGTCTTTTTTCATGAAATGAAATAAACTTCCATTATAGGATTGGGTGAACTCACACAGGAACACCAAAGTTTTATGATGCTACTAAAAATACATATAAAAGTACACATATTTGTTATAATGTTTTCCTGCTAAAAAGGATCATTGAACTCACCTTGTGACAAAAATGAATGTGTTAATCTATATGGAGAATAATATGGGAGTATATATTTCACTATTCTAAATTTTATGATCATTACGAATTATATTATTTCTCTCATATCACATGTATTCTAAGAAAATTATAGAGAAATACATATGAAGTAATCAAGTATAAGATTTGTTGGACACATAAATATGGATGTTTTAATTCCAATACTAAGGTTCTAAATGTCATGAAGAATTAATTATATAAGTAAAAGTTTATATTAGAAGAAATGAGTAATATTTTAAATTTTCCAATGTCGACGATTTTTTGAAGCTCAAATAGATTGATCCATCAGACTGAATTATTCATTTGATTGTCTAGTCCACCAAAGGAACCAAGTTGCATGATCAATCATCTGTCAGAATGTATGGGGGAATGTAGTCATTACTGACATTAGTGCATCAGATTTTGGGTTCCTTGAACCATTAGAGGAATAATGTATATAAATTTTTGGGACTGATGAACAAGACCAATCAATCAGATGATGATCAATAGTATATTCCACTATATTAATATGGTTGTCTTTTATTATAGTTGAGTAAGTATATAAAGAAACATATATCATTTTTTCATGGGAAGTGAATGTTATCAAACCAGAAGTGGTGGCATCTCATTAGATTAGAATTGATACTGATTCATCAAAAAGTAAATAACACTAATCCATCAGAATAAACTTGATATCATTCCACAAGACTAAATATGAAACTAATATGTCATTAGATGATATACTTCATTGGCCATTGTAACATCATTATTATGAAAAGAAGTAAATAATTTTTTGTAGATTTTTTCCAAAGATCTTGTCAAAAGTTGTTTTTAAGATATTAACACATTATTTTCAATGGTGTCTTTATGTTGTTTCTGATGTGTTTCCATTGGGTTGATAGAATATTTATTTGTTTAATCAGCATTTATGAAACAATAAATGAAACATATGTCTAAAAAAATGTCAATAATTTTTATAGAAGAATGTTATCAGCATGTGTTTTTCATTTGGTAAAGATAATCGATATGAGGATATGTTTGTTTTAAATATTTTTCCACAATAATGAAAAAATGTATTAGAATGAGTTTTCATATCCGACTGAAGAATAGTTTGAAATTAATCAATCTGATTGAAGTGATCGGATGATTCAAGAATCATTAATAATATTCAGGAATATTTGAGAAGCACTAATGATGTCAAATATGTATTCAAAATGAAATATGAATATATATAATATAAATTTAGTTAAGTGGGAAAAAATTTCATATTTCGAATGATATTATATTTGGAAAACCCATAAATATTAGAAAGTATATTATAATTTTTGACATTGATGTATTATTTCCAAGTGAGGAAATTGAGAATGTGATTAATTTTTTGAAGGATTTTCAGGATTGTGTTTTCCTAAGGACGTTTTCCACATATAAAAAATCAATGAAGAGTTACCAGATCATAATGAGGAATTAGACATATGTTTATAGGGAAAGTTGAAGTGGTTATGAATTTTTTCCAAAGTATTATTTCTTATCTATTATATTGGACTAAGGAATCAGACATAGGAATCATATTTTTCCTCCTGACTCAATTATTACAAATTCAAAAAGTGAACTTCATACCTACCACTCAGTTGGAATGTGAAGAATTGTGTTTTTAGAAATACATTAGTGGAATTTGATATGGAATCATGATAAAATGATTTGAACAAATGGATTAAAGTTTCATTAAGATTTATGAAAAACAGTTTTATGCCATTTTTGTTAAGAGAAGTACATTCACTGTTGTATTTATAATAGTTCTACAAAAGTTTAAGGGTATATATTACTTGTTGATTCCACGCAAAATGATTTTTTTTCTATTTTATTGTGTGGTATTAGATTGTTTCAAATCCATTCCAAGTAAATATAAACTATTGTTGAGTAGTGAACCTTGTAAAAACATGTATTCCTATGGATTGGTGAATGTCTTATATTCATCAATGTAATAAATATTTAATGTGAGGTGAATTTTGTTTCAAAAGAAAGAATACATAAATGAAAATGATATCACTGATTCCCCCCATATTAATGATACATTGATCTTAGCTAGGAATTTATAATTAGAAATAGAGTAAATGTTCCATTAGTTTAATTTTTGATGAAGTTTTTATAGATATATTATTATCAAGAATCTGATTTATGTTAATATTAAAGGGATTTGTTTCTCTGAGTTAAAGAAATATAATATATATAATGATAGAATGTTTCCATATATTATGCCTCTTGGGTATGATGTTTTGGAAGATATTATATATGTATTTCCAAACTATTGATGAAAAGTTCAAATTAGATATACAGACAAGAAGAATATTGAAAATGATTGGAAAGATAATAATATTACTCTCATCACTTACTAAAATTTAGTTTCTATGAGTGTAGTGAGTTTCTATAGATAAAGGTATCTGTAAAAATTTTAAGAACATATATTAAGTCATTATCAATGTGAAGAAGGAAATGTTAGAAATAAAGAAGATAAGATGATTTTAAAATGTTTGAGTATGAATTTTATAGAGACTTCTTGACTACTGTGAATGACATTGTGAGAATAATAAGATGTCGTGTTCAATAGTTGAAAGACTCTACTATTTTTTAAAAGATATTGAGATTAATTCATGATAATTGTGATATAAATTTTCATCTTTGTAAGAAAGAAATACTGAAACTATATCTATGGAATACATTTACAGTACTCTCAATACATATTAAATGAGATGGGAGGAAGTTATAAAAGGAAAAAATGGTTGATCTGAAAATATCTGTAAATGAGTTCAAGAATGAAATATCTAATAATATTCATGAAGATGTTGAAGTTGATGAATTGAATATAGAAATGATGTATGTAGAAATCATGATTAATTTTTATCCTTGATTTCAAAAAATTATAAAAGTGGTTGATGAAAGTATACAGGTAAAAATCCATTGAAATGTTTTGAATGTGGAGTCTTTATGAACTTTTCTATTAACTCCATTTAAATAAATAATGAAGAAGATAGTGATCAAGATGATAGAAGTCCAGGAATATCTTGGAGGGTGATATGTCAAATCTTATTCAAAGGGAAAAGACAAAAAGTTCTCCATATTCTGAAGCATAATAATTTTATTCTAAATATGATGATGATGATTATAGTGAAAGTGAAACTGATAAAAGTTTTATGTTTTTGGAGAAAAGTGGTTTATAACTTCAACTAATGATGTGGATTTTAGAAGAAATAGCTTTGAAGAAGAATAGACTAAGTAAATATTTCATCTGAAAATTGAGTTGAAAGAATGTATAAGAAACACAACAAAATATTTAACTTTTTGCAATATAAATTTAACGACAAATATTATATCTATTGATAAAAATGAGTAATTCAAACTGATATTAAGTTTTATTAGTATTAATTTTTTATCTACCAACAGATTTATCTAATGATATTTATGGTTTGTTAGCAACGAATCTTCTACCCACAATTATATTTGTTTCTTTATTATACTAATATCTATTTTTTATCAATAAATGAATCTTTTATAAATAATAACTATTACAAAAAAATATGATTATATTATTAAATTTTAATATAATAACCCATTAAACAAAATCAAATATTTTATAGCACTGAAAATTATTTTACCAACAAATATATCTTTAAATGTTTATTGTTTAGTATAAAGAAAAAAATTATGAACAATTAAATGTGTCACTTTATCATACAAATACTAATATTTATTTTATCAATAAAATAATTTGTTTTAATTATTTATTTTTACCGACAAATCTTATACACTTAAATATACACATCACAATAAATTATTCAATATTAACTAATCATTTTCCAATAATTGAATATATATTTAGAAATTATTTTACAAAGACATATCAATTATCAATTAAAAATATATTTTTACATATTGAATTAATAAATTGATAATTTAAAAATGTTATATATATATATATATAATATAAATTAAATATAATGAATTATTGATAAAAACAATAATAATTTAGTTATGTGGTTCCCAAAAAAGAGGATTCTATCCTAAAACACCAGTCAACCAATACCCCACTAACCCAACCCACCTCCCCACCTTCCGTACCTCCACTTCCACTACGCAACCTATGTGCCTCACTAATTAATTGCCACTACTTCAGTCTTCCCCTCTTTCTTTCCCAGGTTTTCCTTATGTCCCTTCGGCTTACCTAGAGTTTCATCGAATCCCACGTACCTGATATGCATACTTACTTTAACTGAATCCCCTCCTTCCTGGATCACCCTACCAGCATCCCCGACATCTGGTCACATCTGTACACACCATGTTCCCTCTCCTCACATGAAACTGTCCATATTATTCCCTCTCCTAGATCAAAATCTAATTACCCTTCACACTAATCATAATACCCATGTCACAATGTGGTTCTATTTCGATGTTATATTTTTATGAACCAATAAAACCAGGCATGCATTCATCCATGTTATTCATAATTTATCCCTATATTTGTGTCTTCCTACAACATAAGGGGTGGCAGTTAGTTTCTTTTACTAAAAACTCAAACATAAAACATAAATAGAACCATGCCATTAAATTTCAATTGGATAACTAGGGTTGAATTGGGCCACCATATTATAGATAAACATTTTTTTCATGACATAAGATGGAAGAATGTGGTAATCGCAAGGGATTTAACTTAGGTTATCCTAGCCTTTCTATAATTTTTATTTTAAGTCTTCCCTCCATGTATAAGACATCCATAAACTGCTCTGATTTGAGGGAAGTCTATTTATATTTTTTTATTTTAGAAAATTATAGTACTAATGGTTTGGAAAGGAGTTTCCCAACACCAACGAACAAACATGTTTCTTGAGTCTAGCCCTCTCATAGTTTTCTACATAAAATAGTGCATTCAAACTTTATGAGTTTGATGATTCATACTGTAGAGACCCGAAGCCTGACGTACATGGTCATTAAATTAATTTTGCGGAATACTTAGTACATAACAAAAACACACACACGAGGACCGTAATAGTTTAGTGTCTTTGGAAACTCGGAATATAATCTTCTAATCATAGTGAAAGATATTCAACATCTCACATAATGATCTTGCCTTTTTATAACCTAAAACCTTTCTTTATATCCTAGGTAAAATAAAACATAAAAGGGTGATCTCAAATGCTCAGTAAGGGTAAACAAAAGAAATATCAATCACATCATATTCATAAGAACATAACATTTTGGAAATCATAACCTGCAAAAGAGAGCATAATATCATAACATGGGATAAATCATACTAGTGAAATGAAATCCCAATAATCATAACATAAAACATGAAACTTTGTGGCATACACACATAATCATAGTGAATCATATCTTATTAGTCAAGACTCATTGCCAAGACTATCTTAGTGGACAAAGTTCATTTCTGAACCGAGTGACCCTCGTTTCAGTCCTGTTTCACTGAACTGGTATAACTTACCATTCTAGCCATATCTATCTCATTAGATATAAAATCTTTACCCAATGAATTGTAGGGAGATATAGGTCCCACCCATCTCATAATGATACCATTCTTATGTGTGCCACAAAATCATAAACCAGACATCATAGCATAACCCATGTAATAAAAATGGGAATCTTAAACATCATGACATCGTAAAACAATTCATATAAGATAAAGGAATACATAAAAATATAATTCCATCACAATATAATCAAATCAATGTAATAATAGGGAAAAAAACAGAACCCTTTATTATCTTAGATGGAAAATAATTTTGATAAAACACATGAATCCATTCATGAGGAAAATATCCTTTCAACTTCAAAAACATTTTCCTTTCTTAACACGTCTTACAATTTTAAACTAAAAGCAGTTGATTAAAAATAAACTTGTAAACTTGTAAAGAATTATTATTGGAAATAATATTTTAAAAATCCATTCATGCCGTATAAGTTAAAAAACATTCTTCTCGATCTTTTGTCGAAAAAGTCAAAAAGTACCTCGTACAAAAAAACGACAAAATATTCCTTCAATATCTTTTACTAAAAACTCACCATAGGGTAAAATTGTATTTAAAAAATTTTAGGTGAATGGAAACAATATTAAATATCGAGGAAACATGGATATGGATGATAAAATACACCCTAGTAAATACCAAAGTATAAACAATCTCGGATAAAAATGAGATTGTGATATTTTCTCTTTCCTTATGTCCGATATGCTTTGTACGTATCTGAACCTCTAGTATAATGATTTAAATAATGTCATTAACTTATTATAGAGTCGTATTCATAGTTATTATATCATATATGGTTCACTTATGACATTATATTACCCGTTCTTTTGTAAATTCAATGTTAAATAAGCATTTTGCGTAAAATCGTTTCATTTATCGTAGGTGTTTGGACTTGTTGTTCTTGACATTATTATTACTTATATCATGATTTACTTACTTCCAGAATATAAAATATGATTTATATATCATATATATTCAGTATATATATATATATATAATAGATAGATAAATGAAATGAAACACACCGTTCATGGAGACGGTAGTCCGTACGTAAGGATGAACGTTGTTTTCCATATTGTCTTGAATGGAAGTAAGTAGATGACATATATATATACCTAAATCAAGTAGATTTACCATGTCATATATTTAATTATTATTCATTATATATACTTTATAATCATTCTGGAATGGTTAACATGGATAATGAATCTCATCGCGTCATGGAGACGGTTGTCTGTACGTACGCACGAGCGATGATATCATTCCCATGGTCGTGGAATTGTGTTAAAGTGTATTTATACTATTTCAGTATCAATATAACTCTATAATAATCATATATAGTTACTCATTACACCATTATACCCATCCAATTAAGGTGGTGTCGGAAAATATTGTACACCACAGCGTGGAGACGGTATTCCGTACGTACACACGCGCGGTGATTTCCTTTTTACGTAGGATGGATATAAGGGTAATTAGAGTTGTTTAATATTTATAATAACATATCAGTATATTAGAAATAATTATCTTATTACTTTATCATGAAACAACTAAATAAGAAGAAGTTGAAGAAGAAAATAAATTGAAAAAGATCGGTAATGGATATTATCTCTTTTTGGCGCGCCTTCACTTAACCTCCACTTAAAGAACTAGGGATGGACTTTGAAGAAGACCATGACCTCTAGGATGATACTAGGGAAGTGGAGAAGAGATTTTGTCAGGGGTTTTCCGAGCTTGAATGCTCAAATTGGTGTGAGGAGGAGAGGGAGGAGGTGCCCTTTTATAAGGGATGAGAGGGGCACCTTAGGAAAATATCAAAATATTATTTTATATTAAGGTCAAATTCGGATTATAACGGTTCCAATGGGTCTTATTTCAAAGATAAAGTGGTTATGGGTCTAAATAATCTCATCCAATTCTATTTAGACAAGTTTAGGTAATTATTTTAACCTTATCAATTATATTTAACTCTAAGTTAAATAATTTAACTTTTACCGTGTCTTTTTGTTTTCATACACTATATGGTTAATAAACATACCATAACAAGCCAAACGAGCCCCAATATGTTTATTATTAATATATATATCCTTATCTAAGTCATTTGGACGAACCATAGATTTTTATGAATTAAATAACAATAAATAATATAATATTTTTTTTAAAAACTAATTTATGTCAATTTTGACACTATTTGGTACATGATTTTTATGAAATTCATAACAGAATGATAAGTTCGAACCAAGTTACTTATATCAACAATAAAATGTCATATTAACAAATAAAATTAATATAAGTCATAAAAAGTCTCAAATTTCATTTATTTGGGGATTTATAACATCAATTATGACAATATTTCATTAATAAGACAATTGCTACATCATATTTGTGTCATAATAAATGATAATTATTTAATCCCTAAAAATTATAAATAAATTCCTATGATGTAGATAATTGTATTAGAGTTCTATAGACTATAAATGTTTGATGTTTAATGAAGTTTATCACTAAATTAAAAGTATTATACTTATAAGATTTAAGAAAGTGACATGTTGTCACATTCTTTGGTTTTAATAATAATTAAATTATTTTCATGGACAAAAGTCCATAAAATTAATCTAGCATGACCCTTAGTTTATATGGTTCTACGTTTAGCCATCCAAAAGGATTTTTCCAATTGTTAGTGTGATATTATAATCTTATATTTACCCTGAATTACCCAATTTACCTTTAACTATAGTAAATAAAATTTACCGTAGTTACTATTCACAATGCCCAAAAATAAAAAGTAGCTTATTAACATAATTTGGACCCACTGATTCTATATATGGAATCCATTTTTCCAAATTCAATACACAAAAGGTTCAGAAATTAAATTAAAATTAGTCCCGTTGTTTGAAAGAAAACGAGTTTTGCTTTAAAACATTGCAAAAGATTGAATTGATTTAGCCTACGAATTCAAGGTAAAATCAATGCTAATGACATACATTATATTAAATGGTAAAAATATATTCTATTTATACTTTGAAACCATTAAATATTATAATTTATCCACATAAGATATTACGATGAAAAAAGTTGTTTTTAATTAAAATATAGCGTGTTTTTACTATTCATTAAAATATGAAAGTTATCGGAAAAATATAAAAACATTATCTAATGTAAATTTTTATATCCTGAGTCAAAAGAAGAATTTTATTTTGTAAAATTGAACTTATAAACATGTCAAAAACTAGATTTAATGTGGGTGTGCCATCAAAAGGTGGCAAAACTGCATTTTTTGAAAAATACTTATTTTACCCGAACAATTTATTTTGTTCATATACCATGTTTTAGAAAATGTGTAAGACGAATAATAATGTTATAAGAATCAAAATTTAGTTAATACTATTCATAAATTCTAGTTCATAACAAGATTATAATAATATATCGTTGTTTAGTAAAACCCGGTATTGCGTACAACACACGCTATTGAAGAAGGTCGTGATTGCGTGTAATGCAAGGCAAGTCAGAGTTGCGTGTTGTGCAAGAATGCTTCATTGTTTCGTATATCATACTCCAACCATATTTCATTTATACATTGAATATATATATATATATAATCAATGTTGCGTAGAATAACTATTATCAAAATTGTGTGTAACACGATCCATGAATAGTGTTGCATATACTGCAAGCTAATATAGTGTTGCGTATAGCGCAAGGTAATCTTGGTGTAGCATACAACAAAAGACATTACTGAAATTAAAAGAATATTTTTCATAAAATCTCGGGGTGTTACATTCTACCCCCCTTAAAAAGAATTTCACCCTCGAAATTCGTCAGGGTTATAAATGGTTTACTATTCGAAAGCTTCTTTAATAGAAACCCACATCGTAAAAAGAAATACCAAAACCAATATTTAAAAACAAAAGTATGAAACTTAATGGTTACACAAATAAACTAATCATTGGGTTTCCACATAGGTGAAAATATGGATATGGAAGAGAAATCTAACCCTCATGTTCTGATGGAGAGTGGTAGAGAACATGGCTATGGAAAAGCCAGTAATCACAAAGCCATAAATTTGTGATGATCTAAGGTACCATCTGATTCATCATATATAAGAGCACTAGGACAACATTTTTTGTTTTCATGATCGTTTCCCTAAAGTTGATGAAATTGGAATTAGATGAAATACTTTCGTGATTTCTGTATAATTTCACTGTTGGTCGTTATTTGGACAATTTCCACTTCATCTCTTAATGAAATGATGTTGAATTTGTCATTCGTGATGTGTTAGCAGATCATGTGATAGAATGATGGGTCATACCATCTATGTCAATCAAAAGGTTAGAAAAGTTATCAAAAAATACATAAGTCCATTTATAGTGAGATTATTCATATATGGTTCATAAAATGGAATTATAAATCATATATCATACTACATAATATAGTAAAACTAGTTTCTACTAAATAGGGACTTCCTGTAAGCCAGTGGTAGGCAATAAAGGCGGGTCGCACTTCAGTTTTGGGTTTGATTCCCAGAGCCTTTTCCGAAGCGATGGGTTGTCGCCCGTCCTGCAGGTTGTTCTTTTTCTAAAACTACATAATATCAGAAGTTCTATCCATAATTAATACTAACTTATATCCAACATAATCCATTCCAATCTTTAGGATTATCTAAAATACTTTGGTCTAAGCTCATAATATAAAGAAAATGACTACTTGAAATGTCATCAACCAAGAATGTGAATACCATCATTTATCCCCCATATATCTTGTTTGTCACATTACAATCATGTGAATACCTTAATCATGTATTCTCTTGAAAACTTAATACCCATTAAACATTAGTTAAAACATGAATGTTGTCAAAAGTTAACTCTTTCCACATACGAAAATCCAAAAATTCTATATACTCAATCCATTACATAACCTTCTACTTATTTTAGTCATGAGCTCATGAATACGATCAAACATTTCATTTTCTCATTTTCCTTTCATTATGCGCATATCAACTTTTTTTTTCCAAAAATATCTCAATCACATTCCATGTTTACCGATACTATTGAAAACCACAATATACCAATACATAAATATTCCAATATTCCACGATACTATATACAACATTATTTTGGAATCCCATTACATAAACACTTAATCATTCCACCACATCGTTGTCATTTTCAACATCGCGAATAGTGATCACATGTGACTTCCCTTTTTCCTTTTACTTAAGCGGTTGCTCATATCGATCATCACTAACCCATGGATTAAGAAATTTATTAGCATAATGCCCCATTTCCTTACACATGAAGCATTGAAGTGTAGTAGGTTCATTCTGTGCATCCCTTCCTTTGTTTGCATCATTAGACATCTTATTCCCATCATTGCGGCATTCAAATGCTTGATGACTTTCCATTCCACATTTGAAACATTTACTTGTCCCTTTAAGACAATCTACACCGTGCTTCTTTCCACACTTTGAGCATAAGGAAACATTCATATTCTTTTCACCATTATTCTGAGATTTCTCCTTGAACTCCATCTTTCGTTTCTTGTCAAAACTATGAGATGGATAAGTAACACCAACATCCATTTATACATTGATAGCACAACGTACAATTTCTTCATAGCTACTGAAGTCTCTTATAGCTAAATCCCTTCGAAGATTTTGTTTTAAGCCACTAAAGAATCGATCAACTTTACTTTCAAGTTAGATGATAAATCCATATGCATACCTTGAAAGCCTTGTAAAATTCGCTTCGTATATAACAACAGATTCATCATCCTTTTTCTTTAGTTCAAGAAACTCCTTCTCCATCTTTGTTCGATGAATACGAGGTATGTACTTATTGAAAAATAAGTTCTTGAACTCGTCCCATTCCATGGACTCAATTTCATATCTTTGCCTCGTATTCTTGATAAGATTTTTCCATTGATCAGCTTCACCTTCCAAATGATATACTGCTAAGATGACTTTATCATATTCAGAACATTGAAGAACTGGAAATATCTTTTCAGTAGTACTGATCCATTGTTCAGCAACAAGTGGATCAGAGGACCCACTGAAAGAAGGTAGATGTTGCCTCATGAAGGACTCAATAGAAAATTGTTCCCTTATCTGCTCATTTGGAAGTCCGTAATGATTCATAGCTTGTGTAAGTATAGCAATAATATTTTGCACTCCATCTCCCATAACATTTGTTTTTTCAGGAGAACTATCATTGTATTGTCCATTGCATTGATCAACACGGTTCAATCGAGTTCTAGCCATCGTCTAAAACCCAAAAAGAATAGTGTGAGAGGCAAAAATCATGCTAGGGAAAACAACATTATAAAGGGGGAGTATCCTCAATATCTATTTTCTTAGGTTAAATTCTATGATCGTTACCGTAGTTCTAGGACAATATCCTATACGTATACTTATCCTTAGGAACATCCCTAGACATATCTTAGAAATATCTATAGGGATCTCACTAACGTTCCCACATCCTAGTTTCCAATGGTTGACTAAACCTTTCCTCTAATACCATCTGTAGAGACCTGAAGCCTGACGTACATGGACATTACATTACTTTTTCGGAATACTCAGTACATAACAAACACACACACACAAGGACCGTAATAGTTTAGTGTCTTTGGAAACTCATAATATAATCTTCTAATCGTGGATAAAGATCTTCAACATCTCACATAAAGATCTTCCCTTTTTTTAACCTAAAACCTTTCATTATATCTTGGGGAAAAGAAAACATAAAAGTGTGAGCTCAAATGCTCAGTAAGGGTAAACAAAATAAATATCAATCACATCATATTCATAAGAACATAACATTTTGGAAATCTTAACCTGCAAAAGAGAGCATAATTTCATAACATGGGATAAATCATAGTAGTGAAATGAAATCCCAAAAATAATAACTTAAAACATGAAACTTTGTGGCGTACAATCATAATCATTTAGAATCATATCTTATTAGTCAGGAATCATTTCCAAGACTATCTTAGTGGAAAAAGTCCATTTCTGAACCGAGTCACCCTCGTTTCAGTTCTGTTTCAATGAACCGTTATAACCTACCATTCCAGCCATGTTTATATCATTAGATATAAAATCTTTACCCAATGAATTGGAGGGAGATATAGGTCCCACCAATCTCATAATGATACCATTCTTATGTGTGCCACAAAATCATAAACCATACATCATAGCATAACCCATTTAATAAAAATGGGAATCTTAAACATCATGACATCATTAAACAATTCATATAAGATAAAGGAATTCATTAAAATATAATTCCATCACAATATAATCAAATCAATGTAATAATAGGGATAAAACAGAACCCTTTATTATCTTAGATGGAAAATAATTTTGATAAAACACTTGAACTCCATTCTTGAGGAAAATATCTTTTCTACTTCAAAAATATTTTCCATTCTTAACATGTCTTACAATTTTAAACTAAAATAAGTTGATTAAAAATAAACTTATAAACTTGTAAATAATTCTTCTTGTAAATAATGTTTTAAAAATCCATTCATTCCGTATATGTTAAAAAACATTCTTCTCAAAAGTACCTCGTACAAAAAAATGACAAAAGATTCCTCTCATATCGTTTACTAAAAACTCACCTAAGGGTAAAATTGGATTTAAAAAATTTTAGGTGAAAGGAAACAATATTACATATCAAGTTATCATGGATGTAGATGATAAAGTACATCCCAATAAATACCAATGTATAAACAGTCTCGGATAAAAATGAGATTGTGATATTTTCCCTTACATTATGTCTGATATGCTTTGTAGTTATCCGAATCTCCTGTATAATGATTTAAATAATGTCATTACCTTATTAAAGAATCATATTCATTGTTATGATATCATATATGGTTCACTTATGACTTTATATTACCCGTTCTTTTGTAAATTCCATGTTAAAGAAGCGTTTTCGGTAAAATCGTTTAATTTATCGTAGGTGTTTGGACTTGTTGTTATTGACATTATTATTACTTATATCATGATTTATTTACTTCAAGAATATAAAATATGATTTATATTTTATATAGCTTCACTACATATATATATATATATAATAGATAGATAAATGAAATGAAACACACCGTTCATTGAGACGGTAGTCCGTACGTACGCATGAACGCTGCTTTCCTTTCCTTATTTTCTCGAATGGAAGTAAGTAGATGAAATATATATATACATAAATACAGTAGATTTACCATGTCATATATTTCATTATTATTCATTATATATAATTTATAATCATTCTGGAATGGTTAACATAGATAATGAATCTCATCGTGTCATGGAGACGGTAGTCCGTACGTACGCACGATCGATGATATCATTCCCATGGTCGTGGAATTGTGTTTAAGTGTATGTATACTATTTCAGTATCAATATCACACTATAATAATCATATATAGTTACTTATTACACCATTATACCCATCCAATTAAGGTGGTGGTGGAAAATAGATTACACCGCGGCGTGGAGACGGTATTCTGTACGTACGCACATGCGGTGATTGCCTTTTTCCGTATGATGGATATAAGGTTAATTAGAGTTGTTTAATATTTATAATAACTTATCAGTATATATGAAATACTTATATTATTACTTTATCATGAAACTACTAAATAAGATGAAGTTGAAGAATAATGAAATTGAAAAAGATCGGTAATGGATATTACCTATTTTTGATGCGTCTTCAGTTAACCTCCACTTAATGAACTAAGGATTGTATTTGAATAAGACCAGGACGTCTAAGATGATAATAGGGAATTGTAGAAGAGATTTTGGCAGGGGTTGGCCGAGCTTGAATGCTCAAATTGGTGTGAGGAGGAGAGGGAGGAGGTGCCCTTTTATAAGGGATGAGAGGGGAACCTTAGGAAAATCTCAAAATATTATTTTATATTAAGGTCAAATTCGGTTTATAATGGTTCCAAAGGGTCTTATTTCTAAGATAAAGTGTGTATTGGTCAAAATACTCTCATAAAATAGGATTTAGACAAGTTTAGGTTATTATTTTAACCTTATCAATTATATTTAACTCTAAGTTAAATAATTTAACTTTTACCGTGTCTGTTTGTTTTCTTACACAATATGGTTAATAAACATACCATAACAAGACACAACAACCCCAAGTAGTTTATTATTAATATATATATCCTTATATAGGTCATTTTGCCGAACCTTAGATTTTTAGGAATTAAATAACAATAAATAATATAATATTTTTTAAAAAAACTAATTTATGTCAATTTTGACTCTATTTGTTACATGATTTTTATGATATTCATAAAAGAATGATAAGTTCGAAACAAGTTACTTATATCAACAATAACATGTCATATTAACATATAAAATTAATCTAAGTCATAAAAAGTCTCAAATTACATTTATTTGGGCATTTATAACATCAATTATGTCAATATTTCATTAATAAGAGAATTACTACATCATATTTGTGTCATAATAAATAATAATTATTTAATCCCTATAAATTCTAAATAAATTCCTATGATGTATATAATTGTATTAGATTTCAGTAGACTATTCATGTTCAATGTTTCTTGCAGTTTATCACTAAATTAAAAGTATTATACTTATAAGATTTAAGAAAGTGACATGTTGTCACCTTCTTTGGTTTTAATAATAATTAAATTATTTTCATGGACAAAAGTCCATAAAATTAATCTAATACGACCCTTAGGTTATATGGGTCTACTGTTATCCATCCAATAGGATTTTTCCAAGTGTTACGGTAATTTTATAATCTTATATTTACCATGAATTACCCGATTTACCTTAAACTATAGTAAATAAAATATACCGTAGTTACGATTCACAATGCCCAAAAATAAAACGTTGATTATTAACATAATTTGTACCCACTGATTCCAAATATGGAATCCATTTTTACAAATTCAATACACAAAATATGCAGAAATTAAATTCAAATTAGTCCCGTTGTTCGAAAGAAAAAGGGGTTTTCTTTAAAACATTGCAAAAGATTGAATTGATTTAACCTACGAATTCAAGGTAAAATCATTGAAAATGACATACATTATATTAAATGGTAAAAATATATTCTATTTATATTTTAAAACCATTCAATATTATAATTTTTCCAAATATGATATTACGATGAAAAAATTTGTTTTTAATTAAAATATAGCGTGTTTTTACTATTCATTTAAATATGAAAGTTATCGGAAAAATATCAAAACATTATCTAATGCAAATTTTTATATCCTGATTCAAAATAAGAATTTTATTTCGTCATATCGAACTTATAAACATTTCAAAAACTATATTTAATGTGGGTTCGCCATCAAAAGGCGGCAAAACTGCATTTTTTAAAAAATACTTATTTTACCCAAACAATTTATTTTGTTCTTATAACATGTTTTAGAAAATGTGTAAGACGAATAATAATGTTATAAGATTCAAAATTTAGTTAATA
This sequence comes from Viscum album, assembly GCA_963277665.1. Taxonomy (NCBI): domain Eukaryota; kingdom Viridiplantae; phylum Streptophyta; class Magnoliopsida; order Santalales; family Viscaceae; genus Viscum; species Viscum album. The sequence continues at coordinate 1,159,715,615 of OY728165.1, read as the reverse complement.
CTATTTATAACTGCTAGTTAATAATAATATTATAATAATATATCGTTTTTTAGCAAAACCCGGTATTGTGTACAACACACGCTATCGAGGAAGGTCGTGATTGCGTGTAATGCAAGCAAAGTCAGAGTTGCGTGCTGTGCTAGAATCCATCGTTGTTTCTTATATCATACTCCAAACATATTTCATTTATACATTGAATATATATATATACTCAATGTTGCGTAGAATAACTATTATCAAAATTGTGTGTAACACGATCCAAAAATAGTGTTGCGTATACTTCAAGCTAATACGGTGTTGCGTATAGCGCAAGGTAATCATGGTGTAGCATAAAACACAAGACATTAATGAAATTAAAAGAATATTTTTCATAAAATCTCGGGGTGTTACACATCCATCGATGCTTATATCATAAATCAATGATGTATATATTGTTTACAATGGTTCAAGATGTAAATTTTTATAATTTTATTGACCTAAGTGGGACTTGAATTAGTGATAGTGGTATTGGTATAATCTGTAGCATATTATCTTAAATCCTTTCAAGGCCCTTATTGATATCTGTCCTAAAATAACATCGAGTGGTCTTAAATTTACACTACTCAATTGATAATTTTTAAACTCGTGGTTTGTCTATTTTTCATATCAGGTTGCAATTCCAAAACCCCAATCTCTAAAAAATGATATTTAACAATTGATACTCCCACCAGAAAGCGGCATGTTATTTATCTAAGGCTCACTATCAAACATGCTATGTTGAAAAAGAAGAGTTTTTTGGGTTATTCTTATTTAGATGTGGGTTTTATCTTTTCATCTAACTGTTTCTTTGTTAAACCCCTCTTCAAGTATTGAACATGGTAATCTCTATTATGGGATCATTATTTAAATTGTCCAGGACATAGTTCTAAATTTGAATTTACTTGTAAATTTTAAAGAATGTTTTTTACCTATTACCCTTATTGAAAAACAAATAAATCATTAAAATATCTGTACAATATTAATTACATTGATTTTTATTAATAACATTGACCATAAAATTTTATTCATAGTGATATTTTACATATAGTTTACAAATTTCATACTTTTTCATGCATCTAGTTACCATGACATGTTGATACCCAGCATATGATGAAATGTAGGTATTGTTTTTTCTTTCCTTAATATAGATGGTTCCATTAATAGTAGTGAATCATAGACATATGATTTATGATCAGTCCCAATTAGGAAGAATTACGGTAACATAGCAGTCATTATCCTAGAAAAAAGTTAATACCATAACATTAATGAAATAGTTGTTAATTAATTCATTATAAGGATATAATACATGGAATATTGTTGATATGGGTTTCAAATATGAAAATTTGGGTCTTTTGGTATCACTTATTGAAAACTACCCTTTGAAATCATCACATGTAATAATAAGTTGGAAAAATATGTCATGTTTGTTATATTCATCAAAATCCACCTGCATGTAGGGTCTGTTTGATACCACTTATTGAAATTTCTTTATGTATTTCAAATTTATGATAAAAAATTTCAAAAAAATATGTACCACAAGTTTTTTTATAACTAAAATGAAATTTCATAAATAATAAATTGTATTTTGTTCCTTGTTTATGAAAAATTACTGTACATTCATAAAAAAAGAAAACCACTCAAGTGGCATGATTTTTTTTCAATAACCAATCATGAAATGTTTATGAGTAAATAATTATGATAATTGATAAGAATTGTGGGGGTTAATTAGACATTATAAATATTATATGTTGTGATAAATAGTTTTAAAAAACAACTACTGTTTTCAAATGGACTCTTAAATTCTAGAATAAAACCACATAAAATAAGGGCCATTAATAAATATTTCAATAAGTGATATGGAAAAACATAAACAAAACTACTTATTATATGTGATATGAACCATATAAATTTTTAATCAACTATTGTTTGACAATATATTATACATTAATTGAATACTAATCCCCTAATGCTAAATTTAATCCTCAATTTAGCCTGTAATCCATTTTTTCATTTTCACAAAGCCGGTTTATGGGTTACTGATAACCATGTAGACACTAATCCAAAATAAAATGGAGGTCGTGGAACCCACCAACCAGAAAGAAAATCACAAAAATAGTAATTTAAAATTTCAAAATAAAAAACCAAACCCATCATCGGAGATAGGATGACAGAGGTGCCTCAATCAGTGAACCACCTTGAGCCATGCCCCCAGCATTATAGAATATACGACTAAATCCCAGGAGATCAACCACCGGCCCTTTCTGCCACAACCAAAACCATAAATCCCAAATGCATCACCTCTAAACCTACAATGCCACCAAAACAGATCGCCGGTGAGACCCCTCACCAGAAAATAGTCAGACATCCCTTCGACATCTCGCCAACACCCACTTCATCTAAGTAAACGAGGTAGAAACCCTTAGTAAATCACATAAGCATCGCAAACACACCACCACAAATATTAGGAAGAACACCCGTCGAAAAAAACAGAGAATGAGAAACCACAATAACACCATATTCATCACCTCAAAATAATCAATTGCAACCAACCCTCATCAAAAAACCCACATCGACGATATCTTTTCCAAACCATCACCAAGCTCATCGTCTCCAGAGGAAACACTAAAACATTACCACAAACTTCAATGGATTCAAAAACACAACCAACACATGAAAACATAAACTTGGAGAAAATCCCTTCACCACCTTCAAAACCGCACTCGAAGACCAGATATCCCCAAAACCAGACTAGCCGACTCATAATGCAACAAAAACCCTATATCAAAGCACCAACAACCCAAACCCCAGACCATCACCATGCCAAATGAAAAAACTAACTAGATCCAAATCTTGAGCGATGTGAAAGAAATGATGAAATACGCTGAGGGTGTTGATGAGACCGTGTGATGAGAGGCGACGTCGCAAACGCGCCGAGCTGAGAGCCAAGGGATGGTCAGCCAAAAGGGGAGAGGAAGACGATGACAGGTGGGAAACCTAGCGGTGCAGAGCCCCTTACGGGCTCATTAATATCAAATAAATTAAATTGAAAATTATTTAAGAGAATGAAAAACTGGTTTTGGACACCAAATTAAATTGATCATGATATGATGAAAGTTCTACTAATGCACTATCAATCCATCCTAAATAACATTATCTTTTTTATGGATGTAGTAGTCATCAATTAATGAATATAATTACACAATGATTATTTTATCAATTACATCATCTATTTATTTTAATCACAACTCCAATACAAAGTTATTTTACACTTTTCATCATTGGAAAGTTAAATATTGAAGTTATAATGATCATACCAAGATTTTAATTTCTATGATGATTAACCCCTTTTTCCTTTGGTTCCATGTCTCAATGGAATTTTTTATCTCTTTTAATTTCCTCAAAATCTAGAGTTCTATTTATATCCATTCTTAATTCATGTAAAAGTGATGATTAATGTAGTGTTCATTTATAAAAAATTGTTTTATAAAAACATGTTATGTTATACTAGAAAATAGTAATTTGATGTGCATCTCATTTTTCAAAATACAAGATGAGAAGAATTCTTTTATATTTTCCAAACTTGTATAATTTTCACAATATATAAAGGAAACATTATTTTTTTCCAAACCTGTATCATTTATAATATTTTTCATGAATTTACATTATCCAATATCAATTTGATTGTTATTTTATCATTATTTTAGTTATTCATATATTGAATTTAGTGAACCTTATTTTGAAAAGAACATGTGCAATCTAATTATTTCTGAAGTGCCCAGATCAGTGTGAATCACTGAGAGGGGGAGGGGTGAATCAGTGATCCCTTAAAACTTTTTACTAATTGATTCTTTATCAATTAAACCTATATGGCTGGTTAAAGCCTCGATCCACTCTTCTTGTATCTCTCACCTTTCCACGAATGATGCAGTAAATGTAAAGGCACTGGACACAAGGATTTACAAGTTTCGGCACCAAAGGCCTACATCCTTGCCATGCTCTCCCAGCATGGATTCTCCATTATAACCTGTTAAAATTACAATGGTCGATACAACATCCCACTGTATCTCTCCTGAGTCCCAGAGGAGGGTCTTTATACTGCGTCCCACAGTGTTACCAGAGTCCCACTGGCCTACTCCAGAATCCCACTGAAGACTTCTTCTCCCTGAGTCCCACAGGGTCTTCTCCTGGCTCTTCGAGACACACGAGTAGCTATTCTTCTCTTTAAGCTTCTTCAAGTATCTTCAGCAGCCTGGGATAAAGACTGCTGGCCTTGCTCTGTACCTCTGATCACTTGAGTTGATCAGGTCTTCTCGTCTTGCTCAGGATTTATCTCCTTCTTCTAAGGATGACCTGGCCTCTCTCCAACTACTGGATACTCAGACAACTAATATCTTTAACTTCGGTCTGGTCCAGTCTCAGTTCAAAACAACTTCATGCACTGAATGCATGGCAACTCTGAATCCTCATGCACTGATTGCATGGCTTCTCAAAAAGCTTCAAGAACATCAAGTCCTGGAAAACTCAATTTCACACAACCAGATTTGTCTTTGTTCACGTGTGCATGTGCATGCATGCATGCATGCACTCCCCTTCTTCTCTTCTTGGTGCAGTAAACCCTCAGAGGGTGTAATTCTTTTCAGCACACACCAACATCTCAAACTTCACACACTTTATGCAATTTGTCTACACACATAAATGTGTGTTCTTCTTTGTGTGGATGTCCTCCCTTTTCTTCTTCTAAGTGTATACACACTTCTTAGTGCACACACCTAGGTTTGGCCTTGTTCTTGTTTAGCACACACAATTTATTCTTTTAGTCTTCTTTGCACACAAGGCTTTGCCCTTCACTTCTTCTTGCACACACTTGTCCTTCCTTTATTCTTGCACACAAGGCACAAATGCTCGGGTCTTCTTCGGTGCATACACAAGTCTTGGCCTCGGGTCTTCTTGCACACACAATACCATAGGGTCTTCACTATGCACACCAGGAATGCACGTCTCGGCTTTCACTTCTTCACTTCACACACACAAGAGGTGTGGAATCCTCTTCACTTCACACACACAAGAGGTGTGCAATCAGGGGCGCGCAGGTGCAAGGGCACAAGGGCCGCGCAAGGCCTCGGGTGTGCAAGGTGCAACACCTCGGGCGCGCAGGGTGTCAAGCACCTCGACCACGCAAGTGCGCAAGCACCTTAGCAGCGGGGCGTGAAAGTATGTGCTTGACCCCGTGCTCTTCCTTCCGTGCAAATGGAAGGCGCGCAGGGAACACCTTCGAAGCCTCAGGTGGCTCCGGAACAAACTTCCGCGCAAGTGGGTTGCGCGGGGCTTCGGCTTCGCGAGGCACAAAGTGCTCCGCGGGACTTCAGATTTTCAACAAAGTTTCATCAAAAAACAATGAGGTCTCGGCCTCTCCTTTTATAGGCAGAGATGCCTCATATCTTCCGCGTGAGATAAATCTCGAATCACCGAAGATTTCGGATCTTCATGATTTTCTCCAAATCTTGTTTTCCTTCGCTGTTTCATCGCAGGTTTCTTCCTTTATTTTTTCCTCTACGTGCATGCGACTTTCAAACGCATGCATGGCTTCTTTCGGTCCAAACCATGCAGAACATAGACACTCAAGGCCTAGGCACTTCGTTTGCCTTCGGCCTCACTCAAATTCTCCCACTAGTTCCATGCAAGCTCATTTTAAATCATGGTTGTGTTCATACGGCTCAGACGAACTCAATGGAGCCTTCGTCTTCGAAAATGGTGGTCGGGAGCTCGAAATCATCGTTCGGGTGGCTCCTAGTTCAAACGAAGCTCGCGGGTGGCTTCGGGGTGGCTCGACGAAGGAGACGATCCGGGAGCCATCGGATCAAGCATTTGGGATACATCGGGCGGCCGGATTAAATCGCGGAGTGCAGCAGATGAGATGAGCGGCTGCGATCCAGCGCGCAATGAGATGGACGGCTCAGATCTATTCCGGGTGAAATTTTCGCGTCCCACATCGAATCGGCGCGCTGTTTTTCCGCACTTTATCACCCTAGTGCCGCCTCAACCCCTCAGTTGAACTTCTCCCTCCACGGTGCCGCCCCACACCGTGTTCTCCCTGCGGGCGCGCTCTGCGCCCACTCTCTGCTCCCTGCGGGCGCGCTACTGGCGCCCACTATGCTTCCTCGGGTGCGTGGGCTTCACCACCGCGTTCCCTCGGGGTCTTATACACGGCCCCTGCCACGCTCCTCCGGGTGTGCCCCAGGTGCCCATGCAGTGTCCTACGGGTGCGCCCCTGCCTCAAGGATGCTACCCTGGCCTTTGAGGGTTCCCCATGGGCGTGGTCACCTTGAGTCCCACAAGTGCCTTGGGTGATGACCCTCGGCTGGCCTCCTTGGTGGCCTTATTTTTTGATAAGTATAGGAATAAAGACTTTGTATAAAAATAAAGTATCCCCATATGCCAAATGCCACTTGAAGCCTTCTTCCTCATTTTTTCTCATCTTCTTCTTCATTTGAATTCCTCACTCCTTCTCAACAAATATTCATTACTTATGAGGGAAATTCTTGAAGGTTCTTTCTTCATCAACCGATCTCTGAATCACATAAATTCTTCAATGAACTTCATTGATCTAATCAGAGATCAAGTTGGATCATCTTCATGTTCACATGCACTTAGTGATAGTGCATGGACTTCATTAATCCACTTCATCCACTCAGTGATTGTGGATGGATCTCCTTTCATCTCCTCATGCATTGTCAATACAATGCATGGTCTTCTATCATTTTTGTGACTTTGTATCATCAGGATACAGGTTCTATGAACTTAAAGATCAGCTCAAGAATCGTAAGATGTCCATGGAGAATGCTTCAACCACAATTTCCAATACCACTTAGTGAATCTCCTAAGTGACATGCATCTTAGTACCATGGCCATTCTCCTTCACCACCAACACCATCACAACCTTTGGCATTCAAATCTTGAAAATTCTTGACATCCATTCATTCTAAGACAACAACATGTCTCATTGACAACAAATGCAAAACAGTGCACTTCAATCTCCCCCTTTGTATTTGTTGGCAATACACTAAAGCACATATGAATGGGTCAATATGTGTGCCAATATTTCTCCCCCTTATTGGCAACCAAATGCAAAGGTGTGGTGTGGTTCTCTTTCAAAAATCTCTTCCTCCCTTCGAATAACATCTTATTTGAAAATCACTAGGAGAGGGATGATGCCACATGTTCTCTTTAGCAAAGAACCTTTAGTAAATCAACTCTAAGTCTACTTGGGCTAAACCGGTGTACAAAACAAGAGTGATGTAACCAAGGAACTCAATGCTGTCCACATTCACTGTAAACATGTGAGATCATGCTAAGGGGTTCAGATATTCAATGAATTGCTAAGTCCTGCACATGCTTCACAAAACACATTAGAAAGTTCAGTGCAAAGATAAAGCTCCCCCATTCATCCATTTTCTTAAGATGATATTAATCTTAGAACATCATCTTCTTCAGATTTGCTCCCCATCAAGGGTTGCACTCCGTTCTGTCCAAACCATCCTCCAGATGAGAATGATCATCATCTTCAATTCCCTGCAATGTTAGCACATGTATATACCAAGAGTATAAGGGAATAAGATGGAACCTCCTTAGTTCAACAATGTGAACAACAAGGTTGATAAGATTCTCTCAACTGAGATGTCCCATTTTCACCATTCTTCACACTTGCACATTTGATCTCCAATGATGTTGGTGCTGGTGTGGATCTCAATACATCTTCATGTGAAATCTTTTGTTTTCTTTTTGCCTTAGCAATTGCCAGTGCTTCATCTTCAGCTCTTTGCAGTTCTCTGGCATGTTGCAACTGATTTGGCCATATGACTAACAAGTCATTTGGATGTGAGGCCTCAGTTTTGGAAATTCCACATGGTTCTTTTGATGCTGTTAATCTACCTTTCTTAGGCAACTTATTTTCAACCAATCCCTTCTGCTTCTTCTGGATTGATTGTCTGTTTCAGTGCAGTTGGCTTATATTAAATTTCATGGCTTGATTACAATGATCCATGGTATGGCCATTCTTTCCACAGTAGAAGAACTTCTTGGTGGTCCTTCTGGATGCATCACCCTTCTTGGACTCAGACTCCAAGGACTTCTCTTCATTTCTCAAACACTTCTTGGGAGCATTTTCTACTTTCTTCTTTCGTCCCAAGGATTCTTTCAGAGCCAGGTTCTGTGATCTTTTCTTCTTTTGAGCTCTGGATACAGTTGGAGATTGACAAATATCTATTTGACAACTTTTGCAATCATCCCAGATGTTGTCAAGTAATCCAAATCTATTTGCAGTAAACAGATGTCTCTGGACCTGTGGATGTTGCTTCTTTTCTTCTGGCTTTCTCCCCCTTGGCATGGGCTTCCTTTGTGCATTGACATTCAGTGGATTGTACCAACAATCCTTTGCACAGTGCCTATACTTATTACAACCCCAACACTGACCCACAAATCTTGACCTCTTCAGTCCTTCTGATTGTTGGGTACTTTTCTTGACTTTCTGTGTTGTTTCAGGAGAGCATTCTTTCTTCACTGTCTTCATCCATACTTGTTTGGATTCAATCTTCCATCCTGCACTTTTAGTAGAAACACTTTTAGAAGCATGAGTACAAGATGGTATGGATGGTACCTTATTTTTAGAAGATGTTTCCCTTTCATTAGAGGATGTCTTTCTTTTAGAATCATCCTTCTCAAAGCATACATGAGTAGAAACATTTCTTCTTTCAGCCGACTGGGAGGATTCAGCTTTGGGTGATTGCAGATTTTTCAATATCACCTCCAGTTCAAAGTATTTCATGTTGAGGGAGTTCTTCTCATCCTCAACCAATCTTAGCCTACCTTCCCAATTCTCTTTCAGCTGTTCCATCTGGTCATCATGCACCTTCTTTATTTCATGCAATGAGTTGTCAAGCTCCTTCACCATTTTGACTTTGTCATTGAGTTGAGCATCTCTGACAATCATTGACACTTTATGCCTATTTTCCAGTGCATGGAAAACATCTTTGACCAATATCATAAAGAATTCTTTCTCAGAAAGGCTCCTTTGCAATTCTTCACAAGTATCTTCATATCTATCATTGCAAAGAGAAACTGTTTCATCCTTATCCTTCACAAGCTTTATGAGAGTGTTGGTTATGCCAACCCTTTTTGCAAATTGGACTTCCAGAGAATTGGCTTCATCTTCTAGCTGTAATTTTTCTTCTTGAAGATCAAGGAGGCCTGTAGCTATACACATTGCCACTTCCTTGGGGACTGTCTTCTGAAGATATTTGATTCCATTTAGAAGATCATTGTTTCTTCCATCTTCATCACAGCTAGAGCAGGCTTCATCAGAAGAATGATAAAAGGAATTGTCATCTGATGTGACATTCACATTTCATTCTATAGAAGGAGTTTCTCTGATTACACCAGCCTTCTTCTTCATCTTCGTTGCCTGTTTCTTCATTCTGTTTTTCAGAGTCTTGGCAGATATCTCCATTTGAGGTTGTTCTTTCATTTCCTCAAATATGCACTCCATATAGACTGTCTTGGATCTTTTAGAGGTAACCTCCCTCTGATACCAATTGAAGTGCCCAGATCAGTGTGAATCACTGAGAGGGGGAGGGGGTGAATCAGTGATCTGTTAAAACTTTTTACTAATTGATTCTTTATCAATTAAACCTCTATGGCTGGTTAAAGCCTCGATCCACTCTTCTTGTATCTCTCACCTTTCCACGAATGATGCAGTAAATGTAAAGGCACTGGACACAAGGATTTAAAAGGTTCGACACCAAAGGCCTACATCCTTTCCATGCTCTCCCAGCATGGATTCTCCATTATAACCTGTTAAAATTACAATGGTCGATACAGCATCCCACTGTATCTCTCCTGAGTCCCACAGGAGGGTCTTTATACTGCGTCCCACAGTGTTACCAGAGTCCCACTGGCCTGCTCCAGAATCCCACTGAATACTTCTTCTCCCCGAGTCCCACAGGGTCTTCTCCTGGCTCCTCGAGTCACACGAGTAGCTCTTCTTCTCTTTAAGCTTCTTCAAGTATCTTCAGCAGCCTGGGATAAAGACTGTTGGCCTTGCTCTGTACCTCTGATCACTTGAGTTGATCAGGTCTTCTCGTCTTGCTCAGGATTTATCTCCTTCTTCTAAGGATGACCTGGCCTCTCTCCAACTACTGAATACTCAGACAACTAATATCATTAACATCAGTCTGGTCCAGTCTCAGTTCAAAACAACTTCATGCACTGAATGCATGGCAACTCTGAATCCTCATGCACTGATTGCATGGCTTCTCAAAACTCTTCAAGAACTTCAAGTCTTGGACAACTCAATCACACACAACCAGATTTGTCTTTGTTCACGTGTGCATGTGCATGCATGCATGCATGCACTCCCCTTCTTCTCTTATTGGTGCAGTAAACCCTCAGAGGGTGTAATTCTTTTCAACACACACCTACTTCTCAAACATCATACACTTTATGCAATTTGTCTACACACATAAATGTGTGTTCTTATTTGTGTGGATGTCCTCCCTTTTCTTCTACTAAGTGTATACACACTTCTTAGTGCACACACCTAGTTTCGGCCTTGTTCTTGTTTAGCACACACAATTTATTCTTTTAGTATTCTTTGCACACAAGGCTTTTCCCTTCACTTCTTCTTGCACACACATGTCCTTCCTTTATTCTTGCACACAAGGCACAAATGCTCGGGTCTTCTTTGGTGCATACACAAGTCTTGGCCTCGGGTCTTCTTGCACACACAATACCGTAGGGTCTTCACTTTTCACACAAGGCATGCACGTCTCGGCCTTCACTTCTTCACTTCACACACACAAGAGGTGTGGAATCCTCTTCACTTGAGCTCCTTCCAATATGAAGGCACACAACGTGCAATCAGGGGCGCACAGGTGCAAGGGCAGAAGGGCCGCGCAAGGCCTCGGGTGTGCAAGGTGAAACACCTCGGGCGCGCAGGGTGTCAAGAACCTCGGCCACGCAAGTGCGCAAGCACCTTAGCCGCGGGGCGTGCAAGTATGTGCTTGACCCCGTGCTCTTCCTGCCGCACAAATGGAAGGCACGCAAGGAACACCTTCGAAGCCTCGGGTGGCTCCGGAACAAACTTCCGCGCAAGTGGGTTGGGCGGGGCTTTGGCTTCGCGAGGCACAAACTGCTCCGCGGGACTTCAGATTTTCAACAAAGTTTCAGCAAAAAACAATGAGGTCTCGGCCTCTCCTTTTATAGGCAGAGATGACTCATATCTTCCGCATGAGATAAATCTCGAATCACCGAAGATTTTGGATCTTCAAGATTTTCTCCAAATCTTGTTTTCCTTCGCTGTTTCATCGCGGGTTTCTTCCTTTATTTTTTCCTCTACGTGCATGCGACTTTCAAACGTATGCATGGCTTCTTTCGGTCCAAACCATGCAGAACATAGACGCTCAAGGCCTCGGCACTTCGTTTGCCTTCGGCCTCACTCGAATTCTCCCACTAGTTGCATGCAAGCTCATTTTAAAGCATGGTTGTGTTCATACGGCTCAGACGAACTCAATGGAGCCTTCGTCTTCGAAAATGGTGGCCGGGAGCTCGAAATCATCGTTCGGGAGGCTCCTGGTTCGAACGGAGCTCGCGGGTGGCTTCGGGGTGGCTCGACGAAGGAGACGAGCCGAGAGCCGTCGGATCAAGCGTTTGAGATACATCGGACGACCAGATTAAATTGCGGCGCGCGGCAGATGAGATGAGCGGCTGCGATCCAGCGCGCGATGAGACGGACGGCTCAGATCTGTCCCGGGTGAAATTTTCGCGCCCCACATCGAATCAGAGCGCTGTTTTTCCGCGCATTATCACCCTAGCGCCACCTCAACCCCTCAGTTGAACTTCTCCCTCCACGGTGCCGCCCCGCACTGTGTTCTCCCTACAGGCGCGCTCTGCGCCCACTCTCTGCTCCCTGCGGGCGCGCTACTGGCGCCCACTATGCTTCCTCGGGTGCGCGGGCTTCACCACCGCGTGTCCTCGGGGGCTTATACAAGGCCCCTGCCGTGCTCCTCGGGGCGTGCCCCAGGCGCCCATGCGGTGTCCTACGGGTGCACCCCTGCCTCAAGGATGCTGCCCTGGCCTTTGAGGGTTCCCCATGGGCGTGATGACCTTGAGTCCCACAAGTGCCTTGGGTGATGACCCTCGGCTGGCCTCCTTGGTGGCCTTATTTTTTGCTAAGTATAGAAATAAAGACTTTGTATAAAAACAAAGTATCCCCATATGCCAAATGCCACTTGAATCCTTCTTCCTCAATTTTTCTCATCTTCTTCTTCATTTGAATTCCTCACTCCTTCTCAACAAATATTCATTACTTATGAGGGAAATTCTTGAAAGTTCTTTCTTCATCAACCGAGCTCTTAATCACATAAATTCTTCAATGAACTTCATTGATCTAATCAGAGATCAAGTTGGATCATCTTCATGTTCACATGCACTTAGTGATAGTGCATGGACTTCATTAATCCACTTTATCCACTCAGTGATTGTGGATGGATCTCCTTTCATCCCCTCATGCATTGTCAATACAATGCATGGTCTTCTATCATTTTTGTGACTTTGTATCATCAGGATACAAGTTCTATGAACTTAAAGATCAGCTCAACAATCATCAGATGTCCATGGAGAATGTTTCAACCACAATTTCCAATACCACTTAGTGAATCTCCTAAGTGACATGCATCTTAGTACCATGGCCATTCCCCTTCACCACCAACACCATCACAACCTTTGGCATTCACATCTTGACAATTCTTGACATCCATTCGTTCTAAGACAACAACATGTCTCATTGACAACAAATGCAACACAGTGCACTTCAATTTACTTTGGAATAATTCCAATTATTGATGATGTTAAGATGTATAAATCTTGTTTTTATTGATACATATATTATTTTCAACTATGTTATCAAGTGTCTATTTATTTTTACATTATTCCTATGAAGCATCCATTTTTTTAAGACTACTTTTCATTAGTGAAAAGTGTTGATGATTTTTTATCAGTCATTGAAAATGTTATTTACTTGTTATATAATCATGATATTTTCATCTAAAATTTAAGTGAATGTGTTAATTCAGAATCAAAATGGTCATAACATATATTTTAAAACTGATTATATGTAGTTTTATAACAACTTATTAAAATTCCTCCATTTCATAACTAAATTTAGAGGGATAATAGATCCATTGATACCTGTCATCACAATAATAATATTTTATTTGTTCTAATCCAAATAAAACTATATAATCTAATATTTTTCTTTTCTACCCATTGATATTATACATTTCATTCAAATTAAAACTACATTTTGAAAAGACCTTTTATCAATTCTAATAACATAGGATAAATACATATGCATTTTGTTTCTTATTGAAATTTTTTTCCTACTTATTTGAGTGTTATTTTTTTATAATTTAAGTGTAAGTGATTTTATATACATAGAACAATGATCATATATCATTTGAAAGTTAATATGTGAAAAAGATCATAAATACATAATTTATAATGTTTCTTCTCTTTACCACCTGTTACCTTTGAATTTTCATTTTTTTATAAAATAGGAATGATTACTCTTTTTCGTATTCATTAATTGATCTACAATCATATGATTCTATTTTAAGAAAACCTTTTTGATCAATATTTTATAATGTGAAGGCTATGTCTACCTCTTCTCCACACTACTCCCATAAAATAGAATGATAAATAGAATGTATCTTTATCCATGTTCTATTTTCCTATTCCTATTCATTTTTTTTCACTACCACTATAATTAGGGTTCGATTAACAATTATGCATCTATTTTTTTCGATAACATTCATAACTGATGATTTTTTCTTTTAATGGTGGATTCAATCAGAATATTGTTGTTCCACACTAAAAATTTTTAGAGGATTGTTTTTCTTCCTGTAGATATTATTTTTAAGGCTTTTGAAGTAACAACCCACAAATCAGAAAATTGCTGCAAAATTTGAAGAATACCAGCTCTATCATTTTAATCCCAGAAAACTCCGACAAGTCAACTTATACCTCATCACTACTACCTACCTCCCTACCCCTGTTATGCATCATTGATTCAAAAATTTTGTTATTTTTTATTCTTAATATTTGTAATAACATTCTGGTTATCTATGTGTCTCATGTGATAATCTTGAAGTATTAGATTGTTATGTTTTTATTTTGTGTTTGTTGTAAACATGAAAGGGAAAAATGAATTGTTTTCCCTTAGAAAATGATATGTCTACTACTATCCTAGGGTTATACATTATTTTTGTGGAGGATGAATAATCATCTAGTATCATATGGTAGAAAAGATAGAATGTGTCCACTGGATATTCTAGAAGTAGTGTGAAACAAGATGAAATCCTTATGTGAGGTGTATGTGATTGATGGAGTTGATCACTACATTAAGGCTTCCAATAAGAATTTTTAGTTGTAGGGATTAACTCAATATGATTTTTTAGATAATGATGTTGAGAAAATAAAATAATTTTCTTCCATTTTTTCCAAAATCAGGTAATAACTCCTTTTCTCATTTTCTACTTGTTTCTCTAGGGAAAATTTTGTTTCTTTTTAAGGGAACTTCCTTCCCCCATATCAGAAATTGAATATGAATGTTTGATCTTCTTTATGTTCCGATGTAATACTTTTGAGATTTATATGAAACCATTCTTTTTTATTTGTCCAAATGGTCAATTAAAATGAATGTAGGAAGTAATTTTAATTTTATGTTTGTTTTGGTCACTATTTATATAATCTTATTTTTATTTTTTCAACAGGTTAGATAATCCCCTTTTTAACATTAACTATAATTTTTATATAATGCATATTATGTGATCAGAATGTTGCTTGTGATGATGCATGTCTAATGTAAAGGGTACTGGGATAAGTGCTGGGATTGGGGATTCGTTCAATAAATAAGGGCATCCCACAAATTTTGATTAATTAGATGATAAAGTTATTCATACCAAGATGAATGGGTATCCATGATAGTGACATCATATTCTTTTCTCTAATTTGAGGTGGAGCTGGCCCATTGGTCCTAGAGAATGGATGAGTTTCTGGTGCTCGCTAGACCGGGTGTTGCAAGGATGGGCTGTTTTGGGGGTTTGGTTTGGTGGGATGTTTTATGGATCCTATTGGAGGATGGATTTTGTATCGATTCATTCTGTATTAAATTTCATTATTATTATTATTATTATTATTATTATTATTATTATTATTATTATTTTGAACCCGTATTAATATCATTCTCTTTAATAATTACAATAGATGTGTAATATATGATAAATTAATAAATATAATTTGACAATTTAATAGTAATAAAAATTTATAATTTTTATTCAAATTGAATTTATAAATATAAACTATATGTTGTAAATATCATTACCAATAATTATTTTTTATAGAACTTATTGATAAACATTTTGACCTATCTATATTTTATTTTTTTGTATTAATATAATATTAATAGAATGATTTTATCTATCCTAGAAAAATATATACGTAGATTTTTTTCTGATTGTTTACTAATAGGGACATATATGTTGGTAAAAAAATTATTAAGGGAAAATGTACATTTTACCAACTGAAATGCCCCTATTAGAAAAAGTGAAATATTTTAATAAATGAAAAACAATTCATAAGTGGAAAAAGAATGTACAATAATAAGAAATAAAAACTTTATTCCTACATGAAATATACATTAATCGATGATGATGATTTTGTAATGAATTATATTGAGAAAGAAAGGAATTATAATGCAAAACATGAACTAATTTTGAAGGAAAATTGGGAATAGATTTAAATTGTTCATCATAATATTTCTAAATATTAGCTTAGAGTTACATGTTTCCATAACTCTCTCTTGGAAGTTAGTTGATGTTATAGAAGATTAAATGTGACATGGACCTACAAATGTTACCTTAAAAGTTTGAAAATATAGTTGAAAATATTTATATGATGAATAAATATGAGAAAATCAAGTATGTAGCCCAAAACAACAATGTTTGAAGTTTATATGTTTCAAAAAATTCAGATTCTAAAACAATGGTTTTAACCAATTTTTATTTCGATAATGTTTGTAATGAATCTGAGTGGATGAAGAAGATTCTAGGTGATGATATAAAGAATGGTCTCAATGATGGTTGTATTTGAAAGATAAAAATTGTGATGAGAAACATGTTTCCAACTATGGATAGTGTGAAAGATTAAGTGTAATGTAATATTTCTATAGGTATTGCTGGTATTGTGGTGGTTTTAGGGAGACAAAAAATATGTGTTAGTTCAATCGACAAAAATACAATTACCCTCACAGTTTATAGTACAAAATTTTTTATGGGAATTTCATCCTCTGAAAGGATGAAATATGAGAATGTTGTTTTAAAGAAGCCTGAGAAGGTTGGTGTGAATGTTGACGATAGGTTCCAAACTTTGGAAACTATTTGTGAAGGATGTGAACATCCTAAGCATCTAGAAAAGGCGTTCATTTTTTTGTTACTAGTATAAAAAAATGTGAATAAAAATTCGTAGAACATGTATATGATGAAAGAAAAAGAAAAAGAAAATGATATTATTATAGAATTAATTCTCAATGCTACAAAAGGAGAACTACCATGGATCATGTATAATATATGTTATTATCAAATTATAGTAGATTTTTAATTTTTGAATAATGATAAATATTTCATGGAATTAATAGTGACATTTGGAAACAATGAATCTATCAGAATCAAAGGTGTTATCTCTGCTATTATTGTCGAATAAAAGTTTAAATTTATGAAATCAATGTTTGATAAATGATTAAACCACAACTTTTTGAGTATTTAAAAACTTTTTGATGATGGAAAAAAGTATATGTTAGAAAATATGGGTTTTTAAAAGGTGATGAGGATGGAAATGTTTTTAGAAAATTCCAATGTAAAAAAGGAGACTTGTTTCAAGTTGGTGAGATAGGAGACTCCTGTTAATTAGGAATCATGGATGAAAATAAATTTCGGGAAATTTTTTTGGGAGAGATGTGTTCAAGAAACATGAGAAAGATATCAAATTGACATAGTGTTTGTGTTATTATTGATTCGTCAACTATAAGACATTGGTGTTTGCATAATTTTTTAGAAACTGAGGATTAAAAACACTATTAATGAGATAGTTTATTTTCATTAAACTCAAACCCTTAAAATTATTTATTATCATATTTGTGGTATAATGATAAAATAATAAACTTCCAGAGATATGTACATTATTTCTTTCATTGATGAATTTTCTCACAATACATGTGTTATGTACATGAAGCATAAGTTAGATTTTCAGAAGATGTTTAAAATTATATAGAGAAATCATGAGGGGGAATGCGGGTATTCCTAGAAAAGTTGGTAATTGATAATGTTGGTGAATAAACTAATGGATATTTTAAATGTTATCTTGAAAAAAATATAAATTTTCCTGAGTATGGTAGACCATACACGACACATTAAAATTGTGATACTAAGGGGAATTAGAGAATTTTGATTTAAATGGGGTGTACAATGTTACTTGAAAATGACCTCTCTCAATGATTTTGGAGTAAAGAAATGCACAAGACTATTTATATTAAATATATATGTTATAATAGACTTAATTAAGTGATTAATTATTATGAAATGTTTTACAAAAAAAATCTTTGTTCGATACACATAAGATTTTTGGGAGTCCTAGAATCCAAACAAAAAACCTAGAAAACATGGAATTTTTTATTAGAGTGAAGAAGATGGAATATTTATTGGCTATGCTGTAGATAATTGAGGATATATATGTTTCAACAAATAAACAAAATAAATTTATGATTCAGATGATTCAAAAATTATAAAAAAGATGACCATGATATTTCAAAATCATATGCATATAAGAATGATAAATATGATGAAATAATTTTTGTTAAGAGTTTAGAAATGGATTCCCAAAATTAAGATCATACATATATGGGAGAACTAGAATCATCTATTTCCAGTGATGTAGATTATTTTGGGACATCTCATCCAAGGATGAGGAATAAAGTGTAAGATCAAACATAATAGGTCATAAAAATAGAAAAGTTCTTACCAGAAGAACATACAAATTTATCAAACATACCTCTTCATAATAAAATATTTTTCCACACTATGAAAAAAAATCTATTAATTATCTAGAAATCATTCATGTTGTGAATTCATAGTAAGAAGATATTGACAATAATTATACATGGTAACTCATAACTAAAACAATTCAAAAAAATGTTATTGGTACAAAGTGGGTGTTCCAAAAATGTTGAATGTATATGATGAAGTTATAAAAAACAATAAAAGGTTGTTAAAAAATTGTTACTCATAAATTTAAGGCATTGATTTTGATGATATTTTTTCTCTAGTGGAATGTTTAAAAACAATTAAAATATTCCATCCAATTTTAGTACAATGTTGTTATAAATGTTTTCATATGGATGTGAGGTCATAATTTCAAAATGGATAACTTGATGAAGATGTTTATATTGACCATCCATGTATATTTTTCATTGGTAAGGATGAAAGTTATGTGTTGATGTTAATGAAAGCATTTTATAGACTAAATTAGTATAAAAAGACATTGTACTCAAAATTGGATACCTTCTATTAAATGATGAATTTTAAAAATAGAGGTGTTGATTGTAATCTGTATATCAAAGAATGTAATGATATTTCCCCAATTGTTAGTGTATATTTTAATGATATTATCTATAATAGAAAAGATAAAATAACCTATAAATGGTTTTCTGAATAAATGAAAGTGTTCTTTGAAATTTACTTTATATTTTAAATGAAATTAATTATTTGGTTAAAAATATTACAAAATAAGAAAAACATATTTATTCCTAAATAAAATTATGAAAATTAATATATTAAGAAGTTGTTCATTGAAAATATAAACCTAGTCTCCATAAAAATTTTCATTGGAACCAAGATGAATAAATATGGAGAAGAATATTGTATTTAATTTATATTGTTATGGATGTTGATAATAAGTTTTTTGTATTTCATTAACTCATGATAATACATTGTATATTTTGTTACCCTATGTGAAATAATCTAATGTGATCCAAAATAATTCAATATATTAGCTGCAAAAATAATTATTATATATATTAAATGCATAATAGATTTTATAATCAATTATGACATCTCATAATGAATTTAGTTTTTTGGGTATACTGATGTTGTTTGGGTGAGAAGTATTGATGATATAAGAGCCAAATAAGGTAAAGTATTATTTCTAGAAGAATGTTCTGTAAGTTGGAATATTTAAGAAACTAAATTCAGTATCTCTATGTAGGACTAATGTTGACTGTATTTCTACCAATCAAGCTACCACACAACTTATTTGGATGATTACTCACTTGGGATAAATTCTTATTTAAGTGATGTTACCTCTTCTGAGGGGATGAGATTATCAATATGCAATTAAAATTACACGAAACCTTGTAAAAAATTGTCATTGAAAATATATTTATATCAAATACTATTTCATTAGTGTTTGTGTGTAGAATAATGAACTCATTATGGAATGTGTTCCTATATTAGAATATGTTGCTGACATTTTCACAAAACCATTAACTAAGGAGAAATTGTTGAAACTATGGATCAACATGGGTGTCTAATCTCTTTCTCTTCATGGTTGTGGATTTTTTTATATCCTCTCTCTCTTCTTTTCATTCAATTGTATTGTAAAAGGGGGAATGTTTCATAAATAAATCCTTTGGTGAATGCTAAACCTTTTAAGGAATCATGTATATATGGGGAGTTGTGGTTATGTTGTGAACTCAACATGAAAGTGTGTGAACTTTTCTAACATATTTTGAAGAGTTTTTAGGAATATTTTCATTTGAAGAATGTTAAAGAATTTATGAAAGGTGACATTAAAAGAAGTTTTAAAGTTCAATACATTTCGTAAGTCAATAATTTTGGAAATAATTATTTTTATACCAATGAATATTTGTTAAAATGATGATTTTTCCCATGGGGGATTCTACATCATGATAACTAATCTATAGCTTTAGCATACAATGTCCAATGATTTATGAACCTTGGTTGAAAAAAATCCAAAGGGTGAGTTTGTTTGGACCAAGTTGACTATAATTTGTTTTTGGATGATGAAATAAGTTTTTTCTGACTTGTTTGTTATTTTTTTGTTAATAAAATAAATAAATTAACTTTTATGTTTTGTTGATCAGATGCAGGAACACTGAACTCAAAAGATCGAATGAAAAATCATTCAACAATTCCATCGATTTGTGATGAAATTTTCAGAATGAAAAGGTTCAACAGACCGAACATGGGTCCGAAATGAATGTCATGATATGTATGAATAATAATATCAGAGTATTAATGTCTACACACTATATAATATGATTCATTTTTTTTCAGTTAGTTATCAAATATCAAATGTTTTCTGAGAAAAATTAGATGCAACACTTACGAAGGAATGTGTGGAAGATGTGTTGGATTGATAATGTCAGATAATTATTTGTTGAGACAAATGTTCTCTAGGACATGAAAAGTTCATGATACAAGAGAAGTTTTGTGTAGGATAAAAGGATGGTGAGTTTGAAATTTTTGAAGTAAATGATTTGATGATGCAGTGATAGAATGATCAATCAGACTAACTAATTAAATAGACTAACCAATCAACTAAAAAATCATAGGATCAATAATCTGTTTAAATTTATGGAAATATATTGTTGTTAATTATTCTAGTCAATTGAACACGAGGTGCCATAAAACCATCAGAGGAAGAATGTTTATGAATCTGTTGGGAATGATGAATTATACCAATCAAACATATGATGATCCACAATGTAGTCAACCATTTTAATCAAGTTGAATTATATTACAATTGATTCAGGATAAAAATAATATCTAATCTATTTTCAATGTGAACCAAATTTTTTTATAAAATAAGTGGGACTGAATCATTAGATGGGAATTGATAATGATTCATTAGAAAATTCTGGACACCGATCCATCAGAATGAACTATGGACTGATTTATCAGATGCAGTTTGATACTGATATATCATTAGTATAGGTACTTTATTTGTCTTAGGATCATCGTTTTGAGTAAAATAAACAATTTATAGTTTGAATATTATTGAAGAAGATCATTGTAAAGGAGGTTTTGAAGATGTTAACAAAATAATATCAAAGAAGCCTTCATGTTTTTGCTGAGGTGTTTCCAAGGGGGTTTTGGATTTTATATGAATTTTTAACGATTTTT
Source organism: Viscum album (assembly GCA_963277665.1). NCBI lineage: Eukaryota > Viridiplantae > Streptophyta > Magnoliopsida > Santalales > Viscaceae > Viscum > Viscum album. Next base: position 1,159,694,292 of record OY728165.1, on the reverse strand, counting down.
ATGGACAAATAAAATCAACATAAGTTTTAAAAAGTTTCCACTAAAAATATTTAACAATTTTTTCAATGGGTTTTTTTTTGTTGGTAGAAATAATATGTATGAGGATTCAATAGTTTTACATATTTTTTATCATAACAAGAGACTCTATTGTAATTCTATTTGGTATCAAAATAAATAATTTTTTTAAATTAATGAAGATGATTGAAGTCATTATATGATTCAAATAGTTTCAAGAAGATTTAAAAAGGTTTGAGAATCACTAAAGAAGTCAATGATGTATTTGAAATGAAAGATCAACTCAAATTATATAAATTTTGTTAATAGGGATAATTTTATATATTCCTTCCCATATCACTTTAGAAATACTATAAATAGTAAGACATACATTTTAATTTATGAAAATGGAGTACTATTTGCGTGTGATGAATGAGTGAAAGTGATGAATGTTTTGAAGGAGTTTCTATACTGATTTTTTATATGTAATTTTTTTATATTGAAAAAGTATAAGTAATATTTACTAGATCGAACCAACAAACTAGAAGCATTTTTTTCAGGAATGATAATGTGGTTTGGAATTATTTAGAGAGTAATGTTTATTATTTTTTATGGACTGAGGAATAAAATATAGGAATCAGAATGAGCCATAAGACTTCATTTTTGTATGAAGTCCAAAAGTGAGGTTCATTCCTACTACAAGGTAAAAATGTGAAGAATTTTTTTTGAATAGATACATAAGTTTAAGTTGATAAGGTACCACAGTAACATGTTTTTAATTAACTTGAGAACGTTTCATTATTTGTTACACAATATTTTTTTACCTAATTTGTGATAAGACAGGAACATTAACTATTGTATTGATTATAGTGCTGCCCAAGTGCATGGGTATATCATACTTTTTGTATTCACACAAAAATATTATATAGTGTATTTTGTGGTATTGGATTATTTCCAAACTATCACAAGGATGTAGCTTCTCTTGTTGAGTAGTAAACATTGTAAAAACTTTTTTTCCTCTTGAAATGTGATTTTTTGTATTTCAACAATTTTATAAATTATTAATAAGAGGTGAAAGTTGTTATAAAAAAAGTAAACATAATATATAAAGATAACACTGATCCCCTCCCTCACCCTCTTAGTTCTACCCTGATCCTTATTGGGAACTAACGGTAGATATATATATATATATATTTACTATATCAATAAATTGTCTATTTCTCCATATCATTGAGCAATTCTAGATTAAATTAATATACATAATTCCATCCACTCATCTTTTAAATACATCACCGATTTATTCTCAAAATCTAACGAATCAAAAAGAAATATAAATATGCCCTAAGGTCGTACTGATCTTTTTAGGAAAAGGTTATGATTGGAATAATACAATCCTTCATGAGGATTGTTCATGGCATTTTTTATCTCAACATAAGATATGGATTTGGGTTTATCAGTTATGTTTTATGATCATTAATCTTCTATTTCATCAATCTAAAACTCTATATACCATAAAATCTCATTGAACACCTCTGTAAAGAATAATATTAACTTCTTCTAGTAAAAAAATCTCTTATCCCTATAAATAGAATATTATCCTCAGTAAAAACTCTAATCCATTCTTCCATTCCATGTCCACAGCTTCCCTCGAACGCACTTGTTATGGAACATCACTTGCCTAGGATTTATTTGACAATTTAGAACTATTATAATCTTCATTAATAACCTTCCCCATATTAATGTTGTTAGTTAAAGTTTTAGAGACTTAAAGGGGTGACTATTTAGTATAAGATGGTAAAGATCATAGTCAAATGTCTCTAGTGGAGAGGTTCAATTTCAGGGTCTTGTCACATACCCAATTTTTGAAAGGGATATATTACCAAATGAGGTTTATAGTGAAATTTGACATAATATATGAAATGAAATAAATAAACACAACAAAGAAAATTTAAAATAAATGAAACTTATTTTATAAGGATAATATATACACAAAATGGATTTTGAGATTAAATTAAAAAAAATCATTAAAATTTCATAATGTATTGAAATTTTAAGAAATTTTCAATTAATACAGAATTTAAAATATAATTAAAATAATGATAGATAATATAAATTAAAATAATCTTAATTAAAATAACCATAATTCCATATTAAAAAAATAAAAACATTCACAAGTTAAATTATTATTAATTATAACCACTAGTTGATATATAGTACAGATAAATTTAAGAGATATATCACCTTTTTGAGCATGCTCTCCCATTAACTGATTTTATAGATCTATATGATTTATTCCTGAATTAATTATTAGATAATTTAATAAATAGAACCATTGTTATCACATTTCATTGACACCTAATTAAAATTTAATAAAAAATTCATCAACATGTGTTTCATTCATAGCACTTATGAATAATAATTATCAGCAACTATGTACTATAAATCACTAGCAAATAACGTACCTAGGTTTTTATTAATTATATACAAGGATATGATATATTTACATAAAAAGTTTCAGGATCCTATGAGACTCTTCTTAATTAGTCTATACCCACTAAATCCGCATCTGATTATGAAATCAAGTTAAAATAATAGGTTTTTAGAAAAAATTAATAAAGTGAAATTATTTGTTTTAAATATATTTAAATTCATTTGTATACTTTCAAATGTAGTCCATTAAAATTTTCCTTAGATCTTTCACTTCATCATAATTACAACATATTGTCTGGTATAATAGTATCCAAATACACTAGACTTCTCACTATTCCACTATAAATTTTTTCCACCAATTTTAAACTTCATCAAAATCCTATTATTCATTATAAAACATAATGGTTGAATGTAAATTACTACATTAATTTCCAAAGTTATTAAGTAATTCAAGTATGTATTTTCATTGATTCTGCACATTCAAAATAATGTTTTGAAAATTTTTAAATCGTAGAATGAAATTTAACTCAACCATAATGGTCATTTAATATTTTTAATATGTGTTGAAGATTCATTAGATAATTTTTCATTTTTAGAACCAAAAATCACATCACCAATAAATAATTTAACTTAAATAATATCAAAAAATATTATTTCCCAGAATATTGTAGGATCATCTACTTCTATATAAAATCTATTGGAAAATAAAAAAAATCAAACACTAAAACCAAGAACTCAGTAATAATTTGTGACTTATAAAGAGATTTTAAAAGTTCAAAAATTTAATTTAAGAAGTAAGTATTTTAAAAAATATGAGGTTTTTTAAAATAATCTTCATTCATCAAAAAACATTATAAAAATAAATAATTAACTTCTATATAACATAATTTTAAATCCACATGAGATATATATGCTAGGATATTTTGAATGGATCCTAATATATCTACAAGTTAAAAGGATTTTTCATTGTATATTCCTACCTATAAGTCATACCCTTTAGTGAATAATCTAGCCCTATTCAAAGTGATCATTCCATGAAAACCATATTTATTTTTTGAAACCCACATTGTTTCTATAGAAATTTAATCATATAGTGTATCAACAAATTAACATACCATGTTCCTTTTGAACTGCTTCATCTCTTCATGAAAATATAAGTCCTGTATTCATTCAAATAATACTTATTATATGGTTTTAGGATGATGTTGAGATAAAAGTCAGGGAATTATATAATGCTTCCCAAAAACTTTTTTTCTTAATTCCTTCATAGATTCTTCTTCAAAAAATATGTAATGGATTATTTTCATGGTATTAAAATTTCTAGGTATCATTATTTTAGGATCAGTGATATCTATCATTTTTGGATTGGCCTCTAAAAGTCATGATACAAATCATTATCGATTCTATTTTCAAATATAGATTTAAGGCTCATGATATAAAAAAAATAACTTACTTCATTATAATGAGTTATTTTATGATCATAAGGATAACTTTAAATTTCATATGATTAGATTATTAAATTTTTTGACATTTTAATAAAATATATATAAGTCCTAAAAGTAGTATAATAACCATGAAATATTTCGTCAAAACCATAAAATAAAATTTACCAAGATATTCCTTAGTGTTAAAAATGTATACTTTTCATCCAAACTCTTTAATGTATACAAATTGATGTTTGGTATTTTTCCATCGTTCATGGGGCCTTTTCTACAACGTATGTTTAATTGGAACTCTGTTAATGACATAACAAGATGTATTTAAAACATCATCCAAATAGCGAGTGGGTAGGTTATATTTTCATAACATAGTTTATAAAATTTTGTATAAGGGTGTATTCAACCTTTCAAAATAAAAATTATGTTGAGTTTTAATGGAGGTTGAAATGATACGTTTTATACCATGTTTTGAACAATAAGATTTTAACTCATAGTTTTCAAATTTTACCCCATGGAAACTTCTCAAATAAATAATGTTGGCATCTATTTTTCATCGGATTCCAAGAATATTATAAAAATACAACAATCATAAATTTAATGACAAAAAAAAGAAAGAAAAACCCTGTAAATATTGAAAAATTATCAACAAAGACATATACAATATCATTTTAATAATGTTCTAGATGGTCTAAAAAATATTTCTGGATAACTTCCAGAGACCTAGATATTGCGAACTATTAAGTTGATTGAAAATATTTCTTCTATTTCAAGACCATTGGGCATGCCTCATATAGTTTCTCTTCATTTAATTTACAATGTGGAAAATCTAAAATTAAAATTTTCACTAAATTTTTTTACGAAAATATATAATTACAGGGCTGAAGTATTCTATTCCAAATGTAAGATTAATTTTTTTAATCTTTTAATCATTTCGCTTTTTGTATATACAAATCATACATATTTAAAATATATAGATTATTAGTTATAGGTTCCTTAAAAATAATGAGTTTAAAATTAAAATATGTATAAAAATATTTTTTAAAAAATATAGAGTAACATCAATTAAAAAGATTAGAAAAATTTATTATGTTTAGTATTAATCCATCCACATAATGGATTTTTTTTATGAGAACAGTGCTTAGATTTCCAAATAGTCCAACACTGATAATGTTTTCCCTATCATTGTAATGAAATATGACATGGACTCTATCAAGTTTTCATAAAAATGGTAATTTGATAAATCTCCACTCATACACCTTGAGAATCCACTATCAATATAGTTTATTTTTATTTATCCACCTTTAATATTTCCCTAAAAATCAACAGAATAATTTTTTTTGGTACACATATTCTCTTAGGTCCTGAAATGTTAACAAAAAAGTATTTAGGAATACAATTATTCTTGTGTTATTCAAAAATTAACAAACTAGATTTTGAAAAATTTAATGAAATCAAATACTAATTGAAACTGAAAAATAATGTTTTATTATACTACATCCACTAAATTAATGTCCAAATTTATTATAATTAAAAAAAATAACTTTAGATATTTTTTTAGGTACGAGGAACAAAATATTTTGGTCGATATATTGTTTTAAAAAATTTATCTCCATTAAAAAAAATTTGTATCTAAAATTTATCAGTAGCAAGGATTTATATTAAGTAATTTTACCGTTTTATAAAAACAGTAGGAGAAACTTTAATGGATTGAATATATTTTTTCAAACATTAAAATCTATTACCATCTTCAGTATAAGAAGTAAAATAAATATTTTCCTTACCATATAGCTTGATTTTTTTATTTATTTACTATTTTTCAATCACAAAAACATTTAAAAATTAATGAGGTATTTATTTTTCCATTTAAATAATTTGTATTTAGTTTCTATTATGTTAATATTTTAATTCTTTTATTCAAAATATAAATTTTCAATTTCATATTCAAATTCATGATATAAATAATAAAATGAGATTAACTCATAAAATTATGCCTTAAATCATAAATTTGAAATTTAATTTTAGAGTTCATATTTTTATTAAAAATATGTTTCATCACTATAATCCTTAGAAGCACCCCATGTGGACTTCATGTTTAATATTCTTCTATTCAGGAATGATATATTCCATTTTTTTCTTCTAATATATTTCTTCAATGATGTTTTGGAACATATAGTTTGATATTTCCAATATTATTTCACTGATAAACCTTACTTCTATATAACTAGAATCATATTATTTATTTATTGAGATCTTTCTTGAAACATATTCTCTTACCGTTGAACATTTAAAACATCCTATAAAACTGATCAAGATTACTATCAGAAGAAGAAATTTTAAAATTAACATCATTAAAATATGTATAAATTTGAATACCTTTTCACTTTTTATAATCATCTTAAGTATAAACATTAAAAGGGTAAATTTCATTTTTAACCACTTGGTGTTCACTAGCTGCATCTTCTGTTTCTATCTCATAGATCATTACATTTCTGATGGTTTTTTTTCATTTTGAAATCATTAATATCAATGTATTTCTAGGCGTATGCTATAATTTTGATCCATTTGTATGGAATTCCTCTGAGAACATTTATAGAGTGATATAGTTCAGTATTTGGTTCCCCAAAATAAGTAACATTATTCACAATTTCTATTAACATTCTATTTATTTTTTTTATGATTTCTTAATCACTAATTTCTAATGTATCAAAATTCAACATTATAGTGATGTACCCAAGTAATCTCACAATATTGGTACCTTTATAATCCACCTATGTAGTATTCAACATATCATGTGTCATAGCACGTTGAGAAACTATGTCACGATGATCTAGTCTAAGTCGATATATAATAGAATTCATGAATTTTGATTTGATATTATTTTAACATTGTCTAGTAACATCCCATTTTTATATATGTCATTTAGGAATTGTGTGTATGAATATATTTCATGTAAAACATGAGGCCAAATTTCATGATGTAAATAATAATTCATGTATTCAAACATACATACCTATATCTATTGAAATAGAGTGGACTGACAATGTATATACCATCTCTATTTTTATATATAACATCAATTTAAAGATAATATTAATAAAAATAACCTTTTAGATTAAATAAATTTAAATTCACAACATATTATACCACTTTCTAGATACATAATAGTTGTAAAAAGACTCATGTGGGGAGGGGTGATTTGAGTTATTAAATATTTCTTCACTTAAAACAACAATCTTTAGGGAATGATAGATTCTGATTTTTTATAATCACATGCAAGAAATGGAAAGAAAATAGTAATAGAATGATTGAACAAATGGGATTTATAGTTGTTCGGGGAACATAAGTACCCTATCACACTATAACAATAATAAAATCCAAGGGATTGGTGATTTTAATTAAACAAGACATTTTACCTCAGACAGCCTTATTGAGTGTAATAAATCATCAATTTATATAAATCCATGATATTTTTAAGGATCCTTCAAGTATGTAAAAAGAAATCCTTTAACACATGGTAAAATGAGTTCTCACTTCTAGGAGTAGGAAATTATAATGAGAGATTAGAAGATGAATCACACAATTTCATGATACAAATGATAGAATAGAAGAGTTCTCCAACATAGAGAATATTAATAAACAATAGTTCAAGTAGAGACTTCAACATAGTAAGACTAATCATGGAATCACAGTTGTAGAAAAACCTGATTATTTTTTTCGTATTATTATCATAGTTCTATAATAACATAGAAATATATGAGAGATATATAGTCATTAATATTTATAATATTATTTTATATCTTCTCAAAAAATATTGATCAAAATTATATCTAATAAAATATGAATTATTGGTATAACCCTAAAATTCTTTTTATGAAAATAATCTCAAAAAAATAACTAAGATGTAAAATAACATCTGATATTTTTTTTCTGGGTACTTGTCAACTTTGGGAAATTTATTTAACCACAAAGAGTTATTATAAAGTTTAATACATAATAATTATCATCATTATTCGGTTAAAATACTTCAATGGTGATAGATACCCATGTTAGAGAATGATATACCCAATTATGCATCACCACATAGTAAAATTCCACATATCTGAATTCATATAGGTTAAGTGATCCTCGTTTTCATTATACATGAAGGTCATTTGTTCACATTTCCTTATCATGTAGAAATGTTTCCCACATATACAAAATTAGAATATATAAATGAATCATGTAGTTTATTGGAACTATATGACCAAATATGCCTTTTATTCAAATAGCGTAGTCTATTTCGTGACGTGTCTGATTTAACATAGTCATTTTATAAACACATCCAATCCTGACATAGATTATTCAAATATGTGTCATGTTCTAAAGTAGTTTATTCTTATACACAGTCGTTTCTTGTAGGTGATTTAATCATGTAGTTGATTTATCGATGTATCCAAAATCCATATTTATAAACTCTTCAGGTAGTCAATTTTTCTTACATTGCTAAAATTTATAACAATTCAATGAAATTGGAGATAATATATGAATTGAGTTAATAAGATTAAATTTGATAAACACGATTAAAAAATCATTAGAATCATATGATGTATTTTCAAGATCATTAAAACATAAAACACATGATATCTATTGGAAAAATATCATTAGTCTAATAAACTTGTAGTGTGTAATCACATTTAATGAATGGTTTCAGGTTTTATACAATTTATATCGTAGGAATCAGATTTCTTGTTATTTCCACTGGATTGATTAAGTGTTAATCAATCCTATGAAACTAAGTACTGGTTCCCAATAAATTAAATGATAATTTTATTTTAAAAATATTATTTAAAATAAATGATTCTAAAAATTTATGAATAGAATAATGTGTATCATTAGCAATGATATAATTTTTATTATAGAAAAAGGATATCATTTTCCAAATCATCAAATGGGATATAAATTCACAATATTATGAAGTGTGATATTTTAATATACATTATGGTCTTTCTATTTGACATGTAATTTCATATCCATCGACTCCTTTGAATTCTTTTTTTGTTTTTATTGTATCAGAACATATGATTGGGGATATCATATGGGTTGATAGAAATGTTCCATGTTTATAAGATATAGAATTATATCACAGGTATGATATAAGTGACATCCTATTATATAAAACCCCAAACAATAATGGTAATATGAAAATTGAATATAATTTTTATTAAATAATATATGTAATAGTCTAATCCAAAACCTATGTGTAACACCCCAACCTTCCACAGTATGTTTCCCTTTGAATAATGTAATAGCTTGCATAGTACACCACTTCGAGATTCTAGCACATGACGACCGATCGAACTAGCTGTTATAAATAGTAATAATGAATTTTAGGAATTTTAGAAATTTAATATTTCAAAATAGAATTCATTTTTGGATTTGAAATATTGAAATTAGCTTAGGGTGAATTTTTGGTATTTTTCTGAAAACATTAAATTTTTTACGAATAGTGAAAAACACTGAGTTATAGTTTAAAACAAAATTTTTTAAAATAATAAATAAATTTATTTAAATTTATTTTTGTTTAAAATAGATACATAATACCTATATATGTTAAATGTAATTCATTGGAGTCATTTTGTAATAATATTTGATATATAAAATTTTATTGAACTTCTCACCGTCTTTTACCAACCTTTTAGGAGCATTTTTAAATTTACATAAAACTTAATTTTTCTGATATTGAGATTTGATTTTCTAAAATAAAGTGACATGGTTAATATCAAAGATTAAAATGTGGTTTAATAAGAAAAAAATAAATTTTTTGGAGAATAGTATATTTTAACTTTTATTTACCACATTGAAAAGTAAATAGGGTAATTAAAGGTAAAAATGATATTATTATTACAATAAAACATCACCTAATTCTATTGGATAAGTATAATTTTACAAAAAACAACCTTAGGAATAAAATATGAACCTTTTGGGTTCATTTGGATTTGATTATGATATTTATTATTATTTAATTCAATTAAGTGTTAAAAGAGTTAAAATCAAAGTTTAATAACTAAATCATTTTTAATATAAGGTTACACATTAGATAAATTAGAATATAAATTATAATAAGAAAGATAAAAATATTAACTACATAATGGTATTTTATTTATATTATTTATAATTTAAATAATTTAATTTATTTATGACACAATGATGATGTAGTAATTACATAATTAATGAAATATTAAAATAAATGATATTATAAATATCCAAATAAATATATTCTGAGACTTTTTATAAATTCCACTATTTTTTCGATTAATATGACATATTAGGGTTCGTTATATTAATTTGTTTTTCGAAGTAATAATGTTTTTTTGAATTTAGAGAAAACAAAATACCAAATAGTGTCAAAATTGACATAAAAGAGTTTTTAAAACAAATATTATATTATTAATTAATATTATATTTCTTAAAAATCTAAGGATTGCCCAAAAGTCTTATATGATAATATTTATTTCATTAATTAACCACTTGTCGTTCAATTGGATGTATATTGTATGTTTAATAACCATATAATATAAAAATTCAAAGAGACTTGGTAAATGAAAAACTATTTAACTATGAGTTAAATCTAAAATAGAAGGATAATATAGTGACCCACACCTGTCTAAAACATATTGGTTGAGTGGTTTTCGACCCATTACGACTGTAGTCTTTAAATAATCCACTTATTAGCCATTAGATACCTAAAATTATATTATTATAAAATATTATTTCTTGCTTTTCCTAATGTTCCCATCACCCCTCTTATAAAAAAGAACTCCCCCTCCCTCAAATTCACACGTTAAAAATGTTATTCCTCTACCAAATTCTGCCCAAATACCATATCAACTGTACACACTTAATCCTAGAGTCCTTCCATTAGTCAGAAGGCCATTCTACAGATCCCTTTTGATCAAATCAAAAGGAAGAACCTGAAGAAGAGGTAAATATTTCATCACCTTTTTCAAGATCCTTTCTTCTTCCACTTCCCCTTTAATTGTTGTTTCTATTATAAAATAATAAATCCAATATCACCTATACACTGTGTGGTTATTATAATTATGGTACAACTACATTCATTATTCTATCCATATTTTGAATGACATGACACTATACGTGCGTACGTACGGCTCACCGTCTCCACATCATGGTGTAATTATTATTCAATAAATTATTATTTGGATGGGTATAATAATTATGGGTAATTCATGAAAATAATAAATATAACGTGATAATGATTCTGTATATACGATATACCATCCAACTATATAGTATTTTAATAATGTACGGATTACAGTCTCACTACGGGAAAACTAACCTTTACAAACAGTTTGGAGAACCGTAGCCATGTAAGCCATTGGGATAGGTCTATAACAACGGTTTTGGAAACTGTTGGTATAGGTAATATGAAATATATACCAACGGTATTGGAACCGTTGGTATATAAATTCCAAAAATAAAACATCCACTGGGATTTGATCCCAGGACCCCTTGTTTATCACTGAACGACTCAACCACTAACCTAACATGACTTTTGTGATCATAATTACATAAATATATATATGTATTCTCATAAATATTTTAAATTTTTATTTATATAATGTTCTCGGTATGAAGGTCTGATAAAAAAGGAAAGTACTTATACCAACGGTTTTAACAACTGTTGGTATAGGTCTTTGGTTGTCATTTTCATTCTATGGGGGATGTTGAATTTTGGCCGACTTTTCCAAACAGTTTGGCCAAACTGTTGGGATAGTTCTACCTTTCCCAACGGTTTGGCCAAACCATTGGGAAAAAGTGGTATATTTGGGGACCTTCCGCAATGGTTTGGTCAAACCGTTGGGATATGTCCACCATTCCCAACGGTTTGTCCAAACCTTTGGGAGAAGTGTCCAATTTGGTGGCCTTTCCCAATGGTTTGGCCAAACCACTGGGAAAAGTGGCCAATTTGGGGGCCTTTCCCAATTTTTTGGCCAAACTGTTGGGAAAGGGGACCTATACCAATGGTTTTTGCAAACCGTTGGTATAGAAGCATTGGGAAAGATCTAATTTCCAGTAGTATCTTCACAAACGCGATGCGATTCATTCCCCATCAAAATTCATTCAATAATAACTTTCAATAGATGATTAAAAATAATTTTTAAAGGCTTAATATCATTATAAATATATATAAGACACATCCAATTCATAAAATACACTACTTAAAAAACAATGCATATAAAGGAAAACGAATCAGTTAACACCCCAAACGATGATAATACTAAAATATTATTATCAAAGAAAAATTGAAAGATCATATATGATATCATATTAATTTATATTATTCTTTTATAATTTAATAACAATTACTTCACTATTATGTAGGAGGTTAAGCTACCATCGACCAAGTAAATGTATGAGTTAAGGGGTTTCTTTTCTCACTTTTAGTTCTATGGGATTTCCATTGTTTGCCACATATTTATCGAATATGGTGTATTGTGTACCATAATTTGATATATATATATATAATCATGATTCTATTTATATTCATGGAATTATGTTGTTAATTTGGTGGTTATTAACTTTTGTTCATACGACTTGATTGATTACAATGAAGTAAGAGGTTTTCATCTCACTATTATTCCCGTGAGATTCATGCTATATTGCCACTATTACCTTTTTTGTTGTGTATGTAATGCCCATGATTGCATGGTTTGCGTAATTTACTTTACCTTATGGTTATTTACTTCATCATTGGATCATCCTTCTTTCCTGGGGTGTATGTTTCATATGTTTCCAAATCGGTATGGGAATTTCATATTTCAATTTCCACTCATTGGATTTTATGCAAACATCATTGATTAATTTACTCCAAGATTATCTGTGAAATAACTATTTATTTACATATATAGTAATTACCACACCCCTTTGTGTGGATATACTTTTGATACACATAATAAATGCATTGATAAATTCTCAAGTCATCGATACAAACTTTATAATAGTAATTTAAACTCAATTTCTATTCATTCAGTTAAACATCCTTGTCATTGGCGTAGTTTTAACACGAATACTTGTGAGTATCCTCTGATTGATTTACACTGAATATCCAATCATATTTAGTGTATTTATAATTTTCAGACATAATTATGAAATTAATTTATCCTTACCCTAAGGATATATTCATTATAAAACAATTCATCTCAAAATACATTCCATTGAGACTTCTTTGTTGTTATGCGCCAATTCAATTTTATTTGGGTTATATACTGTACATTAACATTGTATATCACAAATACTGTTATTCTCATGATATTATAATGTTTTTATTACTTATATTATTTTTAATCAAGCATCTCTCATTTGGTTTGGAACTCTAACTAAAATATCATTTTAAATGTTTTAAGGATTTATTCTCATAATAATTTCTCATTAATATCCATGTTTTAAAAATGTTTTTAAGTATTTATTTATATGAACATGAATGTTTTAAAATTATAATTCATTTTAAAAGTATCAATGTGGTATGGGCCACTTGGATTTAAAAATATATATTAAATAGCTTGTTGATAAATATTGAGACTTTTAAATATCTTCAAGAAAAAGGGGGATATTTCTATGAAATAGTTTTGATGATTATTTTCATCCATGTCAGTATGATTCATTATTCATTATTGAGGTTTATCTATTATAATAAAATATTCCATATTGTATTGAAAGAGTATTTTTTGAATGTGGATGTACTATTATTATACCCTTCATGTTTTTTGGTTAAAATATTTTCGTTTTGTATTCCAGTTTTAATACAAATATTTATGTTATGATTCAGACTTCTCATATGAGAAATGCATTGGACTTATTAAGTGATAGATGGAGCCTGCTATAGCTCCTCGATGCATCGGTAGGTCTCAAGAGATAAACTAGTGTCTTGGCACAAGGCCTTGAAAAAATATTATTTGTAGTCTTCGCACAAGGCCTTGACTATGTGGTTATGAAAGTATCGAATTATGCATTTTATCATTATGAATGCATCCATTGATATCGAATGTGATTATTTGACTAGTAGAATATCCATGAGAGTTAGTAAATGGAATTATTTTGATTAATATTTTATAGATTGTGATGAAGTTTGTGTTGAAAATGCATTTGTTTTAGTTATATACATTGCATTAAATGATTAAGCTTATTAATTAAAGTTTCTGATATATTGATATCCTTATAGAGCATCTGAGCTCACCCCTTTCTATGTTTTATTATTCCGAGGATGCAAAGAAGTATATTATGACTAACATGCAGGGATATACTATAAGATATTAGTGTCTTCTATGGAAACAATGTTGTTTTAGTTTTCCATTTTATTATGTAATGTAAACCATATCAATGTATCTACTACTTCTAAGGCTACTAAACTAATCGGTCTTTCGAGACATTATCTTTTGTGATCATGACAATGGTACTTAATAATGCACTAAATCTAGTCTTCTGGGATTGGGGCATTACAGTTGGTATCTAAGGAAGTTTAGTAAAAACCTTGGAAACTAGATTTATATAATCTCGGACTAGAGAACATAGCCCAAAGACAGAATTTGATTATTAGCATAGAAGAACTTCCTAAAATTTTGGTATTTTTGAGATTTGGTGAGTTTTCCAAGAAATACATCCCTGTCTGGATATGACTAGGTAGAGGCGGCTCTGGAAAAGATGTACCTAGGGGTAAAACCCAAAAACACTGCTTTGAGCCTGACTCGAATGAGAACTAGTACATGACAATGGGGATTGCTGCACTCTTGGTTACGCCACTCCTAAGGGGTATGCTCAGGATAATTTATATTTTATTTATAATCTGATTTGAAAGATTTTAATATAAGTTGATAATAAATGACCTTGGTTAATTCTATGGTGTTTCAAATTGAAAATACAGTGTCATGATATTCTCTAAATGATTTAATGACTACTCTTACTCACACAGTGATTTATAGTTTTTGTCAGTGGTTAGATTCCACAGAAATCATATAAACATTGAGAATGATGTACAAGCTAGGAACAATTGAGGAAATGAGCAACAAAATGGAATGTTGATAGTTGTAAAAGATATCATGTTCATGAAAAATAATTTTTCCAAAAATATGATCAATAACTTATATATTAACCAATTCCCAGACTCAATAAAGAAGAGAAAGGTGGTGAATGAAAAGAGCTCCAGCAGTAGAGACCATGGAGAAAAGAATCCCCAATTTCCATCATGCAGGAAATGTGGAAGGAGAAACCACGGAAGGTGTCTCAATGGAACAAATAAAGTCAGTATGTGTTGGAAAGAAGGACATAATGTTAATAATTTCCGAGAAAAAATGAAGAGTACTACGGAAGAAAATAAAAATGGTCCAATGAATCTATTTACAGTCATTTTCAGTAAATGTAGTGGACCTGGACATTACCCGAGTGAATTCCCTAATCTATAGGATATTCTCTTGGTCAAAGAAGTATCTATGTGGAAATAAATGTATGGAGAAATGTTTAAAATTATTATTGATCCTTATTGATGGGATTACTTTGGAGTAATTTTATATTTTATTTGTAACCCATTATTTTGTAATGTGAAAAGATATTTGAGGAAAAATTATCTTTTCTCTTGTGGATACAGTTATAAATAACCATTTTGTTTTGTATGATCATTGAGTTTGTGGAAATTACATGTTATTATATTTTGGGATGAAAATGTAAGATACGAGATAACATTTTTTGTTAAATTATGTTATTTCTATTTTGAGAAATTTATCTCATTTTCTTAATGTTATAAAATATTGGTTTGAAAGAGGACAACACATAGATCTTGTGACAACCCACCGCATAAGAAAAAACTCTGAGAATCGAACTCACAATCATAGTGCGATTGAGATTTAACGCCTACCATAGGATTATGTGAAGTCCCTGGTTAGTGTGACTAATTAATTTTAGTTAAATGATTTTATTGATGAATAATAAGTTGATTTTTGATTACATGTCTTGTCAAATAAATACCCTTAGTATAGGAATATTATGTGTTGATTATGTGATAAATGTTATTTTGGAAGACGTTCACTCTGTTGGGAACACTATATGCCTAAGAAAAATTGAATACTATGGGATTTCATTTGAGGAGAAATGGTGTATTTTTATATATGTTTTTTTTGGATTTATAGTGATTTGGGTTATTTATGGAAATGATTAACCTGTAATAATGAATATGTGATTAGGTTAATTACTTTTATGTATGTGACTTTAAGTTTAGTTGATGTCATTTGGAGATATAATTTAACGTGGAAGACTACATAACCAAATAATCCTATGTTTTGGGTATCAATATTAGTTTGGATTATGTCAAAGGATTTTAAAGACAATTTTTTATTTAATGTTATTTATTTAACATTGGGGTATTGTTGGTTTAATTTTAGGAATTATGATTAATGATTCTTTCTCTAATGTAATTCCCATTTGGGGGATCATCTAATCTTGTACTAACCATTTTGGTTTTGATTAATCTCTAAAGACAATTTAAATATGTAGTTTTTTCTTTTGTGGATCAAGTGATTCTCTAGAAGTTCATTCTAGATCTTCCGGTGTGACCAAGTAATCTTGAATACTCATCGCTTGAAAAAAAATGAGTGAGTGGTAGAAATTTTTTAAAGAAGGAAACACTACATAAAATGTAAGTATATCTATTTATGTTCTTATTCAATATCATAAATATATTCCACATCTTTATGAAATTTATCTTTAAAAAAATGTGGTCTATTTACTTTTCTACTAGGAAACTAATGATCGTTTCTCCCATCACAATTTTGTGGTTTTCATATTGTTAACATTCACCTAATCATGTTTTCCATCCTTCCCCATCAGAAACTGACACTTAGTTTATTTTCCATATCCATGTTTTCCTACATGGAATCTTAGTATGGGTTATCTCAGGTGACCTTTGTACTTATCTTTATTTTAAAGTGACATTTTTACTGACTTTTTTTCTGATTTGGGACATTTAATTATGTTCCCAAGCCCAATTTTGAAAATTGCGAGGTTGAAATGTCCAAAAGGGGGGGGGGGAAGAATGTAAGACCCCAAGCTTCCACAGTATGTTTCTCTTTGAATAATGTAATAGCTTTCATTGTATGCTACTTCAAGATTATAACACATCGTGACCAATCTAATTAGCCATTATGAATAATAATACCCAAAATTTAAAATTTTAAAAATTTTACCATTCAAAATTGACTTCATTTTTGGATTTGGAATATCGAAATTAGCATAGGGTGGATTTTTTGTATTGTTCTGAAATCATTCAATATTTGATGAATAGACAAAAAGAATGAGTTATTGTTTAAAAAAGATTTTTTATTTAAATAAATAATTATTTTATTAAAATTTATTTTAGGTCAAAATAGATACATAATACCTATATATGTTCAATGTAATACATTGGAGTCATTTTTTTAATAATATTTGATATATAAAATTTTATTGAACTTTTAACCGTCTTTAACCCACCACCAAAAAGCATTTGAAAATTTACATAAAACATAATTTTACCGCTTCCGTCAGTTGAATTTAAAAAATCCGAGAGACATTTAATATCAAGGAGTAAAATTCGGTTAAATAAGATAATTGTTTTGTGAATAGTAACATTTAAATTTTATTTACTACAGTTAAAAGTAAATAGGGTAGATAAAGGTAAAAATGAAATTATTATTACCCTAAAACATGTACTAATTCTATTGGATAAATATTATTTGACAAAAAAAAACTTAGGAATAAAATATGAACCTCTTTGACCAGTTGTATTAGATTATGAAATTTATTATTATTCAATTAAAAGAAGAGTTAAAAGAGTTAACATCATTGTTTAAAAACTAAAACATTTTTAATGTAGGGTTATTAAAAAGATAAATTCAACTATAAATATTCATTTGAAATATAAAAAGATTTCCTACATAACGGTTTTTTATTTATATTTTTTAAACTTTAAATAAATTTATTTATTTATCTCACAATGATGATGCAATAATTACTTACTTAATGAAATTTTAAAATAATTGATATTATAAATATCCAAATAAATGTAATTTGAGACTTTTATGAATTATAAAAAATTTATAGTTTAATATGACATATTATGGTTGGTTAGATGAATTTTTTTCTAAGTAATAATGATATTAGGAATTTTAAATAAACTAAATACCAAATAGTGTCAAAATTGACAAAAAAGAGTTTTTAAAACAAATATTTTATTATTAATTGATATTCTATTACTAAAAATCTATGGTTTTACCAAAAGACATATATAATTATTTTTGAATCATTAATTAACAACTTGGTGTTCTCTTGGATGTATATATTAATTTTATTAACCATATAATATAAAAATATAAAGAGACATAGTAAATGTAAAACTATTTAACTAAGAGTTAAATCTAAAATACAAGATTAATATAGTGACCCAAACCTATCTAAAACCTATTGGTTTAGTGTATTTAGACCTATCCCCACCTTATCCTTTAAATAATACACTTATGATCCATTAGAAACGGAAAATTATTTTATTATAAAACAATATTTCAAGCTTTTCCTAAGGTGCCCTCACCCCTCTTATAAAAGCGCACTCCCCATTCCCACGAATTCACACCTTGAAAGCCTTTTGTATCGGCCAAACTCTACCCAGATACCCTCTCAAATGTCTTTCCTTCATCTTATAGGCCTTCGTTTAGTCAAAAGGCTAACCTAAGGAGCTATATTGATAAAATCAAAAGGAAGAACCCGAAGAAGAGGTAATTATTTCATTACCTCTTTCAAGTTCCTTTCCTTTTACACTTCCTATTTATTTGTTATTTACATTATAAAATAATAACTCTAGTTTCTTCTATACACTGTGATGTTATTATAATTATGGTACAATTACATTAAGTATTCTATCCATCCATTGAATGATGTGTCACCATACGTGCGTACGTACGACATACCGTCTCCACATCGTGGTGTAATTGTAATTCAATACATTATTATTTGGATAGATATAATAATGATTTGAAATTGATGTAAATAATATATAACAAGATAATGATTCTGAATATATGATATAACATTCAATTATATGTTATTTTAAAACAAAAATAATGATATTTTCGCTCATGCGTACGTACAGATTACCATATCCACGAACGCAATGTGATTCATTCCCCATCGTAATCCATTCAAGAATAATTTTCATTAGATAATTAAAAATAATGTTTAAATACTTAATATAATTCAAATTGTTAATAAGATATATCCTATTAATAACAATAACTTTTTACGAAACAAATCATATAAGGAAAACTAATCAGTTAACACCCGAAATAACAATAATACTAAAATATTATTAACAAATATATATTAAAAGAAGATATATGATATCATATTAATGTAATTGATTATTTTATAATTTAATAATTATTATTTCACCATTATGCAAGTGTTTATCCTACCATCATCCAAGGAAAAGTACGATGTAAGGGGTTTCTTTTCTAACTTTTAATTCTATGAGATTTCCATTGTTCGCAACTTATTTATTGGATGTGGTGTATTGTGTACCAACATTTGATATATATTATCATGATTATCTTTATATTCATGTTATTATTTTATTCATTTTGTGGTTATTAACTTTTTTCATATGACTCGATTGATTACAATGAAGTAAGGGGTTTTCATCTCACTTTTATTCCAGTGAGATTCATGTTATATTTCCACTATTACCTTTTGTGTGGTGTATGTACTGCCCATTATTGTATGGTTTGCATAATTTAATTTAATTTATGGGTATTTACATCATCTTCGGATGATCCTTCTTTCATGGGGTGTATGTTTTGTATGTTTCCAAATCGGTAAGGGAATTTCATATTTCAATTTCCACTCATTTGGTTTTACACAAACATCATTGATTACATTACTCCAAGATAATGTGTGAAATCACTATTTATTTATATATGTATTGATTTCCACCCCCCTTTCTGTGGATATAAATTTGATACACATAATCACCACATTAATAAATTATCAAGTCATCGGTATAAACATGATAGGAGTAATTTTAACACAATTTCTATTCATTGAGTTAAACATCCATGTCATTGGTGTTGTTTTTAAAAGAATACATGTGAAAATCCTATGATTGATTTACAATAAATAACCAATAATATTTATTGTATTTATATTTTTCCCACATAATTATGTTATTAATTTATCTGTAACCTAAGGATACAGTCTTTATAAATAAATTCATCTCATCTAACATTCCATTGATACTTCTTTATTGTTATGCCCCAATTCATTTTTATATAGGGAATATACAATACATTGACATATTATATCATGAATCCATTTATTCTCATGATTTTATAATGGATTGATTACCAAAATTATTTTTATTCAAGTATCTCTCATTTGGTTAGGAACTCTACCTAAAATATAATTTTAAATTTTTTTAGGTTTATTATTCTAAAAATTTCTAATTAATGTCCATTTTTCAAAAATGTTTTTAGGGATTTATTTATGTGTACATGAATGTTATAAAATTAAAATTCATTTTAAATGTTTTAAAGTGGTATGGGACAAATTTATTAAAAAATGCATTTTAAATGGATTCTTGATAAATATTGAGACTTTTAAATGTTTTTAGAAACATGGACATATAAACAATTAGTCCATAAGTGAGAAACATTATCTCCCACTAAGATCTTTCTTAAACTGATCCCTTGTATACATATATTATATAAAACCTTTATTAATATTTTGGGGGATGGAAACATAAAAAATGGTGATTCGATATTCTTAAAAGGGGAAAGCATGGGAGATATCAATATAACATGTGCATATTGTTGTGAGATAACTATAATAACATATGAAAACCATACCTACCATATCACGTGTCAAAAACATGATTCCTTGAATAAATCTTGATTTTTCAAAAGACATAAACCATGATGGAATAAAATAACATGATCTATGAGAGAGAAAAAATTTAATAATTCTTATATTATAGAAATATACAAAATAATAGAAAATTTAATGTCAAGGATAACCACTCGGGTACCTACTTCGGGATTGGGATAACCTTCAGTGTACACTCGTAGGGCTTAAGATGACCTCATGTGAACACCCTTTTGTGTTTGGGATAACATCCCATATACCCTTTATGATCATATAAAATTAATCATTAATCAATGCATTAGATGAAGATATTATCCCTAACAATCTTGATTATAACATAACTATCACCCTAAGTTTTAATATAACCACAATCCTTAATTATAACATAACCATCTTCACATAACAAAAATCATATGTGTGTATTCCAAAAGCTCATAAAACATCCATCAAATATGAACCCATTAAATGAAATGGGTTTCACGTGGATTTCAAAATTTAATCATAGTATACCCAGGGAAAACAAATCAGGTTTCCTAATAATTTTATCATGGTACAACCGATATAAAAGAAAAATATTTCATAAAAATATGATCATCACAAACATAATCCATAAAAATATAGGATTATAATAGTATCTAAGGATCATATCCCCAGAAAATAATGACTATCATTAAATAATTTCATCACATAAGGAATACTAATTTGAAATGAAACTTTGAACATTTATCAAGGAAAATAAATTTTAATTGAAAAATCACTTATTAAAACTAAAAAAATAATTAAACATTTTGGGAATTATTTTCATTAAGGAGAATCTATAAAAATTATAAGGTAAGATTTATAAACAACTATTTTTTCATAATCTTGGAAAATATCATTCGTTCCTTGCATTTTAAAATTAATATTCCTTTCACATTTGTAGTAAAATCCAAACAAACATTGTTTGGAAAATTACATAAAATTCCTTTGATATTATTTTTTTTAAAATTAAAATATGGGTAAAAAATTATTTTATAAATAATTTATAATATTTTATAAAATATTTTTAAAATATTTTTAGAAAACCTGTCTTGGTAAGAAAAAAGGCGTTTTGAACAAAAAGTGAAATAAAGATGATTATTTTATAAAAAATATTTTTGAGATATTTATTACATAATGATAGTAAAATGATTGGAAAACATTTATTCTCTTTAAATAAATATAAGAGAATAAAATAAAAGGCTTTTATTATATATGTATTATAATAGCTCAGCATTAGAATCATAAAAATGAACATACCCAAAAAATTATAAAAGTATATAATAAAATAATTACCACTATGGTATCTTTTAATTATAAGCCCCATGAAAGAGATATTATAAAATGTATACTTAAATAATAATAAGTGAAGAATCATAAACGAAATTCAATGGAATTATATACACTACATAAAATAAATTTGTGGTTAATATGACATGTGTCTCATATAAGTAAAAAGTGAGGTGGAAATCCCTTACCTTAAGTTTAAAATTATTTTCTATACATTAGAAAGAAATGTAAAATAAAAATATGTTTGTTATAAATATTCTAGAAAAATATAATTATATATATCAAACTATATATTATTTTCTTAAGACCTTTTTATTTCTATCTTATCATTATTTTTCTGATAGAATCATTTTTCGGATAATAAACACTTTGTTTTTCATTTACGTTTGGATTTTTTATTTTTTATACTCTTAAATTGATCATGGTTCAATCATATCCTTGATTTTAACAATTATATAAATATAATTTATATTTAGTATATATTTATTTATAATAATCCCTAAAATTTCGAGATAGAAGATAAAATATATCATTTATGGAGATGTTCAGTCGTACATACGCATGAACATTGTTTCCATTTTCTCAATGAAATGAAATAAATAAATTTAAATAATATATTACTATTAAATAATATTTATTTTGTCATATAATTTGCACTTATACTTATTTCAACCTATAATTATCATCATCCATGTAAATCATATCTGAATAACGAATCACATCACCTCATGAGGTGGCAGTAAGCCATACACACAAATGACATTATCATATTACTATAGTCTATCACCATCATTTTTCCTTAGATCTACCCTCCTCTCTATCTCTTAGTTTTTTATATCTACTTCCATTTCATTTTTATCATGTGGTTTCCCCTATAGTGGTGATATTTGGGCTTTTTGATTTTAGGGGAATGGATTTAAGGTGATTTTTTGGTTTTTTCACCTATATTTTATGTGTAGTTGTGTATTGGGTCAATTTCTCCAAACCATACAGTTTGTGGTTTCACTCTCTAAATATTTTTTCTATAAATAAAAGGATTTATTTCAAATTTATCTTTTTTTTCTTGAAATATATTAATATTTTATGTGTAATTCTTGGTGGAAACACATTCTGTGATTATTTATGGATTTTTTATAATATTTTTTGTTGTTGTGAAATGAGATTTGTAGTTGTATTTTAAAATAAGAATTAAAAAATTGGTGGCTTGGCCAATTTACAGAAACTGATTTATGAATAATGGTTTTCAATAAAGATGTTTTTTAAATGAAATGTTTTATTCATGGATAATGGTTTATGTGCATATAAATTTCTGATTTATTGAAGTGTATTTGTCATATTGTGGGAATAATTGATTTTTATAAGGATTTTTTTGTTTATAAATTACAATATAGTATGACATAGCTTGTGATTATTTATATGAGTTTGAAAATTTATTATTGGCATGTTGTTTTCTTTTTGGTAAATGATTTTGGCTTATATATTTATGAATAAATTAAAATTCATTAATAATGGGATAAAAGCACTATATAAAATAGATAGATAGTTGATATAATGCAACAACATCAAGGATAAGTGGGTGTGAAGTACCACTATAAATGAAGAGGTGTGAATGGGCTTAGATGCGAAGTTCCACAAATATGAGTTCATGGAATTGGGTGTACGGTGTTTGGTGAATATGATTGGAATGCATTTGCGTCCATGAAAGGTGAAATGGATTATTCCAATATGTTATGGTAAAGTGGTTTGTGGTGGTATTGGTTTCCTTCGATTGTATTGTGAGTATTTGGGTAAAATCGCTAGGTAAGGGTGTGTTTGGAATCTTGGAAAATATGGTATTATTTTTGGTTTTATATAAATAGTTCTATATAAATTTTCTAATGGTTCAATCCTATTGGTGTGTGTAGGTAAGTCATTTCGGGAAAACTAGCTGACTATTATTACTCACCCCTACTTTGGCACTTTTGTTAATTTTGTGATGATGTACATAGGGACATAGGTAACGAAAAATCATTTTATTTCTTTAATTGTTCTTTGTGATTCTTATGTGGTCTTGTGGTTTTGGAGATTGGAGTTTGTTGTGGATCTATGGGTATTTTTCATTGTTCGTAGAAATTTTTTATTTAGTCTTGTGTTTGGTAATCTAATTTTGGATTTTTTATGGTTTTCATGTATTGATATTTTGGTATTTCTTTATTTTAAACCATTATTGACATGCATCATGTATTTGTTTTTGTTATTGACATGTTTTACTGTTTGTTTTCATCCCAAAGGGATAATCATCCCCCATCATTCCTGATTCCCTTGGCATCCATTGCCCGCCTTTGGCACCATGGGGATGTTTCCAAAGGCCAAGAAGAAGATTTACTATTACACAAGCAAGCGAGGAAGGGAGGGATGATACAAGTTGTATCAGTTTCTTTATACATTATTTTGAGGTCAGACCAGTCTTGTTTGGATCCTTTAGAATTGATTATTGGTCTTGGAGTTGACATTCATTTGTTTTCTATTCCTTAAGATAGCATGTAGAAAGGAGTATTAGTTTTGGAATATTAAATGTATAACATAAATGGAAATAGATAACCCTTTTAAATAGAACTTCATGTTACCTAGGATTTGGGTACATAAGAGTTTTAGAGACACATATAGGAGTGTGATCTCATTTTCGTGGGTGTATCTAATGAGATGATCATGGTATGCATGGTAGAAATGACTTCATAGAAAGAATATATATTTCATTGGGGGTAATGAAATTTTTATGATTTGAATGTTTTAATTTTTTAAAAATATGGAAATTGTTTTTCAAGATACATTTTTAAAAATAGAATGGTTGTGGTATTTTGAAAATTTTTTAATTTTCAAAACATGGTGGATTTTTTTAAAATGTCATGACATGGAAAAATGGGAACAATGGAAAGTTTTTTTTGCGATAGCTGGAATGTGATTTTATTATAATCTATAATCCTTTAGCTTCTAGGAATTGAGGCTAATGATACTTGTTTTGTGTCG
Organism: Viscum album; assembly: GCA_963277665.1. NCBI lineage: Eukaryota > Viridiplantae > Streptophyta > Magnoliopsida > Santalales > Viscaceae > Viscum > Viscum album. Next base: position 1,159,669,183 of record OY728165.1, on the reverse strand, counting down.
ATATAAATTGCACCATGATTTCATTGTAGAGACTAACAAGAAGAAGTTGTAGAAAATGGCGTTGTACCTGAAACCCAAGTGGACCAGCTTCTAGTTCAAAGAATATTGATATATTTTTAATATAGGTAAACTGGGATTGGAATGGATGAATCAAAGCATGTAGATAATTCAGATCAGTTTCATAAGCAGGCCCCACACATCATTATTCGTGATTCGAAACCATAATTAAAGGACGCATGGTTGGACAGCATGAATCAAATCATCAATTTCAAGGGAACACATATGGAGTTAGAAGTCATTTTAGAAGCGTACATGTGGAGAGATCAAGCTCGTAAATGGAGAGAGTTAGTGTTATTGGATAAAGGGGATAAAGGTATGTCTTGGGTAGATTTTATGTTATTATTTAACCAACAATTCTATTCACACGTGTTCAGAATTCAGAAAATGATATATTTTTTTCTCTTCAAGAAGGAGAACCTTTCAGTTACGGAATTTTTGGATAATATTATGAATTTAGTTATGTTTAAACCTAATGTGGTTTCTAGTGCATCGTTGATGGCGTGTAACTTTGAATCAGGTTTGAGTCATGATATCCATTCCAAAATTGAAGTGGATTGTATAAAAAATTATACAGAAATGGTAAATAGAACATTGTTTGATTAAAGTGATATCATGTGGTATATTTACAAGAGAATCATGTTCTTTCCCATATTAAATGGTGGGAGCTCTAACAAGGTGATCAAACATAAGAGGGACAATTATTTTATAGTTTGGAATATGGATTAGAATCCAATTATAGGATTAGATAGTCTTTCTATGAAGTCTCAGAGTAATCCATGATGTTTTCAATGTCGTTTTATAGGCCACACGAATTAGTAATAAATTTAACAACATTGTTCATGTCATTATTTAATGAATATGGGTCATCTTTAGCGTTATTGTCACAATACTTCACGATCGAGTAGTCATGACACTCCTCAAGGGTCACATGCATCCAATGCCTCGACGAAACGAGAGCTCCAACATACCCCATGTCAGTCAAGTAGAGTTCATCATGGTAATCCTAATAGTTCCATGACTCTACAACAAGGGAAATTATAGTACGAGAATAAAGGGCAATGTGTGGAAACACAATCATCTATTTGGAGCTCATTAGGTAGTGGTGGATGATCTGTTGGGACCATCCATGGTGTGATGATTGATTTTTTTAAATTATACCATTTTCAAAGTGTTGTTTGATATTGGTGTATCTCGATATATGATTTCATCATTTACTATTGATTTTATGGGTTTAAATGATTAAATGTTGCCTTCTTTTTTAAAACATCACACTCATCTAGTTCAAAGTGAGTGTCGAGCCTTTCTTTGTAGATAATATATTATAGTTGTTTATGGAGATGAGTTAATGTGGGGATTATTGGATATTGAGATGAATGTTTACAATATAAACCTTAGTATGGATCAGATGGTGAGGTTTAAGGCCCACATTTACAGTTATGCATGAGTGGTTGGTTACATGATTGGTGAGGGCATCAAACATCTCTTTTAAGGATAGAGGAGGGACATGTTTGGTGAAATGGGATTGCTGGTACCAATAGTATGGAAGATCCTATCACTATTGGTGGCTTTGTTGTTGGAATTTATGGAATAAAACAAAAAGACCATTTTTAGGCAGTTTTGGATCAGTTTCCATATGTCTTTCCCAAAAAAGTCTCAGTTTTTTTAACTATAAGAGAATTGGAGATTATGATTGATCTCCTAATTAGACTAGTCCTATCTCAATTCCATATTTCTAGATATAATTAGCATAATTGATGGAATTGATGGCGTCGTTATAATAGTTAGAAAAAAGGGTTCATTTTTCCTAGCTCATCTTCATCGGTAGCACTTGTGTTTTTTATGAAAAAAGAGGATGTAACACTATGAATGTGTATTAATTATCATAAGATTAACCAATTAATGATAATTAGTTGACATACGACTCCATGCATTTTTGATCTATTCATCTGTTGAGGGGAGATCGGTGTTTCTCATAAATTTACTTTTGGTTAAGATATCATTAGATGTGGGTGATGAAATAAGATATTATAAAAACAGATTTTATATGAATATATCTCCATTATGAATGTGTGTTTATTCCATTGGATATAATGAATGAACCAAAAGTAATTATGGAATTTGTGTATCAAATAGTTAAGTTATATAAGGACTCTTTAATGGTGGTTTTTATCGATGATATATTGGTGTAATCTAGGACTAGATTTGATAATGAGAAACACTTAGTGGTTGTGTTGGGTTTATTGAGAGATCATTGGTCATAATCATAATTATCAATGTGTGATTTTCAGATACAAGTGATTCATTTGTATGACCATGTAATTTCTTATAATTAAAATTTTGTGGATCTAGTATAGATAGAGGTCTTTATCTCATGGAAACCACTAAAGAATGTATTTGAGATACGAAGCATACTTGGCTTTTCTAGGTGTTAATAATTTTTTGTTTGCGACTTTCCATCTTAAACTTCACTGGTGATATCTTTTTCAAGGGAGAATTTTCAATTTCTATGGAAAAACCGGTGTTATAGAACTTTTCAAGATCATAAGATTCTCCTTACATCAAAATTAATCTTGGTTTTTTCAGAACTCCGGAAAGTGTACGAGGTGTATCTTAATTCATCAAGATCTCGGTTGGGATGTGTTCTCTAGATAGGGTATACTTTTTTTGTGTATGGATCACAATTTTTGAGGTTTCATGATTTGAAATACCCAACATATGATTTGGAGTAAGCAGTTGTGGTGCATACATTGAAATCATGCCTTCATTATCATTTTGGTTAGAAATTCATCATTTTAACTGATCATAAGGTCTTAAATAATATTTCTCAAAGAGAAAATTGAATTTTAAGAAATGGAAATGGATATATTTTCTCTATATTTTTAAATTTATCTTTTTATGCACGCTGGGTTAATAAAATACTGCGGAAGATGCATTAAGTTGAAATCCAAATGCTCACATGATGAAACTTGAATTGGATCTGTGGAAGTTGATGTTTTTTATTGAAGAAAACTGGTTGGAATGTGAATACTAGGGTGATATAGTGTTTTTCTATTCAGATTCACTGGTCCCTTACTTGGTTGGATTGGTTAATGAGATGTAGATGTTTGATTCAGATTGTGTGTCTGTGAGGATAAAACTCAATGGTGATGAAACCTTTGAGGGATGTAAAGTAGATGGAAATTTGGTGTTATGCTTCCAAAATTGGATGGTTGTACTGGTGGATTTTCATGATGAAATTATCAATGAATATTATCTTTAGATATGTGTGGTTCATCCTGGAATTTATAAAATTTATAAGATATTTAAATAATAGTTTGGGTGAGATGGTATGAAGAGGAAAATGGTCAAGTTCATTTTGAGATGATTGACCGGTTAGAAAGTCAAGGTAGAGAATCAACGGCAGAATGGTATGTTTTTGTGTTTACATCCATATGTAGAAATGTGAACAAATAGAGATGGATTTTGTTAAAGGTCTCCCAATAAGGGTCAATAAGAATGATTCCATATGTGTGATAGTGGATTGGCATACAAAGTCATCACATTTAATCATGATCTATGAATCACAAATGGTGGATGACCTATCCAAAATCTGTGTTCGTAAGCTGGTAAAGAGGCATGGTTTTCTAGTTTATATTGTTTCTGATAGGGATCTGAGGTTCACATCTAATTTCTAGAAATACTTACAATAATCCCCTAGGATTCACATGACGATGAGTATAGAATATCATCATTATATGGATGGGAAATCGGAGAGGATGATACAAACATTAGAAGACGTATTGCTAGATTGTGTCGTGGATTTTAGTGGGTTATGGTACGAGAACATGAAATTTATAGAGTTATCATAAAATAACAGTTATTAAGACTCGATATATATGGCTTCATTTGAGGTATTGTGTGTGCATCTATTTCATTCTCCAATTTGTTTGTTGGAAATAGGTGAAACTTCGATGGATGGGTTGAGCATTATCTAGGAATCTATAGAGAAAATAATTTTTATCAGGAATAGAATTAATATAGTATAGAGTCATCAGAAATCATTTGTGTATCATTATAGACTATCATAGTCATTCAAGGAGGGTAATATTGTGTTTTTACAAATCTATACCAGGATTGTACATCTTCATTTTGGAATGTAGGGTGTGTTATCTACAATGTATATTGTGACTTTTGAAATACCTGAGTATGTTTGATTTGTGGCCTATCAATTGGCTATGCCAATACAGTTCAGTGTGGTTCACACCACGTTTTATGTTTCATAGTTCAAGATGTACTAAATAGATCTTGAACATGTGATATGCATGGATCACGTTGATCGAGAGCTTGATGCTTTCTTGGTCCACATGGCTATGTTGATTGTGTATAGGAAAGCAAATCTCTTTCAATGTAAAAGAATCAGTCTGGTTTGGGTCTTGTGAAATAAGGGCATATTCAATAAGCGATATGAGTGTAGGAGAATGAATTCATCGAGAAAAGGTCTGATAATTGCTGGTATTCTGATGGTTCTCTACTTTATGAGGATGGAAATGACAATGGTGGGGAGATTTTATCACTCTTGATTTGAGGGATGTGAATTTATTTGTATCTTTTTATGTGTATAATGTGTTTGGGTAATGTTAGGGATATTTTTCATGGGTTTTTGGAAGTTTTGGGGGGTTTTCAATGGGTTCACAGTTTGGGCCCATTTTGTGAAGACCGTGAAGATTCTTTAGGAAATCATGAATTAAGAGGAGGCGGTTAAGGGCTTAGAACACAGTTAATGTGCACAATTTTTCAAACCATGTGTTTAGCCTGTGTAAATCGTTCCTCAAGGGATAGTGGCTAGTTGTATGGCTAGTGCTTGGTTTGCCTAACTATGTCACCAATCATGTGAAGTACCTCTTTGAGGTAAATGTAGGAGCATGGTTAGCACACAGTTTTCCAAACTGTGCGGGCTAACCGGGAATAATATTAAAAAAATGGGGGTTTGAAAATGGGTTCACGTGGTATTTTCCCTAAAGCACATGTTTCTACTCCCTATTGTACCCAACATGGGATTTCCTATTCTCATGAGATAGGGGGATCTCCCACTCATTTTTCATGCGAATCGAAGGGTTTTCAAATTAATTTGAATGCAATTATTCCCAATAAAGTCGCATATCATGGTATCTTAATTGATTTTCTTATATTTATGCTCCCCTCTATCTCTATTTTCAATATCTAATTCCACCACATATAGATATAGGGTTTTTCCTATAATGGTGAGATTTTTTATTTTTCATGCTAAGAAAATGGATCTATAGAGATTTTGAGTAGGTTTAGCCTATATTTGTTGTAAGGTTGTGTGGTGGGTCAATTTCTCTATACCATAAGGTAGGTGACATCACTGTTTACTCCATTTTTCTAAAACTAAAATTATTTAATTAAAATTTATAGGTTTTTCATGAAATATATTTTTATTGTGATGTGGGATGGTTGGTGGAAAACCATATTGGGAGGATTTTTGGATTTTGGGGAAAATGGGATATCATTGTAAAAGGGGATTTGATATAAAATTTTAAAATGTGTATTTTAAAATTAGCTTCTAGGTTGATTTCTGGAAAATTATTTATGAAAAATATTTTCAATAAATTTATTGTTTTATTGAACTATGGTTCGGCGTGGATAATGGTTTAAGTATTTGTTCAATAAATGGGTAATTTATTGGAGTTGATTAGGAATATTGTTAGAGTTGATGAGTTTTATAAGTAATGTTTGGTTTAGAAATTTCTATGTAGTATATTTTGGAATATTATTGTTGATTTGAATTCATAAATTGTTCATTGGATTGTTTTTTTGGTTTTTGAAAATTATATTTTCATGTTTGTTAGTTAATGTTTTTATGCATGTATTGAAATTGATGGATAGTGGATGTGAAGCACTACTATAAAAATGGGATGGATAGTGGATGTGATGTAATGCCATTATGGATATATAGGAATAGATTACCTCTATATAAGATGAGAGGTGAACGAGCATAGACATGATGTTCCACCATTATGGGTACACTGATTTGGTTGTATGGGATTCAATGAATATGATTGGAATTCACATATGAACATGAATGGTGAAATGGTTTGTGCCAATCTGTGTTGGGAAAATAGTTAATTATGGGTTTGGTTGTTTTCTTTGTTATTGAGATGATTTTGGTAAAATGGCTTGGTAAGGGTCTGTCTGGCTTGCTGGAAATTGTTTCATTGTTTTTTGTTTTATATAAATTGTTTTATTTAATTTTTCTAATGTTTATATCCTTGTGGTGTGTGTAGTGAATTAATTTTTGGAAAACCTATTGATTGTTATTCTTCATCCCATTCTTTGGAACAATTGTTATATTCCAGGTGTTGTACGCCATGACATTGGTAAAGGTAGTGCACCTCATTACATTAGTGTATTATTGTGATGATTGGGAGGTATTGTGGTGTTTAATCTTGGAGTTTGTGTGGAGATTTGGGGGTTTTCCATGGTGTCATGATCTTTTTAGTTTTTGTCTTTTTCTAGTACCTTAATTGTTTATTTTTGGGCTTTTTTATCCTTTTATATGGTTGTATTGTAAAAAAATGTTGAAATGCATCAGATATTTTTTTTTTATTGTAAATTTATGTTGGTTATTTCATTTCAAATATAAAATCATCCCCCACCATCCATGAAGCCATCAACATTTATTTCCTGCCATTGGCTCCTTGTGGATGTCTCTTAAGGGCAAGTGGCACCTCTACCTCGATATATGTCAATGAGGAGGGAAAATGTGTTATATAAGGAATGGAAAGTAAGAAAGAATATTTGATATCATGATTAAAGATGAATAATAATTTTATAAATAACTTATTTAAAAATAATTAATATGTCATTATATCTATTTGAGAGAGGTGGTGATAGAAAATTTGTAACATTAGTTTGTGATGTAGTAGTCTGTCATATACATTAATGATGATTTCAAGAACAATTTGATCAAAGAGGAGAATGGTTTAGGTTATTATATTAACATAGTTACATTTTAGTACAAGTAATATACTGTGTTTATCATATCACCATGGTTTAATAATAATTGAAGTAGCTATAGAAATAAATAATATAAAACACTTTATTTTGAATATTATATCTTCTTCAAAAAACTCATCTTGGTTTGAACAAAAATTATTCTTATGTTGAATTTATGTAAAAAATAAGGATTATAGTTTATGTTTTTGGATATAAAGAATTATTTTCTGTTTTTATTTTTTAAAATAATATGTCTTATTAATGTTAAGCGGATTGAATTATGGGTGGAATTTTATAAGATTGGTGAGTGCACACTTGTAATTTCTGAAGAGAAAAATGAGTACCCACATATTTTCACTAGAAAACAAAAAAAATATTTATAATGAAAGATATATGTTCTTTATTTTTTCATCAGATATTTTTTCAAAAAGTATTGGGTTATTTTTAACCCGTATCATTTTTGTTTAAGCCCCTCATACAACAATTTTTAACTTAATTATGATAATCAGTTTTTTATTTTTTACTATTCATTATGGTAAAAATTTATTTCAAAATCATTTGATAATAAAAATTATTTTCATTCATAATATGGAATCCGTTTTTCAAATTTCCATTCGAAGAAATCAAAAATTTTAATTTAAAATAAATGAATTGGACGTGATGAAAAATCAGTTTTCCAAAATGAAAATATTCATATTATTAAAATGGATTTTTATAGAAGTTAAAATATAAATTGAAGTAAGTTATCTCAATTGGATAAATTGATATATAATTGAAATAATATTACACTTCAAAATCATATTAAAATTTTTATGTTTTTAAATGTTTTAAAATAAATGAGAATTCTAAAAATCAAGTATTTTTCACTTGTCGTTGGAAATTTTATCTTCTCTAAAATATCCCAAATAATTGAGAAAAGATAATTTTGAAATGGTGATTAAAAAAATTAATTTCATTTTTTGAAATAATTCTTTTTGAAATTAACAGAAATTAATTTTTTTTTAAAAAGTGTGAAATTGTTCACAATATTTTTTTTATAAACATTACATTATAAGTATAAATTTATATTATTTCTTTATCTCGTGTATATAAAAAATTATGAAATTTAAAAAAATTATTGAATATAGTGTAAATAAATTTCATTAAAATGATTTAGAAAAAGTGATTTAATTATTTTATTGAGGTAAAATAAATTTTTGTACATAAAATTAATTTTTTCATAAAACCATTTCCTTCATTTAAAAAATATATTTAATTTGTATTTAATTGGTCACCAAATAATTAATATTATATATATTGTATAAAACTATATTTTTATAATTTATTTATTCAAATACATACCCACCATTTTAGTGGCTAGACAATAACTATCCTATTAAATAACAATGTTTTAATAATATCTCATGTTTCATTTAAATTTGGTGTTACGTGCAATTAAAAAAGAAACTATTGTGTGTAATTAATGACAATCTTGATGTAGTGTGTAATGATTTTTTTAAAATATATTTCACTTATTTAGAGAAAATATTTCGCAATGTCTCAGGGTGTTATATTCTCAACATTGGTATACTTCATTTCCTATAACTATACATTGAATTTCATTTTATAGACCATTCTATACCAAAACTTGACTAGCATTCCAAAATAAATTTTCTCTACTCAGTTCACATTAGATTCCTCCTAGGTATATTAAATTTCATCTTCCCAATGGTGTTTTATATTAATCATTACACATTTATTTGAAAAAAAAAACTTTCCACCCAATCCCAACATCCATCAATCAATACCTTATCTACCTCATTCTGACATATATGAGATGAACCATGAGAAGGGTGGGAGATATGATTTAGTAAGGAAAGGAATAGAGATGATAGAAATATTTAATTATTTGGGAAATCACCTCTCCAAATCACTACACCCCCTTTTCATTTTTGAAAATAAAATAAAACCAAATTGATATAAATTCCTAATATTCAAGACAGAATGAACCTCCCATAAGGATCACACATCTAGTTTTTATTCTCATAATAGTGACAATATAATTGTTACGGTCCAGACTTATCCCCTGGGGCTCGTTCCATGAGTACACAAAGCTCAGCTCCCAATGGACAGGGGATAGAGACTAGTGCCAAAGAAATTATCCCACAAGTGGGAGGCATTATCCCAAGTATCCTTATGTACGCACACACATCCCCTTCCCACAATGATTAAAATTAAACATATATTCCACTAAGATAACCACTGTGAGTAATAGTAGAAAACTAAAAGTAAAGGGGCTATAATACAATTCCAACTATAGGCATGTTAATGCTCCTAGTACCCATCCATGGTAAACTGTACAATGAGGTAGGTGAATGGGGATACAACCTGAATCCATAGAATAGCCTCTCATCTGTTAGATCTCACTATCCACTAATTGGTCCTGGACAACCACGGTCTCTACCATAACATCTGTCGTCAGCACAAGTCCTGACACATGTGGGTAGAGCCCATGAATGGGTATGTAATGCAATACTCAATAAGGTACCAAATAAAATGTAATATCACGAACTAAATTATTCACAATGTATTTTCATATCATGTAGGTATAATATATATTATGAAATATAAGACTATCAGTTGTAAAAATTGAACACGTTGTACTGCTAAGGAACTCATCCCCGATGAGTCAATTAGACGTGTTGGGTCATCCAGAATTTCTCATCACATAGGCATGTTGGGCCACCCATACCCACTCATCACAGAGTCTTTCTAGGTCACCTAGACCCTCTCGTCGCATAGGCCTACTAGGTCACCAAGACCCTCTCATCATAGTCTTCTCATAACTTCCAACTATAGATTTCCTCCTTGTAGAGCACTTGATTCTATGAGAATCAAATCCTAAATCAATTGTTCGTATCTCAAATTCCTTAAAAACACATTTAGAGTATATAAAATGGACCAACTCATCGGGAGGGTCCCAATTCCACAAATGGATAACCAATTAGACATACGGTGTGAATGTTATGAGCCCTTTTGTGAAAAGGGGTATTTGGGTCTGGGTATGGTCTAACCCAGTCATCCCAACCTAAACCGGCTCAGCTCAACCTGGCCTTCCATGAAGGACTATTCCACTAAAGAGGGGTATTTTATTCCACCTGGGATTGGAGAGCACTGCATCTCTGAACCACCCTGATGGTCATCGCGGGGACCAAACATTGCGGTCTATCTAGAACACGACTCATTATCATGCCCACTGAAGCCCACCATCGGCTGCCTATTGGCAGCCCTAATTCATTATCCATGAATGATATATGGGATTCATCTATATCCACATCACACCACCTCCCGCACGTGTTCATGTCCTCAGTGTTCTTCTATATGCCACTAAACACACTTCAGTGGTTCATTTTCTGATCCGGGAGTATCTTCGTGATCCCTTGGTTGTCGCATCTTCTTATATGTGCTCTAAGCCATATTTCCATCAATATGGGGGTCTGACTATGTTTTTAACCTCCCATAAATAGTCTAGTTCAACCATATAGGAATATCAGTGAAGAATACAATGACAGAGAGTTCACAAAGAACACCCAAAGCAACTAATGTTTGACTTGTTCTTTTAACCTTAATTCACTTTGTTTGAAAATAAAAAGACATTTAAACAATCACTAAGTTATAATACCCTTTATTTAATACCCATATTTTAATTCATATTCCAACAAAGGAAACTTATTCTTGGGTAAATCTTATAGTGGATTTATCAATGTTTATAATTTAGAAATAAAGAACGGGGGAAGGGACACCATACATAAAATAAAAACCACTTACCTTGGATTGGATCATTTGTAGATGATGAACATATTCATACACCATTGTTCATCGATCATTGGTCTAAAATATGTTTTTGATTGCGATATCCTTTGATGATAAATTAAGATGGATGTTTGTTTCCATTCATCATTTTCCAATGGAAATTCTCCAAATCCTCTAGTAGAACTCCCAAATCGTTGCTATGATCCTGAATCCCTATTGGGATATTAATTGATGAAACATGATTTTGTGTTTCTGTAATGTTGAGTCGCAACTCCATTACGTTGTTTCATTTATGAAATGAAATAGATGTATTTATTTTTTGTCAAGGTTAAAAAAATATTGAATAATATATTCTTTCTAAAGATAAATTTATATTTCATGGAAATGATAAAAAATTTACATTTACCCTCAACTGGTGTCAGTGGAGGTAGGGTCCTTCTATAGGTAAATTCATCATTCTAGATGAAAAATGTCCTCATATTTTTTATCCAGGCATTCATTTAGAATTTTCCTAAACTGCACACCATGACTATATTAAATAACTAAAAAAATCCAACTTTTATTTTGGGATTATTGAGTCTCAAAATCACGTGTCATCTTAGCATCTGGTCTCAAAATAAACCCACAAAATTTTTAAAAAATATATTTGTAATTTTCAGGAAATTATATTCTCACAGACATAGGGATTTATATCCTTGAAATCCAAAATAAGGGATAAAAATATATATGGGGTACTGAGCATGAATCTGAGCCTCCCACTCCCATGTTCTTTCCTAGAGATTCAAGTGATACCACCAAACTTGAACTACAGTAATTGAATTCCTATGAATGATATTCTACTGTTTATTATATTTCTCCAAAAGAAACTCGGAAAATGATGCCTATCATTAATGACTAGCTCAGACTCGTCGATGACATGAAATGGATCATGCACGTACCACCTCAGCTGTGACACGTGAATGACATTGTGCACTCGGTGCATCTATGGGGGAAGATTCAGGTAGTATTCCACCTCCCCTACTGTGATTAGAATCTAGAAAAATCTGATGAATCTCAGAGACAACATGACGCCATGGCCAAATCTCTACAGTCCCCATCGAGGTGAGACCTAAAGAAACAAATTCTCTCCCTCATCAAAATCTAAGAGCCTATGTCTCCTATCATCATAAGACATCATTCTACTATGTCCAGTCCTCGTCCACTCCTGGATGATCTACACCTTCTCAGTGGTAGCTCGTACCAACTCAGGACACATGATTACTGACTCCCCTGGCTCTAACCAGTATAATGGTGATCTACGTGGTTTCCCATACAGTTCCTAGAATAGTACCATACCAATTTTGGAGTGGTATCTGTTATTGTATGCAAACCCCACTAGTGGTAGATGGTCCTCTTAACTGTGACAAAAGACAAGGATGCAAGAATGAAGAATCTCCTCCAAAAACCTTGATATTCCTCTCAATCTAGCCATCCATCTATGGATGAAATGTCGTGCTCAAATGCACCTGAGTCCTGAACGCCTTATGTATTCCCCTTCATGGATAACATGTGAAGCATGCATCATGGTCTGAAATGATTTTATAAGGAACCCCATGAAGCCTAACTATCTCAGGAACGTAGAGGGATCTCAATCCTTCAACTGAACCATGCTCTTGGGTCCATAAGAAGTGTGATGACATGGTGAGGCCTTCCATGGTAACCCAGACTGTATTGTTCCCCCTGAACGTGTAAGGTAAACCCATCACGAAGTCCATCGAGATAACATCCCACATCCAATTTGGTACCTCAAGTGGATTATCCATTCCTACTAGCTCATGAGGATCTTTTTTCACTTACTAAAAATTGAGGCACAAATAAGTGAACATTTAAACTAATTTATTCATCCCCGATCACCATTACTAAGGTCAGAGATCTTGGTGCATCTTTGGCACTTCTACATGCACTATCAGGGGGTAGGTGTTGAACTCCCTCAGAACCTCCTCTCACAATTACACTGGTACAATGGTGTTCCCTCTAAAACGAATGACGTGTTCCCCACCTTTGGAATATCCATTATAGGCATGCCCTGTGGATAACTGAGCACGTTGGGCCTTGTAGTTGATATCCCCAAGTTGTTCCTACCTAACTCACTACACAATTGGGAGAGTGACAACCATCAACTGAAGGTATGCTTCCCCAAAACCATCCTTAAAAGATATCTACATCACGACTAAAAACTCAGGTTCCTCACTCAGCAACTTCATCTTAGATATGCACCTGAGCGCATCTGCCACCATGTTCCCCATCTCATGAGTATTGACTCTCTCAAATTCATACTATTGGAGGAACTATATCCACTGATGTTTTATTATGTTCAGTTCCTTCTGAGTGAAGATATACCTATGACTTTTGTGGTTGTAGTAGATGGCAATCCACTCACCCATCATGTAATGCCTCAACATCATGAATGAGAAGACCATTGTTGGTATCTCAAGATCATGGTTCGCATAGTTATGTTCATTATTTCTCAATTGTTGCAAATTCTAGGTAATCATCACATTCCCCGTTATCCATACACAACACATTACAGTCATTGATACATAAAAAACACTATATATCCAACAACCTCCTCTAGAATTCTCATGATGGGGGTACTCATTATTCTCTTCCAAAACTCCTATTAACTCTTATAAAACTTCATTGTACACAATAATGATTTTCCCTTATGTGTAGAAGTTGACAATGGTGGTTCTACTATAGAAAAGATAGCATGATCCAACTGTACTGTCTAGCCAAACACTAGAAACTCTTCACCTAAATCACGCTACCAGGTGGCTCCCAATCTAGCATAACCTCTATATCCTCCAAATCCACTACAAATTTTTCCTCTGTAATTTCTTTTCCTAGTATGTTGAACTCCCAAATCATGAAATGACACTTCAAGGTATTCCTATAATGATTGTTCTCTTGTAGTGCATCTAGTACTATCTGTAGTTGTGTCATTTGTTCGTCCTCAGATGCTGAGTAAACTAGGTTATCATCATTGAAGACTATGAAGGACCAGTCAATGTTAGGATGGAAGATATTGTTCATGATTACCATGAACATAGGTGTGTCATTGTTCATGCCAAATGGCATCATGAAGAACACATTGTGTACACACCATCATCTTATGGTTGTCTTTGGTACATCCTAATCCCTTACAGAAAGTTGGTGATAGCCATACACATGGTCTATATTTGAGAACCACCTCCCTACCTTCAGTTGGATAATGATTTCATCGATTCATAGCAGTTGATATTTGTTCTTCATGGTCAAATGATTCAGGTTCCGATAGTCCACAAACATCCCCAAACATTCATTTGCGTTCTTGGACATCAATATTGGGGCTTACCATGGAGAAACATTGGGCCTCACAAATCCCTTCCTCTGTAGTTCATCTTGTTGTATCCTCAACTCACAAAGCTCTGCCGGAGCTATCAGATATTCTGGTGTGTATATCGGTATCTTACCTAGGTACATGTCAATGTAGAAGTAAAACCCTCTATGATGAGGTAATCTTATAAAATCCTCAGAGAATATGTCCTTAAACTTGTCCACCACTTCAAGTAATTGATGAATCCTCTCATCCAACACACTGAGGGTAAGGCTATTTGACTTGTGACTAATCAGATACCTGCTCCTCCAATAAATATCATCCAGCACTACAAGCGTTCCCTTTTCACCAGAAAATGAAATCCTAGTTCCATCTATATGGAAAAATATCACATTGTACCTAAAATAGAAAATCTGGTTATATACTTTGAATGAACAGTATATACTGAGAATGATGTTGTATGGCCTCGAAACCACTACTAGAAGATTCCAGCCGAATCTCTCACCTCCATGAGTAAGCTCGTACTATAGTCACTAGCGTGTAATCATTGAATCCCCTACTGTGGTAGTCTTTAATCATAAGAATCCAACCAATAGCTCTACCAGAATCTTATAAATCTGATAAAGGTTTTTGGTAATGAAAGGGTAACTGTAACATATGATTATAAGAAATAATACTAAATTGTAGAAGAAATATATTGTACCTCAAATCATCATTAGAGCATCAGGATCATAGGCCTCTATCGCCTAAAGATGGTCCCAACCCTATCCACCTGCTCCTAGAGCCTATGGAGGACCACCTAGAGATGGTTGTGGTAGTTCCTCAAACCACTTACCACTGGATACCACATTACCAGCTCCCTTGGAACATCTGCCAACTTGTAGACTACACTGCTCAAACCTCTGCCTCTTCCTCAGGGGTCCATTAATCATCTACTAAACATCTATATGGTATGTTGGTAAATCACGAGCCATGTTTCCCAGACCTCCACATGAGTAGAACATCCCAATACTTTTCTGATTTCCTCCACTGTGGGATCCCCATACTATCGACACTACTTTCTAGGGTCGTCCCATAATATGATTGATTTTCTTGGGTCCCATCGTCTTTTTCCAACTACCCACTGTTGAAGACTATACCACCTGTTGTCTGCTGGTAGCTCCTAGTACTGGAACCCACTGTTCAAAGAATCTCTCTAGGATCAGAGCTTTATCTATCACCCCAACATATTTAGAGATTCAAAGTGATACCATTGAAGGCCGTAATCTCCTAGTGTAGTCCTTACTCAAAAGCTTGAACCCTGAATAATGGGTCATACCCATGTCTGTAGAGTAATGTCAATGCTCAGTTAACCTCACTAAGTACAGAAATAGTATCTCGCTACCCTCCTACAGACACAACTTATATTGTGTACAAATAGAACATAGCCTCTCTGAAAATATGTCCTCTCTGAAGAGGAACTCAATGTCTGTCGACGTGAGGGTCGCCTCATAATGCGTATGAATCATCAAGTCCACCATCTCCCCACCGAATCCAGAAAAAGGCTCACAGCTAAGATTTCCATCTATTCAAGAGAGGTCCTCACTAAGAGAAATACTCATTTAATTTCCTCAAGACAAACCATAGCCACCTAGGTTCAGTCTCACCCCTGAACCTAAGAGGTCTCTGCCTCTAGAACACATGTAATCCACTAAGCCCACCTGCATCATCTCCCTGTAAAACGTTTAGGAATTTCTAATCAATGGGTTGATGTATCAATGGAACACCAATTGGTGGGTCCATCTCTAGTACCAGTCCCTGCACTGATTCTCCAATGTTAGGCGTACCATCCTCATGGTGACACCGAAATCCTAGCTGGCTGGTTGTGTGGTGGAATTCTGTAACAGATCAAGATAAACCACAATAAATAGATTATACCTCATGACCCGACTCTAACTCAAGAAGGAAATTATTACACTCTCAATTCTTATAGGATGAATTCAACCATTGTTTTAATGTTTCTTGAAAAAAAGAATAATTTATGGTCCTGATGCATGGATACATCAGTTTCTGTACCTACACTAGACTCCTTGAACATAAAAGTCAAACTTGAAACATTCAACATGATTTCCCCAAAACAAATCCAAAGATTCTCTGTACATAATGTCGAACTGACCACCTTTGATACCACTCCATCATGAATTTTCCCCAGTGGCCCAAGTCGTGACTACCCTAAGATCTCCTTCTAAAGGTTAGGAGCAGGCGACTAGCACCAATGGAATTATCCTACCATTGGGAGACATTTTCCAATGTAACTGTACACACACATGCACATCCCTAGACCACAATGATGAAATGTAAACATTCATGTCACAAAGACAACCACTAAGAGTAACATTAAAAAAATGAAAGTAAAGGGGCCAGAATACAAGCCCAAAAAATACAAGTACAAGTTTATGAGGTCCATTCATGGAAAACCCAACCTGAAGGTAGGTGAATGGGTCTTCCACCTGATTCCATAGAAGTACACCCCATTTGTCAGATCTCATTGGGCACCACCTGGTCCCGGACGACCAAGGTCTTTGTCATAGCAGTTTTCATCTACACAAGACATGAAATGTGCTGGAAGAACTCGTGTAGGGGTGAGTAACATAATACTCAGTAAGGAACCTAATTAAAAAAGGTAATAACACAAAATAGATTATGCCCAAAGTTATTTCATATCATACATGTATAATAAAAAATATGAAAAGTAATACTATCAATTATAAACACAGAACTCCTTATACAATCGAGACACTGATCCTTGATGAGTCACATTGGCATGTTGGGTCACCAAGACCCACTCATCACATAGGCCTCTCGGGTCACATAGAACTTCTGGTTACATATTCCGGTTAGGTTACCTAGTCCTTATCATAACTTAGGCCTTTTGGTAAACCTTGACCCGCTCATCACAGTCATATCATCCCATCCAACCGCGAGATTCCCTTTAATAGCACCCTTGATTCAGGGAGAATATAACCCTTAATCCATTATCAATATTTCAACTTCTGTGAAAACCAACATAGATTTTTTCAAAAGCATGCCTCATTTTCAGGGTCTTAACCCAACAAACTGCTTGTCAATCAGAAATATGGTTTGGATGTTTGGACCCTTTTAGTGAAAAGGGGTCTGGTGGGTCTGGGTCTAGTCCGACCTGGTCAGACTGACCCGACCCACCGATTCTGACCCAACCCATTGTGTCGACCCAGCCTACTAAGTGCAATGGGGGTTAGCCAACCCAAAATGGTTGTGCTTGGCCCATCCTTCCCACCAATTTGGGCCCAATGAAGTGGTACGTTTTGTTCTTCCGAGGACGTGGTAGGAAACACACCTATGAACAACCTTGTAGGTCAGCACGGGGTCCTGCCAACACAGTCGAGCTAGACCACAACTCTATATAATGGTCTGCCAAATCCTTCCACATTCAACCTACCAATGGTCATTGTTGGCTACCCACATCCAATTCTGTCGTCGTTTTCCACTACCATGGACCACCGATGGGTTCTTTTATTGGCTATCAAACTTGCTCTGGTGGACTGTTTTTTCATCTGGGATTTCCATCATGATACGAGGGTCACTGCCCCCACTTTCATGTCCTCCAATCTATCTCAATGTTGATCTATGTGTCCAAAAAATACTTTAACCTCCCAGAAAGAGTCTGATGCTACCATCAGGGTCTGCCAGTAAAGAACACAATGAGAGAGAGTTCACAAAGAACACCTAAGGAAATGAATGATTCCCTTTTTTTGTCCTTCTTTATTCACGTTAAAAAAAGGAATTCATCTGAAAAATCAATAAGTTATAATCTTCTTTTGGTTATCCCCACATGTCAATTCTGATTACCGCAATGTTGACCGATCCGTGAGAATATATATTAATGGATTGAACCCTTTTATAATTTCAAATGAAAGATCGGGGTAAATGAGACCATACAAGGAAAAAAACTTATTACCTAGAATTGGATTATTCGATGATGAAGAATAGATTCATATGTCATCGTTTTTCTATCCATGGTCCACAATACATTGATAATGGAAAGATCCTTTAAGGATAATGGATGATGGGTGTTTTTGGTCATTCAATATTTTCCAATGGTAATTCTCTAGATCCTCCAGAAAAACTCCAAGATCATAGAAACGGTCCCAAATTCTTGTTAGGCTATTAATTGGCCAATCGTATTTGAGAATTTCAGTTACACAGAGTCACATCACCGATACACTGTTTCATTTATGAAATGAAACCGCTGAGTTGACGTTGGACCCAGTGAAACAAATGATGAATAAAAAAAAATTCTTATGTTTATTTTATTTTTATCTAAAACGCTCAAAAATTAACTTCTACCCATGTCTCGCACTGGTCAAGGTTTGATCGTTCCTTACGTAAAGTTATCATTTTGGACACAATGGTGGGCTTGTATTTTTAATCTAATCATCCATTTAGAATTTCCCCAAACTACGCATGCCTTAATTTTTAAATAACAAAAAAATATAAAACATTTATTCCGGGCTCACTGGGCCTTGAAATGGCATGTCATCTCAATTACTGGTCTCAAAATAATTTCATATAATTTTGAAAAAAATAAATTTAATTTTTGAGACATTTCAGTTACAATAAATTATAAAATAGAAATTATAAGAAGAAAATGGGAGAATAAATCATTATTATTATCAAAATAAAGTAAATAATTACAGTAAAAACCTACCCTACTATAGACATGGACAAGAGGAAAAGAGTTCAACACCAACATTAAGAATTATGATGTTTATTTAATTATAGAAAATTAGCTTTTCACATTCATGGATGGGTTCAACATATACTCATGGAAGAATTTAGGATTCCTGATTTGAGTCGGTATAAATTATTTTCTAGCTTGGATATTATTCCCTCAAAAATCCTTTCCTTCCCCTATTGATTGGATGGAAGCACAAGATAGAATCAATTCACCATTTCATGGATTGATTCAATAAATGAATTGAAATATACTTATTGTTATTATATTTCATTCATGGTGTTCATAAGAACTAAATATGAATCGATTGTTTATAATAGATAATTAGGAATTTTTCTATCAAGATTTCTATTATGGAAATATCTATCATTGTTTTAATCACTGATAGTGGTTCATGGTTATAATAGATTGATATTACAATATATATAGTATATTGGGACGATTCCCGGAGTTATACAAAATTTAGATATTTCATTCAGTGGAGTAGAGGTTATCTTATAGAAGATAATGAAAAAACGGAACTTGGAAAAAATATCTTCAATGTTATTTATATGTATCACTTAGTTCAACTTAGAAAATCTCACTATTGAAATAAGTAATGTGAAATGACTAGTGAAATTTAAATTTTATTTCTATATATATGGTTATTAAATTGATATGAGGGATGAGAGCCACTATTACGTTTTTGTATCCAGTGAGATTTTCGATATATTATGATATAGAATTCACTGGCTATGATGATTATTTTAAAAAAATAATTGTTTTTTGATATATTCCTATGAAATGATTTGGTGGTTTGTTTATTTTGAACCAATCCATCCACAAATAATTTATCATAAACAGTTCTTTATAATTTATGATTAATATTACATATCATTTCACATCTTATTTTATTGTCTTCAAAATTGTCAAAAATATGAAAATCATAATTTAAAAAATAACATTTAAAATTATATGAAAAAATATTATTAAAATGATTGAAAACTCAAATAGATACTTTTTACACATAAGTAATATTATTTTCCCTTTAAAATATTACTTTATTTTTTTATAATATCCTAATAAAATATTTAAATTAACTATAGTAAAACATATTATAAAAATATGAAAAATAGTTGTTAGATCAATGCTATATGATATGAAATGTATAATTTATAAATGTTGTAATGAAAAAAGAGTTAAAAATTAAGTAAAGAATCTAAAAACTTATTGTTTTCATTCAATTGATAAATCAATATGATATTGAATTGTAGAATGGGTGTAAATATAAAATGTCAATCTCAAATTTATCTAACGAATGGTTGTGTAACTTAATCATATTTATATTATATGATAAGACATTTGTTTCGTTAAAAAGGAGTTATTATAAAAAAATAAAAGATTATCAATTTGAATACTACAGTTTATGATATAGAATATTCTATTCGATGTTTATAGAGAATACAAGGATTACAATTTTTTATTAAATAAATAATTTATCCAATACCATTTTTATAATACTAAGGATGTAATCCCATGACCTACTAATTAATTAATTAAAGAATAATGTATTTTTTTATAATAATTCTATAAAAAAATAGAATACCACATTTGATATATAATGAACACTTTTTTTTTAATATTCCCATAGAGGAAATAATTTTTATTTCCTAAAAAATTATTTATTTATCCAAGAAATACATTATAAAAATAATATAGTTTTTATAAGGATAATTGGTGAATGTTTGGTATTTGATAATCTCAAAAAACATATAAAATATTTATCGACAAAAAAAGTGAATTTCTCTTAATTTCTAAGAAGGTTTATGTTATTTTAGTTAAAGGATTAATGTAAATAACTAAATTTACTATAAAAATATATCAAGAAAAATATATGATGGAATTTTTTCCAAAGATGATAATGATGATAATAAACATAGAATGATTTATAAATATATAATTTATGTTATTAAAAATTTAACATTAGTTGTTGTGAATATAATTCATTTGAATAGTATGTTCCAATAGTTGAAAATTATGAAATCGATTCCAAAAACTCACAATTAATCAAACTAAATTTCATCATATATAACCACTAAGGTAGTTATGTGGGAGGTTTTTATCATTAAATCACATAGATATGTGGAATTAATTACCTAAAGTTTTAATAAGTTTAATAAAACATAAAAAGTGAATCAAATATAAGGATAATCTAGAAATATATTACATGTGATATGATAATATAATAACTTTAACATGATTTGTTTAATATTTTTAAAGAATATGAAATATATAAAATGTATCATGTTATAGATAATAAAATCTCCAATAAATCAGTATTACATGTTAGTGAAATATTCTAATGAACTTAAATGATAATTGTCCACTTAAAGAACGAATTTATGTTATCACTAACAGATGTTTGTCATGGGATAATTATAGGTTGTATTGATATTTTGAGGTTATGATGAGTATGATTCATTTATACCATAGATTCTATGTTGGAACTTAATTGTGAAAACTTTAGGAAGCATACAACTAAACCTAGATAATACATATAAATTCCTTATCTATTTTTTATGGGATTGTGATGTGCTCATCCCTAAGGATGAATTAATTTTAATGTATTCCTCCACTTGGTTAATCTCTAGTCAGTGAACTAAGAATGAAAAAGGATGATATATGGGATTAACATACTATTTTTACCTTGGTAAGTCTATGTCATAGGTGAATGGATAATATGAAAATGTATATTTTCATATGGTTTAAATTGAATATATACTAATATATATACAAATATTTGATATAGATAATTATAGATCACTTTATAGCTTCAATATCATCAAATATTTTATATATCCCACTCTTTTATTTCATTTATGAATTCAGAATTTTGTGTTCATATTAAATTCCACAAAGGCTAGCAGAGTCATACATAGTGGTTGACTAAATGTGGATTGAGTTTAAAAAAGTCAATGAGATACACCAGAAGTATTTGATAGTTGACAAAAAAGCAGTACTTTATGGTAATTCATAAGGTATACTATATGATTCAATACGATGTGAAGTTTATGATAACATTACAAAAGTTATTAGGAATATATCAAATTTATTGGATGTGGAGTTATATGTTACTGTATAAGATAAATTATATGGTGAAATGGATAAATCTATACAAGGATTTAGTGAAATTGTGATATTGTTGAGATATTATTTAAATACAACAATATGAAAAATATTTTTATGTTATATCTTATGGTATGATATGTGTGTCATATGATATAATACTCATATTACAAATTGAGGTTTTTTACTACCTAAGATAATAATATAGAGTGAATTTGTTATATAATAGGTTATATAGAATCTTATTATACAATTAATATTTGATCCTATGATTGGTGGGAATCAGAATGAAAAATGTTGTCATTTAATAATTTCGTCCATTAGCTGTAATTTATTTTTTATTTCATATGATGAAACACTTTGGATTTTTTGATAGGTCAAAAGTTACCAAAGGTTTGTAAATATAAAATTTCTAAAATATTTAAAATATTTTATATTTAAGATATTGATTATTATAGAATTTCCAAGAATTTCTAATTAAGGGGAAGTCACTATGAAATAGTGATCATTCAAAAATTCTTAAGACACTTTTGATTCTCTATGTCTCCTAACCTCACTTTCATCTACCTATATATCCATGAAAATACTAGCATGTTATTGGTAGATGTGTTTAATGTCCAAGAATTGAGTAATTATTTTCAACAAATGGATATATTATATTGTACGAGAACATCATAAACCTCTATGAGATATTTAAAAAATAATTGTGATGAAGACAATTGTTGAGGTGCACCTTGTGAATTTTATATGACTATTCAATTTTTTTCATGGTTTTAATATTCATTACTAGTTGATCCTAGGATTTTGGTTTATTTTCATTAATTTCATTCATTAAGTATTAATATATATTTTAAAATAAATTATAAGATTATACTATAAATATTTGGGAAGATCATGAAGTTAAGTATAGAGAATCCTCGATAACACCATTGGTCATGTCGTGTTATGTATCTCATAATTACTATTGTTGATTCATACTATCTGTTGACACAATATTGTTTTGAAACCTATAATAATGTAGTTAGTATAAGTGGGAAGGATTTCATGGACCTTATATGAGCAGTGAGATTATAAAATATATTTTAGTCATTATCTATTGGATTTATTTATTATCACTCAAATCAACATAATGTTGATATGTGATCCTATGATGTATTTAAGGGTGGGTGAACCAAGTAAAATCATGATGTCTATTCCCTTTAAATTTATGTTTTTAGTTATTCCATTTTATGATCAATGTTTCAAATTCAATGATTATTTATAAATTTTAGAGTATGATACATTTGTGTTTTTTATGAGAAAAAATCTTCAAATAAACCTAATTCACCTCCCATCTTAGGCCGTGTATATTGACCTTATCTTAAACAAATATAGAATATGGAGTGATAGAAATCACTAAAACTTATTTTTGTAATTAAAAAGGGTTTTATGCTAAAAAAGGTTCTCAAATGATTGAAAATGAACAAAATATCATGATTTTTTTAAATCTCATCAACTAAGTTGTAACATAGAAAATGAACCATGATTTAATCTAGCGTGTATAATGGATGTAAATTATAAAAATAATTTATTAGAAATAAATATGTTTTCAGAAGTTTAAATCTTGTTTCAATTAAATAATGAAAATAAAAAATGGAATTACCTAAAATTTGAGAAAAATAATCATTGACTAATTGGAGATGTGATGGCTTAAATTGCACATCATCTGAAAAAATAATATTTTTATAATTCTCAAAAGAAATATTTTTAAAATTAAAAGTGTTTTATATATTAAAAATTAGAATAAAACAATAATAACTAAATAAAAAATATTTTAATTTCCTAAAATTATAGTAAAACAATCACTAATTAATTTTATAAATATAACTAAGTTGTGTACATTAATCTAGATTATGATGTTGTAATAATTAAAAAACCTCATTTTTATAAGATTTTTTTGAATTTTAAAAACATATATATAATGATAAAAAATGAGCAAAGAATCAATGATTTTTATGGAATTTGAAGAAAATGATCATCATTTATGTTTATTAATATAAGAATGAAGTACATTTCAATTTGGAATGTGATGTTATCAGAATTAAAAAAGTATATTATTATATTTCAATGTTTTTTAAATAAAAAAATATTTTAATGATAAAAACCTATAAAATGCGTATTTATTTTCATAAATGTGACATCTTAACTAGACCATACTTTTACTCCGAACCTTAATTTATATCTTGATGGCCATTTAACTTAGGGTATCCACACCTGATTGAAAATTGACAAATTATAAAATAAGTTAATTAAAAAATGATAGGGGAAACATTAATATGTTGACCCTGACACATATCTATCATATTACACATATATTCCACAATTGAAAGGAATGTTCTCGATCTTAAATGTATATCCCATGTTCTAATTGTATTAACATGAAATAATGGGAATAGTTTACCCATTTTTGTAATAAAATAATAAATTATAATAATCATTAATTAATTAACTAGATACAATGAAAAACTATTATACATGATACAATGTGATTATTTAAAAATAATTTCATGTATATATAAATAAAAAATTATTAGAACACATTAAAATAAAACTCCCCCCATGCCACCCAACTACTCCAAATGCCACCTCCTCCCTTGAACTATAGTCAAGTCCATGGTTTACTCCTAAGAAAAAAATATCATCTGTTATATATCTGAGAAACTATAAGGAGACAGGGTTACAAGAACACTAAGGTTATATTGTATGGTTTGAACAATATCCAAATAGGATAGATCTAATATTATATTCATTATATTTATTTGAAAAACAATATATGATAGTTTTATATACTTGATTAAAAATTCCACTTTATGCCATTATAAAAATGAGTAAAATGGGTTAAATTTTTTTATATGTCAACTAAAAGAATAAAGTTTACATAATTGACTTAAAAATATCCTTTTACCATATATAGAACAAAACTGGGAAATAATTCTATAAAACTGTTCATCTCAAGGAATCATGGAGAGCTGCTAGTGAGATTAAGGAAAAGAAATATAGGATACAATTATTAATGTGTATATTAATCTTCAAATCATAATGAGAAAATAGTGATGATCCACTAGTACGTGAATAATATAATATATTGGAGAGAACCAAAATGAATAATTAAAAGAATGATCCCAATATTCCCCATCATTTCAACTATATAATATAAACATGGGGAAATTATAAGAAGTAAATAACCTCAAGAGAAAAGTATAATTTACACTATAATCAATTCTAATTTCCCACGGAATTAAATTGATGTTTGTATACAATAAAAGATAATAATTAACTAAAATAGAGTATGAAATAAACTCTATATTCAACATCGAACACCCTCCATAGAACAAACCCTTCAAAAATTTTCAATATACATCAATAACATAATCTAATACTCATATGTATTTTAATAAATAGGGTAAATAATAATTGTGGATTAAATTATTTTAGAATCACATTTTATGACAAGAAATATCACTTTTTAATTTACAAATACAAAAAAATAACCCATTAAATATCTATAATCAATTTCAAAACAACCCATAAAAATTACACCCATTATTTTAATTTGTAAACAAACATAATATTTCAAAAAACAATTTTTATGAAAAACATTTTCAAACAAAATATTAGTTTTTAAACAATGTTAAACCATTTCAAAAACACAATCATTAATCACATAATTGACAAATTATTGTTTTTAAAAGAAACTAACTTCTAAATAATCAAATTTAATTCCATTATTACATTTAAAAACTATAATATCCTTCCATTGAGCACATAATATATTTTACGATATATGTGAATAATTTTACATATATTTTCTATGAAACCCCACTTAAATAACATCAAAATGATTAACAGTTTACATTGATATTTTATAAATCCATAAAAAACAATATATAAAATAATTTTATAGGTATAAAATATTTTCTAAGTAGTTAAGAATCTTTAGATCTCTCAAATAAAAGTTAAAATGATTAAATTTTATACAAAGAATTAATAGAACCCTGATGCCTTCACTGAATGTAAATATATAATTGTTTGAGAGTGGGTTCACATATTTCCCCCCACTAAAACCCCTTTAATTTTTTTTGATAAGGGTAATGATAAACATTCCATGAAACACAGGTATAAAAAATATGATAGGGAAATAGAATGGGATGAAATATTATAAAAAATGTGAAAATAGGAACCCTAACCATGAAATTTCATTATGAACCCAAGGAGAAGTTCCAATGGATTGGAAGAGGAGTAAAGGAAGAGTGGGTTTTCCCCACTCACACACATTATTTGTCATATATGAAGAGAATAAAGTGGGATTCCCCTAATTTTGGTCACAAGTATGTAATTAAATTAATTTTTGTAATATAAAACTATAATAATGGTAAACAAATTTCTAAAATTATCTATACACACACATGTATACTCCCTTCCAATAATTATATTAATTACACCACACTTACATATCAATTTTTAATATCGTAGTTTAACATAAAATGTATTATAATATAAAAAATTATTATTAATTAGAAAAAACTAATAAAATGAATATAACATCTCATTACACATGAATTTTATGAAAAATTTTACTAAGATATTGAAAAACAACATAAATACTACAACCATAATTTATAGTCAAAAAACATTATTATAAAAATTTATAAATAAATTATAGAGTATCTCAAGAATTTGTATCATGAGAAAATTATTTTCAGTAAAATACATGTGAATCATGATTATAATTCATGATTCAAGAAATCATGAATCTAAATTTACACTAACAAAATGTTTGAAACTTTTCTATGCAAGGTCTCTAATACTCTATACTATCTATGAGGCATACTAATCTTATAAGAAATCAAAATTTTCACCAAGTACCCAAATAAAAAATAATATATAAATTAAGTGAATTCGGGGTGATGCAATCCCCCCTATAACAACTTTTACCACTTGAAATCCCCATTATGTGTTTTTATTAGAAATGAAAAATATACATTGAATAAATAAAAAATTATTAATTTAAATATTATTTGTCAAAAAAACATATCTATTCAATATAAATTTTTAATATTACCATATTAAATTACTATAAAATTATTCAATTTAATACGATGGATTTGCAATAAAATATTTCATAACTATATGACCCCTCCCAACTATAGTTGAAAAAAAGATAAATCATTAATTCCTTTCCAATTATCTATCAGTTAACTAAAATTTCATTTCATTAATCACTATATAATTTAATTAAAAAATTATTTCTAAAAATTTTTAAATATATATGGACAAAAATGAATTTTTTATGTAACCATTTAAAAATTAAATTAAATAAAAAATATATAACTAGTATTTAAAATTGCACGTATTAATAAGAAAATTGAAAATTGTAAATCTTATTTCATATTCTTCTTCACCTATAATTTTTACATAACATGTAAAATTATGTAACGTTTTTAGAAATCATTTTTATGCATATAGAAAATATATATTGAAAAAGAAAAAATTACAATTTTTGTACCCAAAATATCATCATAGATCATTTTATAATAATAAATTTGAATGGTTTTAGATCCCAAACAAACACTTGGATAAAAATTTATAACCATTTGAAGTTGAATTTTAATTTTCAATATTTATTTTGACATAGATCATCCATGTGGGAAAAATATATAATTTATGGAAGGATAGAAGTGTAACACCCAAAAATATGAAATAATAAAAATTTATTAAATTGTGTATGGGACACCCAACGCTAATTTCATATAACATATTAGATATATTTTTTAAAATATAATATCTTCAAAATATTGAAAAACACAAGCTGTCATGTTAAATGAACTATAATATAGTTTTCGACTATACCATATTAATTAAATTTTCATGTATGTGTATTAATATATATAAATATATTATGAAAATTATGGTTATATACTGATTAGAAATAAAAGAATAATTATTTAAAAATATAAATTTTTATTTGAAAATAGAATTTGTTCTAAAAGATGATTTAGTCGTGCTATGGGAACATAATATAAACTTAATTTTTTAGAGTTTTAGTGAAAAAAAATAAAAAAAATTATTTTATAATTCATAATACAAAATTATATTGGGCTAAATGTTTTGGATTTTTTCAAAATATTTCATTTTTCATGGAATTGTTAAAAATAGTGAATTTTAGAATAAATATCCATTTTTATTAAAATTATTTATAATGTAAAATTATATTTTAAACTGGAGGAAAAGTAAAAAATGTTATGTTTTATATCAATAAATCTAGTTTTGGTGTTTGTAATCATTTTATTATTGAATTTTTATATAAAAACTATGTAATCCTTTATACATTTTCTTTTTAAAACCTTGTTTTCTCATTTCAGCTATAGGATTAAATTAAAATTAAAAATTTAAATTTTTTTAATATTAATTAGAAATAATATTTTAAATATTTTGAGTTATCTTAATTTAAATTTTTTTAAAATTCAACTTAATTTTTTACCATGTTTATTAGTGAAAATAGTAAAAACTAATTAAAGAGGTTATGGAAAAAATGGATTTGTTGGGGATCAAACTAAGAAGATATGGGTAAACTATACCTAGAAACTAGTCCAAATCAAATTTAATGGGAATATATCTAATTTATTTATTCTATATTCAATATTATATTATTTTGGAGACTTTTTTCATGATAGAATCATGGGTATAATTAAATCTTTTAAAAAAATTACAAGTGTTCTACCCATGACACTTTTAAAGGGCCTCTATATCTCCTTTAATCTTCAAACCCTTACACATATTTATTTCATCAAACAACTAACCAAATAACTTCCCAACATCCCTCATCTTATCTTATATTAGTTATTTTGTGCATAAATATAACCTAGTAAGCCCGTTTGTGAAAACCTTTGCAGGATACCTAATGAAGAGGTAACATTATTCAATGGTAATTTTTATTATATGTTCCTCTACCTCACTTAGTTATTGTTCTACCATGATGATATAATAACATGAGTATATTTCATATAAATTAACGTTTTATTTCTATGTTTATGACCTATAACCTTCTATACTTCCACCAAATGGTTAATGAAATCATCGTTCGTATGTACAATGAACTACCACTTCGCGAACCAATGCCATTTATTTATCCATTACCTCCAATAATTGGTAGATATTATGAGAGATATAAATTTTATATATGATATTTTATTATATTTATACCTATGGGGTCCATATATCATATATAAATTTCTTAATTTTCATTCCCTGCGTGATATGATAATGTTACTTGTGTGTACGAAGGTCAATTACCTCACGAAGCGATTTGATTCATTTTTCACTAACTCTTGATATATAATTAAAAAAGGATGAAGTTAATTAAAATATAATTGATATAAATGAAATAAATATAATATTTATTCATATTTATCATTTTTAGAATATAATATATAATTTTTATTTACACTGAAAAATGATAGCATATATATGTGGACAACATACTTCGCAAAGAGATGTTACTCTCTTTTCATAAGCACACCACAAGGATAATATATATATATATATATATATAAAGAAATAATATGTATTATATTATATTATTACCTTTATTTAATGATAAAATAATACTTACCTCATTTCTAAATTGATAATTGATAAATGTAAACATTACTCATGCGTATGTATGAGATACCATCTCTATGACTGTATCTTAGTCCATTTTTTGATACCATCATTCATGATTGTTTTTAAAGGTAAATTTTGTGTAAATATATGATAACTATATTATGATTAATCTAATGGATATGATAAAAAATACAAAATCTGCAAAAGAGCTATATCATTCATGTCGTAACATGCATGATAAAATATGGAAATTAACACCCAAAATAAGAAAAATAACGATTGACTATTAACGAATGGTGATAATATTTATAAAAAAAACATATATGATATTTTTAATATTAATATCGTTTCATAATAATTCAATAACATTTTTAAATCCAATATTCAGGTGGTTAAAGAACATTAAACAAAAAAATAAGCGTGGGGTAAGGGATTTCTTCTCAATTTCATTTCATTGAGGCATATTGTAATGTTATGCACCTAATGTATTTTAGATGGTGTATATAATTCATATTTCACATAACTAATCATGATTAATTAATTATTTTTGGTATTTTAAGTGTAAATTTTAATTATTTATTCCAATGAAATTTTACTTGAATATTACAAACTGGTATATAATTTTATAACTCAATTTATTTTCCATGGGTTATATTAGTCATTAGTTGTCATTTATCTTATTATATTATGTGTAATGTGAATTTTTTTTATATTATGTTTTTTTAAACTTATTTTATGCAGAATTGATGTTGATAAAAATGCACAATCATTGATTAATTTCCACATAATCGTTATGATCAGTTTATGGGTTTATTTCATAATCACATTCTAGTTGAGATTATTTATTCATATATTTTAGTTAAATTATATTATTTTATCACTGTATAAATAAACCCAGTTCATTTTCTTCCCCTTTTGTTATTGATTATTTTTTTAAATAATGTTACCATTTACACACTATTGGTACATAAAATAATTGATAATTTTTAATAAAATCCAACTTCATTTATATCTTCTCTCAGAAATATATTTTCTTCCAAAACAATGTTTTAAAAAATGTTTACAATTTTTTTCATTTTAATAAATATTCTTTAAATATATGATTACCAATATTTTCTATTTATTTTTTCAATGGATTTTTACTTTTCATTTTATGAACAACTCACTTTTAAATTTTATTTTGTTATTTTTTTGAAGAAAAATTAATATTATATGAATTCTTTGTTTTTATAAGTGATTTAAATTCAAAAGGTTTTTCTAAAATATTTGATGTTTAAAAAATTGATTTTTAAAATGGAAAGCATAATTTCTTCAATAATTTTTTTATTGATATTATTATAATTTTTATATTAATAAATGAAAAAAACACTTCATTATAAATCTACTAAATTGGGGATATGTTGTATTCATACCATCCTTATTATTCATTCAAATGGTTTAGGATTATTTTAACTAAAGATAGTATTGACATTTACATCATTGATTACTTTTTGTAGTCATTAACTTTCCATTGAAATATTCAACTTCCTATGAAAATCAGACATTAAATTTACCCTAAATATCTATATTATCTATCATGGATGTTTTTATTTTTTAAACCATGTATGATTACTTCATATGGTGTTTTATACTAAAAATCCTTTTTTATAAAAGGAAATACTGATAAATTCATATTCATTACTCAATACAGACATTTGATGACAAGTAATATTTTTTACAAATTAAATTAATTATTTGAAATATTAGCAATGATTTGGACATGGAATACATTGGTGGGGCCTACAAATAGATAGCCCCTAAATGAATTCATAGTCTCATGGGATGAGATAGTTGGATATACTTAGTTAAATGGGTTTCTCCCCAATAGTTTTTAACATTATTGTGGATTGTTCTTGATGTTACAGGTATCATGTGCCTTAGACAAGACATCAAATAATTATGTGTTACCTTCTCTCAAAATTTAGTTATTAGTATCTATTATATTATCGTTATTACAATATGTTTGGATTCATTTAATTATCAGTTTATTTATTAAATGGAACACAATTTTAGTTATTTACATTTCCATATTGATTATTCCTTATATAGTTATCATTGTCATGTTATAGATTAAATTTCATCTATTTTCTATAATTTATCATTCCATATTGATTGTAATAGAAAAATAATTTAAATATCTTTTTTGTTTAATTATTTATATTTCTATGTTGATTATGATCATTATATAATGATAAATTCTATTGTACTTACCCCAACAAATAATTTGAGTTCACACTAATTTTGTTTCAATTATAATGAATCCATGAAGAGTACTATGAATGATATGAAATAATATGCTTAAGGGAATAATGATAATTCTTGAAAAAAATTCTTTTAATCTTTTTCATAACATTTAATATAGTAATCATGTATGTATTAATTTTACCAGGCTACTAAACTATTTGGTCATTGGAGATGTGATTCATTTTATAGTATTCCAAATTTTTAAAATAAACACTACCACAAGGATATTGGGTTCATGGTCATTAATGCTAGAATAAAATAATATTTATTATGATCCTTGAGAACTTGATTTAGAAAAAAATAGATTAGGGAACATAACTCTATGATATAATTTTCAAATAAGATTAGAGGAAAAACCTATGTTTTTGTTAAGGAATAGACTTTAGGGGTTTTTCATGCAAGAAATCACTCTTTGGATACTAAAAATGGAATTGGGTTTGGAAATTATCTACCTAGGAGTAATAAATAGTAATAGGGTGAATTGGATTCCCTCAATCATAATATAGTGAATGAACATGGGCTTTATAGCTCACATGCTTGGACAATCTTTGGGGATATAATTATGATAATTAACATTTTTATTATCAATGATTATGAAAGATATGAATAGATAATGACAGTGAATTCCCTAGATTAACCTCTACATTATTATATTATAAATAAGGTATCTCAATGGAAAGGGAAAAAATTTTATATAAGTATGTTAAGGGAATAAAAAAATATATTTATGAGGGAAAATTAATAGTATTATGAAAGAAAATAAATATCATCTTGGGGATACATTTATAATTTAATGTATTTAATATGGATAAGATTTTTATTATTTGAGTTAATTCCATCTTTTTAAGGTTAAAAACTAGAACAAGTGAGGACCTATATTGAAATGAACCTGATTAATTATTTATTTATTTTGATTCAAGAATTAAATTATTGGCATATTATACCAATGGTATTTTTGTAAAAAGAATCATGAATCATATGAGGATTGAGAAAAAAATTAGAAGTGTGTTTTCATCAATATAATATTTATGGATACCATTGGTAAATTAGTTCAAGTATTACCATATGTTCAGTATCTTAAACACCCCTTTAAAAAAATGTTCATAATTTTATTAGATTAAGAACATATTGATGAAATTTATGGTATGTTTATTTTTTAGTCGAATAGTTATTTGAGTAATAATATATTTAAATTTTATTTACCTAATTTTAAAGGTATTGATAGCCATTATATTTAATATAATCATTAATGACATTGTAATAATAGTCAAATAAAAATATTAGACCTTTTGGGAAAAAACTGTATTGAAACCCATAGTTAAAAAATATTAATTATTAATAAATTTTATTTCATGGATTTCCATATAAAACATCATAAATATATAGTAATTATACTAATATATTTTCTAAAATGTAAAACCCATAAAAATGGTGATAATAAGTGGATTCCACCAAAGCTCTCAGGACTGAACCCCTAACTGATGGATAATAAGGGTTTATCACTTACCACTAGACTATAACTTGTACTAGTTAATATTTAATTGTTTTTAGTTAAAATATTTTTAGAATAAATATTAATGATGAACCAGTGGTGTTACTTATAAGATAATGATATTAATTTATTATATTGAAAAACTTATGCTAACGATACTGGTTTTGGAAATTAGTTAGAGACATGTAGAAAGACTTTTTATTCTTTTAGGAATCTTAATTTTTATTAAAAGTTAATTTTAGTGCTCTAAGAATAAAAAATTCATTTTTTTGAAAATAGAAAAATTGTAAATTGATCTAGTCACAAATAAATGATTAAATTATTCTTATGAACTAGAAAATTTACAAATATGTATAACAATTTATATTCGTAGATAGTAAATGAACACATAAAATCTTTAAAAAGAACCTTAAAAAAGGTCATGATGAATGAAATAGTCCTTTAATTCATCACATATTTATGGTTCTGAGGCCCTTAACATTACATCAACCATTAACATTCTTGTGATCAATGACCTCAACCACAATCTATAATTTTATATACTTCTATTCTATGTCCATATCCTCACATCCCACCAATGTTTTCCTAGTTATAATCCTAGTTATGCGTCATTCCATATGAAATTTTTCACTTCCCGTTATCTCTTATTAAGAGGATATTTTATTAACTCTTTTTAAGATGTGGGTTTTTTTGGATGGAATTTTCAATTAACAAACCCTTGATTACCAACATCAAGTATAAATTATGATAATAAAAATTATTTAACATGTAGTGAATGTAACATCCTAAAAATATAATACAAAAATATTTTATTTTCTATTATATATGACACACAACAATGATCTTAAATAACCCACAAAACTTATTTTTTTTTGAATTTAATCACATCAGAATCTTGCAGAATACACAACACGAAGTCTAAATGAATCATAATATAGTATACCATTTTAACACACAAGTTAAATTGGTGGGTATGAATAGTAATATATAAACTCTTGAAATTATGGTTACCTATAGATAATAAATAAAATAACTATCATTTAAAATAAATTTATTTTCTAAAAAACATTATTTTCCTTAAAGAAAGGGTTAGTTGAACTTTGAACACATAATATAAATTAATTTTAATAAATTTTTGAAATATTATTTTAAAATATATAATTAATTTTTCAAATATTCATATTAAAATCATCTTAGGGTGAATTTTTTATATTTTTCTAAAATATTTCATTTTTCAATGAATGGAGAAAATTACTAAATTTTAATTGAAAACTGAATTTTTATTAAAATTATCTATAAATTCAAACTATATTTTAAATGTTTTTAAACTGAATTTTGTAAAATTATATATAATTTAATCAATTTTTTGTTATTTTGATAATTATCTTATTAAATTTTGAAATAAAATCTTTTTAATCTTTTTTGGCATGTTTTCATTAAAAACTCATTTCTTCACCACGTCTGTGGAATTAAATTTAAAATAAATCATTCCAGATATTTGAATTTATTTTTTTAAAATGTATTCCATATTTATAGTATATATAATTTATAACTTATGATAATTTCAACTTATTTTTTGATCAAAATGAATGGTGAAAATGGTAAAAATTAATTACCACAGTTTAAGAAACAAGGATTTACCAGGGGTTAAACTAAAAAGATAAGGACAAAAATGTCCTAAAACATATCCAAAACCAATTTTTTGTCCATATTTAAATATTATATATTACACGATCTACAATTTATCATTTTTTGTGTCTTTTTCTTGATAGAAACATAGTAATTATTTAATCTTCGCAAAATCATTCAAGTGTGCTACTCACCACACTTATAATGGTCCTCCCACATCCTATCTTGTTTACCCCTCATAAACCCTTTGGATTTGACAATATATGTCCAAAAAAATTCCAAAATACCCTCATGTCATCATATAATACTTATTTTCTATATAAATCCAACCTAGGAAGGCATTTGGTGCAAACCTAATAAGCATACCTGAATAATAGGTAATATTCTTCAATAAGTGTTTTTATTTTTTCTTCTTCCTCCAAATCCTAAAATTATTATTAAATATTTTGGAATAATAAAATAAGAACCTTTCATATAACCATGTGTTTTTATTTTATGTTATGTAACTAATAACACCTCTACTTAGATCAAATGGGTTACAAAATCATTATTCGTGTGTAAGACGGACTACCACCTTGTGAACTGATGTCCTTTCTTTCTCCTTTACCACCTATCACATTTGGGTATGATGTCCGATAAAAGAATATATATATATTATATTTATAACATAATCCTATTTATGGATTAATTAAATAATATATAACTTGTAACATTCCATTTTTAGGTTATATGATAACGTTAATCGTGTATGAAACAGACTACCTCTTTGTCAAGAGGTGTGATTCATTTTTCAATAACACATTATGTGGAAGGTAATAAGGATAAATTTAACAAATAAATGTGATATAACTGAAATAATTATTATATAAATAACATATTTATAATTCTTAAAAAATAATATGTCATTTTAATTTATATAAATAATAGATAACATCATTCGTGTATGTGTGGACTACTGCCTTCACGAAGCATTGTGACTCACTTTTCATAAGAACACCACATTTTTTATGTATATAAGTATATTTAAATAAATAATATGATATATATGATATAATTATAATTAATTAAATTTTAAATATTACTTACATTCTTTTAATAATGATCATTAAAAAATGGAAATGTTACTCATGTGTTTGTACGGCCTACCGTCTACCATATTTCATGATTTATTTTAAAGGTAATATTCTGATAGAAATTTAATATTTATTTAATTAGTTATATTATTCATATGATATTAAATATACAATATGTGCACAGATATTATCTTTTATGAGAAAACGCCCATGAGAAGATAAGGCAATTAAGATATGAAATAATTAAAATAATGAAATATTATTAATGACATGTTGATAAGATGTTAAAAAGGATTGTAAAAGATATTACAATTGATCATATGTATTTATAATAAGTTGATAACATGCTCAAAACCACTATATATATGTTTAAATCTTGTTTATCCTAATGGAAGATTGATGTAATGTATTTCTTCTGAATTTCATTTCATTGAGGCACGCTATAATGTTATGACCAAAATTTATTATATATGGTTCATATAATTAATATTCAATATTTTATATAATTATTAATTAAAATGTTATAGTATTTGAAGGTTCAATTCTAATTATTTCATTTAAGGTGATTTGAATTGAAAATAACCAAGTGGTAAAAAATTTCATAACTTAATTTATTTCGTTGTGTTCTATTACATCTTCATTATAATTAATATTCTAAGATTAAATGTATAATGAATTTTGATTTTATTAATTTTTACTTACATTAGTTTTATTTATATTTACATTTCATTCAGATAATCTATTCATTTATTTATTCTCACTTCAACATTATGATCATTGTAAGGGTTTATTTCACAGTTTCTTTTTTATTGATATTGAAAATACATGAATTTATGTTGAAGGAATTTAATTGATCATTTTATAAATAAAACAACTTTATTTTATTTGAATATTTTAATTTATTATATTTTCACATAATGTTTCCATTTTACACTATTTTTTAAATAAAATAATTGATAATCGGTTCCTCAAAAATTTTTATTTCATTTCTCTCTTATGTTGGAAATATTTTTCCATCAAAAACTTTTTTTTGATGGTTTCATAATTGTTTTTAACCAAACCGAAATCATTTATTGAATAATTTTTAGCCATATTTCTTTTTTTCTGAATTTTTTACAAAGGAATAATCATGTAGTTTCCCGAACAAGTCACTTTTCTAGCCATTTTACAGTACTAATGGAATTTTCTTTTAAACATGTATGATATATATAGAATAAACCACCTACAAGAAAATAATTTAATTATATATAACATTATAATTTTAAAGGATTACTTTTTAATATAAATTTGTCTTAATATTTGGGATTTTCTTATATTTTAAATTTTATTTTCATAAAAATGTTTTTCTAAAAGTTTTTATATTGTAAAAAGTGATTTTCAAAATGAAAAGAGGATATTTTCCTAAAAAAATAAATCATATTTTTATGGTATTTCTATTCCTGTATAACAAAAAAACGTTAATATACATATAATACGCTAGGGATATTTCTTATTTATGCCAAATGTATTCCCCTCTGAATGGTTTATGATTATTTTGAATAGTGAATTTATTTATATTCAGATTCTTTATTAATTTTTTTGGTTAAGTAATTTTCCTTGAAATGTTCATTTTTTAAGGACTATTGGACATTAAATCTACACTAAATATTCATATTATTCATCATATATGTGTTTATTTTTTAAATTATAAATTATTTATACATTCGGAGTTCTATGTTGAAATTCATTTTTTTATTTTGGTACATATTGATAAATATTAATTCCTAACTAAATTCATATATTTGATGATAAGACATAATTTTTATGAATATAATCGATTATTAGATATATGAAGGATGATTTGGAAATTAAAAACTTGGGTGGGGCCATGTTATAGATATCCCCTCAATTCATCAGTATCCTTACAGGATAAATCAATTGACTAGCGTTAGTTAAGTGGGTTTCTACACATTAGTTTTTTATTTTCTTGAAGAATGAATGTGAAGGTAGTGTTATAATGTTCCTAAGACATGACATCAAATAATTAATAATTTTCTTTACACAATTTTATTATTATTATCCTCGATATTTTCACAGCGTTATTATATCTTGATGAATTTCATTATTAATTTATTGATTAAATGGATTGTGTATTTAGATATTTACATTAAAATATTAATTTTTAATTATCTAGTTATTTTAGTCTTGGTATTTTTTCAGTTCTTTAACATTATATACTTATTATGCTAGTAAAATTATTTAAATGTCATGTGTGGTCAGTTATTTACATTTCCATGTGGATTATACTCATTAATTCTTGATTTCTTCCATTGTAACCAACCCTTACTAAGAATGTTACCTGAACCCTATTTTGTTTCCATTCCAAGGAGTCCATTATGTGTACTATGAAATATATGAAATAATTATATATGGGCGGTTAGGATAATTCGTAAAAAAAATTATGTTGTAGTTTTTGTATTAAAATATAACATTAGAATATTTTATCTATCTTGTTTACCATTAATACTAAAATACTTATTGCTCATGTTGTGATTCCTCTAATCCTATTACAATGTTTGAAATAAAGAACTAGCTTCAAGCTACTAGGGTTGGGGTTTCTACATAAATGAAAAATTATGAAAAGAATGTATATTTAGAATGGAGGGACTTCTAACCATGAGTCTAACATTGTCTTCACTACTAAATAAAAACATTTTACATAGTTCTTAGACTTGTTTTTTATAAATCATGATTCAAAATGTGAATTATAAGTACCATATAAAAAACATACACATAATAATTATTAATCAAAAGACTAATAATTCATAAGTTTCATGAAACTTGCTATAAATTTCTAGTAAACAAAAATTAATTTGTTTTGTGTCAATTATAAATATTAAGTTTGATATTTTTTAAAACATCTCAAACACTATATATCACCTAAATGAGTTATGAAATATTTTATATTTATGTTTAAATGATTTGTAATAATTTTATCACCTATTTTCTTATGAATTTCCACAAATCATGTAATTTATATATCCATTAAAAGGTCAAGAAAAACTTATAATTTTTCTCATTAAAAAATAATCAATCAACTACCCAACATTCCTAATTATGCATATTACACATCATTCAAATATGAATTATATGTTATTAATCTATTAAGTAGACATACTAACTTTAACCTTCAAATATCATAAAACCAACTCAGTGTAAAGAGTTTAGTTCTAATGTCATGAATTAAAATGCATCATGACAACAAAACTCATCATTTAAAATAGAAATAATTATCATGATCAAATAATATCAAAAAATTGAATAAAATCGATTCTAAATCATATCAAATATCTATAAAAAACTCAATAATGAAAAAAAAGTTCAATATAATTTGAGATAAATGTTATACAAATTATGGAATAATATTTTTAGAAAAAAAATCACTCACTTTAACATGGACTCATAACTCATGTGGGCCATAGAGATTAAAATTATTACTATTTAAACATTAGAATGAAATTTAATGTTTCTAAAATTATTAAATCTGACTAATTTATATTTAAAGAGATTACAAAATTATCAACGGATTTCAATTTTCAAAAGTATTAATTTTTTTGTAATTATTTTCAAACTTTTGAGTATGAATGTTAATCAGTGTTTTTGGATGATGAAAGAGTTTGGGTGAATTTTTGGAAAAGGGAAGAAATATAAGTTTATTCAAGAAAATGTGTGATCCATTTCTAGCCACAGGTTAATGTATTTAATTACTTAAATAAACATCTATTATTGACAACAAATATACTGGGAGTCTATGAATAATTATAGGGGTTTCATGCGTTGGTGCTAGAATTAGTAGAGTGATCCCTATACGGAAAAAATATAAGTGGTGAAGAGGGATTAGTGAACAAGGTTTTGGGTGAATCCATGAAATTTCAAAGATGATCTATCTTGAATTAATTGTAATAACTACTTGTCCACCAATAAAAATTTCTGAAGTGGAACACGTTCAATAAATGACACTATTTAAATTAAAAACCCATGTGGTTTCTAATGGATTTAAGTCATATTGTATCATTTTATACCTCATGATAATGTTGTCATTCATACTATTCACGACATACTAATGGGTTCATGTTGTGGAGAAGAAACGTGAAACAATATTGGAGATTATAATAATATCAACATTACTCACTTAAGTGATGAAAATTGACAAAGTATATATTTTTTTGTAGTTCATTTTAATACAAGGAGTAGATTTTTACATAGACAATGTAACTTTTCCCAAACACTTTTTTATGATATTGAATTGTATTTCATGATAGGTTTCGTATACTATGAATGTGAGTGAAAATAATCCATTTTTGTAAACATAAATAAATGTAAACGTGAAAAAAAATTCACATTAAGACTTTGAGTGAACATTATTTATAAAAAAGTAGTTTAATTTATAAATTTTAGGCTTACTGAATTTTTTAATATTAAGAAAATACGAATGGTTATTATTTCCCATAGATACTCCATGATTGTTTAATTGAAGTGTAAATGGTTTATTACTGGATGTTATTAAATGGTAAGATCGACTAATTTGAATTGTTATAAGGCCTATGTGAAGTATAAATTCCTGAACTATTTTTCTAAAGGAATATTGATTCATGAAGAATCACTCATGTGATGATATTTTTCTTTAGTGCAGTCGAGTTCGCATAGAATAATAATGTGAAGGATTATTTTCTAAGAGAATTAAATATTATAAGTATTAATTATATGATTATTTCCTATATTAATGAAGAAGAATTGTTTTGGAAACCAGAAGTTGTGTGAACTAATATTTGAGTTGAGATTCCAAAAGTAGAAATATAAAGTACTACAATGATAAAGTTTCGTGAAATAGTTAGGTGAACATGAATAGTGAAGACCACCTACTAGGGTATTGGAATATGAGATACTAATCAATTTAAATAATATAAATTGATCTAGTAAGAAGTCATAGATTCTAAATTCTATACAATCTCTATAGATAACATATTTTATATAATGAAGTATATGGGAGTTAGCAATATAAATTTCATCAATTATGGATGTACTACGAACTTATGATTACTAGTATAAAATTTTATGTCCTATATGATGATATATGGAAATATTGGGGTATTTCCATTGAAGATTAGTATATCAACCAAGCCCATAACCACATTTAATTTTTTTCTTTTTCTAGTATAAAATATGTAGTTCAATCTTGAGAAGAAAATAAAAAGGATATAGTCACCGATTTAATGGGGGAACCCTATATATATATATATTGTCCTGTATTGATTTTGTTTTATATGTCTACCAGGTATGGTTGAGATATAATACTTGTTTAGATACAAATTTAATAATTCATAGATTTTTATTTCATGAATTGAAATTATAAATATATTATCATTAATTTAACCCCATCATTTCAGAAAAATTTTCCTAGGAATATAAATTTTATAAGTTTAAATAATAGTATTCTTAATCCATGGGATCTATTATGTGTTTGTGTGAGGTGATTCATGACTCTCTTTTCAAGAGATTCAAGTTCAGTCGATTTTCATTCAAGATGACACATTCCCCTGGTTCTCCTATGGATGTAGATAATATATTCTCTACCATTTCCTATGACATAAAAAATATTTCCATCAATGAAAGATTAGATATTTATCACTTGAATATTCATCACAAAACATAATTTTTTATCATTATAACCAATGTTATATATATATTATTCTTATTATGGAATGGATGTATAATTTGGATTCCCTAAATAATGTAGGTATTTTGACATTTTATAATAATAATTTTAGTGGTTGTAAATATATAATGACTGAATATATTCCCTCACATGTACTGAACATTATATATGATTCTATTGTGTGGTTACCACTATGATATAACTATGCACAAAATATATATTTTGACTAGATTAACATAGAATATAATGGAAAGGAATCAAATTATATTTAAATATCCGTATCAAAAAAAATTATATATGAAGGTGATGTGTCTCCAAACAATAAATGAGACTTAGGAAAACCATGAAAACATATCCAAATGAAATGTAAATATTAAATTTGGAAATATATAGGTCTGGAGAAGAAAATTCAAAGACATCAAAATGGTTAGTAAAAAACTAATCATGATTAATTCATAGGAATATGAAATATCATTATAAATATAAGAGGATATAGAGAAAACATAAAATATTAAATTTTTCATGTAGTTAATGAAGATATTTCATGAAATATTTGACAAAAAAATATTGTCACATGAAGATAAATATAATTTAACCCACGATAATATAAATAATATTATAACATATTTTGAGATGACAAATGATCTAATATTTAAGAAAAATATTGGGAATGTAATGGATTTTGAATCCATGGGAAAACTCAAGATCAAGAAAGAAGAATATTATACCTAATGTGATTTTGAATGTTATGAATAAATGTATATTGATAATAAGAGAATATTCAAACTTATAAAATGGACTCTAAATTGATGAAAATGCATATAAAAAGGAATCATGGCATAAAAATGTTTCAAACATGGTAAAATTTGAAATATTGTAATTAATTTTAAAAAATATTATTGGTTGTGAGTATGAGTTTAATTATCAAGAAAAAATACAATGGATATATTAATGGGATAAAAGCACAATGTAAGATACAAAATCTGGTATGAATAAGAAAAAAATTATTTAAGTAAATGAATATGACTTTTGGTAAAAAGAAGATGATGATTAATCCCCTCCAAGTAGTCATTCTAATGAATTTTTTTAAAAAAAATTAATAAGTTCATGGAAAAAATTAAAAATATTGATGGATCTCTATATTTTATTGAAGTTGAAGTAGAATATTCATATATCTAATATATATCAAAACCTGAGAATGGTTCTTTTCTTGGTAAAAGTATAATAATCAATATGAAATTATATCTTCCAATGAAATAATATTAAAAAGGATGATAGGAAAAGAAATTTAAAAAAAAAATTGATAATTAGAAGGATGTAATTAAGAATCTATATGTGAATGTTTCTGGGCTAGTGGAAATTTTAAGATATATTGATGATGAAATGTCTAGGAAAATAATTATAAAATTATTTATAGTCAATTTTTTCACATAGTAAAAATTCATTGAAAAATATTATTGAGGATTTTATGAAAGAAATTTTGA
Source organism: Viscum album (assembly GCA_963277665.1). Taxonomy (NCBI): domain Eukaryota; kingdom Viridiplantae; phylum Streptophyta; class Magnoliopsida; order Santalales; family Viscaceae; genus Viscum; species Viscum album. The sequence goes on along the minus strand of OY728165.1, from coordinate 1,159,625,822 downwards.
TGAGAAATTTTTTCCACATGGTATGTCTAAATATTATATAGATAAATATAGACATAAATCAACAATTTATAATAGTAAATTCTCTAATTATAATTATTAAATGATTTTGGATTATAAAATTATTGAGAAATACTCGAATACAATAGATAATGTAATTGATATTTCTAAATTAATTTCTTCCTCCAAAAATAATGAAGCAAAATATATAGAATAAAAAGGTAAATATTATTCCAGAAAGAACTATTATCCCTACCAAAGTTCTAATTTCAATGGTTACTGATGATAATGTGATATTTTTGGGTAAAATTACTACTCATGTTAGTAAAACATGTCACTACATTAGTGAATGAATAGACCAGGGGGGATGTGAATTGGAAAATTAGAAACCCATAAATGATGGGAAACAAATTATGGAATGGAAAATCTATGATGAAAGTCACATTTTATCATTCTTTTTTAAAGATATTTGTCAGCATGGATTACATATATGTAATTTATGATCCATCGGGGGATTATTCTAATGATTTTGTGATAATTTACCTTATAAAGACCTTGACCCCTGTATCCTAGATAGAATAACTTACATGATAAAATTGGTATGGTTACAAAGAAGTAATATCCCTAAGGACCGAATAGTTTATTAGTTTTCTAAAACATGATAAAATCATAATATTTTTATTATAACTTTAATGGAAAATATGATATAAAAATTCCATTGGAAACATCCATAACTCCTAGATTATCGCTACAATACATTCATAATAATATATATATTCACTCTACGGTGAAAAATAAAAAATAAAGGGGTGAGATCAGATGTTCAGTAAGGGTATGTTATATAATGGAAGGTATCCTAAACATAAATATAAGCCATGGTGAATAACTAATAACACATTCCATTAAAAATAAAATTTAGTATAATATGGAAGGAGTGAAGGATGAGTAAATAAAAATATATAAATAATTATAATATAATTATCCTTATTAATTGATATTTTTCTATTAATATATCACATGGTTTTTGAATATTAAATATCATAATGTGGGAAATCATGATTACGGACATCTAAAAAATATTGTCAAGGCATCATTCCATACTTCTAAAAATACTATTGTAAGGACCCGACCAAAACCCAATTCTATTTTGTACCATGAGAAATAGTGATGAATTGAGGGGATAAACAGGCAGCCATCTATCACATGATAAGTATAATTAATTACTCATATTAATAGGGATAAACATAAAAAACATGAACATATGAAATTTAAAAAACTTTACCCAATTTGTAATCACAAACACTACCTAATCTGAGTAGCATGGTGAATGGTATCAAGATATAACATCCACATTCAAACTAATAATAAAACATCAAATACCATATTATAGATTAAAATAATAATATATTAATCTCAATAAAGATTAAAATTCAACAGAGTTATTGAAATTGTTGAAAATACCCTAATTAAGTCTTCGAGGAATTCTTGAGGGCAATACCCATTATACTATTCAAAGAAGAGTTATCTTGGAAAAATAATTTCTAATTTTCAAAATTGTTATTATAAAAACTATAATGAAAAAATATATTTTCAAATTAAAAAAATTATTTATGTTATAAAAATAATGTTTTCATAAATAATATTATGGATGGTACTTAAAAATGGGTATGAAATTTAGATATTCCCCTTAATCAGGCTTCTCTGTCGAGAAAAAATGAGAAGGGATCCTTGAAAAAAAAGTTAATTTCATAATAATGAAAGATGAAATGATCTAGAAACATTATTTTTGAATATTTACTTATAATTTATTATAATTTTTTATAAATACTTAATAATTAAAATGTGGTATATAGAATGAAATCATAACCTGAATGAATATGGTGGTTCGAGAAGAAAACCCTTACCTTTTCTCTGAATGTGTTCTAGACATAAGCATAATTTCATATATAATAATATTATATCCATTAATTAATTAATTAAATCATTTTATAAATTTCTTTTATTTATTTCATTTTTATTAGTTTCATTTATATCCTTTTTGATAACTTATAAGATACAATTTCATTGCTCAGGAGCATTCATTTCCTTGGTTTTTATGATTGGTATACTTGTAAATGAGTACGTATGTCCATGTGGAATGGGTTAAATCATCAAGAATTAAATTTATATTATATTAATGAATATGAAATGTGTAATTGTTATTATGCATTATGTTTTCCCTGAAAATGCGGATGAATCATTAATGATAACCATTTAGCTTACTTTTAGTAGTTTTTTTTCACAATAAACTAGTTCATTTTTTTTATTTAATAAAATATATATACAATGGTTCCATAACATTACATAAGATATGATAAATATTTTATAATATGGTACAACCATTAAAATGGTTTCATGACAAGGAATTAAGGATAAATTAAATAATTAATTTTTTTCCTCTAAGATTGTTGTAAATCAACACCTCCCTGGTGATGATTTAGTTTTTAAAATAAAAGTGAAAGAGAGTAAGTAGGTTTTTTATGGATAATTCATTAACATGATATCATTATAGTATATGTAAATTATATTATAGTAATCATGATTATTTGGTAAAAGGAGGTGAGGAGAGAATATGAAAAGAAAATAAATTGATATGAAATTAATAAAAAAACGAAGACGGTTTTCCTCTTGAGTTATCATCACTAAGAACATCCTTTTGGAATGGGGTTTGGGTTTCATGGAATGAAAATGAGATCCTGGAAGTAATTAATATACTATAGAAGAGTATTTGGGAAGAATTGGACAATCATCAAGGATTATAGTTTTGATAAGAAGAGGTAGTGAGGGTGGTTTTTGTAGTGGATGAGAGCGGTGATTTGTCATTATTTTATTCATGATTTTATTATTTTGATTAAGACAAGCAATATTGTTGATTATTGTTTTTATATAGAGTATTCATATCATATTAGTTTTAATCAATGATGCTTAAATCCCCCAAACGTCACCTATGAATCAATAAATAATGTATTTATCATTTATCGTAAATTATCAGATTCTACTATTCACAAAAAAAATCATGTATTTTAGAAAAATCACAAAATAACACAATTTACATTATAACATATATAATTGATTAATGTACTCAATTTTATGAAAATAAATTTCAGAACATGTTGAATTTAATTTTCAATTAAATATGTCATTTAGAGGAAAAATATAGATTGTTATATTTATAACCGATTTTATGACACATTCAAAAATTTACAAAGGAATAATAAAATTATTCTAAATTCATAACACAATAAAATATTTATTTATGAATAAATTTTATGACAATTTATTTTCTTTTAAATCATTTTATTTAATAAAAAATTGTAAAAAAATAATTATAACTTACAAAAATACCAACATTAAAAAAATAATTTTTAAATTATTCATTTACTTGTCTGATGATATAACTATTTGATAATTTCATTTTTTAGGTTCCTCAATTTTATTTATACATTCATGGATTATTTCGATATTCATTTGGTCAATAAACTATTCATAAGTGTTATATTACTATTCCAAATGTCAAGTTATTATTTAATCAGTATAGGTTTCTTAGCTTCTAGAAATACCTCTTATTTCATGAATTCCCCATTTTTGATTTTTTATATTGTTTTTAAGGGATGTTATGTGATATATACTATATGGAATAAATATGAGAATACAAATTTCATTTATAGAGTTCTATTTTGTTACATTCTCCCCTCATACAAAATTGTCATCCTCAAAATTTCTTGATCATCATCACATAAAAAGATTTGGGTAGTTCTTCATCATAATCTACTCAAGATACAAAGTCACATCTTCGATTTTATGTTTTTTCTAAGGTACTTCTACATACTGAGTCATCTAATTCCTTAACACTTGTTCTTTAATGTCTATAATTTGGATAGCCTCTACACTTTAAGAAAATTCTTTTTCTAATAGTATTCTTTCAGAAGTAAGATCTTGTGTAGGGTCTGGTAGGTTCCTTGTTAACAATGAGATTTGGAACACATTATGTACCTTAAAAAGGCTGGGTGTCATTATAAAACAAAAATCTACAACCCCAATTCACTCCATAATATAAAAAAGTCTAATGTACATGGGGTTCAATTTCCCTTTCATCCCGAATCTCAGAATACCCTTCCATATAGATACATTCCAGAAATGGTTATCTACCAATTTAAATTACAATTCATTCCTTTTATTATCAATAAATCTATTTTTAGTAGTTTTATCTACTTTGATATGGGTTTGAATAGTACTTACCATCACTATTGTTTCCTCTATAATCGTTGGGCCTACAAGCTTCCTTTCACTAATTGCATCCCACATGTTGGTGTGTGACATCTCATTCCATATAATTCTTTATATAGTACCATTTGAATACTTCAATAGAATCTATTATTTTATTAAAACTCTACCAAAGGTAAATAATGATCACATACATCTTAAATGGCAATGGATTATGATCTAAACATGTCTTATAATGTTTGAATAGTCTTTTCAAATAGGCTGTCAGTTTTAGGGTGATATTTAGTACTCAAACAATGCTCTATATCATAAGATTTCTGAATAATTTTTCAAATTTCTATGTAATTCATGGATCGTGATTACAAACAATATAAATTGGTGCCCTATGAATTGTTAAAACATCATTAATATAGACCGATATTGGGACCTCTGTGGAATAATCCTCTCTTATAGAGAGGCAAGGAGTAGACATGGTAATTAAATCAATAATAACTTAGTTTGCATCATTGTTTCATTCGGTATTTGGTAATATAGTAAAAAAATCCATAGTGAGGTCATACCATTTATATGTAGGAATAGTTAGGGGTTTCATGAAACCTCTTGAATTTTTTCGTTTATCCTACATCCATTGACATACTAAACATCTTGATACACAATGAGTAGTTTTCCACATCATATTATCCCACTATAAATTTTCTTTTAGATATCTATACATCACAGATCTACCACGGTGTATAGGGAAATTCGGTCTGTAGGAATCTTCTAATAACTCCCTTTTTATATTGGGTAGAGAGGGAACACATATCCTCATCCCAGATTTCAGAATTCCAACCTCTTATATGATTTTTTGGAAAAATCCAATCATTCAAACCTTTAATTTTATTTTGAATATTCCCATCATCACATTAAGAATTTATAATTCATTGTAGTAAAGATATTTTGGAATCCAGTTGAAAAATATTTGATGTTCTTCCTTCTGTGATAATTTCTATATACATATTTTCTATATCAATGAACATAGGGTACTTGTTAATCATCATTTTTTCATAACTCCATGATCCTTCCTTATCAATGAATCATCCACATTGTTTTCCTTTCATGAGTGATAGTGTATTGAACAATCACAGTCTTTATGTGGCTCGATCCATTGAATTTGTCTCATGTTGAGTTATTTATGTGAAAATATATATTTTAAGCTCTATAGATCTATATATATCTCAAATATATCACTGTAGAGAGAGTGTATCTTTATTTTCAGCGAAAATATTGCAGTTTCTAACTCTAAATCATGAGTGGGATAGTTCTATTCACGAATTTTTAACTACCTTGATGCATATGTAATAACTCTATCATTCAGCATAAGGATACACTTGAGCCCTTATTTAATGTATCACTAAAAATCATAAATCCACCATTTCCCAATTGTATATTCAAGATTAAAAAATTCAGTAATATCCTCTTATAATTTTACAAAAAAATATTCAAATTATTTTTTCCATGTGAAATTAACCCCAATAAGGGTAATCTTGGTCATTGGGTTATCTAATCAGGTGAATTTCTGAATGAAATGCTGATAATAACATGATAAACTAATAAAACTAAACACCTCAGTTAGGTTCATTGTTATAGGATATTCCTGAACTACCTTTATCTTTGAGAGATAAACTATGATTCCACATTTTGATATTATATGGCCAAGAAAATAAATATATTGAATCCAAAATTAATATATTTTAATATTCCAATACAATAAATTTCTTCTAAAAATCAATAGAAAAATTCATATATGAATCTCATGGTCTTTTTAGATTTTGGAGAATACCAAGATATCATCAATAAATTCGACAATAAAGTCATTAATATATTCATTGAAAACAATATTCATTAGATCCATGAAAATGTGGGGTGAATTAATGAATCTAAATGGAATTAGTGGAAACTTCTAATATCCATTTCTTGTTCATGATGATATATTTGTTATAACATTATTTTCTCTACAGTCAATGAAAAGACTCTTGGATCCATCTTTATTATTAACAAATAGAATAGCGGCTCCCCATGGAGAAAAATTTGGGATAATAAATCATTTATCACTCAATAACATTCCTTTTTACTCAATACTACTAATTTATCAATGGATATTCTATATGTAGTTTTTGATATATAAGTTGATCTATGAATTAAATCAATATATAACTCATCTTCCCATTTTGGAGGATGTCTAGGTAAATACTCAGGAAATATGTTTCCATATTCATTCACAATAGTCACATCCTCAATTTGAATAATTACTTCCTCACCAACAAATATTTCTTTCTATTCCTCCCCCACGATTTATATCAGTAGAGATACTAGGGGAGGATCATTATAAGAATCAGATGGAAATGTTTTTTCTTTAAAAATAAGGGACTCTACATCATTCTAAAAAATTTCAACTTCTTTATGTTTCAAAATATATTCGCATCATATTTTGAAAGTCATTCCCTGTAGATGATTTTGTCAATGTGGACCATAGGTATGATGATAAAATCAGTAGATAAACCAAGTATATAATCCATAATGGGAACTTTCTAACACATCTTTGTTACAATGATACACCCCATAGGGTATTAATTGATAACTACCTTGTTAAGGAGACTTTGAAATATCATATTTTTAAATTAGAATGAGAATATATAAAACAATGAAATGATATAGAATCAATTAAATATTTATCTAAATTTGATTATATGATTAATGTACCAATAACTACTTCATTAAGAACATCAACCTTTGCTATTTTGGTCACATAATCTTTTCCTTTCTCTCACGGAATTTTCTAAGGAATGTTTCTTTAATGATTTGATTAACAATATTAATAATTTTCCACCTCTTTACAATTATATAATTAAATATTTGTAGCTTCTTTCATTCCATTGAAATCATGGGATTGGTGGTCTTTTTCTCCACACATGTTATAGACATATTTCCCTTTTAATAAGGCCCTAGGGTGTTTCCTTCCACTTTTATTATGTGTGGGAAAACACCCTTTTTTACTCTCGCCTTTATCCATTATTTCCTCTACCACTGACTTATTTTTTCTATTCCCTTAAATTAATTCTACTTTGTGAATTATTTCTCTGTCTTGATAAATTATGATACTATATATGTTTATAATGAGAATGTTTGGGAAACTAATTCCCTTTAGAGGAATGGTTTTTAACTATCAAATAATAAATAAAACATGCTCCTTGGATTACATATATAGTCTAATGAATGCCTTTATATCCTTGTAATGTTAACATCATACATGGAAACATTCTCATAATCCTTTTCCTTCAAATTCAATAATTTCATTTACATATCCACTTGTCTTTCATGGGGAAAATATTATTCTCTGCAAATTTCTTTAAATTCCCACCATTCCTTATTTTAATTTCTTCCTCTTCTTATTTGTTTTTGATTCGTGACCACCGTCTATCCATATCTCTCGATAGATTATAAACAGTGAGGAAAAGATTCCCCCTTTCTTTACTTCCCAAAGAGAGAAATATATTCTCTAATGGAAATATACACAGCTCAGCCAAAAATGGGTTTTCAGATCCATTAAAGGATGGAGGTTGTTGTTGTATAAAGCAGCCTAACATTTCTCCTCCATCTTTTGGACCAGGATTCTCCATATGGGTAAGGTTATTATTCATTATCTGAGTTAGCTCTCCCAATATTGTTATATGTTTCTCTACATGAGTTGTAGATCCATACTAAAATCATTGTCTTGCGTAGGAGGGAAATCCCTATACAGGATACATGCAATGATATGGTTTCATTTTCATCTATTAGGCACTATTTCTAAATAATAGCATACACTATATTAAGTAATGAATATTAATGTATAATCTCATACAACAAAAACAATTTACATAAGTTTATGTTTTATGCATATCTAATCTCATAATAAAAAATAGTTTCTTTGGTAAAATATTAACTTTTGAATCAATCATAATAGTTATTAATGAAAATTTAACTTATCCAAAGAATATCCCCAATGACTGTTAAACTTGGGGCACAGTAAGGCTCATTTTAAGGTACCAGGTTACTCTGAGTCAGGCCTGGGACACCATGTCTGAGTTTTTACCCCTAGTTATATATATATTATAAACCCACGTCGCCTTGTTTCATCCAAATAGGTATTTATTTCCTAGAAGATCCACAGAATCTATACCTTACCAAAATTCAAGGATGTCCTTCTATTCATATGATAAATTAAATCATAGGTCCATGTTTGTTAATCTATGTTTTTCAAATCATGTTTACAAGGATTCTACTAAATTTCCTCTAATACTAACTCTAGGGACCCCAACCCTAGTATCCCAAAGCCAGTGCCTTACATTATTAAATTTTTATGATTATTAAGATGACAGATGCCAATAGACTGAATATTTTTGTATTTTTGGGAAACGAGATACAGACATAATATTTTCATTACAACTTTAATAGAAAGTACAATTTTACAATTCCCTTAGAAACATCCATAACTCATAGATTATCCCTGATTGACTTTCATAATAATATTCATATTCCCTTCCTCGAGAAAAAACATTAAATTGGGGTTATATCAAATTCCTAGTGATGTAATGTAATATAATGGATATTATCATAAACATAAATATTAGGCATGTTTAATAACAAAAATTAGATGCCTTTAGAAATAAACATGAGCATAATATCGTAGGAAGGAATTATGTCTAAATAGAGAGATATAACTGATCATAATTGAATTAAATGAAGTCATGGATATTATAATAATCAAATATAACATGGTTTATGAATTTATAATATCATAATAATGGAAATCATAATTTCAGACATCTAAAACATATCGTCACGGCATCAACCATGAATTATGAAAATCTATGTTAAGGGATCGGTGAAAACCCAATTCTATTTTGTCTAATGAGACCTACCGATTCATCAAGGGGACATAGTGGGCTTCACATGTCACTTTATAAGTAAAATTCATTCCTTTTTATAATTAGGCTAAAAATAAACAATTGTATAATATTAAATTCAAATAGCATTCCCCAATCAATAATCATAATCACTAACCAATCTTAATAGCATGGTGAACAGTATCAAGAGAATATCCACAGTTAAAATAGTCATAAACCATTTAATAACATATTTTAGATGATAATAAAAATATATAAATCTCAATAAATCATATAATTTAAAATAGGTTCTGAAATTGAAGAAAATACACTAATTAATTCATCGAGGAATTCTTGAGAGAAAATCCCCTTTTGCTTTGCAAAGATGAGTTATTTTAGATAAATAATTTTTTTTGTGATAATTGATTGTATAAAACAATTAATGAATAAAATATATTTTTTCACAACTATACAATTAATTTTATGAAGATAATGTTGTCTTAAAATAAATTTTGGATGGGTCTTTAAAAGGGGTACGAAACTGAGATGTTCCCTTTAATTAGGCTTCGGTATTGGGAAGAATTGAGAAAGAAACCTTAAAAAAAATATTTATTATAATAAATGTAATGATCTAGAAATATGAGTATGGAATATAAAAATAGAAACTATAATATTTATATAAAAATAATTAAGATTTATATTGGTGTATATAAGAATAAATCATAACCCGAATGAAAATTAAAGTTCAGGATGAAAATCCTTACCTTATGTCCGAATGTGTTTAGCCTTTGACCATAATATCATGGATAATAAAATAAATTGCATTAATAGTTTAAAAATAACATTTTATAACTGTATTTTATTTTTTCAAAATTTATTATGTTCATTTATGGCATTTTTGATGGGTTATAATATATTGTTTTATTGCTTGGGAGCATTTGTTTCCTTGGTTTTTACGATCGGTATACTTGTATAGGGGTATTAAAGTTCATAAGGAATGGGTATAATTATCAAGATATGAATTTTTATGATATTAATGAACATAATTAATTGTAATTGGTATTCTATGTTATTTATCTAATATATGAGAATGTATCATTAATGATAATCATTTAGATTAATTTTAGACATTTTTCAATAACAATGAACAAGTTTTGTTCTATTATTTAATATCATCTATATAAAATAGTATGATAGCCTTACATAAGATATAATAAATATTTTATAATATATTTCAATCACAAAAATTGTTACATGAATATCCTTAAAATATAAATTAAATAAATAATGTTCATTTTCCATGTAGGTTGTAAATCAGTACCTCATGGAAGATGATTTCATTTTTAAAACAAAAGAGATAGGGAGATATATGACTTATGATAGATTTTAAATTAACATGATATACTTATAGTATATATATGATACCATATTTATCATGATCATTTGATAGATGAGGTGAGGATAGTATAAAAAAATGAAATAACTTCAAAGGAAATTAAAAGAAAAAAAGGGTTTACCTCTAGAATAATCCTCCTGGAGAAACATTTTACAGAAAGGGGTTTTGGTCTTTTAGAATGAAAATGATATCCTGAATTTGTTTTGGATACTAGGTAAGAGTATTTGGTCAGAATTGAGACAATATGCAAGGCTTAGAGGTGTGATGAGGAGAGGGGGTGAGGGGTGGTTTTATTGTGGGGGAGAGTGATGATTTCTCATTATTTTATTCATTAATTTATTATTTAACAAAAGACATGAAATATTATTGATTATTTTGACTAAATATAGTAATTAGTTCATGAGGGTTCGAACAAATGGTTCTTACATCATCCAAACATCACCTATGACTCAATAAATAGTGTATTTATTATTTATTGTAAATTATCATTTTTTACTATTCACCAAATATTCAGGTATTTTTAAAAAATTCCAAAATTTCACCGAAAACATTTTTTAATATATAGAAATAAAAATGAACTCCATTTTATGAAATTATTTTGCTAAATATTATGATTTTAATTTTTAATTAATACCAACATTTACATGAAAAATACATATTTCAAATTTATAATTTATTTATAACACTTTTAAAAATTTATTGAGGTCTCATAAAATTATCTTCAAATCATAAAAAAATAAATTATTTATTTATAAATACATTTTTGGAAAATTAATTTTCTTTTAAATAATTTTATTAATTATTAAATTATAATTAAATATTTATGACTTAAAAAATATAAACACATAATTATTATTATTTAAAATATTTATTTACTTATACTAAGATATAATTATATGATACATTCATTTATAAGGTGGATAAATTTAATTTACACTTCCATAGATGAGGTTACTATTCATTGGGTTGATTTACTATTCATTAGGGTCATATTTCTATTCCTAATGTCAAGTTACTAATTCATTGGTATGGGTTTTTCAAACTTTTATAAATAACTCTTATTTCATTCATTCCTCATTTATGATGTTTTCATTATGTTCTCTATGTTATTTTATGTGATCTGTACTATATGGTAGAAACATAAAAAAGTGAAATTTCGTTGATAGAGTTTTGGGTCGTTAAATTTCTAGAAATAAATCTTATTGTGATGAGGGAAAATGAATTTTAAAGATGAAGATGGGATAAAACTATTCAATTATAAAATTTCATTGATTTCTAGAAATATAGATAAGAAATAGATTTTCTATAATAGTTATTCCTATGTTATTAAATCTCATATAAAGATCATGAGTAACATTTAAAAATATAATAAAGGGGAAATGTAATCTAAAAATCATAGTAATTTGATATTTAAATGTCTTCATACTATAAAAATAGAATCCCATAGGCTAAAATAAAAATATTTTTTACAAGGAAAGAACATAATATATTTTTTGATCTCTAAATCTGTGTTGAGAAATAAATAATATATTTTAATTAAAAATTTATTCATCATTAAGCATTAAAAATATATAATTATTATCACTATGAGTGTAACAAAAACTAATATGTTTTGTGGATTTAGTATCCTATAAATTCATATTACTTGCGATTCAGAGATGAAAATATTAGTTTCATGATATACATATCTAACATGAACATATAGTTCGAGAAAAATATCAATGAATAATGGTGTGTTAAAATATCCCTAATAATGGATATAATGATATGTTACTTATGAAACATTTAAAAAGTGGAATTTAATGCATAGAACATTTAAAGGGTAGATATTAAGTCAATTAAGACACTTGGCCCATTTAGTTTGATTAATTTGTACCAATGATACATCAATAAACTGGTAAATATTTGTACATTATCACATTAATTGATTATTTCAATAAGATGAAAAATTTAAAGTTCATAAATAATTTATATCATATAGTAAAAAAATTTATGATTTTAAAAACGCAGGTTGAAAATGAACATGGAGTACAAATAAATTTTTTTAAAATACATAATATTAAAGAGGTCACTTTAATTTTTTTGACTAATATTCCAATACATGTAATAAAGAATCAATATACTGGACATTATAATCACAAAAAATGGGAGTTCTGAAAGGAATAAAATAGGTCTAGTTTAAAATGGATGAACTATACCAATATACATTAAACTATCAAATTTATACAAGATATAATCTTTTTTTCATAGTTATATTTATTCATAACATAATCTCAGAGATACTAGACTCAATCATGACTCAGTATGACATGTAGAATAACAATAAGAAAATAACTAAATACTAAAAAGTGATTTTTATTCCATGATTTATGACGATCAAAAAAATTAAATATGATAAATTTTCAAGACAAAGTAGAAGAATGGATATTCATATACTATTTATCAAATAATAGATTTTTTAAATCGTAGAATAAATTATTCAAAAAGTTATAGTATTTCGGTGATGTGAAAATTATCAAAAATAAACAACACATTGATATAGTATGTGAAGAATATTTTGAAAATAATAAACCAAAATGACTATATTTTTTAAATGGTAACAATGCTGAAAGTATTTTAAATAGAACAGGTACAATTGATATAGATTTAAATAAAATTAGTGATGATTATATGGTCATTGTAGATTATAAAATGAAATAAATTATATTTAATAATTATATTAATCTAGTAAATATCATTGGTAGTGATTATTATCATGTACTGAAGAGAATAATTGTGAACATTGAATTTAAAATGGCTCTTATTTCACATTTGGAACCATAGTCAATTTTAGAGGTTGTTAATCACAATGAATTGGTATGTTCAACGAATTATTAGCAATTTCAAATTTAAAAAAATTACACATCTGATCTGGTTATTAGACATGAATGGATAATATATTTAAAACAAAGTGGGTGTTTATAAATAGATGAAATGATAAAGGTGATATCTCTAGAAAAAAATGTAGCCAAGTTTTAAAGGGTTATTTACATGTGTAAGGTGATGAATATTAAGAAAAATATGTAACTATTTCAAGATGCAAAGAAATAAAAAAAATTCTTGTAGTTCTATATCATAGAAAACCCAAATTTTATCATTTGTATATGATATCTACTTTCTTAAATGGATATTATAATGAATAATTTTTTATTGAGATAATTGATGGATTAGTTATTAATTTTGATGGAACTAATGTGAATAAGAATTAGAAATTATTATATGGACTGAAATAGTGCCTAAGAGCCTAGTAAACCAAACTAGATAGTTTCTAAAAGAAATTGAATTTTTTTAAAGGAAATGTTTATTGTAAATTATTTATGAAAGTGATGAATAAAGGTACTCAAATTTTGATTATTTATGTTGCTCGCACAATTTTTCAGTTGACAAACTTAATTCATGTGTAGAATTTTTTATTCATATTGACATATACTTTTAGATATCAATGCTAATAGTCATGGATTTTATTATGGGGTTAAAATTTCCAAAAACCAATGTATGTTATTTATTTTACAAAAAAAAATTATTATGAATAATGTATTAATAAGGTCTATCTTTATGATTAAAAAGAAAATTTTCACACCCATTACAGTCATAATGGATATTATAAATATTTAATTAAGAAATGATATAAATATAAATGATTTAAAGTATCTAATTAGAGGATTTAATTATTTTCTAAATTATGGAATGATATTAAGTTTATAGTAACTTTATCTGATTGATGTTAGGGTTGTATGAAGGAATCACACATGTTAGATATTAATAAAATCACATGCATGTCAAAGGAATATCGAATTATGGTTTTACATATAAAAAAGATTGAGTATATAATTTACTTGGATTCACTGATACTGATTAGGATAGATATGGAAATTATAAAAAATCAACATCAAGTTGATATTTCTTCTTATGATATTATAGTGTGAGATGTGATATTATAAAATAGAATTACTTTACATTAAGTACAATTGATGATTAGTTTTTTATTATTTCAAATCATTATACTAAAATTGAGTGGATGATTTTTCAACTAGAACATTTGATGTGGATTGTGGAATGACCAAATATTTTTTTGATAACCAGAGTGTAAATTATCTCAGAAAGAATCCATTACGACAATCTTGATCAAAATATATTGGTATTAAATATCATTTCATCATGTTGAACATTGAAAGTAGATATTTGATGTCTGTGTACATTTCCATTAAATATCATATTGATGATATATTCCCAAAATCTAGTATATAATTTACATGGATTCACTGATACTGATTAGGATAGATATGGAAATTATAAAAAATCAACATCAAGTTGATATTTCTTCTTATGATATTATAGTGTGAGATGTGATATTATAAAATAGAATTACTTTACATTAAGTACAATTGATGATTAGTTTTTTATTATTTCAAATCATTATACTAAAATGGAGTGGATGATTTTTCAACTAGAACATTTGATGTGGATTGTGGAATGACCAAATATTTTTTTGATAACCAGAGTGTAAATTATCTCGGAAAGAATCCATTACGACAATCTTGATCAAAATATATTGGTATTAAATATCATTTCATCATGTTGAACATTGAAAGTAGATATTTGATGTCTGTGTGCATTTCCATTAAATATCATATTGATGATATATTCCCAAAATCTAGGCTATGATAATGCTTTGAATTTTAAGATATAAAATTCACTTTTAACAAAACACTCTCACTTGGGAACTCATGAGATGTCCCCCGTGGTGATTTAGATTATTTTATAAATGGTAAAGAGATAAACACAATTGTTTTTTTTTAATTTTCAATATAAATATATTGTTAATACATATAGTCGATAAAGTCAAATTATTTCAATAATTTAGGTAGATATTATCCATGTCACTTCGCCACTAATTTCATATCATCAAGAGATAATTTTCTCTCAAAAAAATTATCTTAACCAGGGAAAATTATATCTATTGAAATTAATTATGAAGGGGGATATTATTGAATTCCTTGTGATATTGAATAACCCATGGAGTGGAATTATTCAAAATGTGCGATGTGAGACACTTGGTCATGTGATATGTTTGTATTTTTTAATATTCAGGGTTTCTATAGGTTGTTTATAGTTTGAAAAACCATGTGCAGAACCGCATGAGGTGGAGTTTACAGTAGATAGAGGCACCATCCAGTCAGCACATTGTTTTTCAAATGAGTTGGCTTAACCATGTGATTCATTAAAGTGTGTGGAAGTTAAAATGTTTCCCCAACATTATTATTATTTCTTTCTGTTACTCTATTCTTTTCCTTTTTTTGATAATCCTCAACAATCCATGGAGCTCTGTTATCGTCCAATAGAAATTTTCCAATTTCCATCACAAAAGATCATTTTGGAACATCATCTTCTGCACTGAAATTATAATGGAATGTCCTTCATTCCCCCTGATTCTATTCGTCATCTCTCTTGTGGTTTGGAATGTTAATCCCATGTGATCATGTTTTCACTATTTATAAATCCTTTGATTAAAAAAACAATTTCTACTATTTTGGTTCATATTAGATGTTGGTTTTTAATTATTGAAATCCAACATGCGTAGGTAGGTGGTTGCTAGGATTCTCTCTAAATATCTGTGTGATCTAGGATGGGTACCAAAATAAAAATATGTGGGATTTCTTGGATAAAACCTTAACTAATTAATGATTTCAATTTAATTCATTTAATTTTTTTGTGAGATGATGATGAAAATTTTCATACCTCTTTAATTATATGAAGACATATTTTGGGGATTTAGATTGGTGTGCAAGATATGTTGGTTTTTAAATTTTTTTTATATTGTGTTGTAACATAATTAATTTCAAGAAATATGATGGGAGTGTCCAAGATTAAATGTGTTATTTTGATTATCATGAATATAGAAAATAGTTTTTTAGTTTGACAGAATGAATAGATATATGTTGGATGATGTTGAATATCTGAATATAGGTGATGTGATCATCCAGTTGAGATTTATGATGATGACACTGTCATAGATGAGGTATGTGATATTCATGTTACATAGAGGTTGGTGGTTACTATAGATTAGTTATGGTTGTTGAGTTTCACTAATTTTTAGAAGAAAATAGAACCATCGGAGTTGTTTGGTCGAGTTGGTGTTGACCACTCATTATGGGTGGAGGCATCCCTAGATTTACTAGCATAGGGGATAGTGTTATCCATTTTTCATTGAGGATGTTATCACTATAGAAATCCACAATTGATGCTGAGTGAGACCATTGGATTGGGGATTATGTTGTTGTGAAATTTGTGGCTGATTGTTTGAGTTTATGGTGTGTGAAACCATCATATGGGGGAGGAGGATCTCTGTGACATTGAACTTGTTTAGGATAATAGGGGGATGGATCTCACTATTTCTAGAAATTTTAATCTATTGGGCCGAATGTGATTTAATATATTTCAAAGGATCATCATTCCTCGTGACATCAGTTTTTTAATCTTATGATTATTCAGTGAATGTTTGTCTTGGTACTTGTGACGTATATATTGGGTGACCCATCAGGATGATGGATTAAATTTATATGAGGCTAAATGTGGTTTTGGTGGGAATTAGTTTCTAGGGGTCATGTTATTAGATGTGATTCAATGGTTCTTATGGTTTGACTACACAAGGATACATAAATCCTTTTCTGATATGCACTAAAGTATGTATATTCCTCCTCATGGACATTGAGCATGGGTAAAGCAAGTTATGTGTCTTTCGTCTTGAGTGTAGCTGATATTTTTTCAATATATATTCACTTGTATAAATATGGTTGTATGATGGGAAGTTGTTATTGGTATAAAAATAATTTCATACTCACACCCTTCAAGGGCCCCATGAGTTGTGTGTAGAATTTAAATTTTTGGGTTCAAGTCAATGATGGAGATCACAATCATCAACACATTGATCAGGGGTGCACATGTTCATGGGATGGATTCAAGGTGAACCATGTTGGTTATTTTCATCGATTTGGAGTTTCTTTAGGGTATTTTGATTACATCCTTATATGATTGTCCTCTACGAAATCTTCCATATTTTTTATGACATCATGGCATGTGATCATTAACTAATATGTGTATATATTTAATATTTTGGATTTTTATTTTCAATTCTTATTATTACTACCATTAGGATTAATATTTATGCTTCTATACTGTTTTATTATTATATATCCATTATTAAT
The DNA here is from genome assembly GCA_963277665.1 of Viscum album. Lineage (NCBI taxonomy): Eukaryota > Viridiplantae > Streptophyta > Magnoliopsida > Santalales > Viscaceae > Viscum > Viscum album. Next base: position 1,159,608,015 of record OY728165.1, on the reverse strand, counting down.
ATCATCACTACATGGTATATTCTTCCCATAATCACATAATTACAGCCACACTACCTATCAGTGGCCTTTGGAGTATGAGGAGGCGTGCCTAAGGACTAGTGACCCATTGGCCCAGAGCACCAATTTAGTCGCTCTATAGTCAGAGATGTACAAATGGTTTCAAAGGTGGTTTTTTCCTTTACTTATAACATGACAAGTTTTGGGTATAAAAATGGAAACCTCATTCACATGGTTACAAATTGTATAAATTTTTTATTTGGTCTTATTATTTGGTCTTAGGTATACCAGAGACTATGGTCTAATCGGTGTTGGATAAAGAGATATTTATTAGGTTTCTTTAACCCCATCCATTAGGTATATACTAAGATTACAAGGTATATAAATTTATTTTATGATGTTTTCTATTATATTTTATTCATTTCAATTTCTATTAGTGTAGTTGGTTCTTATGTTATTAGATCTTGGGATTTTGAAACATGCCTCAATTTGTTATGGGATGAGAAATTATGAATTATTGTATAAACATAAACTCTTAAGGAAATTTCATGTACTTCATATTATTTCCTAGAACACAGAATATATAAAAAGTGTTTTATATGTTTAAAGTTTCACCAAAAAGGTAAACATTTTTCTCGGGTATAGCCTTTTGGTCGAATTCTACTCAACCAGCCTAGTATTATGGATTATAGAAAGTATGATTTGTGATACTATGTTTATGGTATGTGTGTGAATGAATCTAATATTTCATGGAATGAATACATATATATAATGAGTTTTGTAAAATTTCATCCAAAATCTAAATAGCATTTTCTTTCAATGCTTCTTGATGGAATTATACTTAGCCATCCAGGTCGATGATATCTGATATTCATCATATTTGATGCATTACTCAAATATAGGTAGGTAGGGGGTCTATGAGGATGGATTATATGCGACATGGATATGGTAGGGAAGAGTAAGGGTGGTGAGATATTCTACTTGTTACATCCTTACATATTTTCGATATATATATTATTATTAATGTTATTTACCATGAAATTTAGTCTTTGTTATGGTTTCACCAAGAAGTGTTTTTATGGAGTGTTATAAGGGAAGAGATATATTTCCTCTATATCTTGAATCAGATTAGGCCTATCAGGTTCAGGGTGAGTCCTTTTAGCATCATGTTTAATATGAGAAACTAGTAGAGGCTCTGTTATAAAGGGGGAAGTCGTAGTAGATGGAAATTTATAGGCCATTTATAATCGAGATACAAAATGTTATATTGGTATGATTTATACAGATTATTGATATTGTATATTAGAGAGATGAGTTATAAATGGAATATCTGATGATGGAGTTCCATTATGAACACTCACCATTGTTTCAGGGTGAGGGTGTACTGGAATTGACACAGAACTAGATCGAATCAATGTAGTGGTTATTTTACTAGCTCAAGATACCCCCAGGTTAGAGGGTGAAGTAGTATACATATATGATTAGATAATAGGAAAATAATTGTTGGGACATACATGTATATCCTAGTAGAAATGGGGGAATATAATTAAATTATTTCAAGGATAGATTCCTTGATCATTTCTTTCCCGATACATTGTGGGTCGACTGAGGTTATGGGTTCATGAACATGCAATAGATGGACACGTTCATCAGGTATTATGCGGTTAGTTTCATAAACCTATCCTGATTTTCACCTTCTATGGTAGGTGATGGTGTCACCACGGTGAGACATTTTGAGGATGGTTTGTGGTATTCCATTACGTTGTAGGTAAACATCTTCAACAAAACCACATTCATAAGGGTAGTGAACCAGGATTTGATAACCAAGGGAAATCTGAAAAATAGAAATTATTCAATATAGGTGAAGGAGTCTGGTGATATATGTAGTGAATTTTTGGGAATCCATAAGTGAGGCCATGAGGATTCATAAGTGGGTAGTTAGGATAGAGGTTCTTGTAGTTCAATGAGGCTTTTGTTGTCAAAAGTATTCTTCTATTGTGACAACTAGGTCATGATTTGACACAATTCAAGTTACATAAGAAGGACTGATGAGAATCTATCCTAATAAGGAACTTGGATATGTTCTATATGAAGACTTCATGGTTGACATGGAGTTAGGGATTGGGTAAAACTTAGCTATAATTGTTAATACTATGAGTAGTGTTGTGATCATGTATTCGGGGCTCTATTTCATGTGTAGGTCTTGTAAGAGAGAGTGATCTGGAAGTGTGGTCAGTGGTCGATAGGTGTTAATGATCCAGAGAGAGGGAATGTGTCTGTAAATTAAGCTTCAAGTTAGCTCAATGTTTTTGAACTGGTAGTCGTTATGAAGGTTAGGGATCCGACTATGGTTAGTTGTACACCTTGACCATGGAATGACATTTTTTATATGATAGATATGGGTTCCCAAGGTGTTCATGTTGTAATTGAACAAACTAGATGCAAGTAAGTATTTGGGAATCAGTTATTATGTGTACATTATATGTGATTAATAGTCATTGGGAATATTTTTGGAATGAATATATATATGTGTGTGTGTGTGTGTGTGATGTGAGTTTAATTAAGAGCATTAGTGTGAAGCATGACATTTGGGGATTGATTGCAATGTATGACTCATGTTGTCATTAATGAAATGGATATGATGGAGAACCTTAGGACGATGAGGAATAATGGTGTATTATATTGGGGTCTGTATATCTAGTAGATGGTTAGTGGATCCATCAAAATGTATTACCGGGTCTGGAAATGGTCGGGCCGGTAATTTATAAGGTCGGGAGCACCGTAAGAGGAATTTCTCTATGACTGAGTAACCATGGTTTTCCAGGAATATATTTTTTATATGGGTGTGTTTGGTAAAATCTTAGTGTGAGACCCAAATAGATCAGACATGAGGTATTTTAATGTAGGGAGTTTGTTATGTCCTATTTTTTTATAATGTCCCAGTCATGACATATAGTAACATTAAATAACATTTATGGAATATTTTACATATAATACAAATTGACCCCCATGTACCATATTAGACAAGTACCATTAAAACATGGAAACATGAAAAATAGAATATATGTTTTCTAAACTATATCTCACTTGGTTCTTCATGACTAAGACACTTCGTATACACATCATACATAATATGAAACTTCATATCCATGGGAAGAAAACACGAAAATGGGTGATCTCAAATGCTCAGTAAGGGAAAAGAATTGATACCAATGAACATATACATGATAATTGGAGAATGATAATGGGATCAAAAAATATTATGATCATAACAGATATATCAATGATAAAAAATGAATCAAGACATAAAGATTAAAATTTCATAAGACATTAATCAAACGTAAATAAAGAACATATGCCATGAAATCATAACATAGACATAAAACATGGAATTTTGGAAAACACATAATCATATAATATGATTTCTATATTATACAAGACATCACATCCAAGACCATATTAGTGGTATGGGTTCACTCCACATACCATATTTGTAGTCATGTTTTACTCCCATGGATATCTTAGTCACATGAGTTGAATCCTCATAGTCATGGTTCACTCCCATTACCACCTTAGTAGTCAATGATCATTCCTAAGACCATTTTTTCTATATCATTAGATATAAATATTAACCAAATGCATTGGAGGAGGATTTAGGTACCGGTAATATCATAATTAAATCAAACATTAATGTTCCACAAAATCATAAATAACTATTACCCATGAAATTAAATGGGTGTCATAAAACCCAAATTGAACCTTAGCCTATGGAAAAAGAAATTTTTTTCATAATAATTTCATAAAATCATAACCCTTGAAAATAAGTGGGTTTCATAAACATATATCCAATGAAATTAAGTGGGTTTCATAAACATAATTTCATTAATACATAAACTGTTAAGAAAAATAATATGAATAGAACATTTAGATCATTTACAAAAAATGCATGAGTAACACCAATGGATTTCATATTAGATGGGAAATAATTTTAAAAGATATTTTAAAATTAATTCATCATGAAATTATCCTTTCTATATTAAGAAATGATTTATAAAAGGGGAATATTTTTAAAAACCATTTTCATTAAAATAAACATGGAAACATATAAATGGATAATTTAAAACATTTTTGGAATCCATTTTCTGTTGAAAATGTTTAGAGGACCTTGAAGACCTTTTAAAAATTATTTTTCATTGAATACATATATAAGACTCTTGAAAACAATTTTAAACCCATTTCATTGAAAATAGATTTTAAAAACATCTTCTTAAATATTAACATAATGATCATTGAAAGGTAGAATCAAGTAATTGACCAAGGTTATATTGGTACAAGATATATGAGGATAATAGAACATTTATTTTTCATGGTGAAAAGATTAAGAATGTTCCTTGACTATAAATCAACTACAAGATTCTCATTTTAACACTTTTCTCATAAAATGTGTAAAAAGGGTAAAAATTTATTTTAAATTTCCTAGGAGGATTATAGAATTTTTATGGAATCCTTAATATAAAAAATGGATTTGAAGGAACATATATCCAACCAAAGAGAGAGGTATAGTCAAATTTTCTTAAAAACATATTCTTAATTATCTTATGTACCTAAGAGTGGAAAAAATGGTAATAATTCATGAATAAATCAAGACTAATCATAGGATAAGAAAATTATCGATTGTTCCTGAAATATGGGTCTTCTGATTTTCTCAATAAAACCAAAATAATAAAAAAAAATATCAATAAATGGTCTGATTATTTCAATAAAATCGTACCACATTGACTTTGAATCATACTAACCATGTAGGAATAACAAATTACATGGAATTTAAAATAACAAAAATATACTTATATTCATGATATAACATTTCAAATGTAGTTTATACACTTCATATACAAATATGTTACATGGAATGTATCTCAAAGAATGAAATTTGAGACAAAATTAATTTAATGATTTGGTAACTTTTGAAACCTAAACCACCTGATAGAAAGTTCATAAAATGGTTTTTAAATACACCAAAAAATAAGTGATAGGTGAATAAGGCATGTATCTCATTGAAATAAATAGTGAGATGAAATTCCTTTACATTATCTCTTGACTCTCGTCGTAATCGTTAAATAAAAATATATAATAACTATAAATTTATTATACTTCTATTAAATCGATTTTATTATTTCAAATACCATATATGGTTTTATTATGGATTTATATTACCTATTTGTTACCAAATATTTATTAAGGTTTCACTTCAGGTAATATCCACTTTATTTTTCGCATGTGTCTCTATTTGTTATATCATGAATCCTTATAATTATATCATTATTTACAAAATGTAAAAAATTATTTAAATATAATTTCCATTTAGTATATTTTTATTATAATAATACATAGAATATATATGTATGAATGGAAATAGAAAATTCATGTAGATGGTAGGTCATATTTATTCATGAACGCTATTTCCATTTAATTGTAATGTTGAAAGAAAAAAAGTAAAGGACATGAATGTGTATATATGTATATATATCATTATCAAAGTAGCTCTATTATATTATATATATATATATAAACTAAATTCATCCTTAATAAGATCAATCTAGTGTATTAATGAATCACATCGCTTTGAGGGGGTGGTATTCTGCACTTCCCTAAATGAAATTATTATTTTAGCACAAAATGGATGGTATAATGATGTGTATTAAAAATAATTAAAAAAGATTTAAAACATAATAAATATAGTATATAACACATATAAACATTGTATTAATAAATAATTCCCCCATTAGTGGTGGTAATGGAAAAAGGAACAATCAATGTTTAATGAAGAGGTAGTTCATCGTATAAATTAACATTATATATGTTACCCATTATATGGAAGTCTGTGTACATGTAAGTTGAAACCCCATAATAAAATCAACCTATTATATTTAGGGTAATATTTCTGTTATAAAAGCATGGAATAAGAATATATGATATAGGGTAGAAATAAAATTAAAGAGTTTGAGGAAGGGTGTTAAATCTTAATCGGGTAACATCTTTGGGTTTATACCATAGGACTTCCTTGGAAGGAATTATACCCGAGGATGGCTTAAATGAGTAATTGATTTATTTTGGGGATATATTTGGAAATCGTTTTCAAGCAAAATTTTATAAACATATGTGGGGAAGTGGAATGATAGGAGGCATTTTATAGTGGAGAGGGAGTGGAACATTTATAATATTTTCAAAAATGGAAATATCATCCAGGTTTTTTTATTTAAAGTTGACCCAGTAGTGGTAAAAAATAGATAAAAGGGATTTTAGGGTTTAAATATGGACATTCAATGGATTTTGGACATGTATATAGGTAATATTATTCCTTCAGATTATGTTTTAGTCCGTTTTTTTAATCTTAATTTCATCTTAATAATTGTAATTAATTTTAATTACCTTAACTAACCTTTTTGGCCCAAAAATAAGATGATATTATTAGAAATTGTAAATTATGATGATCATAAATATGTAATAAATTTTTATAAATTCCAATCGTATAATTAGGAGAAATTATTTAAAATTTCATCTTAGATATTGGATTACTATACATGTTTATAAAGTAAAAACATTCAAAAGTTTGCTTTTTTATAGTCAATTTCAAAGTGAAATTGATTAAAATAACCTCAATTGGATTTATATATAAAAAATTGATCTAATTAATATTTTTGAAAAAAAAATAAAATATAATTTAACTATATAAATTAATTATATGAAAATTTTGTTTTGAATTAAAATTCGGTTTTTTTGACAATTCATTAAAAAAAATTAAAACTTCTGAGAAATACACAAAAAAATCACAACTAACCTATTTTTTATTTATATTTCAGAAAAAAAAAAATTTATTTTGACATATAAAATGTATTAAAGTTCCAAAATTTAGATTTAATGTAGGTTCACAATCAAAAGGTAGTAAAATTACCATAATAAAAATATAGGTTTTTATGTATAGAACTTGGATTGTTCTTATCATTGGCCTATAAAATTTATTAGATGAATACCCAAAAAATTATATTGAGTATTATAAATAAATATATAAAATTAATATCATTTACTAATATTAATTAATTAAATTTATTAGGATAAAATAACTTTGTGATGATAAAAAAATATTCTATAAAAATATTCCATTTAAATTCAATTTGACCATTGTAAATTATGAATTCATTTTTGTAAACCATAGGTTTTCATATGTTATTTGTTACTATTCCTAACCTATAACTTAAAATTTATTTTATGTCATAACATATTAAATAAAAATAATGTAATAGTATATCATTTTGTAAAATTTGGTCTTATGTGTTATGCAAGCCATCGCGGAAAGTCATCCTTTGATGTAACATAAGATAACTTTAGTGTTACATATATATAAATATAACCTTTATATTGTGTTTAGTGAGTTATTAAATTGGAATTTCATATAACACATTCCAAAATTAGTTCTTAAATATATATATATATATAATAAGAATTTTTAGTGTAGTGTGAAATCAAAAATATCCATATTACTAAATTAATATGAAAAAACAATTCATAAAATATAGGGGGTTACATTCTACCCCCATTAAAATTAATTTCTCCATAAAAATTCATCTCCGTTATCAAAGGATTAATAATTAAAAGATTCCTTCATAGAAACCCTTGTTTTATAAGAAATACTTAATCTTCCTTTAGAAAAAATAATGTCGGAAACATGACATTTATCCAATGTAATGTCTAACTAGGTTTTCAAATAGAATAACATTGGGGGGATGTTAAAATAAGGCCTTAGATTAAAAGTGTAAATATTAGGGAGTGATTGAGGTCGTCAATCTCAAATAATAAATTTTTTATTCATAATTTTAACTGAAAAACTACTCAATAACTAGTACATCGTGTGGGATACTGGTAGGTGTGAAACCCTTACTATCCTTTAGTCAAGGGTTCATGATCCATGTCCCTATCAGACTTGATTAGTTGTTACTCTACATATGAGATGTCCTTTTCAAAAAAGGCACTAATATAATTTTCAAAATAAATATTATTGAAATCTGTTAGATAAAATTAATCACCTGATAGCCTTTTAGATAAGGTTTCCAATACAACCTCAATATATAAATAATTCATCTAATGTTTAATATAAACATTCCATAAATGGTTAAACATAAAACCCTAAAAAATACAAATTCCAAAAAATTATAAGGAGTCAAAAAATCATCATAACATTGACCCGCATATATCAAAAAAGTGGATGTTTGTTTTAACATTCCAATCATTTGAATACCCTCATAATAAATCCTCACGAAACATGGTAAAAACCATATTTACCATAAAAACTTTTCTAAACATAAATACTTCCTTATTATTTAGTTTTGTAGATATATTCTTTAAATCTAAGAAGTTTTAAACTTCATCCTTGATGACTTAAACACCTTTTTCAATCAATCAATAATCAAATCCAGGGTTATTAGTGCTATCTAATTTACATTATCCTAATAAATTATATCACTATCCATGTGAAACAAAAATTTCTCAACATATTTATCACATTAAGGGTTACCTTCCATTAATAAAAACATCACTTTACCATGTATTAATCACCACTAAAAATATTATTTTCTATCTTGAAGGAAAATTTATACTAATAACACTTATATATTTCATGATTCATTTTACATAATCTTTGAATTCCAAAACATTAGTACTTTACTCATCAAACATTATTCTAAAAACATTATTCAGGCATCGTCAAGATATTCCTTACAACATTAATTACTAAAATATGGAATATCAATAACGTCTCATGGTATCTAAACCTCAATATAGTCATTCTTCTTATGATTAATGTAAAAAATAAAAGAAAAACATCACAATCCTTTCACATTCTACTTGTGGTCTCATTGTCTTCAAAAGTATATCCAATACTCATACCTACTTCCTTATTCTCTTCATGATATTACCACTTGGGAGATTTATTTTTCTAATGACCATAATTTTAACATACAAAACATTTATTTTTAGTCATGTTCCTTCTAGTTCTCTGCATTAATTAAAACCCAAAAGAATAAGGTGAGAAACACATATCATAGAAAAAACCTAATAGTCCTGACAAATTACTTATATGAAATCTAAATCAGGACAACTACAATTTAATAGATAAATCATTAGGATTATACCAGTTTATTAATATATAATCATATTATATTCCAACCCATCATAATGGATCATAATGTGTGTGAATTTCCAAAGTATATCCCATGGGAGTTTCACACAAGGTGCGTATTAAGACCCTTTTTTATGTATCAGATTACCTTGATTCAGGCCTGAGATATCTTGTTGGAGTTGCTAACCCTATATACATCTATACGATAACAACATCAACTTTTAGTGTATATAAATGGATTTATTTCTAGGAAACAACTCACTCTCTATTTTACCAAAATTCCATGACATTCTCAAAAACATTTCTTTATCCTTAAACTCATCATTAGACATGTCCTTAGAGTTATTACTAATGTTTTATCATCATAGTTTACAATTTATAAATAATAATTTTATATGATACCAACAATAATGACCCAATTTTGAAATACATTAACATCACATCACATTTGCAGAATTCTTAAAACATAATACAAATAGATGCCCATTGGCTGTATTATTCTATTGCATTTGAATACCTGGAAACATGGAAATTGTTACATATCTGAGTTAAATAATCTCCCACTAGTTTCTTATTGAATATAAATATTCTTACACACATCATACCTAATACACATCTTCATAACCTATGGAAGGATTAATTTAATGTGGTTAGATTAGATTATCTGTAAGGGTAACGAAGGGGTACATGTAAGCTTAAACACGAGCATGGGAATATGTGAATGTGATCAAAACATTCCAATAGAATACCATAAATATCAATAATCACAAAAATGAATCATTACAAAAAACATGATATTTCATAATACAAGAATCAAAATTATGTAAATAACATAATCCAAGAATTCATAACATAGAAATATAACATATAATTGTTTCAAACAAATAAACATGTATTATTATTTAACTATTATCCATGTAATCTCTTCCAAGGATATATTAATATATTGGGTTCACTCCCTATTCCATATTTGGTAATAATGGTTCAATCCCATGGACATATGATTGGCATGAGTTTACTCTTTATAACATCTCAGAAGAAATGGTTCACTCCCATAGACATATTAGTTGTCAAGGTTCACTCCCAAGACTATATTATTTTATATCATGATATAAAATATTTAACCAATGCATTATAATGAGATATAGGTCCCAAAAATTTCATAATGAATTCATACATACAGGTTCTATAAAATCATAAACAATCATTCCCCAGGAAATTAAATGGGTATCATAAATCTGAAATCATGCCTTAAACTATGGGAAAAGTAACATGTTTCAAAATCATTTCATTAAATAATAACCCGAGAAAAGAAGTGAGTTTCAAAGACAGATAAACAGTGACAACAAGTGGGTTTCATGATCATAATGTCTTAAATACATGAACCATTTAGAGAAACAATGTCAATATAATCATTGGATAATTTATTGGAAATTCATGGGTAACATTAATGGATGCCATATTAGATAGTAATTAATTTTGAATTGACTTTTAAAAACACTTCATGAATAAATTATTCATTATCATTAAAAATAATATTATTAAAACATAAAATATTTTGAATACTATTTTTCATGAAAATAAATATTAAAACATATAAATAGATCCCTCAACATGTTTTGAAAATAAATTTCTTTTAAAACATTCTAAAGGATCTTCAAATCATTTTGAAACTTGTTTTTCCTTTAAATCATTTAATATAATCTATTAAAACATATAAGACAATTTATATGAAAATATATTTTAACAAAAACTTCATAAAATTAATCTATTAATCATTCAAAGTAAACTTCAATTAAATTATGCTAGGTGAATCCATACATTTCGGGCGAGGTAAAAAGAACATTCTTTATGCATAGTAAAATGTTTCAAAAAGTGATATGATTGAAAAATGACTAGAATATTACTTTATTAAACCCTTTTAATTTAAAATATAAAATGGATTAAATTTAAGTTAAATATCATAAAATAATAATACAGTATTATTGGAATCCTTTTTGGAAAACATGGTTTTTATGAAACCAAGAATTTCAACTGACGATAGAGGTAAGGTCAAATTGAAATAAAAACATGTCATTAATTATATAAATTTTAAAAGAGAATAAATAATGTTTTTAATATATAAATAAATCAATACTAACTATATTAGAGTAAAATTAATTATTTTTCATGAAATATAGATTATATTATTTCATAAATAAAATCTTGGTCATAATCAATATCTTAAAACTGTTAGATTGTTCCAACAAACTCAAACCACATGGTTGTGGTGAATTACACTACTCATGTAGGAAAATGAAATAAAATAGAGATTTAAATAACATAAAAAGGTTATTCAAGATATAAAATTTAAAATTAAGATTATACACATCATATAAAAATATAAAACATGGCATGTGTCCCAAAGAAGGCATATTGAGACAAAATAAATTTACCTATTTGGTAACTTTTGAAACATAAAACCCATGATAAAAATATAATAGAATATATATGTAAATACAAAATAATATAATTATAATTATAATATAATAAATTTCTGTTATTTATATACACCACGAAAAATAATTGAGTGGTTAATAAGGCATGTATCTCAAAGAAATAATGAGTGAGATGAAATTCCCTAACCTTGTGTCTTGACTCTCATCATACTCATTCAAACATATATTATAATAAATATAAATCTATTATAAATATATCAAATATCCATATTATTATTTAAAATATAATATATGGTATTTATGGATTTATATTACCCACTTGTAATCAACTATATGTTAAGGTTACACTTCAAGTAATATCCTCTTTATTTTTTACATGAGTTATAATTTGTTATATCTTTGGACCTTATAATTATATCATGATTTACAGAATATAAATAAATATTTATATATAATTTATATTAATTTTATTTTAATTATAATAATCTATATAATATATAATTATCAAATTGAATTCAACATTCACAAGGACGGTATGTCGTACGTACGCATGAACGTTTTTCTGTTTAAATATATTTTTCAATTAGAGAATATAGAAGACATTTGTGTGTATATATATCATTATTATATTGTATTTATTAAATCATATATATCATATATACTCAATAAATCCATCCATAGTACATTACATGTATTGTATGAATGAATCACATCTCTTTGAAGGGGCGATAGTCCACACTTTTATTAAACAAAATTATCAAATTAACACAAAATATAAATTATAATGATATGTGTTTTAAAAAAGAATTATAGAAGGATAAAGGATTAATAAATATAATTCATAAAATATATAAACCTAATTTCTATCATAACATACACAATGATAGGTGGTAAATTAAAAATTAACAATCATCGTTTAGTGAGGCGGTAGTTCCTCGTACATGTAAACAGTATGTTAGTTACCCATTATATAGAAGCATGTGAAATTGTAGATTAAAACCATAGAATAAAATAATACAAGTAAATTTAGGATATTGTTTCTACTATATAATCATTTAATGAAATATTTTAGGAATTTTTGTAGGATAATAATTTTGATAGAGTGTGTTACGACATAACCAGGTACTCCTAATCATTTTCACCAAAGGGATTCATTCGAATGGTTTCTACCTAAGGGATGATTCAATGAAGAATTTTGGAATTTCAAGGTTATATTTTGGTATATTTTGGTAGAGGAAATTTTTCTTGAGTTATTTTAGGAAGTGGGTGGAGATGAGGTTGTTATAGTGGAGGAGGAGTGACACTCCTGTAATATTTCAGAAAGGGGAACCCCCCCCCCCCCCACATTTCTTTTATTCAGTGTTAATACAATAATAGACCAATTTTTGTAAAAGTGGGTATATGGTCTATATATTTCCATTATTTTTATTTTGGATATGTTTATAGATCATATTAGGCCTTACGATTTGTGTTTACTCCTTTAATAGTCTTAATTTAATGTTAATAGTTGTAATTAATTTTAATTGCCTACTATAATATTTTTGGTCAAAAACTAAGTTGATATTCTTAAAAAATATAAATTAATATTATTCAAAATATTTAATCCATTTTTCCAAATTCTAATAACATAATGATTTTTGAAATTAATTTAAATTTAATCCCATAAATCGATCGGCAATGTCGTTTTTTAATTAAAAACATTCAAAAGATTGCTTTATTTTTACAAGTAATTGCAAAGTGAAACTGATTCCAATGACCTAAATTCTATTAATTGATTATAAATTAATATAATTAATATTTAAAAAAAACATGAAATATTATTTTACTATATAAATAAATTAGAAGAAAAATATGATTTGAATTAAAATTCTGTATTTCTAACTATTTATCAAAAAAAATAAAACTTCTTAGAAAAATAAAAAAAATTCATCCTAACGGAATTTTAATATGTTTATTTAAAAAATGAATTTATATGGAAATATAATAATCATTAAATTCACAACATTTATATTTATTATACGTACACCATCAAAAGGTGGTAAATGTACCTTAATAAAAAGATTGGTTTTAATGAGTAAAATTGAATTGCTTCCTTTGTTATTCCTATAAAATATATTGGATGAATTTCAAAAACATGTTATTTAATGTAATATATATATATATTATTAATATCAAAATCAAATTATAATTAATTTTATTTATTAGTATAACAAAACTTTATGATTATAAAGATAGTTTTCTATAAATAAATTCCACTTATATTCAATTGGTTCATTATGATTAACAAAATAAATTTTTATGAAAAGAAATGGTTTTAATACGATTGTTATTAGTATTCATAACCTATAAAATAATAGATAATTTAAGTCATTATATATTAAATAATAATATATTGGGTTTTTTAAACATTGCCTTGCGTGTTATGTAAGACGTTGAGGAAATATTGTCTTCCGTATAATGTAAGCTAACATCAGTGTTCCATACATAAGAAGAAAATTGTAAAATTTCACATATCACCTGATTAACATCAAACTGGGTACACCTCAATAAAAACATACTAATTTAATATATAAATATATATATTTACTATTTTTAGTGTTTCATGAAATGAAAAGTATAAGAAATTATAAATATATTTAAAAAAACTAATTCTCAAAATATAGGGGTGTTCCATTTCTTTAGCATGTTTTAATTACTATGTAAATTTGAATTTTATTTTTGTTAGATATTATAACATTAAATTGGGTTTTAGGGCATAATTTCAAGAAAATAAATGTGTTAGTATATTGTTTTTAGATGGTGTTTTAGGCTCGGTGAGTTCCTCAGGGTCCTATATTAGTTTTATGCGTGTCAGGCCTTGAAACCTAATTTTTCAAAATGTGTAGGAAGAGGTGTAATTTTTTTAAAAACATGCGGCTCCTTAGAGGAATATATGAACCCCATTTTTTTATATAGAATGGGCAGTCCAGATTTTTTGGGTGGGGAACAAAGCCATGTGAGATTAATGCACTTTGATAGAGGTTATCAACATAGGCCGCACATTGTTTGATAATCCATTTTCCTAGCCATATGAGGTGGAGGTGCCTTTGGATTGTGGAACTATGTATTTAGGTAATAGTTAGTCAAATTGTGTGTCTTAACCATGTGTTTCATTAAAGGGTCCGAAATTAAAAAATTTCCCCTCCCTTCTAATATCCTCATTCTTCCTCCTTTATTCTCCCATGTAGGTACATCCTCTAGTAGCTGTGGAGCTTATTTCTTCTCAAATAATCTTTTTACAATCTCCCTCATACTAGCTAGGATTCAAACACAATTAGGTTCATTGGTATCACTAAACTAATTCCTTCATTTTTCATTCTTAAATAAATTTTCCATCATTTTTGAGAATGAAAATTCCCCAAGACCACATTTACCCTATATTTTGGGGCTTGTCTAAAATACCAATTAATATCATTTCAGATTGGATTATAGGATAACATTATATGAGTGAAAACCTACAAGATTAAGGTAGGTGGTCCCTTGTTTTATCATTAAAGATATGAATGTTATGGAACACATAACTAAATTTTTATTTGTGGGTTGTCTGGGTGAAACCCTTGATAAATTAAAGATTATAATTAATTAATTTTTTAATGTTTTGAGAGGCCTATGTGAATGATATTAACTCATTATTTTTATTAATATAGGTTTGTGGATTTTACACTAGTGCAGAAAACGTTTTTTACGTCACCATTTTTTACGTCGGTTATATAAACCGACGTTATAATATGTAAAACGAGGTTTTTTACGTCGGTTATTTATTAACCGACGTAAATATTTGTATTCGGTACACCTTTAACGTCGGTTGTTATTATAACCGACGTTATTAATCGCGCGGCTTCGTTTTTTACGTCGGTTATAACAATAACCGACGTAAAAAACGCGGTTTCCGAAGGCTTTTTTACGTCCGTTATTGAATAACCGACGTAATAAACACGGTTTTTGAAGGCTATTTTACGTCGGTTATTTTATAACCGACGTAAAAAAAGAATCCGCAGATGTTTTTGACGTCGGTTATTCCATAACCGACGTAAAAAAAGGCGGATTTTGAGCCCTTTATAACGTCGGTTATAAACTAACCGACGTAACAAATGAATCGGAGGAAGGTTTTTACGTCGGTTATTGAAATAACCGACGTTATAAATGTTTTTAAAACAATTATCACGTCGGTTATTGAATAACCGACGTGATAACTCATTTAAAATTTTACCCAGACCCGTGGATTGTCATTCGCGAGTTTACCTTCGACAGTCGCGACTCGTCTCTCTCGCGCGTAAACCCGAATCGGCTCGTCCATTTCGTTGGTTTAGATTCGTTTTGCGATCATCGTTTCTCATATTTAATATCCTCGGATCAATCATCTAAACTCGCAGCACTCAGGTAATCCTCCCACACGTTCGTTTTTTTTCGGGGATAGTATATATATATGTGTTGTGATTTTTTTGTTGAAACTAGCTATGATTCTTCGATTGCGAACCCTTTTAACTCGTTTTGGCACCATAATCTTATTTATCATCCCTAGATCTATTTGTTCGACTTGCAATATTGAGTAATTTTATGATTTCACTAATTTTTCATCGTTTTCTATAAATCCCCGAGAGGGTTGGGGCGTGTCCATTTGGATGGGTTGCCCTTTTACAGTTGTTACTACTTTATTCACACACAACCATGGCATAGGTGCATGGATTTGGGGTCGGGGGGTGTCCAGGGGGGTTTACAATGGGGTGGGTGGGTGTGGGGGGCTGTCCAAGGGTGTGGGTGGGTGTTGGGGGGTGTCAAGGGGGGTGTCCAAGGGGGTAGGGGGTGGGGGTGGTGTTTAGGAGGGGTGGGGGGCTATCCAGAGGGTTGGGGGGTGTCCAGGGGGGTGTCCAAGCAGGTCGGGGGTGGGGGGTTGTGTCCAGGAGGGGTGGGGGTGCTTTCTAGAGGGGTCGGGGGCTGTCCAGAGGGGTTGGGGGGTGTCCAGGGTGGTGTCCAAGGGGATGGGTGGGTGTGGGGGGCTGTCCAAGGGGGTGGCGGCCTGTCCAGAGGGGTCGGTGGAGTGTCCAGGGGGGTGTCCAAGGGGGTGGATGGGTGTGGGGGGCTGTCCAAGTGGGTGGCGGCCTCTCCAGAGGGTATTTGGGGTTGTCCGGGTGGGTGGGGGGGCTGCCCAGAGGGTTGGGGGATGTCCAGGGGGGTGTCCAAGGGGGTAGGGTGTGGGGGGTGGTGTCCAGGAGGGGCGGGGGGCTGTCCAGGTGGGTTTACAAGGGGGTGGGTGGGTGTGGGGGGCTGTCCAAGGTTGTGGGTGGGTGTTGGGGGGTGTCCAGGGGGGTTTCCAAGGGGGTAGGGGGTGGGTGGTGCTGTTTAGGAGGGGTGGGGGCTGTCTAGAGGGTTGGGGGGTGTCCAGGGGGGTGTCCAAGCAGGTCGGGGGTTGGGGGTTGTGTCCAGGAGGGGTGGGGGTGCTTTCTAGAGGGGTCGGGGGCTGTCCAGAGGGGTCGGGGGGTGTCCAGGGTGGTGTCCAAGGGGATGGGTGGGTGTGGGGGGCTGTCCAAGGGGGTGGCGGCCTGTCCAGAGGGGTCGGTGGGGTGTCCAGGGGGGTGTCCAAGGGGGTGGATGGGTGTGGGGGGCTGTCCAAGTGGGTGGCGGCCTCTCCAGAGGGTATTTGGGGTTGTCCAGGTGGGTGGGGGGGCTGTCCAGAGGGTTGGGGGATGTCCAGGGGGTGTCCAAGGGGGTAGGGGGTGGGGGGTGGTGTCCAGGAGGGGTGGGGGGCTGTCTAGAGGGGTCGGGGGGTGTCGAGGGGGGTTTACACATCGATTTGTTTTATATTTCAAAATTGTTTACATTCAAATTATGATTTTTTTCATATAAAAATATATTTGTCTTATCTAAAAAATATATATATTTTTGCTATTTGTTATAGGTAATAATGAGTCGAAGTTGGATTACGGCACATCGAATGAGCAATGAATATGAGGAAGGTGTTGATGCCTTTTTGGAATTTGCTAAACGAAATGTTCCAAGTAGTGACATTTTTTTCTGTCCATGCCTGAAATGTCTGAATATGAAGAAGATGAAAAGTAGAGAGATAAAAGATCATCTTATTTGTCATGGTTTCAATCCGAGTTACAACCCTTGGATTTGGCATGGCGAAACTGGACAGAATGTCACTGATGATAATGAATCGCAAGATGGTAACTCCGATGGAATTGAAGAAATGATTCGCGATATTGTAGCAGAACAAATTGAGATAGAACCGACAGTTGCACGTCTATATGGTGATGCCGAAAAACCATTATATCCTGGTTGTACAGATTTTACGGTTTTGTCGGCGGTGTTAAGATTGATTAACCTGAAGGCGAAACATGGATGGAGTGACAGAAGTTTTACAGAGCTGCTACAATTGATGAAAGACATTCTTCCAAAAGATAACGATCTTCCAGATTCACATTATAAGGCCAAAAAAATATTATGCCCGATGGGATTGGGATACAGGAAAATACATGCCTGTCCGAATGACTGCATTATATATAGGAAGGAATATGAATTTCTGAAAGAGTGTCCTAAATGTGGGACATCACGGTATAAGGTGAAAGAAAAATCACAAGCTGATGTAGAGATTACAAAGCTCCCTTCAAAGGTATTTTGGTATCTTCCTATAATTCCTCGTTTCAAACGTTTATTTGCTAATTCACATGATGCAAAAAGGTTAAGATGGCATGCTGATGAGCGGGTATGTGATGGAAAAATACGTCATCCAGCTGATTGTCCACAATGGAAGAAAATTGATGCCCAGTACCCTACATTTGGAAATGAAATTAGAAATATGAGACTAGGCTTGTGCACAGATGGAATGAATCCATACCGAACCCTCAGCAGCACACATAGTTCATGGCCTGTTTTATTGGTAATTTAAAACCTCTCTCCTGAAGTTTTTATGAAGCGCAAATATGTCATGTTGAGTATCATGATCTCTGGTCCAAAGCAACCCGACAATGATATTGATGTATACTTGTCACCGCTGATTGATGATTTGAAACTGTTATGGGCTGATGGTATTAGGGTGTATGATTCTTATAAAATGGAATATTTTCAACTGCATGCAATGCTTCTATTCACTATAAATGACTTCCCAGCATATGGAAATTTGTCTGGATACAGTGTTAAAGGGCATAAAGCATGTCCAATTTGCGAACAACAGACGTCATATTGTCAATTGCATCATGGGAGGAAAACAGTGTACATGGGTCATCGAAAGTTTTTGCCTATGGATCACCCTTATAGAAGACTAAAAAAGGCATTCAATGGCTCACAAGAATTTGATACTGCTCCTCAATCTTTATCCCCAGAATTGTATTTTGAGAGGGTGAAAAACCTTGATGTGACATTGGGAAAGACACAGAAATCTGGTAATGATAGACATATTTGGAAGAAAAGGTCAATATTTTTTGAGCTACCATATTGGAGGTATCATGAAGTCAAACATAATATTGATGTCATGCACGTGGAGAAGAATATCTGTGATTCTTTGATCGGAACATTGCTAGATATTAAAGGAAAGACAAAAGATGGGTTGAATGCAAGGTTAGACCTACTGTTAATGGGAATACGTTTGGAGTTAGCTCCCACTCCTAAAGGAAGACGAACATTTCTTCCCCCGGCATGTCATACATTATCGAAGAGGGAGAAAAGTAGCTTCTGTCAGTGTCTTCATGATATCAAAGTGCCTCAAGGTTATTCTTCAAATTTAAAAAATTTTGTCTCATTGAAAGACTTGAAGTTGATAGGTATGAAATCACATGATTGTCATGTCATGATGCAACAAATTCTACCAGTTGCACTGCGTGGAATATTGCCCATCCGTGTCAGAAAGACTATAATGAGGTTGTGTTATTTTTTCAATTCAATTTGCAACAAGGCGATTGATGTGAATGCTTTGAACATTTTGGAAAAGGATGCAATTTTTATACTTTGTCATTTGGAAATGTATTTTCCTCCAACTTTTTTTGATATGATGGTGCATTTAATGATTCATCTGGTTCGAGAAATAAGACTTTGTGGACCTGTATATCTTCGTTGGATGTATCCTTTTGAAAGGTATAAGAAAATATTAAAGGGATATGTTAAAAATCCATATCGACCTGAAGCCTCCATTATTGAAAAGTATATTTCTGAGGAGGTAGCAGAGTTTTGTACGAGCTACTTGGCTACGGCGCAACACATAGGTTTGCCTCCATCTCGCCATGAACGGGTTAATAATGAGGGAAAGGGGATTCGTGGCTTGAAAGTCAAATCACTGTCAGCTGAACATATGAAGAAGTTAGAATCATACATCTTGAATAACATAGCTTATGTTCAACCGTATATCACATTGCATATTAATGAGTTGAAACAATGTCATCCAAAGAAGAAAGAAATGTGGATTTTGAATGAGCACAACAAAACTTTTTTGCCATGGTTTAAAAAGACCTTGCTTGGTAGATCAGATGTATCAGAGACATTAAAATGGATAGTGGGTGGTCCATCTTTAAATGTGATAACATGGTCCGCTTATGACATTAATGGCTATACATTTCATACGAAAGCTCAGGACAACAGAAGTGCAGTTCAGAATAGTGGTGTATTGGTGTTTGCAGAAGCAATGCATTTTTCGAGTGCTAAGGACAGAAACCCAATTTCGGCATCAACTGCATATTATGGAGTGATTGAAGACATATGGGAGGCTGATTACTTTAAAATTAAAGTTCCCGTTTTTAACTGTAAATGGTTTATCGGTAACAACAGTGTCAGACACGATGAATTTGGAATGACACTTGTTAATCTGAATAGATTGGAAGACACAGCTGATTCTTTTATAATGGCAACACATGCCAAACAAATTTTCTATGTAGTAGATCAGTTAGATATGCAGTGGGCTGTTGTTTTACAAGGGAAAAACCAATATGTTGGTGAGGATGAATTTGATGAAGATGCTGATTTATGTGAGATCCCTACTTCCATGGAAAGATTAACAGAACATAATGATGAGTATGTTGAAGACATGGTTTGTGCCATAAGGAACGATCACGACGAAGGAATTTGGGAAAACAATCCAACTGTACATTCCTAAAATTACAGGTAACACAAGTTTATTTCTTGTTTACATTTAGTTTTTTCATATAATGTTAGATACTGTAAATTTTTTACTTATTAAAACATGTATCAAACCAAAACGATAAAACAATAAAAACCGTAAAGAGGAGAAGTCCTGGGCGCACCGGCTGGCCGGTGGTGGATCACCTGTTGGCCGGTGGTCCAGAACAAAGCTCTGTCTGGTCCACCGGCCGGCCGGTGCTGAGCCAGCGGCCGGCCGGTGGTCCAGACAGAGAGCCTTCCTCTCTGTCTGGTCCACCGGCGGTCGGCCGGTGGTGAGCCAGCGGCCGGCCGGTGTTCTAGACAGAGAGGAAGGCTCTCTGTCTGGTCCACCGGCCGGCCGCTGGATCACCACCTGCCGGCCGGTGGACCAGACAGAGAGCCTTCCTCTCTGTTTGGATCGCCAGCGGCCGGCCGGTGCTGAGCCAGCGGCCGGCCGGTGGTCCAGACAGAGAGGAAGGCTCTCTGTCTGGTCCACCGGCCGGCCGGTGGTCCAGACAGAGGAAGGTTGTCTGGTCCACCGGCCGGCCGGTGGTGAGCCAGCGGCCGGCCGGTGGCACCAGGCAGTGGGCAGGTCGACTGCCTGGGTCCTCCGGCTGGCCGGTGTGCTCACACCGGCTGACCGGTGGACTCAGTGAGTCCACGTTTCAGCTTTCTTGGGCCAACACTTTGGCAACCTTTTTCCTGTGTTTACCATGTTTATCATTGTTTAACATGCTTACCATATTACCAATGTTTACTATTATGTAATTTAGTACACTTTTCTATTTGTGAACTAATGTTTGTTTTTTTGATTTGATGGAAAATGACCGATCAATCAGTTGATCAGCCACATGATTCTGGAGATGAGCATATTGGTCATACATCTGGGGAGGAACATTCATATGCTCCTATTACGAAAAAGAGTTCAAAGGTTGGTAAGCGTGGGTGCACACGTTTACCAAAATTATCACTTGCTCGTACGAAGGAGGAGAGGATAGTCGTGGAGTTTGATGATGATGATCTTACTAGAGGTCCAAATGCTAATGATTTTAAGGGTTTTGTAGCAACTCAGGCTAAGAGCAAAGTAAGCATTCTCTATGATGATTGGAGAAGTGTGGATAAGGCGATAATTTCTCAGCTGTGGGAGACCATTTTGGTAAGATCTTTTGCTATTGTTTGACTGTTCTTTAAATGTTTCTAGTATATATAATATTTTTAACCTCTTTTTTATCAGATGACATTTGATATTCCTGACACTGGAGGAGTCAGGAAGAAATGCTTATCGTTGGCTGCTAGGAGATGGAGGGATTTCAAATCAACCCTCTCATCTGATTTCATTTATGGTCATAGGAGTCGTGAGAATCCATGTCGTATATATCCTTTTATAGATGAAGACACATGGAGACAATTTTTTGAAAGTAGAAGAAAAGAATCATTTTTGGTAAGGGCAATGTAAAATTTTATAAGCTTTCTTATATAAATGATCTTATTATTGTTTTGTTAATGATTACTTATTCTTAATTTACAGCAAACAAGGAAAGCTCATCAAGAGATCCAATCTAAAAATGTATACCCTCATAGTTTATCTCGGGGAGGGTATGCATTATTGGAAGAACAAATGATGGAAGAAAAATTTCAACATCTAAGAGCTGAGTCTTCAAGCTCTGGAGAGGTGGCCCCTCCATCCCCTCCATCTAGACATGAGAAATGGAAAAGAGCTCGGAAGGGCAAAAAAGGACAATATCTTTCGGAAGAATCGAGACTCGTAGTTGAGAGGATTGTAAGATATCTATTTTATTTATTTAAGTTTACTATTTTCGTCATATATTTCCAATCATTATAGAAATGTTCAATTAATTATTACAGGACTCTCTTGAGGAGCAGAGTTCATAGGGGACATTTACACCATCTGGGAGGGAAGATATTTTATCTGTGGCATTGGGAAAGCCCGAACATCCTGGCCGTGTAAGAGGATATCCGGCAGGTGTATCGGTAAGAAAAGTGTTGCCACGTTCCTCAACTTCTAATGTTGAGGGAGTTTATAAAAAAAATAGAATCCTTGGAGGCTGAAGTCCATAATATTAATGCGACAATGGAGGAAAAGATTAGAGCATCGGTGCAGTTAATGTTTGCAGACTTGCAAAGACAATTTCAGGGTGCAGCTCCCACTCCACCTCTCCCAGTAGCTCCCACTCCCCCACCTCAGCCTGCGGACCCCATTTTTGATCCTCCTCCTCCGCCGCAGCTACCTACTTATTGTGAGTTGTATGTTGATGATCCTCAACATCATATAGTTGCATATGGGATGGTATATTGTATAGGAGATACAGTTCATCATCAACAGTTAGAGGTAGAGAATCAGAGGGTCACTATACAGGATATTATAGATAGATCAGCTTGGATACCATTACCTACAGATGAGGTGACGACAGTTGGACATAGTATCGGCCATTTTTTACTTTGGCCATCCAGACTTCTTCGACTCATTACCATAGAGGTATGGATGTTATATCTTTTATTTTATATTTTTATTAATGTTTTATCATTTGAAAACTAATATATTTTTCAATTTATTTTTACAGGAATACTTCAAAGGTAAAGAAATACTGTATAGACAACAACAAATACAGATAGCTATGACATCAGATGCAGATACTAGCAGTCTTGAAAAATTGTCAAGATATTCAAATTTGTTGGCGGATCATTATGACTTTACAATGGAAGCTCATGTCTGTGGACGTGAACTATGTGTGGGGATTATGAAAACTGATATCATGGTGTTTGTCACTGGAGATAAGTTGGGCATCAACGTGGTGAAAATTTGTATCATGTAAGTCTTAACACATTTTCCTGGCGTTATATTTATTAAAAATGTATACTTATGTCTGCTTTGTATTAGGTATCTGTATAAAATTTGTGAGAGGAATGAGCTGACAGATGTATATGGATTCGTGGACCCACAATTGATTTCCCCTGAAGCATGTGCATTGGATGAGGAACAAAGAATGCTTTATATTGCTGATAGATTTGAAAAGAATGTAATCACACAGTGTTGGATGATGCCTTTTTGTGAGAGGTATGAAACACATCCCTCTCAAAGAGTTAATTATCTTTTAACATAAAAAACCACTAACGTTAAATTTCCTTTTATCAGGGATCATTGGATGTTAGGGGTTTTTTGCCCTAGGGAGAAAACACTTTATTGGATATGCTCTCTCCATGATGATGTGCGATAAAGTTTTAAGAATATATTGGAAACGTAAGTTTCAATTTCACAATAGTTTTATATATTATAATGAATTTTAAATTTACCCCATTCGTATTATTTTCTAACAGGGCATGGGTCCACTTTCGAAAAAGCGCAAAGAAAAGGAATTTCAAGATCAAATATGTACATGCGAAGGTAAATATCCATTTATAATTTGTACATTTTGATTTATTACATAAAAATAATATATTGAATTTACACTCATTCAAATAGAAATGTCATGAGCAACAAGGCATCATCGAATGCGGATATTACATGTTAAGATTTATGTATGAAATAATAACAACTGGGACAATTCTGAGTTTTGACCTGGTAAGATTTCCTCTTTCTCATAATATTTCAATTTGATTTCTTCATTATACACGTTGACTACTATCCTTTTCCTTTGTAGCTTTTTGATGACCCTCAACCCTTTACTGCTGAAGATATCAAACACTTACAAGTGGAGTGGTCAAATTATTTTACAGGTTTGATTGACTTTTAGTTGTTTGTAATGTAAAATGTAATTTTGAATATTGTCAATGTAATTGTGTATTTCGTAGTCGTTTAGGTTGGATTTAGTTTTTTTTGAAGTTGACAGTGTATGTTTTGAATGTTATATAAGTGAATGTTAAATTTTTCTCTACTTCTTGTTTTGGTCTACTGTTGATGGTTTTTCTGGTCTGGATTTTGGTATGGGGGGAGAGGTTCCAAGGGGGTGGTTGGGTGTTTGGGGGGTGTCCAAGGGATATGGGAGGGGTGTCCAAGGTGTGTTTGGGGCTGTCCTAGGGGTCGGGGGGGGGTGTGTAAATGAGGGTGGGGGTGTCCAAGGGGTGGGGGTGTCCAAGGGATATGGGAGGGGTGTCCAAGGTGTGTTTGGGGCTATCCAAGGAGTCGGTTGGGTGTAAATGAGGGTGGGGGGTGTCCAAGTGGTGGGGGGTGTCCAAGGGATATAGGAGGGGTGTTTGGGGCTGTCCAAGGGGATGGGGGGGTTTCCAAGGGGTAGGGGGTTTCCAAGGGGTCCGGGGGGTGTCCAGGGGGTGGGGGGCTGTCCAAGGGGTGGGGGGTGTCCAAGGGGTGGGGGGTGTCCAAGGGATATGGGAGGGGTGTCCAAGGTGTGTTCGGGGGGTGTAAATGAGGGTGGGGGGCTGTTGAAGGGGTGGGGGTGTCCAAGGGGTGGGGGGTGTCCAATGGATATGGGAGGGGTGTCCAAGGTGTGTTTGGGGCTGTCCAAGGAGTCGGTTGGGTGTAAATGAGGGTGGGGGTGTCCAAGTGGTGGGGGGTGTCCAAGGGATATAGGAGGGGTGTTTGGGGCTGTCCAAGGGGATGGGGGGGTTTCCAAGGGGTAGGGGGGTTTCCAAGGGGTTGGGGGGTGTCCCGGGGGTGGGGGGCTGTCCAAGGGGTGGGGGGGTGTCCAAGGGGTGGGGGGTGTCCAAGGGATATGGGAGGGGTGTCCAAGGGGTGTTCGGGGGGTGTAAATGAGGGTGGGGGGGCTGTCGAAGGGGTGGGGGGTGTCCAAGGGGTGGGGGGTGTCCAAGGGATATGGGAGTGGTGTCCAAGGTGTCTGGGAGTTCTGTCCAAGGGGCCGGTTGGGTGTAAATGAGGGTGGGGGGCTGTCCAAGGGGTGGGGGGGTGTCCAAGGGGTGGGGGGGTGTCCAAGGGATATGGGAGGGGTGTCCAAGGGGTATGGGAGGGCTGCCAAGGTGTGGGGGGTGTCCAATGGGTGTTTGAGGCTGTACTAGGGGTCTTGGGGGTGTAAATGAGGGTGGGGGGGCTGTCCAAGGGGTGGGGGGTGTCCAAGGGGTGGAGGGTGTCCAAGGGATATGGGAGGGGTTTCCAATGGGTGTTTGAGGCTGTACTAGGGGTCGTGGGGGTGTAAATGAGGGTGGGGGGGCTGTCCAAGGGGTGGGGGGTGTCCAAGGGTTGTGGTGGGGCTCCAATGTGGTGGGGGAGGGCTGGCCAGGTTGTTAGGTGGGTATAGATGAGGGTGGGGTTCAGTTGGGGCTTGGGGGAGGGCTGGCATTGTTATTTTTTTTTGGTTTCTGGTTGCTTTTTGGTGAGAGCAGTGCAATTATTTAAAAAAAAAATTTCTTTCACGTCGGTTATTTTATAACCGACGTGGTAAATAAATCGCCAGGGGTTTATCACGTCGGGTTTTTCTAAAACCGACGTGATAAACCGTTCCCGGGGCTTTTATCACGTCGGTTCCTAATATAACCGACGTGCTAAAAGGCCTGGGAATCGATTTACCACGTCGGTTATTGGATAACCGACGTGCTAAAACGTTTCCCAGGCCTTTTTATCACGTCGGTTTCTTAAATAACTGACGTGATAATAGGCCAGGGGCAGGGTTTATCACGTCGGTTATGTCATAACCGACGTGATAAACGATATCCCAGGCGTTTTATCACGTCGGTTTAGGGAATAACCGACGTGATAAAGCCCCCCCGCGCATATTTATCACGTCGGTTATTATATGAACCGACGTGATAACCACCGTGATGTTAGGGATATTACGTCGGGTTTTAAATAACCGACGTAAAAAACGTTATTTATAACGTCGTCCGTATTAACGTCGCCTAAAAACCGACGTAAATAATAAAAAATAACGGACGTAAAAAATGTTTTCTGCACTAGTGTTAGATGGTTGGGTAGGATTTGATGGTGGCTTTATTATAATAATTTATATTACATTTTGCCTAAATTGGTTCTAAATGAATGTTTTAGGAATTTCCCTGATTACATTAGTTGATTTTGACCACTATGACTGAGACGGTGAGGTTTATCAGGATGGGGGATTTTCCCATGATATGTGGGGTGATGTTGAACATCTGAATTGAAGTAATGATATTGTAAGGATGAGGTGAAAGGTGAAAACCATGCCATGGATGATCGATTATATGTGTATATAGAAATGTGATTTTTTCAGTTGGTGTGGATTAGGTAGTGTCGGTGATATCACTCACCATGATTGGAATATAGTGATATTGAAATAGTTTTACCACATATGATGACTCCTTTGAGGTGTTGTTGACAAATAATTTTGGGTGGAGGGCTTCACAAATTTAGAAGTATTGGGGATGGTGTTGACCGTCAATTATAGGGGAGGTGATTTTGATAAAAATCCATTGTAAGTGTTGAGTGAGATAATAGGATGGAGGTTGTGGATCACCAAGAAATTGATCGATGATGGTCCAGGTTGACATTGAGTGAGACCATCATAAAGGGGATAAATATCACTATGATGTTGTTGGCTGATGTACTGGTATGATTTGAGGATAGATCATTCCATTCCATAGGATGTTGGTATTTTTAGTCGATGGTGGTTTAATATTTATTTACGGATATATATCACCTACCCTGAGACATTAGTTTGACAATTTGACTATGTTTCTATGAACAGATGCATGAGGGAATTGTATCAAATTTTTTGTGTATTCTATTATGAAGTAGTTTGTACATGATATGGGGCTACATGTGGTATTGGTGGACACAAGGTGATGGGAGATATTTATATAGATAATATATCATTTTTATTTCAATAAAAATAACCCAATATAGATCTATCCTTCTCCATCATGGTTTTAAGTAAGTAAACACTTCTTTTTGGTTGTAGAGAATGAGTAAAGTAGGCTATTTGGTTCTATTCTTTGGTGTAGTTGCTATTTATTTGTGTATTTATACACTTTTTAAATTTGGATTTAACATAGGTACACATTGGTGGTGTCCAACTATGTTCATACTTACACCCAACATGGGTCCCTTGGGAGGTGTATAGATGTTATGATTTTGAGATCAGATGAGGGAAAAGAAATTTTACTTTGGAGTTTATTGGTTGGGATTTCATAGTTGAATGGGATGAATGGAAAATAAACCATGGTTTATATTTTCATAGAGAATGAGTTTTCTTAAGACTTTTCATTATGTTCTTATGAGATTATCCTCTAGGTGATCATGCATTTTTTTATGACTGGATGACATATATAAATTATATAGGATGTATTTGGATTTATTCTTTTATCTGGTGATTATCATTGATTTTTATTTCTACCACTATGTTTGCAACATATGCTTCCCCGATGTTAGTTTATTAATTGAAAATTTATTATAATCATCACTAGAGTGTATTGTATCCCCCATATCATCTAATTATACCCTCATTGCTAGTCATAATCATTTGGAATATGGGGAGGCACACCTAACAATCTAGGTTCTACTATACCATGGAATTAGTGAAGTGTATTTCGAGTTACAGTGCTACACATTTTATAAATAATGCTCTCATGAATCATTTTTTCCATATAGTGGATACACTAATGATTTTAATCATATGGCTAGTTATAAATAGAATGAGAAATATTTTTTCCTTCAGATATAATTTTCATGATGTAAAATTTTAGATTAGATTCTAGAATAATAATTAATAATCATTAGTGTAATGAACATGAGAAATGTAGTTTCAAAAATTATAATAGTGAAGATCCCTTATAGAGGTACCATAATTAAATATATTTTACATTATAACATAAAAAATAATGCTATGGGGTTAGTAAGGATTCAGTATATTATAAAGGCCATGAGGAATACCTATTTTAATTATTGGATTTTACGGGAGTCCATTAGAGATTTTTCAAATTTTGGGGATATGTTTTGATCTAATGAGAGACAATATAACTATTTATAATTCCCGTTGTCACATATAATGGATTATATAGGATCAAGAAATTGACCCTATCCAAAACCCACTAATAATTTTTTTTCTAGTGAATATTATATTGCTCATACTCAACCACACAACAACAGGAATGTAATAACAAATCATGGGGGATAAAATGTTTAATTTTTTTTACCAAAATATTGTAGTTCCCAGAAATATAATTATAGAAAAACATAAATTTTATATATACACATGAAAAACATAAACAACACCTTATTAAAATATTATATAATTCAATAAAAAATATAAATTCATTTATAAATAGAAAAATTGGTCAACTTATTTTAGGTTTTATATTTTTTTAGTGTAAAATTATTGAGTATAACTCTCATAAATGACACTATATGTTATATACACATCCAATAACAGCTAAGAAAAAATCAATCATCAATTTTTATTATTAGGGAGTCAAGTATTACAAAAAATTAAATAAAATCATTTATTAATAATATTACAAAATAAAAAAATCACTAATAGATTAACCAATATATTTTAAAAAATTCATTAAATTATCATCTCTGAAATATTTTTATTTTAGTTTCCTAGATGTTTCAAACTATTGATGATTCCTTTATTATTAGGGGAGTGGATAAGTTTTGATGACTGATTATTCCATCATGAAGTGAATTAAAAATGGGGTCTGTGTGAGTTAATATTGATAAAGGAATTATTAATAGAATATTTTTATTACACTAATTGTTTTATTACTCCCGCAAAACCATATTATCATGTGGTTTGGTATTTTAATTACCTATATAGTAGTTTAATTATATTATTTGTTACTTCAAAAAATTTATTCAATAGTTTTGAATTCTTTTTCAAGTTATATTTAGTTTCATCATGATCATGGTTTCCAAATAGGATTATTGGTGATTATTTAAATGAAAATGGGTGAAGAATTTCTACGAATACAATATCTATGCCTTAGTTGATATGAAAATATCCATTTTTGGTGAGCTAAAATTGCTTGTGAATGATTCTAGGAATAAAAGTAATTTCAAATTACTTTTTATTTTTATGGTTTCTAAAAAATATCATTGAAAGAGTTAATTTCTCATAAGAGTGGGTTTTTTCATGTTCTTCTTGGTGGTAGGCTGTGGGGAGTCCCAAGTTAATAATTAATAATGTCTTGGTTAATCATGGAAATGTCCATTGTGACAGTGGGAATTGTTCTCAGGCTTCCACATTGATGACTTCAATATATATGAAAGATACACCAAGGGAAGAACACATAAAAATCCTAATAATGAATACCACTTTAAGAGAATGAATTCCATATATGAAATAAATTAATGAAGAACCACGGTAATAACTAGACATTTTAAAAGATTACATATATGACCAAGATAAAGATAAATCACAATGATGTAATATTAACCATAATATTTTAGAGGAGTTTTGAGTTGGAAATGGGGAGAAAATAAGTATGGGGATAATAATTATTTTTGAAGTTATATATAAAATGAGCTAATATAACGTGGAGATTGAAAAAGGATATGACCTAGTCCTTTATGGAAAAATCACTTCTAAAACCATATTTTTCTTATTCCTCAATTCTGGGATGATATTCTATTTATAAATAAATTATGGGTTTCACCATTAAAATTTTCTATAAACAAATAGATGAATCATTGAGATAATTTACTACTCATTCTAGGGTGTTCTGGGTTAGGAATATGTAGGTAAGCAATGGTACTCATATTATCCACATTACCGAGGAACATGTAGTCATAAGAAGTAAATATTGATTGAATAATTAAATCTTATAATTATATATTATTATTATTATTATTTATATTCTATATTATCTATTTATTTTTCAAATAAATAAATGAACAGAATCATGTACACTAGGATTGTAACCATTAATCAATGGGGAATTTTCAATAGAAACCCATCTTTTCTGAACATTTTATTCTCACTTGTTTGATGTGGGGTTTTTATCACTATATATATTATCATTGTATATTCATCATAAATATCCAATATTAATAAGTACTAAAATGATTAATATTGTTTAAATTATTATGTTTAGATGTACCCTAATTAACCCCCTCTCTGTAGTGGCATACTCTCTCTTATTCCCATCACATTGTATCAGGATGTTTCTATAATAGTTTCAAATAATAATTCTTATATATATAATAATTTGTTATCAATGATATATTTTGACTGATGATATCTATTAATTTTATGAACAAAATCAATTAAAAAATATTATTATGTAATATGTAATATGATTTTATCTTTACTCAGAGGGGATGATTATATATCATTTATCTCTTATCATATATGTTCTTTAATTAAACATTAATGGGTACATCTTCCCATAGATGGGAAACCTATACTATTAAGGACAATAATAATTCAAAATCTAATGAGAGTGTGAGAAATTCACTACATTCATCCCTCTTATATAATAATTTAACATTAATAATTGGATTAAGATGATGAATATAATATGAAATAAACTCTATAATATCAATGATAGAGATATAAATTTATATAATTAACGGTTAAAAACATGATATTATAAATTTTATGATATCAAAATAGGATAATTTGAAAGGGTGGATGATTTATTCATTCATGTGAGAAAAATAGTAAACACAATTAGATGTCTTTTAAATTTTTTTTAATATTATTCGATACTTGAGAAATTTATTTGAATTCTATCTAATGAATTTCATAAAATAATTTATAACTATGAGGTTGAATTACTAGATGATTGGACTATTAATATGGTAAAAATATATTCATTAATTATTTTATGATAATTGGACCTATCTTAATTAAAAAAGAAAAATTAAAGATGTATATAAATTTTAAATTATATAATGCAATAAAACATTTTGAACCAAATAAGACTCATAAGGGAAGAATCCAAGATAAATATTTTCCAATTATTTTTATAAAATTATATAATTATTTTAAAAAAATGCCATGGGGAAAAGGTAAATACATGGGTAAACGTCCATAAAAGTGTTCCAATTATAGATAGATTGAATATATTCAGCTAACTACCTCTAAGAAGAAACAAAATTATTAATTGTATTACCAAACACAATTCTCATCCTTAAATAAAAATATGGAAAGATGTCACAGTGAAGGAATGTATTTCAAAAAAATTGGCCAATAAAATCAACAATAAGAAAATTATCTAAAAATATAAAAGTATTTATTACGAGGATTATTGTAATAGATAGTAATATGTCCAACGTATAAAATATAAATTACCTTTATTTTTAATTTACATCAACTCAAAAATCAGTCAAGGGGAATAGAATAAGGGAGAACTGTAGAAGAAATTAGGGATAAGAACCCATGTTAGGAGTTCCAATTAGTAATGAATGTCATGAATTGATTAAGGAAAAAAATATTCTTGAGTTCAAAAATAATATTCCGAAATCTGAGAATTATAATTTGAGGACATCTCTTAATAAATCTAAATCCAAAATAACTACTAAGACTAAAGTGTTGTTTAATCAAAAAATGTTTGATCACAAGTAAATAACTGATGGGTTAAGATTCTACTGAAAACCATATAAATATCATTTTATTTAATGAAGAAGTAATTATTCTCAATTAAAAATTATTTTAAGTTGAAAATTCATTTATTCTCATTCCCATTGTGTTTCAAAACTAAATATATAATGTTCATGAAATCATAAAATTAATATTATAATTTACTAATTCTACCAAGAAACATAAATATACTATTATGGTTATAAAAATAATCATTTTGGACACTATAAAAAATATAATATGTTTTGGAATTGTAAACAATGAAGGGAATATTGTAGTAGCATCATGTATGAAGGTCATCACACTCATTTATTAACTCATTGGTAATTCATAATATTTTAAAATAAATGAGTAGTGAAATAAGAATAAAATTGAGGATAAGAGTAATGGAAAGGATAATGTAAGGTCGAATGGTCCTATATATAAAAAGTTTTAAAATAAGTAGTCGATTTAGAATTTTAAGGAAAAATAATCAGTATATTTTAATAATTATATCAATTATCTATGAATATTTCACTTTGAAGGAATATTTGGGTTTTATTGATTATATGATAATGATTCATAAGTACTCTGGTATATTTTCTAACTTCACTAATCAAAGAGAGGCTATGTACCATGGAGGATTTATCCTAAAGCTCCCAGAAGCAAGCCAAGATCTAATTCAAAATATAACGTACAGTTATAATTTTATTTTAATTCCCGTGATTAATCTTATTCTCTGGTAGATAAAACAAAAAATTTACCGAAAATTTTATGGAAATGAATCCAAAGTTAATGGAAAATAATAATTCCAAATATATTAATAGGAGTAATAATTTTGAAAATGAAATTTGGATAGAGATTTCATAAAAATATAGAAAATGATAGAATACTTTGATACTCAATTATAGTTACATGACACACTTGAGTAAAAAATTATTTATATAAAATTTAGCAATGGTTTGAATATATAGATATTACTTTTAGTAATGATGAATAACATAAAAGGAAAGTAGTTTGTTTTACTATGAATGGTAAAAATAAGTCTATTAATGTCATCTTTATTCAAATACTGGAGCAAAATCATTTGGGTGTTCCTTAACTATGGGATAATTGAAATAACATAATATATATAAATGATTGATGTATCATAAAATATGTAAGGAGAGACAATACTATTGAAGGGAAAATGAAAATCAAGTTATCTCTTTATGATTTTGAATTATCAAGATACTTGATCAATGACACTGAATGAGTAAAATAAACTATTTCATAAGATTCTTTTCTATTTGTTGAAAAATAATATAGATAATATTATTAATCATAGGGCATTCAAAAATATATCTATCTTAAATCTTGATTTTCTCAACACAACTGACACATGTCACAAAGTAAAATTGTCGAACATGAGCCACAATTTAGTTGAGATTAAAGTAAATAAAAGTATAGAGTTGATACCCTCATATGTATATAGTCTGATAATATTTAGGTCAACCAATATCTATTGGTATTTTTTAAATTTTATTGAACATTTTACTAATATGAATTATGAATTTGTTATATTACGTAAATAAAAATAACTTTAGAGATTCAAACACTTTTTTACGAAATGTTGAGATCCAAAATTGATATAGAATTAAAATATTTTTGATCCAAAAATATACTTTAATATAATAATAAATACCTTTAGTAATATCTATAAAATCATGAAATGATGTATTGATATAGTTCATCATATAAACCTAAACAAAATAGAGTAGATGAGTGGAATAACTATATTTTTGTGAACATGGTAATAACCATGATATCGTAGGAAAAAACCTTGATGTTATTTTTGATACAAGCTATAATAGTGGAAATATAAATTCTCAATCTATATTTACATTTAATAGATTCTACCAATATACCTTATTATATGTTGATTGGAGAAAAAAATTCAAACTTAAATAAAAAAGTAGTATTCAGAATCCATTACAATAGGAATATTAAAGGTAAAACTTTTGATATGTTATATAAGAGATCCATAGAAGATTTATTTATTTGATATAAACCTGGTGGAAAAATTTATTTTTTTATATATAATTATATAAAAACACTTTGTTTTATTGTATGACTTTATTTTATTGGAAACTAAAAATAAATTAAAAACCCATTTCTTATTGATGATTATATTATTGATTCCATTAAAAAACATTGTAAAATTGCTAATATTCCATAAAAAAAAGGATATTTTCAAAACTATAATGATTACATTAAAATATCCAGTGATGAGGAAATCCTTAGAACTGGAGAAACTATTTTCATTTAAATTATGAAGCACATAGAGAATGAGAACATTGTTACAGACTATATCAAGGGAGTTAAACGTAGACGAGTTTGATTAATTCCTATCATACCTAATTTTTTTCACAAGTTACACCAAAGAGTGATTAATAGTGGTCTCAAAATGATGTTTATATATAAAAAAAAGAGATGAATTATATTAAGAATAATATGACATGGGAATTGTTGTCATGTCTTATAATAAATAAAATTTTTAGTCATAATTGCATATTTATAAATATTCGTAATGTTAAAGGTTAAGTATAAGATAAAATAGATCATATAGTTTATTATTGATCACCTAAAACTAATTGCTTTGACTCTTATAACATAATTTATTCTATAAAAAGTCTTAAAAAGGAGAATAACATTTTAAAAAATTTGTATTTAATTAATTTTAGTGTCTTCTAATTTGATGTTGAGACACTATTTTTAAGTTGTGAACATGAAGAAGAAGTATTCATTGAAAAAATGGAAGGGTTATATCCAAAAAAGTAATGTTTCATAAATCTGAAATATAGGGAATGAAATTTTTCTATTAAATTAAGATCCTTCATAATGATATTAAATGATGTAATAAAACATAAGGACCAGGAAATTAAAAAAAAGAGAAAAAGACTCTAACCACAATTTCAAGGGATATGATGCAAATTCAATCATAATGATTTCATATCTTGATGAAATTTTCATTTCATAGATTAAAAAAGAACAATTATTAATAAATTTATGCCGAAATGATAAAAAATAATGAGAATTTGGTTAACGATGAGTTGAAATAATTCTTGGGGTTGAATGACCTAAAAACAGTAGTTTCTATCTTCTTATCATGAGGTGTGTATAGTATTGAGTAATTTAATAAGTCTAGCATAGAATAATTGACAAGGAATCTATTACTATAGATCATGGGTCTATGTTGTTCAGTGATGAATAATGAAGGATTTTTTCTATAATATTGTTTTTTGGTCTTATTGGTACCATATATTAATTTCTTGTGTCTAATATTAACATTATATTTTTTATCATGTTATTTAAATAATTACAATGAAATCCTAAGGGGTCTCATCTAGAAAAGGTGAAAAATATATTATGCCACATTAAGGGGACTATATTTTTAGTTTTGGGTAATATATGAACATAAAATTATATAATTAAATTTTTTATCATGAATGAGATGATAGTGGTTGAATTCCTACACCAAAAGGTTCATTCATCATTATAGAAAGATGAATTACTTGGAACTCCATAAACACTATATCATTGAGATCTATAAAACCTAAATATATTTTTGAATCACATGAGAAAAAGAACTTATCTAGATAAACTCAAAACATAATGAAAACATGATGAGTGTTTTTAAACATTATTGATTAGGCATGAAAATAAAATTTAAATACACATAGAAAAATATATCTTTCAATATTAAAGGATTAAGTATATTTATATAAAATACTACTTACTTTTTGAGAATGAGGAATATAGTGAGCATTAATTGATGTTTGTTTCAACTAATGAGAAATTGATGCTTATCATGGTAAATTTTGTTTCAAAAAATTCCTTCTATTACATGAACATATTTTTGGGGATTTATTATACTCCAAAACACTTGTAATTTTTCGTATTATTTCACTCATTCATTCTATTTTATTTCTTGAATGAGAGGAGTATATGAAAGGTGTTTTTCTTGAAAAGTGGAATAAAGTATTATTTAGGATTTAAATTCTATTATTTAGAAGGATTCATGGGGACTTAGTAGATGAATATGAATCTTAGAGAATAACTCTTGTGTTTATTCAAATGTTTCCAATAAATCTAAAGGGAGAGATTAAAGTACCCTTGATGATTGGGGGGGGGGGTTCATGAGTGTAGATGATTATATAATAACCTCATGATGTGAACTGAAAAAGGGTGATATGTGAGTTGATTTAAATTAACACATTTTCAATATATCAATGATTTTATAATTGGATGAGGTGTACTTTAGAAAATTACATTTTATCATGTGGGGTGATATTTAGACCATTGTTGCAATATATGTGTGATCTGAATTATTTAATAAGATAATTGATTCATGAGTTATAAAGTTGTAGTCATGTTTTATTAATTGAAAACATGATCATGGATGATTGAGAGTATTATTGGAGATATTTTTAACATAAAGGAATGATGAAATTATGGGGAGGCATTTTCTATGAGATATTAGCTTTGAAAACATGCGTTTTAGTTGAGATAAGAATGGATTATGGAGGATTATAGGTGTAACAAAAATTTAGTTTCTATTTTTTATATGTTTTCTAAAAATGAATTAGAAAATGGAAACAACTATTGGGGAGGTATTTGTCACTTGGAGCTCTGGCGTTATACCACTAGGAGGCCCAAATTGGGAATTTTGAATTTTTACTATCATGTATTTAAACCAGCATACTGGGAGTTGGTGTAGTTTATGGATTTTCTCCTTGAATAGTAAAAGGTATATTTGAGATAAACCATTAATATGACACATTAAAATGATCATTGTGGAATAAATTTAATAAAAATTTAATTCTTATATATAATGGATTGAAGATTAATGATTAGAGTAAAAAATTTGATCCAAAAAAGTGATTAGATAACATTGCTGAAGAGCATGGTTAAGAATGGAATAATGACACCAGTATCCAGGATTTGTTTTTAAGGTGTACCACGTGAAGAATTAAATGGCTTGGTTATTGGGTTTCTAAGTTAATGTTATATCTAAAATGACCTATGATAATGGAGTGATGGTAAGGGGATATGAATGTGGCTTTAAAATCTCTGGGAGGCCACTGTACTATTGTGATTGTTTATAAAAAAATGGAATGCCTCACCTTTTAAAGTCTGTGTGATTAATATAGGGGATATTTTATGATAATTGGTAACATGTTCAAGGGAATTCTTGTTTAGGAAATAAGAGAATAATAATGGTGTACACAGATGGGATTCAATGATACAAATGAAACTTGTTTATAATAGATAAATTTACTAGAAACCCATAACACAAGACTACCATAAAAGAATACTGAAAATCGAATAGTTCTAAAATGAAGGACAAATTATATTATAGATATAAGAGATATGAAAATTATCTTCATCCACACTTTATGAAGATAAAAAAGAGGCAGCTAGACAAAATCCCTCTTCCATGTTGTGTCCCTGGGATGTGAAAAATAACTCGACATTTTGTGGGATTTGTCCTCTCTCTGTGCCATTATTCTACCTCTATAAGTAATTTATGTTGAAGAAACAAGATATGGGTATGAAAGTATTATAAGAAATAATAACACACAATATTAATGAAATTTTATTCCATTTATATCCATTTCGAAAACATTAGTGTTATAAATGAAATAATTCATACACTAGGAAAAGTATTAGTCATTAATGTGGTTTAAGGAAACATTGTAAACCTATAATATTTTTTACCTCTGATTTGTCACATTTTATAAGTTAGAGTTGGTGTTATGTATTATTTTCATGTAAAAATATGTATCTCCTAAGTTACAAAGGTAGTTTCATGATTTATTATGTCCCCAATGTTTAGGCATATGATACTCCATTGAATTATGATGTTCATCTTATATTACATAAAAATATAAAAAAATACGATATGGAATACACACTAAAAACCCATTTATGATCTATGTGATCACTATGAGGGGGAGGTGGTGAATATATGATATTGTCCTATAATATATTTTAATTCAGAAAAAAAATTCCAGTTGTTAGTGGGAATTGAAATTCTATAAAACAAAAAGTAATATCACCCCCAAAATAAAAATAATTTAGAAGGTTTACTAATAAATAATAGTAGTTAGTCCTTGGTATGGTTTTGAAATAACCCAAACCCACACCAACATAAGAAAAAAATTATTTGTTTAAATAAAGCACGAAATATCAATCACTTTTATAACACTCTAGAACTTTGATAGTTCATGTTATCCTCACATCTAAATATGATATAATTTTTTTACAACATAATAAAAATATTTTCTAACTGGATTCAACAATTTAACTATGGTGCTCGAACGTTCTTCACACATAAATTATTCCATGTTGTTCTTCATCATATTCCCTTTATTACACAATAACGCACAATAAATTGTAAATAAACTCAGTATAAACATGTTGGAATTATCACCTCTCTATCTGGTAGTAGTCCATCTAGTATCCTCTATCAAATAGTCTATATGGTACTCTCAGTCTAGTCCCTCTATCTTACACCCTTTTTGTCTGATACGACTCTATCTGATAACATTTTTCTAATACCAATGAATAAGATGCTACTGTGTATGATGTGATGATGATATGATATGTTATTCTCAATGGTAATGACATTAATTCTTCTAAATCCACCTAGTAGTAACAACATGAGAAATAATTCTATGGGGCACCAGTTTCCATTATATTGTAAATTATTCTTCATAAAATAAATTAGGTGCATTAAATTTCAATTAAAATTTCCCACTCTATCATTTTATATCCCACTGAAAACATTCTATATTTTACCACCGTCAAGCCTCTACAAAAAAAGGATTACATAAAATCATTAGAAACATCCTTCTATCTCAGCATCAATGTACTCTTAGAAAAATTATTCAAATATCCTCTATAATAATGATATTTCCTTTATGATTAATAAATCATTGAACATCTAGTTCAAAAAAATCTCATTTAATTAATTTATAAAAACCTTAAAAATATTCCAAAAACATTTTTCAATTTATCTTTATAGAAACATATCCATCCAATAACCTCATATAGTATTCTTTTTTTTATATCCCTTAGTCTTCTTTAAATTCATATTTTCGTATTGATATTCCCTAATATTTTTTCTATGATTGATTCTATCTATGTTACATCAATGAATCTTATAGGAACCCATTATCTATTGCCTCCATAAAAAAACTCAATATGATATACTCTATTTGTATGCCTTTTTTTTGATGCCTTTATTTTGAATCCACTTCAAGACACCTATTCTCAGAAACATATGCCCAGTAAACATCTTGAAACTCACCTTCATAAAGATATCCCAAAACAAATTCATTATGATGATCTTAAATGTTTTCTCTTCCAAATGATATTGTTTGAAAACAGTTTTTTATCATTTTTAAATAATTTCCTGTTATCCTAAGAAATACATTCCTGTGAATATCTTTAGATCATTAACCAAACCATTAAAAATTTTCTTCTTGTATTTAATACAAGTTCATCTAGAAAACATCATATATATCATCAATAGATAAAACTTCATCCATAAAACTTCATTATTTAAAATATTACATATATTCTTCATCTGGTGGAATTATTAACCTTTCACTTTTTGTTATGATTTCTTCCACCAATTTATTCTTTTGATCAAATACAGAAACTCTTTTTGAAAAATATAATCCAAAACAATGAATATCATTACATAATAATTTTAATTTTTAATTTAAATATCATAATATCATCACATTATTTAATGTTACCAAAACACATAGTTTGATGCCCTGTAATAACTTTTGAGAAAAACACACCGACTAATCATTTATTTGATCATTTTTTGTTGGATGTAGTCAATTCACCTAATTATATTGGACTAAACCATATCTCCATAAAAATATGATAATAATTGTTTTGGAACCAAGTATTTTATTTTTTGAAATGTAGTCTTTTCTTCTAATCCACACAGTTTTGATAAGGGAATTGAAATGTATGTGATTTTACAATACCAACTGACAACAATATTTAAGGTGGCTTCATTCCATAGTTTTAACCCAATTGTTGGGATCAAAAACTAGAGGAAGAGTCTAGAATCAGGAATGTTTCTATTGGAAGAAAATATTCATAAAAATGGTAATGTCATAGGTTTTGTAAATAATATCTTTCACAAAGGGAATCTTTGAGAATATTTGATAAGATGAAGGTGTTCTATGGGACTGTGAGTAGTGGATCATCATGATTGTGTGATTAATTGATGTTGATATCTATGACTCTGACAAGTTTCTCCATAGCATCAAAAAATTGGTAGCTTCATGAAGGGCCTATTTCATATATATGAGTCTACCCCCACTTCATTTTACATGAAAATAATCAATGAAAATCCCGAATCTCTCTAATTTTACAATGGTTGAGAGCATTGAAGAATCTATATTTCTATGCGAGCATGAGTATCATAAAAATACTAGTTATTTATTTACTGATCTCAATGATTCTTATGTAACGGATTCTTCATGATGATATGTTATTTTGTAATGAATTAGTGATCCTTGTGAGTGAATATTATTCTACGAAGGCAGTTTGGTTCATGAAGGTTGGGAGCTTCATAAAGGATATCAACAAATAGTATTTCAAAATAGTTGGTTTGAGAGAAAATTGTTTTTAACGTACAAAAAATTATGTCTAAAGTGCAATTACAGTCTCGTATTATTCAGAGGAATAGACTTAAATTCCAATCCAATAAAGTGACCTTCAAGTCATTAAACTGAGTAAGGCTTCTCCTAAAGATGTGAGATATGGGAGTTGATGGAATTGTTCTTTGGGATGTAGTGTTCTATCCCTAATTTTCTGACATCCACTAAAATAAATAATTTAAATATTTCACACATGAAAAAATCTTATCTTACCCCTTTTAAAAACGTTGTTATAATTCACAATTTCCATAAATAAGTAATAAAAATATCAATTTATTGACATCACGTACCCTAGGAATTAAGATAGTGAGGTTGTAAACCAATAATCAATCTCAACTTCTGAAATTATTCTATTAATAAAATTTTATTGAATATATCTGAGAATTTTTACATTATTGAATCAGACTAAATTTTATTCATTCCATTACATATTATATTTATTGAACTGATATTTAATTTCAATGTTATTTAATATGGAATGTTTCACATGATATATAGTGATATTTATATAATTGTGATTATCACAACCCAATATAAGGGTTAGTTTACATCAACAAACAAATATTCTAGTTTTGTCTTCATCTATGATAAATGTCATGTAGATTGAGTGTTACTTACAAACTCATCTTCTGTA
Organism: Viscum album; assembly: GCA_963277665.1. Taxonomy (NCBI): domain Eukaryota; kingdom Viridiplantae; phylum Streptophyta; class Magnoliopsida; order Santalales; family Viscaceae; genus Viscum; species Viscum album. The sequence continues at coordinate 1,159,566,448 of OY728165.1, read as the reverse complement.
GTACTAAGAGTCACTAAATTTTATTTCTTTATATTCTATCTAGCATATATTTTTCTCAATAATAAAACAACAATATATATAGATCTTATATCATCAATAAACACTTATTAATTTTCTTCTTTATAACCAAACTAATAAATCATTCATATATTTCCATATATTATGTGAAAATGAATTATTTATTTAATATATCTAAAAATTTAATATTTAGTCACAATATGAGACACTTTTATTGAACTTCTATACCTAGAATAATGTTAAATATCATACACTATATCTATATTGGAAGTTGTTATATTACTTAACATCCAACAAACTTCTTAAATTTTTAATTATTAACAACCTTTAATTTGCAATAATTTGAAAACCTCATTCCTACTAAAAGAGGTGTCGGGACTAGATTAAAATTTTTCATGCTAAACATATTCATAGGTTCCCAAAAATACCTATCTTGATCATAAAATATATACTTTTTCTCTTGAGAAAATTTTAAAACAATAATTTATTTCATTTATTATAAATTGAAAATTTCAAAACACTTACTTATCCCCCTTGTAATTTCTCAAACATTTCACAATAACACGATAAAAATATGATCTCATCAACATAAAAAATAAAAATTATATGGGACGTAATTTTTTTATGTATACATTTTTATTAAACACTTTTTTCTAAAATTAAACATCTTCAAGAAACTATCATATTTTGAAAACTAGGATCATGGGGCATGTTTAAAACCATACAATTACCACATTAATTCATAAAGAGTTTCATATTTTCCAAGAAAGAATCAACTTGGTTTCTCATTGTAAACATTATCTTCTAGCACTGGATTGAGGAAATATGACTTACCATCCATATAAAATATCTTATATTATCAATTTTATGTGATAGTGACAGACTTTTTTATTATTTCAATTCCTTCTACTAGGGAATATGTACCACTAAAATCAATGACCTCAGGATTTTAGTAGTCTTTATGAAAAAATTTTACGTTATATATTATCACTTCACAATTTTCATTCAACTTATATTGGAAAAACAATTTTGTTCAATTTCATTCTTCTCTTCTAGTTTGGTTATATGTTCATGTGTCTCATATTTATAAATCTAATCCAATTATTCATTCATGTCATAAATAAACCCTCTATGAAATAAATATTCATCATCATCTCTTTGTTGAAAATGAGAACACAAATAAGTATGTGAAAATTACCGTGATGATAGACTAGTTTGAAATAATTTTTATTGATCTCCAATAATAATTTTTACATCCACCTACTTCCACATCCTTGGATGACATGAATAATATTTTTCATCACAACTTGAAATAGGTAAGTTAGAATCATAATCTTGTATGAACTCAAATTATCAGTAATATGAGGAACTTTTTCATGTTTTTTTAATTACAACCAATTAATATTTATATTCAATCATATTTTAAATTGACATTAAAACTTTTTTATTTGAATTTTCTATAACATTAACAACTATTGAGACATCAAAATTTCTGGTTTCTTTATCAAAGTACCAATGTCAAATATTATTAGTATGGTAGCCACATAAAATATCATCAACACCACTTTAATCAAACTTCTCGAGATTCTAACCCTTAACATTGATAATGCTATGATTTATTAAAAAACCCTTATGTATTTAAAAAAAAATGGTTTCATTATAATAAATATTATTTGGATTTATATAATAATTTATCATATATAAATAAAAAATTCGAATACGAAATTCTTATCCAATATATTGTTTCCAACATAATCGAGAAATGTCAAGTTCAATCCACATAGTTTGAGTCATATCAACAAAAATTATAAATATATTTTAGGAAAAAAATATAATAATCAGTAAGGTTCACTAAATTTGTTATTAATTATAATATTTCGATGAAAATATTTAAACAGTCTATTTTTTTATTCTTCACTATTATCAGTTTCAATCATATTCATAAAATATACATATTCCATTTCAACACATCTCTTGAAAATCTTATACATTTTCAGATCCTTTTATTTATGTTTCCAAAATATAATTTTGGAAATGTGAGTGAAATAATAAATAAAGGAAAAAAATTAATTATCTCAATTTATAGATTTCTTTATCATAGTCCATGATATATAAGAATAAATGAGAACTAATGGATAATTTAAATGTATTTCAACTCATGTATTGAATTTGAAATCAACCCTTTCTGAAATATCAATGGATACTATGATTTTATTTTTTTATGTCAAAAATATAATGAATAATTTCTATCATTTTTGCCTTTCACGTATTCTAATGGAACACATCCCTAATCCCCTTATTCTATAACTAATTTTCTTATATCCTGCTTAGATAGCAAGGACCATGTGCATATCTATCTAGAAATAAGTTCTCTGAGGTTCATTATTTTATTTTTACAAATTTTTTATATTAAATACTTAAACACCATCACTTAAAAAACATTGTTTCCTTCATTATTTATTGGGAAACACTCAAAAAGTTGTGTTTTAGTCCATCAAAATATAAGGCACTTTTGTATTTCATTCGTTCTTTTCTAATGATCTAAAACCCAATTCCTTTAACTTTGAGGGTACCTCATTTACCAAAGTCACTATACAATCTATGCAATTTTTCACATTCTTTAATAACATTAAATCACTGTTCTATGTGAAGAACACCTGTTATCTAATCTCCAGGTCATTAAAATTTTGTACCCTTATAATATATTCCAACCAATATACACTTCTATTGAACTTTTTTTCATTTTCATGAGGCATTATAGAATTTTCAAATAGAAGTTTTAGATGCGGAACCACAAAAAAGACATCATTTATCATGAGGTTTAGGCTAATAAGAACATTCACAAATAGTTTCTAATGGTTGAAATCTATTTTTAATCTTCTAACTAGACTTTTTAGTTTTTATTTTTTGAGTGGATTGACTCTCTCTAAAAATATTTGATAAATATTGTAAAAAATGTTTTGGTAACCACCAAATAGTTTTTTTTCATTTTATAATTCTTATCATCCTTATCAGAGTCTCCATTTATAGAAATTTTTTCATCAAACATGTATTCCTTAAAAATTTATGGTTCTCTGACTCCACACGTAGTGTATACACACATTATTTTTTTATCCATCTTCTTGGGAACATATTTAACATTAGTATTAACCTTCTAGTATGATCATTGATAATAATTTTTATTTTTAAACTTATTATAAATTTAACAATACTCTAATCCAATTTTTTGGATGTTTTTTATTTCTTGATGATATTTGAAATGTTTTTTTAACAAGAAAAAAAATTTTTTCTTTAAATTTATCTTCTTTTCAAGATAAGTATAGAGGATTTTTTTTATTCATAAATTGTATTTTTTAGATTATAAATCCATTCTATAATCATGGATTTTTTTTAATAACTGATTAATTTTTTTTGTAAATATCTTCTTTCATTTTCATCTTTTTCCCACATTCGAGTTTGATAATAAATGAAAGGAATTATCTCAACACTATTTTAATCATCATATATATCTAATATTCCTCCTCTTCTACTTCAGAGTTACTAATTTAGTCACAGGTAAGATTATCAACATTCAATTTTTTATTATGAAATTATTTAGCCGCATCATCACTTTATTGAATTTATGATTTCTTCATCAATGTATTCATCTTTCACTAGTATTTCCAAATTTTTAGAAAAATATAAAATGGATTAAAATAGAAAGAACATTATTGGAAAAATTATTTTTAAATTTCAGGTAAATATTATCATCCATTTTGAAAAAAATATAGATGAATTTATCAAAGAAATTATACATTTTATTTTTATTATTAGGGTCACTAACCTATTTCATTGGAACTTTTTTGGAAATTCCATTAATTACAACATTGAAAGAGATTTATTGATCAATATTTTCTTTATTATTGACAACACTTTAAATTTTTATTCTATATGTGATGATAATTCAATGAAAATAATCTCAAGAAAGAGTTTAAGAATATCTTACTTCTATGGAATATACCTTAGTGAAATATTTATTAGAAAAAAATAATTAGATACTTTCAATAATAGAAATATCCTTAAATTTCTCTAAAAAATCTTATAGTTAATCAAATTTTGTTAACCCTAGTAATGAATTCATAAATATATTTAGAATCTCCCATTTTTAGATATTTTTAATATAATCTATATATTTATAATTTCACATTCATCAATTTTTTGTTTCCTTCATAACTATTCATTCACATGTCTTGTATTACATTACTGGTTACAATTCTTTTAAACGTCTTAAATTGAATTTCATAGAGTGAGGAAAGTAAAAAATTTATAGTTTTCCCATCATTATAAAAATTCTTATTATTAGTATCTATTATATGAGATCCCTTAGTAAGAGGATGGAAACTATTTTTAGTGGATTTAAGAATATTATTATTAAATTATAACATATAGTGTAATATCTTACCCTTATACATATGATAGTCAATTCCATCAAATACTTATATTTCTATATTATTAATTAATTTATAAACATTCATGAAAACCATTCATTTTTATCAATATTCAAAAAATATTCAATGAAGGATGCTTCCCTATAATACCAAATAAATTGAATGTTCAAGATCTATATGATCACTGTAAGGGAGACGGGGTGAATTATTATATTCTCTTTTTTTGTTTTCAGATTTTGAGAAACCCTTCACCTTTGGATAGTGAGAACATACATCATTGAAAAAATAATAATACTTTTAAGAATAAAATAATATACAAGGTTAACTATTTAATAAGAGTAGTTATTCCTTAGAATGGGTTGAAATTAAACAAGACTACTCAAATAATATAAAACAATCCTTTAATGGTAAATAAAATGAAAGTAATATCTATCACTCTCAAATAACTATAGTACTTCGACAGTTCATGTGATGTAACACCCCAGGTAAATATAGAGTATGACATTTTCACATTTATCCATATTTTTGAATAAAATATTAATATAACATTAAAGGGGACGCTATGATCGATGGTGTACCCAACACGCAACAATGAGTTTCTTGGGAATCTTGCGTTGCACTCTAGTAATAAAATATTATTATTTTAAATAGTAGTTAATGCCTAGTCTTTGTAATGGCGGGAATGAATAGAACTAACTACAAAATGATTATATATTTTTGTAAAATATTTTTACTCTTTACAAAAAATGTTAGAGGATTTAAAATGCGAATGAATCCAATTTTAAGCGTAGATATTCTAATATTTTTTAAAAGATTGATTAACCTCATTTTGAAGGTGAACCACTTTTAAATCCACTTTTTGACAATTTTATGTGTTATATTTGACAAAATAAAATTCTTATTTATAATCGGGACATCAAAATTATCTTTTTGTAAATTATTTGTATCTTTTCAAAAAAGTTCATTTTTTAATAAATAGTGAAAATGTTGTATTTTAATTCGAAACCCCTTTTTAATCTATTTTATTTATATGATTAGATTATATTTTGAATTTTTATTAAATTAAAATCAGAATATATTTTTACCATTTAATCCAGTAGTGGTCTTTGGAATTAATTTCACATTGAAATTGGACTTAAACTAGTGTCAATCATTTGATACTTATTGTTTCATAAAAACATGCTCTTTTCTCTGACAATGGAAAATAATTATTATATTATTTAATAAAACTAATATGTTTTGAATTTTTTAAAATAGGCATCATTTTGGAATTCGGAATATCAAATATAGTTTAGGGTGAATTTTTGTTAATTTTCTGAAAAACATCAATTTTTGATGAATAGTGAAACCACTAAGTGGTACATATAAAAACTGATTTTCCATTTAAATGAAATTTTGCCATCTTTTTGTTTTGAATTTAAAAAATCCGACGTACATGGTTGTCATTAAGAAGTAAAATGTGGTTCAATGGGATAAAAATAATTTTTTGGAGAATAGTAACTTATTAAGTTTTTAATCGCGATTAGAGGTAATTAGTGTAGTTTAAGGTAAGAATATTGTTTTAATAAAATTAAATGACCTTGACACATGTCCTACCATCATTGGATGTGTCGTGGATGACCAATAAAATACATGGCTAAACATGGGGACCCCATGGAGACAATTTGGTTGGGAAATGACATAAATAACTTTTTATTTAATGTTAATGTAAAAATGGCACAAACATGATATGCTTTACTACAAAAATTTTTACATGGGGTTATACAAGTTAGATTTTTGACTATAAATATTAATTAGAAAGATAAAAAGATTTCATATATCATGATATTTGTTTTATAATTTTTAGACATTAAATATATTAAATAATTTATGACATCATGATGATGCAGTGATGACCTCATTATTTAACGATTTTAATAAAATGGAATGATAATGTTAAATATAAGACCTAAAAATCTCCAATACCTATTGTATGGGTGTATTTCTAACCCTTATCACCTTATCCTCTAGAAAAATCAATTTGGGACCATTAAAATCCGAAACTCTTTCTAAAATAATGTAACATTTCTTAACTTTCCAAGAGTGCCCCTCCTCTCCTCTTATAAAAGGCCCCCAACTCTACCTCCTCACCCACACTTCCAAAGCCTTTGTCTCGGACAAACCCTGCCTATTTTGTCTCTACACATATCAATATAACTCTTAGAAGCCTCACATTGGTCATAAGTCTTCCCAAGGATGCCATTGAGCTCAAACCAAAGGGAGTTACCGGATTTAAATGTAATGTCTTCACATGAGTCCTTTTGTTTTATATTTCTTCTCCACCCCCCCTAAACTCTTTTTATTAATTTCTTTTTTAACAACAACAATATATTCAATATACTAGGATGTTGTTATATAAAGTATTTTATCTACACTTACACACACCTTCGTCTAATGGTTAAAGAACATACAGTTTCTGTGGATGGTGAATTACTGCCTCACGAAACGATGATTGTTCAATCTTCTCATAACATCTTTCATGGTGGCCATTATGATGTGACTACATTTATATATGATATATAATATGTTTATGTTTTTCTTATGCTTCTGTATTTTTTATTTACGGCATACCTTTATGGTTTCCATTATGGGTATACGCGATATATTCATTTTAGAATGTATGGACTACCTCCCCCTCAAAGTGATTTGATTCGTTAATACCATATGTGGTACATATAAAGGTTATATTTAATGATATTATCTATGATACCATACTGGATTTAAAATACTATTATGTATTATTATGTTTTAATTAGATTAAATATGAAATAGAAATGGAAGTAGCGTTCATGCGTACGTACGACTTACCATCTCCATGAACGGTACATTTCATTTCATTTCTCAAAATGTTATGTACTGTTATAAGTACATATATATAATGGCTATATATGTAATATATTACATCTAAATTATGGATATCATTCTTTAATTATAACATATATATATATATATATCTCACTTTGTTTTAATTCCATTAATATGACAAATAATGAATGTAGCGTTCATGCGTACGTATGGCCTACCGTCTCCATGAACGGTGCTTTTAATTTTTATCTCCAAATTCTATGGAATAGTATAAAATGAATATATACTGGATATATATGATATTTAAAACATCAATAATATTATGGATATGATGTACCTAAAACTACATGGAAAATTATTTTCCAAAAAGTTCAATTTGTGACTCATGTACCAAACATTGACAAAAATGTCTGATATGAACTCATATAATTAACCGATTATTATAACATTAAAATATGTGATATTTTCTGAATAATAATCGTAATAGGAGGTCCTTAAGAAATTATAAATTGACCAAAGTTTATTATTCAGGAATATAAAGAAACGAACAAGAAATATTGGACTTGAGGTAAGGGATCCTACTCCTCTCTTTCTTTTTAAGTACACTATTTTATGAAATTCCTTATAAAGATCATATTTCATGTTATTGGGATGTTCTTTTATATAACTCTTACTGTAATTTTTATGTTCATATGATGAGAGCCCCTATTCTCTCTCATCAATCAATTTTAGAAGTTTTGAGTGGCGCCTTAGGCTGCCGAATTTTCGTAAGAGATCTAACCACTCTCTTTCTTTTTAAGTACTCTCCATTATGTTACTTATTTTAAGCACCTCTTTGTTAATATGGGGATGTTATTTTATATTCATCTTTCTTTACATTTTATTGTAATATGATGAGAGACCCTATTTTATCTCATCAATCCATTTTTTGAAGTTTTAAGTGGCGTCGTTAGGCTGCCATGTTTTCATAAGGGATTATTCATCTCACTTTTATTCCCATGGGATTTATCCTACATTTGCCACAATTTCCTTTGATTGGTGTATGTATTGCACATAATTTTACTCATTGTGTAATATATTTTCATTTATGAGTATTTACATCAATGTTGTATTGTCCTTCTTTCACGAGGTGCATGTTTCGAAAGATACCCATGTTGGTAAGGGAACCTTTCACCATCCTCTTTTTAAAAGACTTATTTTGTAATGTATTTTAATTCACATAATATTATGTTGGGATATGTTCTTATATATCCTTATTGATGTAAATATTATTTCCAAGTGACGAGATACCCTTTTTATCTCTCATCAACTCTTTTTCTAAGTTTTGAAGTGATGTCGTTAGGCTGTCAAATTTTTGCAAGGGAACTTCTTAACCCAATTTTGATTCCTTGGGATAAACTTGTACACCATGAATATGTCATTCTATGCTTATGTGTGAATTTACTATGATTTGTTTACACTTAATACCCTCTTATATTTTGTGTATTCATTTGTCTCACATAATTATGTAACTGATTTATCCTTAATCCAAGGATAACGTCTTTGTATAGGACTTCGTCTCAATCTCCATTCATTGAGGAATATTTTGTTTTATACAAAACTTTCTTTTATACGGTGTATAAACCCCTTTCACTTTTATGTTTATTCAAAAGGAATCATTTTTATATGAAGAGTTTATTAAACGACAAAAGGGAATGTTTTTGTCGTATATATGCAGCGACAAGGACGTCTCCACCGTTGTGACCATTATTTGAGTTTCGGCTTCCTCTACAAGCCATACCTTCTATTTGAAAGAAAAATAAAAACCATGTTTTACTTTTCTTTTATTTTGTTATTGAAAATGGTTTTCATAATGTTTTTATATCAAAGTGTTGTATTGATATCTTGTGATTGAATGGTAGAAATGTAATATTTCTTTTATGATTGTTTTATGTGATACGATTATGTTGTGGTTCTTGGGCATTGTTATGAAGACGGGTGGTTTTGTGATAAACTAAGGGCGGGTGAGCCCGATATAGCCCTCCAATGCATTGGGTAACATGAAGGGGTTAAACGTTAAGGTTTCTCCAAAGAGATTCCGGGAATATACTATGATGGGTATTCCAAACGTAACCAAGCGGGTTACTCCCTACGTTAGAATGTTATGAATGCCACAAGTTACCTTTATTTCTTATGATTTATATGATTTATTCATGATTTTTTGAGGTATTTTAAAGTGCTTATGTTTTATGGGTAAATTATGATTTCATTCTTATGTATACATGTACTCATGTTTCCTTTCCATATTTTTATATCCCTTACTGTGCTTTTTATGCTCATCCCAAGTTTTTGAAATGTTTTTCACAGGTCAAGGGAAGTTTACATGATATGATGATAGTGTCAAGGAAGTTTCAAGAAATAATCCATGTTTTATTTTAAATATGTTTCCCATTCATGGGAAAAATTAATACTATCTTATATGTAACTACTTTGTAAAAATGTGGAATGTAATGCGTGTATTATGATCTAATTCTCTAAAACTCTAATCTTGAAAAGATCCTCAATATGAATTCTTGTAATAGCTCAAGATTATGTAAGGTTTAAGGCTGAGGCCTTATAGTTGGTATCAAATAATGGTTTAGATAACTTTAGAGGATAGGTTATTCTCTAGGCATAAGTGACATTACCATAATGGTTAGGATTTCAGAAAGAGTCCTAGTTTTAGATAAAGTGAATCAGTAAGTATATCGTAGTGTTTATATTCATCCTTAGTACATGATGGTTTTGTTGATATAATCATACTGAAATTTCTGTTTTTAGTGAATGGATGGATCTAGCATGCACCATAGCGACAATAGGTTTGAAGGAAACTATGGTGATTCTCTGATTAAGTGATTGGATGAAATGTAGGATTCAATGAGGAAACTTAGGGTTGTTCTAATCCAACTATCAAGTAGTCGTGATCAACCACTTGTACCTTGGTATGTTCTGTAATGCATCATGTACAAGATGACCAATCGATTTGGAAGTTCAGGTAATAATTATAAAGGTAACCATTAGAGTTTATATGATCCTTACTTTTGATGTAATTATGAGTTATTATATGTTATGATGGAAAATGAAAGGTATGAGATAAACTTGAGGTTAAAATATGTTATGATTATTTTTAAATATCATATCTCGTTTTGGGGAATGATTTAAGAATTATATTGTTTTTGAAAAATGAAAACAAGTAGACCGTGTGACAACCTGTCGTGTCGGACAAAGCTACCTGAATCGAACCCACAACCAAAGTGCGACTGGTATTAATCGGCTACCACTATACAACGTGATGTCCCTGGTTAGTATGACTTATTCTTTTTAGTTGGATGATTTTATGAATTAAGAGTAAGTTGATTTTGGGTTATCTATGGAAATTATTAACCTATCATGGAGGATAAGTGATTAGGTTACTTCCTTTTCAATATGAGACTTTAAGAGAAACTTATGTTATTTAGAGATATGTGTTACCTTGGAAGACTATGAAATTAAATCTTTCAAATATTTGGGTTTCAATCCAAGATTTGTTTACATTGAAGAATTACATGTAAAAAATTGTTTATCGAATGGTCTTCGTTGAACTTTGGGTTATGTTGGACAAATTTTGGAGATTAAGAATAGATTTTCATATTATAAGTGGTTATCCTTTTCTGAATTATCTGATCTTGTACTATCCTTTTTGGTTTTGGTTTTGGTTAGAGTCTAAAGATGTGGGAAGTATATAGTTCTCTTTTGTGGATTAGGTGATTCTCTAGAAGTTGATTATAGCTATCTTAATGTGAACTAGTCATCATAAATACTCGTCTTTTGGAGAAAATATGAGCTTGTGTAAGAAATATAGTAAATGTTGAAAGTCAACATGGCAATTAAGTATGATTCCATGTGTTTTGGTTAAGGTCAAAAAAAATTCCTCAAAAAAATTAATTTAAAACAAAAATGTTTTCTGTTAACTTTTCCTAGTGGGGAATTGAATACCGTTTAACCTATCACAAGTTTGTGATTTTCTTATGTTTAACTTTATCCTAGACATGTTTACTATCATTCTCCATCATAACATGACCCTTTGTTTTTTCCTCAATTTCCATATTTTCATACTTGTAATCCTAGTATGGGTTAATTTGGGAGACCTTGGTACTTATCATTCTTTATTTTAATGTGATTTATTTACTGACTCTTGTTACGATGTGGGATTTTCAATGAAGTTTCCAAGCCCAATTTTAAAATTGAGAGGACGCAATTCCCAAAAGGGGGGAAGGATGTAACACCCGAGGTAAATAAAGAGTATGACATTTTCACATTGATCGATATGTTTGAATAAAATATTAATATAACTTTAAAGGGGATGCTATGCTCAATGGTGTACCCAACACGCAACAACGAGTTTCTTGGGAATATTACATTGCACTCTAATAATAAAATATTATTATTTTAAATTGCAGTTAACACCTAGCCGTTGTAATAAAGAGAATGAATAGAACTAACTAGAAAATGATTATATATGTTTGTCAAATATTTTTACTCTTTACAATAAATGTTAGAGGATTAAAAATGTGAATGAATCCAATTTTAAGCGTAGAAATTCTAATATTCTTTAAAAGGTCGATTAACCGCCTTTTGAAGGAAAACCTCTTTTAATTCCACTTTTTGAAAATTTTATGTGTTATATTTGACAAAATAAAATTCTTATTTAGAATCAAGACATCAAAATTTTTATTGTGTAAATTATTGGTATCTTTCCGATAAAGTTCATTTTTAATGAATAGTGAAAAATGTTGTATTTTAATTCAAACCCCCTTTTTAATCTAATTTATTTATATGATTAGATTATCTTTTGAATTTTTTTAAAAGTAAAATTAGAATATATTTTTACCATTTAATCCAATAGTGGTCATTGAAATTAATTTCACTTTGATATTGGACTTAAACTAGTGTCAATCTTTTGATACTTATTATTTCATAAAAACACACTATTTTATCTAACAGCGGGAATTAATTATTAATTTAATTAATAAAAATAATATGTTTTGAATTTTTTAAAATAGAAATAATTTTTGAATTCGGATTATCAAATATATCATAGGGTGAATTTTTGGTATTTTTCTGAATAACTTCAATTTTTGATGAATAATTATACTACTAAGTGGTACTTATAAAAACTGATTTCCCGTTTAAATGGAATTTTTCAATTTTTGTGTTTTTAATTTCAATAATTCGACATACATGGTTTTCATTAAGAAGTAATATGTGGTTCAATGGGATTAAAATAATTTTTTGGTGAATAGTAACTTATTAAGATTTTAATCGCGATTAGAGGTAATTAGTGTAGATTAAGGTAATAATAATGTTTTAATAAAATGAAATGACCTTGAAACATGTCCTACCCTCATTTCATGTTTCATGTCCGACCAAGACAATCCATGGGTCAACATTTGACCCCATGGAGCCACTTTGTTTGGGAAATGATATAAATAACCTTTTATTTAATGTTAATGTAAAAAAGACACCAACATGAGATGTTTTACAAAAAAAAAATTTACATGGCGTCATACAAGTCAGATATTTGACTATAAATATTAATTAGAAAGCTAAAACAATTTCCAACATCATGATATTTTTTTTATAAATTTTAGACATTAAATATATTAAATTATTCATGATATCTTGATGATGCAGCGATGACCTCATTATTTAACGATTTAAATAAAATGGAAAGATACTGTAAAATATAAACCTACACAAGTCCAAAACCTATTGGATGGGTGGATTTAGAATCCTTATCACCTTATCCTAGAAAAAAATCAATGTGTGTCCATTAATATCCAAAACTCATTCTAAAATAAAGTAACATTTCTTTACATTCCAAGAGTGCCCCTCTTCTCTTAAAAATGGCCCCCACCTCTACCTCCTTAACCACACTTCCAAAGCCTTTGGTTCAGCCAAACCCTGACCATTTTGTATCTAAAAATCTCTCTCGAACTCTTAGTATCATCACTTTGGTCATAAGTCTTCCCAAGGAAGCCTTTGAGCTCAAACCAAAGGGAGTTAACTGATTTTAAGGTAATGTCTTAACTTGAGTCCTTTTGTTTTATTTTGCTTCTCCACCCCCATAAACTCTTTTTATTACTTTATTTTGTAAAAAAATAAGTATCTTAAATATACTAGGATGTTTTTATATTAAGGATTAGATCTACACTTACACACACCATCTTCTAATGATTAAAGAACATTCTGTTTTTGTGGATGGCAAATTACTGCCTCACGAAACAATGATTGGTCAATCTTCACATAACACCTTTCATGGTGGACATTATGATGTAACTACATTTATATAGGATATATAATATGTTTATTTTTTCCTTAAGCTTCTGTATTTTTCATTTATGTCATACCTTTATGGCTTCCATTATGGGTATACGTGATATCTTCATTTTTGGAAGTGTGGACAATTTCCCACTCAATGTGATTTGATTCGTTAATACCATATGTGGTACGTGTAAAGGATATATTTAATTATATTATATATGATATTATACTGTAATTAAAATATAATTATGTATAATTATTTTTTAATTCCATTAAATATGAAATAGAAATGGAAGTAGCGTTCATGCGTACATACGGCTTACCGTCTCAATGAATGGTACATTTCATTTCATATCTCAAAATGTAATGTACTATTATAAGTACATATATATAATGGATATATATGTAATATATTATATCAAAATTATGGATATCATTATGGGATTATAACATATATATATATATATATATCTCATTTTGTTTTAATTCCATTAATATGACCAAAAATGAAAGTAGTGTTCATGCGTACGTACGGCCTACCGTCTCCATGAACGGTGCTTTTTATTTTTATCTCCAAATGCTATGGAATAGTATAAAATGAATATATAATGTATATATATAATATTTAAATCATAATTACTATTGTTGATATGATTTACCTATAACTACATGGAGAATTATTTTCCAACAAGTTCAATTTTTGACTCATGTACCAAACATCGACAAAAACATCTAATATGAACTCATATTATTAACCAATTATTATAACATTGAAATATGTGATATGAACTGAATAATAATCTTTATATGAGGTAATTAAGAAATTATAAATTTACCAATGATTATTATTTATAAATATAAAGAAACGAACATGACAAGTTGGACTTGAGGTAAGGGAACCTACTCCTCTCTTTCTTTTTAAATACACTCTTTTATGCCATTCCTTTTAAAGATCATCTTTCTTGTTATTGGAATGTTCTTTTATATTACCCTTAATGTAATTTTTATGTTAATATGATGAGATCCCACATTCCCTCTCATCAATCCATTTTGGATGTTTTGAGTGGTGCCGTTAGGGTGTCGAATTTTCGTAAGAGTTCTAACCTCTCTCTTTCTTTTTAAGTACTCTCCATTATGTTACTTCTTTTAAGCTCATCATTTTTATGATGGGGCATGTTCTTTTATATTCCTCTTGCTGTAAATTTTATTGTAATATGATGAGAGACCCTATTTGATCTCATCAATCCATTTTTTGATGTTTTAAGTGTCGTCGTTAGGCTGCCGAGTTTTCGTAAGGGATTTTTCATCTCACTTTTATTCCTGTGGGATTTACGCTACATTTGCCACAATTTCCTTTGATTTGTGTATGTAATTACCATTATTTTAATCATTTTTTAATATAATTTCATTTAAGAGTATTTACATCAATGTGGTATTGTCCTTCTTTCATGAGGTGAATGTTTCAAAAGATACCCATATCGGTAAGGGAACCATTCACCCTCCTGTTTTTAAAAGACATATTTTGTTATGTCTTTTAATTCAAATAATATAATGTTGTGATATTTTCTTATATATCCTTATTTATGTTAATTTTATGTCCATGTGATGAGATACCCTTTTTATCTCTCATGAACTTTTTTTCTGAATTTTGAAGTGAAGCCATTAGGCTGTCGAATTTTTTCATGGGAACTTCTTAACGCAATTTTGATTCTTTGGGATAAACTTGTACACCTTGAATATGTAATTATATGATTATGTTTGAATTTCCTCTGATTGTTTTAAACTTAATACCCACTTAAATTTATTGTATTTGTTTGTCACACATAATTATGTAACGGATTTATCCTTAATCCAAGGATACCATCTTTGTATGGGACTTCGTCTAAATCTCGTTTCATTGAGGAATATTTTGTTTTATACACAAGTTTCTTTTATACGGTGTATAAACCCCTTTGATCATTACATTTACGCAAAAGTAATCTTTTTTATACGATGCGTTTACTAAACGACAAAAGGGAATGTTTTTGTCATACGTATGAGGCGACAATGACTTCTCCGCTACCGTGACCATTATTTGAGTTTCAGATTTATCTACATGACATACCTTCTATTTAAAAGAAAAATAAATACCATATTTTACTTTTCTTTTATTTTGGTATTGAAAATGGTTTTCATAATGTTTTTATATCAATGTGTTGTATTGATATCTTGTGATTGAAAGGTTGAAATGTTATGTTCCTTTATGCATGTTTTATGTGATAAAATTATGTTGTGGTTCTTGGGCATTGTTATGAAGACGGGTGGTTCCATGATAAACTAATGGCGGGTGATCCCGATATAGCTCTTCAATGCATTGTATAACTCAAAGGGGTTAAACATTAAGATTTCTCCGATGAGATTTAGGGAATATACTGTGATGGGTATTCCAAACGTAACCAATAGGGTTACACCCTACTTAATAATGTTATGAATGGATCAAGTTACCTTTATGTCATATTATTTCTATGATTTATTCATGATTTTATGAGGTATGTTAAAGTGCTTATGTTTTTTGGGTAAAGTATGATTTCATTCTTATGTATACATGTACTCATGTTTCCTTTCAATATTTTTATATCCCTTACTAAGCTTTTTATGCTCATCCCCTGTTTTTCAAATGTTTTTCACAGGTCAAGGGAAGGGTAATGATATGATGATAGTGTCAAGGAAGTTTCAAGAAAGAATCCATGTTTTATTTTAAATATGTTTCCGTCGATGGGAAAAATGAATACTATCTTTAATGTAACCACTTTGTTTAAATGTGGAATGTAATGCATGTTTTATGATCTAATTCTCTAAAACTCTAAACCTGAAAAGATCCTCAATATGTAATCTTGTAATAACTCATGATTATGTAAGTTTTAAGGCTGAGGCCTAATATGTGATCCTCGCACGAATAATATTATATAATATTCTTTTTGAAATTATAAAAGAACCTTCACTGACAGGGTTCAACATTATCACTATAATTCTTGAAATTTATTTACCCTGGACTTGTAGAATGTTTTTCTTATTTTAATTTACATTCATTCATAGCAATGTGAATGAACTTCTATATCAACTTTTTTCAAAACCTTCTCATCTAATCTCTTCTCCTTATGGAACAATTGGTCTGGTCACTCTATATAATACCTTATTCATTAGAATCCACTCTATCACATAACTTCTATTTAATACTACTATATATAATGATACAATATCCAATGTTATGAAAAAACTATCTTTCATGATCTATGTTCACTACTTAAATTTTTTAGTAATTCAACTAGAAATAAAAAAATCATAAACAATTATTTAGAACACTTTCTCCCCATTGTATAAAAATGTGTCTCCAAAAAATATGTCACGAGTGAAAAATTAAAATTAGAAATTTTTTTCTTCAACTTTTAATATCCCATTAAAAACATTCCAAATTTAACTTCCTTCAATACACCACACATATTGGATTCAATAAATAACATATAAACATCCTTATATCTCACTGTCAATGATATCATCAAACTCTTCCTAAAATATCCACTAGAATCATGATATTTATGTCATGAAAATTAAATAATTTAACATCCATCTATTCATGATCAAATTTATTTACCTTACAAAATCTTTGAAAATATTTATAAAACATCATATGGTTACTCTTTATAGGAACTTATCCATATGATAACCTCATTTTGTTCTTCTTTGTCTGGCTGACCTCTATATTTCCAAATTCATATTTTTTTCTTCTGATATTTTTAATGTTTCTTTTTCACTATTATATTAGAGTTATATTTTTTAATGGATCAACTAAGAACACTTTTCTTGATACATACACAACCACTCTCTTCATCGGGTGCACTCTACCCAAAAGCATCTATCTAATTTATTAATTATGAATCCTTTATCTCACGTTTATTTTAATAAAAATATATTCAATATACTTCTTTAAAGTAAATTTTATCTTGACCTTCCTTAATAAATTGCTTTAATGATGATCCTCACATGGTACATATTTTCAATGAATTTTTTCAGAACCCTCTTTCTAATCATTAAGAAATATTTATCTAATATCTCAATAACCTTATTATGACAAAAATTCTTTGTAAATTCACTAATAAATAGCCAATTATCTTATTATTATTTTTAAAATTTATTCATGTATTCATCATAGTAATATTTATCAAAAAAATATTATCTAAAAAATTCCACAACACTTCAGAATCATAAAATCTGTCAAACATTATTTATCTATTGAACTTATCAACATTTCAATATTTAGTAAGATTGTTTCAATGAAAATCTTCCATAGATCAACTATATAAATATATTCCTTCGAGAAAATTAAACTAGAATCATGAATATCTTATCCTAATCATGATATTTGTTACATTGAAAATCGGAAAATCGTCACCCAATTTAATTTTCCTAGAACACTTAGTCTGATTCTCTATAATCACTTTAAATTAAAACACTCTTACCAGTATTAAATTCAATAATAGTGATATATTAGACTGAGTTAATACACCATGATAAATTGTACTCAATAGAATTTATCCATTAATGTTATATTGAATGATTACCATTATTAAGTGATTCATATAAGAAAAAAATAAAATATTTAATAAATTCATCTCTCTTCTCTACCAACATCTTCCAAACCTAGAAACACCTCATAGACTCTAAGACTGAACCAATACGTTATATATGTAGGGTTTTATGTCACATCACCATTAATACCTCATTTTAACAAAATCCATTGATTATTTGTGTTTCAGGACCATATATTGTATCATATACAATATCTCTTGAAATCATAACCAAAACTTTTTTAGAATATCTTTTGAAACAAATTTTATAATATAAATAAGTATAATATCATCTTGTATCACATCCTATGAAATTTATTTTGAATACCCATCCAAAAATATTTTATAAAAAAATCTATATATCCTTTACATTATCACTCTGAGTCAAACACAATCCTTACTTAGTACACCAACATGTGTTACACCAAAAGACTTTATAACATTGAAAAAAAAATTCTTGTTTTCATAAATTTTTTCTATTGATTTTCCATTAGTAAAGCATCAATACTAATCAATACAGAAACTGATCTTGATTAATCTTCATAAAACACATGTATCTATATTCTTGCGCCCACCAGTTTCACCATATGAAAGCATGCATTTCCATATGTTATATATTTCATTGAAATCAATTGACCATGGGTCTTGAGAAATGTCAATCCCATATATAAAACTCACACATTATTAATTCTCTATATATAATCTGGATAGGATGATGTATACATCAAATGTCAGTAACATTTTTTGATGAGAACATCACATTCCCCACAATTGAATAGAATATCACATCATAAGAACTATTATGGAATAAAGATACACATTGTCACTCTATAATGATCGATATAATAATATAACCATCATACAATAAGAGAAATCTAAAATTCATTACAATCATACTGGTGAAATAAAAAAGAAAGACTCACTCACCGCTTGATTATATAATTATCAAAACATGCAAAAGAAACGTGTTAATGTATTTAGGTTACTATGGTAGGTATCTCTCCATCCTAAAGCATTGTGGTCACTAAATATGAAACTTAAACCCCCATAATACCAAATACATAGTGTGTGACAAACCATGTGGTATACATCATTGTTCATCTAGTGAAAGAAACTCATTTCATCCCTCATGGGAAAATTTCATATTCCAATAAAATAATTATACACATATTAACAATATAATTTATTCAATACATAGAATAATAAATTATAACACTCTAAACTAGGATCAAAATAAATGGTTCCCTAGGCTAGTGGGATGTGTGGATTCAAGTGTGCCACACCATATGCCAGAGGCTGAAATGTAGTAGCAAGGACCTAATGTATGAACATTGAGGACACTATACTATCTATTTTACTAATAAATATAAAAAACCAAGATAAATGTATCAACAATAGTATATGTATAAAATATGTGAACCGTAAATAAATTATATAACATACGGATCATTATTAAATGAATAAAATGGACAATTCCAAATAGTAAAATCTGGCATGCCCATGTGATTCTAAAAAATACAAAGAAGTAAACATAGAAGAGGAAATAAATAACCAAAAAACATCATAATGAAAATATCCCAAAAGTCTATCTCTTTGAGAATTATGAGAAACATATCATCTCTATGATCCAATATCCATGTATACTTCCCAAATAATAATGAGAAATCCCTACTATGGAATCACGAGGTCTATTCAGGTACCAAATAGGGTTAAAAATAAGGTTTGAGATAAAATTAGTTGGAAACCACCAATTTAATCTAAATCAATCTAGTCCATGTATATAATATAAGATAATATGATGTACTATAAAAATTCATTGTGTTTAGTAAATAATAATACCATGTAGTACTCATATTCCTCAAAGAACACCTGACTGACTGAACTTGATCCATTCTAAGCAATAGTGTATCTGAACATATTCAATCATGTGTATAATTTCATTCATATAAGTAGTTATATATTTAAGGAATTACAATAAATAGAATGGAAAAATGTATTACAAACTAGGAATCACTATATTGAATATATAGGTTGGTGATATCATATATTTAATTACAAAACCATGTTAAAGATAATAATGAAAATGTAACTAAGGCATATATGTCCTCAAATGGTCAAGATAACACATAATAATAACTTGTGTAGTATGGAAAGAGTGGTATGGGTGTAATTCATATGATACATCCTTCGTATTCAACTATAAAATATTTTAACTAGGATTGGGGTGTCATGTCTAAAGAAATCATGGTTTGTGTATGATTTGGAACAATATAGGTAATCCTTAGCATTGTGAGTTTGATTAAATCAATATAAAACCAAGGATATAGTCAAAGGAATTATATGTTTTCCAAAAAAACAAGTGAATCTTTGGTATCACACCATCGAATTGAAATATAGATAATCCATTGATTGATCATTAATATAGTATCACACTCTGTTGTGGAAGCAATGAATCTGGGTGGAATCCTCTAAGTGCTCAATAATTTCCATCATAAATCCACGTCTAGATCCTTTTTGACAACTCATTTAACAAGAAACGGTATAAAATAATAAGACAACAAGTATATGATAAACAATAATAAGGAATGGAAGTCATCCATGACAACTCACCAATCTATTTAATTATTTCGATTTATCTTTTCATTTTGAAATGAAAATGAACTCTATTAGTGGTATTCACCCATTTAGAAATTATTTTAATTCAAAAAAATTATTCACTAGCTAGAGGAAAGAAAGTATCCACACATTTATAAAATAAAACCCTCTCCTTAGTCGAACTGCTCAAAATTAATAGAGAATATACAAGAATACCTTCCTTAATATAATTATAATAATAGGATAGGTAACACATAACAAGTTTCTTTTTTTTATGATTCAAAAAAAAAGCTTATGTAGTAATTTGGTTGATGACAACCAATTTCTAACCTGAAAAAAAAAATCACAAGGACTAAATGGTTGACAAAAATGTGATTACAACCCCAGACCATGTCAAGGGGTTATAGATAACATCAACAGTATGTTCTTGGAATTTTATTTGATGTATTTCTTAAATCTTGATATAAACTCAAAAAGTACGACATGCAGAATTGTTAAAAATTTTATAAATGACACAATCATAAGGGAAACTCATATAGACAACCTAAATCATGCTTAATATTCTCTACATGTACATTAGAGAGAAATAATTCATGATTTTTTCAAAAAAAATAATATGATTATAAAAACACCATAAAATATTGTAAAGGATCTCTCATTAAATGATCATTAGACACAGTAATAGAAAAATAGATAAGACGAAGGAGAAATCATAAATTCATAATTAGAAATCTAATGTAATTGGTGATGAGTGATTCTTGTCTCATAGGAAGGAGATCCATCCATACCTTTGAGTAGAGGCATGAGGCATAACCCAAAGATGGCTTCTATGTAAGCAGAGGAGAAAATATGAATGGAGGAATAAATAAAGGAGATTTGGGGAAAATTGAAAAATAAAACCTCTTAAAAGTGAAACATGGTTTGGCTACACAATTTTGAAAAATGTGCATCAATCATGAACAAAGCCTTTCCAAAATAATATTCCCTCATGTGACATGGTGATTGTTTTTCTAAACTGTGTGTACCCCATGAAGTGGCCACTATCAACATATTCCCACCCACATGTTTGGAGGACTTTTAATGGGCCTTGTCATGAAAGTATGTTCCTATTATTGCCTCACCTAGGAACATATTTTCGAATCCTATACCTCAAAAAATCAACCAAACATTAGTGATACATTTTTAGATTTAAACCCCATACAAAAACGACACATTAAATAATTAAAACTCTCATAATTTCAATCCGAATCTTGTTAAAATATTTTTCTCATCCCTTCAATTAATGGTCAAAAACCATTTGGAATTTCAAGCTGTCTAATATATGGGATGTAAAAACCTCACCAAATTTAAAATTATCATCCCTAACAAGAATTTTATAAATACTGAAAACATCTCCCAACCTACCTAGTCCATAATTCTCACTCAAATAACTGCATTTGATTTCCAAATACATAGTGGGATTTCAATATTCCCATTAATCATACAGTGATAAAAAAATGTATAACTGAATATAAATCTCAAAAACCCTAATGAAACATAAACCTAGTTCTTACCCAAGCCCATATAACTAGATAAATGTTCAAATTTTTATCTCTTACATCAACTGGCATGTATTTCTCCCTACAATTGGTTATAAATTTCTCATGGAAAATTTTGAGTCACAGTGCTTCCAATATCATAATTTACTAACTATAAATTCCCCTAGTATCTTAGAGACACTCATGAAATGTTTTAAAAAATATGCATGTGGACACTATCATTGGTTCCCATTTTGATTTAAAATTCCAATTCCAATCATCCAAGATCAAATTGGTTATGCCATCTTTTCCTTGAATGTCATGGATGACCCCATTTAAATTGCTCCCATATATACTAAAAGATGTGTTCAATGTGGTTCTTTACTAGTGGAATAAAATATTTGAGGGAAATGAATTCAAACCACCTTTGGTCGACTATTAATGAAAATGATCAACTTAAATAGCTGAAATGTCATCGAAATGAGATTCTAAAATCATTTATCCTAGAGAATAGTAACATAATTATTTTCACACTCACTAAATCTAATACTCAACATCTGATGATGTCTCCTGCATGAACCATATCCTGATTATGTGTTTTTCATGCTACAACACTAGTAAAACTGGATACTCATTCTATAACCCTTGAATCATCACAACTATACTAATTCTGACACCCATATCAAGATTTCACTTAACTCAATATTTTATTCATTCAATGGCATGAGAGATCCAAAATGACCACATAATGACCGAAATAAATATCCAATTACCCTTATCACATGAGGGAAACACACTAGTAATCAACATCCTTCCTCCCAACTTAGGAGTATACCTTCCACCAATATAATGAAAATAGATGATGATCATCATAGATCATTCCATATCCCTCATAGACATAACAACTAGTATGGATTAGAACCTACTCATCCCATGTGTTCATGTAAACATAACCCAAGACTCATTCATTTTCATTGAGGACAGTTTCTAGGTCCTCCATTTATTTTAAAAACAAAGGAGGGTCGCTAGCTACCAATAGACAAAGGTGTACTATGAAACATCAGGATTAATTCTAAATTTCCCTTCATGCACAATCTTTTTCTGATATGTTCCATAAAACAGTAGAAGAGAACTATATATAGTGGAATAAAGAAAATTTTTTACTAATGCACTTTGGATGACATCAATATAAGGTCATTATCATCACTAGTCCAAGATCACACTAAGATGATATCGATGATTACTAATAAGACCTAAGACACTCCCATGATATCCATGATGATGAGTCTGGAATGGCTTCTAGCTAAACCACTAAAATTATTTATAAGTATAATAGACATACAATAATTGTCTAACATCCCTTGAAGAGATCAGCGGCACTAGTTAATCCATCATCTTTAACCGACCATGATTCCCTGAACACTAAGGCATTCCATGATTGTTTCAAGAAAAAACCTACTCTAGTCCAACATAGACTCCCGTTTCCCTCAAAGTATGTGTACACATATAACCCTTTCATCATTTTTCTTCATTGAACTCACCAATAAATGTCATAATAATTATTTCTTTGCATTACTTATGCACTTCAATCCAGAATTTGGAATCCACGCTCAATCCAAACCACAACCATGTTTTTACAGCGTAATCACTTCAAGGAATAGAACTCAAACATATTAGTATAAAGGGAATCAAAAATATTTTCTAACCATTTCCAAATTAATTTTACAGTTATTCTCCCTCTACTTGTAAGGAAAGGAAATTCCATGATTGACCCGATGATCCCCACATTTTGAGTCTCTTAGACATAATTTACCATGAATATGAACTTATCTCATTGAACAAACTCCATAAACCACTGAAAATGGGTTATGAATCTGGCCTATATTCTATTACCAAGATTCAAAACTGAAAAGGGGTAAATGAGCCACATAAAAGTGAACTGGATAAAATTCACATTAAATGTACAAGTGAATCTCTCTCGAACAATGCTAATTCACATAATTGGCAATAGGCACAATAGATAAAAAATATAGATCATTGGTGTCAAAAAATGATCCTTTTATAATGTTATCCCAAGTATTGGTATAAAATTATTTCTCAAAATCCTAGTCCAATCTAATCTAGAGATTACCTAAGAACATAACATAACACCACAAGGCTTTATCCATTCCCACCAAACACATATGGCCAACTACACAATTTTAACAACTTGATGGGTATTGTGTGTATTAGTGCATACAACCATGTTATTTCTTCAACACCAAAAAAACATCATTGGATACTATCTATAAGCCTTTAATACCTCTTCATCATTGTATTTAGTGGTATGTATGAAATATTTAGCTCTCTATCACATTATCTCATCCAATTATTAATATAATATATGGCCTCTTGGTATATCCATCACTGGAGAAGAAAGTGGGCCACATTACCTACTATGTATCCGACCATTCCATATGTGCGTCTATATTATTGAAATAAATAATTTCATCATGACCATGACCTTAAAAAGTTTTAACTAATTGTATGACCACCCATTTATCTGGGGGTTCCATCTCATCACTAAGAGTCCTACTTCGGAAAACTGACACCCAAACTACACCTCACATCAAAAATCATTAGGAAAAATCTATTAATGATTCTCATTTTCAATGTGCTTCCAAAATAATATATTCCTTTATTATTATGGGACAGGGTGTTCACTCTATAACAAGGTCATTTTGAAAATCCCACTAGGCTTACCAGCCTAACATTTATTCTCACAATAAAAGATAAAGTTTAATTGAGACCTATGAGAAACGTACACATTACAATATAAAGAAGGACCATTGGAAAGATTTAAACTACCCTTACATATGGGATGAAACTAATAACACCGCAATAAGGATTCATTTAATCCAATAAATTGTTTCCAATTTTATTTTTAATCATTTCAAAGGCTTAGATTAATGAATATCAAGCACCAGCTATGAAATACAATGATACGTGGACCTTTATTTATCTAACACCAAAATGATGTATAAGAATGTTATTTCAAAATACATTTCAATCAATATTTTTTATCAAATATCTTATCATAATATATGTGATGTATTTTATATATTCATTTTATCCATTGTATATTTCCATAAAATTATCTCATTTGGTATTATATAAAGAAAATTTCAGTTACAATCTATAGAGGAAAACATCCATTAGGATATAAATATCAATTTAATTAACTGAAGCCCCTTGATAAATTATCTCACCTTTTGATAAATGTTCTCTTTCCATGATAAATGGGATTAGTTCAATATGATAACAACGTAAATATATATATAACATCATATAAGAGAATGTAGACATTTTAAATAGACAACCCATTAATATAACGTACCACCATGGGGTTAAGTATCTTTGAAAGTATAATAATAGAAGGAAAGCTATGAGGGTCCCATCATACAATATATATTTATTTATACATGTAATTATTTCCAATTTATGGATCCAATTTTCTGTAAATTACAATTGAAATCCAATGTAAATTAAACATAAAAAAGTAGTTTTATTAGAGATTAAACACATCATAAAAATATTATATCGTAAGAAAAATGCACATACTGACATACATGGGAGTAATTGAGTATTTAGGAATTCAGTCAAGAAGGTTGTCTTCCCAAATTTTTAGAGATACTATACATTATAAATTAAAATCAAAATTTCACTTATTGATAACTATTTTCAACATTAATAATATTTCAACATATAAATATATGTTCTAGGGTTTATTTAGATGAATTATCATTCCCAAGATATAATGGTATATTCCATTATAACATACAGTTGGAAGTAATGTTACTAAAATAATGTTTTTAACTTTCATTTTAGTATATAAAAAGTTCATACATGATGGTTCAATTATATGGGTCACCATTATCCAATTAATAATGACTCGTAAAATATTTTTATTAAAAAGATAACCTTTATTTAATTTCAACAAGTATTGTTCCATTATTTGAAACCAATGTTAAAAATTGTAAATGTGGTGTAATTGATTATTTAAAATTCCACCATCTAGATATATGGGGAAAAATATTTTAAATGAGGGATACATGTTAATAACCAATTATTCTACCATAATATTAAAAAAAATCATGCTACTAATTCTGAAAATAATACAAAAAAAGAAGCAGGAAACCACAGAAGCATGGTATATTGGAAATTTATGATAACTAATTACCTAATCATTTTTTATTGTAAATAATTCATGTATATCAAACAATTATTATTCAAATAGTGTCAAGTAGTTAAGAAATGAGATTTAAATGGCTTGGAATATGCATTGATTTAAAATATCTATGTACCTATAATGATGCATGTGGAGATAATTCCTTTCCTTAATTGGTCAATGGTAAAATACTATAAATATCATAAATCAGAAAGCAATAAAAGGTACATAAATTACTCAAGGGGAAATAATAATCGACTGTAATAATGAAAAACATAAAAAAATAGCCCCATCACAATCAACATTTTCCTCCCCCCATGTGTGGGTTGATCACTCCCAGACCCAAATATTTTCTAAGTTCCATCACATTACTAGTATCTTCACATACATCCACTAAATATTAATATATGTCAAAAATACCTATAGAACTTATAATTCCTAGACCTAGGATCAACCTAAATACTTCTCCCAGAATGATGGCTATGTGGCCCCAAGTGTTCCTCCCTATACACTAGATCCTACCAACTAGTAGGAGGGTTTAATGAAGGTAAGGGGGATATAACATATGGATCAATTACAAATAAAATAGATGCATAATAAATAAATCTATGATAGAATTTTTATAGACTATGTTTTGTGGAAACAAATCATATAACCTGTAGATTTTATCCCAACCACATTTGAAATCTATAGAGAAAGATATCAACATGTCTTCCAATGTATTAATTTTCCACTCAGACATACCATCTGTATGAGGATGATATGCAGTACTAAAACTAAACTCTGTATCTAGAGTATGTTGAAGACTTAACCAAAACATTGATGTAAACCTCAAATCCCGATCATATATAATGGAATGTGGTACTCCATGAAATCTTACCACTTCCTTTATATACATCATGGCAAGTTGATCAAGAAAGAAATCTTCTATAATAGCAATGTAGTGTGTCGACTTCATATGATGATCAACTATAACCAAGATAGCATTATATACTTTGGATGTTTTAGGAAGTCCAGTGACTAAGTCCATAGAGATGTTTTCCCATATTCATTCCGGTATGGCTAATGGTTGTAACATCCCCTTAGACTTTTGTCTCTCAGCTTTAACTTGCTGCTAAACTAAGCATTGAGAGTCATATTAGGCGATATGTTTTTTCATGCCATCCCACAAAAATTACTCTTTTAGGTCCTTGTATATCTTTGTACTTATTGGATGAACAGAGAATGATGAACTATGAGACTCATAAAATATTTCCTTCTTTAATTCTGGGATGGGAGGAACATGAACCCGAATCCAAACCTTATTATTTCATCACAACCAATGTAGAATTTAGTATCATTTCTCACCATCTTTTGTAATTCTACATCTTCTTTCTGTACCTTTTTAATCATTACATGTATATATGGTTGAACATTCATTTGAGAAAGATAAGATTTTCCCCTTCCATTATAATTCCAAGATCCATCCTTTGTAAATCGATAAATATTAGATCTTTTGTGATCCTCGTCATGGATAAGCCATCATGGTCTTGCTGACTTAATGCGTCTGCCACCTTGTTTTCTTTCCCAGGGTGGTAATTAATTGAGAATTTCTAACCCTTAATCAGTTCCAACCATCTTATTTGGAACATATTCATCTCCTTTTGGGTAAAAATATACTTTAATCTTTTATGATCAGTATAAATATCACACCATTCCCCATAGAGATAATGTCTCCAAATATTTTATGGAATGATTACCAAAGCTAACTCAAAATCAAGAGTTGGGAAATATTTCTCATGGATTTTTAATTATCATGAAGTATAAGCTATCCCCATATCATTTTTCATGAGAACAGACCCTGTCCCCTTCTTGGATGCATCACTCTAGATCACAAAACTCTCGCCACTACAAGGAAATGTGAGAACATGTGCACTGGATAACCTTTTGATTAAATCCTTGAAATTCTCATCACACTCATCTATCCAAATGAACTTTCCTCCTTTTCAAGTCAACCTTGGGAGTGGATTAGATAATCATGAATAATCTTTCACAAAATGTCGATAATAGCCATCCAAACCATTAAAACATTGGATCTCACTTACTATTGTTGGTCTCGACCATCTATCGATAACCTCTAATTTTGTAGGATCCACTAATATCCCCTCTCTTGATATTATGTAACCCAAAAATGGAACTTTTTGAAGCCGAAATTCACACTTGGGAAATTTGGAATAAATCCTATCCTTTCTTAGGTACTTTAATACAATTCATAAGTGATATTCATTTTATTCCTTGCCCTTTAAATAGACATGAATATCGTCTATAAGACTACCAAAAACTGATCAAGGTAGACTCTAAAGACTCTATTCATTAGATCCATGATGATAACAGGGGCATTAGTAAGACCAAATGGCTTCACTATAAATTCATAGTGTCCATAAATAGTAAGGAAAGCCATCTTTGATATATCCTCCTTTTTGACCCTTAATTGATGATACCTTGAATGAAGATCAATCTTGGAAAAGTATTGAGCTCTATGTTGTTGGTAAAATAAGTCATCAATTCATGGGAGAGGATATTTGTTCTTGATAGTGGTTTTTTTATGTTCTCAATAATTAATGCAAAGTCTAATTGATCCATCTTTCTTCTTAATAAACAGAACTGGTTGTCCCCAAGGTGATGAACTAGGGCATATGAATCTATTATCAGGATTCTCTTGTAGTTTCTTCTTCAATTATTGAAATATAATTGTGTCCATTCTATATGGTGTCTTTTAAATAGGCATATCTCTCGGTATGAGTTCAATTGAAAACTCAACATCATGATTTGGTGGAATACCAATCAATTCCCCTCGATATACATCATCAAACTCCCTTAAAATGGGAATATTCTTAATCACGAGTTTCTCTCCAACCATTTCATTTAAATAAACTTCATTTATTAGAATCAAGACACACAAGATGGAAGAAATTTCCACTAGAAGGTTATATTAATCCTTGCATCGATAAATGATTTTAGATTGATATATAATGTGAAATGTGACATCCCTTATTTGGAAATTGATATGAGATCTATATTAAGAAAGCCAATACATGCCATGAACACATTGAATTACACTAAATGAAGGATCACAATATTTTCTAGTAGCTCCTTCCCATAAACTTCAATTAGAGAATAATTTTAAACTTTTAATGTGACTTTTGTTCCATTAGGGTTTGTCACAACTATCTCAATATCTAATTTCTGTGGTAATATGAAGATACCATTAGAAAACTCTTCAGAAATAAAATATTTGGTGGATACAGAATCAAATAAATCATTTTATACTTTAGAGTGGATGTTATATGAACCTTTCACCACTTCATTATTGTACTCCACATTGCAGATAGAAATTGCATGTGAAATTCATTTTTCATTGGTGTTTAGAGTATGTTTAATTTTATCATCATCAACAACCCTTGGATTAGGGAATTGATTGGAATAATTACCCATTTCCATGAACTTGTAACATTAAAGTGTAGAAGGTATATTCTGTGTAGCGTTTTCTTTGTTCGCATCACTAGAGATCCTTTTACCATCAGTGCGGCATTCAATTACCCAATAACCTTCATTTCCACACTTAAAACATTTACTTGTCCCTTTAAGACAATTCCCTAGATTTTTATTTCCACACTTTCAGCATATGGGAAAACTCATCTTCTTTTCAGTGTGGTCTTTATATTTTCCTTTGAATTGAATTTTCCTCTTCTTATCAAACCCATATAACATATGGGTTACTCCCATCTCCATATAAACCTTAAGTTAACATCGAAGCGTTTCTTAGTAGCTATTGAAGTCTGTTATGGATAATGCCCTTCAGAGACATTGTTTTAAGCCACTAAAGAATAAATCGATCTTACTCCATAATGGATAATAATCCCAGAAGCGTAACTTGAAAGACTTGTAAAATATTCTTCGTAGGTACCAACAGATTCATCATCCTTTTGCTTCAGTTCAAGAAACTACTTCCTCATATGTGATTGAAGAATATGAGGGATGTAATTATCAAAAAATAAGTTCCTGATATCGTCCCATTCTATGGATTCAATTTCATCCCTTTACCTTGAATTCATAACAGGATTCCACCATTGATTTGCTTCGCCTTCCGTACGATATACTTCTAAGATGAATTTATCATGTTCCGAACATTTCAGGACTGAATATATATTTTCAGTAGTACTGATCCATTTTTCATCCACTAATGGATCAGAAGACCTACCACATGAAGGTGGACGTTGCCTCATGAAGGATTCAACATAATGTTGCTCCTTCCTTTTCTTATTTGGAAGGCCTGCATGATTCATAGCTTTAGAATGTTGAGTGAGGATGGATACATGATTTTGTATTCAAAATCCCATAAAGTTTGGTTCCTCAAGGGTACAATCATTGCATTTCCCATCACATTCAACATTAAGACGGTTCCTTCGGGTTCCATCCATTGACTAAAACCAAGAATCATATTATGAGAAATATGAATTACAACATGGAAACCACATAATCAGCTATAAAATTTCACACATTTGGTTTTATCATATGTTATTCATGGCCCTTTCTACAATAATTATATTGTGTTCTAGTCTTAGACATATCATTAGGTATCTTTCTAAGCCTTTCAAACCCTAGTTTCTAAAGGTTGACTATACCTTTCTCTGTTACCAACTATAATGACCCATACATTACATACATTGTTATTACATCAGAATTGAATCATACTTACTACAACTTATAACCAAACCATTATAGGACCATATAGGTATAGTGTCTTTAAAAACTGGGAAACATAAACATCTGGTTCATAAATCATCTACATTGTCACCTGTTTATTTGATCATATCTAGAGTCTTTTTGGCATTTCAATATTAATACCTATATTCATGACCTGGGGAAAATAAAACATACAAATGGGTGAGCTCAAATGATTAGTAAGGTAAAACAAGGGAAATATCAATCATATAATATTCATAAGAACGTCACATTTTGAAAATATTATCCAGCAAAAGAGAACATAATATCAAGACATGGATAATTCATTGTGGTGAAATGTAATCCCAATAATCATTACATAAGACAAGACCATCATAGCAGAAAAATTCCAGTAATGAAACGATTTCACTGCTTGTTCCAGTCCTTTATCACTGAACCGGATTAACATGTTGTTCCAGAAATGTCTATCTCATTAGATATAAATGTTTACCCAATGCATTGGAGGGAGATATAGGTCCCATCTATCTAATAATGAAACCATTCTTATTTGTGCCACAAAATCATAAATCATACATCATAGCATAACCCATGTAATAAAAATGGAATTCTTAAGCATCATTCCATCATAACATAGTCTATATAAGGTAAATGACTTCATAAAAATAATTCCAACATAAAAATTTCAAATAAATGTTATAATAGGTATAGAACCATAACCCAATATCATCGTAGACGGAAAATAATTTTTATAAAACACATGAAATCAGTTCATGAGGAAAATATCCTTTCTTCTTCAAAATCATTTTCTTTTCTCAAAATGACAATAATTTGAATAGAAATGAGTTTTTGTTGAAAATAATCACGAAATATTTCATAGGTATTTTCATGGAAATAATCAGTTATGAAACCATAAAGATCCATTCATGCCGTATATGATAAAAAATATTCTTCTTGTACTTTTTCCAAAAAAGTCAAAAAGTACCTTGAATTGTAAACAAAATAAATACTCCTTCCATACTACGTAGTAAAAGTCAAAAGGGGTAAACATGAATTTAAACATAAATGGAAGAAAACTAAACACTTTATGAAAATATTTTCATAAATCACAGACATGGAAGAAAAATATAACCCCAATAAGTACTTAAGAATAAACAATCTTAGATAAGAATGATATTTGAATAATTATCTCTTACCTTTGGTCATATATGCTTTTAATGTATCCTAACCTCCTGTATAATGATTTAAATAATGTCATTGACTTATTCAGGAATCATATTCACTGTTATGATATCATATATAGTCATATTCTTATCTTATTATTAGTAATAGTTAATGGCTACTTATTATTCGGGTGTTCATTTCTTTATGGTATTATTTGTTTTTTGTTGAATATATTTGTATTCCTCTTTTTAGGTTGTAGCTATATAATTTAAATAATGGTTTTAGTATAATATATATCATATTTATTCATTCAATTCGTTCATATAATGATGGATTAATGTAGATCATGTAAAATGAATCATATCACACCATTGAGACGGTAAGCCGTACGTATGCACAAGCAATGATATCATTTCCATAATTACTTAATGGTATTGGATTGGATGAGAGAATATATTAAAATTCGTATCTTTTTTTAATAATCATATCTAGTTATTATTTACACCATTATACCCATCCAACTAAGGTGGAGGTGGAAAACAGATTACACCACGTCATGGAGACGTTATTCCGTACGTACGCACACGCGGTGATTTCATTTTCCATAGGATGGATATAATGTGAAATATATTTGGTTCATATTTATAATAACATATCAGTATATTATTGATACTGATGATTTTACTTTATAATGAAACAATTAAAGAAGATGAAGTAGAATAAGAAATAAATTTGAATGAATCGGTAAAGGATATTACCTCTTCTTCGATGCACCTCTTCAAAACCTCCTCTTAGGGCCCTAAAGGTGGTATTTGAATAAGAAAAGGTCCTCTAGTATGTTTCAAGGGAAGTCGATAAGATAAATGTATAGGGTTTTTCTGAGATTAAAGGCTCAAAATATTGTGATGAGGATATGAATGAGGTTCCCTTTTAGCTATTAATTCAATATAAAATTAATGGTAATGACATAAATTATATTAAAAACACATAATTTGCAGTAATTAATTTTAAATTAATCACATTATTAAGAAAATGATTTTTAAAAGTTAAAACATTGTTAAAGACTGAAATATTTTTACCTATTAATTCAATCAAAAATTAATGTTAAGGAGATAAATTATATTAAATTGTAAAAATATATTATATTTATACTTTAAAACCCTTAAATTTAATCATTTATCCATTTAAATTATCTTGATTAAAAAAATTGTTTTAGAAAACCTTAGTGTATTTTTACTATTCGTCATAAATTGAATGTTATCAGAAAAGTTTCAAAAATTTATCCAAAGTAAATTTTTATATCCTGATTCAATGGAAGAAGTTTATTTTGTAAAATTAAACTTATATACTTGTCAAAAATTAGATTTAAAATGGGTGCATCATCAAAAGGCAGTAAAACTGTATTTTTTTTTATAAAATACTTCTTTTATCCAAAAAAATGATTTTGTTTTCATACCTCATTCTAGAAAATGTGTAAGATGAATTATAATTTTATAAAATAAAAAATTCATTTAATACTATTCATAACGGATAGTTCATAATACTATTATAATATATCATTGTTTAGTGAAACTCAATATTACGTACAACGCAAGCAATCGAGAAAGATTGCTCTTGCATGTAACACAAGCCAAACCTGTTTTGTGTGTAGTGAAAGATTATTTTGATTTTGTATATAAGATAAGATATAAAAAAATATTTCTTATAAAATATCAGCGTGTAATTGTGTTCTTGCATATCAAAAGTAATGTAGTGAAATAAATAATAAACTCATATCACACATAAGTTCCATAAAGGACACTGAACTAAATGATCTCACTTTTGCATAATCTACGATGTCTATGAACATATTATATCATTTATATATTTTCATACATGTTGGTAGATACATATGAAAAGATATACATACACTAGTGAGGACCTAAGTCCTGTATCATAGGAATCAAAATAATGAATAAATATGGTGGGGATATCATATTTTAAATATAGGATACACGATAAATATAATAATAAAGAAGGAACCAAGGTTTAAACAAGGAATAAATGACCTTATTGGGTCATTCCAACTTATAGTAATAAATATTAATGTTTGGATAGAAGGGTCTGAGTGTAATACATTTGAAAAAACCTTGGAATTCCACTAGAATATTTTCTAATCGAGCCTCGAATGTCATGTACCATGTAATCTCAAATAATAAATATTTGTAGCTCAAGGATATAATCCATAATATCAAATGTCTGAGGACATAGAGATGAATTGATGTAGATAATCCAGGTCATTCTAATTTTTCTATAAAAGTGAGTGAATCTATGGTACTGTGATGAGGCATTAACATATAGAAAATGCATTGAGAAATACCTATATTGGTATCTCCATCATTGATCAAAATAATGTAATCTGGTAGTATCTTTTGAGTTCCAAATGTATTCACCATAGAATCATGGGATGAATCAATTCTGACCACTCGTTTAATAAGAAAAAAATCCAAAGCATAAGGCTCCTTATATTTAATAATTAATAATTTACCATGTAAAACATCCATGCAAACTCACTGTTTTGTTTCATTAATTATATATATCATTTCATTAACAAATGAAAATGAGGAAATGTAGTGTTATTAATCATTTAACAGTTAATTTAATTCAACTAGAGCTTCCAATTCCAAATGGAAAGTAAAAATCCATGCATTTATAAAATTAAAAAAATTTATTTAGTCGACCTTAACAAATGTGCTGATATCCATTTTAGTATACATGAATAACCATAATAAAAATAATATGTTTGTTAAAATTTAATTAAATTTATTTTTCAAGGAGTCAAAGAAGACATTCCTAAGTAGTAATTTTGTTGATTACAACAAGATAACAACAAGAAAAATAATTTCTCACACTATAAGGTGTGGGCTTGGTTAAGGTAATAACCTTTTAATATGGTAAGGGGTTCCATATGACATACAGAGTAAGCTCTAGGAATTTAATTTAACGAATTTCATAAATTAAGATAAATGACTAAAAATATGGAATACAACACAATGTAACATGTAATAAACAACACAACATTGATGGAAATTCATATAGACCACCTACCTCTTCAATATGATGTTTCACTCATACATTATAGAACTTTGATTCAAGATGGTTTGTGAAAATTAAAATATTATACAAATGGAGAGTGAATAGGGTAAAAGAACATACATGGATTTAACATTTGAGGAAGAAAGGGGAAAAGAGACATGATAAAGAAGGAACCATAGGCTTACAATTAGATATGAAACACAACCGATGAAAAGTGATTTCAAGATCATTTGAGGGAGATACATCCTTTACTAGGAGGATAGAAAAGGGGGATAATCTATTGGAGGCTACTTCGCATGCGGAGGAGGAAAAAAAGAGGGTAGGAAAATATAAGGATGATAAGGGAAATTGTAAAATCATCCTTTTTGGAGGGTTCACTAATTGGCCATATGATTTTTAAAACCATGTTCCAAATGTACTCACCCATTGAAAAAAGGGACAATACCTTACATTGCTAGTTGAATAGTATTCCAAACTATGCACAACTCATGCGATGACCATTTTCCACCCTAGAAAATATCATAGTGTGTGTGCATACTTTAATTTAATTTTACCTTTAAATATTTATTGTAGATGTTTTTTCATATCTGAATCCCTCAAAAACTAAAATGCACATCCGTGACATATCTAGAGATTTAAACAATATCCAAAAAAGCTATATGTTTAAACATTCAATCACTCACAATTTCATTATTAAGCTCATTAAATGATTCGGCCAATCCACTAAACAAAATTTGCATAAACCTTTTGAAATTTCCAATCATCCAAAACACATACATTACCCCAATGGTGAAATTTAGGTAGGAATAACTTGAATTCTAATTTTTAGAGGTCAATTATCATTACACTTTATGAATTATATGTCAATATATACATAGATGTAGCCTACAGAAACATATGATAAAGGGAATATTTTTTTTAGTATAACATTATGCACATTATATTCGTAATCTTTTTTAAGAATAATTAACAAAAATATACATAACCACCTATATAATATATCACTTTTGATAGACTATCGGATGATCCTTATTCATAATACATTCAATGGATTTTTAAAAATCATTATATTTCTATGTAATTCTTAACACATCTCTATGTTACAATGTGGTAAAGAATTAACAATAAACTCTTTAGTGGTTAAAAACTATGAATTAGGATATATTGAATAATGGTGATAATAATGGATCAAATTTCTATTATCCAACTACTAGAACATATTTAAACTCTTTATCCCCAAAATATCAATTTCAATAATGTCAATTAATATTTTTTCTGCATATTACTATTTCAAAGTATATATTCATCATTATACATTAAAACCAATTCGATAAATTATTTTTCCATTAAATCTTTTGGTAAATATTTTCTAATAAAAATTGAACTCATTTTATCATAAAGTGAAATTAACATTTTATTTTTATTAAAATAAAACCCTATTATTTATCTTTGAGCTTTATTAAGTCCAATCCTGCTCCCAATATACTCTTAGATATAGTATTCTTATCGGAATATTATTTTTGGATTCATAAAATACTTTGTGTTTTAGAATTACCTCTTATTTCTTCTTTGTATAAATATTTAATATACAAACTATTGTTTCCATATCATATTTGGTATTACATGACTTTATATAACAATTTATAAATAGAGTTTATTCTTTAAAAAATTCCATTGGTTGTGGTGGAATATCAATTCTTCATATTTTATCAAACATCAAGATAAAATCTTTCATACTAGATAAAACTAATTTTCCCTTATCATATTTACAAAAGTATTATAAAATTTGATGATTCATTCAGTATATATGTTTAATATGTTATATCATTTTATTTAAAACAGCTATTTTTAAAGAAAAATTTTAATATATTATAATAAATATTAAATAACTATACACATCCTTTACAATGATTTATCTATGTTTGATATATTTATTTGAATTTAATTTTGTTATTTGGAAACCCTTTTATTTATAATTTTTGTGAAAAATAAAATCACTATTAATTCTTGCATTCATTTAGAACTATATAATTCTTAATAATTGGTAAAGTATGCATTTGGTATTAAATACCATTAAAAATAAATGAATTTATTTCTAAAGAATAAATACCTGACATGGAAAATGAATTGACTTCTACAAATCTCTATACAAATTATAAAAAGTTTCATCACATGAAATCACTAATAATCCATGAAAAAATTGAGATTCAATGATATTTTTGGATATTTGATGAATTTTTTTTTACAATACAACTAACTTATCTTTTGTTAGTTTGAAAATTTAACCAAATGTATTGTTGATACAATACCAGATCAAGGATATATCATTCCATTTTTTCTATTATCAATACTTTGGGAATATCAAGAAAAATTTTATTGAATTAATTCACATTATATAAACATTTATATTAATGAAAAATTTATTAATTCCATATCTAATAAAATCCATGATAAAACCTTTAGTGAATCAATAGATGTTACACATAATTGTATTGATTCACCTACTGAAAACAATTTATAGTTTTTTATTCAATAATGTGTTTCTATACCATATAGAATTTAAATTTTTAAAAATAGTTTATATGTTTTATTACTAATATAATAAGTTCCTTATATTAATATTATCCTTTTCAAGGATTAAACATAAGGTTATATATGAGGTTTGTGATGTTATTCATCGATAATAATAACATTTATCATATGAGTATCGTGTTTTACTAATATTTTTTTAGGTATTTTATTAAATTTGATCCCACTATAATAATGACCCATTTTTAACTCATATTATGCATTAGTGTTCCCATACATATATTTCACCATGTAATGAGTCTCCTTAAGATTTACTCTCAATGATTAATTCTTTATATAATTAATCATCCCAATCATATCTTAAATGACATTGAAGATTTATTGGGAAAGCATTTTCCAATCCATCATACTGAAAGACTCAACCAAATTCCTCAAGTACTGTAATTCCAATGGTTTCAAATATATGTTAAGCCCAAATCATGAAGTAGTATTTGGTTATCTAACTCTTGAGGTATTATATTTCCACTAAAAATTACATAAGATAATACATGGGAGACACGCACTTATTGAAATTAACTAGTTGAATGATTGAGGTGATTACCTCTATTTTCTACATAAGGAATCAAACACTTAATAATTTTAATGTTCTTTAATCTCATAGAATTATCTCATGAAATTACTCTTATTTATACATTATTATAGAAATATATTTTGGAATGTTATTCCTTCCACCAAATCAAAATGTTCAAACCACAATGACGTGTAAATCATTGTAAATTTGTTGCCTGTCCTACTTACTCAAATTAATATAGAATTAAATTTTTTCATAACAACATTTATAAAGATACACCTACAATTCATACATAAATATTACATCATTTTAGATGAATATTAATTATATAACATTATGATCCCTAACAAAAATATTAATGTTTAATATCATTTTAGTCCTAGAATCCTAAACAAACAGTTTATAAATGATCTATTGTAACAACCAATAATTTCTTCAAAAATATCACCCTTCTGAGACTTATCATACTTAATACATTTCTTCATAACCAATAGAAAAATTAAATCATTAAAAGGGATGATCTCGGATGATCAGTAAAATTAAAAATGGGAGACAACAATAAATGATCATATATAATCATATCATGATAATAAGGGTCTGATAGCATGTGATTATCAATATAAACTCATACCCAATGATTTATGTATCCGAATAATGAGTCATGGAATAAAACATTGTTATATCACTGGATTGGGGAATCATAAATAATCACCCAAGAGCTGTAAGATAAAATCATAATTATATGAACATATCATAAGACTATTTCAATATCATAAGAATCAAAAAAATATCATATGTAAATGATAATTATTTTGAAATACCAGACATAACCACTTGTTTGTTATTTCATATCATATCACGCATCTCAAATTATTTCCAATGTGATATTATATCAAGAAACCCTACCTATATCCTATAGTGGATAGGTCACAATGAATCATTTCCAATAATTATCTCATGACATATAATTATGTACTTAATGAATTGGATGGATATGAAGAACCCACCCATCACTTAATGAAAACTATACATATGTATACAATAGGATCTTAGAACATTCATAATTTCATCATAACATAGAATGTTGAAAAGAAATGACTTTCATAATAACTTCATCATCACATAGTGAAAATCAGTATGAACAAATAAAATGGATTGTATCATTAGATAATATCCTAATTTAACCATAAGAAATATAAAAAGGATGTTGAGATCCATAAAAAAATTATATGATCATTCATTTTTTTTAAACATAATAAAATATAATTTTCCCTCAATAAAATTTTTAACTAAAAATTCCAATAATAATGATAAATAAATTATTCATTCAAAATTAAATTTTATACATTTAATTGAATCTTCAAGTAAAATAACAATCAAAGAGGCAAAAAAATTTATTTATGTTATATACCATAAAAGAAAACATTCTTTTCAGACTTTTATAAAAATTATCATTTCTAAATAATGTCAAAGTTAGATAATGTATAATTTTATATGATTACATTAATAATTAATAAACATTATAAAACAATCTTCAAGAGTTTAGAGATGGAAGAAAATGTTAATCGACAAATGGGGAGATATGGTCATCCATTCATTAAAAACATTTTCCCAATAATATTAAGTACCAGAGAGAGAAAAATGGTTGTAATAATTGAAAATTCTAACAATAACTATAGAGAGAGAAAAATATATTGGTTTTATCGGATAATAACTATATAATTTCCCATGATGAATGTTTTTATAGAAAATCTAGAAAAGAAATTATATTATAACATAAACACTTACCACATAAATAATTTTCAAATCAAAACCATAAAAAAAGTAGAGCTTCTGATGTATTTTAAAATACCTATAATTTTCATGGGAAGTAGTTAATTAAAATCATAGTTAGTATATACACCACACAAAATAATAATTTGGTGAATATGGAATATATCTCAAAAAAATAATGTGATGTGAGAAACCCATACCTTATGTCTGACTTGATTTTTAAGCACTCTAACATCCTTTATAATAAATTTAATTTTATCAAAATTTAAAAATATAACCATATAAATTAATTTAATATCATATATGATCTAATTATAATATTTTAAAACCTATTTACTAATAATTATTTATTAAAAGCATCAGTTCTAGGTGTTAGCTGTTTTATTTTTTCATTTCGATTTATGTTCATTGGTTTTTATCCTTTTACATTATTCAGGGTTCCATAATCTCAATAATTTTATTAATTTAATTATTATCATATTTAATTATTAAATATACTATTATATCAATTCATATAAGTCAGTGTGAAAAATTAATTACAACACCTTATATTGATTGAAGTCCATACGAACACATGAGTGGTGCTTCTATTTTTCTATAGTGGCAATGAAATAAATATAAATAAAAATTTATCATTAAATAAGCAAAATAATATCATAAATATCATATATATATATATATATATTAAATATTCCATTATTAATTGCCATGTGAAGTAATAATGGGAAATGAGTCGTATTGCTTTGTGAAGCTGATATTCCACACAAAAGCGCTAGTGATACATTATATTTAATTTCATGGAAAACATATATGAATAAGTTTAATAAATTAAATTAATATCCTTTAATTATATGTTATATGATGATGATATTAAATTTTTATGGTTAGGACAGAATTGAAGGAGGTATAAGATAGAGTAAAATGAAAATTCTTGGTTAAGATGATTACATCCACTTTGAATAACATCATTTGGATCACTCCATAAGCAATATAGAGATAGTATTTTTAAGTGAAAATAAAATATAAAAATTCAATTTTTATATTCAAAGTAGGTTTGGTTTTGTTTTTTCCAAGATATGTGTCCTATGGTGTTGGGAATAATAGAGAAGGTGGCGAAGGAAACAAAAAACATTGAATTACATAAAATATTTAAATATAATAAATTATTTCCATGTGTAAGAGAATCTAATTGGGCAAAAAATAAAATATAAGATGTGTTAAGGTTTAAATTCCTTCAACCAATTAAATTTGGATAGTGTTTTGTGTAATTGTAATCCTTATCTTTCGATTTAACCTCTTCTTTATCAAATCTATATCTTAAACATAGAAACAGATTTTCCAATAATAAATATGTATAAATTGTATTAAAAGTTAATAATTCAATAAAAATGGCAAATGGATTAAATTTTAGTCTAAATTACACCCCTTGCCCAATTTCATGTTTTTTATTATTTTTAGATAATTCTATAACATATTAGTTAAAATTTTAAATTAATAAATTCATATTAAGAACTATTAACATATTTTGACATTAAATACATCACGATAAGTATTGAATTGAAATATACAATATTTAATCATAAATTATTCATTATTATTAACCATAAAATTCATGTTATTATATATTTCATCCAAAAAAGTGTTACTTTTAGTGATTTCAAAATAGTTTACTCTGATTATTCTACTTATTTGATAAGAATAGTTCCAGCCTAGTGATCTCACTATACTCATCCAATATAAATAATTATGTTTTAATATATAATTATAAATCCTTATTAAATTATATTTAATCTTAATTTTCAGATTTACTATTACTATAGTGAAAAAAAGTTACAACATTTACAATTGATAATAACCCAAAATAAAGTCAAGCTACATAAAATATTTGGAACGTTTTTTTTTTGAAAATATTATGTTCAATTTACCAAATTAAGTACCTATAAGTTGTAAGAATTAAGATTAAAATAAATCAGAAAATTGTGATGAGAATGGTTTTCCAAAAAAATTCATTTTCAAGTGTAAAATTATTTAATAAAAAAATTAATCAAAATTTCATTTCCAATGATATTAATTTCATTGTGTTTAAAATAAATAATGAAAATTTCAAATAAATTAAAAATAATGTGGTACATTATAGATACCAGATTCTAAAATACATTATTTAAAAAAATTATAATTTTTATCATTCCTTACAAAATTAATCATTTTAGAAAAATTCCCAAATTTCACGTTAAGAAAATTTTATTATGATAATTTCAAAAAACTTTAAATTTTATATAAAATTTAATTTATAAATTATCTAGAAGTTAGTTGTAAATTTTTTCCATAAATGAATTAAAATTAATTTTTTATGAAGTGTTTTAAAAAAATAAAATAACCTCATTAAAAATTGAGTGCTTATTTTCAAATAATTAATCTAAAAATTAATATTGTGTAAGAAAATTATAATTATTTTTCATAATTCGGTTACTACTATTCATATAATCCTATTAAATGACTTAGATATACTATTCATATTTGAATTATTATACATTTATACTATATTTTATTCATCTTGAAGCTCAATTTTGTATGTTAATAATTTTATAGAGACTATTATTATCTTAAACTATATTTTCATTGATTTAATGTATCCCTACTTAAATAAATTTCATACTCACAATTTTATCTCTATCATCAAACAATCAATATTAGAAATTTTCATTTTTGAAACCTTCCTTTTATTAATGGATAACAAGGCTTCGTTTGAAAAACTGAATTGGGAAACAAAATGGTTTCCTTAAATAACACAAAATTATGTTCCTAGGTGAGGAAAATATTAACAGGATGTTAATATATAGAAATGGATGATAAAATAATATTCATGGAATTTAGAGTGACAAATAAAATTTTAATAAGAAATGTAATTACTGAAAAACCATAAATTAATGAGAACTAAAAAAGACAATCATTTCTTCATAAATTAATACAATTGAATAAATTTTTTAATTCAAATTACATTCCCTAATATAAACATGTTATTTTTCTATTAAGTTAGAGATCATTATAAAATATACATACTTAATTTATTTATATTTTATATGAAAATTTTCTTTTTTTAATCATTTCATACTTCTATGTTATCCCTTACACCATGAAATGAATATTCAAGAAAAATATTCCAAGAAAATAGCACTAAATTTAAATTTTAACATATCACAAGATCTATAAAATAATGACAATTTTTTTGTTCTATATCAATATATTTACTTAGTCCAAAATGGTTAGAATATGTTATCTAATAGGGATAAATATTAATATTATTTAATAATACATTAATATCTATAACCAAAAAAATTACACCAAAAGTTAAAATTAAACAATTCTATAAATAGTTAAACATAAGACTCATCTAAAATGTGTCTGGAAAAAATCAAAATGCAAAAATATGAAATATTTTACAATATTTTTTTGAATTGATACATTAACATTTAACAAATAATGTTCTAGTACCATGATCTTATATTCTCTCAAAAAAAATTAATTTTTACCCAAAATATCCATAATCACTATAAAACCTAAATGAAAACATATATAGTTCCAAAAATTTACTATATAATAATTCCAGATATAAAATCACATACTATTTAATATATCTTATAAATCTAAATATAAAATAACCATCCTCAGATATAACATAAATCACCTTTTCATCAACTAACTAATCAATTTCATAGCCACTAATACAATCTAATTTTTTATCAAAATAAATAATCTCTTTATCTTAAATAAAAAATATTATTTTAACATCAAGCATGTATAGAGTTTTATATTTCCCCCAATAAATTTTTTCCCTAAAATATCAACTTATTTATAATTTAATTTTATATGTCATGTGTACTATAAAAAATATTCATTAAAATATATAAAAAAAATTTAATTTAGAAAAATCTTTATACTTTTCATGATTCTTATTACCAATGTAATATTAATAAATCACTTATTGAATCCAAATACATAAATATTTA
The DNA here is from genome assembly GCA_963277665.1 of Viscum album. Taxonomy (NCBI): domain Eukaryota; kingdom Viridiplantae; phylum Streptophyta; class Magnoliopsida; order Santalales; family Viscaceae; genus Viscum; species Viscum album. The sequence goes on along the minus strand of OY728165.1, from coordinate 1,159,522,074 downwards.
AATAATTCCACATCAATGATGGGAATAACATATCCCTTTCCTGGTTCTATGAGTTATCCCTTTGATTAGAAAATCTACATGAATAATGTCCAAGTTCCCCAAACAAATGACATTAATCTATATATAGTACCCTAGATTATTCTTTATTTCCCTCTACATAGATCATTATTTTTATCATCAATTTTTTTTTCAAATATTTTCCACATATAAACATATTTTAATTCTTTTGAGAAGATTTATTGGGTTCTTCTTCCCACATTATCCCTTATATAAATGTAAATATTCCTTCCTATGTAGCATTATAAAATTAACATCCATAAAAATCTATTTTTTTAATATAAATTTGAGGAAACTCACCCATGATCGTGTTTTTAATCATATTTCAAGATTTATAGCTAGTAATAATCAATTTCTTTCACAATATAGTAATATTTTATTTCATTTCCCAAGAAGAAAATCTTTTCATTTTCAATCACATTTAGTGTTAATATGATGCCTTCTAGTTCTATAAATCATATAAAACCAAAAATCGTAGTGTCAGAAACAATAATCATAGTGATAAATCATATAATAATGAAAATATATTATATAATATCAAAATCATGAAATATTCTTTCAAAACAAAACGCCAGAGGATTAACCTCATCCTTACACAATTATAATCAATTCAAATCAATCAAAATGGTTCATAATTAAAATGTATATTAACCCAAGAATATCCCCAAGGGTGATTATCCAAGTGTTCAGTATTAGTCTCACTCATCATCCACCAATAATGATCGATTAAATGCCTAATATTCCCATATATATTTGTTACCCCCGGGTGAATATTTTCTATATCTACATACAATTTATAGTATCCAAAGAGAGATTTATTTTAAACATAAACTAAAATCTATAAATTACCATAACATACACCCTTTTTTATACTCATTATTTCACATAGTGTTCTAACAAAATTTTTGTTATCATAAATCCCAAAAATAAATATACCTTTCATTGATACAAACATAGGAGAAACAAACACTTCATATATAAATATTATATCTCGTTAGATGAATCTTCATTACATAAAATTATGATCCACACTAGTACTATACAGGTTTCATGTATTTCAATCTCAGATATATAAAAAACTAGTTCATAAAACATAAACATCACCTATAATTAATTGAATGACAACTATAACCCTTGTAAGTCATATCATACTTAAAACCGTTGTTTGTAACTAGGGGAATTAAAACATAAGAAGTGGTGAGCTTAGATGCCCAGTAACTCTAAATGTAGGAGATATCAATCAGTGACCATATATATGAATATCTTGAACATAGTAGAGTTAGAACTAGTGATTATCAATATAAAATCATACCCAATTATTCACATATAATAATCCAATGTCATGGAATAAATCATTAGTATGTCCTGGGATTAGGGAATCCTAAAAAAATCATACATAATCCATGAGTTTAAAAATTTCAATCATATCAATTGTTCATAGGAGTGCAGAACCACCACAGTTATAGAAACCATATCATATATACATGTTAGATACCAAGAACATCATATCACATCAGATAAAGAATCCCCACATGTTCAATATATCATAATAGATTAGGCATCACCAATTATCCCCTATTTCGTAGTGGATTAGGGATCAATTAATTTTTCCCATAGTAGATCATGAATATAAAATAATCTTCCAAAAATATCTAATGATATATAAGTAATTACATTATTAATTATATTTATATAAAATATAATCCTATTGGATAATAATAACCACACCAGTAATATCTTGATATTTTTAACAAAAATCCATCTTCGACAGCGTATAAAACACACTACACTAATCTTAAAAGAAATAAGAAATATTATTATTTAAATATTAAAATTTTCGGTCTAATTTTTTTAAATAATTTAAGAAATATATATAAAGTGTCTAATAAATATAATTTTATTGATAAATTCTTAGTAAATAATCACTCTATTTTTTTAAGTCATTTTATCATTCATGAAAACATTTTATTCAAAAATTGTATTTAATTTTTAATGTGATCAATTTCTATATATTTAGGAAATTTTAATTGATAAAAGTATATCCATTTTTAAATTATCATATGTAAATTATGTCATGGTGAATTTTTAAGAGTTTTCTGAAAATTTGTACATTCATTCATTAGTGGTAAATACTGTATTTTATTTGTAACTAAATAATATTAAATCGTATTTACAAACATAAAAAAAAATTTGAAGATGGAAAATTTCAGTAGTACCTTTTTATTAAAAATATTCCAATTATAGTATTTTAACTAAATTTTAAATTTTATTTTTTATAAAAATTTTATCAAATATAGTGGGAATTTTAAAAAAAAATTCACCAAAATTTCTATGTTTATTTAAAAATTAATATCTGAAACATATATAATATAGATCTTAAAAAATCATTCCATATTTTGAATCCAGATACTCAAATTTTTAAAATATTAATCTTTATTTTTTCATTATGAATGGTAACATTGGTAAAATTTATCACATCAGTAATAGGTAAATAGAGTTAATCATGGATAAAAAAAATTGATAACATCTTAATATTTAATCTTAATTATTATTTTAAAATTTTAATTTGACACTTATACCTAATGAATCAAAAAATAAATGTTTGAGGGTCACTTTTCATGAGAACATATTATATAATATCTAATTTAATGAAACATATAAAATTTCACACTCTTAGTTTTAAATATATCTTTTGGATTCACGTATAGACCAAACAATTTGGCGAATGAATAATAATGGTATATTTTTGAATAATAAAATTATATTCATTATTTTAATTTATTCAAAATTTTATGTGATTAAATAATTTCCTTAAATTAATAAACAACACAAACACAATATTTATTCAATTAATAAAAATATAAAATAAATGATTTAAAAAAATATTAAAATTAATATCACTTTGGGGATTTATAGTGTTATATAAATGTTTTAGAAAAATATTGCATATTAATGATAATTAATGGGATTATATAATACTTTAATATTTACAATTTTTTTTAATGTATAATTAAATGAATAGGCCCAAAATTGATAATAATGATATTTTATAGAAATAATATTTTATTATATTATCTAGAAATTATTTAAAAAATAAAATAGAATCATTATGATAATAGATTGTCTAAAATTTCTTCCCTTGTCTATTATTGAGTCAATATTTACTTTATAAGTAACATTATAACCCATTAATAGTGAAAAGTTGTTATGATTGTTAAGTATTATGTTGGTTAACTAAGGGGTTAAAGAAAAATATATAGTTTAAAAAACCACATTAACCTATCCAAATAGTTTAATGAGATTAAAACAACCTAAAATGATATACTTTAATATATTTCTATTTTAATTATTTATCATTATAACAGATTTATTATATTATAAATCAGTTCATGAATTCTAAAATTGTCCTCCCCTCCCTTATTAAAAGAAACACAACTATTCTCTTCTTCACCCCACATTTCACCTTATATCTCAACCAAAATATATACAATTATATTATAAAGTTACCTACGCACATTATCTAGTACTTTTATCCAAAAAATAACAACCCAATGTTCCTTAAGAGTATATCAAAAGGAGTTATTTCAATGAATATGTAATTTCCATAACCAATCAATTTTTTACTACATCTTTTATCTTGTAAAAACTTATGGTATTTTTCATAAACTTATAATTTCATTGAAATAAATTTTATTAAATTATATTATGATTACATAAATACAATTACCCACCCTCTTTCCCCTAAAATGGGAAGTGAAATGATTTCTTATACGTACATATGGCTTATTGTATCCATGTAGTGATTGTAACACGCTGACCCGAGATACCCAGATTCAGTACATTATTTCATCACATTAGCATGATACAAAGAGTCATGTTTCGATAGACTGGTCAATTTAGCAGACTTGGAAGTTCTAGATACATATATATGTTTTATATTACATTATGAAATTGAAAAATAAAATATTTTATCCCCTTTTTAACACACTCATATCCTTTAGCCTATTCCTACAGTTCAATCATAATTTACTTCTTCACATATTGGGAAAAATAAATCATATAAAGGGGTGAGCTCATATGCTAAGTAAGGATAACAATATAGCAGGAACTATCATAAATAATCACAAACATTTAAGGAAATGTAATAGACTAAAAAAAAGTCTCATAAACATATAAATAAACATAATATAGAAAAGAAAAATCAAATAATTCCATTTTCTTATTCTCATGGATATTATTATACTCGAATAATAACATGTTATATCAATAGTTAATTTTATAATGATGGAATTCATCATGCCGGAAATAATAACCACATAGACAAGGCATTGTGCAAAGAATTAAAATAAAACTTTTGTCAAGGCCTTCTGCAAAGAAACTAATTTGTATCATGAGACCTACTGATGCATCAAAGAGCTATAGAGGGCTCCTCATGTCACTAACTATGTTCAATGTATTTCTCATATGAAAAGTTTGAAACATAACATAAACATTCGTATTAAAACTAGCATATGAAATGTGAATAATTTATCCATAAAACATTAGTGGTATAAAAATAACACAGCTATAGTCAAACATATCACAAAACCTTCAATATATCATTTTAGATTGTATTATAATAAATCAAATTCAAATAAGTGTAAAATCTATCAAGTGATCCAAACATAAGTGAAATCAAAACAATTTGAGATAAATGTCTCCTTCTATTTGGAAATCATTCAAAAGTACCATAATTATAAGAGAAGACTTTCATTTTGAAAATATTCGTATAATCTTGTAAGGGATTCTCTGAAGGTTTAATAAAGGTAGAAAATAGATGCACTCTCTGTATAAGTTAAAAAAACATTCATTCCTAAATTTTGTCGTAATGGTTGTAAAGGACCTTTTTTGGAAAACGACAGAAATATTCCTTCATAAAAATTCTATAAAAATTAAAATAAAGGTATAAATGAATTTAATCCATAGTCTCTGAAATAGTTAAAAAAAATTGATATACATATTTAAGAAACATGAATGTGGATGATAAATAGGTCCTAGTAGATACACTCGTATAAACAACCTTGGATAACGTAGAGATTGTAGGATTAATTGATAACTTGTACATTTCCTTGATCAAGGGTATATTATCCTCTAGAATGAAAGAATTTTTTTATATTATACAATGACAAAATACATAAATTTTTTATCTTATATTGTCTTATAATATTTCTTTATTAATAATATTTCAGTAGTATCATTGTTTACGGTGTTAACTAATTCATTTTCCATTATAAGTTTTGTTACATAAGTCATGTTTGTTAGAGATAGGATTTATTTAATTCATATATAGAATGATATCAAGTTATTAACAATTATATTTAATCATAAAATGAAAATTATTCTACATTGATTACAATTTGTAATGAATCTCATCGCGTTCGTGGAGACGGCAATCCGTCTGTACGCACGAGCGACAATATCAATCTATTGATGGTGAAATTGTATGTAATTGGATGTTATATCATATATAAAGAATAATTAACATGTTATTTTTATTATTTACATCAATTATACTCATTATTATACCCATCCAAATAATGTAGTATTGAATAAAAAATACACCAAGATGTGGTGACGGTAAGTCGTACGTATGCACGTATAGTGACTTTGTCATTCATAGGATGGATAGAATAACGTATATGGTTGTACCATATTTATAAAAATATCACAGTGTGTATAAGGTAATGGAGTTATTATTTTTGTATGGAAAAATGAAGAAATAGAAAGCAAAATAAGAAAAGAACTTTCAAAGAGGTGATTGAATTATTACCACTTCTTCCGGTGCTTCCTTTTGATTTGATCAAAATGGATATTTGGATAACTTCTAATCAAATTAAGGAATATAGGATTAATTGAGGGTAGATGAGAGGATATTATAATATGGTTTTGCAAATCCAAATGGCTTTGGAGGTGTTATTTTTAGTGAAGGGGATTTACCCTTTTATGAGAGAGGTGAGGGTAACTTTAGGAAATGAATGTAATATTATTTTATTACACAATCCTATTCAGTTTTATAATGGAACCAAAAGTATTTATTTTGAGGAAAATGTGGTTTTGGGTCTAAAAACACTCAACCAATAGGTTTTATATAGGTTTGTGGAATCATATTAACCTTATCTTTTAGATTTAACTCTTTGTTAAATAATTTAACTTTTTCCATATAATCATGTATAATTATAATAAATGGTCAACAAACACACTATAAAAAGTCAAGAAAACCCCAAGTGGTTCATTATTTAAATAAACTTATGTCATTACTTTTTAAGAACATTATATTTTTAATAATATTATATAAATTACTAATATATTTTTTGTTTTAAAAACTCATTTATGTCAAATTTGACAATATTTAGTATTTCATTTTTGTAAAAGTCGTAAAAACATTATCACTTGAAAAAACATTATTTAATCAACACTAACATGTCATATTAATCAATAAAAATCTTTTAATACATCAAAATCTTCGATTTAAAATTATTTAAAAATTTATAATATCTGTTATTTTAATCATTCAATAATAAGGTAATAACTACATCATCATTGGGTCATAAATAAATTTATTTATTTAATGTCCAAAAATTATAAATAACAATCCATTATGTAGGAAATATTTCTACCATTCTAAATAATATTTATTGTCGAATTTAGATTATGTATAACCTAATATTAAAAAAGGATTATTTATTAAACATTAAATTTAACAATTTTAACTCTAATTTAAATAAAATAATAATAAATCTCTTAATCTAATCCAGGTGTACCAAAAGGATCATATTTTATTCCTATGTTTTATTTTATTCTAAATAATCATGTCCAATAGAATTATTACATGTGTGAGGATAATTGTAATATCATTTTTACCTTTAATTACCGATTTACTTTTAACCGCTGTAAATAAAATTCATAAGTTTCTATTCAAAAAAACTTATTTTCATGTTATTGAAAAACATTTTACTTACTGATTTCAACCATGTCTCTCAGATTTTTGAAAATCTATTCATATAAGTGGTAAAATTACGTTTTATGCAAATTTTCAAATGTTCCATGAATGTTGGTAAAAGTCGTTAAACGTTCAATAAAATTTAATATATCTAATATTTTAAAAAAATGACTCTAGTTAATTACATTGAAAATATATAGGTATTATGTATATATTTTTACATAAACTAAATTTAAATAAAATAAAATTATTTAAATAAAAAGTCAGTTTTAACCAATAATGCAGTGTTTTTCACAATTCATCAAAAATTGAATGTTTTCCAAAAAATAATAAAGATTCTCCTAAAGCTAATTTTGATATTCAGAATCCTAAATTGATTTCCATTTTTTTAAAATAATTATAAAATTTCAAAAAGTGGGTTTTACTATTCATAACGGCTAATTTGATTGGTCATGGGGTGTTAGAACTTGAAGTTGCATACAACAAAAGAAAATGTATTATTCAAAGTGAAACATAATGTAGCAGCATGGAGTGTAATTCTCCAACCCCAGTTACCCAGATTCGGTGCATTATTACATAACATTGGCATGATCACAAAAAAGATCAAATCTCAAAAGACCGATTGGTTTAGTAGCCTTGGAAACACGAGATATATTCATAATGTATTTCTTTACATCATAAAGTTTAAAACTACTACACCAACATATTGTCACCACAGTCCACACTGGTATCCCCTCATAATATCCCTTCAGGTTATTCATAATTTACTTCTTCACATCCTGGGAAAAATAAAACTTAGAAAAGATGTGAGTTCAAATGCCCAGTAAGGATAACAAAATAGCCGAAACTTTCATAAATAATAATAAACAATTAAGTCAATATATTACTAAAACAAAAGCCTTTTAAACTTGAACTTAAACATAGTATGGAAAAAATAGAATGAAATAATTCTATTTAATTATTCACGTGGATATTCTACTAATCGAATAATCACATGCAATTTCAATATCAACTTTCATAATGATGGAATGCATAATGCCAGACTGTCATAACCACATAGCCAAGGCCTCGTGCCAAGTCTACATATAATATTTTTTCATGGACTTGTTCCAAGACACTTGATTTCTCATTAGACCTACCGATGCATCGAGGAGCTATAGCGGGCTCCACCCATCACATATTAAGTCCAATGCATTCCCATATGAAAAGTTTTAAACATAACATAAACATTCGTATTAAAAATAGCATACAAAATGTAAATACATCATCAATAAACTATGAATGGTATAAAAATAACACATCCATATTCAAACATATCACAAAACCTTCAATACAATACATAAGTTTTGTATCATAATAAATCTACTTCATATAAGTGTAAAATCCATCAAAGGATGTTAACATAGATGAAATCATAACTCTTTTTAGAGAAATATCACTTTTTATTTTGAAATCATTGAAGTGTTATATATTTATAAAATAAAAAAATTTCTTTGAAAATATTATTAAAATCTTGTTGGGGCAGCTTCGACGATTTTATAACGGCGGAAAATAGCCGCATCCACCGTAAAAGTTAAAAAAAGCTGCTTACATTAATTCTGTCGAAATGGTTAAAAAGTAACTTTTTTGAAAAATGACGGAAACATTACATTATAAAGCACTTATAAAAGTCAAAAAAGGGTATAAATGACTTTAACCCATATTCTTGTAAATAGTAAAAATGTTTTGAAAACATTATTTTGAAACATGGTTGTGGATGATAAAGAGATCTCAGTAGATTATTACGTATAAACAACATTAGATAATGAAGAGATTGCGAAATAAACCCTTACCTTGTACTTTTCCTTGGTTGGGATAGGTTAACCTCCTATATAATGGTGAAATTACAGTTATTAAATTATTCAAGAATCATATACATTAATATGATATTATATATTATCTTTTAACATTGATTTGTTAATAATATCTTAGTATTATCGTTGTTTCGGGTGTTAACTTACTCATTTTATTTTATATGTTTTGTTACATAAGCTGTGTTTGTCATGGATAGGTTGTATATTAATCATATCCAGAATGATATCATGTCCTTATATACTATTATTAATCATCAAATGAGAATTATATTTGGATGGTTACGATGGAGAATGAATCTCATCGCGTTCGTGGAGACGGTAGTCCCTACGTACGCACAAGCGACAATATCATTCTTTTGAAATTGAAATAATATATAATTGGATGGTATATCATATATATAGAATCATTATCATGTTATATTTATTATTTACATGAGTTACACATCATTATTATACCCATCCAAATAATAATATATTGAATAACAATTACACCACGATGTGAAAACGGTAAGTCATACGTACGCATGTATGGTGACATGTTATTCAAATGATGGATAGAATACTGAATATGGTTGTACCATATTTATAATAACATCACAGTATATATAAGATACTGGTGTTATTATTTTATAATGGTAATAACAAAGAAGGAAGAAGTTGAGGAAAAAAGGAACATGGAAAAGGGTGGTGAAATCATTACCTCTTCTTCGGGTTCATCCTTTTGATTTGATCAAAAGGGCTCCTTAAGATGGCATTCTATCTAAAGTAAGGCCTCTAGGATGAATTTAGGGAATTTTATAGAGTATTTGGGCATAGTTTGGCCGATCCAAAAGGCTTTTAAGGTGTGAGTTAATGAGAAGGGAGAGTGCCCTTTTATAAGAGGGGTGAGGGGAACGTTTGGAAAAGCTAGAAATATAATTTTATAATAAATTCATATTCGGTTTCTAATGGCTCCAAGGTGTATTGTATAAAGTTTAAGGTGGGGATGGGTCTAAAACCACTCAATCAATGGAATTTAGACAGGTTTGGGTTAATATATTAACCATATCATTAAGTATTAACTCTTAGTTAATTAGTTTCACTTCTACAATGTCTCTTTGTATTTTTATATTATATGGTTAATAAACATACTATATACATACAATCGTCCCACATGTGGTCCATTAATGATACACCTATCATGATATAATTCTCTTGGCCGAACAATAGATTTTTAGGAATTTAATATCAATTAATAATATAATATTTGTTTTAAAAACTCTTTTATGTCAATTTTGACACTATTAAATAATTGATTTTTTTAAAACTCATAACAGAATGATTACTTCAAATAAAGTTAATTAAAAAATTCATAATGTGTCATATTGACCTATAAAATTATTTTAATTCATTAAAAGTCTAAAATTATATTTATTGGGGTATTTATAGTATCAATTATTTTAATTTTTCAATATTATGGTAATTACTACATCATCATTGTGTCATAAATAAATTAAATTATTTAATCTCTAAAAATTATAAATAAAATATCATTATTTATAAAATAATTTTAGCTTTATAATGAATATTTACAATTTAATTTATCTTATGTATAACACTATATTAAAAATGGTTTAGTAAATAAAATTGGATTTTAAATCTTTTAACTCTTCTTTGAATTAAGTAATAATAAATGTCTTAATCTAATCCATGTGGATCTAAATGATAATATTTTATTCCTAAGGTTGTTTTTGGTCTAGATAAAACTTTACAATTGAATTAGGACATGTGTTAGGGTAATATTAATATCATTTTTACTCTTAATTATCCTATTTACTTTTAACCGTGGTAAATAAAAGTAAAAAGTTACTATTCACCAAAAATTATTTTCATCTCATTGAACCTCATTTTACTACTTAATATTAATTCTGTCTCTTGGATTTTCAAAATCCCATTCACAAAAGCGGTAAAATAATTTTTTATGAAAAATTCAGTTTTTTAACTACCACTTAGTGGTGTCACTATTCATCAAAAATTGAAGTTTTTCAGAACAATGCCAAAATTTCAGCTTAAGCTATAATTGATATTACAAATTCAAAAATGACGCCTACTTTAAAAAATTCCAAACATATAAGTTTCATTAATTAATTTTATAATTAATTCCTGTTGTTACGTCAAATAGCGTGTTTTTAAGAAATAATATATATTAAATGATTGACAATTGTTTATGTCCAATTTCAAAGTGAAAATAATTCTAATGAACACCATTGGATAAAATGGTAAAAATATATTCTAATTATAATTTAAAAATACTAAATAATATAATTTATCAGTATAAATTATTTTTATTAAAAAAGTAGTTTTTAAGTATTTTTTACTATTCATGAAAATTGAATGTTCTCAGAAAAATACCAAAAATTCAACTTAGGATAATTTTGATATTCTGAATCCGAAAATGAAATCCAATTTGGAATATAATATATATATATAATTTCAAAAAGTATGTATTACTACTCATAATGGCTAGTTTGATTGGTTGTGGTGTGTTAGAACTCGATGTTACATACAACACAAGCTATCACATTATTCAAAGAGAAGCGTACCGTAGAAGCTTGGGGAGTTATATTCTCCCCTCCATTAAATAATTTCATTCTTGAAATTTATAAAATACTTCCACATGAATAGGCTCGGGTGGTTCTTCATCATAAGTATCTCGGGTTCCCATGTTGCCTCTTCCATCTTATGGTTTTTCCACAAAACTTTTACCAGACCCGTCGTCCGATTTCTCAGCACCTGTTCCCTCGTATCAACAATCCTGACAGGCTCTTCACAATAAGACAGATCAGGTTCAAGTTCTAATTTCTCATAGGTGAGTACATGCGTTGGTCCATGCATGTATTTTCTCAATAGATATACATGGTACACATCGTGATCTTTGAAGAGACTTGGAGGCATTTCCAATCGGTAAGCTAAAGCCCCAATTTGTTCTAGAATTTTGAAAGTTCTGATGTACCTAGGACTCAATTTACCTATCTTACCAAAACGTATGACACCCTTCCATGAAGATACCTTCAGGAAAACATGATCACCGACTTGAAATTCCAAATCCATCCTTCTATTATCGGCATAGCTCTTCTGCCTACTTTGAGCTACATTGATATGGTTTTGGATTAACTTAACCATTTACATCATTTCTTCCACCAGTTCTAGGCCTACAACTTTTCATTCACTAAGGTCATCCCAACAGGTTGGTGTACGACATCTCTTTTCATATAACGCTTAATATGGTGCCATCTGAATACTCAAATGGAAGATATTGTTATAGGAAAATTCTACCAGAGGTAATTATTGATCCCACATACCCTGAAAGTGAAGTGAGTAGGATCTCAACATGTCTTCTAAGGATTGAATAGTTCATTCTGATTGTCCATCTGTTTGAGGGTGGTTGGCAGTGCTCAAATGAAGTTCAGTATCCAAGGCTTTCTGAAGAATTTTCCAGAATATTGAAGTAAAACAAGGATCACGATCAGAAACAATAGATAGTGGTACTCCATTAAGTCTCACAACTTCATTAATATAACGTTTTGCTAGTCGTTCAAGTGTTAAATCTTCCCTTATGGCAAGAAAATGTGTTGACATGGTAAGACGATCAACAATGACCCATATTGCATCGTTTCTTCTTGGAGCCTTTGGTATCCCCATGATAACGTCCATCATAATAATGTTCCATTTCCACGTCGGTATGGGGAGAGGTTGCATGACTCCTCCATGCTATTCCCTTCCAGCTTTCACTTGTTGACAAACCATACATCTTGACACAAAATCAGTGATCTCCCTCTTCATGTTCTCCCACCAAAAATGTTTTTTCAAATATCTATAAATTTTGGTGATCCCAAGGTGTATAGAGAAATTGGAACTATGAGCATCATCCAGCAATCCCCTTTTTAGATCAGGTATATCGGGAACACAAATTCTTTTCCGAATTTCAAAATTCCTTCTTCATACACAAAGTCTCTCAATCTCCCATCATTCACAGCTCTAATATTCTTTTGAAATTCTTCATCATTGGTCTAAGAACACATAATCCTTTCTAGTAAAGATGTTTTGTAAACCATTTGAAAAAGCATTGATGTTTCACCTTCCCTGGTTATTCCCATGTCCATCTTCACTACATCCCTGAAAATTGGATCCCTTTCAATTCTCATATTGTTCAAAACTCCATGGTCTTTTATGCTCAAAGCATCTGCCACATTGTTTTCCTTCCCCGGGTGGTAGTGTATCGTGCAATTATAATCCTTGAGTAATTCAAGACATCTTCTTTTCCATATGTTGAATTATTTTTGTGAGAAAATATACTTCAAACTCTTGTGATCAGTATAAATCTCACATTTTTCACCATAGAGGTATTGCCTCCATATCTACAAAGTAATGATCAAAGCTGCTAACTCGAGATCATGAGTAGGATAGTTTTTCTCATGAATTTTCAACTGTCTTTATGCATATTCAATAACCCTATCATTATGCAAATGGAATCAACAATGTCCTTTCTTCGATGAATCACTATAAATAACGAACCCATCATTCCCCGATGGTAGAGTCAATATAGGAGCATTGACTAATCTTCTCTTTAGTTCTTCGAAACATTCTTCACACTCTTTTTTCCAAAAAAATTTAACCCCATTATGTGTGAGCTTCATTAATGGGTTATCCAATCGGGCAAAATTCTGGAGAAAACATCGATAATAACCTTCAAAACCAATAAAACTGTGTACCTCAGTTATACTCGTAGGTGCTGGCCATTCATGGATTGCCATGGTCTTAGAAGGATCAACAAAGAATCCATATTTAGGGAAAACATGTCCAAGAAAAGAAATCTCCTGAATCCAGAATTCCCACTTGCTAAACTTCCCAGATAACTCAGGTCATCTCCGAGTCTTCATGATAATGCACAAGTGATTTTCATGATCTTCGTATCTTTTGGAGTATACCAAGATATCATCAATAAATACTACCACAAATTCATCAATATATTCAATGAAAACTCTAATCATCTGATACATGAATACAGAGGGTGCATTATTAAATCCAAAAGGCATTACAGCAAACTCGTAATTCCCTTACCTGGTTTGAAATGCTGTCTTCGGAATGTCTTCCTTCTTCACACACAACTAATGGTATCCAGATCAAAGGACAATATTTGAAACGTATTGAGCTCTATACAGTTGGTCAAATAAATCATCAATTTGTGGTAGGGATACTTGTTCTTTATTGTTTTGGCATTGATCTCCCTATAGTCGATACATAACCTCATTGATCAATCTTTCTTATTAACTAAAAGAACAGGGGCTCCCCATGGAGAAACACTAGGTCGAATAAATACCTTATTACTCAATTCCTCTAGTTGTTTTTTTCAGTTAAAATAATTCTACAATGGTCAATCTATAAGGGGTCTTCGATATATGCCTCGATCTAGGAATTAAATCAATGGAAAACTGAACTTCTCGTTCTAGAGGATGTCCAGGTAAATCGTCTGGAAACACATCTACATATTCTTTAACAATAGGTACATCCTCTATTTGAACATTCCATTCCTCAACCACTTTAATTTCATCCTCTTCCTCCCCAATAATTGAATTTAGTTGAGCTACTGGGGGTGGATCTAGATAAGAATTAGGTGGTGATGATTCTGCTCAAAAGATAAGGTGTTCCTTATTATCATCATCAAAAATCATAACCTCCTACTTTTTACAATTAATCATCGCTTCATAGTCCAAAATCCAATCAATATGGAGGATTATATCAAACTCAATCATAGGTGTGACGATAAGATCAGCAGATAAAGAACATCTATGTGCTCTAATGGGGACTGATTCACAACACATTGTTGCAATGATACTTCCTTTAGGAGTTTTAACTGACAACTCCCTTGTTAAATCAAATTGGAAATATCTAATTTTATTAGCAATCTAGGATAATATGAAACAATTCAATGATCCTGAAACAAATAATGCATTTTCTAAATTTGAGGAAACCATTAAATTACCTGCCACCACGTCTTTCGGAGCTTCTACCTCAGCAGTAGTGATAGCATAAGCTTGGCCTTGATCCCTTGGCCTTTTCAGAGGTATGTTCCCATGACGCTTAGGACATTCATTTGCATAATGTCCCATCTCCCTGCAATTGTATCATTGAACATTGTTATCTTCCTTCCTCCCTTTGCATTCACGAGCTTGGTGGCCTTTTCACCACACTTGTAACAGACACCCATTCCCTTCAAGCAAGTATCGAGGTGTTTCTTCCCACATTTACCACCATATGGATATTGAACCTTTCCCTTATTCCCCTTATTTCCATTCCCAAAATGATCAACAGATCTCTTCTTCTCATGATTTTCTTTAATGTCATAAGACATAGAGAATTCCTTTTCTGTCTTGATAGCACATGAGACAATGTCTTCATACAATGAAAAGGATTGTGACACTAATTCTCGATGGGGAAATGGTTTTAACCCATCAAAGAATCGATCAATATTACTTCTGGGGTTACGTATATAATCTCCATCATTACTTGCTAACCTTGTAAAGATAGCCTCATACATTGCGACATTCTCATCCTCCTTTTTTCTCAGACTGAGAAATTGCATTTCCAAATCTGCTCGATGGTCACGAGGAAAGTATTTTTCTAAATACAGATCTTTGAACTCCCTGCATTATATATTTTATACTTCATCATCTTCCTTCGTGTTTTGAATCAATTACCACCATTGATCAGCATCTCTAGTGAGGCGGTAAGCTTCCATGATAACGTTTTCCCTTTCACTACTCCCCAAAGCCTGAAATATTTTCTCTATGGAATTTATCCATTGATCATAAACTATGGGATTTGTACTCCCATTGAATGTTGGTGGTTGTTGTCTCATGAATAGATCTAACATTGATCCTCCACGCTGCGGATCAGGATGCTCCATACGGGTAAGGTTATTATTCATAACCAAAGTGAGTTGTCCAAATATGGTGATTAGCTTATTGGCACAAGTTGCATCACCAACTCCACTATAATTATCTTGAGAAGGAGGGAAATCCCTACATGGAGTGTGTGCATTGATAAAATTTCCATTTATTCCACTAGGTTCCATTTCTATACAATGGCATAAACTAGATCAGTTTATGAATCAAAATACATAATTCCATACTTATAAAATACTTAACATATATTGAACTATTTATGGATATAATCCATAATAATATAAATGTTTTCTTTGAGAAAGTACATACTCATAAACCCATCATGATGATTTGTAATGAAAATGAGAGTTATCCTAATCATTTCCCCCAGGAGTGTCGTAACCAAGAGTACAATAAGGCCCATTTTCATGCACCAGTTCCCATTCGAGTCAAGCTCAATTCGGGGTTTTCAGGTTTTACCCCTAGGTACATCTGTCCCAGAGCCACCTCAACCTGATAATATCCATACATGGATGTATTGCTCGGAAAACTCACAAAATTTCTACAATACCAAAATTCTAGAAAGTTCTTCTATACTAATCCTCAATGTCCATCTTAGGTCTATGTGCTCTAATAAGAGTTTATCTAAATCTATCTTTCAAGGTTTGTACTAAACTTCCTTTGATACCAACTGTAACGCCCCGAATCCAATTACCCAGAGTCGGTGCATTATTACATAACATTGGAATGATCACAAGAAAGATCAAATCTAGAAATATAGAATGGTTTAGTAGACTTGGAAACACTAGATATATTCCTAATGTTTTACATTACATCATAAAGTGAAAAAAGACTACAACAACATCTTGTCTCCATAGTCCACACTATTATCGCTTCATAATATCCTTGCAGGTCATTCATAATTTACTTCTTCACATTTTGAGAAAAATAAAACATGGAAAATGGGTGAGCTCAAATGCCCAGTAAGGATAACAATATAGAGGAAACTTCCATAAATAAGAATAAACATTTAAGTCAATGTATAACTAAAACAAAAGCCTTTTAAACTTGAACATCAACATAGTATGGAAAAAATAAAATGAAATAATTCCATTTACATATTTACAAGGATATTATACTAATCGAATAATCAAATGAAATATCAACAACCGCATTCATACTAATGGAATGCATAATGTCAGACTATCAGAACCACATATCCAAGGACTTGTGCCAAGACTACAAATAATATTTTGTCAAGGCCTTGTGCCAAGACACTAGTTTGTCTCATGAGACCTACCGATGCATCTAGGAGCAATAGCGGGCTCCACCCGTCACATATTAAATCCAATGCATTCCCATATGAAAAGGTTTAAACATAACATAAACATTCGTTTTAAAACTAGCATACGAAATGTAATTACTTCATCCATAAACTATGAATTGTATAAAAATAACACATCCATAGTCAAACATATGACAAAACCTTCAACACAATACAGATGTTTTGTATCATAATAAATCTACTTCAAATAAGCATAAAATCCATCAAAGGATGTTGACATAGATGAAATCAAAAATCTTTTTAGAGAAATATCTCCTTCAATTTTGAAATCATTTAAGAGTCATATATTTATAAAATAAAAAATTTTCTTTGAAAATACACTGATAAGATTGTAGGGGAATCTTCAATGATTTTATAACGGCGGAAAATAGCCACACTCGCCGTATAAGTTTTAAAAAAAAATTTACCTTAATTCTGTCGAAAAGGTTAAAAAGTAACTTCTTTGGAAAACGATGAAAATATTCCTTTATAAAGCACTTATAAAAGTCAAACAAGGGTATAAATTAATTTTTCCCATATTCTTGTAAATAGTAAAAATGTTTTGAAATATATTTTTATGAAACATGGATGTGGATGATAAAGAGATCCTAGTAGATTATTACGTATAAACAACCTCAGATAATGAAGAGATTGAGAAATAAAAACATACCTTGTACATTTCCTTGGTTGGTGTAGGTAAACATCTTGTATTATTGTGAAATAATTGTTATAAAATTATAAAATAATCATATACACTAATATGATATCATATATGATCTTTTAACATTGATTTGTTAATAATATCTTAGTATTATCGTTGTTTCGGGTGTTAACTTACTCATTTTATTTTATATGTTTTGTTGCGTAAGTTGTGTTTTTCATGGATAGGTTTTATCATAATCATATCCAGAATGATATTAAGTCCTTATATACAATTATTAATCATCAAAAGTGAATTATACATGAATGGATACGATGGAGAATGAATCTCATCGCGTTCATGGAGATGGTAGTCTGTACGTACGCACGAACGACCATATCATTATTTTGATATTAAAATAATATATAATGGGATGGTATATCATATATAACGAATAATTATAATGTTATATTTATTATTTAACGGAGTTAAACATCATTATTATACCCATCCAAATAATAATTTATTGAATAACAATTACACCACGACGTGGAGACAGTAAGCCGTACGTACGCACGTATGGTGACATGTCATTCAATGGATGGATAGAATACTGAATATGGTTGTACCATATTTATAACAACATCACATTATATATAATTTAGTAGAGTTATAATTTTAGAATGTTAATAAAAATAAGGAAGATGTGGAAGATGAAAGGAACTTGGAAAAGGGTGGTGAAATCATTACCTCTTCTTCGGGTTCTTCCTTTTGATTTGATCAAAAGGGCTCCTTAAGTTGGAATTATGACTAAATGAAGGCCTATATGATGAATTGAGGGAATTTTAGAGAGTATTTGGGAAGAGTTTTGCCTAACCAAAAGGCTTTGATGGTGTGAGTTAATGATAAGGTAGATTTCCCTTTTATAAGAGGGGTGAGAGGCACCTTTGGAAAATATAGAAATATTATTTTATAATAATTTCATATTTGGTTTCTAATGGATCCAAAGAGTATTATTTAATTTTTATGGTGGGTATGGGTCGAAAACCACTCAACCAAGGGAATGTAGAAAGTGTTGGGTTACTATATTAAAATTATCTTTAAGTATTAACTCTTAGTTAATTAGTTTCACTTTTACAATGTCTCTTTGTATTTTTATATTATATGGTTAATAAACATACTATATACATCCAAGAGACCCCCAAGTGGTCTATTAATGATACACCTATAATGATATAAGTCTATTGGACGATACTTAGATTTTTAAGAATTTAATATCAATTAATAATATAATATGTTTTTTAAAACACTTTTATGTCAATTTTGACACTATTCAATAATTGATTTTTTGTAAAAATCATAACAGAATGATTACATCGAAAAAAGTAAATTAAATCATTCCTCACAAGTCATAGTAACCTATAAAATTATTTTAATTCATTAAATGTTTCTAATTATATTTATTTGTGTATTTATAGTATTAATTATTTTAATTTTTCACTATTATGGTAATTACTACATCATCATTGTGTCATAAATAAATTAATTATTTTATATCTAAAAAATGATAAATAAAATATAATTATGTATGAAATATATTTATCTTTCTAATTAATATTTTCAATAGAATTTATCTTATGTATAACCCTATATTAAAAATGTTTTAGTAAATAAACATTGATTTTAACTCTTTTAACTCTTCTTTTAATTAAATAATAATAAATGTCCTAATCTAATACAAGTGGACCTAAATGATAATATTTTATTCCTAAGGTTGTTTCTGGTCGATATAATCTTTTCCAATAGAATTTGGACATGTGTTAGGGTAATATTAATATCATTTTTACCCTTAATTATTCTATTTACTTTTAACCGTGGTAAATAAAAGTAAAAAGTTACTATTCACCAAAAATTATTTTTATCTCATTGAACCACATTATACTACTTGATATTTATCGTTTCTCTCGGATTTTTGAAATTTCATTCACAGAATCGGTAAAATTAAGATTTATGAAAAATTCAGTTTTTTAACTGCAACTTAGTGGTTTCACTATTCATTAAAAATTGAAGTTTTTCAGAACAATGCCAAAATTTCACCCTATGTTATAATTGATATTTATGAATTAAAAAATGATTCATATTTTACAAAATTCAAAACATATAAGTTACATTAATTAATTTTAGAATTAATTCCTGTTGTTACAACAAATATCTTGTTTTTAAGAAACAATATATATCAACAGATTGACCATTGTTTATGTCCAATTTAAAAGTGAAATTAATTCTAAAGAAAACCATTGGATAAAATGGTAAAAATATATTTTAATTATACTTTAAAACCACTAAATAATATAATTTATCACTATAAATTATTTTGGTTAATTTTTTTTTAAGTATTTGTCACTATTCATAAAAATTGGAAGTTCTCAGAAAAATACCAAAAATTCAACATTGGATAATTTCTATATTCTGAATCCAAAACTGAAATCCATTTTGAAATATAAATTATATATAGTAGAAAAAATTAGGTATTACTATTCATAACGGCTAGTTTGATTGGTTGGGGTGTGTTAGAACTCGATGTTGCGTACAACACATGCTATCATATTAATCAAATCGAAGCGTACCGTAGAAGCATGGGGTGTCACATGGGGTCTTACATTCTTCCATCCTTCAAATAATTTTTTAAATTAAATTTCTAGAATACTACTACATAAAAATACTCAAGTGGTTCTCCATTATAAGCTCCTCAGGTTCCCATTTTGCATCTTCCATCATATGGTTACCCTATAGAACTTTTACAAGATGAGTCATCCGGTTTCTCAACAAGTGTTATATAGTGTCAGGAATATTGACAGGATATTAAAAATAAGAAAAATCAGGTTCCAGTTCTATTTCATCATAGGTTAGTACATGCTTTGGGTCAATCATTTATTTTTTAAATAGTGCTACGTGGAACACATCATGATCTTTAGAGAGACTTTGAGAAATTTCCCACTAGTAAGCTACAACTCCAATTTGTTTTAGAATTTTGAATGTTCATATGTACATGGGACATAATTTAGTCTTCTTACCGAATCATATGATATCCTTCCATGGAGATACATTCACGAAAACATGATCACCTACTTGAAATTACAAATCCTTCCTTTAGTTATCAGCACTACTCTTTTTCCTACTCTGACCTGCTTTGATATGGGTTAAGATAGTCTTTACCTTTTCTATTTTTTCCTCTAAAAGTTCTGGACTATGAGTTTTCATTCACCATCATCATCCCAACAAGTTTTTGTATGACATCTCCTTCCATATAAGGCTACATATAGTTCCATCTAAATACTTGAATGGAAGCTATTATTATAGGAAAATTCAACAGGAGGTAAATATTGATCCTATATACCTTGAAATACAACTAATAATGATCTCAACATGCCATCTAAGGTTTGAATAGCTTGTTCTGATTGTCCAGTAGTGTGAGGGCGGTAGATAGTTCTCAAAAAAAATTTATTAAATATGTCGTTCTGAAGACATTTCCAGAATCGTGATATAAAATGGGGATCACGATGTGAAAAAAGTGATAGGGGTTCATTATGAAGTCTTACAACTTCATTAATATTTTGCCTTGTTTTTTTTTTTGAAAAAGACGGATTTCTTAATGTTGAATATCAGCAGACAAAAAAACGTGAAGCCATGTAGGGAAGTTGTCCAGCCAGAGCTAGTTTCCATCAAAGGGGCCCGAGGCCTCCAGTTGATGGGCAGAATTGTTGCCTTCCCTTTTCATATCGATGAATTGAGTAATTATCAATGGAGTGATAATTTTTATCAAAATTATATCCATATATAGGGGAGTAGAAATTATAATATAATCAAATGAATAGTGATTCTACACATAATCTTGGAGTAAAATAATCTATGAAGTATGCGTAAAGCCGAATGAGTGGAAATTGAAATTTCAAATTCCCTTATTGATTTGGTAACTTACAAAACATACACCCATGAAAGATGGATCATACAATGATGATGTAAATATAAATTAATTAATGTATATTACACAAGGAATACAAACATGGGCAGTACACACACCACATGCAATAAATAAGTCGTGAACAATGGAATATCACAGAATTAAAAGTGGAATAAGAAACCCATTACATTGTACTTTTTCCTTGGTCGATGGTAGGTTATCCTCCTGTATAATGCTGAAATAATTGTTATTGAATTATAAAATAAAAATATACATTAATATGATCTTATATATGATCTTTTAAGATTTCTTTGTAAAAAATATCTTATTATTATAGTCGTTTCGGGTGTTCACTTACTCGTTTTCTTTTATATGATTTGTTAAATAAGACATGTTTGTTATGGATATGATGTATATTATTGATATTTATAATGATATAAAGTTCTTAAACATTATTTTTATTCATAAAATGAGAATTATACTTGTATGGATACGATGGGGAATTAATCTGATCGCGTTCGTGGAGACAATAGTCCGTATGTACGCATGAGAGATAATATCATTCTTTTGATATTAAAATTATATATAATTGGATGTTATATCATATATAAAGAATCATTATCATGTTATAATTATTATTTACATGAATTAAACATCATTTTTATACCCATTCAGATAATAATGTATTGAATAACAATTACACCGTGACGTGGAGACTGTAGGTCGTACTTACACACATATGGTGACATGTTATTCAAATGATGGATAGAATACTGAATATGGTTGTACCATAATTATAATAATATCACATAATATAAAAGATACAGGAGTTATTATTTTAGAATTTTAAAAAAAAGAAATAAGATGTTGATGAAGAAAGGAACTTGAAAGAGGGTTGTGAAAACATTACCTCTTCTTCGGGTTCATCATTTTGATTTGATCAAAAGTGCTCCTTAGGTTGACTTTATGATCCAAATAATGCCTCTAGGTTGAATTTAATGAAGTTGAATGAATATTGGGGTAGGTTTTGTCCAATCCAAAATTATTTTAAGCTATAAATTATAGAGAAGGGGGCGTATCCTTTTATTAGAGGGGTGAGGGGCACCTTTGGAAAAGATAGAAATATTATTCTATAATAAATTCATATTCGGTTTTTAATGGCTCCAAAGTGGATTATATAAAGTTTAAGGTAGGTATGGTGATAAATCCTTTCAACCAATATATTTTAGACAGGTTTGGCTCACTATATTAACCTTATCAATCAAATTTAACTTTTAGTTAAATAGTATGACATTTACCATGTCTCTTTGTATTTTAATATTATATAGTTAATAAACTTACTATATACAACCAAGTGACCCCCAAGTGGTCCATTAATGATACACATATAATTATATATGTCCTTTGGCCTAACCTTATATTTTTAGGAATAGAATATCAATTATAATATAATATTGGTTTTAAAACCTTTTTATGTCAATTTTGACACTAATGGTTATTTTGTTTTTGATAATTTTATAATAGAATTATTACTTCGAAAAAAACATATATAACTGATACTAATATTTAATATTAACCTATAAAATTATTGGAATTCCTAAAAAGTCTGAAATTATATTTATTTTGATATTTATAATATCAATTATTTTAATATTTCATTAATTAGGTAATTACTGCATCACCATTATGTCATTAATAAATTAAATTATTTAATGTCTAAAAATTATAAACAAAATACCATTATATTGGAAATATTTTTATATTTGTAATGAATATTTAAAATCGAATCTATCTTATGTGTAACCCGATATTAAAAATGTTTTAGTTATTAAACATTGATTTTATCTCTTTTAACTCTTTTTTGAATTAAATAATAATAAATGTCCTAATCTATTCCAAGTTTACCAAAATGATAATATTATATCCCAATGGTTGTTTTTGGTCGAGATACACTTGTCCAATAGAATTAGGACTTGTTTGGGGTAATATTAATATCATTTATACCCTTAATTACAATATTTACTTTTAAGAGTGGTAAATAAAAGTAAATAGTTACTATTCAAAAAAAATTATTTTCATATCGTTGAACCACATGTTACTAATTAATATTAACCATTTCTCTTGGATTATTGAAATTCCACTCATAGAAGCGGTAAAATTATGTTTTATGTAAATTTCCAAATTCTACTAGGAGGTGGGTAAAAGATGGTGAAAAGTTCAATAAAATTTTTATATATCTAAAATTATTATAAACTAACTCCAATGAATCACATTGACAATATATAGGTATTAAGTATCTATTTTTATCTTAATTAAAATTAAATAAAATATATAAATATATAAATTAAAATTCGGTTTTAAACTATAATTGAGTATTTTCAATATTCGTCAAAAAATGAATGTTTTAAAAAAAATACAAAAAATTCTCTAAAAGATAATTTTGATATTCTGAATCCAAAAATGAAGTCCATTTTGATTGTTAAAATTTAAAAAAATTCAAAAAGTGGGTATTAGTATTCATAATGGCTAGTTGGATAGGTTGTGGTGTGTGTAAGAACTCGAAGTTGCGTACAAAACACGCTACTGTATTATTCAAAGAGAGGCGTATAGTGGAAGCTTGGGGTGTTACAATAGTGGCGGCTTATCATACGGTGGTGGTGGCTCAGCCCAGTCGGCGGCGGAGTGGGTGGTGCGATGGGGCCATGGGTGGAAGATCCGTGAGGCGCGAGGGCTGTGGGTGCTACGTAGCGGCTCGGCCGCGGGGGTGCCGCAGAGCGCGGAGGTCCCAATGTGGCGGTGGTCGTGGGGTGGTGTTTTTGCGTCGCCACCTTCCCCGTGTTCAACACCAGAAATCATCACAAGATTCGCAGAGGGGTCGGTCCATGTTTGTTAGCCCTATACCCTCCATGTTGGGTTGGTAGCATACGGCTCAACAAGAACATGATGAAGAACATCAAGCATTACATCCTCCCCCAATGATTTATTCCAAATCTTGGAAAAATAATTCATGGGAAGAACATGGGAAAAATTTTCATACTCAAATAAACCCCTACATGGATTATTCGTAGACATCGACAAGGAGGGAATAAGGTGAAGTTGTCTACATTCATTTCATCTGCCACGAACCACCAATCTCGGACTCATGATTCGGTTCATCGTAGTTGAAGATAGTCCTCCTTAGAGGGTGTCTCGAGGAAGCAGTCGAAGTCGGTGTTCTTCATCGGTGGAAGGTTCTTCGTCAGAGAGAATAGTCCTACAAAGTTTTTCCTCTCCCAATTCCACCAAAATGAAATGGTATCCCAAAATAAAAGATTATGTGATCTATTATGTTTTTTGGCATAAATTCAAATTGGTTTAATTAATTACTTAAGTGGTAAAAATTAATTGGGGAAGTGTAGGCACAATTAAGTGGGGATATCAAGAGGTTTCTCCCCACTTAATATGGAGTTCAAGAGTTTTCAAGCCTCAGGTGGCCCCACCAACATAACCTCTCATTGGAGGTTAGTACAGGTGATCCTCACCATCCTAACCTCACATTGGAGGTTTAGGTCTGTTTTTTCCCACATCACATCATCCACAAGCAATAAAAATAAAAATAAAAATAAAATCTACACAATTTTATTTTCATTTTATTCTTTCATTAATATGTGAAAAACTAACTTCCACCTCGACCTACTACGGTCGAGGTGAAGGTCCCCTTAAGCGAATCTCAGCACAACGAGTTCAACGGTGCCATCAGATTTCAATTCCAAGCACCAGTTCAAAATTTAGAAAAACCTGCATGCACGTATACTGAACATACCCTAAAAGATGTTCAGAAATTCATTCCAGACACTCCGGGCCTCGGAATCATGCTCCGTCAATTTTTGCGGACATGTAAACTTTCCATGAATTTAAAAAAATTAACTATAAATTCCAGGTCATACATTATCACCACATTAGGGATTTACATCCCTGTAAGCCACAACTCAAACTAGGTAAACATGTGGGGGTACTTAGGATGCATCTGAGCCTCCTGCTCCCATGTTCTCTCTTGGAGGTTCTCATGCTTCCAACGAATATGCACTAGAGGTATAATCCATGTGGTACCCCCTCCTTTCGATCCTTAATCTCTAATGAATCCTCCATAAAATTTTCCCCATTGTCGACGTCCATCTCTCCATGGTTTATGATGTGGGAAGGTTTGTGCACGTATCTCCTCCACTAGGATACGTGGAAGACGACATGCACCCTATGTAATTGAGGTGAAAGAGCTAAGTAGTAAGCCACCTCACCAACTTTGCTAAGGACATAAAAAGGATTGATGAACCTGAGAGATAACATTCCTCCTCAGCCAATTCTCCATAAACCTCGTCGGGGTGAGACCCATATAAAGACATGGTTTCCATCCTCAAACTCTAGATGTATCTGTCTCCTGTCGGCATACAACTTCCTCATACTTTGTGCAGTCTTAATCCGCTCCTAGAAGATCTTCACCTTCTCTGTGGTGGCCCATACCATCTCTGGTCCCATGAGTGATGACTTCCCTTGGTCAATCCAGCACAAAGGTGATCTGCATGGTTTCCTGTTAAACGCCTCAAAAGGTTCCATCCCTATGGTGGAGTGATATTTTTTGTTTTATGAAAACTCCACCAAAGGAAATTGATCCTCCTAGCTATGACTGAAGTCGAGGACACAATCACGCAGCATGTTTCCGAGGGTCGGAATGGTCTGATCATTTATACCATCCATCTGAGAAGGGAAGGTGGTGCTCAAACAAAGATATGTCCCAAAAGCATCCTACAACCCCTTCCATTACCGGGAAGTCAAACATGCATCACGATCGGAGACAATCCTCAAGGGTACTACATGTAGTCGTACAATCTCCTACACATAGAAACATCTCAGGATCTCTACTAAACCCTGCTCTTTGATCTGTAGGAAGTGGGCTGACTTGGTGAGTCAGTTGATGATCACCCAAATCGAGTCATGACCCTTAGATGTACATGGAAGTCCTATCATGAAGCCCATGGATATTCTATCCCACTTCCACTCTGGGACCTCTAAAGGATAAGCAAATCCTCCTGGTACCTGATGCTCTGCCTTCACTTGCTGACAAGTGATCCATCGATAGACAAACTCTGCTACTTCTTTCTTCATTCATGGAAATCATTGTTTTCTTTGGAGATACTGGTACATCTTCACCACTCTTGGATGTACTACTAGAGGGGATGTGTGGAACTCCCTCAATGCTTCCTCCTAATGTAAGACTGGTACCATGGTACGTTCTCTTAAGAGAATGATGTTCTCCCCACCTTCATAAATTCCATCAGGTGCCTACCTTGTGGATATCTAAGCATGTCGATCCTCATAGTAAGTGTCCCCATGATGTGCCTCCCTGACTTCCTAAAGAAGGAGGGGAGATATTGTTACAGACTACAGAAAATCTACTCCATCCCGATCCGACAAGGATATTTACAAAGCAGCCAACTGCTCCGTCGCCTCACCTAATAGCTATATACCAGATCTCCTACTAAGTGCATCTGCAACAATGTTACACTTCATAGGATTATAGACTATCTCGAAGAAAAAGTCATAGTGGAACTAAAGCCAACATCATTGTCTCAGGTTAAAGTCCTTCTGAGAGAAGATATATCTGAGACTCTTGTGTTCAGAGTACACTATAAAGCCCTCTCCCATCAGATTGCGTCGCCACATCTTCAAGGTGATGACCACTGCTTCTAACTGAAGGTCATGGGTTTCATAGATCTACTCATGTTGTCTTAGATATCAAGAACCATATTCAATCACAGCTCGCTCCTACATCAGGACACATCCATGCCCAGTCCCTAATGCATAACATTATACTATGTACCCTATTCCCTCCTCTAGATGTCTCAAGATGGGGGCACTAGTCAGCCTAAGCCTCATCTCTTGAAAACTATGTTGGAATCTCTCTGACCACACAAAGGGTTTCACCTTCTTCTTCAAGGCTGATAGTGGTGTTTCAACAATGGAAAAGTTTTTCAAAAACCTCTAGTAGTATCCAGACAAACCCTAGAAACGTTGTATCTCCATCAAACACTTGGATGGCTCCCAAGAATGTACTACCTTAGTATTTTATAGATCTACATCAACTCTAGACTCTGATATGGAATGTCCCAGAATGTGAACCCCTTTAATCCAAAAATGGATCTTCAAGAGCTTACCATAATTATGGTGCTCTCATAGTGTGTCCATTACTACCTGGAAATGACAGTCATGCTCCTCCTCAATAGTCGAGTAGATCAGAATGTTGTGGATGAAGACTACTACAAAGAGATCAAGGTATTGCTGAAAGATCCTATTCGTGAGTCCCATGAACACTACAGCAGATTTGGTCATGCTAAATGGTATACCCAAAAACTCATAATGGTCATACCAACACTAGAAGGCCAAATTCTACACATCCTAGTCTCGTACTCTAAATAGGTGATAGCCTGATCTGAGGTCTATCTTTGAGAACTACTGTGCTCCTTTCAGCTAATCAAAGAGGTCTTCAATCCTCGGGAGTGGGTAATTGTTCATCATAGTCACCTTGTTCATGCGCCGATAATCAACACAATTCCTCATGCTTCCATCAGCTTTCTTGGTGAACAGAATCAGGGATTCCCATGGGGAAAACTGGGCTGGTTGAATCTCTTGCCCTGCAAGTCCTCTAGTTTTGACTACAGGTCGCGAAGATCTGCGGGATCCATCTGATGTGTTGGTGTAGATATCAGTGTCATCCTTGGGTAAAAGTCAATGTAAAATTCTACCTCTCTATAAGGAGGTAGACCCGAAACATCATTAAGGAATACATCCATGTACAGGTCCACCACTACAGGATAGCTAAAAATATCCACATAAACATCATTGAATGTAAGGATAGCCAACTGATGACTGATCAGCTACACTCTCCTCCATGTAAGTCCATCTTGCACTACAAAGGCACCCATCATTCTAATGAAGGTAAAAGCGGTCTGATCCGTGTGGACACACCTCAATTGGAGCCTAATACTGTCAATCCGAGCTTGGACTGTTGATAAGAAGTCTATACCCAATATGACTTCGTAAGGCCTCGACGCTGCTACTAGGAGATCTCAACCGAAGCTCTCGCCTCATATAGTATTCTTGCACTATCGAAAATAGTGGTTAATCGATGAATATTATCCCAAATAATTCTCTATCCATAATGATTAAGCCAAGAGCTCCATCAGAATGTCCGAGCTCCGAATGGGGGCGGTGGCAATAAAAAAATGACTGGTACCAGTGTCTATAAGTACTGTAGCTAAGGTGGAGTAGACATAGATCATACATTTAATAGTCTCCGGAGCACCGTGATAATAGGCCTCAGCTCCCTAGAGTTGATCTCCCCCTTTTCCACTAGCTCCCTATGGTTTTAGTGGACCTCCTGGTTGTGGTGGTGGTAACATATTTAATTGATTCCCACCGCCAGCTGCACGACGAGCACCTCTACCACATATTCCTGCTCTATATAGACCTCCTTGGTCGAACCTCTCTCTATTCCTGGGCAATCCCTAGACCGTATGTTGATCATACGTATGATAGGTAAGATATTCACGAGCCATGTAACCATGCATGCTGCATGTGTAACACTGCATGATCCTTACCTGCCTAGTTCCACCTCAGCTGCCCCACACAACCAATCCCGAGTCATGTGGTCTTCCACCTATAGGTCTGGTCCTCTTGGAACTCTATGAAATCTGTCTGCTACCAGCTAAATGACTCTCCACTATGTGATGACTGGTGGAGGGTCACGCTATTGGTGATTTCTTAGCAAGGAAACCCTCCACCAACAGGGCTCGCTCTAACACCCCCACTTGCGTCGGGATGCTGAGTGATATCATTGAAGCCTTGATCTCCCGCCTAAGTCCCTCATCAAAGGTTTGGGCCATGAAGAATTGGTCCCACATCATATTAGTGGAGTAACTTGAGAGGTTAGTTAACCTCACTATGTACTGAGCTACAGTCATGTTGGCATACTGCAGATTAAGAAGATCCTATATGCACATTGCGTGAAGAGTCTTTGGAAAAAACACTTCCTGAAATAGGATCTCTAAGTCTACCCAGAGAATCATCACCTCATCATGAACCTTGAACATCAAGCTCCACTATCTACATATTGCATCCTGTAGAAGGATAGCAGCAAGGATCACCATGAGATCAGTTGATGTCCCATCGAGTCAAAATACACTCACCACAGCCTCCATCCAATCCTCTGCCGCTTGTGGGTCTGTCTATCCCTTGAACCTAGGTGGCCCCTAGTGATGGAACTCGTGAAAGGTAGTCTTGTGGAGTGCACTCCCTGTTTTTGGGGCTAGTGGCATCGGTGGCACAACGGTTAAAGGTACCTATAGTTCCTCTACTGGAAGAGGGCCCTACACCGAGGCCTCGACGCTTGGTGGGCTATCAGTGCATACAACTCTCGGAACCCTATTGGTTTGTATACATAGAGGCATCCTGAAAAATAATAGGAGTTCCACGGTCAATAATTTGTACCTAGTGAGATAACTCAAATATGACACAAAGAAAACTCTTGAAAACACACACAAAATCAGCATTTTTGTTCACTAAGTCAGAAATCATAAGTCAAGATCATGTTGTATGGATACGTTGGCCACCACACCAACACTATATTACCTAAACTAATAACCACACTCACTACACTTAACTCTATTTCGAATAGAAATATAGATCATAGACCAATGTTCTTTAGAAGAACAGACCTCTTTGATACCAATTTGTCCCGACCCTTCCTCTAGGTCTCGTGCAATGATTACCCCAAGCCCTCCTTCCATAGGCTAGGGGATAGAGACTAGCACCGAATGTGTATTCCCTAAAACTGGAATGGAATTACCTTTTAAACATATAAGCACATGTAACCAAGCACACAATATGGTAGAAACCCAAGTTAACTGAACTATCAAAAGAGTGAGTGTAGTAACTAAAAGGGGCCATAATACAATCCCAACTAGAATGTATAAGTACAACTGTGATACAGTACAACTGAAGAAAATGTGATGTCAGCTATTGGATCATCCTCCAAGGTTCCTACCTGAAGGGTATGTAAAAATCGCCTCCTAATCACTCCATGTCCACCCATCTCCTCTGGGTACCGACACGTCATATTGCCCACCCCCAGGTATCGTCCAATCCTGGTATTCTGAGCCTCAGTCAGCGTTGGCCGTCGTCTGCATCCAACACAACAAGGTGCGGGCATATACCTTGTAGGGGTGTGTATAATGATACTCAGTAGGGTCCCCATAACCCTTAAGGTCATGTAAAATTTTACAAGGATAAACTACAAAGTATGCAATCAACAGATAACCCTACTTAGGTATATTCTCATACATATACATAAGTTATCAAGTAATGCATCTCAAACATGACGAAAACACAAAGGTACTTACTTAGCTCATATTAGGATTTATTCTTGGTGTAGTAACTAGTAACATCCATAGTCACATTGTAAAATACCTCTACTACTAGTGAAGCCCTCCTCTATCGAGAATATTGGGATTCCGCGTCACATAGAGGCGCTTCCCACTAACCTTGGACTGCTGAGGTACTCCTCCTATCGAGTATCACAGGTCTACCACGTCACACAAAGGTGCTCCTCATTGTGGTTTTGTCATGTCACATAAAGGTCCTCCCCCTCATGACATGCAGAGATCTCCTCCTGTCGAGTATAGTGGGCCTGTTGCGTCACACAGAGGCGCTTCCCAATAACCTTGTGCAGCTGAGGTACTCCTCCTATCAAGTACCATGGGTCTCCTGCATCACACATAGGCTCTCCCCACCGCAGGTCTTCCACATCACACAGAGGTTCTCTAAACTGGGCCTATCAAGTCACTCTGAGTCGAAAAGGTCAGATTTCATCATGTCTCAGCCATCTATTGGGTTCTCACACTATGCCCACTCATTTATGGAAGGATCTGCTCCTCGAGCTAATGGTCGATACTCTAACTTCCAAGAAGTCCCACGAAGAATCATCTCAATGTTTTTCCACGTTATAGGGGTCTCAAGACAATATACATCACATCAATCGAATTCCAGATCTATGAGTTATTAGCCTTTTTGTCCTAGGGGCCTGGTTGGATTCGTGATCGATCCAACTTGACAATTCCCCATCTTAATCCAAAACTCCAGTGGGGTATACTCAAAGGTACTGTCTCACTCCAATATTTCTAGTTCCACAAACAGTTCGTCAAATGGACGTCTTGTGCCAATGTTATGACAAAAAGAAGTAAATGGAATGTAGTGGGCCTAATTCTGGTCTGACCCAGTCGGATTGACCCAACCTGGCCCGGCATGGGCCGACCCAGTTAAGGTCAACCCGACCCGTTGGGTTCGACCTCGCCTTCTGGGTCTCACCCGGTCTGTTCTAGGTGGCATGGCCCGTGGGGTGGTCCTACAGGCCGTGAGGGGACATAGGGGTTCAGTCGTGGATAGCGTGAGGCCGTAGGGGGGCTCGACCGGCAGACTCGGCTAGAGTGGCTCGGGGCTGCCGTGGCTCAGCCGAGCGGCGTGAATGGAGGCGTGTGGGTGGACCTGAGCGCATGGAGGGCCGTAGGAATCTTAGTTGGAGTAGCACGGAAGGCAGCAGGTGGCACAGCCGAGGTGGTTTGGAAGGCGATGGGTGGCACGGCCGAGGCGGCTCGAAAGGTCGCAGTCATCGCTGCCCAGAAAACGGCAGCAGTGGCTCAACAGACAGCGGATGGCAGCTTGGAGGTTTGCGGCAGATAGTAGCGGTGGCTCGATGAATGGCAGGGGCAGCTCGGCCAGGTTGACAGTGGCTATGGGTGGCGAGGTGGGGTCGTGGGTGGCAGAGCCACCTGGCACGGAGGCGATGGGTTCCGTAGAGTGGCTCCGCCGCGGGGCTGTCGTCAAGCGTGGAGGTCCCAAGGAGGCGGTGGCTACAGGGCTATGTCATTGTTCCATCACCTTCTTCACGGTCAACTCTACAAATCATCACAAGATTTTTGGAGGGTTCGGGCCAAGTTTGTTTGGCATGTACCCTCCGCGTTAGGGTGGTAGCATATGTCTCAACAAGAACGTGAATAAGAACATAAAGCATTACAACCCACCGCAATGTTTTTGCCTCACTCCCAAAAAATAATTCAAGGGAAGAACATGGAAAATGTATTCCTACACAAATAAACCCCTACTTGGATTTTTTGTTGACGTCGATGAGGAGGGAAGAAATTGAAGTTGTCGATGTTCATCCCCGCCATCACACACCTCCAATCTCGGGATCATGCATTGATTGGTCATATTCGAAGACGTTCCTCCTTGTACGGTGTCCCAAGCATGTAGTCTCAGTCAGTGTTCTTCCTCGGTGGATCCTTATTCTTTGGAGAGAATAATCCTCCAAAGTTCATCCTCTCATAATTCCACCAAAATGAAATGGTTTCCAAAAATAACAGATAATGTGATTTATTATGTTTGTTGACATAAATGAATATTGTTTTGATGAATTACTTATGTTGGAAAAATTATGTGGGGAAGGGTTGGCATAATTAAGTGGGGAGATCAAGAGGTTTCTACCCACTTAATATAGAGTTCAAGAGGTTTCAAGCATTAGGTGGTACCCACCACTATAACCTCTCATGGGAGGTAAGTTTGGGTGGTACCCACCATCAAAACCTCTCATTGGAGGTTTAGGTCTAGTGGTCCCCACTTCTCAACAACCACATGGATTAAAAAAATGCTACCCAATTTTACTTTTATATTATTCTTTCATGAATATGTGAAAGGATAACATTCAACCTCGACCTACTACGGTCGAGGTGATGGTCTCTTAAGAGAATATCGGCACTATGAGTTAAACGGTGTCCTTGGATTTAAATTTCTTGCACCGGTTCAAAACTTATATTAACATGCTCTCACATTTACTAAATGTACCTAAACAAAGTTCAAAAATTCATTCTAGGCACTCTGGTCCTCGTAATCACACGCCGTAAATTTTCACGGACTCGTAAAATTCCCATGTATTTAAAAAACATTCTTAGAAATTTTAGGTCTTTACAAATTTTGAGAGTATATATGTTTCTAGAGTTATATAAGAAACATTCCTTATGAAGTTAAATAAATATGCCTTACTAACCAAGATGATACTATTTTTATCTGTTAGTATATAGAATCCTGAAGATTCTCATTATACCGGTTGGGTTTGTACAAGTTTGTACAATGGTGAAAAAGTGAAATTCCATGTTACAATGATGAAGTTGTGGTTCTAAGATGTATTATTTATGAAGATAATTTGATCACATATAGAATCATCATATAGTTGATAGATTTCAAATTATATCAGAAAGATAATTTTTTTTAATATCATTAGACAAAGAGATGTTTAAATCTTACAATTTAGGCCTGAATGAAGTCATAATGGACAAAATATGTTGGTGAATCAATAATGTTTCAATACTAAGATAGTTTGTAAAAAGTTCATATTATATGGTTGATGATGAAATCTATAGAAATTTCGTTGTTATAAAGCATGTACGAAGGATGAGTTACAATGTCTATATATAATATTATTAGATAGATCATTAAAAAAATCCATTAGATTGTGTAAATTTATGATTCTTTATCATATTGAAATATATAAGACATTATTGGATAGTGATTTTTGATGAAAATGATAGATAAATTAGAAGGTTCTTTGAAAATATGATGGTTGTAATAATTTTATAATGATGTTCACTATACCAGATAGAGTGTAGTATGAAGTTGTACCAGATATAGATAACACAGTGTCCTTTGACATAGAATTATAAATTAATTAGATAAATAAATATTTTGCTCACCAGAAAGAGTATTACTTAATAAGTTAAAAAAGAATAAGAACTTTAGAGAGTATATTTAATGGGTAGGGTTCAATGTGGAATGTATATAGACTATCAGACCAAGGCGTTCATGTTTAAATTTATTGAAAATGGATGCCCACTTATTATACACTGATGATTAGTTTTTAGATCTCTATATAGAGTTTGAAAATTCCTTAATAATGATGATTCTAAGATTTGATTTATTTTATTTTTATATATCTATATTACGGATGTTTAAAGTAATTCATTGATGTTATGATTTCAAGAAACCTCTAGAATATTCCATTAGTTTGGAGAAGTGATCTATAATTTTTGAGAAGAGAAGGAATTTTGAAATTTATTATTGATTTGAGCTGTAATATTTATTTGATTTCTCATTATTTATTATACAGTGATACCTATATAAAGGGATGGAGGAATCAGATGATGTAACTCTATTTATAAATATGAATGAGTGGAAATGCTAACGTTTCTATCAGATAATCACTTAATTAGTTATCGACCAAGTTCCTATTTTTTTGAACAAGGTTCATCTACCCTAGTTTCATTGGATATAGAAGGAGGTCCATCATTCCATGATTTCCTTATCATATAAAGAATCATAGGATCTTGGAATATCAAACATAGTATAATTGATAGTGAAAATTAAATATAGTGTATTTCTTTTTGGTGTACCATATGGATACATATCGAATGAATATTTAGTCACATAAAAATGAGGGAATAGTGAATGGAGTTCTACCAGATTGACGTTTTCTATGGAATTTTTCTAGAAATTATTTTGTAAATGTGAGTTTTAGTTTATCATGGTCTTCTTAAGATCATGATGAATATTCTAAACCAAGAGACTCTTCATATATATTTTTTATGATCTTCAAGATGATTGTCGATTTGTAAAGTTAATTCAATATTATTATAGATACAAACATACTAAGAAGTATATATTTCGAAAATGGATTACAAAAGAAGAATAAAGAGCATATAACAGGGATATAAAACCCATTTCTAAAAAGTATTATGGTTCGGGGGGTATGACCAATCAGGATAGAAGTGGATACAAAAATAATAGTTAGGGGGTATAACTAAGTAAGAAAAATTAGTTGACAATTTGGCTGTAGAACCAGGTTCATATTGAGGAATTATTACAGATGTGAGAACTAGTTTCTTCTTATTCCATTGTAATCCTAAAATATGTTAGTAGAGGAATCTATGTTGGGATGATAAACAACCTAGAATGGA
This sequence comes from Viscum album, assembly GCA_963277665.1. NCBI lineage: Eukaryota > Viridiplantae > Streptophyta > Magnoliopsida > Santalales > Viscaceae > Viscum > Viscum album. The sequence continues at coordinate 1,159,486,247 of OY728165.1, read as the reverse complement.
GTAGTTCATTGTACTAAACAATGAAAAAATAATTCGATGATATCTCTATTTATATTACAATAAATGAAGTTAGTTTAAGATATATATATGAGTGATTAAAAATTGAAACAAGTTTTAGACCTTAAATTCTAAATGAAATAATATATAAAATAATACATAAAAAAGTTTTATATCTAATTCACCACCTCCCCCTCTCAGTGATCTTACACTAATCAATAAGCTCCAATTGGTATCATTAAATAGGAATCCTTTGACATATCCTAATATCTACTAGGGATGAAGAACATGAATTTTGGGAAGATTAGGGGTTTTTCAATCTTCTATAGAAGAAACAATAATTTATGGAAGAATATGATGTTACCCTATGTTTTATATTTTAACATAAAATTTAGAGATGCTGAAATAGGGATATTTCCTCCCATTAATTAGGCTTCTATGATAGCTAAAAATAACATAAAATTTTTAATTTGATATAAAATCTAATAATTCACTTATGATGTCTCTATCATAGAATGTTTATACAATGATTATGGGTTTACCAACTTCAAAAAATTGTGGGATAAATTTAAAAGTATCTATAAAGGAATAAAAAATGATAAGTAAGCTGAGCTAAAAAATAAGGTTTTGATATTAAAATATTTTAATATTGATAATGAATAAAGTATTAATGAAAATATTACTATATTAGATGGAATTGTTATAAATAAAATATGTTTTAATTAGAAGATGGAAGATCATACCATCAATAAGATAATGATGAGAAACATTCTAAATAGATTTTATATCGAAGTTACAACTGTAGAATATCAATAAAATATATCTGTACATGAAATTTATAATATTCTTATAGAACATGAAATGAATAATAAATCATTAAGAATATATACAGATTAAAAATCTTTTCAATATTTTCTAAAAGGGGTGTTTTGAGAATGAAACATAAGAATAATCAGGTGACTCGTATAGTGAGGAGGAAGAAAATTACTTCAAAAAAATTCATTTCCCTTATTTCTAATAGATAAAAAAGGGTAACTATAAATGAAAATGTTATCATTTCCTTAAATTATGTAATTTTTATAATAATGGGCTTTTATAAAACAATACTTCCTAATAATAATTCCAATGGTTCTAAGTTTGAATAAGAATACAAAATGTCTTGAAAAGAGATGGGTAAGAAACATAAGAAATTATTTCATAGATTGAAGAAAAAATAATTGTTAGTAGAATAGTGATAAATAATTCTTCATCCAGAAATTAATGTGATGTTAGTGTCAAAATCTTAGCTCATCAGAGAAGAGAAATTTATTCATTATATAGTGATGATTATAGAGATTAGATATTATAAATTTAGTGGACTATAGAATGAAATTAATAAATATGGTCCTTAAAAAAACTCAATAAGGAATTGAATAAGTTGACGAAAGAAGAGAAAGGATAACATTATATAATGGTGAGGGTTTCAAAAAGGATAATTCAATCATTTGTTAGATTAGATATCAGAAAATAAAAGTTACTATGCTTGAAAGTATACTAAAAGGTTTTAAATAAAAATTAATTAGATAAGATAATCAAAACAAGGAAAAAACAACCTTTTTTAGGGAAATTAAATTGAACAGGTTGAAGGTGGAAAAGTTAGATAAGATTTTAAATGATCTTAAAGAAATATTAGCTGATAAATAAGTAGCGTTTTTTGAGACAAAAACAAGGTTACATACAAAACAATGTGTGTTGAGAAAAATCTATGCAACTTCAACAAAGTAATTGAGGTAAAAGTTAAATGTTCTCAAGATTGTGAAAAGAATTTTCCCCTAAAGCAGGTTTGTTTATCTCCAAAAAAATTCATGATAAATATATTTCTACTAAAAATTTAGATACAAGATATAATATTAAAATATGTGAGATTATGATGACTTTTTAGAAATAATTTACCACTAATAATGGGTGGAATTAATCAAGTAATTATCTCTGTGAATGATGGATCCCGGAGCTTGTGAAGAGTTCAAACCGATAATCATTAGAGTAATACTACTATCAGTCTAAAAAATTAATATTAGAAGTTCATTAATAGTGTAGTAGAGTATCTGTGAATAATGAATATCATTATTGGTATATTATGTATCTATCTAGAAAGAGGAATGAATCATGGGGGGGTCAATAAAAAGTAGAGAAATCTAAAAAAATTAAGGAAGTTTGATGAAGAAGAAAAAAAAGTTTATAATGTAAATAATATTTGGCAGGAGAAGATACTCAATAATTTATAGTATGAAAAAAAAACTCAAAATGTGAAGAAATAAAAAGTGCATAAGAAATATGATCATGTAAATAAAGTGGAGTACGGAAAAATTGAGTAGCGAAAGAAATAGTTCATAGTTATTTGGTTAGATCAAATGGAAATGTCTAGAAAGATGGAGGAATTAAAAAATTATACTTAATAAAAAAGAGAATAAACACGATTCAGAAGATAAGAACAATGTTGATAATAATATTTCAAAAAAAATTATTTACATTTTCAGAAGAATTGGAATAGGTGTGATAATGATGGGAATTGTATTAAAAAATTCATGAATATGCTACCATCCAAAAATAAAATCATTAAGAGTATGTTACAAACATAAGAGAATAAATATGTTACAAAAGCTAATGAAATGTGGAAAAATTCATATACATATTCTATAGAAGAGAATAAATCCACTAGAAAATTAGTGGAGGCATGTCAAAAGGATGAAATAACATCCCCTCTTGATGCTTAGAAGAAAAATAATAAGTAAATACTGAGATAAGATTCTTGATCCAGTCATCAATTCAAAGGATCACTGAGGATTATCTTTATTCCAAATACACATGATTATTTTTACATACATTTAAGGAATTAATGGAAAATAGGTTAAGATTTTTGATTAATGAAATAGTAGATAACTTTTCAATTTTATCAGATAGAGGAACCGTGTAAAAATAATTGGATATAGAGACGTATAAATCTTACGAAATAGACATGAATAAACTTATACATGATAAAGTAGGGGGATGAATCAAAAGAGTTTCAATAGTTATATAGTTTTGAAAAATTTCAAGGTACATGGTTGATGTTGAAAACTGTATAATGTTCAATGTTTTGCATCCTCTTCAAAGTTTGAGTTACAAATTTCAAAAACATGATGACTAGAAAGATCGGTATGAAGTATATTTAATGGAGGAAATTTATTATGTTGTGTCATATGAAAATATATACAATGTCATTGAATTGATATTTTTTAAAGAATCGATTGACAAATAATAAGTTTATACATACATGGAAATATTTTACAATGTTTAAGATAGAGTTTTGGTGTACCTAATAGAGAGTAGTATGAAGTAGTATCAAACATTAAGGAATATAACTTCCTCATACAGATAATTCTAAATTAAATAGATAAAAATGTTTTAATCTCATGATAAATAAGTCTAGTAATGAAGTCAAATAATATGATGAAAGTTTATGAGTCCATTAGATAGAGAAGGCTGAAGGCAGACCAAACATTTTTCATAAGATATATGAGTTTTTATAAAAATTTGACTAATATAGATTCTTAAAAATTATACATTTGATAAAATATTTAGGAGATATAAAAAATTATAAATTCATTAATAACGATGATGATGATATTTTCTCTAAATTTTCACTTATCTAGATATGGTATGTAGGTTCAAAGGAATTGTTTAATAATGATCTTTCATGAAACATCAATAATATTATAGGAGGTTTCAGAAGCACTCTTATAAAAACCCAAAACTTTTATATAAATTATTTAAATTGTTATTATATAAATAAATAAATAATAAAATTAAATATGATCTAGAGGCCCAATTCCATTGGTAAATTAGATATATATCACTTTAACATGAAAAAGGTATACAAATAAATTATTTAAAACACTATAACATTCCATTATAATCAATTGATCTTATAATACTACACATGAAAACCTAGAGACATATATAAGAAACACGTGAGATATAAATCACAAAAAGGTAGTAATCAAATAATGACATGATGAAAGTAATACACCTGAGTCATGAGTTATATTAAGGTGACTTAAAATGGTGATAATCATAAACTTGAACATTGAAACATGACATATGATGGTAACAACAAGGAAACATAGGAATATGGAACTAGAATAAAACAAGACATCGTAAGTATTATTCATGGATGACTAATGAGACATTATAAAATATCTATCTAAGGATAAATTACCTTGAACTAAATATGGTATCACATGAGATAGAAACATTTCTCAATTCACTTATGGGATATATAATTCTAATCCCACCAATCACATTCATATAATGTACATGTAGTTTTGTTCCATATAGATCATACAAAATAAGAATGAATTTTATCACATTGAAATCCAAAAATAAGGATTATGGGATATATAAATTGGAGTACCAATTAATTATGTATTGATATGTGTAGGCCAATACACTTGAGTTAAAATGGGATTTTTTATACAAAAACAAAAAATTTGGCATGGAAAATCACATGATAAATTTAGTAGCATAACAGGAATACATAATGGTTCATGGATTGGTTTAATGAGTGTAAAATGTTGTATCTCATTACGTGGGAATCATAATGATTATAATGGTTTGTGTAAAAACATACTCTAAAATTAAAAGTGTGACATCAAAAGGCATAATAAAAATTAAGTACTCAGATAAGGCTGATGAGGAATGGAATCCCTTACCATGAGAGGGTGCTTCAAAATATTCGGAGAAGTATCTTAAAATATTGTGAACTTCATGGGAATATAATTATAAAGGGTTAATAATATTAATTCCGTGATCAATGAGTTTTTATTGAAGTGGAATTGGAGGTTGGGTGGTTATTAATATACAATTAAAGGGGAATTATTAATTAATATCTACTCCTATGATGTGGATTGTAATGTAATAAAGCCCAAAAACCATCCAATGGTTTTTCACATATTTTCTACCAAATAGGATTTTTTTTAAAATACATTATTAGTTTAATAACAAAAACTATTAAAATAACACCATTTCAGATATGGATAGGATTTATATTCATAAATAATTATTTTCTATCCCATAAAATATAATATAGGTGTTGGAGGAGTCACTATATATTTAAAAATAATAATAAAATAAATTCAATAATAAATTATTATAAAGGGGGGATATATTTTTGTTCATTTTTTCATTATATTATTAATTATATCACTTTTTTTATATTATTATTTTATCATTTATACCGTATTTTATTTCTTATTTAATATTTAAACAAAAATTAAGCTGTTTGAGAAAATTTTGAAAAAATAACCATTTTCTAATTTTTTCATTATGATTAGAAAAAGATTATCTATTTTACCAAAATAATTCTCTAAATATGATTATTTTGTATTTTAAATAAAAAAACTATATTTGATGGAAAATTGATATTTTTACGATAATAATATCTTTCTAACTCTTATTAAAATTATATTTGAATTTTTTAAATTATATTTTCATTTATATATAAATAAATATTATTTAACAATAATATTTTATAAAAATAATTTCTTCCTAAAAAATTCAATAATTTATTAAAAGTAGTGATTTAATCGAAACTATAGACTTCACGAAAATAAAAATTTTATTTAATCATATCAAAATATAATATTTATCAAAATAATTTTGTAATCATTTATAATGTTATAATAAAAAGGAATAAATATAATAATTCTTTCTTTTAAAAAGGAAAAATCATATTACCGGGGTCAACATACATATCATCTTACCACACCAGTGTATGCCCTAAGGTTATGATGTGTGGTAGTGGTGCATTCTTGGGGTGGTTCGAGAAAAATTGGTTAAGATGTGATCTCGATAATATTGAACATCTATCGTAAATTGTTTTTATTGAGCATTAGTTTTTGAATCATGGATTAGGATTTTTCATAGGAAAATCTCATTGATTCTTTCTCCCTTATAATATTTGATAAATGGGTTTCATGTTGTATGATTGAAACACACCAAAATTCTAAAATAATAACATTTTATTCGATAGAATTTATAACGCAGAACACCATGTGTCAAAGGGGATATAATATCCAAATAAATTTCAATATATTTACTATTTTAAAAAAATTAAATCAATGATATATCTTTTAATGTATGCCACAAAAAATAATCTTGCATTATATGCAACATAGTCTTTCTTCGATAGCATTCTGTAAATGCTAGACTAGGGTTTACCAAACAACAATAAACTATTAATATTAATATTTAATAGTTAGAAAATATCCTATAAATTCGAAATTATGAATAGAACATATTAAAATATATGGTTGAATTCATTAATTACCAATTAATTACAAATTATTATGAAAATCAGTTGAATATAAATAAAATGTTTTTATAAAAAAACTATTTTTATGCACCCAAAACAATTTTATAATAATATATTAATTTAATTAATATTTTTGTATGAAATTAATTAAATATTTCTATTATATATTAAATTAAACATTTTTTCCATTCATTTAATAGATTTTATAGGAACAAGATTAGAACAAAACCCAATTTTATAGATAAAAAAGCTATATTTTTATAAAGGTGGTTTTACAGCCTTTTAATCAAGAACTTATTTTAAAACTAAATTTTGAAATGTTAATAAATTATATTTTAAAAAATAATATTTATTTTTTAAATAATAATATCAAATTTATCTTTGGGTGATTTTTTTATTTTTTTGAGAAGTTTCATTTTTTGATGAATGATGAAAAATAATGAGTTTTAATTAAAAACATCCATTTCATTTAAATAATTTACATAGTAAAATTATATTATTAATTTATTTAAATGATAAATTAGATAAATTATACATCAATTAATTCAATTGTGGTCAGTTTTATCATTTTCATATTTAATTTATATATAAAAACATAGTAATCCTTTTAAAAATTTCACTTTGAAACCGATCTTTCTCATTGCGTCTACGAGAGTAATTTTAAAACAAATCATCCAATTTTGTTATTGGAATTTAAAAAAATGAATTCCATATTTTTAATAACAAAAATTTAAATTTTCATGTAAGGCCAAATTAATTTTTTACAAATGTTATTTCTGAGAACAATTAAAATTAATCACAATGATTAATATAAAATTATGCATACAAAGGGTCAAAATTTAAACATAAGGGGAAACATTACCTAAAAACATTTCTAAAACCTATTATATATCAATATTTCTACCATATACTCACTTAGATATCATATGGTTAATTATTTGAGGCACATTATATAAGTGAGACCTTTTAATAGTATTTACCTTTTAGTATTTACAAGAATGTCACTCCTCCACTATAAAAGTGCCCTCACCCCCCTCGCTTCATCACACCACACAATCGATTTGGATCTTCCAAAAACTACCCAAATAGCTTACCAATATCCCTATCCTCATCCGAGATTATTTTTTAGACATAAATCAAATCGGGTAATGATTTTGGTGTAAACCAAAAAGACTTACTCGAAGAAGATGTAACAATCATCAACGAGAACTGTTAGCTTATTTCTTTCTGCACTAATTAATTTATTTTAATATCAAGATTATATAATAACATCAGTATATTCAATATAATAAAATTTTTTATGTTTATTTCATGAACTAAAACCACACTCACTTCCATTAAATTTGATACACATTGATCAGTCGTGTGTATGGTGAACTATTGTCATGCGAACTGATTTTGTTTTTTCATCCATTAAACTTTGTAATTTATTTTTTTAACTATAGAATTAATAATAAATCATTCTCCTTTACTCAATATGGATAATTGGTAAGGCATGTTATTTATGTATTAAATTAATTTTTTGATATCTAACTAATGAATTAGACAATAAAAAAATAGGTTAGGGACCAGTTAATGTACAACCCTTGATGTGTCGATACTCTCATGAGAGGAATCAATTGGCTAGCCTCAGATAATGGGTTTTTACCTATTATGATTTAAACTCTCTTGTTGATAGTGATTGACCGTAAATGCATCATGTTCCTAAGAAAAATTACAACACTATGTAATTATTTCCTTCATTTAATATTTATTTCCAATTTTTATCCATGGTATTTTCACTATAAAAAAATATGTAGATTCATTTCCTTCTCAATTTATTGATTAAATGGAATGTTTCTTTAGTTATTTACCATTCCATATTTATTTTTCAATATCTAATAACTTAAATGGAATGTGCATTCATTTATTTAGCTTTCTATATTATTTATTCACTCCCACTCAATTTATTGATTACATGGCATGTTTGTTCATTTATTTACCTATCCATGTTGATTATGCACATTTATTAATTTTTTTCATTGTATATAACACACAATGATCGTTTGATCTTGAAATTGTTTTTCCTTTCCCCAGGATTCTATAATGTTTACCAAAAAATATATATAAAGATGTTATATATGGAAAAAATCCCGAAAAAGAAATGAGGTTGTAATTTTGAATTAAAATGTAATATAATACTATTGAATGTATCTAGTTTACCAGGAATAAAAAACTGATAAATCCTTTAGGATGTGTTTCCTTATATCTTATTCCAATGTAATGGTAGTAGTCCTTAGATTCAGGCTTATTGGGGTCAGGGTCTCCAAAATGATCCTACTGGTTGAGGTTATCCCTTATTACATATATTAAAATTAGACTTTGACATAACCCTTAATAAATAATAATTTCAATTACCACTATAATATATGTATATTTTGAATGGTTAGGATACTTTATAGTATTTCAAATCCGACCAGCTCTATTTTATAATAGTCAAAACAATCAATGTTTTTAGGTTCTTTCTATAACTACATTACAAAATAACGTATTTATTCATTCAAAATGTATTTTCATTTATAAAATTCTGGTTCATTATATTATTCAACACTTTAAAAAAATTTCCCTAAAAATTTAATTTTTTACTCTATAATAGATGAGGGTATTTTAGTTTAATTTTCTCTTCTGTTTCCCATGTTTCCTCCACAAACTTAGGGTTCTTCGGAACACTTTTACTAGGTGAGTTGTATTTTTTCATTGAAATTTGTATCTATGATCTAATATCTTCACATGATTATTTTAATATGAAAAATCATTCTAAAATGGTACCACCTATATATTTAGTAGATGTGAGGGATCTAGTATTTATTTCCTCAAGAGGTAAACATATAGAGCATCATATACTTGAGATATATTAAGTTGGAGATCATGTTAATAGACCACAACTATCATATGATAAATAATATAAAAAGGTATTTTTTATATTAAAATAATATTTCCCATATTTTCAAACCTTAGTAATGTCTTCCACAACTATACATGAATGTAAAACTTATATTTGACCTCACACTCTAATTCTCATCAATGAATTTTTATATATATTTTCTATCAACAATGTGTAGATTTCATATAATACTCAATGGTTTGAAGATTCTATATCATCTCCTAGATAATATCATGTCCTATAAGATTCCTCTGTTACATACTAATATTTTTATAAGGAAACACTATATTTGATAGCATATATAATATTCTTTGTTGAGCTTAAACAAATTGAATATTATTATTTAAATGTTATCATTCTAACGAAGCCCTTGGGATGGAGGGAATGAATATGATTAACGGAATTATGAAAATATGGAATACCCATGTATATATAAAAAAATTATTTGGTGGCGAATTTTTTATTTATTAAAATATAACCCCTTTGAAAATAATATTATATCATATTCTGAAAAAAAAAATTAATTACGCATAAGATTGTTTTATACCATTAAGAAAATAATCATAATTGATGGATTTTATTAATGAAATATATATATATATACATATATTATATTCAATATAAAATTTGAAATTTATATATATATTTTCTAGACATTATATAAAAAATCCAGTTTTTTTCATAAAAATCTATATTATTCTAAAAGTAGTTTTACCACTTTTTAATGGAAGACTTATTTTAAAAAAAATATTTGGAAAATTTAATATAATTTATTTGAAAATATAATCTTATTATTTGAAGTATTAATATAAAATTTTAGTTTGTTATTTTTTTGGTATTTTTCTAAGAAGATTCACCATTTGATGAATAGTGATAAATAATGTATTTTAATCAAAAATTGCTTTTTCGACTAAATAATTTATAGTGTTAAATTATATTATTAATAGGTTTGAAAGTATAATTAGACCACTTTTATATTATATAATCCAATTTAGTTAATTTAATATAATTTCATATTTAAATTGGATATAAAAACATTGTGAACTTTTGAATTAATTCACTTTAAAAACATGTTTTCTCACCCCTTATATGAAATAAATTTTAAATTAGTTTTTTTCACTTATATATTTTTAATTATTATAAAAGATTAAATATTTGGAATCATGAGGATTAAATTTATTAAATATTTTCCATTTACTTTTTGTGGAATATGAATAATAAACTTATTATTCTTATTACCACAGTTAAGGGTAAATTGGGTAACTAAGGGTAAACATAATATTATAAATATAATAAAATGACACTAACACTTTACCACATTTTATTGAATTATTGTTTTTCATCCATAAAAATTAAATTATTATTTATTGTACCATTTATGGCCTTTTTAATTATATTATAACCTTTTAGAATATTTTATTCAATGAAGTGTTAAACTTATCATACTCTTGTCTTTAAAAAGTGAAATATTTTTAATATGGGGTTATATATGGGATATTTTTATATATAAATATAATTTTTAATTTTAAAATATTTATATTTATCAATTAAATTTACATTTAATTTTTTAATTAAGAAAGAAGTTTCTCAAATTCTTGCACAATGATGATATAGCGATTGTTTAATTAAAGGAAATATCAAATAAATGAAACTAAAAATATTATAATTAATAAAATTTTAGATAATTAATAAAATTATAGAATTTTAAAGAAGGAAATGAAATATTATGGATATATTAAAATATTTGGTTCAAGGATATCTTGTTGTTATGATATTTTTAAAAATTCAAGTATTGAATACTATAAAAATTGACATTAATTATATTTTAAAATAAATAATATTTATTTGTAACTATATTAGCCCTTAATGATTAAAAGCCATAGTTGTAATGGAAAGAGTTAAAGAGGTTAAATAAAAGTTAAAACAAAACAATAAGGATTAAAAAATATAAAAAATAATATAATTTCCATTTAGAAAAGTTATTTCAACACATTATCATTCTATATTTGATATAAATTATTTCGGATCCATTTGGGAAAGTAAAAAAAATGTATATTAATTTAATATTTGGAGAAACTCCAAGAGTGCCCCTCCAAACTCAAATAAAAGGGAACCTCTTCTTATCTTCAATTCACACATAAAAAATAATTTTTATTAGAAAATATATACCTAAATTCATTCATATAATACCTACCTATATTCTATATCTCTTATTATATTCATAATATCATCCTTAGTGGTCTTCATTTGTTATGCAATGATGGATTTTTAAAAAAGAGGTATTGATTTTAAAAAAAGTATTTCTATTATTTTTACTTCCACCTAAATAAGGTATTATTAATACAAAATGATATAATAAATATATTATCTGAAATATAATAATATGTTATTATGTTAATATAAAAACTTAAATCTGTCTCCACTTCTATCAAGGATGGAAATAAGTATTCGTTCTTGTGTGAGGTGGACCCCTACCTTGCAAACCAAATAAATACATTTCCCATCATTTTATCTAATGAATGATTATAATAGTGGATTAAATGATTAAATATCATATCAATGACATATTTATTATTATAAAAAAATATTATATAATTTTTTTTCTTACCTTTCCATGGACAGGAAAATGATAATATCATTCATTCGTATGTGTGAACTATCACCTCCAAAAAGCGATGGGATTAGTTTTTCATCACCATACCACAATGATGGTATATATAATAATATTATAATAAATAATATTTTATTTATTATAATATTATAATTATTTAATGATAAAATTACATTAATATTATTTCCATAATTATCATTGAAAATTTAAAATTCTACTCATGCATATATACGACTTACCGTCTCTATGATTGTAACTTAGTTCATTTTTCATACCCCTAATTAATAGAAGGATTTAAAAGTATAATTTATTTACATAAATGATAATTTTCCAATTATTAATACTCTTGATATGATGGACTAATAACCCCTTGACTATTGACATCATGAAAAATTCATTTTGGACTCATGTACCAAATATCATCAAAACATCTGATGTGAACTTAAATAATAAGTCGATGTTATAACATGATAATAAGTGATATAAAAATAATAATAAACTTAGAAAATCTTGTCAAAAAATTAATTAATTAAACAATGTTTATTATTCAGTAATATAAAGGACATACATTAAAAATAAGACTCAGGGTAAGGGACTTTTTTACAAAAAAACAAGTTTTAATTGTTTTAAATATTTATTTTTTAAATCATTAAATTTCATGACCATGTTTTCAATAAATATTATTATTAATTTATTTAAATGGACATGAATTTTTTAAAATTTCCATACTAAGATTTCATTCAAATATTTCAACGTGGTATAGAACACATTGATTTAAAATTACTTTTTAAATGTTTAAAATGATTTTAGAAAAATGATGGATTATTTCAATAACATCAAATGTTACCATATATGTGAAAATGAAATTTTAAGAGTGAAATATTAAAAAGTGAATGATTTTATGTTTTATTATTAGATAATGGCACATGGAAATTTTAATGATGGTTATATGATAAACCAATGATAAGTGTTTCAAACGTAAACCAAGGATAGGTGGTTACGTTATAACATCCAATTCATTGGGTATGGAAGATGACAATATGGTTATTCCATTTATAATAGTGAAATATATGGGTGACTACTTCTTATTTATTAAATTTTATTATAATTTGATCTCATTTAACATACTTATATAATATATGATTGTTTATGATTTTCATGAAAATATTTTGATATTTTAAACATAGGATAGTAATCTGTTTTAAAATATGATTCCTTTTTCAAGGTAAGATGGTATGTTTTAAAAAAATGAATGGGTTTCCACAAAAATAATGGTTTATTTTTTTATATACCTTATTAATATGTTTTTCCCATTACATGTTTTAAAATGTTCTTTACAAGGAGTAAGGAATTGTAGTGATCAGGATGAGATCCAGAGGAAAATTTTAATGATTTATCATCATAAAAATTATTATTTTGTTTTAATTTTTTTGGTTTTATGGAAACAATATATACTATATTTATGTATACTCTTGTAATGTATGGGTTTACATAGTAAGACTTTCCCTAATTCTATAATCCTCAAAAATTAAAATATCCTTGAATGTTAATTCTATTTCAAAGACACTATATTATGTAATTTTTAAGGTTAGTTCCTAACAGTTGGTATAAAAATATTGTTTAGACAACTTTAGATATTGGGATGTTTTAATAAGTATTATGATTATTATTATGAGTTTAAAATATTATTTTTTTATAATTTAAATATCTTTTAATCCCCTTTTAAGGCATTATGTTAGGAACTTTTAAAGTGACTAGGGGTATTTTTTTGAGACATTTATTTCTATGGTAATTATAGGTAATTATATTTTTTTAATGGAGATGATTTAGTGAATAAATTATCAATGTAAATTTTTAAGATACTTACTATTTTCTTAATCCAATAATATTAATGTTAATATGGCATTATGAGGAATAATGGCTGAATTGTCTTTTGGAGTCATATATAATTTTATTATGTATTTATTGTGAGTGTGGTTATTTATTCAAATGGTTATCATATCTTGGAGATTATATGAAATGGTAATATAAATTATGGTTTGGATCTTCATGATTAACTTATTTTGTTTGGAGATGATTCATATAATTTATATTGGAAGGCTTTGTGATCAAATCCTTCTGATTATTGGATTTCAATATTATTCTCTAATAGTTATGAGTAATTTTATGGATACATTCTTATTTAATGATCTATGTTGACCATTAAGTATTACTATTTAATTTTGTAGATTAAATTTAGTTTCACATCTTATAATGGTTTATTATTTTTGGGGAATTATCTTTTATTATCCAAACTATTTTTGTTTTGGTTAATTCATAAATATAGGAATGATAGACTGTTTCCCATTTATTGAATTTTTTATCCTTAAAAGATGATTCTAATTCTTCATACATGAAAAAAACATCTCTAATACTCATAGTTTGAAGAAAAATATGAGTTTATAGTCTAAATTTATTAATATATGAAACACTAATTTTTATATAAGTATATTTCCTTGTGATATTTTTTAGGAATTAAATTAATTCCTCAACTATAAAAAAATGATCTTGAAATAAAACATTTTTTGTTTACTTTTCTTACTAAGAAAAAAATGGCCTTTTAACCCATCACAGATTTATGGTTATGTGATGGTTAACATTATGATTACAATGTTCTATATAACTCTATATAAGAACATGATAGTAATATTTTTTTCTTTCATTCCAATGATTTTATTCATGGAATCCAAGTATGTTTTATCATAGGTGACCTTCTAACATTCCTTTATTTCATTTAAAGTTAATGTTTTATTATTCCATTTCTCTAATGTTGGATTTCAATAAATATATTTTCAATAATAGAACCCTAGTTACCAGTAAAAAGTTAAAATTGTGTGGAATCAATATATTAAAAAGGGTAGAATTTAACATCCCAATATTTTAAGAAGAAAACGGTATGTTTGATAGCGTACCTAATACGTCACATTGGACATAAATAAACAACTAAATACTATTATTTAAATATTACTATTATAACCTCATCATTAATATGAATTCAATAAATAGTATTAACTGAATTTTGAAAATATAGTTTCCACGTGTATATAAAATAAATTTTTCGGTGACTAATTTTTTATAAATAAAAATAAAACCCTTTTGAAAATAAAAAAGTAAACATTTTTCTGATAATCTTTTTAATTGTGCACAAGTTTGTTTCATACCAATAAATAAACATATCACTATTAATGAATTTTATTAATTATATATATATATATATAATATTATGTCTAATGTTTACCATTAATCATATTTTTTTATAGACATTATATATAATTAAATCCATTTTTATGTTTAAAAACATTATTTTTTTAAAGCAGTTTTACCCCCTTTTAATGAAATACTTTTTTTAAAATAAGTTTTAGACAATTTTATAAAATTTATTTGAAAAAATAATCTTACTATTCGAAATTTTTATATCAAAATTATATTTGGTTGTATTTTTTGTATTTTTTTGAGAAGTTTCATGTTTTTATGAATACTGAAAAAATATTTGATTTTAATTGAAAACAACATTTTTTAATAAATAATTTATAGTGATAAATTATATTTTTAATTGGTTTTAAAGTATAAATAGTTATATATTATATATTTTAATAAAATTAGGAAATTGGAATAAATTATATATGAAAATTGGAAAAAATAATTGTGAACTATTGAACGTTTTCACATTAAAAACTTATTTTATCACCTTCCCTAAATGATTACTTGGAAATTAATGTCATCCACTTCATTGTAATTTATTTTGAATAAATAAATAAATATTTATAATCATAAGGGTAAATTTTATTAAATATTTTTCTTTTATTTTTTTAAAATCTAAATCATAAACATATGCATTTTTTGACCATGATTAAGGGTAAATCTGATAATTGTGGGTAAAAATTATGTTATAAATATTATCAAATGGCCCAAAAAATGCCAATTATTTATTGGACAGTTATTGTTTCCCATATTCATTAATTGATTTGTAATTTTACCATTTATGGACTTTTTAGGACATTATAACCCTTTACAATATTTTATTGAAAGATTAGACATACATATCATACTCTTGTTTTTAACAAGTAAAATATTTTTCATATGGGGTTATTTTAGGTATATGTTTGAATTTAAATAGTATTTCTAATATGAAATATTTATCTTCATCATAGTAATTTATTTTAAATTTTTTAGGGATTAAATAATTACATTAAAGGCTTGCATAAGGATGATGAATTAATTCTTTAATTAAAGGAAATATCAAATAAATTATATTGACAATGTTATAATAAAAATAATTTCAGATAATTAATATCATAAAATAATTAAGTAGATTACTTTGACATATTATGGAAGTATTAAAATATTTTTTTGAAGATATCTTTTTTTAAGATATTTTTAAAAAGTCAAGTAATGAATAGTGTCAAAATTTACATTAATGATATTTTAAAATAAATAATATTTATTAAATGATATTAAATTCATAAAAAAAATTCATAAACATTACTTTATTGTGATTAAAATTTCATACCAGATCATTTTAGGTTATTTTTTCATTTTATATGAACTGTATTAAGCATTAAAGATTAGTAGTCCAAGTTTTCATGGTAAAAGTAAAAAAGGTTAAACAAGGGTTAAAACAAAAAGATAAGGATATAAAAATAGTATAATATTAGATAATTTTTATTGGATGAATGTATTAAAACCCATATTAAACCTATATTATATATAAATATATTTGGATCCATTTTTTATAGAAAATAAATTTATATGAATTTAATATTTTGATAAATTCCAAGAGTGCCTCTCCCCTCTCTTATAAAAGGGAACTTCTTCTTCTTTTCTATTCACACGTAAAAAACAATCTGGTTCAGCCTATATCTACCCAAATAAATTCTTATAATACCTACCCACATTTTATAGCGCTTATTTTAGGCATAACACTATCCTTAGTGTTCTTAAGGAGTTATGTAATGAATTATTTTTAAGGAAGATGTATTATTTTTAATTATGTGTTTATGTTTTCTTTCTACTTCCACATCCTTAAAATTTTATTCTACCATTATTAAATAGTAAATAATTTATCCTAAATATAATTATATTTTATTATTTTAATATCATAAAATAAATATATCTACACTTCCATCAAATGGGAAAAGAATTTGTCATCCATGTGTATTGTGAACTACAACCTCACAAACCGATGAAATTAATTTTCGTTCACCGTCCATTAGGAATGGTTATAAAAATGGAATTATTTTTTATATTTGATATTAATTACCTATTTATCATTATTAAAATATAATAAATCATTTATCTTTTTACCTTTCTTTTCATAGAAAAATTATAACATTGTCCATGCGTACGTGTGAACTATCGCCTCCATGAAGCGATGTGATTAGTTTGTTCACCACCATATCACAAGTCTAATATATATATAAGTGTATATAAATAAATAATATGATATATATGATATTATTATAATTATTAAAAGATATAATTATATTATTCCTCTTTCAATTATGATCATTGAAAAATGAAAACGTTACTCATGCATATGTACGGCTTATCATCTTGATGATTATAACGTAGTTCATTTTTCATATACATATTTTATGGATGGATTTAAAAGTATAATTTATGTATAAAATTTATAATTATTTCATTATTATTATTTTTTATATGATTTACCAATTACCACATTGTATATTCAAATCTTAACACCTTCATTTGTGACATATGTGCTAAATATCATCAAAACGTCTGATGTGAACTTAACTAATTAAGTAGATGTTATAACATGGTAATAAGTGACATAAAAGTAATAATAAATATGATAAAGGTTCAATATAAAGTAAATAATTAATATATGTTTATTATTTATGATTATGAGGAACATGTATGTAAAATAGGACTAAAGGTAAGGGACCTTTTAACTAAAAACCTCATTTTAATTATTTTAAGGATTTATTTACTAAATATTTATCTTTCATGTACATCTTTATTAAAATAAATTTTAAGAATGTATTTATATGGAAATTACTTTTTAAAAATATTATATTAAAATTTAATTCAAATGTTTCAAATTGGTATGAGACACTTTGATTTAAAAATCACATTTTAAATGTTTAAAATGGGTTTTTAAAATGGATGGATTATTTAAAAAACTTGAATTATTTTCTTAAGACTGAAAATGAAATTTTAATTGTGAAATGTTAAAAATTGACGGATTTTATGTGTTTTTATTACATAATGTTACTTGGAAATTTGACATGTGGTTAAATGACAAATCAATGTTGGGTGGATCCATGATAAATCGAGGATGGGTGTTTACATTATAACCTCTAATGAATTTGGTATGGAAGTGAACCATGTGGTTATTCTATTTGTAAGAGATACATGTATCAAATTAGAATGTATGGTTATTCAACTTGATTATAATTATATCCCAAGATAAATAATTTTATCTAATTTGATTTCTTAATATTTTTAAAGAAAATTATTTGATTTTCAATGGGTAAGATAATGATCTTTTTGAAAATAAGATTCCTCTTTTAGGGTAAAATGGTAGGTTTTCAAACAAAAATACTAGTTTTCACAAGACTAATTATTTCATTTATTTAATGTCATTTTCTATGTTTTTGTGCTCATCCCATCTTTCAAAAAGAATAACAACTTTTAAGGAGTAGTAGGGATAAGGATGAGATCAATTATAAAATTGTAATGAGTTATCATTATAAAAATCATGTATTATTTTAAATATTTTTGTTTTGTGAAAAAATGGATGTTGTATAGAAGTGTCCACTTGTAATGTATGGGTTTAAATTTTAATATTTTACCCAAATTATATAAAATCCAAGACTAAAAATATCCTAAAATGTTAATTCTTGTTCAAAAACACTAGAATGTGTAATTTTAAAGTTCGGTTCCTAATATAATCTCTCCAACTTCATCCTAGTATATTAGTTTCTAACAATGATTCCCATACAGAGCATCATAATGTTTCATTTGAATTCTAGGATAGAAACTGTTGTTATATTAGAAATCCACTGGGGGGGATGTGTTGATCCCAAATTTAGTGTCTTGGGTTTTTGAATGATGAAACATTTCAATGGATGTTGAGTTTGTACCTTAGTATAAGAGTGTTTAAATATTTTTGGAGCTAAAAAATGGTTTAAAGTGTTCTAAAATCTATAATTTGTTTTTTTTATGTGGGATATTATTTTGAATAAGTCTCAGGGTTTTTTTATCACTAGTGGAAGAATAGACATCCATACTATAGGAAAAAAATTTGTTGAGTTTTCCACTTTATGTAAATAATTTACATGTAATGTAATGGGTTCATTGGGTGGGGACTAATAGTTTTAAAAAGTGAAAGCTCATGGGCATGAACTGAAAAATACATGAAATATATAATTTATAAGTCATTAAATGGTTACATGATGTGTAATAGTTATATGCAATGTAATAGGCAGGTATCATTTTTTAAAGGAAAGCAGGGGCTTGACCCCTCATTTCTTTACACACAGGTCATAAACCACTTTGTAGGGCCTCATCTTCCTCCCCCAGTGATCCATGGATCACCTATATCAAGATTTTGTTTCATATTCATAGACTTGATGTTGATTCATATTGGAATTTTATTCACTCTTCTTTCTTCTTTTCATCATTTATCTTTCCACCTTTGGTGTTATTTTTATGTGAGCTAATAAATCTAATATTTAGGGTTTTTTTCAAACAATACATTTTCTTTTAAACAAAAAATAAATAGAATCTTGATAATGGATGCTTGAAGAATCTTAATCATGAGGTAATTGTTCTATAGTTTTTCCCTCAAGTTTACCTGATTTTTAATTTTCAACATTTTCCTGATCACCAGATTCTCCATGTGTTTCCCATAAAATAAGAATTCATTTGTCTAGAACCTAAATCCCTAATTCTAGAATCCATTATAGATTAAATTATAATAATTAAATATTATATAACTCATGTTTTATCTACCACTTATGGTTCCATTCCTTGAATACCCTATTTAATTGATTTATTATATAATAAAAAAACTTTTTTTGGTGTGTTTTATTATGAAATTTAAATGATATTGTTAAATAGATATTAACATAATTTGATTTGGATGGATACACCATCCTTTTATCCCCTTGTTTCTAATCCACCTCCTATTTTTTTGCTTGTCTCCTTGAAAAGGATAACTTGAATTAAATATAACGAGAATGGTTAGATCATGTCACATAAATTTTTATACAATCGATTAAGATTTGGTTTTGTAAATGAATTTGATAAATTATTTATGGTATGTTTCCTAGGATGCATATACATATACCTTTTAACATGTATGGTGTTAACTGTCTGAGGATAGTTTACATGGCCCTCATATTACTGATAATGGAATAATCCAATTAATGAATTTAATGATCAGTATTGAAACAAAAGTGAAAGACCCTTATTGTTATAAAATAAATAAAAATGGTAAATGGGTGTGTCCCTTTTAAGATAAATTATTTATGACATGGAATGTTTTTGGGAAAGGTTTCTTGTATATTCATGATATTCGGGTAATGGGTAACATACATTCATCATACTCAAGCAGGGTGCCACATACATTCATGCAACATGGGTAGGTCATCCCATACATTCATGACACTCATGTGGGTTGTCTCAAACATTCATTGTAATTAGATAGGGTGTTCAATACATTCATAAAACACAATCAAGGAATCTTATACATTCTTGATACTCGGGTAGGGTCTCCCAGATATTCATGAAACTCGAGAAGGGTGTCACAAAAAATTTGTGATAATCAGGAATGGATTCCTACATAGATTTGATACTCACAGACGGTGTCCCACATACTTTTGATGATAGGGCTTGAAATAAATTGACAACTGATGAGATTCATACTACGACCCATGGACAACTAAGTTACGCCTCAATTCCTCAATAGTATTAGTATCCCATATATATATATATAGAACTCACTATGTATATAGACCATATATATGTATACATATTGTTACTTTTACAGAGATATTCTAGCTTTGGATGAAGTAGTTATAGTTATCCAGGAGTCCTTGAATAACTTAATCCTAACATTTTTTTTAATTTTTTACTTACTACTTATTATCTATACCCACACACTGCTATATTTTATAATCCTAGAATATATTATGCTTTAAACACACTTTTTGTTAGACTTGTGAGTATATATCACACCCTATTCAGACCATAATTCCACTAGTATACCAGAACATACCTCATGGTTATATGACAATGATATATGGATTATTCTTGTGATATTATGATGGTACCGAGGAGATATGATCACAAGACTGAGCTGAAGATCAGGATGATCATAGAGATAACCGGGATGATATTTATTTATTAATTTTTATACAAGTAGTTTTTTTATTTCTTAATTCATGTTGAATATTTTATTTCTATAGTCTCATTTTCATTGAATGCATAGTTGTATATTTGGTATTTTTCACCTTATGTGTTATTATTCTCTTCAGAATTTTTAATTTATCATTCTATTGCAATTGATATATTCATTCATTATTATACCACTATAATAATATGATTATGAGGTTAGTGTCTCCACACCATACCACCATTGGACCCTCACTGTAAATATAAATCCCTTGGTGTATGGGGAGCCATGCTTGAGGCTATGTGAATTACCGGCAGTGGATATCATCTTATGAAGTTGGAATGTTTCATCATAGGGGGTTTGTTTAATTTTTCCTTACATTATTGGGATTGAATATACGATAAAAGGAATGTTTTAATCTTCTTAAATAAACCATCCTAGGAGTTACCAACCCACACATGATTAAAAGACCAAGTGTTAAGTGATGGGATCATTTCTTGTGTTGTTCATTATTACAGTTGATTATGAGTTCACATTGAGTGATTGGTATACTATAGATTGCATATGGATTCAGGATATTTACTAAATTTTACCCTTGAATCAGTATATCATTGAAGAAACATTACATACATCATTATAGTCACATAGAGATTCACATTCCACACATATTACATTCCTTGTAGGTTTCATTGCTAGATTTCTTCATATAGTGATATGTGCCTTGAGTGATATGACATTTTTTATTTGTTAATATAGAATTATTTCTTATACATAATCTTTTTATGGTTATTTTTCTATGTTTGGAATGTTTACCTATATACCATGCTTCTATGATTTCTTTCTTGTTTTGTGGAATGTCATGATTAGGTATTCATTTTCCGTGTTACTTGTATTTAATTCTTGTTATAGTATGACTTTTTATAATTAAGAAACTTGGTTAGTTAAATAAAATGTCTACATCAAACTATGTTATGTTTTCCTGTATGTTTTTAAGGTATATTCTATTTGAATAACCGACTATGACATGTTTAATCCATGAATAAATGGTTTGAGGGGATAAAACAAAAGGGTTTTAGTTAAACGTAGACTAATTTTCAACCTCTAAAGTGTATGATAACCTTATAAATTAGGAAATGGAAACCTATATAATAAATCAATATTTTATGAAATTGATATACCATAAAATCATTATATAAATATAAAATCTACTAAACCAAAAATATCACATAAGTTGGTTAAATGTACATCTTATTCTAGGCTTGACCCATTTAGGTCATCCTTGGCTTGTTATGTTTATATGATATAACCCATTGATGGTGCATCAAATATTAATGTTTAAAATGTTTAAGGTTTCATTTTTATGAGCTCATAATGACTTTCTAGGACCATTTTAGTTTACCTTATTTTGATATTCCTTATTACTAAACCCCATTGGTGTCTATTCATGTTATATATAGATACTTATTTAATTTTTGGCATCCACCTATATGGGTTTGCATGTAGATGTATGGTTGAATGTTACTTGACCAGTCCCCTATTTATTTCATAATAGACCTCTTATATTCTTTTGATATGGGCTAATTTTACTTGTTAGTTTATTAAAATTAAATTACAACATAAATGGTGTTTTCCTATAAAAATTGCAATTGAAATTCTCTATAACTAAGCCTAATTGAGTGAAAATCATGGATAAATTGAATTTAATTGATAAAATTTCTAATTATGAAATAAATATAGTTAAATAAAAAATTCTATAAAATAAAATTGATATGACACATTTGTGGTACCGTGTGGCATTAGGAAATTAAGGTATCAAGTTTTTTTCTTATAACTGGTACTTGATGTTTAAATTGAGAATTTAAAATATTTAAAGATAAATTTTAAATAAATTAATCATCTCAAAAAAATATTAAAGTGTAGTTCTTAGTTTCGACCCTCATGTAAGGGTATTTTAAACTTTTTCTATGTTTTTACTCAAAATGGGAATGTGAATGATTCCTATATACCCATTTTTATGGATTTAACCTTAATGATACGTGGTAGATACATGGGTTATCTTCAGCATGACCTAGTTATAGTATCAATGATTTGTTATTTCATAAGAGGCTAAACTGAGGTAGGTAGAACCTTCATAACTCTAAAACCTTACTTAAGGACTATGAATTAATTTAGATGTGTGGCTTCATTCAGGCGTCCTTTGTATCAGGTATTAATCGCAGTTTTTAAAACAACACCATTTTATTGATGGGAATTATATCAGTTGTTTTATCCTTATTACATGTGTGAGTATCGATAAATTATCAATTCTAGTGGTTTAGGCATGTATAGGTAATGGCCATCTACCCAGTGGTTTGTGTGACCCTATTCTTCTTTTGTATTAAACGAATCACTCCATCATTTTCTAGGATATTATTCATATGGTAGGATATGGAACTGAGCTGAAATATTTTTATGGTACATCAAATAATAGAATTCGTACATACAATAAACCTATTTATAGTATCTAAAAATGTTCCCTTCTGTCTATTAATCTCAAAATAGTATTCATAGATAAATCTGATACATGTTCGGTTAAAAAATGATATGGAATACCGTATGAGTTTTGTTATAATCATTTGATCCATGACATACTATGTTATGATCATTGGTGATATTCAATATAGATTATCATAATAACTAATGAAAATATAACTCATTCCAATTACTTAGATGATGTTCCAAAGAGGATTGGGAGTTGTGACACACTAGTCAGTAAGTATTGTCCTTTATGATTGATGTTATGGAGTGTGTAGACATAAATCAAGAGGGGTGTGACACATAAATCTGAGGTTGATCCTACCTATCATACTTTAAAGAAAAAAATCATTTTACTTTCTTGTTACCACATGGTGAAATTGTTTTTTACCTATATAGGACCCATGGTTAGTGGTTGATAAAGTGTGCATCATGATATTCATTACCTCTCTTAGTAAACATTGATGTAAAAGATCTTAATGTGTAAGGAATAATGACATATTGGTTTTATTGTGTCCTTTTATGAAAAGGGAACACAATAGTACAAGAACAGTTGGAAATCATTAATACTATTCTTTAATTCCCATGGGAATGGTGTGTATGAAATAAGTCGGTGCATGTGAGGCAGCACAACGTCGATATGACTAGTTTTGTATGTCTCCTTTGAAGAAATAATTAGTCAATGATGGAATTTTGTGGTTATACCTGGATGAGTATAGTATTTCATTGGTGGTAAGGTCATCGTGATCAGTTAATGATGATGTGTCGATAGTTATAGATGATATCTTTCAAAAGAAATCATTTAGTTGTGGTTCGGAAGCTTTTCTTGTCTATTGTTGGATATGTTTGGTCATTATACCACTGTAATATTCACTTAATCTTGAATATGATTGGAGGGTCTTTTTCCTTCCTGGTCATTCCTAATATCTCCTTAGTGTACAATTTTCACAGTGATGATAATTTTCCCAATCTTGATATAATCTAGGATATAATAAGAGAGCATTGATTATAAATCTAGTTAAAGAATAATGTTAAATGACATAACGGATCAATAAATAAACTATATGGTAATTCTATAAAAAAAGTGTGGTTTTCTTAGAGGAATTATAATTCCATAGTGATACCTAGTTTCCCATGTAGGAACACCTTCAATGGACTCATGGACAACATTCGGTTCCCAGACATTAACAACATTGGGCTCAGTCAATATTATAATAATTTGATGTCTCAACTATTTACAAATTTCTAACTTATAAAAATAGATCATGGACTATCTCATATGGTATCCTAGGACTTATGTTGGTTATTATTAAGCTACCTCATCTTTTAGTAAAGATCATACGATATGTTATAAAATTGATGAACTAAGAACGATGGATCGGGTATACACCATGTTCATGTTGTGTAATGGAATCACAAATGAGAAAGAAATATTTTACAAAGGAGGCAACACCAAAAGTTGGTTAAAGGTTTCAAAGAACATTATATAAGTAAAAATTATGTTCTATAGTGAAATCTATTGTGTTTTGGGTTTTTATACACTATATAACGAAGAGGAGTGTTTTTTAGAATAGTCATACAATAAAATCCCAACATGTTTTCCGTCGTGTTTAGTTAAATTTGATCGATTATTAAACATTTAATCACATAATTGGGTTTGGTGAGTTTGGTGTGGTTTAGATGTGGCTTTTACAAAAAACCAAACTGACCATTATAATGAGTTTGGTTGGGATTCGACCATACAATAGAGATAAGAATCATATTAAAAGCATTGTAAGAATGATACGGGCATGATATACTAGGAAATATCCATAGTGGGGAGTATTGTGACTTAAAATTGTATTTTAAATGGTGAATCATATGGTGGTAAGTTTCATTGGACTATTGGTGTTCAAATAGATTATGAAATGATTATGTCTTGGGTTATAAGAGCTCGAGTAATATCTGACTCGATATTTTAGTTTTAGAGTATGAGCATTTGCATGAGGGTCAATGGTTTATATTCTGTTACTTAAAAGTAGTGTTTGTTGAAGTGTTTAGTGTTTATAAATGCATTGTAACTATTTGAATGAAACATCATGGACCTAGTAGGTTAGGATTTTTATCATGGTTAAATGGGGATGAGAATATCTAAGGTTGTGAGATTATAGATTCCTGTGTTTTTAACCCGGAAAATTTTTAATGGAGATTCAGTTTTTTCATTGGTTACTGAGTAATTTTAAATTTCTATAACTAAATTGAGGATCCAAGTGTTTTAACATCAAGAAATGATTTTTTCATAAATGGGTTTTGATTCTAAGGAATTCCACTGGTTTGGGAAAACATAAGAGGAAGAATGGATTTTCAACTTTCTAGAAACAACTGTTGTGAGTTTTAAACAACATGTAAATCATTCAGACAGTGTATAATGGGTTAATGGGGTGTAGTCTTGTGGATTCACAACATGCGATCTTATGGGAATGCCTCGTGGAATAAAATAAATTCATTTTCTACTACACACGAAACAGTTATACAATGATTAATTATTACACATCATGTAAATTATGAGGACCCTTTTTTTAAAACAGAAGTAGGGGATCTGCCCCTTGTTTCTTCATGTATAGGAGGGAACTCACTCAGAAATTTCTCTGATCCTTCACTTATGAATCCATATATCTCTTCTGTTGGGACTTTGTTTTGAGTTTCTTCTATCATAATAGAAGCCTATCAGTATGTTCATCACTCCACTTTCTTCCTTCCTTCATTTACTTCACCACCTTTAGCACGATTTTTTTGTGATCTTATATTCCCTATTTTCAAGGAATTTAATAAAATATTCTTTGTTTCTTTTGAATCGGCTCAAATAAATTCTTGATAATGGATGAGTGAATCCTCCAAGACATGAAGTAGTTTTCCTTTGAATTTTCCCTCTAGTTTCATCAATTTATAATTTAATCCATTATTCTAAACATTGTATTCTCCTTGAATTTCTCAAAAAATATGAATTTATTTATATAGAACATAATTCCATAATTATTGAAGCCATTGAGGATTAAATTGAAATTGATAAAGGTCATAAACCACTAGTTTAATCTTCCCCTTAAGAATTAATTCTTTTAATGCCTTAATTAATCGATTTATTTTATATCAAGACCTCCTTTTGGGGTGTGTTATCTTTTAAAATTTGAAATACATAGTTATATGTCTTTTCTCATTATGTGAGGTTAATGGGTACTCTTCCATGTTATCCCCTTATGACCAAAATACCTCCTAAGTGGTTATTTCGTAGAACTTTAAAAGGGATAACATGAATTAAATGTCATTTTAATGGAGATACTATGTCACATGACCATTTGTAAACATTGTATTAAGCCTTTAACTAGTAAATGAATCTAGTAAATTATTTATATAATGTTTCCTAGAATAGAATTAGATATGTATTTTTACAATTATAGTGATAACTACCTTTGGAAAGTTCACCTAGCCCTCATATTATAGATAATGGAATGGACCAATTAATTCATGTAATTATATGGTTGAAATGGAAGTGTAAAACCTTTATTATTATAATATAAATCGTAATATAAAATGGTTTTGTCCCTTTTTAAATACATTTTTCCTGACATGGTGTGTTTACGGTAATGGCCTCACATACATTCATGACACTCAAACAAGGTTTCCCAAAAATACGTGATACTCTTGTAGGGAATACCCTACATTCAAGATAATTATAAAGGGCATCCCATACATTCAGAACACTCTAGTAGGGTGTGCCATAAATTCATGATAATTGGGTAGGACATCCGATATATTAATGAAACTCATGAAAGAAATCTCATAAATTTGTGTTACTCAATAATGACGTACCACATACTTGTGATACTCGAGAAAGGGGTCCCATATATTTGTGATGACTGGGTATAGCATCCCTAAACACTCAATCATATTCATACTACTTCCATCGACGCTTGATTTACACCTCATGTTATGACTAGTAGTGCTCTCTATATAAATGGATATAAACATAGAAACATAAATAAAACATATATATTTATACAAATATTTACTTCGGTAGAGATATTATGGATCAGTCTAAAGTAGGAATGGTCGGCCAAGGGTCCTAGAGGGACTTGATCTTGACTTTTTTATTTTAATTATTTATTTACCTATTATTCATATATACCGACACACTGCTTTATTTTTTATTTTTGGCTTTTAGTTTTCTTTCGACACCATTGGTGGTGGACTACTAAGTATATCTCACATGTTGTTCGGGTTTTCATTACACTGGGGTACATGAACAGATCTCGTAGTCATTGGGCCGAGTTTTATGGATTATGATTGTGTTGTTGTGCTTGTACCTTGGAGATTGAAGCATCAGGTTGAGTTTCTCATGATTCTCATGGAGATATCCTTAAGGATATCTACCTATTTTTTTATTCATGTATTCTATTGTATTTCCTATTTCATTTTTTTATTTTATTTATATAGTATCATATGGAATGAATACAAAGTTGTATATAGAGTATTGGCCATATTTCCTATTATTATTATATTTTGGTACTCTAGCTTTATTTATTATATTTTTTATGCTAATTTATTATTTAATTATTATATTAATGTTATACTATGATCATGAGTGTATAGTATCCTTATTGTTTCACTATTGGACCATGACTACTAGTCAGCAGCCTATTTCATATGGGGAGGCATGCTTAAATCCATGTGACTAACTGGCTCAAGGTACCATTATTGTGAATCCCAGGTCAAGACACTATGATAAAAAATATATAAATAGTTTTAACATGATCACATCATATACTCTACTGTTTTAATAGTTCTTTCATATTGACCATCCATCATATGGTGATATGTCGTACTAAATATCTATACTATATTCAGTCCTTGCTAAGTTATTCTCTTGATCCTTGAGGTAAACCTTCTATATTGATCATATATAATGGATTCTGTAAATAAATGAAGTATTAACACTTCCCTTATTTATATCATAGTAATATGGAAAATAGATAAATATTCAATGATATAAATGAAATGCATCTACATCATAAGATGATAGAATACCATCGAGATGGTATTATTACCTTTATAAGTCTTTGGGATTACTACATTGAGATTCATGGTTATGTTTTAAAATTTTCATTATAGTATGAGAAATGGTTCGGTCATACCCTAAGTATTCTATTATTCAGACTTGACTTGTTGACATACCAAGAATCGAGTGAAAAAATCAACATTGTCCATCTTCAATTTAACTCACAATATGTTTTACATAAAATATCTATATATATTAGTGATTCATAAATTAATATATAATCAGGAACTATGAACATAATATAAAAATTCCCTCTTCAGCACTAGTTTTTATTGGACACGTATCAAGGTTCCCAACATTATAACCCAATATTTATCATTATTGAACATTAGAATATTCACTATCTTTCTCTTTAACTTATCAACATCCTTTGGGGCCTCCTAGATCCTCACAAAAAAGGGTGGTTCAGAATTTTTTTGGTACAGTATAGATTAAGATCCTTTTATTATATTATATCCTTCGTTTTTCATGTCCAATAAGATTGGATGACATTCAATCCTAGTTATGGATAGGGTTGTGGGAACCATTAAATAAAAAATATTATAATTGGTTTTCCTTCCAAAGATGGTGATGGATTGAATAATAATAATCCTTAATAATATCTTACCACCTTAGTTGGTGCATATTTAGCTCATTTTTTATGAATATATACACAAAGATTTCATGATGCTTTTATTTTTCACACTTCTCCCTATAGAAATAATAATACTATATATTTAATGTGAATATAACTATAGAAATGTCCAAATCATTTGTAGGGTATTTATGCTCATGGATTAATAATTCAATGGAGACATAGAATATCACTTTTTCATCTTGCATGAGTAAAAAACCCTATCCCTTTTTGGATTCATTAATGTATATCACAAATCATTCCCCGCTATTGGGTGATGTAAGCATAGGTTTACTGATTATCATCTTCCTTGTCTATTTCAATCTCCCATAACATTCATATGTCTAGAAAAATTTAATCCCTTCATAGTTATCATAGTTTTTAGGCTTTAAAATAAAGAGATGGATTTCAAAACAGATGATAATACCTAGTTAATCTTATGAATCTATGGATCTATATCATAGATGTTGTTCTAGTGCATCCTTTAATTTCCTCTATTTTTTAATCATCCATAGACAACCTTTTTTTAGAGATAACATTCCATAATAATGTTTCACACTCAATCAAAAACTTATATTTAATACATTTTACATAAATCATTAACTTTTTTATGGAATTTAGTACACCATTCATATAATCATCATGTCTACCGTTTCATATGGAGCAGATAATAATATTGTCTTTAAATACTGCAAAATATTTGTTTAGTTAATCCCTAATGACAATATTAATTAAGTCTATGAATATTTATTATGTATTAGTGATTCCAAAGGAAATTTTTTTAAACATACATAGTATATACATTGTACAAAAAGCAGTTTTTGGGATATCCTCTTACTTCATATTTACTTGAAAATATTCCCACTGAAGATAAACCTTAGTGAAGTAATAGTATTCATATAACTGACTAAACAATTCCTCAATCTATTGAATAAAGTACATTTTCTTTATCATGATCTTTTTTAGATTACTATAATCATTTAATAGGCGCATCTAACCATCCTTCTTAATGAAAAGGACTGGAGAGCCCCATGGTGAAGCACATTGGTGTATATACCCTTCACCTGGATTCTCTTGTAGCTTAGTCGTTAGTTATTCAAGTTCAAATTTGACCATTATATATGAAGTATTGGATAATTTTAAAGATTTAGGTATATGTTTTATCAATAACTCAACCTTTCATATAAGAGTATTATTATGAAATTATTCGAGAAACACATCAGTGTATTCCATAACAATAGGCATGTCATCAGAGATGATATTTTCCCTAGTAAAAATCATTTGAGATAAATACACTTTGTCATAATAAAATAATATGAATGATTGATATAATTATTCTAAAATATATTCATCCTCCGCATTGAACTTTTATAGAATCAGACCGAGATTTGTGATATGGAGGGTCATTTCCTTTTCATGAAAATTATATTTTTTATTTATAAAAGGAAATATAACACATACATAGAATTTCCTCAAATTACAATAAAGTGGGTATCAAAAAGTCCACTAGGAAGTTCATCCTACAAATATGTATAGGGGAGAAGTTATATAATTTGAATGCATTAATTTCCACCATTTTCTTTTTCCATTGATAGACCCACATTCATTTTTTGATGTTATATTTGAATAGTTTAACTAATCTTATGTGATGTTAAAGAATTAATAGAAATATAGTCACATGTGAAATTTGAATTTCATGAATGGATGATAATACTTCCATTCACTATTTGGTTCTGGTCCTAATAATTTACTTAATCCAAAATATGATTATGGATGATAATTTTCAAAAAAAAATTATATAATGGGAAACTATGAAAATGGAAGCAATTAATCATAAATGACATATGTTTCGTAACTTATAAATTTGTTATTTTCAATCTAATTTATCTATGATATATTTAATAATATAAATGTTTATGGACACTTTAGTTCCTTTCATAATAGTTTTTAAAGAGCCTTTGAATTTACCAAATCATATACCATGGGTGTGTAAAACTAGGTGAATGGTAAGGCTTATTTTTTTTGTGAACAAAGTGATGATATATTTTAAAACTAATGTTCCATTTTAATTATTGTTACCCCTAGATGAAGATATATTTTATCCACATCCACCCATAGTATTCATACATGGGTTAAGTATCTTGAAACCCACATACTATAAACTTTACCTACATTTAGGGATATTATCTTATGTTTAGTATCACAAAGGATATCACTAATTTTTTCTTTTTAAAAAACCCAAAAGATGTAGAGATTTCCTCTAATACCAATTATGTAAAACTATATTTATTATATACCATATTTTAGGATTAATAAAAATATACATAATACAATCCCATAAGATTTTATGGCCCAATGTATTTGGTCGATTCGATAAATAGCACATTAAATTGAAACTTGGATACAAATACACTATTTAAAGCATTAAAACATTCCCTTTAAAAAAATTTATCATCTAATACTGTATAGGATAACATAGGGTATATAAAAGAAAGAGGTGATATATATTGACTAGTATGTTTATAATCATGGAATAACATGATTAAAGTAATATATATGAGTCAAGATTCTTATCAAGGTGACATAAAATAATAAACATTAATTTCAAATCATGATATAAGATGATAGCATCATGTATACATAGGAATGTGGAAATAGCATAAAATGTGACACAATAATGATAATTCAAGGCTAACCATTGATTAATCATTTCAAAGTGTGCTTAGGATGACCTCCCATGCACAATACATGGTATATCATGAGATAAAAACATTACCCAATGAATTGGTGGATATATAATATTAGGACAACCCGTCAAATTTATATCAGGTACATAGATTTTGTTCCACATAGATTATACAACATAGGAATCAATTCATCACTTTTAATCCCATGATTAAGGATTTTGGATTAAAAAAATTGGGTTCCCAAATAAGTGAAGGGTGTAACATCTAGGTTAATACCCTTGAGTGGAAATGGTATTTGGTATACAAAAAAAATATTGGTATAAAAAATCATGGGATAACTTCGATAGCATCATGAGTTTACATAAAGATTTGTGGAAGGTTTTATTAAATTTAAAAGGTGGTATCTCATTAATTTGGAATCACATGTATAGTAAAGTTATGTGTAAAAACATATTCTTATATTAACAATTGAAAAAAAAATTCATAATACAAATAATGTACCTCGATAGAGAGGAGGAAGAAGACAATCCCTTACCTTGAGAGGGTGCCTCTAAAAGAATACGGTGAGATTATTAAGATCAAGGGAACACCTTGGTAATGTATTTAGAGATGTATATGGATATGAACATTACTCTTAATGGGAATTTAGTAAAGATGAATGGGATTTTGGGTGGTTATTTATATCCAAAGAGATGGTAATTCTTTATTAATTTCCAAACTTAGTTTTCTAACTCTAATTTATAAAATAATCAAAAACAGTAACCTTCCTAAAGTTTATATCCATTATTTTTTTCTGAATTAGAGTTTTTCCATTAGTTTATATCGTTATGGAACAAAATCATTAAATAATTTTACAATTTTTTATGTGGAGGTGAGTCATGTTCATAAATAATCATTTCTGAAATCTTAAAATATAATATAGGTTTTTGAAGATTCATTATATATTTTTGAAATTTATAAAATAACTTCCAAAAAAAATTATTTTTAAGGGGATTTTTTTATTTAGTGATTCAATTTATAGTATTTATTACATCACATTAGGATGATTATGATTCCCTAAAAGAGACCATATATTTTCACGATATTTAAATTTTTACTAAAAATTGGGTTATCTCAAAAAATTATAAAAAATATACCATTGGATAATTTCAGCGTGATGATTTCAAGAAAAAGATATTTGATCAAAATAATTCTCTAAATATGAGAATATTTACTTTAAAATATAAATAGTTATTTAGTATAAAATAATTTGTTAGGATATTAACATCATTCTGATCCTTGTATAAATTACATCAGAATTTATTAATTAATTTTATTATTTAAATATAAATTAACATATTTAGTAAGAATATTTTATGAGAATAATATTTTCATAATATTTTCATTAATTTATTAAGAAGTGTGTTTTAATTGAATCTATTTATTTCCCAGAAATATAATTTTATTTTCTTCATATTGAAATCTAATTTTTATCAAACTTGTTATAAAATCATTTATAAAATTATAATAAAAAGGGTTAATTTCATTCATTATTTTATTAAAAATAAAATATAAAACTTCATATTACTAGGGTCTAGATACCTAACCCCGTATTACACTATTGTGTTCTATAAGGGTAATGTATGATATGATGGTGCTTTCCTAGGGTGGTTCGATGAACATGGTTTGGGTATTCATCTTGATAAGATTGAACTTATCACATAGTTTATTTCACTTGAGATTAATATTTTTAATATTAGTAGGGGAATGGTAAATGGAAAATACCAATGATTACATATCCCACATAATCTCTGATAAATGGGTGTCATAGGGTATTATCCTATTGATCGAGGAAATCACTTCTTCTATTCATGTCAACTAGACTTTAACATAACTATTAATATGTGTTAATCATAACTGTCACTATAAAAATATTATATTATCAATTATTATGAATCCTAGTATTATTATAAAAATAATATACTATATTTTATAACAGTCCAAAATAACCATAGTAGTACATGTGTTTCCAATAACTATTTTACATAAAAAGGCATTTTTTTCATTCCAAATGGAGATTTTTTCACTATATTTTGGGTAGTTAGAGATATAGTGAAGTAGAGTTGAGTGGGAAGTAAGAAATTTATGATTGATTTGAGATAGAAAATTCATTTTAGTTCCTATCATTTATTTTTTCATAGTGCCAATATAAAGTGGTGAAGGCGTCGTATGAATTAACATTGTTGATTTGGGTGAATGAGAACAGGCAATAAATTTTTTTGGAAAGAAGAACATTTTGGGATTCCAACCTATTTCCAATATAGCTAAATTAAGTTAATCGGCCCATGTTTACTTGGATGTAGAAGAAAAAAATATACCAAGATGTCTTCATCATGAAGAGAAGCTAATGACTGAGGATCATCTGGGGGAGGTGCCTCAAATAGAGCATACTGGACTAAAGCACATTGATTTGATGTATACTAGGTAATGACATATTAGAAAAATTTGAGGCACAAAGAATGGAGATCATACATACATAGTTGTCAAAATGGAATTTTTCTAAGTAATACATTCGGAAAAAAATTATGGAAATATGAATTTTGGTTTATCTAAGTATTCATAACTTCTAGAATAAGATCCAAGTTTAACATACTAATTTGAGAGTTATTGAAGATCCAAGACAATATTGTACAAAGGTGAAAATGTTACAACTTTAATACAGTGAATGAACATATAAAGAAGAATATATTTCTATAATGTATTATAAAATAATATTGAAGATCTCATAGTTGGTGTGTATAAATAGTTACTAAAAAGGATAATTGTTGGGGATTATAACTAGTTAGGAAGGAAGTGGATAAAAAAGGATATTTTGGGTGGTACAAACAATTGTAGAAGAAGAATTGATTAATAATTTATAAAACATTGGTAATCTATAGAAATAATTAATGGAGTGTATAACTAATTTTTTTGTGCCTTTATAATCATGAAAGAAGTTAGTAAAATAAAACATGTTTGGGGGATAACCAAAATGTAAAAGAGTGGTTATTTTTGGTTAACATTATAAACATCACGTGTTAATATCTTTATTTATATTACTATATATGAAGTAAGGTTCAGAGGTATATTTGAGTAGATCATTACTCTAACAAGTTTTAGTGGATGAATTATTAATAAAAATAATAATAAAAAAGTGATCACTATTTCATCCCCTCCGCATCTTAGTGATCATGTACTAATTTCTAATTTCATGAATGAATATGCAGATAAAAAAGTAAAGAAGAGGAGAATATTACCATGGATCCAAATATATTTATCTGTTAATTCCTAGGGATAAAACCTACTCAAAAATAACTAATAACACTAAAAAACGAGCCAAAGGAAGCCTAAGGTTTAAAGGAATTTGTATAAATATAAGATAATTCATGAAAAATCGCAACATTGTAATTAAATCATGAAAAAAAATAATGTGATGAGTTTATCCAATCTTCAATAGTGTCCTAATTAAAAATTCATGACATAGTCCTATGAAAATATCAGGTATTCAACCATCTAAATACAATATAAATAAGGATGTTCATGGTGTAGTGGGGTTCTTCTTTCTATAATTATTGAATGCTTCAGAACCATGGTGATATCTTTGTCCTTCCACCTTAAACCTAATCAACCCTAGAAAACAACCACTATGTAATGATAAAAAATATGGTGAAATGATAACAAAATGAAAAATCCCATGAAATCCCACATCCATGCCTCCCACAACACAATTATTTTTTCTATTCCATAATAAAACACAAACATAATAACCTAGATACATTCCAATACTCTCCATTCCAAAACATTAATGATCATGGTGAGTCCAAAAAACTATCCAAGTAGAATAGCATAAACAATCTCGTCTTAATCATCATTTTGTAAAAATTATCCTCATTATGAAAACTAGGTGGTCATGGTGAGTGTTAAAAACTAAAACAACCCATTTTATATAACCAAGGATCAAAGAGAAATGTATATTGTCATGGCCCGATCCAAACTACTAGGTAAAATTTCATCAATGAACTCAAGCCTTCAAACATCCTCTCAACACCCCTAACAGATAGAAAACTAATATAAAAGGTATTATAAATATTGGTGTCTTATATTAGATATGTTTTGAATGATTATCATCATTGAAAATTAAAACTAAAACAAACATTGATAAGAAATCTTAAAACCCCAAAACACACTGGATAGACACCACTCAAAAAAGCATATCTATCAAACAATTATGTAATTGAAAAAAAGAGAGATTAATTTCAAGGAAATTATCATTGAATCATGAATACAAGAAAAAAAGACAAATTTTTTTTGGTATATTAATAATGAAAATGTGACTCATGTTCACACACAAAATTCCCTAAGAAAACATGATTTTATAAGACATAATATAAGGGAATGAAATTTACACAAAACACCTTCTCTTGATTATAAATAATCTTGACCATCCACTCTAGAAATGTTGTGTCATCCTCAACATATAGCTCTCCACAATCAACGACATGAGAGTTATCATAATGATTCTGATAAATTTACATAACATGGAAAATATAATGAATCGAGTCTATCTATAGATTAATATAATATATATATTCTACCCCACTAACACTCTTTAATGCTAAGAATGTTCTAATAATCTTGGGTAATAACTTACTCACTAAACCTATCCTTTGGTACCCATGATGAGGGGAATACTTTAAGAACACATTATTTTTAAGATAAACTATAAATAACTCCTATTATTATTACAATTATACTTTGGATGATCTTGAGAACTCTTTGTCTACTCATGTGATATATAAATATTATTTTTAATTCTCTTAACCAGATCTAGTTCAGGAATTATTTATTTTTCATCCTTAGTATTGTGTAAAAAAGTCTTATAAGAATTCTCATATGGAACCTCAAATGGAGAAAATATTTTGATTGTATTATGTTTATTATTATAGGTGACCTCATAAAATGGAATGTGTATCACCAAGGAATTGAAAGAATCAAAATCACATGCATGAATCATGTCCAATGGTATTTTGGTTGTTTTCTTCATCTGACCATCAGACATTTGTTGGAATGTATTACTATTGTGTAAATGAGATCCAAAATCAATTTAAAGAGAATTATAAACTATCAAGGTAAAAAAAAGATCATGAAATAAATTTATTTTTATCATTAACTATTTTTTCTATAGAATATACACTATAGCTTCACCAATGAATCCACAATACTCAACTCCTTGATCACAAGGAAAAAATCTAACATCATCAACCATTTTACAATCACATAGATAACAATAAACCCTTCCTGGTCTAGAGGTAAAATGGGGATGAGATCCATCGAAATTTCTTCTCAATTACACTTTGGAATATATAATAGCTACAACAACAAACTAGGAACATGATTCTTAACCTTTACATACTAAAAACTAAGCATCAAGATATTAACAAAGACATTGACCTCTTCATTCCTGGCCCTTAGAATTGAATCCTCAAGTAATTATACATCATTGATATACCTGGATGTAATGTCAATGGTGATATTTAATATTTATATAGGATAATCTCACACACCATTGATGGAAAAATTTGAGTCCACTAAATAACACTGGGTGTTTATCTTTTTATGACCACCCCTTAGTTGTATATTCATGAAATCCTCCACATCAGTATCCCAGAACTATGATTCCACAATATATTAAATTAAAAATGAATACACGGTTATCTAATATATAAAACCTATACCGTTGAATTCCTCTATATCATGGTAAAACTCAAAATCATCCTTACACACCCTCTATGAATCTCAAGACTCATTAACAACAACACCATGATAATTCTAGAAAAACATATCAATAACCACATTCCAATTTCATGGGGTATGAGTGATATTTAATTAATATTTATATATGAACTCTATACAACATCATAGACACATAATCAAATTAAATTTAGTGATAATATTTCTCAATATATTACGATTAGTAAAGGAAAAAATTGGTTCACTAATGAGATGGTAATGTTTTAGATTTAGAGTGTAGACCACCAATAACATTTCAATATCATAGTTAGCTTTATTACACTCATAAGATCATAACTACTAAAACCCATATGAGATCAAGACACTATAATATATCATAACACACCCCAAAAGAATATTATAATAATAAAAATAATCCTCAAACATCACACCTTCCTATAGAAATCATAGAATATTATTATTGTTCATCTTCTCATTTAGGTACAAAAATTCGTCCCGATACTAATTCTTCCACATGAATTCACAGTCCTTCCTACTTAGATTTGTCAAATATTCCCCAATCTAAGAGAAATTTTACCCAAACCTCTTATAATATCCAATGATATTAATGATGATTTCATCCAATATTATATTCATAGGACCCACCTAAGAAATGAGCACTTATATATTTTGAATGATTCCTCACTACTCTCTATTGAGACACAACATTATTGTGTAAATAAACCGCATGGGTCCAAAATAGGCACTTACACAACTTCCTATAGAGATAATATTTTCAAACAAAGTGAATAATATTTCTCTAATGATCTTCATGATCCCCCCTCTAGTATTGATTTCATAAGTATTTAATTGATGATCAAAGCCCTCAAATAATCCAGGAATATATGGAACACTTACTTCATCACGTCTAAGAAAATATCTATAGAATTTTTAATTATGAATGACATAAATAATCACTTGATGTGCCTATAATAGAACGTTAACATATTCTTTGGGATATCTTCCTCGTTCACTAGCATCTAATGATTCCTAGACTAGAGATCAATCTTTTATAACCAATTATCTCCCTTTAGTTACTCAAATAGATCATATATACTAAGAATAGGAAAATATTTCTTCAATTATACCTAAATGAATCAAAAGTTATCTATAAAAAACAAAAAATATTTTATTCCTTATTTAGGAACAATAGTATAGATACTAAAGGTGAAACACAATGTTTGATGAGAACATTTTATAAAAAATTATAAATTTGAATCTTCAACTCCTACATCCCAAAAGGCTTTAACCCATAAAGAGAAATTGAAATTATAAAGACACTAGGTTATTACCTATCCTAATATTAATATCACATTACGGATATTGTGTCACAAACTCTTCAATAAAGGCACTAGGAAACTCCTCAAAACCCTCAATTACATTGTTTTTCAATCTTCCACTAATCCAAACACTAGATATTTTTGTTGTGAATATAAGTTATGTATATGCATGTAACACATATTATGATCCATCTTTCTAATGAACACAAGATACAAACAATCCACACAATAGAACATAACCTTCCTTTGTATGAAAAAAATATTTGAATGTAAAGAATAAAAAAAATAATATCAAAAATGACATAGTATGGTTGTGTATGTATCAAATTAAAATATTCCAATTGTTGATATTAACCCATCATCGACTGAAAACCTCGACACACCTGAAGAATTCTGTACTCAACTAAAAAGGGAATTTAAATCACCAACATCCATGGAAGACTCTCTACATTATTCCCTAGAGATTGAACAATGGTAGTTACAATAATGGAGTGAAAATATCTTAAATCAAACGCATCATAATAAAAGGTAATATCTAAGTATATGGTACATTGAATAATATATGGACCTTCTAGAACTAGAAACTCCATGTAATGAAGTTGAATATACCAATCATAGTTTCTGATTTACCTTTGATAGTTTCAACTATAGTAGCCAAAATCATATATATGTTCTCAAGGATTAGGAACATCACAAGGTGTTCCTCTACCAACTTCATCTTCCATCTACTACTAAAAATCATGTCAACCCTACTACTATAAATAAGGACTCATAGGGATATATTGTTGAGTAATCATGGGAAAATGACCATATATCCCAGCTTTTAAAATAATTATGGTTGATCAATAGATATTTCAAGTTCTATGACCCCTATAAATAAATAATATCAGAGAAAAATCCTTGTACAAGTCCTAGAACTACTAGATCCTATGAAATGAAAAGAATAAAGTTAAATACAGTTCCTTATATGTCATAACCTTTTTTATTAGATAGATAATAGAATTTATAAACTACATTACTCATTTGTAAATTTTGATGAATTCGCTTAATATATGATTTTTTACACACATGCATCTTATATATCACTTTTTAATACAACCATAGCCCCATACACCAAAACAGGGTAGGGATGAATTATGGTATCAATAAATATTAAATTTTTATATATTTATTTCATTTTATAAATATAATTATGTATTATTTTTGTATTTATACAAACCCAAGATAGAAAAATGTAGCAAATGAATGGAAGGATAATATATATTACATTATTCACCACTCAATGCTAGCTCAAAGATCATACATTGAATGTGTATCGATGTAATAGGATGTGGTAGTCTCCACTATAGTTATCATAAAAGTTTATTAAGGGTTAAATATTTATCATAAGATAACTTATATATTTCTTATACAGTGGTTCAATAATTTAAATAGGAACCCTTAGTACCATGATTGTTAACTATAAAATTCATGAACCTGAACACTAGGATCTAGTGATAAAAACATAATCATTACCTTTATTTATTTTATACTGATTAATATAACCCAAATTTATCAATCCAAAACATAAAACAAAAACTGGCTATATTAGATCACATACACATCGAAGGATATTTTAGGATTAAATTTTTATATATTTAGAAAAAAAACTTACATAACAATAACCATGCCTTCAAATGATCATTTTTATTTCTCTACCTATATTTTAATATTTCAAAATTAAAATTCATCTTATCCCATAAAATTCATCACACATGAAACTTTTTTAGTCATAATTAATTTAACATCATTTTTATGGTGTATGAAAGTGGAAAACATAATAATTATGAGATCAAAAACATGGTAAGGGTAAAGATATGTATTTAAAAATGAACGTCATAAATGGGAATAAGAAGAGCATAAGGGTGTCATGACATAATTAATGTTCACAAACATAACATAATTGATTTTATACGCATAAAAATATGGATCATAAATCATGATACAAGGCATAAATATTTATCATAACAATCGAGTCATATAATTCAAAAATCCAAATCCATGTGAAAACAATCCTTGATAAAAGGAAATATTATAAATTATATCATTCATTGAAATATTATTTGTGTATCATGTAATATAAAACCTTCATCATAGAATCACTTAACTAGATAATTCCCATTTCTCATAGGAGTAAACTATAACTTGTATAATCAATCATCACTTAGCTGTAAATTATAATCCGTTATCCATGCCCCATTCCCCATGAATTATATGGCTGTAATGGACTCACCTATCCTTGGTTTATATTGTAACCACTCATAGTTGTTTTATAACATAACAACCCTTCATTAGTTTATAACAGAACCATCCATATTTGGTTTTTAACAGAACCATATATCATCCATATATAAAAATTTACAATTACCATAGAATGAAAAAAAATCATTTAAATGATTTCACTTTTAAATACAATGCCATTGAAATATTTATTAACCCATAGAAAATAAATGTTTCCGCAAATAATACATTAAAATAAATAGATGTTATCTTGAGAAATAGTAAGGATGGTATCATTGGAATATATATACACTACAGAATTGTAAAATAATAAAATAAACTTCTACATATGAAAAAAACTTTTAAAAGAACATTTGAGATCAATCTATGAAAACTAGAAAATTATACTTTTATTTTTAAAAAATATATTCCAAGTATTTAGGAAAAATATTTTCTTTGAAATTAAACATAGGAACCTATAGTACAAGATTAAAATAAAATATGTTTTATGATCATGGGAAAATCCATTCATTTAGTAAATGTTAAATCAAATATCCCTTCATACTTTTGGTAATAACCCAAAGTAACTTGTTAGGAAAAAGGAAAAAAAGTATTTTCCACACTTTGAGAACTATGTGAAATATAGTTTAAAATGAATTTAAACACTCATTTATTAATATAAAATATATTTCTAGAAATTATTTTAAATATATTTTCTATGTAAGAGATACTTTTCCCAACCAAAAATCGAAATAAGGTTGATATTTCTTAAACAAATATTATATTATCTTTAGGTAATAAAGAGTGTAAAATTAAATAAAGTCATATAAAATTTATAAATAACTAGGGAAGAATAATATATATGTGTTTTAATAAATTAATATCATAAAATATCCCCCAAAGGAACATTTAACATAATCAATCCCAAAAAATAAATGTGATAGTAGTATAAAGCCTTTACCACTTTTGTGGCCTTCAAATCAAAAGTCATTACAATTAAAAAAATATGAATCTATAAAAAAACATGAATTACATGATTTAATATTTTATAATTCAATCATGTTTTATTCATTAAATCATATAAATAAATCATGTTTCATGACATGAAACATGCCTCACGAAAATGTGATTGAGACAATGAAAACCCTAGAAAATATCATAAATTTTGAAGTGATAATTAATCCTTCTAGTGAAATGTTCTAATATATAAATCCACATATTTTTTTTAAAATATATCATAAATAAATTTATATATCAATTCACACATAATAATCACATAACAATGCGAATAAATAATTTTTATAACCCATTGAAAGGAAATTTAGTTAAGAAACCCCTTACCTTGAGTCCATACATGGTATGTATGTCCTTTGACTCAATTATCAATAAACCATTTATTTTATTTCTTCTAAAAACATATTTAATTTCTTTATCACATTAGTTTATGTCGGTTTGATTCAAGGATGTTTGATTCATAATTGAAAATTAACTTGGTTGCTTGATTATGGTTTAATGGGTCATTATTACATCATACCATTAATAAAACTCTAGAAATAAATATCATTTTTATATATAAAATACAATTTTAGTGTCATCCATGAAAAGCTGTTATGAAAAAAAATGCATCAGCTCACAAGGCGGTGGTCCGCGCGTACACAAAAGTGGAGTTTTTAATTTTAATTGGATCAAAAGAAAGATTATCTATGTAAATTAATTATCATGTTATAAATATCAAATAACATTATTAAATCATTCTACAATACCAACCATGAGAGGTAGTTTTTTAAAAATGATGTACATCGCTACGTGGAGATGGTAGTCTATATGTACGCATGTGAGAAAATTTTGTTTTTAATTATTAGAATGTAATGAGGATATATGGTATATTGTATTTAAAAAATCGTTATTATTCCATGAATATCATATAAATAGATTAGTTTCACCATTATAACTAGACACAATAAAATTTTTTATGACAAATAAAATTCATCATTTTGCTAGGAATTAATTCACATATATCTACAAAAAGGGTTTAGTTTTCCATTTTATTTACAAATGAGGTTAATTAATGCACTATATATCAAAGGTATTTCCTTATTTTTTTTATTTTTTAAATATTTTTTTACAGTTTTTTGGGTTGTAGTATTGTTTTTGGAGTGTTCGGGAGTGGTTGGATTTGGGTGGGTCTACTAAGGGAAAAAACACACTATAGTGGTAGGTGTGTTGTTCTAGGAGTATATCAGTGAAACATATGGAGGTTGAAACACCTAGATATTAGACATAGTC
Source organism: Viscum album (assembly GCA_963277665.1). Classification (NCBI taxonomy): domain Eukaryota; kingdom Viridiplantae; phylum Streptophyta; class Magnoliopsida; order Santalales; family Viscaceae; genus Viscum; species Viscum album. The sequence continues at coordinate 1,159,442,443 of OY728165.1, read as the reverse complement.
GAGGTCATGTTGCCTTGGGTGGCTCATTTTGAACCATGGTCATAGAGGTCTCTCCACGCCATGATCTAGGGTATTATGAGCCAAAAATGGAATAATCCCTTCAACCAATCAATGGTGAAAAGATTTTTCATTTAACCTACATGTCACATTTTCAAAGGCGTCATGACCATGGTGGATCCACCATTCCATGATGATGGTCAAACTATTTTGAATCATTCATTTCACAAGATGATTTTAGGGGAGGAGTTATGGATTAACATTTGTTCTTCTTTATAGAGTTTTGAATATGTTCTTTGACCAGAAAAAATAATTTTTATAAACACAGTATTTACTCTTAATTGGAGTTTAAGATACATAATATTTTAGAGATTCCATGGAAAACATCCAACTACTTTTTTTGATCCTTTTAGGAGGCCTATGTTTGGTGTTTTATTCAATTTATCTCTAATTTTTTTAGTGTGATCGACATGAGGTATGTTCCTTGTCCATTACTCACTAAATTATGTAATTTTACGGTTTATATTTCAAATATTTCATACTTTGTTTTTTAATGAAAACACTATATTTTACTTTTGTTTCAAAATCTTGTATTCCTTGTATTTAAGTAATTCATAATACTTATTTTTGAAATATTATTTTCTCAAAGAAATTTTTTTGAACATTTTAGAAACATTTTTTTTATTTTCTAAAAATGGATCATGTATTTTAATTATTTGGTGAAATTTTAAGAAAAGTAATGGTTTTTATAATTCAATTGTAGAATATTATCTTCAAATAAATGGTTTAGTGTGTTCGTATAGAATATTTAAATTTCTTGTTAATTGGGACTTAGTTCTTGGTTCCCAGATGGAAATTCATGAAATATTATCACCTTGTGATGACTTAGTGAAAGATTGATCAGTACCTATGATTATTTGTATTTTCATTTTGTATACATGTGTGTGTATGAAAACAACATTGGATTGGTATGGAAAGTAGAAACAATGAATTTAAAAAATTCATTTTGGTCAAATATATTTCTTGAAATATTTTTCTTATGATACAATATTTTGATATTATCAGTCTATATTTTAAATAAACTATTATCAAACTTGTTTTGGTCCTATTTTCATGTTTCCGAAAGTATCAAAGGTAAATCATATTTGGTATTATTACACACCCCCTACATTTGAAAATTGGATCGTATAAAAATTTTATTCTTCTTAAAATATTTAAAGGAAAGCTATCATTATTTTTTAGTGGAGCATTATGATAATAATTCCTTAAGATGATGTTTGGAGCTTGTAATTACTCCCATGGAGTGGTTAGAGTGATTTAACATTGGTGTTACTACATCAAGATGCCATTTGGTTTTCTTGAGTAATTTTATATGCTCTATCTTTGATACTCTGATTTTGTTGGAAATTTGTATTCATTTGAGTTTTATTATTCATTCTCATACATCACATAGTTGGTTTTGAGGTTTGAATTTTATATTATCAGGTTATGTTTTTTTCTTCAAGAAAAATCTCCCCAACCCCCTAATATCTTACTAAGTCCTTTGCATTTATTTATAGCCTTCAGTGTGTATGAAATATATCCCCGGGTTAATAGAACATTATACCCATCTGAAGAGAATATTTTGGGACCTCGTTAATTCTATATTTAATGTTACTTTGATACACATACTAATAAGAATTTTGGACATATGATAAAAAGTGTTATAAGGAAATAATATCTATTTGGTGATACTTTTACCGAAGAATGGTAAAATTGTGAAGGAAATGTGGGAATGCTAGAATGAAATTCTAGAATAATGGATCAATATTTTACAAATAACAAGAAATACCCCACATTTGTGGATGAAAATTACAATGGTGAGGATAATGTAACACTCCTAGTTTGAGATATTTTATTCTTCTCCTAGTATTACGAAGTATTTTTCATTTTTGTTTTGTCCTAAGAGTTTCTTATAGTGTCTAGGAATGGATATATTTTTTTATCCCACCATATTAAACAAAACACCATGGGGGTGAATCTTTTGATCTAGTCATGTTTCAATGAAACACTGTGAGACAAAAATGAGGAGTCGTTGGGCATGGTAATGGCTACAGCGTCCTTTCTTGCTAAATAGGAACCATAGCCATAGAGGCCTCACATTGTCATGATATACGGTATGGAGAGTCTAAAATAGTTGAATCCCTTAAACTATTACATAGTGAATTTCATTTTTTGTCTCATTCTTATCATCCAATTAAATGAACCATGTCTCTACGGCTCTACCGGATCATGGTGATTGGGAAAATATTTGGAATCATTCATATCACACACTTATTTTTATGGGTGGAGTTATGGATTCATGTTTTTATCTTTATTAAAGTTTTTATTGATGTTTATAATTGTAGAATTACACTTATAACCCATGTATTTTCTCATTCTATGTGTTTCAGATATTTCATTTTAGGGTGATCCCTTGGACGGCTTCCTGATAGTCATTTTTTGAGCATTTCTAGAGGTTGTTTTTTAGTATTCTATCCAAGTTCCCTCATGAAATTTATCGTGTTATTGACCTAATTTATGTAGATTATATATAATTACATTATTTTAGTAATTGTAAGGATTATATTTCTCAAATATCTAGTTATTATTTTTGATGTAAAACCCCTTATGTATTTTTTTTTAAAAAATTGTATATCATGGATTTGTGTAATTAATACTACTTATTTTTTATTTACTTTTTGTATAAAATATATTTTTTAAAAACATTTAAAATCATAATTTGATGGTTTGAGAATTAAAATTATATTTAAATTATTTTTTAAAAAATTATGAAATGTTTTTCATTGATAAAATAATAATGGATTATCATTTTGGCATGTATGGTGGCATGTGTTCATATTTCATTGTTTTATAACGAGTCGGTTGGGACTTGGTTCATAGTGTTAGACTAGAAGGAAATTTAGGATTATCACCTTATGATGAAATATTGAAGGATAGATTGCATCTCATGAGTATTGGTATTTTCATTTAACATGAATGTATGTTTGAGAAAGAAACCTGCTATAGGTATGCTAAGTGTAAAGAAATAGTGGAAAATTTTATTTAGTTATATTTTTTTCTTAAAATATTTTTCTTATTGTATAGTATTTTGATATTATAACCCTCTAATTTATATAAACTATGAGTTAAATTATTTATTGTCCTTGTGGTGTTTGTTCAGAAGACTCTTGGGGAAATCCAACTGGGTATGATTACTCAACCCTTGTATATACACATTGGTGTGTATCCAACTATTTTTCTTCATGACATAGGTAATGGAAATTTCTCAATTTTATCTAAGAATGATCCATCATGCCGCTCGCTTGGGATCACTTTTATATCTTCAAGTTTCCCTCATCTATTAGTTTTTTTGATTCCACATTAGGGTTATTTTATCATGAATTAATTTGATTTTAAAATGTAATTTTTTATAATTTATCATAGCTACTCAGTTTATGTTGATTATTTGTCTTCATCTCATCTATATTATTAATTCTAATACAACACATATTGGGTTTGGTTTTTTTAATTTTATCTTTTTAGAAAAAAATTCTTTTGGGTAAATCTTTCCACAATATGTTTCCAATCTATTATCATTTATTTTCATCATTTGGTGTCTTAGGGATGTCCCCAAAGGTTAGTATCACCTCCAAACTAGAAAAAGAAAATGGTTCAGGAAGTGATGTTAAATGAAAAAGATATTACATTATCATAATAAAATTTTATTATATGGGAGATATTGATCTTATTATATTGGAATGGTTAGGAAAAAATTGAAGGCGGTAGAAGAAGTAAAATGAAAATTCTTAGTTGAGGCTATTACCTCAAATTTAAACAACCTCATTTGGATTGATCTTTAAAGGCCTTGAGGATGGTCTTTTAAGAATTCCAGGACCTCAATAATATAGATAAGTAAATTCATAAGAGGATTGGGATGGGTCTGTTTGATCTAAGAGGATCAAAAAGTGTGGGAAAGAGGGGATATGTGGTGTAATTATATAAGATAGGAGAGTAGAACCATTGGAATTACCTGATATATTAAATTAATATGAATTAATTTTCATGTTCTTTTTGCACAAAATTGTCTTATTTAAAATATAAGATATAGTTAATTTTAGATAATATCATAAAATTAAATTTATAAATGTTTATGTGAATTTTTAACCCATATCACATATTTTTAATCCCCCATTAAACCTTTTAATGATTACCAAGATAATAATATTTTCACACTCTAGTGGATAAGAAAGTTACTATATAAGGATAAAAGACCCATAAATGGAAAATGTTTTATATGATCGAACATAAACCATCCACATGGCCTACTATAAGGCTTTTATAAATTCAAAATCATCTAATAATTTATTATTTGACATAAAAAACAATTACAGTAGTTTTGTAGAATATTCACATAATTTAAATTTAAAAAATACAATGAAAAATATATTATAAAGTAATATTTTAAGACACCTATAATAAATTATATTTATCTAAAAAAATATCAGATAATCATAATAGACCCAAAACATATTACTTTTAGAGTTTTTAAAATCATTTACATTCTTTTTCTAATTCATGTACAAGTAATGTGTCAATGTTTTTTAAGTATTTAAGATTATTATTTCATAAATAAAAATAAAAATAATTAATATTATATATTAAATTTAATAATATTCTAAATGAAATTATATAATCACTCATACTTTTTTTAATCTGTATCCAAAAATATTATATATATTAAAAGCATGAAAGATGTATTTTGTGTTTTTTATTTACTTAAAATAATATAAAGGTAATTATTAATGAAAAATGGTGACAAATTCTATGTTTTATAATATATGAAGTATTTTCTACAAATTAAATTCATTTAACGAAATATATGTATGTTTATGGATGATTTGGAGAATTATTTTATGGTTTTAATCATTTTATTCTCATTATACCATTACCAGGGAGACAATATCTTTACCAGGGTTACTATTCTTTATGAATAAAAATTAATTTGAATTATTTATGAAAATGACATTATAATTTGAAATATAAATTCCATTTTATCAAATTTAATCTCTGTAAGTGGAAAAAAATTCTTTTAAAATAATCCCACAAAATGAAATGGAAAATTGTTCTCAATAAAAATGCTTTTTTATGAATAAAAATGTTTTCATAAAAAAATTAAACATAATTTTAGTTTTAATGATACTAATTGGATTTTTTAAATACAATTTTTACATATTTTCCATGCATCTCTAGTATACCACATTTATAGTGTACTACACACCATTTGATCTATTTATTGGGTCATCCAACACATAAAAACATTTTGTATGCCTCGTGAGCTTATTTTGTATCCCTAAAAACTTTCATACTCACGATATCATTTATATTTAATCATATCATACAATAATCATTGAGGAATATCGGTTATGGATAAATCAATGTTATACTTTGAATGTTTAATTATTACTACACTTTAAAAAAAATTATATTTAAGTATACATATATGAATCCAATATGAAATAATTATAAAATAGAGATTTCATTTTATATTGTACATTTTTTATCCTTTAAAATCATTTTATGAATATTTAACAAAACCCAAAATAAGAACCTATATGGCCTATCATATTTTATAGACTTAAAAATTATCCTAATGTTTTTCAATTTAATGGTTTCCATTAATTTACTATATCTATATATAATTCCCCTGCCCCCACATCTCTATGTCGTCACATAATAAAACCATTCCACTAAATCCTTTAGTATTTAAAATATATGAATAAAGGAAAACTTGAATAATAGTGAGATTTTGGATTCAAATTCCTAATGTTAAACTAATTAAACTTATTTAAACTTATTTACCCCAAAATATCTAATTTTAGTACGTCAACCATTGTTTCTTATATATAACTCTTTTTAAGTATAATAGAATCACCCTTGAATCAATTTCAATTTAATATTTCCTTGAAATATATAAGTAAATAATGTAATTATTTACATTATTACATAATATTACATCCTAAAATCCTTAAGTATATTTTTAATATCATTATTATGGTAACTAAATATAAATATTTTCATTTTCCTATAGCATTATTCAACAAAACTATTATGCCATATTAAGTGAAATTCCATTTTTATATTGACTATAAAAAACCTTTAGGAAATATTGACATTCACTTTATCATGATAACTAAATTTAACATTTAATATTTCTATATTAGTTCATATTTTCTAAACTCATAGGATATTAACAAAAAATAAATTTAATATTTTACTAGTATAACCCTTTATTTGTGAAATTTGAACTTCTCTAAGTTTAAACATTCTCATTCCAGCATCTTAGGCATTATATTCTCTTCATAATATCATACTAAGATACACAAACTACATTATGTAAAAAATAACTATTTTTTCATTATTAGTAATATTTAACAAATAAATTTTTTTTTCTATTCCATGTATGTTATTTAACGAGTTCAGGGAACATTACACTGACAATTATATTATTTATCAAAATATCTCACTAATTAGTAGGAATAGTTTCCTCCTTATTTTAACAAACATCGTGATAAAAAATTTATGATGGATTAATATTTTTGTCCTTATATTATTTTAAAACATGTTCTAGAATCCATTGAATCATAAACCATGTGTATAACATTAATGGTCTCATTTTTTCCCAACACTTTGTTATTGAACATCTTCTTTTAACAAATAAGATAAACGAGATAAATATACACATCCATTTATTAGATCCATTTGATACACCTTTTCATTCATATATTTTATTTATTAAAACTTTGTTTCATCACATGAATAAAAACTATAAGATTTAATAATTCATCAATTGAATCTGAACTCTTGTATATTTATAACAATTGTAAAGTTTGAATTCAGTATCACATACCCTTTAAAATAAAATAATTTATTTCTATAACACTTACAACTATCATAGAAATTAAAGTTGTCTAAAACCCCATTATGTATCTCAGATAGTTCAATCCAATGGAATCACTACTCATTTATTCCAAATTCCACTGTTGTGTTTTCAATAACCATATTGGCCACTTAAAGAGGCCTCAACAGTCTCCACAACAATAATTCCAACATTTGGTTTAATCTTTTACTCACATATACTATTTACATAATATTAAGACTTAGGCATTATATACCAACTTCATCAATTCTCAAAACATGAGAATTTTGGGAAATTTTTCTTAAACTAATTTATATTACTTGAACTTTTCCATAAATCACAATATAAAAGATTCATTAACTAGAAACAATTTTATAAGAAAACATTAGTCTCCCTGAATCATTAGATACTCAGTCATATTGAGTATCATTAAACTTACCCAGTCGTATTGAGTATATGCGACTATAATTACTTTATTAATTTTTCATATAATGAATTTGAAAGAATAATTGAATCATTTTATTATTTTATAGGCCTCTAAATTCACCTATTTAAGAACTTATCCACCTTATTTCTCAAGAAGGTTCTTATATAACACTTATAGTTGAGAAATTTTCTTAACTTAATAGTTCAATGAATTAATAATATTAATCTACTTATTACTTTTTTATTGATCTAAATTGAATATATTATGATGATTAAATTGTTGTTTTTCTAAAAAATAATCTTTTATTATATTTTTATCACATTTTATTACAATTTAGTAATGTCTTTTATTAAAATGGGCTCCTATTAAAATAGTGAATCATTTTTAAAAACATTATATCTATTAGTGGACTAAGATCCATAATTCATGAAGAGATTAATTAACTATTCATCTCACACACATAACTATTTAGGTAGTGTATAATATCAATCATATCATATATGAGTCTTGTATATTTGATAAGAAAACTCTTTTTCCAATCCATGGTATGGATAAAACTTTTTATTTTCTTCTAGTATCCTAACTCTTAAGGTTTCTTATATAAGTTTGATACAAATTAAATTCACATTATAGTCTTACTTCGGATATTCCATGGGAACCCATATTTATCATTAATCTACATAGTTGTATAATTCAAGGACACACATTACATTCTTTCCGTATAAATGATAATCTAGTGGAATATAGCTATAGAATTAGCCTAACTAGTTGGAGGATTGAGATCTAAAAAATTGTTTCTTTGAATAGAATATTACACATAGTATTTTGAATGGGATTTTAATCTCTTAATATTATTTCATGATATTAATTTATGTCTGTGGGATTCTAATAGTTTAGATTTAGAATCACATTCCTTCAACCAAAAAACTTTGTTTAAACCCTATTGATTTCCAACCGCTTATACTACCTATAGTTTATACTAATATTCAAAGAATATAATCTGAACATAATCACACATATCCAAATTTATCACATGTAAAAGGTGAATTTAATATTCATATAAATATTTGGAATTATATGTGATTTATAATTATACATGAGTTTTCTCAGATCTATAGATAGCCAATATCCCATTTAAAAAACAATATATAGGCCTCCAGTCAGGTGAGAAGTCTAACATAAAGTCCCAGTTACCTATGATATATTACCCAATAGATAATAAAATTCATCATAATTATAACACATAGTATGTATAATCTATATTCTATAAATAAATACAAAATAATACCTTTAACTATAATATGAGGTCATGGTAGAAAAAAACTAAATCTTTTGTATTTGTACATAGCATGTAATGCATGGATTCAAAATTTTATAAGTAGTAGGTTAACCACATATAATAAAGAATATACATATCCCCAATATATAAAAAATGTATTTCCATAGATTATTGCAAAGAGGAAAACATTTAAATAAATGAGTAATTCATAAATTTAAACATGGGATAATCATTTATGAATAAAAAAACAAAAACCCTTGAACCTAATTAAATGGGGTTATCTACAAGGCTAAAACATTAAAAATTATCTCTATTGAATACCATGTTTCCATTTAAACTATTTGGAACAAGATCATCCTGAATGGTTTTCATAGTGGTGAGTTTAGGCATACCTCTAGTTCTTTTAATAAGTGAATTTTTTATTAAGGTTATCCTATTAATTAATGAATCTCTGTGTTTTCTTCTAACATGTTTAAACCATATTAATGTAGTCTCAATTATATTATCTTCAATTAATTCTACTCCAATCTTCTCTCTATTACATTCATTTTATATTTTATCCATCTAATTATATCAACATGTCCATCTTAAAATTTTCATTTCTTCTACCTTTATTTTTACATCAAGTTCTTCCCTAAAATTAAAACACTCACTACCATTTAAAATAGTTGGAATAATAATAGTCTTATAAAATTTATCGTTAAATATAAATGTAATTTTACAAACAAAAAGTACCCCAAAACCCATTCTCTATTCTACCCATCCAGTTTGAATCCTATGAGTGACATCTATATTAATATATTAGTAAAATTTTATAAATTAGCCAAAATATAGAAAAATAATAATATTTTGAAATTCATGGCCTCTCTATATAAAATCCATAATGTTACTAGAAAAACCTGAGATAAAACTACACTCTATATATTCTAACTTATTCTAATTAAGGAAAAACCTTTTGATTATAAATTTATTTTCCTAACATAAAACATTAAATATATTTGAATTTTTCAATGAAAACTAAATCACTTAAAAAAATAATAAAAAAGTTAGGCATCATGTATTGAATATTCTTTGTAAGTTTATTTATGTACCAAAAAAGTAAAGGCATAAAGATGAACCTTAATTGTAGTCATTTATATATAGTTCAAAAAAAATGATAGTTATAAAAATGTTATAATTTTAACTTATTCATCATGGAAATTCTATTACATGAATATAAACTCTTTATATCTATTTAATAATTTGAATTTTCATATTAATAATTATATAAACTTGTAATTTATATATATATATAAATATATAAATAATTTTAATATTTATAATCATTTTATAACCAAATCTCTATTATTTAAACTATTTTCATAATCTAAATATCACACAATTAATATTAATTTAACCTTGATAAAATAAATCATAGAAAATATTTTCACGAGTTTTAAATAAATTCGCAAAACAATGATTTAAATTGAATAATAAAAATTAGTAAAGTATGATAAATTCATAATTTAAAGATAACCATGTTATATTTTTTCTTATTTTTTAATTTATAAACACTTAATAAATTATACAATGTGACAAATAAACAATAAATTTATTTATATTTCAAATATCATTCTACAAAATTTGTTAAAATGAAAGACAAATATTAAAAATTAATTTTAGGGAATATTTAAGGATAATTTGTTCATTAAAATTAATTTAATAAATTTTAAAATTTTTATAATTAATTAATTTATAAACCATTTAAAAATTAATAAAACTCTCCAAAATCCATTTTATAATTATTTATAATTAATTTTTAAATAATTAAATATAATTCATAATTTAATTTTAAAACAAAAAAGTTTTTCTTATTCAATCGTATTATATGATTGAGACAGAATTATATACCATGATTGATAAGTTTCTGAATAATTTTGTATCAATCATTCTTTGTGATTGATAATCAATTATTTAAATACTATTGATTGTGGCATACATTAAGCTATATTTTATGACTGAAATTTACATCATCACCTATAACATCGGATATCGTACTTTATGATATACTGAGATATCTTTCTTATGGAATGGTTCATAGTTTTTTAAAACTCCACACAAGAATTCAATATATTAAGATATGAGTGAGTCATAGGCTAATATCAGTGTGAATATGCGAGTTTAAACCATGTCACGGATTATGAAATCTAATATCATATGCCATAATACAAATACCACAAAATAATATTATATCTTATATTTTATGACTACCTTAAAACATGCAATATGATATTGATAATATTCATTTCAATTATGATTTCAAAAACCTAAATACATGGTAATATTTTCTCCCAGTATAAATAATATAATAAATCAGATAACACTTATTAGAACTACCAAATAGGTTAAAATCTCAAACCTATGATCTCCATTATTATAAATATGAAATATTTTTAAACTGATGTGAAGAATATATGAAACCAGTGTGTTACATTACTCTTAACCTCCATTATTTCATTCATATTTTATAAAAGATGTTGATTAGAAAAGAGAAATCAAATGATCCTTCAATTTATGGTGAATTTATGATTTATGCTTGGAACATTTTTCATAAAGTTGACAATCCTTCAACCTCAATAATATGTTAACACCTCAATGTACAGAAGTGGAAGAAGAAAATAGATTTGGTAATTAGGGAGTTTCATCCATGGGTTAGAACATACATCACACTCACTACCATCATATGACAATGGTCTTTATAAATCATCAAAGACACTCCTTAAGGTTTGATACATTTACACTTGTGTTATAACGCATGAGTAAATGATTCATCCAACCCATGAATTACCTGAATGAATATTTAAAACACTTTTTCATCATTTCTCTTCTAATAGACAACTAATGATAAAAAAATTTGGAATAATAATGGTTGACCACCTATATAATCAAAAAAATGGCATGTTTTTATGATATATGATATTAGCATTCATAATCAATGACTGCATAGGAAATGAAATCATACTTCATGCCAACTGTTTCATTCTGTTATGATTATCCCAATCATAGAATATAATTCAGTAGTTAGTGGTATTAAATCACATTTCATACCCATTTATGATATACTTTATATCATACAAAAATAAACCCATAATTCACATATAACATAGTTTTCATGTAAGTCATATGTTATGAATATTTATATAATACCACATGATATAGATTATATATATCATATATATATATATACTTTAAAAAAATCCATATCTAGGTCAAATAAATAGTTCGTGGTGGACTATAATACTCTTTGATGAAGATTAATTAGAGATAACACAAATTCATACTTTTGAGGTTAATTCGCATAATATATGTAGCCATCATGAAAAGGTGGAGATTGACTTTATTATTAAAAGGAAATATTTTATATTATTAAAATTTATTTAAGTGTAATGAACTTGACTGTGTTAACTTGAAAATTCTCCCGAGATGGTCCACTACATGGGGACCTAAAAAAAAGAAAGTCAATTCAAATTCATACCTAAACAAGAATATGTTACTATATAGAAGAAAATAATACAAATCAATGATACAAACAAAGTCTAGTGAAATAATCCAAACCTAAAAAAAGACTACACTAAAAATTCCCCATTTGACCATTCATCGCAGCCAAACCATCCTTCTATGAAGGAATGAACAATAATAGAAATAGGTATGTTACAAGATTTCCTTCGCATTTACTCAATTTATAAAAAATCACATCAATAATCTCCCAAAGGAAAAATTACGTTGTGATACCGAATCCCATTAGTATTTCACCAAATAATATATAAAAACTATAATATAAATAATTAATTAGATTTATATTTAAAACAAATCCATTTTATAATTGTTTTTTATAAGATAAAACCATTTTGTAAATCATCCCTTTGTTTTCATAAATCATACCATATTCACCAAATCTAGGAATATATCATGTATAAAAGAAATTGGGTATACATTGATAAAACCAAAAATTATTAAAAATAAAAAAATTTCATTCAAAAATCCATTTGAATTTAAAATTACATAAATAAATTCATGAATTATCGGCCTTGTATTAAGGAACTTTCTACAAGAACGGATGAAAAATTGTAGCCTTCGAAAAAAAGATTGGAAATAAGAATATCAACCTATGAAAGACAAGGAATGAGTAAAGATACAATGGATTTATATAAAACACATATCGATCATAATCCAATCCTCAAATTCTTCCAACATCGCTACCCTGGACAATGGAAATTAAGAGAGAGAGAGAGAGATAGACCAAATACCCGAGGGAAACGACAGACCAGTGTAGGAGGTCTAACACCGAATGTGGTATTCCCAAAAAAAGAAAAACCACCAAAAATTCAACGGAATTAATCCTTGTCTTCTATAAGGAGGCATGAACAAATAATGGGAGGGTATTTATACACATAGAATAATAAAAATTAATAGACATGAAGAATTCATCACATGAATTCTTTAGTCACAACATGAAGTCTATGAGTTTTGTGTATACACATAATGGATTCATTATATTTTAAATTACCCTCATTATAAATTTTTACATTGTAAACACGTTTTATAGATTACAATTTTTCATTCTCTAAATCATTTTTGTGGCTTCTTGCCAACACCAATTCAAGCTGTCTTCTGAACTAAGAGCTCTTCCCAGTGAAAGATTCATATCATGAATCAAATTCATGGAATGAATATGTCCTGCAAGTAGTGTCCAACCAAGGTATTAAAAAACTCTTAGAACAAAAATAAATCCCTTTGAACCCAAAAATTATGCACTTAAAATTAAAATAGATGTAACATTTCACCTGATATGTTACAATTCTCCCCACAATAAAATATTTATATCCCTATAAGGACCAAAAAATCCTAGAATCAAAAACAGAGAGGGTCACTACAAAATTAGAAAAAATTCATGCTCTTGTTTATTGTGGCTATGACATCCACACTACCACGGTACGCAAAACATGGAGTTGTTTTACTATTTTGTACCGTCTCTTGGGAATCCAATATATGAACTGGTTGTCAAACCTGGTGGGGTTAGGCTCAAGATTAACATCTCCCCATTCAATCATATTAGAAAGATATAGTTGATAATACCTAAAATAAAAAACATGAAATACATTGTGAATTACGTTAAAATTAAATTGTTAGTCCAAATGATATTCTAATTCTCCAAGATTATCTATAGTCTGAAAGGGTACCAAAACCCTCAGTGCGAAGTTACCATGCATACTCAGTTGATAGTGTCCAAAGAGATGATATGTCGGAATAAAAACTTAATAACCATCCTAAAAAATTAATTGACAATGAAAATAATCCTCATATGATTTCTTATGACTCTATTCAATGACCAATCTCTTCCAGATCAACTACATGTTTTTTATAATCTCAAGAACATAGCCTAGTCCAAACAAGGACCACCCACATCTTTTCCCTATATAAGGTAGATCTACATGGAATCGCCTAAAATTCAATAATGATATCCATCTTGATCAAGGAGCGAAATAAATTTTTATAGGAAAAATCAAATATATATTGAATACTCTACCAAATACCACCAAAATTAATCATGAACACCCTTTCAATATCCTCAAGAACTAGGATATCTATATTTATCATTCATTCCATCCGTAAATGATATTTTTCTAACCAATTTCTACTGGGAACCCATCACCTCTTAAAAATATTTATAATACCTTGATTTAAACTACATTCCCCTATCATAAAAATCATAAATGGAACCCCAAGAAGTTTCAAAACCTCTCATAAATAAAACACTATAAACTATTCCACCTTCCTTATATCCATGATGAGGAGTAAATGCACTGATTTCAGGATTTAGTCAATGATCACCCAAATGACATGTTTCCAACTATAATTTTTTCAGTAAATCAATGATGATGACAATAGAAATATCAACCCATTTCCATATTAGAATGGGAAAAGTTTTCAAAAAACCTCCATGTCTCTGGTGCTCCACCTTAATTATCTAACGTGTAATACCTAATAAAAATAACTATAATTTTTTATCTAATCCCCATCAACCAATACCAACATTTCAAGTTATGATATATCATGCTACTCACCATGTGTACTAACCAACTAGACTGGTGTGCATGGTCCATCAACTCCTACCCTAGACTAAATGGAATATCCAACCTATTAAGAATACACGAATCACCACCGGGAGATTGAGACCACTCACCTAAGGTCCATCAACTCCTAATTCATTGTTGAATTAGGTTTAATGAATTCCTAAAAAAAATTCCTGTAATAACCATCCAAATCCAAGAAACACTGAATTTAAAACACTTTTCTAGGTTGTTCCCAGGACATAATTTCATGTAACTTTTTAGGAAAAACTAAGACCCCCTACTAGGATATATCATATCACATTTTAAAGACATATAATTTCCATGTAAATTTTTTTCAATACATCGAAATTTTACGAGCCCATGAAAATTGATGGTGCGTGATTCTGAAACCCAGAGTGACCAGGATGAATTTCTGAACTTTTGTTCTTGTACGTTCAATAAATGTTTGAGCGGGTTTTTATAAAATTCACCCCGGTGCTTAGAATTTAAATCCAAGGACACCATTGAACTCATAGTTCTGGTATTCACTTAAGGGGACCTTCACCATGACCATAGTTAGTCAACGGTGGAAGTTAATTTTTGGGTTTTTCGGGGAATTAATGAAATAAAATAATCACATGTTTTATTTTATTTTACTTGTTATAACCACCAAGTTTTGGAAGTTTAGAAGTGGGGACCACTAGATCCTAACCTCCCATGAGAGGTTATGGTGGTGGGGACCACCCAAGGCCTAAATATGGCATCCCACCTTTTTATGACATAACTTTTCATTACATTTTACATACAGAGGTTCATTAAAGTCTAGTGTCTTGGATATCAGGGACAAAAAAATTGAAAACAATATAAAATATTCTTCTAATTCACTTGCATGGCTTCATCATAAGTTCATCCTTAGTAAAATTATGGCATCTCTTAACCTGGATACATACATTCAAAGGAAAGTTGAGCAGAAATCCCAGTAAGGTTAAGTAAGGGAATTAGTTTACTTGTGATATCAATACTAACTTGAATAAAACATAAATACAAGAGTAATGAAGTAATAGTCATATCATAATGAAAAAACAAGAATCATAACTTTTATATGTGGCTACAACATTTCATTTAGACTTTCATGAACATATCACCAAGGTCCATCCCAAGAAACACTGATTTTAAAACACTTTTCTAGGTTGTTCCAAGGACATCATTGTGTGTAACTTTTTAGGATAAACTAATAAACCCCACTACAATATAACATATCAAAATTTAAAAGACCCATAATTTCCATGTAATTTTTTTAAATACATGGAAATTTTACGAGTCCATAAAAATTGACGGTGCATGATTCTGAAGCCCGGAGTGCCCAGAATGAATTTCTAATCATTTGTTCGGGTAATTTTAGTAAATGTGGGACAGGGTTTTTATAATGTGTGAGGGGACCTTCCCCTCGACCACATTTTTTCAAGGGTGAATGTTAATTTTTGGGTTTTTTGTGGAATTAATGGAAAAAAATATTCACATGTTTTATTTTATTTTATTTGTTGTAACCACCAACTTGTGGAAGTTTAGAAGAGGGGACCACTAGAACCTAACCACCCATAAGAGGTTATGGTGGTGGGTATAACACGATCCTAACATCCCATGATAGGTTATGCGGGTGGGGAAAACCCAAGGACGAAATATGGCATCACGCCTTTTTATTACATACAGTTTCATTACATTTTGCATACAAAGAATCATTAAAGTCTTGTGTCCAGGAAATCAGGAACAAAAAAACATGAAAACAACATAAAAAACTCTTCTAATACACTTTTATGACTTCATAATAAGTTCATTGTATGTATAATTACAACATCTCTTAACATGGATACATACATTTAAATGAAAGGGTGAGCAGAAATCCCAATAAGGGTAAGTAAGGGGATCAGTTTACTTGTGATATCAATACTAACATGAATAAAACATAAAGAAAAGAGAAATTAAAGAATAGTCATATAATAATGAAAAAACACGAATCATAACTTGAATATGTGGTGAAAACATTTCATTTAGATATTCATGAACATATCACCAATGTCCATCCCCAAGGTTTCATAAAAATTACCAAGGGTATTCACCATGGTATCATAAAACTTGTCATCTTTATAGATTAATTCGTCACCCAATGCATTGAAGTGCTATCAGTGTGAACCCTTAATATTTCTTTACTTTCATGTTCACCACATAGATCATAATCAAAAATTTCATAAATAACCCAAATAGAATCAAAGAAAAGGGTTTCATGTCAAAATCTAGATGTTTAAAAAGAGCTTAAATATAAGATCATTATGTCATTTATAACCCATTGAAAGGGAGTGAGGGTTATATGTTTGACAATTCCAGAATAAAATATATCAACTATATATATCAATGAAAACCCATAGAAACAATATTGGTATGGGTATTCACATAAATGAACAAGGTAATTTTTTTGAGAGAAAGTGATAGAAATTTTGAGATGAAATTTCTACTGCATAACGGCTATATAACATGGTTGTGGAAATAATTAAAAAGTAAGGGGATAGGGTCACCAACTCATAAATAGTTCATAATACAATATGGGTACTGAATAAGATCATGGTATTGATATTTTAATGACATACCACATGAAAATGAAACATGAAATAAAAGAGTAGATATGATTTCTTTTACAAGAAATTCAGTAGCCTTACTTCATCACCTAAAAATTCCAAAAACAAATTGATGATAGCGGAAAGGTTATCTCAAAAACAAGACATGAAATTGAAATTAATGACAAAATATAATAACATACCCTCAACATATGATGATGGAAACTAGAAGTCACAAAATAAATAATTTAATGACTTAAAAGAGGAGGGTGGAAGATTCCCTTACCTTGAAGAGTATGATCGAAATCAGGAAGGTCGAGATTTTGGGAGTCTTGAGGGAACCATTATAGGACTTATATGGATTTAAAGATACCATAACATAGTTGGTAAGCATTTTTAAATGAAATTAATGAGTGGATGTCTTGGTATTTATAGGAGAAGTGAGGGGACAAGTCATTAATGGTCAAGTGACCCCTCATCGGTGGTATTGGAAGAACCATGGGATTTCCCAATGTATTTGCTCATGGTATAGGCCACATGAGACACCTCACCCCTTATTTTACTATTCATAAGTCTACCATAAGTATTACTTAATTGATACATCCATAATTATGTCATTAAACACCCGAAACTAAAAACGGTATTTTCACTATTCACTGGAAAATCAACTTTTTCAGAAAAATCCCTAAAATTCACCTTAACATAATATTTATATATTGAATTCCAAAATTTATTCCATTTTATAAAAATGATTTTATAAATATTATTTAGTTAATTTATAAAAACACTATTCACCCGAAAAAACAAATACCTGACTAATAATTTTTGAGACAGTTATTTACCTATTTTATTGAATGGAATTAATTAATCAAGGTTCCTAAATTAGATCGATAATTTATTAAGTGAGTTTACTAAATCCATTTCCTCACATTACTAATCATAAGAATAAAACCACTCTTCATAATTTATTATTCACAAAAAATTAATTTGATCTTATTAGACTCTAAATTACATACAGAACACAACTGTAGAAGACCATTTTTTTAAAATCTTTACACATTTTAAATTATTTAATGTTTACATAAATATTTAAAAATAAAAAATTTCTAAATTTTACCAATAATGTGCATTGTATAATGATCCAGACATTTGAAAATTCACAAACATCACCATAAGAATAAATCAAAATTTTTATTTACCTCAAAGGATTACACAAGGCAGTAATGGTCTCGTTACATAGCTCCTTATAACACCAGAATAGGACCTAAGTGTAAGGTGTGCTAAGGTGATAGAATCTAGGGGTGGGTCGGCCAACATTTCTTGAGTGGTGATTTCTATAAGCTTGAGCTTCTCCCAAGGGCGATTCTATTCCAGCTTCACATGATGAATTTCGGCTTGGGTTTGGTCTAGTGAAAATCCAAGTGGTGCTACCATCTTCACAAGTTCCGTTATATGTGCATCGATCGGCCCGAGACTACTAGATGCGGCTATCTAATCTTCTTCCTGTATTAAACAGGATCACTTGTATTTATAGAAAATAATTGTAACATTTAGTTTCTAATGGTCATATTGACCAATGGTCATATAACAATCGAAACCCAAAGGATTGTTTTAATTATTCTCATTAAATGTAATAGTTTTATTGAGTATAAAATAACACAAAATTAGGAAACAAAAATTATTAAAAAGTTCGATTAGTTACATTCTTCCCCCCTGAAGAAATTTCGTCCCTGGTATTTTTAACTCGTACCCTTGGAGGAGAAAAGGTGTGGGTACTTCTACCTCATAGACTCCCCTAGTTCCCACGTGGCTTCTTTATATTTCTGGTACCTCCACAAAAACTTAAAAAGGTGGGTAGTCTTGTTTCCTAAAATCTTGTCTCTATGATCCAAGTTCTCCACTGGCTGCTCCTCATAAGAGAGGTTATGTTCCAGTTCTACCACCTCTGGGTTTAGTACATGTGAAGGGTCAAGTATGTACATCCTCAAGAGGGATATGTGGAAGATATCATGAACTTGTTCTAGATTTGGAGGATGTGGAAGTCGATAGGTCACTTCTCCCATGCGATCAAGGATTTCATATGGGCCAATGTACCTAGGGCTGAGCATCCCTTTCTTCCCAAACATCATGACTCACTTCCAAGGTGAAATTCGAAGAAATACCTTATCACCGACATCAAAATACAATTCCCTTCGACGGTTGACATCATAGCCCTTTTGCAGACTCGGAACAGCCTTAATGTGTTTTTGGATGGCATGGAATTTTTCTATCATCTATTACACAACATCAGGCCCAAGAAGCTTTCTCCCACCAGCTTCATCCTAACAATTATGAGTTCTACATAGATTTCCATATAGAGCTTCATAGGGTACTATTTGAATGCTGGAGTGGAATCTATTGTTGTAAGAGAACTCAACCAAAGGTAGATGTTGATACCATCTACCCTTAAATTCCATTGAGAATGTTCTCACCATGTCCTTGAGTGTTTGAATATTAATTTCATATTGGACATCAGTTTGCGGTGATAGGTCGTACTGAAATTCAATTCAGTGCTCAGAACATGTTGAAGACTTCTCTAGAATTTTGATGTGAACCTTGGATCATGATCAGATGCGACAGAAAGTGAAACTCTTTGCAACCTTACCACTTCATTCACATATATCCTGGAAAGTTAATCAGGGGATAAATCTTTTCGAATGAAGATAAAATGGGAAGTCTTGGTGAGATGGTCTACAATAACCCATATCGCATTTTTTCCTTTGGTTTTTCTTGGAAGACTAGTGATGAATTCCATAGATAAATTGTCCCACTTCCAGGATGGTATGGGTAGTGGTTGCAACACCCCTTTAAGAAGTTGTCTCTCTTCCATCACATGCAGACAGACTAGGAACCTTGTAGTGTAGTTAGAAATCTCTCTTTTCATATTATCCCTCCAAAAATGATCACGTTTCTCCCTATACATTTTTGTTCTTCCAGGATGTATAGAGAATGTAGATCTATGAGCTTCATCCTTCAGCTCCTACTTTATTTCAGGAATAGATGGAAGACATAGTCTTGTACGAAATTTCAGTAGACTTTCATGATCAGTATTGAACTCGGGGAACTTCCCATCCTTGATAGCTTCAAAATTATTCTATAAAAAATGATCTTCATTTTGAGATTTCTTGATCATCTCTAGTAATGACGGTTGAGAAATCATTTGGGTTAGGGTTTGTGATATCCCTTCCATTATAATTCCCATGTCTAGCATTACTAGTTCATTGATCTAATGATCTTTTTGAATCCTCATCATAGATAGAACAACTGGTTCATTCCTACTTAATGCATCAGCATATTTGTTTTCTCTTCCGGGATGATAATTAATTGAACAATCATAGTTTTTAATAATCCAACCATCTCATTTGTCTCATGTTCAACTACATTTTTTCGAAAATATACTTTAAACATTGATGGTCTGTGTATATATCACCTTTCTCCCCATAAAGATAGTGCCTCCATATCTTCAGAGAAAAAATGACCATATCCAGCTCCAAATCATGCGTATGATAGTTCTGCACATGAGTCTTCAACTGTCGAGATACATAAGCAATGACTTTTTAATTTTTCATGAGGACTAACCCAATCCCTTTTAGAGATTCATCACTAAAAATAATGAATCCTTCTTCACTTGAGGGCAGAGTTAACAAAGGTGCAGTAACCAATCTCTTCTTCATCTATTGGAAACATTCCTCACACTATTTTGTCCATAAGAACTTGACCTTTATTCTAGTTAACTTGGTTAATGGATTATAATGTCGTGAAAAGATATTCACAAAACTCTTATAATGTCCTACTAATCCATGGAAACATCGAATCTCAGTTATTTTTGTAGGTTGAGGCCACTCCTCTACCACTTTTTTCTTTGTAGGGTCAACTATTATTCCTTCATTGGTTACAATATTCCCTAAGAAGGCAACTTATTGTAACAAAAATTCACATTTAATGAACATCCCAAAAAACCCTATCCTTCTATAGTGTTTGTAGAATATCCCTTATATGATCCTAAAGCTCCTAGCACTTTTGGAAAATATTTGAATATCATCAATAAAAACTACCACAAATTTATCAAGGTAGTCCTTAAAGAATCTATTCATCAAATATATAAAAATAACAGGTGCATTTATCTGTCTAAAGGGAGTAACAAAAAAATCGTAATGCCTATATCTTGATTAGAAGGCAGTTTTTTGGAATATCTTCATTCCTCACCCTCAATATATGATAACCAGATAGAAGATAAATCTTAAAGAATAATTGAGCCCCACGAAGTTGGTAGTCATCAATTCTTGGAAGAGGGTATTTGTTCATTTCTGTGATCCCATTCAATTCTCTATAATTAATGCATAGCCACATCGATCCATCCTTATTCATTACAAAGAGAACAGGTGCTCACAATGGAGACACATTTTGTCGGATAAACCCCTTCTCTAAAATATCGTGGAGCTATTTTTTCAATTCCTAAAGCCCTACAGTTTCCATCCTATACAGGGTCATTTATATTGGATGAGATCCAGGTACGATATCAATAGAGAACTCTACCTCTCTTTTAGGGGAAGGTCCAGACAATTCCTCAAGAAATAAATCATCATATTCGTGGACTATGGGGACACTTTCTATCCTTAAACTCTCATCTCCTTCTCCTTCTTCACTAATATACTCCATAAATTAGTATGTAGGGGGTTATTTTATAAAATTTTAGGGTTGATATATCTCTCATTGGAAGATAAAACAGGGATTTCCATTCAAGACTACTGATATTACTTGTATCTGCAATTGATCCTAGCATTATACTTTGAGAGCCAGTCCATCCCTAGTATAATGTCGAATTCCAGCATAGGAATGACTACTAGATTTGCGATAAGATTGTGATCACTAAAGTAAATAATAGAGTTTCTAAAAATTGATGATGATTGGATAGTCCCTCTAGGATTCTTGACTGATAACTCTGCTTTTAGAAAATCAGTGGTTGATTCTATATTCTTTGCAAACTTGGAGGAAATAAAGGAATGCAGAGAATCAGAATCAAACAATGTATTTGATAGCTTTGAGAAGACAACAAGAATACCTGCTACTACATCATTAAGAGCTTCAACTTCAACTGTCATGATAGGAAAATCATTTCCTTGATCCATTAGCATTTTTTGATGCTTATGGTGGTTCCCCTCCACTACCCTCGGATTTGGACAGTGATTGGAAAAGTTCCCATGTTGTCCATTATTGAAGCACTGGACATCAAGTAGGGCTGATACCATCATCCCCTTGTCATTTGTGTTTGGATGTTGAGGTTTCACCTCACTATGACAATTCCTCGCAATGTGGCCATCTCTACCACACTTGTAGCACTTCTCGCTCCCGAGTAAGTAGTTCCCCGAATGCTTCTTCCAAAATTTATTACATGTGGGAAGTTGTACTGCCTTGCCTCCTCTTCCATGATCAAAGATCCTCCCTATGCTTGGATCCAAATATCTCTTCTTGTCATTTGATTTATTAGACCACTGCATCTCACCAAACACTATCTCTAATTTCATCGCTCTATGCATGACCTCCTCGTAGCTATCATAGTCTTGGTTGGCTAGATTCATTGGTAGATGAGGTCTCTATCCACCAAAGAATATATCAACCTTTCCATTTGGATCCATGACAAAGATAGAGGTATATCATGATATCCTAGTGAATTTTATCTCGTATCTTCACACAGATTCATTCTCCTTTTGCTTCATCTTGAGAAAATCCTTCTCCATTCTCGTTCTCATTAAGCAAGGGAAAATCATACAAAAAATATCCATCTAAACTCTTCCCACTCCATAGCTTCAACTTCTACTCTTTGCCTAGTGTTTTTGATCATTTCCCACTACTGTTCAGATTCTTCTTCTAAGACATAGATAGCCAGAGTGACCTTCTCTTGCTCTGAACAACGAAGCACAGAAAAGATCTTCTCAATGGAGAAGATCCACTGCTCAGCAATCAATGGATCAGTTGATCCATTGAAGGTTGGTGGTCATTGACGCATAAAGGACTCAACATAATATTATTCTCTTCATGGTGATATCAGTATCTCATCTTGATTCAGGTTATTTTCCATAACTTGTGTCAATTGGTTCATCATTTCCATAAGTGTTTCCATTCCGACTTCAATCAGAGGGTCGTCAGAGCTTGGTCCATTATGGTCACCATTTGTACGGTTCCTCCTATTTCCTTCCATTTCTCTAAAAGAGTAAAACCTCAGTGAGAAATTATTTCATTTATAAATATTTTAACAATAAAATATTTTATGTCTTAAAACTTCATGCTTAAACAGTTACATTTCTCTATAATTCCTTCATAATGATTCATAAGAAGCTTGTTATTGACCAAACATATACCTCGGGAGTGTCGTTACTAAGAGTGCAGTAAGACCCGTTATCGTTCATCAGTTCCTGTTCGAATCTAGCTCAATGTTGTGATTTCGGGTTTTACCCCTATGTACATTTGTTCCAGAGCCGCCTCTACCTACTTGTATCCAGACAGGGATGTATTTGTTTGATAAACCACTTACTCAATACACATCAAAATATGAGGGATTTTTCCTATATTTAAATTTTCATGTAGGGGTATTCCTAAATTTTTCATAGCCTAATTTCCATAAATAACTAAACTATCCTTTGATACCAACTATGGCATACTGCCATTTTATTACCTAAATTTTCATTTCATTTTACATACAAGGAATATTTGAAGTCCAGTGTTTTAGAAATCAGGAACAATAAAACTTTAAAACAACATAAAACATTATTTTAATCCACTTTTAAGGATTCACCATAAGTTCATCTTAAATATAATTACATCATCTCATAACCTAGAGACGTACATTCAATGGAAAGGGTGAGCAGAAAGCCTAGTAAGGGTAAGCAAGGGAATCAGTTTACTTGTGATATCAATACTAACTTGAAATAAACATAAAGAAAAGATCAATGAAACAATATGCATATTATAATGAAAATAACATGAATCATAACTTAAATATTTGGCTACAACATTTTATTTATACATTCATTAACATATCACCAGGGTCCATCCCCAAGGTGTCATCAAAATTACTAAGGTTATTCACCAAGGTATCGTAATACTTGTCATCCATATAGATAAATTCATTACCCAATGAATTGGAGTGCTATCAGGCTAGACCCTTAATATTTCTTTAGATTAATGTGATCCACATATATCACAATAAAAAATTTCATAAATAACCCAAATAGAATCAATGAAACGGTTTTCCTGTCAAAATCATGACGTTTAAAAAGAGATTAAAAATAAGATGATTATGTCATTTATAACCCATGGAAAGGGACTGAGGGTTATATGTATGTAAATTAGAGAATCAATTATATCATATTTATATATCTATGAACACACATAGAAAGAAAATAGGTCTGGGAGTTCACATTAATGAACAAGGTAATTTTTCTGTGAGAAAGAGAGAGATATTTTGAGATGAAATTTCTGCAGCATAACAGCTATATAAGATGGTTTTAGAAAACATTAAAAAGAGAAGAGACAGGGTTAAACCAATCATAAATAATTAATAATAAAATATGTGTACCAAATAATATCATGGTATAAGTATTTGAATGACATACCATGTGAAAAGGAAAAATGAAAGAAAGGAGAAGATGCGATATATTTTACTATAATTTCGACAGCCTAACGGCATCACATAAAAATTCAGAAAAAATATTAATGAGAGAAGAAAGGGTCTCTCAACAATTAGAAATGTAATAGAAAGTAATGAGAACATATAATAACATACCCTCAACATAAATAGATGGAAACAAGAAGACACAACATAAAGAAAGTCATTACTTAAAAGAGGAGGGTGGAAGATTCCCTTACCATGAAGAGTAACTTCGAAAGCATGATGGTCAGGACCTTGGGAGGCCTGAGGGAACCTTTGGAGGACTCCTTGGGAGGAATAGAGACCAGAACATCGTTGGGAAGGATTTGGAAATGAAATTAATGATGGAATGGCTTGGTATTTATAGGAGAAGTGAGGGGACAAGTCATTAATGGCCAAGGGACACCTCATCAGTGGAATTGGAAAAACCATGGGATTGACCTTGTTATTGGACACTTGGGACCCCTCATACCATATCATTCTATTCATAAGATGACCATAAATATTACATAACTATTAAATCCTTAATGATGTCATTAAACACCTGTAAATAAAAACTGTATTTTCACTATTCACTGAAAATTCATCTTTTTCAGAAAAATCCCCCAAAATCACCTTAACCATATATTGATGCTCTTAATTAAAAAATGAAATCCATTTAATAGAAGTATTATTCAATATATATTTAATTTAATTTTTTTTAAACAATATTCACCCGAAAAAACTAATACTTGACTAATAATTTCTGAGACAGTTATTTACATATTTTATTGAATCAGATTACTTAATCAAGGTGCCTAATCTATATCAATACTTTATTAAGTAAGTTTACATAATACATTTGGTCACATTACTAATCATAAGGGTAAAATAACTATTCATAATTTATTATTCACCAAAAATTAATTTGATTATATTAGTCTTTAAATTTCTTACTGAACACAACTGTAGAAGACCATTTTTTGAAAATCATAACACATTATTAATTATTTAAGGTTTACATATAAATTTTAAAATATCCTTTTTATAAAATTAATCAATAATATTCATACTATATTTATCCGGACATTTGAAAATTCACAAAATTCACCATAAGAAGAAATCATAATTTTTATTTATCTCAAAAGATTACACAAGGCTGTTATGGTCTTGTTATATATCCCTTCATAACACTAGAAAAGGACCTAAGTGTAAGGTGTGCTAAGGTGATATAATCTTAGGGCGACTCGACTAACATTGCCCGAGTGGTGATTTATACCAGCATGAACTTCCCTCAAAGGTGATTCCATTCTAGCATCACATGATGAAGTTCATCTTGGATTTGGTCCAGAGCAAAGCCCAGTGGTGATACCTCCTTCCCAAGTTCCGTCTGATGGGTTTTGATCGGCCCAAGGCTACTGCATGGGGCTATCGAATATTCTTTCTCTATTAAACAAGCTCATTTGTATTTATAGAAAATAATTGTAACATTTAGTTTCCAATGGACATATTGACCAACGGTCATATTGACCAACAATCATATTGACCAACAGTCATATTGACCAACGGACATATTGACCAACGGTCATATTGACCAACTGTCATATTGACCAACGGTCATATTGACCAATGGTCATATCACAGTTGATACCAACAGTCTCATTTTAATTATACTCATTAAATGAAATTGTTTTGTTGCGAATGAAATAAAATAAAACACCAAATTATGAAAAAAAAAATTGTTAAAAAGTTCGGGTTGTTACACTAAACCTCTTGAACTCCCCTCTTAATGAGGTTGAAACCTCTCAACTCCCACTTTAATGTGGAGGAGCCTCTTGAGAATCCTCCACATTAATTATGCCAACACACCACTTAATTATTCCTACCTATATAATTAATTAATCTAATTTTAAATTGTTCCAATAATTAAAATTGGGGAAACACTTTTTATTTTTGTGGGATTTTCTTTTGATAGCATTCGTTCACAATGGAGAGATAGCAGTTGGTGGGAGAAATCACTCCAACAAAGAATGCCAACGAGGAACTTCTTCCATGAAGAAATATGACTTCAACATCTTCCTTGGGAAACCCTTAAAGGAGGAACGTGACGAACTGACGCCCGATCCCAGAATTGGAGGTGTGAGGTGGATTAGACGATCATCGACAACTTCGCCTTCTTCCCATTTTGAAAACAAAGAATGCAGATTTATTCATTTGTGGGTTGGGAACAACCATTGGAGATGGATAGGATTTGACATTCAATATTCATGTTCTTGATGAGATTCTTGCTACCACTCTAACATGAAGGGTTCGAGAAAAACAATCATGGCATGACCCCTCCGTCATTTTTCTTGAATGGTGTAACCTTCGTGATGGAAGAAGATGACCTTAGTGATGGCAATCAGAACGGGATTTTGGGCACCGAGGAGGAATGAGAACAGTGGACGGAAACATCACCAACCCCGACAAAGGAGATGACACAACGGAGGCACCCCATGGCCACCGCTTCCACCCCGCGGCCTCCGTACCTACTGCGGCCGCTGCCTCTATCCATGTCCATATCGCCGCCTTACGGCCATGCCGCCATCCCCGGTCGAGCTGTCTCACGTCCAACCGTGGCCCTCCATGGCCACTCGCAGCCTGTAGGGCCGGACCCAGCAGGTCGGGTCACTTAGAGGGTTGGGCCGATCCCAATGGGCCGGGATGCACTGTGGGCCGTGCCAGACCCAACAGGTTATGTCGGGTCGGTCCTACCAGGTCGGACCGAACCCAGACACACTATGACCCAATTACATTCTTTTGGCCATAACATTGGCACCAGACATTCGTTTGATGAACCATCAGTGGCATTGGAAATCTTGGATTGAGATGGTCCTTTGGAGTATACCCCGTAGGAGGTTTGGATTATTATGTGAAACGGTTAGGTTGAATTGAACACAAATCTAACCAGGCCCCCGGGGCAAAAAGGCTAATAACTCACAGACTAGGTGTTTGATTGTCGTGCCATCTGTTGTGTTGAGAACCCTATGCAGTGTTAGACCATTGAGATTCTTCTTCTTGGGACATCAAGGAAGTCGGAGTGTCGACCAGTATCTTGTGGAGTGGATCCTTCTAGGAATGATTGAGATATGTGCAGGAACGTAGTAGTTGGATGAGACTTGATGACTGCTTACCGTTTCTACTCAGAGTGACTTGACTGGCCCAGTGGGGAGAACCTTGGTGACGCAGCAGACCCATGGTGTGGAGCACCTTGGTGATGCGGCAGACCCATGGTACTCGAAGGGTGGAGTACCTTAGCAGGCCACGAGGGGGAGCACCTTGGTGACGTTGAAGACCCATGGTGGGGAGCGTCGCTTTGTGACATTGCAGACCCAATGTACTCGACAGGAGGAGTACCTCAGTAGTCCAAGGTTAGTGGGAAGCGCATCTATGTAATGGGACAGGCCCACTATACTTGATAGAGGAGGATTTCCCCAGCAGCCGCGGTGTTCAGAATGCTACTTGGTACTACCCATAGAATAACTACTAGTGTGAGCTGAGTTGGTACCTATATGTTTCCTCATGATTGAGATGGATTATTTGATAACATAGGTATATGTATTGGAATATACCTAAGTATTGTTATTTTTTGTTTTCATACTTTATGAATTTTCCTTGGTAGATTTTGTGAGACCATGAGGGTCTCAGGGTCCCTACTGAGTATCGTTATAATCACCCTTCCATGGGCTATTCCCGCAACATGTTCTGTTGGGTGCAGATGAAAGACAACGCTAACTTAGGCTGAGAGTATGAGGACTAGAAAGTTCTAAGAGGTGGACCATGTAGCATGTCAGTACACAGAGGATACGGGTGGATGTGGAGTGCTGAGGAGGCGATCTGTACCTACCCTTCAAGTAAGAACCTGGAGGATGACCCAGTAGATGCCTTTCTTTTTCTTCAGTTCTGTTGTATTTATGTTTTCCTTGTAAATTCCATTTGGGCTTGTATTCTGGAACCATTTTACTTACTGTAATCACTCTATTTATAGCTCTGTTTACTTGAGTTTGTATCTTGTTTTGTGCTTGGTTATTTGTTTATAGGTTATAAATGCAATGCCATCCCAGTTCTAGGGAATTATGCCTTTGGTGCTAGTGTCCAACCTCTGGCCTATGGAAGGAGGACTTGTTGTAGTCACGACACGGGCCCCTGGGGATGGGTCGAGACAAATTGGTATCAAAGGAGAGTCAGTTCTACGGATGAACTAGGACTCTGATATTTTCTATGAAGTAATAGTGTTAAGGATAATGAGTGTATTTTTCAGTTAAGGGAGTCCAGGGTTGGTGCGGTGGCTGACGTATCAATACACCAGGACCCTGAATTCTAATTTCATACAAAGTGCACGAAAACACTGATTGCGTGGGTATTTTTAAAAGTTTTCATTGTGAACATTGGAGTCAGCTTACTAGGTATACGTTTTGACCATGTCCCACATATTTCTTTGTAGGATGCCACCACAAAGATATCCATCTAGGGTACTGAGAGTTGTATGCTCTGATAGTCATCTGAATAACGAGGCCTTGGAGTAGTGCCCTTTTCCAATAGAAGCACCAGCAGAGGTACTAACGGTACCATTCCCCGTTGGGAAAATGATGCCACAATCCCTAGTAGTATACTGTTCATGTCGCTTGAGCGTGTATCATGAGTTCCATCTCTACAGGCCACCTAGGATCAGGGGAGATATGGACCCACAGGCAGCTGAGTATTGGCTGGAGGCTGTGGTGAGAGTCTTCCGACTCGTAGGGGCACCAACCGATCTCATGGGGATCCTTGCCGCCACCAATCTATAGGTAGTAGTAGGCATATGGTTGAGATTTATGCTCCATGTTCATGATGAGTTGACACTTCTCTGGGAAAACTCTGAGTGCCTGTTTCAGGTAGAGTTTTTCCCAGTGACTCTTCGCGCAGTGCACATCAGGAACTAATTCATCTACAGCGTGATTATGGCTCAGTACTCAGAAAGTTTTACTAACCTCTCATGATAATCCACAGATATGGTGTGGGACCCATTCATCAGGGCCCGAACCTTTGATCATGGACTCAGGTGGGAGATCAGGGCTTCAATGATCTCACTTAGAATCCCGACACCGGTAGGGGTGTTAGACTGAGCCCTCTTGGTTGAGAGTTTCTTTCTGAGCAGTCACCAGTAGCGAGACCCACCACAAGTTATCACATAGTGGGGTATTCTATAACTGGATGTAGATAGATGTCGCAGAGTTCTAAGAGTACCATACCAATAGTTGGACAACCGCATGAATTTGGATCGTTTGTGTGGGGCACCCAAGGCGGAGCCAGTCATGCCAAGAGCGGGTAGTGTTTCACATGCATTGGGTAGGGTCACATGGCTCATGACTGTCCGACCCTCCATTCGGATGATCTGCAGATGGTTGAAGGATCTCCTAGGCAGAGATAGGGATTTGACCAAGGAGGTCCACAGGGAGTAGGCGGATATGGCAGTGGAGCTGGTCGTGCTGCTGGCGGTGGGTGACGTTTTGAGATGTTGCTTCCACCACCACCAGGATGTCCACCCCGACCGTAGAGAGCAGGTGGACAGGGGAGAGCTCAGCTTTAGGTAGCTAAGTCCTACGATCACGACGCTCCCAAGATGATTGAGGTATGATCTGTTTCTACTCCACCATAGCTGCAGTATGTATAGTCATATGTTCTAGTTATTCTTTTATTTCCACTACCCTCGTTCAATGCTCGGATATTCCAACGGAGCCTTTGGCTCGATCCTTACGTCTAGATACTCTTATGAGATTGGATTCGACGATTACACACTTCTTCCAAAAGTGTGATCTTTCTTTAGGAGGTGAGAGCTTCAGCTAAGATCTTCTAAAAGTGGCATCGAGGCCTTACGACGTCATCTTGGGCACGGAATGGTTATCTACAGTCCATACTCAGATAGATTGTATTAGGCACAAAGTGGAGTGTATCTGCAGGGATGGGACCAGGTTTACCTCCATCGGCGAGAAGGGAGCCTTTTAAGTGCTGGATTGACATTCCCAAAGGATGGTGCAACCAATAACTCATCAGTTGGATAGCCTTACCCTTGGAGCGGTTGACGTGGAGAGTATGAATTATCCAGTAGTGGTGGACTAGTATGCAGATATTTTCCCTGATGATGTTTCAGGTCTACCTCATCATAGAGAAGTGAACATTTACATTGACTTGTACCCCGGGATTGCCTCGATATCTACACCAGTGTATCTGATGGATCCCATGGATCTTCACGAGCTACGGGAATAGCTAGAGGACTTACAAGGGAAGGGATTCATCTGGACGAGTGTTTCTCCCTGGGTAGCCTTGATTTTGATGTCCAATAAGGTGGATGGGAGCTTGAGACTTTGTGTCGACTATAGGTAACTTAAATAGATGACCGTGAAGAATAAGTACCCACTCTAGAGGATTGACGATCTCTTTGATTATCTGAAGGGATAATAGTGGTTCTCGAAGATAGACATCAAATATGGCTATCACCAGCTCAATGT
Source organism: Viscum album (assembly GCA_963277665.1). Classification (NCBI taxonomy): domain Eukaryota; kingdom Viridiplantae; phylum Streptophyta; class Magnoliopsida; order Santalales; family Viscaceae; genus Viscum; species Viscum album. The sequence goes on along the minus strand of OY728165.1, from coordinate 1,159,410,909 downwards.
ACGAGATGAGGATGTGCAGAATATGGCCTTCAATTGTCGGTATGGACATTACGAGTCCTTGGTTGTGCCATTCGGTGTAAAAAATTATCCAGCATTGTCCATGGGACTCATCAACATGATCTTTCAGCCGTACCTTGATAGATTTTTAGTAGTCTTAATAGACGACATTATGATCTACTTGATTACTGAGGAGAAGCATGTCTATCATTTATAGGTAGTATTGGACACACTCAGAGAGAACCAGCTTTATGGTAAGCTCTCGAAGTACCAGTTTTGGATCTGATCCGAGAGGTTCACTTTCTGAGACATGTCATATCAGATTCTAGATTTGCAGTGGATATAATGAAGATTGAGGCAGTACTTTCTAGGGAGCCACACATTAGTGTGACAGAGGTACGAAGATTCATAGTTATGGCTGGTTACTACGGGAGGTTTGTTCTAAAATTATCCGGAGTTACAGCACTATTATCATCCTTGATGACGAAGCGGATACCCTTAATGTGGTCTAAGAGATGGCAGCAGATTTTTTAGGAGCTTAGGAATAGGCTGACTAGTGCCTCCATCTTGAGGCTTCTGAAGGGGGCGTAGGGTACATTGTCTACTGGGATGCATCAAGGACCAGGCTCAGATGTGTCCTGATGCAGGATTGAGCAGTGATCACATATGATTCTCGACAGCTGAGATAACACGAGCCGAACTACGCTGCCCATGTCTTGCAGTTAGGAGCAGTGGTCTTCGCCTTGAATATGTGGTGACATTACTCGATGGGAGAGCATTATACAGTGTACTCTGATCACAAGAGTATTAGGTATATCTTCTCTCATAAGGACCTGAACCAATGACAGTGATGTTATCTTGAGTTCCTCCAGGACTATGACTTCGAGAAAGACTATAGATCTAGGAAATGGAACATTGTAGTAGATGCACTCAACATGAGATCTGGTATATTAATGCTAGATGAGGTGACAAAGTAGTAGGATGCTTTGAAGATATCCTTTGTGGATCGGGATGGGGCATCTTTTATATAGTCTCTTATAGTCACTCCCCTACTTCTTCAGCATGTCAGGGAGGTGCAGCATGGGGACGCTGACTACGAGACGCGATGTGCTCAGATATCCACATGAGAGGAACCTGATGGATTTTCGAAAGGTGGGGAGCACATCATCCTCTTAAAATGACGTACCATTGTACCAGTGATACTTCAGTAGTAAGTGTTGAGAGATTTCCACACATCCCCTCTAATGGTACATCCAGGAGTGGAAAATATTTACCAAGACCTCTGATGACAACACTGGGGGCCAGGAATGAAGAAATCAGTAGTAGATTTTGTCTCTTAGTGCCTCACTTGTTAGCAAGTTAAGGTTGAGCATTAGGTACGAGTAGGCTTGGTTCAGCCTCTAATGTTCCAAGATTGGAAGTGGGATGGGATACCTATAGTCTTCATGATAGGACTTCTACGTACGTACTGGGGTCATGACTCAATTTGGATGATCATCGACCGACTCACCAAGTAGTCCCACATCCTACCGATCTGAGAGCATGGTTTAGTAGAGATCTTGGGATGACTCTATGTGAAAGAGATTGTGTTGATACATGGAGTAAAATAAATGATTTTATCTGATCATGATGCACGATTTACTTCCTGGCTATAGAAGGGGTTGCAGGAGGCTTTTGGGACATAGCTTTTTTTGAGCACCACCAACCATTCACAGACGGATGGTCAGACATAACAGACTATTCAGACCCTCGATGACAATTTCACACTTGTGTCCTTAACATCAATATCAGCAAGGAGGATCACTTTACTTTGGTGGAGTTCACATAAAACAAAAACTATCACTCCACCATTGGGATGACACCTTTAGAGGCATTGTACGGGAAACCTTACAGATCACCCTTGTGATGGACTGACCTAGTGGAGTCCGCACTTCTGGGACCAAAGATGGTACAAGATACCAATGGGAAGGGTCAGATCATCTAGGAGTGGATGAAGACTGCACAGAGCAAGCAGATGTCGTATACTGACAAGAGACGGAGACCTCTGGATTTCGAGTATGGCGACCATGTCTTTCTACAGGTCTTACCTCGATGAGGTTTGCAGAGATTTGGCCGAGGCGGCAAGTTATCTCTGAGGTTCATCGGACCATTTCAGGTCCTCAGTAGAGTTGGCGAGGTGGCTTACCTCTTTGATCTTCCACCTTAATTGCACTAGGTGCACGATGTTTTCCATGTATCCTTGCTGAGGAGATACGTGTATAACCCTTCCCACATCATCGATCATGGATAGATGGACATGGACGACAGGGTGACATTTGTGGAGGTTCCAATAGAGATTTTGGATCAACAGGAGTGGTTCATTTGTGGGCAGTTGATACCTCTGGTGTGCATTCTTTGGTAGCACAGGACCCTCCGGGAGAGAAAATGGGAGTGGGAGGCTCAGTTATGATCTCAGTACCCCCACTTGTTCCCTTAGTTTGAGTTAGGTATTATGTGGAGGAAGAGAACTGAGGTGGGGAGAATGTAAAGACCCAAAATTTCCATGTAAATTTTTATAAAATACATAAGAATTTTATGAGTCCACAAAAATTGACGGCATGTGATTCTGAGGCCCGGAGTTCCTATAATGAATTTCTGAACAATTTTTCGGTTACATTCAGTAAACGTGCGAGTGGGTTTTTCTAACATTTGAACTAGTTCTCAGAATTGAAATTTGAGGAAAACGTTGAACTCGTAGTGTTGATATTCACTTAAGGGGACCTTAACCTAGAACGCAGTTGGTCGAGGGTGAAAGTTAAATTTTGAGTTTTTCATGGAAATAATGAAATAAAATAATCACACATTTTATTTTATTTTATTTTTTGTAACCACACTCTTGTTGAAGTTGACAAGTTGGGACCACCAGACCCTATCCCGTCATGATAGGTTATGGTGATGGGGACCACCCAAGCCTAACCTACCATGAGAGGTTATGGTGATGGGGACCACCCGATGCCTAAACCTCTTGAACTCCCCTATTAATGAGGGAGAAACCTCTTGACTCCCTCTTTAATGTGGAGTAGACTCTTGAGCATCTTCCACATTAATTATGATAACACACAACTTAATTATGACAACCTATTTAATTAATTAATCCAATTTGAAATTGTGCCAAATATTAAAATTTGGGAAACACTTTTTATTTTGGCGGGCTTTTCTTTTGATAGCATTCACTGGAAAAGGATATAGATCTATTGGTGGGAGAAATCTCTTCAATGATGAATGCCAATGAGGAAATTCTTCCATGAAGAATGTCGACTTCGACTTCTCCTGTGGGACACCCTTAAAGTAGGAATGTCTTCGACTACAAGGAATCGACGCACGATCCTAGAATTAGAGGTTTGTGGTAGGCGTGACTAACGTCGATAAATTCACCTTCTTTCCTCCTTGTCGACAACAACAAATGATCTATTAGGGGTTTAATTTTTGAAGGATTATATTCCCATGTTATTTCCATGATTCTATATATGTTCAGATATATTATAATAATCCATAAACATCTCTAAAATAGGGTGAATTATCACACATGAAGATAGCATTGAAGATGGAGAGATAAATATAGAAAAGAAGAAGGGGGAGTCGTGGACATACTGATACACATCCAACGCACCTGAAAATGTTTTATTTAGATCTATAATGAGAAAGTTACATGGAATACTAGTACAAGGGGAGTAGAGATCTAATGTTGATTGGTGTGGGAGACATTATGGAAGAAATGTAGAAATAAAGGAAATAAGAATGGACGGGAAAAGTGGGAATTTCCTCCCATTTAATGAGTTGAATGGTTTTTCCACATAGTCTACCAAACTGTGTGACAACTGTGTAACTTCATTTGACTATGCGACACACCCCACATGGTTTGGTCACATATTTTGTTCTAGACATGAACCAATCATGTGGTTATACTTCTTAAGTGACACTAACCATTCGAGATAGGCATAGTTATTGGAAAACCATGTGCAACTCATGCGACCACCTATGTAGTTTTTTTAATACATCCTATATGGTTATGATCCTATACTTTCATGGATAAAAAAACTATGTGACACCCCTTTTAGGTCAACACAGTTTATTTTGAGGGGTCACATGGTTTAAATAAACTATACACCATCACTGTTTCTCTAATAAAATAATCATTCAGAGTCTGATGCTCCCAAACTCATATAAACTTCCAAGACACTTATCATGAATTAAAACTTGTCCAAAAAAATAAGTGTTACAAAACATTGAATTATATTTTGAGACTCAATTTAATATTTTTCCAATCAGCTAAATGAAAAGATCTTATTCACGTGGGATTTTGAACTGGTTCAAATCATGGGTTGCTATTGGAGACCTTTGGGGTCTGGGTGACTTATGTAATTAATCCTTAAATTATGTTATGAAATTGGTAGGTTGCATTAACTAAGGTAATTATGAATCCTATTGAAGTATATTGTTCACAAGGATTGAGTACACCCATGAGAATAATGTTACCCAAATAATAAAGTGAGCTCCTGGAAGGGATGTTTCCATATGGTCTAAGAGATCAAATGGAATATAGTCTCAAGGGAAGACCAAGGGAGAATAAAAACTTATTGGACTTGGTTATCTGATTGTAAAAATATATAATAGAATAAGTAACACTAGACTCTATTAGTGTGAGCCCATAATTTTTATTTCTTATTCCTTGTTTGATTTTGAGGCACATGTATTTATGCCTAAAAACCATTTTATTATATATGATGCTTCTTATACTCATTCCTATTCATATTCAATATTTTTTTTTGAGTTGAGAATATTAGTTCCATCTGGTTTCACTTCTTACTTATTGATCAATATTTATTCATATTTCTAAAATAATAAATTTTTTGATAAAAATTACATAATTATTTTAAAATAAATTCATTCAAGTTAAATTTTTTTCATAGTTAAGGTGTTTTAAATATTTTTTTCAAACAGGATTTAGTATTTTTCTTAGATAAATAGGTTATATAGATTCCTAGTGGTAACTTATTGGTCTTTTTTTCTATCACCTGAAATATTCCTTGTGGTATATTCAAACATTGTTTTGTAGAAGGTAGATAAGTGTTAATGGACCTTGGTGATTAGATGATCTTCTTGACTACAGATGTCCATCATTATTTTGGGATGGTATAGATGATTGTCCCACAAAGTTAGATCTTGTGGATTAGTTTTTGGGATTTTGGTTATTGGGATGTTATTCATTGGCCTATTTTGGTCTTGATCCATGTTTTGAGATTTATACTATGTTGATTATCGATATTATATGTATTCATTTTTTTAAATTTTTAAAAGTTTTTGTTTATAATATTTTTTATTCATTATCATGTATAATAATTTTGGATTATTATATCTATTGATACTAGTTATTTTATGAAACAATCATCTTATGTAAGGATGATTTATGTAATATTTTCAAGGGTGAAACCATTCTAAAATAGTTGACTGTAATTTCCTTATGCTTGATTTCAATCTATGGAGATCGAGAGCACACATTGGGATTTGTGGTGAGATATTTTAGGTGACATGTTGGGTCGACCCAGAATATTTTGTTAAAAACACATTACACAACTCACATATTTTGTTCCTAACTCAATTTATAATACTATAATAATTATACATATCCAATTGAATCTTAGGTATATGTAAATAAAACACTTTAGGGTAAATAATTAGAATCATATGAAATTAAAAAAATCAGAAGATTATGTTTGGAGAAATTGAAATAAAACCCCTAATTTTCTAAACAAGGCATAAACCTCCATGTCTTTGAGATGTATAACCTATATTCACCGTATCCAATGATACTTCGCTCAAGAGGTACTTATATCCCATTATAATTCTGAAATATAATATGTGTAAACTATAATTAACCTATTAATTTAATTTTATATCATTCTAAAATCAAAAGTTAATGTAACACCCCTATTTTTAGGTACTTTTCCTTTTTATTATGTATATTAAAGTAATACTGTAATTGGGATGAGTTTTTTGAGTTATTTAAAAGTTTTGGAGTGTTTTAGAATGGTTTTTAAGGGTTAATGGTTTGAGAAATGTTTGGCTAAACCATGAAACTTATCATAGAAACTGTGAAAGATATTCTAGAAGTCACCACACACATACAGAGTTGGCATATGATTTTTCTATACCATATAAATTCTAGGTGAAACTATGTGAGTGGAGACTATGGTAATAAACATGGTTGTGTCTGATTTATCAAATTTTAGTATCCAACCATGTGAGGTGATGATTATGATATAATTGCATATCCATGGTTTCCAAAACCATGTGAACTAACTATGGGACATTCTTAAAATTCTATATGAAAATTAGTGTTTAACATAGTTTTACACCTTGAACCACTCAATTTCGCATCTCCTATTAATATCTCAAAATCCTCTCTTCTCCTAGTGAAAATTTGAAAATACATTGGATTAAAAAGATGATTTTGATGAATCAAGGTTCGTTATATGTTTCGAATCAACTATTTGTCATCTTTCATTACTTTTATCTCTATATCTTCTCATATTATCTCTCACAGACATATAAATATAATCTTTTATAAATAGATATATGTCCTATTATGTTAATGAAATATTCTTTTTATCTATTGAAGTGAAGATGTTTTAAGGATAGATATATTGGTTTCTTATGTCTTTCTTAATTTTATTTCACTATTGTAAGGTAGGTGGATTCTCTTCAATAATAATTTTTCTAAAACATCAAGTATTGATGCTTAAATTACTCTCTCTTAATTTTTTTTAAAATATTCCTTAGTTTAATCACCTAAATATTTTGTAGGATTGTTGTTTTGTTCTTGGGATATGTTCCAAAGTGACCAATGGTAGATTCCATTAGGTTGAGACTTGATGATAGGATAAGTCTCTGATCATGTGTATAGAGAATATTATTGGGCATTCATGGGTGTGTGGGTTGTGGAATAATGATTCTATGTGAATAAGGTTTTGGTAAATTATTTAATTTCATTATTATGGTTTTATTTAATACTAAAACTGATTATTTTTTTTATAAATATCAATGTGAGTTAACATGTTCTAAATTATAGTTTCATGGGTTGGGAATTATTTGGGGATTACCTACTGATTTTTTTACTCACCCCTACTTGTGCACTTTTATGTGTTTGTTGATGTTGTGTACCAGGATACACGTAAAGGAAAGGATTTATACTTATCTATTGATGTATCATGATGCAATGAAATTGGTTTTTATAGTTAATTCTTGGAAAGTTTTAGTGTGATATGTGGGTTGATGAAACATTGGTTCCATTGAGTTCTATTTTCCCTTTATTATGTCCATGATTGTCCTCTTTATTTCATTTTATACAATGATATTTATTTATAATTTTAATTTTAATATATTACATTCTCTATATCATTTAGAATTGGTTTTCTTTGTTTTATCTCTTGAAGGTTTTTCATGTTCCCTGTAAAATCATCCCCCAATTATCTAGTATTCTTAGGGTACTTTTTTCAAACTTTTGGTGTCTTGGAGACATTAGTTATGGTCAGTATAACCCTCACCTATTCCCAAGACAATGGGTGAGAGGCATAATGTTATAAATGGTATCAATCTTCATTAGTCCTTTATCTTAGGATAGAATCTAAGAGATTGGAATGTTGGACCATGAAATGTTTATGAAAAATATGTATCTAACAATTTTATGTTGAACTTCACGTTACATGTTTGGTATGGGTGAAAAAGGTTTCCTCATACAAATATATGAATTATGTCACCTCATCATCATGGGTTTAGCCGATGATGATAGAGTATTCAGTATTATTAAGGATATTTGCGATGATGAATTCATTGTTTATAATGTGTTTGATGATTTCTATTAATTGGAAATTTTGATTGTCACTTTAGATAATTTTGAATATTCTGAGACTTTAATTTCTAGTGATTGATTACTGAGTTGTGTTTTGTTCAATATTTAGAATGAAAAAAACATGTTAAACCACTAGAAAACCCACTAGAAGAAGTAACTAAGAGTGTTGTTAAACTGGAAAAACGTTTAACTCATAAGCTCATCCAAATCCTAGCCTATGAATTTCACGCTATAGAGAGGTGAAATAATAATATACATCCACACTATAAAAATTCATCAATGGACTTTCAGAAATACAACCCCTTGATAATTCTAGTATATTCAGTACCAGACCAAGCAGAGGCTTGATTATGGAAGATAAATTAAATTTTGATTTATGGGGAACCATGTAGGAAATAAAAATGAATAGTGCAGTTTATATGAAATAAGATCTTTCTAGGTGGTGGTGGGATATTATTTTATAGAATAAATATAACTAGAACCAAAAATCGATATACATTGAGGTATTTTAAAATAAAAAATTATTTCTTCACAACATCAATATCACATGGATAAAATATTTATTTACTCTAATATATAAAATTTTTCCTAGAGTGGATTATGCATCTCAATTCATGTAGATAATTAATTTTTCCATGTTTTTTCTAATGATTACTTGAAGGAAATGATCTTTGAGGTAGGCCAGTGACCTAACATATGCTCCATGTTGGTTTTCATATATAATGAAAACTATATAAAGATGTTTAACATGCAAACAATGGTTGAAATTTATATCTTGGGAACCTTTGATGGGGAACACTTTTACTTACACTGGTACAAGATGGAAATCCAACATGGGGAATAGATAAAAGATAGATAGTTATTCTCAAGCAGGAAAATCATAGAGAAACTAGTATGTGGGTTTAGTATCCTTTACACCTCACCATAGTAATCATTGGAGACACCTTTAGTTGGAATCATATAATCATATCAAGAAAAAATGCATTAAACATCAATATAAATGGAATGATCTTAAAATATTTGGACATATAAAATGATAATGTATGAGGAATCTAAGGATTACATATGAAAATGTCTCAATCATGTCCCAGACTTTTCATGATTGTATGGTTTGATCAAGATTCAATGATAATATTCCCTATAACCAAGTGATCTAGAGAGGCACTCATAACCATTCAGACCTTAGAAATCATCACATCCATAGTATAGAAATAAATAATTATTAAACCCACCTAGTAAGTATTTATATAGTTCCATGAAGATAATATTGAAGGATCAGTATGGTCCTTTGATTATGTGAAGTACTATTCTCTTGAACTCTACTGTCAAGCAAGATTTTCATGATATTAGTGAATCCCACTCATTTATTGATACTCATGTATTAAATCATATGGGATTATATATTGAAATTATTCCTCATGTCTTGAAACATAAAACACCTCCTGGATAATGAGGGTGTCGATTATTTAAGTGTGTAGCATGTTCTATAAATATCAATGAGGCTAAATCTTAGTACTATTTCTTTATTATTGATATGGATATATTTGACCTGATTTTTGTAGTGTATTTATTGATATAATTTGAGAAACAAATGATTTTTTATGCCAGGAAGGTTAGTTTACCATATTATGATGTTGTTGAGTATCTTTTTAAAGGATATCGTGATGTACATTCTAGAAGTGTGTGACCTTTGTTACTACTGATTGGGACTATATCTTACCAGTTGGTAGCAGTTACTTTTCTAACTATTGATGTAATCAAACATAGATATATTCCAACCATTGCAGACTAATTTCCAGATATATTATTTGATAAATTATTTACATTTCCATTCAAAAGAGAATTGGAATTTATGATTGATCTCTTATAGGGACAAATCTTATTTCACCTCCATCCTATATGATGGAACCAATGAAATTAAGGGAGTTTATGGTTGTTCTTTGATGGTTGGGAATAAAAAGATTCATTTAACATAGTACAACACTATAGGTAGATCCAGTTAATTTTTTAAAGATTTTTTATGGAAATATTCATATTTATATGGATTATTATAAGAAAAATCATTATATAATATAGAATAGATATCCCCTTAAATAAATTGATGATATTTTTAATCAATTTATGAAATACAAATGGTTATTTAATATTGATATATGATCTAGGAATCCGGAAATTTATTCTTGGGAGGAGGATATTCAAAATATGGTTTCAAAGTCATTATTGTTGTTTTGAATATGTGTTTATTCTCTTTGGACTTATGAATATACCAGTGGTGTTTATGGAAATGATGAGTTTGATCTTTCATAGGTATATTGACTTCATTGTAGTTTAATTTTTCAATGATATTTTGATGTATTCAATGTCTAAGGATAACTATGCACATCGCTTGTGAATAGTGTTGAGTATCTTGAGCGAAAATCACCTTTATGAAAATAATTGAATGTTTCGTTTCAAGAAAAAAGATGTACATTTGCTTGCCCTCATCTTTTCTAAAATACGGATCACAACAAATCCTAAAAAGGTATAAGTTGTTAAATATTTGAAACAACCAATGAATGTATTTTATATACATAATTTCCTTATCATAGTAGAGAATTAACATTTCCTTGCTCATAATGTTTCATGAATTTCCACTCCAATGATATATTTGATGAGTAAATTAATTTATATCTAATGTATGGATGAATTCAAAAAATATTTTCAAGAGATTAATTTTCATCATACATCTACAACCATCCTTATGTTTCCAGAGTTAGGAAAAATCTATGTGGTCTATTGTGATTTATCCAAATATTATTTTGGATGTATTATCATGCAGGTAGATCCTATTATATATTATGGTTCATGAAAGTTACGGTTTCATGAAATGATTTACCCAATTCATGATTTGGAGTTACCTTTTTTAGTCTATGACTTGATAAGATGGCATCATTAACTCATTGGTGAATATTTTACATTATTCAAGATTTGTAAAATCATTTAACACATCATCTAATAGAGGTATTTGAATTTAAGGAAATGAACATGGATGAAATTCCTTTATATGTTTAACATTAACATGATGTATACATTGGGTAAATGAAATTTAGTGGTTAATTAAATGATTATGAATTCAAATAGTTAGTTCTCTGAAAAGGCTTTAAATTAGTGTAATATGATGGTGGTCATGGATAATATGTATCTATATTCTGGAAATAAAGGTGATGATGTGGTTTTATTTCCCATTTATCTTGTTCCTAAATTGATGGAACATGTAAAATATGCTCAGACATATGATCTTAAATGTATAACCATTATTTTGAAACTAAATGGTAGAGAGACCATTTTGGGATAGATGTTAGATGGTGGATCTATGTTATGTTTTAGATATTTAATTTCAGTTCCGAAAACTTATTTGTAATATATTATTTCATCCTAACACTAATTTAAATGGGTTTTTAATCTTGAAATTTAGAAAATGAATACTGTGACGAGAATATAGATTTGGTGGTCTTCAATGAAAAGGAGGGTTGTGGAATGTGTCTTAATATTCCACACATATGTTTAGGTCAAGGTGATGAACCAATAGCCAACAGGTATGTTGTAATATTTACCTATTACCATGTGTAAATGGGAGTATATATATATATATATAATTTTTCATAGGTATACCAATAATGATTCAATAACATAATGACGTTTAGGTGATTGTGGATCATCTCACAATGTTGGCTCAATACATCCCTATTTATGAACCTAATGTGGTGGATGACTTGAAAAAACACTAAATTTAGGATGTTATAAAGTTTCATGGAATGGTATTTTCAATTTTGTATAAACAGGACCCCGAGATTATATATTTATTTTGTAAATCCTTGAATTAATCCCTCAGAACCTAGTTCACCATGAACACAACTGAGCATTATGAAATGTATATATAGTCAAAACATATTATCTAAATATTTTAACACATGCGGAGAGTATTTACTAAATATTTTTGTGGCTCATTCAAGTATCATACACCATTATTTTAGTTCTTATACAACAATAATTATCATGACTTGATATATATGGGACTCCTTTTACACATTTACATGGATTCACTTGTTGTTCTCCACTTATTTTGGTTGAAATTGGAGAGACATCACTTATCAAACCTAAACTTATCTATGATATTGTAGATAATATTTTGATGATCAAGAATAATATAGTGATGGTGTATAGCCTTTATAAATCAAATGTGGATCATTATCATCAACCTTTATTATTCGATGTTGGTGATCATGTTTTCTTGAGAGTCTCTCCAAGGTCAGGGCATTGTCATTTGGGTAAGCATGGTAAACTATCTCCTTGGTATATTAACCAATTTGAGATACTATAATGAATTGGTGATTTAGATTATCAATTAGTTTTACAACAAAAATTCATCTGTGTGAAAAAATTATTTCATGTTTCTCAATTGAAAAAGTACCATCCTGATCCTGACCATGTTATTTGATGTGATCATTTTGATCGTATGATAGATGCTATGTTGATTCACATGCTGATAAAAAATTTTTATAGATAGTATAAGATCATTCAAGGGAAATTATTAGTTTGGTATGAGTCTAATGGAAGCATAGATAGATTTAGGAAACTAAATTGGAATGGAGACACTATATATAGAAATGAAAAAAACTTTTCCAAAACATCGAAATGATTCATATTTCAAGGGACAGAAAGCCTAATGGTGGGGAGAATTTAACATCCCTAGTTTTAGGTACATTACCCTATTATTATATATTTATAAGTTATATAATACTTTTTTTTATTTTAAATAGACACAGGATAGTTTTTTATTGTTTAAAAAGGGGTTTTAAGGATTCATAATTTTAGAATGGATTGGGTAAACAATGAAAATTATATATAAAAAATTAGTGTTGATTTCTAGTGCCATCAGATAGGTGTATGGTTGGCACATGGTTTTTCCAAATCATATATGTTCTAGGTGAAATTGTTTGAGTTGATATATTGGGGAAAAATGAGGTTGGTGAAATGTTAGTATAAAAATATAAAGAAAATATGTGAGGGGGTGGTTTAGAGGCATCAGAATAGGTATTTTTAGCATACAGTTTCCCAAAACCTGCATACTAATAGTGTGATGTGCATTAAATGCAAAAAATTAAAGTTTATCTTAGTTTTACACACTAAAAAAAGAATTTTTCACCTATCATATCAATCCCTCAAACTCTTCTCCTCACCTAGGCATTCTTAGATATTCCTTTTGAACCATAAGATATTTTTGATGAATCCGGGTGCATTAGATCTCTAGAATTGATGGTAAGTCCTAATTTTTATTTTTCTCTCTATAAATAATTATATTATCCCTCACATAGCCATTAATATAATATTTTACTGATAGATCAATATCTTTTGAGGTTTATTTTGATGAAATAATATTTAGATCTATTTAAGAGAAGAAGTTTGAAGGCCGGATCATGATTTTTTAAGTGTGATTAATTTTTTAATTTAACTGTTGTGATATATGTGGATTTTATCACACAATAGTGTTCAAAAACATTATGGATTGTTGATTAAATCAATCACCCTTCATTATTTTGAAAAAAAAGTTTTGTTTTAGTACCTAAATATTTGGTTTCAAAAGGATACAAAAAAGGGGATCGATAAAATGATCAAAAGAAAATATTTTTCAAAGGAAATGGTTATTAGTGAAAATTTGGCATGTGTAGAAGGTGTGATTTCATGAAACTAAATTGTGCCACCTTATTGGTTTGAATTTACGGTCGATACTAAAGTGGAACATGGTAGATTCTAATAATTGATGATTTTTTGATGGGATAAGTCCCCAATCATGAGTATTACGATTATCATTGGGAATGCATGGATATTTGAGTTAAGGAATGATGATGTTAGGTGTTTATGGTTTTGGTAACTTATTTAACTACTATATTATGGAATTTTAGATTATAACTCAAATTATTTATGATATAAATTTAAATTTGAGCTAACTTGTTCTTGTTCCTAGTGTAATGTATTGGAAAGCCTTTAGGGATTACCTACTGGGTTTTATACTCACCCACTATTTGGAAGATTTCGGGCACTATCAAATGGTGTGTACTAAGATAAAGGTAAATATAAGGTGTGTGAATTATCTAGTGATGCATCATCATATGCTGGGATTGGGACTTAGAGTAACAGATTTGAGAATTTTTGGGGTAATGCGTGGTTTGATTCCACTTTAGTGTCAATGAGTTTTGTTTTTACAATATTTTTTCAGAGTTGTACCTCTTTATTTTGTATGCTAATATAATTTTTCTTTCTAGTTTTAGTTGTACTATTTTACGTTACATGAATCATATATAACAGTTTGTCTTTGTTTCATACTCAGAAGGTTTTTCACACTCTAGTTAAAAGCATCCCCCAACAATCTAGTATCCCCTTACAACTTGTTTCCTTCCTCTGGTGTCCATGAGACTTCAACTACGAATAGTAGCACATCTGCCTCTTTCCAATCAAATGGGTGAGAGTTGGGATGTTATAGTCATTATATAAAAAAACTAAATCAATAATCATTCCATGAATGTATCTTTATATAGTCATGCATAACAGTTTCTAGAAGCATTTTAACTCTTTAAACTAAAACATAAATATATTTTTAATATCACCATCATAACTATGAATAAAATAAGGAATAAAATAAATATATAGACAACTCGTATATTTAAACATGAGAAAAACATTAATTAAAATTTTGTAAATAAAACTAATAATAAAAACATATTAATTTATTCATGCATTATGGACATTCTATAAGTAAGTAAATATAAACATTTTGTATTTTTTCATAATACAAACTCCATAATAATCTTTATATGAAATTTACATAAAAATATTATATTTATTGAAATAAAAATGCTGTATATTCCAATTATATTATATAGACAATTTACACAAAATAAGAATCATATATTTCACAGAAATTAAACATTAACTATATAAATTTTCAAAACTGTTTTTCATATGGTTTAAATAATTTCCGTAATTAAGGCCCATTAACTTGAACAATTCAAATAAAATTTTACAAAAAATTAATATTATTAAATATAAACTCCTTTATATTTTTACATATTTTTAAATTTATAAAAACATTATAAATTATACTTGTAATTTCCATAAAATACATTTATATTCTAATTATAAGTTATGTCATATAATTTCAAAGGTATATAATATTAATTATTATTTTTAATGGAATATTTTTTTAATAAACCATTCATATGGATTTATTAATTTATTATCAGAACATAATAAATAATTAAATAATAAATATTTTATTAATTAAATAAATATCACAAAGACCCCTTTTTTATAATTTAAAAAAAATATAAATTATAAAATCATTTCACAATTGAAAAATTCAAAAAAAACGTGATATTCGATATCCTTATATCATAACCCATGATTTTACACATTATGAATCATATTTTAAGATTGATAATAGCTAGTTATGATATCATTTTTTAGAAACAAATGAATCATATTTAATGATATTCCTTGTATCTCCCTTACAATATGATGACCTATTTTCATACACAAACCAATACTTCCATCCCATATGATATCTCATATCAAACTCTACGACATACCAAAAAACCAATGGATTATACTATGTCATTTACTATAAAACACACATCATATGGCTCAAACAAGTAACTTTTTATGATAAACTATATAATATATGTAGAACCCCAATATTTTTAATTTATTTTTCTATGAAAATAAACTTAATGTATTTAATATCTTAGTTTACATGCAATCCAATGTATAAAAGAACCATGATATAGTATAAATTTATACTCTAGTCATTTGATATTAGGGTTAGAATAATACTAAAATCATTATAAACTTTATTTATATTATTCCTTCTAAGTAAAAATATATTTATATTTCGTAGGAATTAAACCTTCAATTTTTAGTGAAGCGATTTTTTGCTTCAAAAATCTTTTTTCTCAAAAAATGATTTTTATTAATTTTTCTTAGAAAGTATTTCAATTAATTTCATCCAATTTTATAAATTTAATTTTTATAAAAAATAAATAATTTTATAAATAAAAATAAAATGTTTTATCATAAGTTTAAAAATTATATTTTTCTGAAAAAAATAATTTTGCAACGTATAGTGAAGAAATATTAGTTTTATAGAAAACTATGTTTTCCATTCAAGTATTTAAAAGGTATAATTTTTATAAATTTATTATAAAATTTAATAATTTCATTTATATTTAACATAATCGAATTAATTTCATTTGAAAAAGATTATTCATAATTTTTTATAAAAACATTTTCATACTTTATAATGCATTTTTATAGAAAATCATTTTTCATTGCATTTTACAAGTTTATATTAAAGTGAATTTATTTTACATAAATATATTTAATTTAATAAATTGGATTACATATTTGGAATCATAATAATTAATATTATATAAAAATTTTCAATTTTTTTTGGACATTATGAAGAGTAACTGAGGTAAAAATTCGCTATTATGGTAATGGTTAAAAAGGTTAATAATGGGTTAAACTAAAAAAATAAGGTAGAAAATGATCCAAAAAATTATCTAAATTATATTTTATGAATATATTTATGTTCTATATCATCCTATATTTGATCTTGATCCAATTTTTTTTCCATTTTCCTTATTTAGGAAATTAATATTTTTTAATATTTTGAAAATTGTCAAGTGCATCATCTCCCTCTGTTATAAAAGGAAACCACTTATCCTCTCATAATCACACTTAAATACCATTTAATATTGATCAATACCTACCAAAATAACTTTATAAAATTCCTACCCACGATCTATAGGATGAATTTTGATCAAAATACCAACCTTATAAAGTTTTATGTTTAAGAAAAAACAGGTTTTCCAAAGAAGAGGTATAGCTCTTATCCGAGTGTTTTCATTTTATTTGTACTTATAACAACTTTAATTATACACTAAACATTATGATATAATAACATAAATATCTTCATATACTGATATTTTATTTTATCTATGTCTCAACCCTTATATATCTAATTTTCCACCAAATGGGAGATTCAAATACCATAGGTGCGTAAATTTAGATTACCACCTCCGCCTAATGATATGATTCATTTTACATCATTATATTTCAAAATTTGTTATTATTATGTATTTAATATTTATATATGATATTTATGAAATAATTAATCTTTTTTAAATATGAAATCATATATACTTTCTCAGCATCCCATCTATTTTGAAATAATAATGTCGCTTGTGCATACGTGTAGACTACCATCTCCACGATGCGATGTGATTTATTTTTCATTTATAATTTACTTAAATAGAAATAAGGATATATTTAATAAATATATATACAAGAAATTTATCATATAATAATGATTTTATAAATGTGAATTATTATTTAACTATAATCATTGCATCTATTAAAAATTGGAAATATCACTCAAGTGTGTGTATGGATTTCCAACTCCATAAAGTGATGTTATTCATTTTTCAAAAATAATTTATATAAATAGTTATAAAATTTTACATAATTAATTAATAAAATACTTATTTAATTATTAAAATTTTGGAGAGTATTTAATTGTAATGAAAGTACTAGGATCATAATTTTTGAACCTAATCCTGCATGAAAAATGAAATAGTTATCATCTAGGACTGTGATATTAATAAGGAATTGTTAATAATCTTGTGATAAGATGTTATAAGTAAATAATATATAGTATTTTATGTGTCAATATGGTTCAGAAATATATTTATATTAAATATATATTTATTATAAAGGATTTTTTAATGAATACAAATATGGATTAGATTTCAGGTAAAGGATTTATCTTAAAATTTTAGTTCTTTTCGGGGTTTTCTACACTAAAATTCTATTTAGGGAAATTATTTGGATCATATACTATAATTACAATCAATTTTATTCTTCTCTAATTATTCATGTAATTTTTTATTGATGTTACCATTTCCATATCTTTGGTACTTAAGATTATTGATAATTCAGTTTTAATAAATGATGTCTTTATTTCCACTTTTGGTAATGAAAAGATTATTTAAATGTATTAAAAATTTATTTTAATTAAATTTTTCTTCATTTTTAATGGTTTAAAAATAATTTTTTGAAGTATTATTTTACAAATTAATTAATTTTCAGTTTTTTTAAAATTTTGAAAATAATGTTCCCTTTTAATGTATATAACATGAATGGATATTCCCCCCATCAAGACAGTTCCAGGATTTGAAGCTTTATTTAAAATTTTCTATGGCCCTTTTCAAATAATTTTTTTTACTAATATTCATGAAATAATTATATTTTAAATAAGATATTTTAAAATAATGTGGGTATTTTCATAAATAAATGTCCCAATGATATTTTAATGTTATTTCTATCTATGGTGACATATATTGATGTTAATCATGATTCATTGAGGATATATTAGTGACCAGACCCTAGTAATATCAAATCTGATGTTTACTACCATTATATTTCCACAATACACAAGTAAACACATCTAGTAGGATATGTTAGTTTAGTAGTCTAAGTGAAGTATATACATACATGAGTTATAAATTATATCTGAATGCACAAATTAAATCTTTTTTTTCTCAGATAAATTTATTCCATCTAGAATATCCTTTTATATATTTCTTAGTAAACATCATGGAATCATGGGTAAAAGAACAAAAATAATTTTGAGCTCAAATGATCAGTAAGTGTTAAGTACAAAAGAAAACATAATGAAACAATGATCATAATCAATATGGATACGTAAATAACATAACACACATGATCATGTAATCAATAAACTAAGCGGGTGTATATGAACAATACATAAAGGTAAATAAATGAACACATGTTCTATTTAGTCAATAAACTAAGATTAAAATGAATCCTTATACCTTTTGATAGTGAAAATATCATCGATAACAATAATAAATAAATATTCAAGGAATATAATTCTTAATAATCATATGTCATGTTTCCCTTCCACATAAGAACCATATCATCAAGATTTATCCTCAATACAGTTTCAAACATACTGTGTAAAACCCCATTATCTAGGGTTATCTAACTAATTATTCCTATGAGACTACTGATGTATCATGGAGATTTCATTAACTGGTCCCCAACATGTGTCTTTCCTGAAATATCATTCATCGTATATAGAATGATCAATTTAATTCATGAAACATGTGTCATATCAATTATCCATATTGGTTAAAGGATATGGATTTTTTAATAATTCCCCAGTTAATAAAATATCATTCAATGTATACACTGTTATTAAAAATGGTAGATGGTTTAGAAAATAATAATATCCATAATAAATGATATGGATACCAAGGGGAAATTAAATGTTATTTGATCATGGGAAATTGAATAATTCATATGGAAGTTAATGAATACAAAAATTTTTGAGGAAGTGATTTTCAATACTATCCTCGGTCAAAATAATCATGACAAATATAGAAAATAATAAGGACGATATCAATATAAAATATACACGTTTTATTATGAACAAATTGTTCTTTTTCATTAATGAAATAATAAAAACATTAAAACATTTTTATGGAAAATATTTTTTTATATATGAAAAATATATTGAAAATCTACTTTATTTTAAAATCAATTTTAAAAAAAACATGAAAATATTTTCATAAACTTTCAATGTAATCCTCAAAGAAATTATTGAGGTTAATTCTGTATATTTTGTTCAAGGTAAAAAAGAACATTCCTTTTTCACAGTAAAAGGATAGAAATTTGAATTGTTCATAATGTGAAAGGAAGAATCCTTTGAAAAAACATTTAAAATAAAAAGGGGATAAAAAAATCTTTAATAAATCATTTTTAAAGGGTTAAAAACGCATTTTTAAAACAATTTTAAAAAATTTTATTTTTAGAGAAAAAATTATCCGAATGAAGAGACAAATGAAGTCATATTTTCGTAAGATAATTTTATAAATAATTTTAGGTACTAAAGAGTTAGAAATGTTATTTTTAATTAAAAAGTTTTGTATAACCATACTAGAATAAAATTAAAGGGTTTAAAATGATAATATAATTTCATTTAATGTAATTTCTAAAATAAACAATCTCTTTTAGAATGAGATTGTTAAATAAACACTTAAAATGATCATAATATTGAGGTGAGAATTAATCAATAAATTGATCGTGTGTATCAATTTTAAATAAAAATAAAAATAGTTTTAAAAAATAAATATATATTAAAATTAATTATATACATAATAATAAAATATTAACAAAAATGAAAATGTAATATAACCAAATGACAATAAATTGTGTTTTGAAATTTATTAACCACTAGGTAACATTAAGTTAAAATACCATTGTATAAAATAACTAAAATTGAAACAAAAAATACCATTAATATTTAAATATTCATTATATTTAATGTCAAATTTTAAGTATATACACCATATAAAATTTATTAGGTGCATAACATTACAATATGTCTCAATGAAATGAAATTGTAACAAAATCCCTTACATTAGGAATCCTTTTGGGTGATCATTCTTTAAAAACATGTATAGTTGATTTTAGCATTTAATTAACATATAAAATAATCAGATTAATATTTATAATATCATATATTATCCTTTTATAACATCTTATCCCCCATTTGTTAATAATCTCACATTATTTTCAATATTTCAGTTTTAAATTGTCTTATTTTTTTAGTATGTTTTGACTTGTTATTTTTTTCCTTATTTGTAAATCATGATTTGACCATGTCCAAAATTTAAATAATTATTTATATATAATATTTACTTGTTATATATATATTTTTTTACCCATAAAATTTGGTGATCGAAAATGAAATACACTGTTTATGGAGATGTTAGGTAATACGTATGCATTAACGATGTTTCCATTTTTCTGTTGTTTTAAAGAAATAAAAGTAAAGGATATATATATTTATATTATAATTCTAGTAAAATATTAATTTTTTATTTATCATATATTTTTATTATAATTATCCTTAATACATTCCATGTAAATTCTGAACGAATCACATTGCTTTGAGGAGGTGGTTATCCACATATCCAAAAATAATGTTATCATATTCCCAAAAAATGTATAAAATAAGGTTATGTGTTATATAAAAAATATTGAAGAATAAATATCATATATATCATATTAAAATATTATTTACATCATTATTTCTAACCTTTAGATGCGTCTTTGGAAGAATGAACCACATTAGTTCGCGAGTGGGTAGTCCTTCATACCCACGAATGAGGATTGTGTATCCCATTTGATAGAAGTGTAAGAATTTTTATGTTTTTAACTTAAAATCATAACATCTCATTATATAGAATATATTTAGTCTATTATAAAATTAATATATAACAATAATTTAATGTGTGGAGAAAAAATTAGATCAAAGGTTCTCATTGAAAAACCTAACCTCTTCTTTGGGTAACTCCTCGTGATATATACCAAAAGACTAACATGATTTTAATTATATACAAAATAATGTTTCAAGGATGTGAGGATTACTTTTTTGAATATATTTTTCAGGTTTTGGATGATCCAAGCATATTGAGAGGTGTGATTAAGTGAGGGGAGTGAGGACCCTTTTATAGTGGAGTGGCATTCTAGTAAATACCTAAAGGTAAACAATATTGGGAGGTATCTCTTACATCTTTTGCCTCCAATAATGATAAATTTAATATAAAATTTGTAATATGGAATAAATATTTCTACCAATTGGTTTTGGACATGTTTATAGGTCATTTTTTCCCTTATGATTAAACTATAATCCCTTTATAAGCTTAATTTTACCTTAATCACGATGATTAATTTAAACTGTTTTCAGTAATGACTTTGGTAAACAATTTATTTAAACATGTAAAATATTATAAAATTTTCAATTTTGATATATATAATCCATATTTATAAATTCAAATAACATAATTGTATGAAATTAATTTAAAACTATTCTTGTAGATACAACTGGAAAGCAGGTTTAATTAAGTAAAATTGTTCAAAAGTTTATTGTGTTTTAATATATAATTAAATATTAAAATAAATAAAATTACATATATTTTATTAATAGATTTTTAATTTATCTAATTAACATTAAAACTAATTCATAATATAATTTAACTATTTAAATTATTTAAATGAAAATGTGGTTTTCAATTAAAATTTAGTATTTTTCACTATTCATCAAAATTAGAATCTTCTTAGAAAAATAAAAAACATTCACCATAATATAACTTTGAAATTACAGTTTAAGACATTAATTTTATTTTTAATTATGAAATTTTTAAAATTATCAATATTTATTTTTAAAACAAGTGATCCATTAAATTGTGGAAAACAACCTTTATAAAAATATAGCTTTTATGCTTAAAATTTGGTTTGTTCTTATCTGATGTCAATAAAATATATTGGATTAATTTACAAATAATTTTATTGAATAATATATATATATATATATATCATTAATATCATTCACTAATATTAATTAATTTAGTTTATTAATATAAAATTCATTTAGGCGCCAAAAATATTGTTTTTTTATAAAAACATTTCATTTATATTCAATTGGTTCTCATTGTAATTTTTAATTAATTAGTAACCGATGATTTATGTTCATATTTTTTTAAACCACATATTTTCATATTTTAGTTTTTAACATCCCTTGTTTTAAACATGAAAAAATAAAATGAATTTTAATCTTTTGGCATCTTCTGGTCGAGCCATTTTTTGAAATGGTGTTTCGGAACCCTTTTATCTGATTGTCGGAACACTGCAATGTGTTTTTTTAAAGACGTTTATTTAATTAATTTAAGATTTAAAATGAAAATTAATTAAATGATATTAAATGAAAAATAAAATAAATAATAAAGAAATATTTTAATGATAATAATAATGTTGTTGTTTTTGTTATTGTTGTTGTTCTTCATAATTAGTATTGTTTGTTTAGAGACCCACAAGGGGTATCCCCCCTCCCTATACATAGTGAAAAACACCTCCTTTCTGAACCCCCTATGTATTGCGATCCCCTTACTCCTCTCCTCTATGGTGCGACTGCTTCCTTCCACTACTTCAATGTGTGACCAACCATTTCTCTTGGTCTCCTTATTGATTTGTATGACATCCCCATCTGTTTATCCTACCACGTGCATCATGGACCCTTTGGTTGAACCCCATGCCACATTCCGCTCTCCTCACGACCTCCTTTGTTGCTGTAGATTTCACCCAGATTTCACACGATTTCCCTTCTATCCTTTGAGGTAATACCTTCTTACCTCATCACCTTCCATGGATGGAAAAATTAGGTCTTTCCATAACCCCTCACTATTCTTTTGAACACCCTAGGATAAAGTTTGATCATATTTTTTTTGTTCTTCTAGTTTTAGTTCCTGTGAAGGCTTCCTCGGGACACTTGGGGTTATGTTCCAGCATACATTGTCAAAGGTGATATAGATGGGTTTGATTTGGCTCACCACCATAATTTTGGTTAAGGTTATAAAACTACTGATTTGTTTCGGTTAGTTTATTTTAGGTCGTTTTATGTTTTAGGGTTCCTAGTGTTCATTATAGTGAGTTTTCATGGTCCTTAAAGGTGCACACACGTATATACTAATGGATGTATAATATATATATATATATATAATTATATAAATATATCTTCCATGTATGTATTCCCTCGTGGAATAGGAAATACGTGCATTGGGTTATGGATATATATATCTGTGTGTGTGTGTGTGTGTGTCTGTGTGAAGGTATGTCTGTTCTTGTGTGTGGAGTAGTTCTGGGTAGTCATCGATAAATCTGTCAAGCACTAGGTCTTGGTTGGGTTCCTCTCTGAGGTAGGGTCCCCATCCTAGCCTTTTTAATTGAATAATGATTTATATTACATTTAGTTTATTTCTTAATTCTTCTTTTTTATATTAAAGTTCATTTCATGAATAAGTTTTTAGTTAAGATAACTGTACCATTTGAATATAAAGTCATGGTTTTTAAATGAAACCCCTCCAATAGAGTTACGTTGTTTGTGAAAACTCACAGTGGTAGTTTATGCTTCTTTATCTTTCTTGACATTATTTTATTGATGCTCTCCTTATACATTATGACATTTTTAGTCGTAAATCACACATCGTACTTGGACCTTTTGATATAACTGAAGGGGGTATCCCTCTTTTTGTTAAAAGGGTTGTTTGAACCAAAGCACACTTTATGTGCCTTTATACATTTAAGATGAAATTTCCCTATTAGTAAAATGGTGTAATGACCAAGTCACCTCTAAGTTACCCCCTTTGATCTTATAAATGGTATTTGCATTTATTAATTAATAGAATGTGTCAAGTGAAACCTAATATGGTAAACTTGGCTTGTGAGATGTAATTCCACATGTAGTGAATTATTTAAATGTTTATTCCTCTTTTCTAATGTTTAATTGGATTACATGAAATAAATAGAGAGGCTTATTCAAGGTAACTTGTGCTCCACATTTGAAATGTATTAAGGGAAATTGTTAAATTCTAATTATAACCAAACACCTCCTAATTGTTTGAAATTATTTTTATAAGGGATTACCCTAGTAGGTAATTTCCATATTTATTATTACACATTCTGAGTGTTTTCATGTCACTTTAAATCCATTCAACTTATTTTGATAATTTAAAGAGCATGATTTGGATGGAATATCTTATCATGGAGAAATTCATTTTCATAACTGTTTACATTGAGAAGAACTTTTTATAATAAAATGAATTTCAATGATAAGTTGAATTTTATGAAATATATTTGATGAAATGTTTTATTCATTATGACTTGATTTTCCTTGCATTAAGTGGTTTAATCAGAATGAAATTTTGAGGGTGTAATAGGCAACCCATTTATTTAATGCTTTTCATAGAAAATCTTGTTATACTGTTTTTTTATTTTCATTGATGAACTATGATTCGAGGCATGTTGATGTGATGTAATTTGGATTATATTCCACTAATTATGCAAGTTATATATACTTATTCTCTGTTTATTGGCTATATATATGTATATATATATATTCTATGCTTGTTAGATTGAGATATTAAAATTATAGTAATGTCATGTAATTGATACATGCTTTCTTTTTTTTCCGAAATTAATTAAGCTATTTTCACAGCATGAGATATTTATTTAGTTGTATAAAATGTTATAAATACCCAGCCTTGTGATATATTCTTTGTTTGACATGGCTCTTGTGAAATGGGATGAAAGAAAACACGGGTTCCATATTAATTCTTCATGGATGGACTCCCCTGTTCGGTTAGTCATACCGGGACACTTCAGGGATGATTCTTTGGCTTGCTAAGTAAGGTCTTCCAAGGCGCTTTATCCTACTCTTGAGTGATATTGGTTCCCTGGGGGAGAAACAGTGGACAATATTTTGGCAATATGGCTACGTCATGCATTAGGTGATACTCAATCCCCTATGTGAGATACCTAGGAAGGACTCAAAAGTTACTATGCCACAGAGTGATACAAGGGACTCCATAAGGATCACCTAGGATAGACTCAGTGGTATTGGAATTATTTTATTTTCCAATTGTGATACTTGAGATTATTTAAGATCATGTTGGATGATCAAGGGACCCAGCCACTGGTTTGTTATTTTTGAATGATAGATTTTTGGTAGTTATGATATGTATCTTTTATATTTTTTAGGATCCCATTGAGTAATTCCTTGATGCTTATTTCTTATAATTTTTCTTGCTCATGTGTTGACATGGATATGAGACCCCAAGATAGAGAATTGTCCTTGGGGGAATTCAATTTTCAGTTTCTTTGTTTACATTGGAACATGTTATATATATCATGAATGGAATAAGTACCTCATTTTTAATATATAACTTAGTCCAGAGCAGGTGGTATGGGATAGGGGTATTTTTATGAATCTGAACCAAGGTGTGATAATTTTTTTGTTATTGCATTGCACATACTATAAATTGAACACTATAGTAATTTATTTTTCACTATCTGGATTGTGCTAGACACTGGTGGTGTCGTCCTACTGAGATTTATCCATCAAAACCTTCTTGGGCTACCATAGCACTAGGGTACCCGAGAAGTCCTTCTATTTGCATGAACTAGGTTGTTTTCTTATGTTATTGCTTGTACCTAGAAGTTATGAGAAATTGACTGATCTAGATCTCAAGATGCTGATGGATATCACCTTTGGGATTTTTAGTTACTTTAATTTCATAAGTTAGGTAGTTGTGCTATTTATAAAATCACGTAATATTTTTACTATTTTATATTATGTATCATCATCATTGCATGCATGAATTGTTAATTGGCATTGTCCTCTTTAATTCAATTATTATAATATTATTCCTCCACTTTTTTCTATTTATTTATTACTTCTACTGATGTTGACTTCCATTTGTTTTCTGATATACAATTATGAAATCTATAATATGAGGGTATAGTCTCCCTACTATCACCTTCTAAGACCCTCGCTTCTAGTCAGCAGCCTCTAGCATATGGGGAGATGCTCTTGAGGCCATGTGATCCGCCAGTCCAGCTACCAATTTTATGGTAAGCGAGGTTGGTACATTAAAAAGTGGTATCAGAGCTTAACTATTTCCTCTATATTGCTATTTTGGGTTTTTAGATAAGAGATTTGGAATGTTTTAGTTTTTGGTTAATAGTCGTACATAAGATTGATCACCCATGTATGGGAAATGACCAAGAGACTAGGGTCAGGATCATTGTTTATGTTGTTTGATATTACATTTAATATGATATCTCCTATATTTATTGGAGTACATTCAACTACATTTCAAATTATATAATTTTATAGAATATTTCCCTTTTCCTGGTATGGTGAGGATGAAGAATTACATGAATCATTGTAGGAACATAGATATTCACATGTCATGTATATTCCATGATATGTAGTTGTATATGTTGGATTCCTTCTCATTTGGGTTGTGTGCCTTGAATAATATGCGAGGATTTTATTTTCATTAGCACAATTTCTTACAAAAAATTCTTACCTATTAATATTCCATTATTATATACCTATATCATGTATGCTTTGTGTAGGTTGCTTGTAGTGACATGATTCAATTGGATTTAAATATATAATTTATGGAATGGGAAAAATGTATTTGGTTTTGATAAATAGGATCTAATTTTTAACTTAAAGAGTTTATGAGAGCTTCATGAATTAGTAAATGGAAACCCATATTAAATTTAAGGATCATGTTATGTTTGAAATGGTTTTTAGGTTAAATTTTGATTATTTTTAATCTGAAATAAATTTTTTAAATGCTTAATTTCTCAATTGGAAATATGTAGGATGGCTGGGGATTGTTTCTTATTTGATAACCCAGTACGGGTGTTTGAAACATAAATAATTAAAAAACTAATATTGGGTTTCTTTCTCATGAACCCAGTTTGGCTTAGTGCGGCCCTTATAGGCTGACTTATCTATTGTAACTTAAACTGTCATTTATTGGATAAATTTCCTAATAAATATGGTATATCTAATAAATGTTTAAATATTTAAAAATAATTTTTTTGAAACCAACCTATTTTTCACTTGGGGCTTTACATTAATCAAGTGCTTTGTGTTTTTGTTTTGAAAAACAGTACATGATGTTTTGATCAAATATTTTAATGATTAAATATTAAATTTGAATAAATTTAAAGGGATCATAAATGGAACCTTTATTAGTGTCCTCTACTTAAAACCCTCATGTAAGGGTAGTTTGAGTTTCTCTCGGGAGTTTCCTTGGACTGTAAGCATGAGTGTTTTCAGTAGGTGTTCTTTTCTTTAGTAATGACTAAGATGATCATATTTTGAGAAAATGACTTCTGTTTGATGTGAATTCATAGTGGGTCAATTCATTCTACTCATAATGAGATATCCCATGGAAAATGGAACCCTTAGAACAAAAACTCTGTGCTTGTGCCATGAGTTTACTAACGTTTGGCTCCATTCGGGAGCCTTTGTCCCTTGTTGGACACTTGACTTCTAAATGACTCCCTTGTTCGTATGGTTGATCATGATACCCTTACCTTTTGTTTTGGGCTTCAACATTAGTAAAAACTCAGTTTCATTTGGTTAGACATACCTCGATCATGGTCAACCACTTCTTAGTTCATTTGGTCTTTTCTTCTTCTTAGTGACAGATGGCTAGTTATAGTGTCATCCAAGAAAATGTTTTCATAATGAAATACCAATCTAAAATGAATATCTTATGCATTTTATTATTGTATTAGGTCATATCTATGTATATTTACCAGAGCTTTAAGATATATTGTCGATCCCAATGCTCATAATGGAATTATAATGAATCATGTGTTTTTATATGCCGATCATTTTGGTTTTAGATTCATCTAGGTTTTTACCTTATTTTTATTCATTAAAATTGTGTTTGTGTCTCGAAGGAGTGTCACACATTAGTTAAAGGTTTTTTTGGTCTAGATATCTTATGATCAATTATTTTTCTTTCCATTTATGACTAGGACACTCCTATGGTGGGGAGAATCACATTGTTTCTTGTTAAAGTTACCTTACAAGTAGAAGTAACTCAACAAAGAGTTACCGTTGGAAATGGTTGGTTTTATTAAAATCCCTTGAGGCTGTTGGGATTTTTAAATATTTGTTCTTACTTGGATGTACAACGTCTATGTTGTTGGCTACATATGAAACCCTTGTGAAGCACCATTGGTCTTGTATAAACTTCGGTGGTTAATCTTAAATGATCACATAATGCCTCTTGTCGAAAAAAGGCATTGTGATAGGTTGTGATAGTGCATCAGTATGTGGAGCCATGTTTCCACTTTAAATTTAACTAGTTGTGGTCTGACTGATCTTCATTCGAGTAGTGGGGTACATATGATTGGGATCTGTGAAATAACTATTAGTGTATTCTGCTAATGTGTTGAGCATGTCCCCTATATTAACGTCTTCCTAGATGCACTAAGAGATAGTCTATCTTATATCACGCTTAAGTTTTAATGAATTTTGAGGTTTTTTTGTGGTTCTCCTTCAGTGTTTCATGCTAGATGTGTGGTTTGTTCAGAAATTCCATAAAAAGTTAGGTATGCTTTTCGGTGGACACGTTCATAGTGAATGCAAGATGATTTGGGAGAAGGCATCATAGTTCTGTTTGAAATGTAACATCCGTATAAGTTGGACGTCTTCTTAAATAGTTTTCTGAAGTGTCTTGACTCTTTACCCCTCTTTTTTAATGAATATGGTTGGTGAAATACCATTTTAAGTCTTGTCGTTAGGTGAAGACATGCGTGTTTGGTATCGATCAGAGCATTTCATAAAAATCCAACCCGAATTTGGCATTTAGGACAATGGGAAATCGACCATTTGACTATTTAAAAATCACTCTAGGAGTGTCCCTGAGATGATTAATGGAATTATTTTAATGGAAATTATAATGGTAGGAATGTTGTGACTTTTAATTTTACACTTAACATTAATATTTATTTCCAGAAGTACCTTTGTCCAGATGTTTAATGAGATGATGATGTGATCATGTCTCTAGATAAATGGGCTCAGGTAAGTGTCATCTCAGTATTTAGGTTAGAAAAAAATCATTTCATCAGGCTTTGATAACCTAGGTTCCATGCCTTTAATAAGTGTTGAATGTTGCATTGTCTATTGGAAATGCAACACGATCCTTTTAATGAGACTTCATGACCCCCTATAGGTTATGTGATGTTTTTGTAGTTTCTAAAGGCTTCTCAGGGATGATAAGTTCTAAGGAGGTAAGGTTGTAACATCTCTTGTTTCGAACCGAATAAAATCTAAGGAATTTTAAACTTTTGTTGTCTTGTGGATGAGCATTTTTTTAAAACAAGTTTCAAAATTCGTTTTTTTTAAGTGTCGGAACACTAAAATGTGTTTTTTTAAAGAAGTTATATTAATTAAATTAAAATTTCAAAAATAAAAATTAAATAAATGATATTAAATAAAAAATAAAAGAAGTAATAAATACATATTTTAATGATAATAATAATAATAATGTTATTATTATTATTATTGTTATTATTATTATTATTATTTAGTTCAGATTTTTTTAGATACCCACAAGGGGTCTCCCTTCGCCCTCTTCCATGTACCCAGCACGCAACACCCCCTTGATGAACCCCCTCGGTGTTTTGATCCCCTCCCTCTTCTCCTCTATTATGTGACCCCTTCCTCTCTATCCTACAGTGTACGACCAGCCCTCTCCCTTGGGATCCCCTTGGAACCACAAGACACCCCTACCCTTCTCCTACATTGTGTGTCATGATACCCTTTGGACAAACCACAAGGCACATTCCCCTCTCCTCATGTCCCCCTCTGATGCACCGGTTTTCACCCAAATTTCACAAGATTCCCCTTCGATCTGTAAGGGTTAAACCTTATTCCATTATCCCCTTCTATTGATGGATGAATATGGTCTTTCTATTACTCCTCATAATTTTGATGAACACCCTAGATTAGGGTTTTATTCATATTTTTTGTTCTTTTGGTTTTAGGGTGTACGAATTATACCTCAGGACCCTCGGTTTCTGTCCCATCATCTGTTACCGAAGGTGAGGTGGATGGGTAAATTTGGATCATCACCATCATTATTAGTTAGGTTTTAAACTCTCTACTTTTTATCTCCATGTTTATTTTAGGTCCTTTGATGTTTTATGGTTACTAGTGTTTATTTTAGTGGGTTTCCATGGTTTTGGAAGGTTCTTTCATGCATATACTAAGGTATGAATAATATATATATATATATATATATATACCATTTACATATTCGCTCATAGACCAGGGAATACCTTCATTAGGTTACAGATATATATATATATATATGTAGGTATGTGTGTGCGTGTGTGTGGAGTAGTTCCAGGTGGTCATCGATAAATATATCAAGTGTCAATTGTTGACGGGGTTCCTCTCTAGGGCAGGATCCCTCTCTTAGCCTTTTAAATTCATGAATGCTTTAAATTTCATTTATCTTCCTTATTAATTCTTCTTGTTTATATTTTACTACATTTCTTGAAAAAGTATTTAGTTAAGATAATTGTTTCATTTGATAAAAAAGTCACGATTTTGTAATAAAACCCTTCCAATGGAGGTGAGCTGTCTATGAAAACTAATTAGGGTAGTTTGTACTTATTTATCTTGCTTGACATTATTGTATTGAAGTTTTCCTTATAATTGATATTGTATTTAGTCATAAATCACACATCATACTTTGACATTTTGATATCCATAAAGAGGGTTTCCCTCTTTTTATTAAAACTGTTATTTGAATGAAATCTCTCTTTATGTGACCTTAGACATTAAAGATAAAATTTCTTGAGAGGGAAAGTGGTGTAATGACTAATTCACCTCTAAGTGACCCCCCTTTGATCTTATAAATGGTATTTCCATGTTTAAATTAATTGAATGAGTTGTGTGGAACCGAAAATGGTTAAATTGGCACATGAGAAGTAATGCCTCCCGTTGTGATTTATATAAATTGTTATGCCTCATTTATAAATATTAATTGGATGAAATGAAATAAATAGAGTGGATTATTCATGGTGACTTGCACAACAGATTTGAAATTTCTTAAATTATATTAGTAAGTGTCCAATTTGAACCAAACACCTCTTAAGTGTTCGACGTTCTTTGTATAAGGGATTACCCTAGTCGGTAATTTCCCTCTTGAATATTAAACAATCGAAGTTCCTTATTACCAATATAATTCCAATAGCCTTATTTTGAAAATGTAAATAGCATGATTTGGAAGGAATGGATTTTCATGGTGTTAATACATTCCATTAGTGTTTAAACTGAGAAGACCATGTTAGATTAAAAGGAATTTCCATGCTTAGTTGAATTTAATGAAATTTCATTGATTAAATGTTTATTAATTATGAATTTTCTTGCCTTTAATTAAGTGGTTGAAGCAAAATGAAATGTGGAGGGTGGCATGGGTAACCTGTTTATTTAATGCTTTTCTTAGACAAGATTGTTATCTTGTTTTAGTTATTGTTGTTAATGACCTATGGTTCGTGTCATACTGATTCCATGTGCTTTTGTTTATATTCCATTGCATATGTATGTTTCTAATGAATATTCCCAATTTTACTGGCTATATATATATATATATTATAATCATGTTAGCTTGAGATACTAAAATTCTAATAATGTCACATAATTGTTACATGCTTTATTTTGTGCTAAATTCATTAAGATATTTTTATGGAAAGATATGTTTGTTTACGGGTATGAAATATTATAAATGAATTGCCTTTTGATATATGCATTTCTTGATGCAGATCTTTTGAAATAGGCAAATAGAAAACATGGTTTCCATATAAAGAAGTCAAGGATGGACTTTTATGCTCGACTGCTTATACCATGACACACCAGAGGTGATGATTTGGATTTACAAGATAGGGATTCTCTATTGTTTTATCATACCCTTGTGTGACACATATTCCCAATGGTAGAAACCGTGTATGATCCTTTTGGTAAGATGGAAACACCATGAATTGGGTGATAACTAGTCACATAAGTGAGTTACCTTAGATGGACTTTGAAGTTACCAAGCCTCATAGTGATACAATGGAATCCATATGAATCAACTTGGATGGACTCGGTTGTATTGGAATTATCAGATATTCTATTTTTCATTCTTGGGATCATTTTAGATCATCCGGGATGGGCATTAGACTCTACTGCTGGTTTTTCAGATTTGAATGATTAATTGTTTTCTCTTACGAGTTTAATCTTTCATATTTTTTGTTCTCCCATTGTGCTATACATTAATTCTTCTCTCTTATACTTTTTCATTCTCATGTGTTGAAATGTATTTGAGACCCCACGCCATATCACAACCTCGGGGGAATACTTTTTTAGTTGTTTTGTTTACATTTCCACATGTTATATGTATTATTAATTACATATGTACCTCCTTTCTAATATATATCTTTTTCTAAAATAGGTGGTATGGGACGGGAATCTATTTAGGAACCCAAACCAAGGTGTGGTCATTTTATTTGTTATTAAATCTCACTTACTATAAATTGAACAATATCTTAATTTTTATTTCACTGTATGTATTGAGATAGAAACTAGTGGTGTCGGCCAACTAAGATTGTTGTCTCACACCCTACTTTGGTTTCCATTTCACTATGGTACCCAATCAGTCCTTTTATTTATAGGACCTAGGTTGATTTCATGTACGATTTCTTGTACCTTAGAGTTATGAGCAATGCACTGGGTTGGACTATAGGATGCTCATGGAGATTTCCTTGGGTCTTCTTTGTTGATTTCTTTTCTTGAGTCTATCATTTTTTCTATTTTTAAAATAATGTGTTATGTTTATCGTATTAAATTATGTATCATCATCAATACATGTATTCATTTTATAATGGAGTTTTCCTCTCTAATTCAGTTATTATAATATTTTTCTTTCATTGTTTTTTCATTTATTAATTTTTACATTCACTATTGACTTCCATTTATATTCTGATATACAAATATGAAATCTCTGATATGAGGGTATAGTCTCCCAACTATCACCTCCTAAGACCCTTAGTGCTAGTTGGTAGCCTCCAGCATACGAGGAGACATGCTTGAGGCCATGTGACCCACCTTTATGGTAATCAATTTGATCGTAAGCTTGGTTAGGACATTACATAATTAATCCTATTCATAAACAGAAATTTAATAACTATTAGATAAATTTCATTTTATATAATAATATTAATAGTATTCAGTAAAATTAGGTCTTGTGTGTAATTCAAGCCATAAAAAAGAAGTTGTTGTTGAGTGTAATTTAAGCTAACTTAGTGTTTTTTATGATGAAAGATATTTCCTAGGTGAGATTAATTTATAAAAGTAAATATATTTTAATGTCTTCAGATATTATATCATCTTCTTTTCTAGGTGTTGCATATCATACATGATATTGTGTAAAATTCTATTCTTTTAAAATTTGGGGGTGTTACATTATATCCACCTTAAATAAATTGCATCCTCATAATTTGAACATGATCTATATAATCTAGGGTTCAAAATTTTCAAATACTCTCTCTACAAATCTCATATCATAAAAGGGTTAATAAAATAACCTCTTAGTAAGAGAGAGTGGAAAGTACAAATATCACATAAATAGGTTCCCAATTAGGATTAAATGGGTGGGAAATGAAAACATATACATGGTAGAAAAGTGTAAATAATTATAGAGTCTGATCAAGTCCATTGATCAAAATAATGTGAGTGATCAATGTAATGTTAAGGGCCTCAAAACCATAAATATTTGACAATTTGAAAGACCATCTAATTCATTGATTATGAATGTAATATGATAAAATATTTCATCATGTTCCTTCTCTTATAGTTAGTTAATTATTTTAATATGTAAAAATATAATGAAATATAATTAATTTATATGTTTATGTTTCATAGGAATAATTTAATCCTTTTGTTTTTCTTTGATCAATTTCCAATTTATTCCCTTTATTTGATTTAATGAATTCCCAAATTAAGTTTTTATGCCTGAACCACTAAACATAACTTTTAATAGTTCATTATGTACATGAATTGGTGAAAAGTATTTTTGATTTCTCTATATTTTTTTAAAAAATTGTATTTTTTATAAATTAATCTATAAACCTCATAAGTGATACTACTAGTTATTCATTAATATATATTGATCAAATTGTATAGCTAAAATAAATGATACATTAATGAGTACATCAGAGAGGCCAGCGGTCAGAAAAAAACCCTTATCATACCTTGGTCATGGGTTAGAGACCTACATCCTTATCGAATTTTGTGGTTTTTCACATTGTAAAATGGTATTCCTTTTTCTAAAACAATGTTAATATGATTATAAAAATAAATATGATGGATATCCTTGAAATTTAATCATTAAATATCCTTTTTTAAGGATTTCAATAAAATACTAATACATAAATACTTCATCAATTTATTTCCACATAGGTTTTTCCTTGTTCTATAATTTATCCTTTAGAAGAGGGAACTTACCCGAGTAATTCCTAGGATCCCTACATTTAAGGCAATGAATAATAAATGGATCCTCACGATGATATTTATTTCCTTACATTATACTCTTTATTTTTCTTCAACAATTATTCTCTTTATGTATTTGTTTACCACACATAAAGAATTTAATACATTTCACTGAGACACTTTCCTTGGTGTATCCTCACACATTTTGTACATGATGGAAACTGTTCCTTTTTTATCCAGGGTCCCCACCACTAAATATCATATAAAACTTCATACTTTTCATCATTAGTGAGTTTAGAAGATGGTTAAGGTATATGTTGTTTATCATATTTTGGACAAAATAATGTTACATGAAAATGATATATTTTACTCCAATAAAAGATTCATTTGGTTTCTCATTATAATTATTTTTTCTACATGTTCAATGTTAACCTTATTCCTTTGAGTTTCATCCATTGAATAAAACAAAAAATCATAGTGTCAGCAACAATTATCAATCTGTAAAAACCATGTAATTTTTTTTATAATTTATAAATCATGACACATTATTTCCAATCTAACAAACCTTAGGTTTAGACAATGTCATTAAATTTCATTGTTTATTAAAATCCTTCAAATTGAATTGTATAGAAAATTTTAATTATACTAAGCTTATCCCCCAATAGTTTATTACCAGATGCACATTAAGGCATGTTGTTGTTTAACATGTTATACTTGAGTCAAGCCCGACACGCCTATTTTGGAGTTATTACCCCTTGATACATTATTTCTACAACCACATACATTTTTAGTATCTATACTCAGATGTATTTCAAGTAAAACTACATAATCTCTATCTAACCAAAAATTTAGGATATTCTTCTACACTTATCCTCAAGTTATACCTTATAGTTTTTTCTCTTATATATGTTTTCCAAAATATAGTACCCAAGGTTTCTACTAAAATTACCATGATACCAACTATAATGTCATGACCCCATTAAGCCTGGAGCCAGTGATTACTAACATTATATTGGCATAAGATACAAGGAAATTTGATGCAAAGGACTTATTAGTTTTGTAGTCTTGGAAAACTAGATAGATGCATGATTCTTAAATTACTTTTTAATGCAAAAACTACCACATAATTATTTTGTCCAGGATAAATTTATTCCATCTTGCATATCCTCGTATATATTTATTAGTGAACATCATCGAATCCAAGGGAATGGAAATAATAAGGGTAAACTCAAATTCTTAGTAAGGTTTAAGTACATCAGAAACAATAATGAATCATTGATTATAATTAATATGGAAAAGTAACTAACAAAAAACACATGACATGTAATCAATAAACTGAGAGGGAGTGAATAAACAATGTGGAATGGTAAATAATTGAACACACATTACATTTAAAAAACTAGATATAACATCATCAATATAGAAATATAATTAACTAAACACACATGTTATTTAATCAATAAACTAAGAATTAAATGAATCTATATATCGTGACATTGTGAAAATATCATGGATAATTATGATATCTAAATAAAACATTAATGAAATTTGTAATTATGAGATGTCATGCTTCCAAGGATATTGATACCTTCACCATCAAGATCAATCCTCTAGATAGTTTATAACAAACTGGGTAAATCCCCTTTAGCTGAGGATAGCCAATGGATTCTTCCTATGATACTACCGATGCATCAGGGGGTTTTCATTAATAGATCCTTAACTTGTGTCTTCAATATTCAAATCATTTCTCATATATAAAATAATTTAATTAATTAAAAAACTATGTGCCTTATAAATTATCATCATTTAGAAAAGGTTAATGATTTATCAATAATTCCCTAGTAAATAAAATAACATTAAAATTATAAAATCTATGTAAAAATGGTATAATTTTTAAGAAATAACCATATCAATGATAAATGATATGTATATCTAGGGTAAATTAAATGATCAATGATCATAAGAAAATGAATAATTCAAGGGGAAGTTAATAACTATAAGAATGATTCAAGGAAGTGATTTTCAGTACTATCCTTAATCACAATAATAATAATCCATATATAAATAATAAGTATTGTATCAAGATAATTTACACCCATTGGACTAATAATAATGTTTTTTCATAGATGAAATTAAAATAACTATAAAAACATTCGTGATGAAAATATCATTTTCATTTTGAAAAAACATTTTCACAATACCTTTTCTTTTAAAATAACTTTTTAAAAAACAGCTCCATTAAAAATATTTTTTAAAACATGAAAAGTAAGATTCAATGAAATTATAGTGGGAAATTCTATACATGTCTTACAAGGTAAAAATAACATTCCTTTTTCATGGTAAAAAGTTTAGAAAAGTTCTTTCTCTAAAAAGAGAAAATAAGGTTCCTTTGAAAACATTTTTAAAAGGAAAATTGTTTAAAATTTAATTTAATATATTATTTTGAGTATTTTAAAAATAGTTTTTGAAAACAAAATATAAAACTTGGTTTTTAAAGAAAACAGACCTCCAACCAAAGAGACAAATGAAGTAAGATTTTCTTAAAAACATTTTCTAAAACATTTTAAGTACCAATGAGTGTAAAAATGGTAATATTAATTAAAAAATATATTTAATAATAATATAATAAGAAATATAAATGGTTTATAAGGATTATATAATTTCCTTTAATGGAATGATAGGAATAAACAATCTAAATTACAATGAGATTGTGAAATAACCCCTTCAAATGATCATAACATTAAGGTGAGAATTAATCACTGAATTTATAATGTGTAACAACTATAAATCCACATAAAATAGTTTAAATAAATCAACATATATTTCAGGTCTTTATTCACTTAATATTATAATATTAAAAACAATAAAAAAAGTAATATAACCCATTGAAAAGGAATTGAGTTATGAATTTTTTTACTACTTGGTTACTTTAATCTCAAAAACCTTAAGATGAAATAATTAAAATTAAAACTAAAAATTACAATTAATATTTAATTATTCATGTTATTAAATGTTAATGTGGAAATATATACACTATATAAAATTATTCAGGTACATAACATTACAATATGCCTCAATGAAATAAAATTGAGACGAAATCTTTTACCTCTTACTTCCTTTTGGTTAATCATGTTTTAACCTCATTTATAGTTTTTTTAAATTTAATTAAATTATAAAATAACCATATTAATATTATATTATCATTTATAATCCTTTTATAACATCTTATCACTCTTTGGTTAATAATATTTCCTTATTCTCACTATTTCGGGTGTTAATTGCCATGTTTTTCAAGTATGTTTTGAACTGTTAATTTAAATTCCTCATATGCCTATAATGGTTTCATCATTTAAAAAATTTAAAACATGATAAAAATTTCATATATGTTTATTATATATTTTATTAAGTTAATCTATAAAATTTTGTTATACGAAATGAAATAAACCATTCATGGAGTCTGTAGGTCATACGTATGCTTGAACGCTATTTCCATTTCCTTATCATATTAAAAATATAGATGTAAATGAAATATATGTATATTATAATTATAGTATCATATTAATTTCATATTTATCACATATGTTAATTAAAATTATCCTCAATAAATTCCATGTAAATTGTTAATGAATCGCATCGCTTTGAGGAGGCGGTAATCCACACATCCACAAATGATTTCATCGTATTCCCACATAAAAGAAATCATGAAGTTATGTGTTATATAAAAATTAAATAAGAATATATAAATCGTAAATATCATATATATCATTTGAAAATATTATTTTCATTATTATTCTCAACCTTGATAAGTGGTAATGGAATAATGAAGGACATCGGTTTGTGAGGCGACAGTCCGTCGTACACAAGTAAGATGATTAAGTATCCCATTTGATGAAAATGTGTGAAGTTTAAGGATATAAATTTAAAATAAAAACATATAAATATATTTAATATACATATTATATTATATAATAAATATCTAATAATAATTTATGGTGCAGAGAAAGAAATAAAACAACAGTACTCGTTGAATAACGTTACCACTTCTTTGGGTAACTCCTTTAGATTTATACCCAAATCCTCAATTCGTTTTATTTATATCAAAAAAATTATTCTAAGATGAGGAGAGGTATATTGTAAATATATTTTTATGGGTTTTTATGAGACAAATGTACTGATATGTGTGAATATGTATGGGTAGTGAGTTCCATATTATAGTTGAGGAGGAGTGTCCTTCTAGTAAATACTTAAAGGTAAACACTATTGGGAGGTCTACCTTACATAATGTTTCCCTAATAATGAGCCATATTAGATAAAAATGGGTATATGGTATTAATATGGTTATAAAATGGGGTTTTTTCAAATTTCTAAGTCATTTTTTCCTCATGTAAAAAGTATATTCCCTTAGTAAGCTTAATTTTTCTACAATCGTGGGGATTAATTTAATTATTTTTTCAGTAATCAATTTGGTAAAACATTAATTTGAAATTATTTTAAAATATAAATTATTCATATTATTTATATTAAATACATATTTTTCTGAATTACAATCCAACAAGTAGTATAATTTAATTTAAACCTAATCCTACAAACGAATCGAGAAAGCGGGTTTTTAAAGTGAAATTATTTAACAGTTTACTATGTTTTTATATCTAAATTAAATTTTAAAATGATTCCAATGAAATAAATTGAATTAATATGTATAGTTTATGTAATTTAACTTTAAAACTATTTAATAATATTATTTAGACATATAAATTATTTAAATTAAAACATTATTTTCAATTAAAATTTTTTATTTTCACTATTCATCAAAAAATGAAACTTCTCAAAAATATACCAAAAAAATAAACCAAATATAATTTTGATATTATAAATTAAAAAATAAAATTTATATTTAAAAAAATATATAAGTGTAAAAATCTTGTTTTAAAACAAGTGTTCTGTTAAAATGTGGCAGAACTACCTTTATAAAAATATAGCTTTTTATACACAAAATTGGGTTTGTTCTTATCTTATGACTATAAAATATATTTAATTATGGTAAAAATATTTCATTTTATAAGGCCCAGACCTTAAACCTTAATTAATATTTAATTAACTGAATTATTCACATTGAGGATCTCTTCGAAGTTTAGAGTTTTAGAGAATTAGGACATAACTATTACATCCCAAACGATTACAAAGTAGAAAATTCTACTAAGTTTCCATAAAATAAAAACTCTTAAAAAGAAACATATCTAGTTCCATGTTTAAATAGCATTAATTTCCTTTGATCTGAACCTTGATCCTATTCCACAATATGTCCTGTGAAAAACATTTCAAAAAAACTTGGGGTGGGACTAAAAATCTCAATAAGGGATACACAATGAATGAAAACTGTTAGTTTTTCAAAACAACAAGTAATCCATATATACTTTATCAAAGTAATACTTTTCAACTTTATGAAGTATTAAAAACTATTAACTGAATAAAATATCATTACATACCCTTATTAACCAAATGATTACCATAAAACCCATATAAAGATCACATAACTTATAAAGGTAACTTGGGACATAAACATACTTAAATCGAATAAGCATACAGTCGACTTCCACACATATCACTTAATAGAATAGCCATACGGCCAACATCCATACCCAATTCATTGGAGGTTATAACGTAACCACCCGTCCTGGTATTCACGGCACCACCCGTCATGTGGTTTATCATGTAACCACCTGTTAGATGTCCAAGTACCATTATAAAATCAGAAGAAAAAAAACAAATATAATGGAAAGAAAATATTTCCACACCTTGATCACAATATATCTCTTAAATATATTGTCATAAAAAATCCATTATAAAAACCATTATCAATACCAAAATACATAAAAGTGTATATGGTATTTATTTCATTTTAAAAACATTATGGCTTGTTGAGGAAACTAAAGACCAAATAATACTTGCGGCGGCTGAAAAGGTCATTGTCACCGTGTACGTTAAAAGAAACATTCTTTTTTGTCGTTTAGTAAAATAATTCATAGAGAAAGATTCCTTTTGTATAAAAGTAAATGTCAATGGGGTTTATACACCGTATAAAAGAATGTTGTGTATAATACGAAATATACCTCAATGAAAGGAGATTGAGACAATGTCCCTTACCTCGGGTCCGACTAGACTCGATCGTTCTTTAACCTCCTGAATAATAAACTTGAGTTAATTACAACCTCCTTAAGAAACTTTTTCAAGTTCATTATTCCTTTTATATCACTTATTTCCATGTTATAAACATTATGTAATCATTTAATTTAATAATGTTTGTTTTGTCGATATTTGGTTCTTAAGTCGAAAGTGGACTTCTTACAATTACATGTTGTTCATGTAGTCAATGGTTCGTTATATCCAGAATGTTATTCATGATTTGGATATCATATACATCATATATATCCAGCATATACATGTATTTATAATATTACATAATAATTTAGAGGTATGAAATGAAATGCACCGTTTATGGAGACAGTATGTCGTACGTACGCATGAACGCTACTTTCATTTCTATGTCATATTAATGGAATTAAAACTAAATGAGAGGTATGTATATATTAATTCAAGAATTATATTCATCATTTAGATGTAACATACATCATATATATCCATTATATATATGTACTTATAATAGTACATTACATTTGGGGATAAGAAATGAAATGCACCGTTCATGGAGACGGTAAGCCGTATGTAGGCATGAACATTACTTTCATTTCTATATGATACATTAATGGAGTGAAATAATAATGAAAAAAATTTATATTATAATTCTAGTATAATATAAAATATAATATTATTAAATCCGTCCTTGATACGTCCGACATATGGCATTAACGAATCAAATGACTTTGAGGGGGCGGTAGTCCGCACTTCCTAAAATGAAATTATCATGTTTACCCACAACGGAAACCATAAAGGTGTGCCATAAATGAAAAATACAGAAGCTTAAGGAAAACATAAAAATATTACATATCATATATTCATATAGTGAAATCTTAATGGCCACCTTTGAAGGTGTTTGATTAATATTGATCAATCATCGTTTCGTGAGGCAGAAATTCGCCATCCACGGAAACAGTATGCTCTTTAACCATTTGATGAAGTTGTGAGTAAGTGAGGCTCGAATTACTCACATAAAAACATCCTAGTATATTGATGATACTGTATTTGTTACAAAAGAAATGAATAAAAAGATTTTAGGGGGTTGGAGAAGCAAAATAAAACAAAAGAACACAATAGAGAACACTACCTTTAAAACGAGTAACTCTTTTTGATTTGAGCTCAAAGGCTTCCTTGGGAAGACTTCTTACCAATTTGAGGCTTCTAGGAGTAATAGAAGGATTTGGTGAGTCAAAATGGGCAGATCATGGCCGAACCAAAGGCTTGAGAGGTGTGGGTAAGGAGGTAGAAGTGGGGGCCTTTTATAAGAGGATATGAGGGGCACTCTGGGAAAGTTATAAAAGGTTACATTATTATAAAATTATTCTCTTATTAAAAGGTCCCACAATTATAAATTTCGAGGATAAGGTGATAAAGATTCTAAATCCACCCATACAATAGGTTTTTTACATGTTTAGGTCTTATATTTTACAATATCTTTTCATTTTATTTAAATTGTTAAATAATTAGGTAATTGTTGCATCATCCTGGTGCCATATATAATTTAATT
The DNA here is from genome assembly GCA_963277665.1 of Viscum album. Classification (NCBI taxonomy): domain Eukaryota; kingdom Viridiplantae; phylum Streptophyta; class Magnoliopsida; order Santalales; family Viscaceae; genus Viscum; species Viscum album. The sequence continues at coordinate 1,159,368,288 of OY728165.1, read as the reverse complement.
TATTTAATGTCTAAAAATTATAAAAAAATATCATGATGTAGGAAATCGTTAAATATTTCTAATGAATATTTATAGTAAAAAATATCACTTTTATAACCCCATTTAAAAATTGTTTTAGTAAAACAACTCAAGTTTGTGACATTTTTATTTTAACGTTAAATAAAAAGTTATTAATGTCATTTTCCTACCAATGTGGCTCCATGGGGTCCCCATGTTGAACCATGGATTTTATTGGTCGACCATGACACATCCAATAAGGGTAGGACATGTTTCTAGATCATTTCATATTATTAAAACATTATTTTTACCTTAAATTACACTAATTATCTATAATCGCGATTAATAAACTTAAAAGTTACTATTCACTAAAAAATTATTTTAATCCCATTGAACTACATTTTTCTTCCGAATGATAACCATGTATGTCAGTTTATTGAAATTCAAAACACAGAGGTGGTAAAATTTCATTTAATTGAAAAATCAGTTTTTTAAGTACCACTTAGTGGTTTCACTATTCATCCATAATTGAAGTTTTTCAGAAAAAAACCAAAAATTTACCCGAAGCAATATTTGATATTCCGAATTCAATAATGATTTCTATTTTACAAAATTCAAAACATATAATTTGAATTAATTAATTCAATAATTAATTTCCGCTGTCAAAGCAAATAGCGTGTTTTTATGAATCAATAAGTGTCAAAAGATTGACACTAGTTTAAGTCCAATTTCAAAGTGAAATTAATTCCAACGTCCAATATTGTATTAAATTGTAAAAATATATTCTAATTTAACTTTAAACCCAATTCTAAAGATAATCTAATCATATAAATAAATTAGATTAAAAAGTGGTTTTGAATTAAAATACAATATTTTTCACTATTCATTAAAAAATGATATTTATCGGAAAAATACCAAAAATTTACACAAAGTAAATTTTTCTGTCCCCATTCTAAAGAAGAATTTTATTTGGTCTAATAGAATGTATAAGAGTACCAAAACTATATTTAATGATGGTTCGCCATCAAAAGGAGATAAGTGGTCCTTTAGTGGAAATTAGAGTATATATGCCTAAAATTGAATTATTTTCGTATTTTAAGCCTTTATCCTTTATTGGATAAATGTAAAAACATTTAACAAACATATATAATCATATTTTAGTTATTTCTATTTATTCCTTCCATTACAATGGCTACGTGTTAAATACCATTTAAAATAAAATTGTTTTATTACTAGTGTACAATGTAAGATTTCAACGAAACTCTTTGTTGTGTATCGGGTACGCTATCGAACATAGAAACCCATTTAAAGGAAAATTAATATTTAATTCTAAAATATTAATAATTATTAAAATGTTTTATTATTTATTTACCTGGGATGTTACATCCTTCCCCCCTTTTGGGAATTGCATCCTCTCAATTTTATTCACTTATTAAAATAAGTGGGGGTATTTATCCCTCATAGTATTTTCAGATTCCAATGTTGCCTCTTCACCCATATGGTTTTTGACAAAAACATTACCTTGTGAATTACCTTATTTCGCAACACTTTCTCTCTTTGCTCAAGAATCTGGACTGGTTATTCTTCCTAAGAGAGATTCTCTTCCAACTGAACTACCTCTGGCTCAAAACATGAGATGGATCTCGCATATATTTTCTCAACATCGAAACATGAAAAACATTTTGTACCTGAGATAAACTTGGAGGTAAAGCCACTCGTTAAGAAATTGATCCAACTTTCTCCAGAATTTTATATGGTCCAACGAACATTGGACTCAGCTTTCCTTTCTTACTAAATCGCATCACACTTTTCCATGGTGAAACTTTGAGAAAAACATGATCACCTACCTCGAATGATAGATCCTTCCTCCAGTTATCTGCATAACTCTTCTGCCTGCTCTGAGATGTTATCATGTGTTTCTGAATCAACTGAACTTTTTCTGCCATCTCATCTACCAATTCTAGTCCCATCAGCTTCCTTTCACCCACTTCATCCCAAAAATCTGCAGTTCGACACTGCTTCCCATATAATGCCTCAAATGGTGCCATCTGTATACTGAATGGAAACCGTTATTACAAGAAAATTCAACCAAAGAAAGTTGTTAGTCCCAACTTCCCTGATAATCCATCGAACAAGGACATAGCATATCCTCCAATGTCTGAATTGATCGTTCTCACTGCCCATCTGATTGTGGATGAAAAGATGTACTAAAATTTAATTCAGTTCCCAATGACTTCTGAAGGCCTTTCCAAAAGTTAGACGTAAACCTGGGATCATGATCAGATACAATGGAGAGGGGAACTCCATGAAACCTGACTATCTCTTTAAGATACAATCGAGAAAGTTGATCTAGAGAGAATGAATCTCGAATACGATGGAAATGAGCAGATTTAGTCAATCAATCAAAAATAACCCAGATTGCATTATTACCTCGAGATGTCCTCGGTAATCCCACAACAAAGTCCGTGGATATATTTTCCAATTTCCAATTTGTCACTGGTAAAGGATGCATCACCCCTTTAGGTAACTACCGCTCTTCTTTAACCTGCTGACAAGTCAAACACATCATTGTAATATAAACATTATCTTTTTTCATTCCATCCCACCAGTAATACTCCCGCAGATCTCTATACATCTTAGTACTGCCCGGATGAACTGAAAACGAGGAACTATGAGCCTCACATAACAACTCATTCTTCAACTGTGAATCACTAGGAACACATAATCTCTACCCAAACATGAAAACACAATCATTATCAATGTTAAATTCAGGAAACTTACCCTTCGGAACCAGCTCTACCTTTTTCTACAACACACTGTCTGGCTTCTGTGCTTGCTTGATTCTGTCTGATAGAGAAGATTTCACGGATACCTGAAACTAAACAAAAGGAATTCCTGCACAAACAACTTTTATGCCAATGTTCATCAAATCCTTAACCAATGGATCACATTCCAAATGAAACATTGTTAATGAAGCATTACTTTTTCAACTTAATGAATCATCCACTTTATTTGCTTTTCCTTGATGTTAAGGAATTGTACAATCATAATCATTGATTAATTCTGGCCATCTCCTCTTTCCCATGTTCAATTATTTCTGAGTGAATATATACTTTAAACTTTTGTGATCAGTATATATTTCACACTTTACTCCATACAAATGATGCCTCCTAATTTTTAAAGCAAAAACAACAGCAGCTAATTCCAAATCACGTGTAGGGTTATTTAACTCATGAGTTTTCAACTAACGTGAAGAATAAGCAATTACCTGATCATTCTGCATAAGGACATAGCCATGTCCCTTCAATGAAGCATCACTATAGATAACAAACTCACCATTCCAGGAAAAAAGTGCCAAAACTGGAGCATTCACCAATCTTCTTTTCAACTCTTGAAAAAAATCATCACATTCTTTTGTCCATATAAACATAACACCCTTCCCAGTTATTTTAGTCATTAGACTAGATAATCATGAAAAATTTTCCACAAACCATCGGTAGTAACCTGAAAATCCAAGAAAACTACGGATCTCGGTTACATTTCTGGGTCTTGGCCATTCTTCAAAAACTTTAGTTTTAGCAGGATCAATAGTTATGCCATCTTTTGAAACAATGTGACCAAGGAAACAAATTTGTTATAAACAGAACTCACACTTGCTGAATTTCCAATATAATTTCTTTTCTATTAAGGTTTTCAAAATTACCCTTAAATGTCTTTCATGATCCTCTTTACTTTCAGAAAACACCAAAAATATCATCAATCTCATCATTGTCCCTGATATGTTTCACCATCGACCACCACTGATCTGTTTCACCTTCAAGACGGTAAACATCAAGACTAACCTTTTGATATTCTGAACAACCCATTACATCAAAATTCTTCTCCAATGCTTCAATCCACCCTTCATCTAAGAAATGGTCAAATGGTCCACTGAATGATGGGGGATGGTGCCTCATGAAATGTTCCACCACTGACATGTTCCTCTGCAGTTGAGCTGGATGATCTCGTGCATGGATACCACCACAATTTATAGCCTGAGTCGACTATGCCATCACTGCAACAAACTGTTCAGTTCCAATTCCGACCATCTCAGGTTGCTTATTTGGAAGGTTGTCTTCCTCCTGATGTCTTCCCAACATATCTGCCTTGTTTCCTCTGCGGAAAACCATTCTGAACACAGAAATATCTTTGGTGAGGCAATATGGTAATCTTTAAATGCTATATCATTTCAGTCATACCATAAATTAATATATAATTTACCACTTTTCTAACTCCTAAAATTGTCTGAACTGACCTCTGATACCAACTATAAGGCCCCGACCTTAAAACTTACTTATTATTGAATTAAATGAATAATTCATATTGAGGATCTTTTCATGGTTTAGAGTTTTAGATAATTAGGACATAACAATTACATCTCAAAAGATTACAAAGTAGAAACATCTAGTAAGATTCCATAAAATAAAAACTCTTAAAAAGGAACATGTCTAGTTCCATGTTTTAGATAGCATGGCTTTCCCTTGATCCCAACCCTGACCCTATTCCACTTTATGTCCTGGGAAAATCATTTCAAAAAAAATCTGGGGTGAGAATAAAATGATCAGTAAAGGATTCACAATGAATGAAAACTTTTTGTTTTTCAAAACAACAAGTAAAACATGTATACTTTATCAAAGTAATAACATTCACCTTTATGATGCAGTAAAAACTCTTCACTGAATAAAAGATCATTACTTACCCTTTTTAACCAAAATATTACCATAAAACCCATATAAAGATCACATAACTTATAAAGGTAACTTGGGACATAAACATACTTAAATGTAATAACCATACGGTCAAATTCCACACATATCACTTAATTGAATAGCCATATGACCAGATTCCATACCCAATGCATTAGAGGTTATAACATAACCACCCATCCTGGTATTCACAGAACCAGCCATCATATGGTTTATCACGTAACCACCCGTCAAATGTCCAAGTACAATTATAATATCATATGACATAAAACAAATATAATGGAAGGAAAAAATTTCCACACCTTCATCACAATATATCACTTAAATATATTGTCATAAAACATCAATTATAAAAACCATTTTCAATACCAAAATACATAAAAGAGTATATGGTATTTATTTCATTTTAAAAACATTACCGCTTGTTGAGGAAACCAAATATTAAATAATACTCGTGGCGGTGTAAAAGGTTGTTGTCACTGCATACATTAATAGAAACATTCCTTTTTGTTGTTTTGTAAAAAACTTCGTAGAAAAATATTCCTTTTGTATAAAATTAAAATTAAAATGGGTTAATACACCGTATAAAAGAACGTTGTGTATAAAATGAAATATGCCCTAATGAATGAATATTGAGACGATGTCCCTTACCTTGGGTCCGACTTGACTCAATCGTTCTTTAACGTCCTGAATAATAAACTTGACCTAATTTCTACTTACTTAAGAACCTTTTTCATGTTCATTATTCCTTTTATATAACTTATTTCCATGTTATAAACATTATGTAATCATTTATGTTAATAATGTTTGTTTTGTCGATATTTGGTTCTTAAGCCGAAAGTAGACTTCTTACAATTACATGTTGTTTGTGTGGTCAAAGGTTATTTATATCCAGAATGATATTCATGATTTGGATATCATATATATCATATATATCTAGAATATACATGTATTTATAATATTACATAATCATTTATAGGTAAGAAATGAAATACATCGTTCATGGAGATGGTAAGCCGTACGTACGCATGAACGATACTTTCATTTCTATGTCATATTAATAGAATTCTATCTAAATGAGAGGTATTCATATGTTAATTCCTGAATTATATTCGCCATTTAGATGTAACATAAATCATATATATCCATTATATATATGTACTTATAATAGTACATTACATTTGGGGATAAGAAATGAAATGCACCGTTCATGGAGACTGTAAGCCGTACGTACGCATGAACGCTACTTTCATTTCATTCTCATACTTTAATGGAGTGAGATCATAATGATAAAAAGGTATATTATAATTCCAGTATAATATCATATATAATATTATTAAATCCATCCTTTATAAATCACACGTATTGCATTAACGAATTAAATCACTTTGAGGTGGCGGTAGTCCGCACTTCCTAAAATGAAATTATCGTGTTTACCCAAAATGGAAACCATAAAGGTCTGCCAAAAAAGAGAAATACAGAAGCGTAAGGAAAACTTAAACATATTATATATCATATATAAATATAGTGACATCTTAGTGGCCACCTTTGAAGGTGTTAGAATAATATTGAACAATCATCGTTTCGTGATGCAGAAATTCGCCATCCATGGAAATAGTATGCTCTTTAACCATTAGATGAAAGTGTGTGTAATTGTAGCTCAAAATCATCATAAAAAACATCCTATTATATTGAATATACTTGATTTGTTACAAAATAAATATATAAAAAGTGTTTAGGGGGTTGGAGAAGCAAAATACAACAAAAGAACACAAGAGAAAACACTACCTTAAAAACGGGTAACTCTTTTGGATTTGAGCTCAAAGGCATCCATGGGAAGACTAATTACCAAAGTGAGGCTTCTATGAGTAAGAGATGGATGTGGAGAGACAAAATGGGCTGATCTTGACCGAACCAAATGCTTGAGAGGTGTGGGTAAGGAGGTAGATGCGGGGGCCTTTTATAAGAGGGGAGGAGGGGCACTCTTGGAATGTTATAAAAGATTACTTTATTATAAAATTACATTCGGATAAAAAAGGCCCCAAAATTATAAATTTAGAGTATAAGGTGATAAGGATTCGAAATCCACCCATAAAATAGGTTTTTTACATGTTTAGGTCATAGATTTTATATTATCTTTTCATTTTATTTAAATCGTTAAATATTGAGATAATCCCTGCATCATCATTATGCCATAAATAATTTAATTTATTTAATGTATAAAAATTATAAAAAATATCATCATGTAGGAAATATTTTTATATTTATAATGAATATTTATAGTAAACAGTATGACTTTTATATCCCCATTTAAAAATTGTGTTAGTAAAACAACTCATGTTTGTGACATTTTTATTTTAACATTAAATAGAAAGTTATTAATGTCATTTTCCTACCAAAGTGGCTCCATGGGGTCCCAAGATGACCCATAGATTGTATCGGTCGGCCATGACACGTCCAATGAGGGTGGTACATGTTTCCAGGTCATTTTATATTATTAAAACATTATTTTTACATTAAATTACATTAATTATCTCTAATCACGATTAATAAACGTAAAAGATACTATTCACCAAAAAATTATTATAGTATCCTTGAACCACATTTTACATCTTAATGAAAACCATGTATGTTGGATTTTTTAAATTCATAACACATTGGTGGTAAAATTTCATTTAAATGAAAAATCAGTTTTTTTATTTACCACTTAGTGGTTTCACTATTCATCAAAAATTGAAGTTTTTCAGAAAAATACCAAAAATTCACCCAAAGCTATATTTGATATTCCAAATTCAAAAATGATTTCTATTTTAGAAAATTAAAAACATATAATTTTCTTTAATTAATTCCATAATTAATTCTTGATATCAGAGCAAATAGTGTGTTTTTATGAAATAATAAGAATCAAAAGATTGACACTAGTTTAAGTCCAATTTCAAAGTGAAATTAATTACAAAAACCACTATTGGATTAAATGGTAAAAATATATTCTAATTGCACTTTAAAACCAATTCTAAATATAATCTAATCATATAAATAAATTAGATTAAAAAGAAGTTTTGAATTAAAATACAACATTTTTCACTATTCATTAAAAAATGATCTTTAAGGGAAAAATACAAAAAAAACTTACACAAAGTAAATTTTGATGTCCCGATTCTAAAGAAGAATTTTATTTGGTCCAATAAAATTTATAATAGTGACCAAAAATAAATTTAATGAAGGTTTGCAATGAAAAGGCGATAAGTGGACCTTTAGTGGAAATTAGAGTATATATGCCTAAAATTGATTTCTTTTCGTATTTTAAGCCTTTATCCTTTATTGGATAAATGTAAAAACATTTTAAAAAATATATATAATCATATTTTAGTTATTCTATTCGTTCCAGCCAATACAACGGCTACGTGTTAACTACCATTTAAAATAGTATTGTTTCATTACTAGTGTGCAATGTAAGATTTCAAAGAAACTATTTGTTGCGGGTCGGGTACGCTATCGAACATAGAAACCCCTTTAAAGTAAAATTAACATTTAATTCTCTAATATTAATAAATATTAAAATGTTTCATTCTTTATTTACCTGGGATGTTACACATTTAATATATAATATATAAATATATATATCATTAATATAATTCACAAATAGTAATTAATTTAATTTTTTTAGTTAAAACACCTTTGGGTGCATTAAAACAGTTTTTTTATAAAAACATATCCAATATATTAAATTGTTTTTCATTATCATTTATAATTAATTGGCAAAAAAATTCATTTTATATTTGTTTAAAACATATATTTTCATAATTTAGTTAATCCTATTTATAATATAAAATTTAATGGCTGAGAGATAATTTTCATTTTATATTATAATATTAATATGATTTAGTAAAACATGGTTTTACATCTAATCCTAGCCATAGATAAAATTCATTGTTGCATGTAACACAAGCTAACTCAATGTTTCATTAATTTAATGTTATATCATATATTTAATTTATTTAAAATATTAATATATTATAAGGTATCACGATATTATATTTCCTTCTACGCTTGGTGTTGCGTATGATACATGATACTAGATAAAATGTTATTCTTTTAGAATTTTAGGGTGTTACGTGTATGATCCAATGATAAAATATTTATTGATTATATTTATTTTTTATGAATACTAAAAAAATATATTGACGAAACCCATTTAATTTTTCATGTGTTAAGCTATGAAGATATGACTTTAGAGGATTTTGTATGGTTGTGTTTGTAGTGGGATTCATTCCATTATTTTGGTCATGGTACAAACCATGGATGTGTTTCTCTAGTGACTAGTGTTACGTCAAAGTTGATGATAAAAAATGTTCTAGATGTGGTAATAATTTAACAAATTAAAATTTAAAGTGAAATAAATTATTTATCAAATTTAATTTTCATAGTTAATTATCATCCATAATAGGTGATAATATATGATAGAAAACTAAATAATGAACGAAATATATATATTATTCTAGCCCAATGATAGAATATTTCTTCTCTTACACCTCTATACACTTTGAGAGATTATTTTTTCACTACCTAATTTTTTAGGATGAACAATAACCAAATTACAACCTAATTTTTATAATATAAGTATAATAATGACACCTGACTTTCAGATGGGGAGTAACAACCCATTACAAATTAACATTATATATCAAGAGTCACAACCTAAACAATTTGGAATTTAAAATAAAAAAGTCACAACCACATGTGAGAGAATTACTTTTTCTGAAAACCATAAAACTAATGGTTTAAACACTAATGAGAAGATTGGAAGAATTAATACAAATATATATAGAACTGAGCAGAGAAGAAGTTTATGAAGACATATTTAAGTATGGAATTTGGTTCATTGATTAAGGTATCATTTATCCTCTTAAAGATATTAATATTAATCCTGGAATATTATGATTCCATTAATAGAGCTTCCAATAGATGTAACAATGTTCACATGGGATTAATTTTAAGTTCATATTTTTATAGATTTTATACAACACTTGTGATCCTATAGGTTCATAGTAATTATCTTGTTATTGAGTGAAATATGATATGTATCTTCACCAATTCCAAAACCTTATGGAAATATATTTTATAAAAATTAAATATCCAAAAAAATAGATTAAATAAAATAAAAATAATAATAGTAACCGTTCATGAATTATCATTAAGAAATATGTTCCCAAAATTATTATTGATAATATCTGCATTTAAAATTCAAATAAAAAAGTTACTCAAAAATGTTTTAATAAATTTAAAACTATCTCCATAATAATAGGATGGTGGATTCTTAAAAAACATGTATAACATTTCCTTTAAAATTTCTAAATTTAGAAATAAATTCCATATTCATGGTGAATATTGAATAATATTTATCCTATATTCATAATCTTAAAAATTAACTTGAATAGCAATAAATATATTTGTTGGATATAAATAATAACTTAGGTCAAATAAAAAAACTCATAATATATAAAATCAAATATAAGAAAGATATATTATATGTATATAAATGAAACATAACCAAATTTAATCATTATTTAAATCACTCAATAATTAATTTGTATAAAATCTAGAAAATTAATATCATTTATATAATAAAAAATAATTAAAATACTTAATATAAATGTACAGTAAATGATATAATCATAATACATGAAATATAGAATACTCTAAATAATGCTAATCTTATAATTAGAATTACCACAATCATACCCATAATGGAATGTAGGAGAACTTACATGATGTATAAGATATGTTAGAATGTTTAATGAAAATGGTGAAATTATAATTATAGAAAAAAATTGTTTCAACCTGATCTAATTTCTTATATATAGATTCCATGCACAAAATTTTGAGCTTTAAATTAATTAATTTTTCAATATAATTGTTATTTTTTTATTAAGTATATTTTATTTATCTAATGTATGAGTAAATAAATTTTGATATCATTTTTTGAATAAGAGTAAAAGATGGATTGATTTATTATCATTTTAAAAATAATCTTACTTTAAACAATGTTTATTTTTTAGGTATTTTAATGATGGAAATGGAAAGGTGATTTGAAGGGGACTTGGCCAAAAAATCATCTTGTGACTATCCAACCCCCAACTAGGTGCTAGCAACATATACACCCTGAATGGAAGCTGGTTGCGTGCCTTGGAAGGCCAAGGAGAGTCACAATAGAGCAGGAGTAGCAGTCACACATGGTGCATGCACAGGGGGGGGAATGGTTGATAACCACTCAGTGTGGATCCACATGGATACTATTGAGAATCCAATAGCTCCTATTAAATATTGTTATATAAAATGTATTTCACATTGAGCCTTATAAAATAGAGGATGAAGGAATAAAACTATGACGTGGGATGCCAGAATGTGGGATATTGTTCATCACTTACTGAAATGACCACGTTCCATCCCACACCCTTGTCACCAAACCTCAGACACAATTTACCGCTTCCTTTCCAATATCTTCCACTAAAATAACCTATTATCACCATTCCCGCCACTATGAGCTCATGCACAAGCTCGACTACCACAGTGAGGCTTAGAATCACTATGGGCACACTCACAGATCCCATAACATACACTGTTAATCCACTGTTGAGTGGATCCTTGAACCTCATCAGGATTTTGATAATTAAAAATATTTATTTTTTATTTCCATTGAAATTAGTAATACATTGAATCAATTATTTTTTAACGTATACTTATTCTTGATCATATCATTTTATTCTTTTCTTAATTTATCTTTAGATCTTATATTCTGATTTGTCAAAACATGTACAAGTAGTTTATTGAAGTATTACAAGGATAAATAAGTATTTTAGGACCTTAAAATGTCATTTAGAATTATATTTTACTATTACAATATAGAAACTAAGATATACACATTGTATAAAAATCATAATCCACATAGGCAATTTGAAATTCACGTATCTGTTTTGAAATCCACATAATATATTTCCCAGAATTAGTTCCCTTATATATTTTGGACCATTTATTTAGCTACACAACTCTAAATTTAGAGTGGTTTATAAACATAATAAAATTATATACATTTCGTCATAATACATAAAATTCTGAATTAATCTCTATCATCCTTGAAATTAGGTTTGAATTCACTAAATATTTTCAGGTTGAATTCAAATTTTTTATAGAACTATTTTCCTAAAAGAATTTAATGATAACATAAGTTATATATATCCAATAAAGGTTATTATGGATTATTTATAATGATAATTAAATTCTATTAATGTAATTCAAAATTACCCAAAGTTGATTCTTCCATTCAGATGGTATTTTTTCATCAAAAGTTTGAAAAGTCAATCTATTTTCATTTTTCATGAATTTGGATACATGATTCACTTACATGAATCACCTATGTGATGAATTTGAATACATAATTTATTTAAATTAATCAAATACATGATTAGTTAATATTACTTGATTCACCTACATGAATCACTTACATGGCCAACTCTCCTACGTATAGAAAAAATCCTAACGGAAGAAAACAAATATGAATTTTCCAATGTAGTTTAATGCTATCCTACCTGAAATTATGAGATGTTTTACGTTTTGTTTCATCATTATGTTTTCTTCATGTTCATTTCATAAGTTTTAATTAGTATATTGAATTTATAAATTCATATTAATTATATAGAAACAACAGGGATAGTTTTTATTTTTTTAACATGTTTTTATGAAGATCAAAGTGTGTTTTTTTCCATGCATGAAACATAAAGCTTGAAACACTAAAAAACATTTTTATTAGTGTATATTACTTTCTTAAATTTTATTGTTCATAAATTAATATTAGTTGATATTAAAATAATTCAAAATAGTTTTAATATATTTAATGTGGTGTTATTAATTTTTATATTCTCCACATATTTACTACTAATTTAAAAGGGAATCATTTTGAATTTAGTATTTAAAATTTAAAATTATTTTTTTCATTGAATTTATCTTCATCAAATTATTATGGATACAATTTGAATTATTTGATATATTATTTCAAATTGGTTTGAATTTTTAAATTTTATTTTAAAATTTTATTTTTAGTTGAGAGATTATTACATAATGATAATATCATTCTCTCTCTCTAATAATCCAGTATTATTATGTTTTAATTTTAAATTTTCTAACAATTACTCATCTCCATTAAGAGTATTTTTTTAAAAGGAATCGATCTTTTTTTATTTTGAATATAGTGTGTAAGTGAATGAATTCTAATACGACACATATTCAATAAGTGCTTTCGTCTTTTAATTTATACATTGCAAAGAGAAATTTGTTGCACATTCAACATATGATGAATAGTTATCACTACTACTCGGTGATATCTCAATGGATGATCAAAAACTTATATGACTTATTCTACTACCATGATGATACAATAAAGATTATACAGAACTCAAGAACCAATATTTATGTTTTATTCTTCTTCTATGTTATTCCATTCTTGTTTCTTGATTCGATAAGACTTTTTCCATCTCTCACATTCTTTCACATTCTATAAAAACTATTAAATAAAAAATAATTCCATATCATTGGGTTTTGATTCCTATATTATAATGTATAGACCATTCAGGTTGTGTCTATTGGTATCTAAATAGGAATTATAATTGGGTAGTGACTCCTCATACAAAACACAGGTTTCATTTGGTAATACTTCCACTAGGAAAAAGTATTATGTAATTGGGTTATTATTCCCCATTAAAAATAAGGTAGTTCACAATGTATATCTCCCTGAATATAGAGTTATAAGAGTATAATAGGTCCACTTTGGACTAAACTACTACACAAAATATCCTTGTGTTATTTATTTTATTTTATATATTAATTTACATTGTTAATTAACCCTACTAATTATCTTTTATAATAATTATTATTATTTAAAATTTTAATTGATTCTATTTAACCCATCCCCCATAGATATTCTTATATCACCTATCTGACTTCATAGCCACAATAAGTATGGATATCCTAGGCATGAAATAAAAAAATCCATTATCCACCTAAGAAAGATTAGTTGAGTTCGAGGAATGAATTCCCTATACAAGTCGTGAATGATTCAAACTGAATATGAAGTAGATAATATAGATGAATTCATGCCTTGAATGAACATACATGATGTGAATAGTGTGTGTCCCATTCAATAAAAGGTGAAATCATACATTTTTCATCCTGAATGTAGTTTCACAAATGAATGTGTGAGTTAAAAGATGATTTAAGAAATGATTTTATTTAGATTCTAGGTTAAATATTAGATGTTTTGAGTTTATAGCACTCCAGGAAGTATTAGATGTATTTGATATGAAATTATTCTTAAGGGAAATAGAATTCAATATGTCTATCCCTCAAGGGTTTCTATTCCTATAAAATTGGATGGTTATCCACTACAGAAAGGGATGAAAAATATTGAATCTTGGACATACTGTGATACTTCTAGAGAATTAAAACAATTGCATAAGGATTTTTCCAGACTAAATTGTGGTTCTATTAAATATTTATATCCCCTAATGACTAGATTGATGGGTAAGTTTGTTATGTTCCAATATAATTCAATAATAGAAAATTATAATGGTGGGTATTATTTCTCTACTAGTTCATGTTTAATTGTGTAATTCTGATTCAATTTTTCATCTCTTTTCTCTTCATTTGTCATGACCCTTGATAATCAAATTGGGAGTTAATTTTTAAATGAATAACTAGTATGTATAATCCACCCCTGACCATTTAATGGATCAAAATAACTATGATTAAACACAGTATTGAATCACTTAATTTATTAGTGACTCAAATTATCTGACCAAATGAAATGTGATGTTATTGAATTAGATATATAACAATATAATCAACCGTTCTATTAGATTCAACACCACGAAAAACAAAGATATATTTTTTCACTACGATCCCTAAGAACATGAACCCAGTATTATATATTTTAGTACATTTTAACATATTTATTCCAATTAATCTATTTGTGTTCTCCCAATCACAATAAATAACAAAACATTCCTAAAATATTCCTAATTTATCCCAGTGAAATGACACTCTAACATTGTATTAACTATATTAATTTAATTTGTAATAATTTTTTCTATTACAGTTATAAATACATAATTTTTTATCCTTGTTGGAACTAATAAATCCCCAAAGAAAGTAAAATTTAGGGAACTATTGTTTCAAATGAATTAAATGTATTTTTTTTGTTTTAATGAGTTATTTGTTTTATTTTCTGCCTTACAATAGGTGTGATCATGTTGTGAATTTTAGTTTTTGATATTTTATGAAAAAACACCTGAACAGAGCCAAAAGAAAATATATACTCAAGTTCAACCTCAAATTGTAATAAATTCTATGGAAGAGAAAGAAATAATCTTATACAATGATGGATGGTGTCGGAAAATGAGAGCAGGGAGTATGTGGTGATGTATAACCAAAATATCTAGGACATCAAGAACATATATATTATAAAATACCATAAAACATGGGAGTCTATCCATATATACTCGTGTTACCAGTAGGTTCCACACACTTCTAGATCAGTCCAATAATAATCAAGATGATTTCCAACTCTGTTTATTTATCTAGACTACCTAATGAAGACTGAAATTCACACCAAGGGAGGTTTATAGAACTTTTTGAGACATTCCAATTTCAAAAAAATTATAGTGATGTTGTTGTATTATGCTTATGCCAATTTTTATTAAGGGAAAGATAATAAGAATTAATACAAGATATTCAACCTTGTTGTATTAGGTTATGGGTATATTTGGAAAGAAAATTTTTAACTCACCTCATCCCTAATCAAAATTAATAAATACTTAGGTTAAATTTTTAAATTTTAGTCAATGTGATGATAAACAAATTTATATTTCAGGGTAATGTTTTAATGAATAAATCAGAAAATGCATGTATCATGGAAACAAATTTTGTTTATTAATTAAAACATTTTATAATGTTTTATCACAGAGAAATGGGTCAATTGTGAATACTGTAGTAAGAATATCACTAAAGAGAAATTATATAGAAGAATGATACACTCAATTAGATGAAATGGAATGAAACAACATTTAATGAAAAACTAAAAGAGTAAAAAGGAGGGTAGTCCACAAGATCAACAACAAAAAATATATAGTGTCCTGGATATACCACATTACCAAAAATATGGATTCAATTGTGGTAATTAAAGAACCTCATGGTACATATACTAAAGAAGTAAATTATTTTGATTACAGTTGTTAAAATAATTTTCAGGGTTGGTGACTAAAATAACAGTAATAAAAATGTCATCAAAAAACAGTATAGATATATAAATAGCAATAATGGTCATCACCTTAGAGTAAAATCCACACACTATAGTATACTTTTTGAAAATTCATGACCAGAAATGGGGACTCTATAATGTAATTATAGGATTATTAAAAATTCCAATTTTTGGTTATCAATGACCTAAAATATAACTCTATAGACTAAATATATTCACTCATATTCTTGGAATTTCAATATATGAAATTTTTTGACCAAATTAGAGAGTGTATAAGATGGGTACTACTTGGATGTTTTGAAGTTAACCCATGAATATACTTAAAGGACATCTCTCTGCGAAGTTATAAAATAAAAAAATTATAGAGCTGAACCAAACATTAATCTTCCAAACTAACAATTTGATAAAGATAAAGAAAATTAATAAATAATCAAGAAATATATAAATATAATTATGATGAAGAAATATATAACTCCATCCACTATAAAAGCCAAGATTACACTTTCAATAGAGGCTAAAACAAGGTAAAACTAAAACATAGAAAGGTGAGTTTCTTGAACACATTAAAAACATTTAATATTGACATCCATTTTTCATAATTCCTCAACCACATGGTAATTTATAAAAACATTATGAAAGTTTAGGTGCCTAACAAGAAGAATTTGGAGGAAATTAGCATCATCCAACTCATAAGGGAGTGTTTTACTGTAGTATCCAAATATTTACATATGAAACAATAGTAAACATGTACTTTTTTAATTATTATTAATATTTGATCTAATAAATTTGGAAAATAACTATGTGACCTAGATGAAATCATCAAAATCCTGTCATAAACCACATTTAAAAGTCTTAGATTTGAAAATAAGAAGAAAATGAAAGTTTCACTCTGGCATGTAGATTCAAAAGTATTCCTAGGGTATGATTGAAGATATTCTAGTCAATTTCGATAGATTCATCTACCCATAGTATTTATTTGTGTTGTAAATGGAATAATAATTCACACCCCTCATCTTAGGAATTCCATTCATGGATAACAGAATATCATTAATTGATGTATAAAATATAGAGCTATGTTTGAGAGTTAGTGAGAAGAAAGTGAGTTTCAAAATACATAAGGAAATAAAGAATTATGATGTAAATAATGATGATCAAGATGAGTAAATCATTATAATAGATAAATTTCTTATTTTAATTTAATAAAAAATATAAGGTAACTATTTTCAAATAAAAATAAAAAAATAGAAATGTTGAACATAAAAAATGTTAAGGGATAATTTCACTGGTGATAAAGGAGAAGTTGGAACAAAAATGTTTAAATATGGGTATTAGGTATGGATGTTACATGGTCTAACCATTTTTTTAGTAATAAAAAAGTACTAGTGTATAAACCCAATGAATGTAGAAAAGTTTTTAACACAAGGAATAGTGTGGCCATTTCTAGAGGATGGTTGATGACCCATCCAGGTTCACATAACTTCATTGATTCCATTCATTAATCCAGATAGGAAAACCTTTTTCCAACTATGCATTACTTGATATAAAATAGGTAATTTCATGATTCATGGTCATAAAAAAATACTTCTAAGAGGAAAATCATGTTTTTATGTAATATTAGGATTTAAAATTCCTTCTTTTGGATTCATTCTCACATTTCCATATTTTCTTTGACATTTAAAGGACATATGCCTACACATTAAATTCATTATTTTAAATTTTTAGTTCTATTATGGAATGAGAACAATTAAAATAGAAAGAAGGAACCTGAATATGTTGCAAGTGATTCACATTGTGAAAGTAATTTTCACGCTATGAACTGTTACAAAAAGACCTATATAATAAAATGTTAATATTTCATGGATGTGAGTTTAAGCACATCAATTTAATAGGGAATGATGAGTTTTAACTTGATTATATTCTATTACTCACCTACATTTATTCTTATAAGTTTTTAATTAGGAAATTATATGACCCCCACATAGAATTTTTTCTTCAATTACTAAACTATGAGACATAAATTTCTTAGTAAAAATATCATACCATGTTTTTTGGAATTTTATTAAATGATTTTGAATGAGTAGAATGGGGGAATTAATTAGTTATGATAAACATGGGGATTTAGATTAAAAAATTATGATTTAAGAGATATTTTTTGTTTATGTAATTGAAATTCTTCTTAGTTTTTTCATGTTTTGGATTTCTAAAATTTCTATTGATTGATTTCTTATTAGTGTGAATTTACATAATTGATTGTATAAATTTTATATTCTCATTCCCAAAATATTATCTAAAACTAATATTTATTTTCTTTTCTTATGGATATTTCTAAATATACTCAGGTATGATTTCTTATATAACATGTATTTTCTCTTGGTAAATATATGATTTTACAATGTCACATTTAAAATTATTGAATAATTTCATTTATCCTTGGAGCCATATTTATATTTATTATTATTTAAGACTATAGAAATCATGGATGACATTATTATGAAAAATAAATATTAGAAGACAATTTTTCCATTCATATCCTACTCGTTTCATTATTCATGATATTTAAAATTTAGACTGTGGGAGAGAGATTGTTCACTATTACCTAGAAATTGATATTATCGTTTTTGTTTAGGTAGTGGATGTGAGGCTTGTTCAAATCATTAATTTCAAAACAAAATTGAAAAATGGGATATGCTTTTGGAGGGTCAAAAATCACCATTACTTGGCTAATGATCTTGATCATTTGGATTTGGGTGGTGAATGTCAGAATAATAATTAAATTAATTTTTATTATCATGAGAAATTCCTTTGTGAATAACCACATTTTTTAACATTATTATTTATAATCATAAATTACATACATACCCTAAATCTAAAGGGTCATTTAAATATCATTTAAAATCCGTCGTGATTAATTTTTATTTTATTTTTCTATACTATGTGGAGAAGGTATATGTATTTCAGTTTTGTGGAAAGCAACATGATTGGAGTTAAGAGAATAACTTCATTTACATTGATAGCTTTAGTGGTGGGGTAAAAGACATAAAGTGAGGTGAATTGAAATTTCCATGCACAATAATAATGAATTTAAATTTTTGAATGAAATGGTGGAGGGTAATGGTTAATTTAATAGTGTAAGATTAAAATATATTTTGTATTGTTTCTTTGAAAAGTTAACATTTGATAAAACATTATATTGGAATCTAGGTCACTTAATTCTCAATTGAGTCACATGATGTTTTTTAAATTGGCATTATAATGATAGTAGGGTGAGAGCCCTTTTAGTATGTTGATATTTCATTCTTCAGGACATGAATTAATTCATGTGTGGGGTAATTTCATATGTATATTCCATGGATATGTTTTTCATGTTCAAATTAAATAATTTTTGAATTTAATTTTTAGTTTTTTCTACATAATAATTTTTTATCTAATGTGTGAGAAAATAATTTTTTAAATAATTCTTTGAAGAAAAAAGTAAAATGGATTAATTGTGAATCATTTTTAATATTAATTTAACTTTATAAAAATTATTTGTTTTTTTGTATTAGGAACCTATAAATTCCAAATGGATTTTAAGGGTATTTGGCCAAAAATTGGCCCACAGCTTGCCATCCCTCAACCAAGTTCCAGCCACCTCTCCAACACAAATGATAGTAGACCATGAACTTATAAATTCTAAGAAAATTAATATCAGAGTAAGAGAAATTGAAAGGCATGGTATGCGAATATGTGTGTGTAGGGGGGAATGGTGGATAACACCTTAGTTCAGAATAACAGGAGGGATAATAGGAGTCCACAGAATCCCATTCAGGCTTGTTCTATTATAATAATTTTGAATCGATGTTGAAATTTTAGAGTTTGAATGAAGAACACTCTAATGTGGGATGTCTGAATGTGGGAAACACTACATCACATTCCAAAACAAATTATTTTTAGCCCACGTCCACATCACCTCACCTCGAACATTCTTCAATGACACCTTCTTCATTTCTCACCATCTTCAATTCCATTTATATATGGATACCACTGTTTCCGCCATTGGAATATTGGTGTCAAGATCCACAACCACAATGATGTTGAAAAATACAACATATTCTCTTCTAGAGCTCATACATTCCAATTTGAAACCACTATGAGGATTGAGATGGCATGCGTGCAACAAAGGATCCATTGTCAAGGATAAATCAATAAGAGTTGAGTTCATGACATGAATTATCTATACACACCATTAATTATTTTAAAATAATTTAAAGAATAAAATATAAAATAATTAATTCCTTTAATGATCATATAAAACATGAACAATGTGTTTCCCATACATGAAAATCTAAAATTTCACATTCCACATATAATAGCCCTGAAGCCACAGTCCTAGATGTTTTGTAGAAAACATAAATTTTACAGTACCAACTTGGAAACCTATGAATGTGACCCAATTTTATATATCCAAAAATTACAAAAGAAAAAAAAATATTGGATCACAAACATTATCAATTAAGTTTTAGGATTAGAGTTTTGGGAAATTAGTAAAAATTCTTGTCATCATATATTCTTTAACAACTGGTTCATTAAGGTAAACATTATCTCCCAATATAACCAACATTTATTATTTAAAATTAATCATCATAGTAATCAATATTAAATCCCATCTATACATAAATTATTAAACCTCATTTATTATAACCTAGTTAAAACGAATCATAGGAAGGGTGACCTAAAATGCTCAATAAGTGAAAACTGAAGAATTAAAAATTAAATGTCATCGATGATCATATGATGAGAATAATTATAATATTATATAATCAATGTTCATTAGTATAACATAAGAATATTCATAACCATAAATACCTTGATCATCAAACATGAAAAAAGGAATAAGGATTTAGCAAAGGTAAGAGTCATTATAATCAATAATCATGAGCCATGTAATATCAATATCGATCATTAGAAACATTATAAACTCATAAAAATCATTGATAAAATGTATCATTATCTTCTAAAAATATCATCACATAACTTCTTAAAAAATTTAATAAAAAATATGGTCCACTTCCATCTTTGTATTACCTAATGCATTGGATCGCAATCGGGACACACCAATTCAATAAACTATATCTTGCTCACCCGAAACTATCTAACCACACCCATCGTATAAGATATATCTTTATACATATTGCATAATGCTGTACTAAAACCTTGAATAATGTAGATAGATCTTTCATTTCTTCATAAAACATAGATAAACAATCATTATTCCTTTTAAAACATGATTAAATCATGGAAAAAATGGGTTTCATGTAAATATCTTTGAAACATGATTCACTCATAGAAAAGAAATGAGTTCCACAACAATATATTTGAAACGCGATTAAACCATATAAAATAAATGGGTTCCATAAAAATCCTTTTAAAACATGATTAACCCATGTAAAATAAATGGTTTTCAGAACAATATATTTGAAACATGATTAACTCAGGGAAAAGAAATGGGTTTGATACCGATCTCTTGGTAAAAATCATAATCCATCTAGATAAATAATGTGGATCGTATAATTAAAAAATATCTCCAATATATCATAAGTAACAAGAATTTTTGTTGATATTGAATAATTTAAATACTATAAAAAACATTTTGGAGGAAAATAACCTTTTCATTTTGAAAATAAAATTTAAAAAATTAAAAATTGAAAAAATACTGTGAAAATACCTTTCTTTTAAAATAAACTAAGAAGAATATAAAGGAAAAATCATGTAAAATATTGGACATTAAGTCGAAAAAATTAGTTCATGTCATAAATGTTAAAAATAAACATTCATTTAAATATATTTTGAAAAGGGGAATCAAAGTGGGCTATTTGGAAAATGTTGAGAAATTTTATTTAAATACTTTTAAAAGAAGTAAAAATATCCTATAAAATGGATTTATGAAATCATTTAGTTTAAGAATATAATATTTGTTAAAACATTTTAGAAAATATAGATATAGAAGAGAAATATACCTAATATAAAAGAAAAATACAAGATAAGTATCACGTAAAAATGAAATTTTTTATGTTTCTTCAATAAATAAGGGAGGAAATATAAATTAATCATGTGATAAAAACTCATAACCAGATGAGAAGAAAATAAATTATGTTCTAGAAAATAATTTGACATTATTTCTGCTAAAATAAACATGAACGTAAATAATTTCAAAAGAATGGAGATTGTAACATAAATCCTTTTCCACTTAGGTAACTCTCAAATAATAAGAATCGGAAAAGAATAACATCAAATGATACATTATATCTCATGAAAATAAGTATTTTCATGGTTTAACATGTCAAATGGTAGTATATAAACCTCATAAATGAATATTAGTGCATATTGTTAATGTGTGTCCCAAAGAAGGATAATTTGAGATGAATAACCCTTATAGAAATCCTACCATTGAATTAGAGAATTAATAAATTAATTGATTATGTGTATCAAATGTAAATCTATATAAAATAAGTGGAAATACAATTTAAGAAAATTATAATTCATTAAACACATAATCATTGAATATTAAATACAATGAAGAAGTAATATAACCCAATAAATATAAATTTTGTTATGAAATTATTTTACACTTGGAAAATTTCATGTCAAATACCTTTAGAAGAAATAATTTAAATTGAAACTTAAAATTACATGATTTATAATTAATAATTATATTATATGTACTTTTTGGAAATCTATCTATAAAATTATAAAATAAAGTGTGTTGGAGGATTTTCTTGCTACATGCTGACATCGATGAAATGATCAAACACCCATAAAAAATTTGGAACTAGACTCCTGGTGTTATTACATAGTTTCTCCCTTAACTAACTTTTTCTGATGTCATGATCCATCATGAGCACCAACTCACCTCCTATATGAACCACCCTCATATCCACCAATTCCAACTTGAGCCCGATTCCAATGCACTGAATCCAACCCACACCTCACTATAATCCTTCAATCATGTTTATCTACCCACCAACTTCCCAATAACATTTTAACCATCCACTTATATGTTTCACCACACCAACAAACCTTCTGACATGAGGTTCATACACCCATTTACGATTGTTACTCCCCGCCATAAGAGTTTCCTTTTCATCACCTCATATAGAACAAAACCCCCTAATATATGAAACCCATAGGTGTGTGTATTATTCCCATGAAATTACAATATCATTATTCATGAATAACATACTTTCTCGCAGCCAAGAACTATGACTCATACTATGTCTATCCCTTCCTATATTGGGATCCTAATTCGAATCCAACACATCACTTATCCTAGAGTTCCAATAGTCCCAAAATTTTACATCCCATGGAAACTCAAGTTTTAACTAATGTAATGATATTTAAGAATGATATTGATCTACCTCCAATATTCTAGAGGCTTATAACTAGTGGAAAGTGATTAACATAGTCATGGGGAGACAATACCAACTAAAACAAGGCCCTAGGATCATTCTTGAATCTAATGAATATTTTTAATGACTTTTCTATATGACAAAAATACCAAAAACTTATAGAAATTAAATGGGGATCCAAAAATTCCCCCATAGACCATAATAGAATGTATAAGAATGTATAAATGATGAAATAAAACACAACAGAGTAACACCAACATATAAAAATTAAAACATTAATCATACAAAATAACTAGCACACTGGCCAGTATATGTTGAACATTACTAAAAGGTAAAATACACAACCAATAAACCATATCACATAATTTAACATACTAAATACTTATAATCTATGACTTACTAACTAAAAAAATTCCATCTCTAAATGATATATGCTCCTCGAGAGAAAATAGTAAACTCTACCCACATATATCAAAACCCATTCCACATAAATGAGTATTGGATGAGTCCAATGACCCAATAGAAATACCCGATGTATCAATGATACTGAGTGCTATTATGATCAATTGGATGTCCCCGAAATGCATGTATAGAGTGTGGTTTTTTTTAAAACACACTCATTATGAAGCATAATAAGCAATAAACACATAATCATACAAGTTAGGTCATCATATGATAACCAGAACTCCATGACACTTAAACCTAACTATTGTGTCTCCTTGTTAGAACAGTGAAGTAACCTTACACCATAGATCCCAAACCATGCACGTGGAATCAAGGTAGGGTGTTATTAAGAAAAATTTGGTTCATTGAGATGAAAATAATTTTTGATGAATAGTAACTTTTTACTTTTTAAACCACTGTTAAAAGTAAATTGGATAATTAAGGGTAAAAATGATGTTATTATTACCCGATCACATGTCCAAATTATATTGGATAAGTTTAATTCTAACAAAAACAACCTTAAGAATAAAATATGACCATTTAGGCCCACTTGGATTAGATTAGGACAATTATTATTAATTTATTTAAATAAGGGTTAAAATAGTTAAAAATCCATGTTTAATAACTAAATAATTTTTAATATAGGGTTATACATAAGATAAATTAGACTATAAATATTAATTATAAAACTAAAAATATTTCCTACATAATTATATTTTATTTTTTATTTTGAGACATTAAATAATTTAATTTATTTATGACACAATGATGTTACAGTAATTATCTTATTAATAAAATATTGATATAATTGATGTTATAAATACCCAAATAAATGTAATTTGAGACTTTTTATGAATTAAACTAAATTTATATGTTAATATGACATGTTAGTATTGATTATATTAACTTTTTTCGCACTATTATTTCTGTTATGATTTTCACAAAAATCAATTACCAAATAGTGTCAAAATTGACATAAAATAGTTTTTAAAACAAATATTATATTATTAATTGATATTTTATTCCTAAAATTATAAGGTTCGGCCAAATGACTTAGATAAGGTTATATAAATTAATAATAAAGAAATTGGGGTTCGTTTGACTTGTTATAGTATGTTTATTAACCTTATAGTGTAAGAAAACAAGAAGACACGATAAAAGTTAAATTATCTAAATTAATGTTATATTTAAATGATAAGGTTATAATAGATACCTAAAATTTCCAAAATGGATGAGAGGATTTATACCCATCCCCCTCCTTATATTCGAAATAAATCATTTGGGAGCTATTAAAAACCGAATATGACTTTATAATAAAATAATATTTTTAGTTTTTCCAAAGGTTCCCTTCTCCTCCCTTATAAAAGGGAACCTCCTCCCTCTCTTCCTCACACCACATTGAGATATCAAGATTGGCCAATCCCTACCAAATTATATTATCCACTTCCCTATAAACATCCTAGATTTCCTGGTCTTCTCCAATGTCCAATTTTAGTGCCCTAAAATGAGGTCCCAAAGAGGTGCTTCAATGAAGAGGTAATGTCCATTACAGATTCATTCAACATTATTTCTTCTTCCACATATTCTTCATTATTTGTTTCATTATGAAGTAATAACATCAGTATCCCTCATATAATGATATGTTATTATAGATATGAAACAACCCTATTTCACCTTCTATCCATCCTACGGAAAACAAAATCACCGCATGTGCGTACGTACGGAATACCGTCTCCACGCCGTGGTGTAATCTGTTTTTCCACCAACAACTTACATGGATGGGTATAATGGTGTAAAGATTAACTATATATGGTTATTATAAAATCATACTGATTCTGATATATTATAGAATCCACTCCAATTCTATTAAATAATTATGTGAATGATATCTTCGTTTTTGCGTACGTACGGACTACCGTCTCCACAACGCGATGAGATTCCTTCTCCATGTTAACCATACATGAATGATCATAAATATTATATAATGAATAATAATGAAATATATGAAATAATTTTTCTACTTGATTTATTTATATATATATATTTTTCATCTATGTAGTTTCATTCAATTCAATAATGAAACAAAAACAGTGTTCAGGCATACGTACGGCCTACCGTATCCATGAATGGTGTATTTCATTCTTTTTACTGATCTATAATATATATGTATATGATGAATATATATTATATATAAATCATTTTTTACATTATAGAATTATGTAAATCAGAATATAAGTAATTATATCAAGAAAGACAAGTCAAAACACATACGATAAATGAAATGAGTTTACCCAAAACATTGCTTTAACATGGAATTTACAAAAGAACGAGTAATATAATGTAATAAGTGAAACATATATGATATCATAACAATTACTATGGTTATTTAATAAGTCAATGAAATTGTTTAAATCATTATTTAGGAGGATCAGACCCATACGAAGCATATCAGACCTAAGGTAAGGGATAATTTTGCAAATCTCATTTTTATCCTAGATTTCTTATTCGTAATTATTTACTTGGGTTGTATCTATAATCTATGACTATGTTTTATAAAAGTTTTTTCAAGTATTTTTAAAGTCCTTTTTAACCATTTTTGACTTTTAATACATGGTATGTATGTAATCTTTCTTTAACGAGGTACTTTTTGACTTTTCCCGCAAAAGTACGAGTAGATTATTTTTTTTAATTTATACGGCACGAACGGATTTTTATAGTTTTATAAAGCCTAATTTTCATGAAGCTTCCTCCAAAATATTTAATGACTATTTTCATCAGAATCCTTTTTTTTTAAATTTCATGACATTTTGTGGAAGGAAAATGATTTTGAAGAAGAAAGTATATATTCCTCAAGAATTCATTTCAAGTGTTTTAGCAAAACTATTTTCCATCTAAGATGGAATTATTTCATATGTGTATGATTCAAGTATAATGTCTCTATGACTAACATGGTTTCACTTTACTAATGATGAAATGTACATTTGATTTATATGGATTAAGAGATGAGGAGATGTTTTCTATGAAACCCATTTTATTCTTTGGGTTATGGAGAATGTTTTGAGTTTATTTTCTGGCACAAGTAACAATGATTCTATTATGAGATGGGTGGGACCTATATCTCCCTCAAATGCATTGGGTAAAGATTTATATCTCATGATATATACATGGATGGAATGGTATGTTAATCTGGTTCAGTGTTATAGGACTGAAACGAGGAGTGAACTCGATTCAGAAAGGGACATTGTCCACTAACATAGTCTTGGCAGCACTGATATGGCTACTATGGAAATCATAACAAGTGATGAATGGTTTCCACAATTACATGTTTTATTCCCACGCTACATGATCGTTATTTATGTTCCATTATGATCTATGCCTTATGTACTTCCATGTTTTATCTCATTGCTAAATATTTTCATGTTTAAACATTATGGTCATGTTTTTAAGTTCAAATGTATATGGTTTGTTTTATATTATCCATGCTTACCCATACTGGGAATTTGAGCTCACCCTTTATATGTTTTCGTTTCCCCAGGATTAAAATAAAGGTTTTAGGTATGAAAACCAAAAGGGGAAGTTCTTTAGGGGAGATGTTGAAGATCTTTCACCACGATTAGAAGATTACGTTATGAGTTTCCAAAGACACTAAACTATTACGGTCCTTGTGTGTCTATTTTTTTATGTATTAAGTATTCTGCAAAAGTAATGCAATGTCAATGTACGTCATGTTTCAGGTATCTACAGTTGGTATCAGAGGAATGGTTTAGTCAACCTTTGGAAACTAGGGTGAAAAAATGTTAGTGAGATCCCTAGAGATATTTCTATGGTATGTCTATGGATGTCCCTAAGGATAAGTATACGTATAGGATGTAGTCCTAGAACTACGGTAATGATCAGATAATTTAACCTAAGATGTTAGATATTGAGGGTACTCCCCCTTTACTATGTGGTTTTCCCTAGCATGATTTTTTCCTCTCACACTATTCTTTTTAGGTTTCAGAAAATGGATTGAAATAGGAAGATTTACTATAATAGAGGATATGACGGACAATGGAATGATATTCTTCATGAGAAAACAAATGAAATGGGATTTGGAAATCCAAACATCATTATTATGCCTAACCATAGATCTCATAATATGATCAATAATCTCAACTTTGATAAGTTTCCTGACACATATAATAAGATAAATATGGAGTTTCATGACGATCATAGAGGAAAGAAAGTTCAATTTCCCTCATGTAAATCATGTGGGAAGTGGCATCGGGAAGATTGTTTCAAAGGAACTAGAAAATTCTTTGGGTGTGGAAAATAAGGACACAAATCTAGTAAGGGAAAAGGAAAAGTTTCAGTTAACACCATGGACAAGGATAGTGATATTTATACGACATCAACAATGATTAGATGTTTTAAAAGTGGAATGTACGGGCATTATGCAAACCAATTCCCTATGGGAAAATATCATAAATAGAATCAGCATGGTCATATGGGTAGTATTTATGTGGATGATGATGAGAGACTAAAAATGATATATAAGCTGAAAGAAGTGTTGAAGCTCAGTCATTTGTTTAAGAAGGTCGTGGAATGATTTTATGTTTACCAAGAGTTGTGTTGTATAGTTAATGGTACTATGGAATAAAGAATCATCTAAATATTGTTACAATTCTGTTTTTCCTAAAGTATTTAAATGTATATGATGAATGGTACCGGTAAACATGGAAGGTTATTCATATATTTTTGTAAATTAGATGATATGCGCAAAATGAAGGGATAAGAAGATAATGAGATGTTTGATTGTATTCATGAGATCATGATTGATATATGGACTAAGTGATATCATGGTTTAAGTATATAGAATTTTGAGGATTTTGGTATGTGGAAAATGTTAACTTGTAACTGCATTCATGTTTTCACTAAGGTTTAATGGGTATTTATTCTTCAAGAGAATACATGATTAAGGTATTAACATGTTTGTAATTTGACCAACATGATATATCTTATGATATATGGGAGATAAATGATGGCATTCACGTGATTGTTATGTGACATTTCAAGTAATTATTTTCTTTATACTATGAGCTTGGAACGAAGTATTTTAGATAATCATGAAGATTGGAATGGATTATGTTGGACATAAGTTAGTATTCTTTAAGGATATAACTTTTTTCGATATTATTTATGGGATGTTATAGTAATATATTTTTAGAAAAAGGACAACCTGTAGGACGGGCGACAACCCATTGCGTTGGACAAGGCTTTGGGAATCGAACCCACAACTGAAGTGCGACTGGAGTTTATCTCCAACTACTGCCCTACAGAGAGTCCCTTGTTAGTATAAACTTGTTTTATTTTATTAAGTGGTATGATAGATGAAGTATAAGTCCATTTTTTGGAACGATATTCAATAGATGGACTTATATATATAACTATTGAAAACCTTTTGATTAAGACAGATGGAATAACCCATCATTCTATCTCAAGACCTTCTAATACTTCACGAATGACAAATTCAACTTCACTTATTTAATAAATGAAGTGGAAATTGTTCAAGGCCAGAACAACAGTGAGATTATATCAAAATAAAGTAAGTATTTCTTCTAATTAAAATTCTTAGAGAAATGATCTTAAAAACTAAAAATTTTGTCCTAGTTCCCTTATATCTAATGAATCAGATTCGACCTTAGATCATCAAAAATTTAAGGCTTTGTGATTGTCGGTGTTTTCATATCTATGTTCTCTACCACTCTCCATCATAACATGCTGGTTGGATTTCTCTTCCATATCCATATTTTCACCTATGTTCTCCAACTTGGAAACCCAATTATGAGTTTATTTGGGTAACCGTTACGTTTCATAATTTATTTTTTAAAGTTAATTTTTTGTATTTCATTTTATGATGTGGGTTTCTATGAATAGTAAATGATTTATAACACCGATGAATTTCGAGGGTGAAATTCATTTTCAAGGGGGTAGAATGTAACAACCCGAGATTTTATAAGATATATTTGTTTTAATTTCTTTCATATCTTCTGTTGTACGATACACGAAGATTATCTTGTGGTATACTCAACACCATATTATCTTGCGCTATACACAACACTATTCTTAGATTGTGTTACACGCAATTTCAGGTTCGTTTGATAATAGTCATTCTATGCAACATTGAGTGTATATATATATATTCAATGTATAAATGAAAAATGGTTGGATTCTATTATAACGAAACAAAAAAAGACTCTTGCACAACATGCAACCCTGACATATCTTGAATTACACGCAGTCACGACCTTCCTCGATAGCTTGTGTTGTACGCAATACCGGGTTTTACTAAACAATGTTATATTATTAAAATATAATTAGAACTCGCCGTTATGAATAGTAATACCCACTTTTTTAAATTTTTTAAATTTTATTTTTCAAAATCGACTTCATTTTTGGATTCGGAATATCGAAATTATCCTAGGGTGAAATTTTGGAATTTTTCTGAAATCATTCAATTTTTGATGAAGAGTGAAAACACTGGTTTACTATTTAAAAACAAATTTTTTATTCAAATAATTATTTATTTTATTTAATTTCATTTTAGGTCAAAATTGATACATAATACTTATATAAGTTCAAATTAATTCATTGGAGTCATTTTATAATAATTTTAGATATATAAAAATTTTATTGAACTATTCATCGTCTTTTACCCACCTCATAGGAGAATTTTCAAATTTACATAAAAAATAATTTTACCGCTTCTGTGAATGGAATTTCAAAAATCCAAGAGACGGTTGATGTTAGTAAGTAAAAAGTGGTTCAATGAGATGAAAATAATTTTTGGTGAATAGTAACTTTTTACTTTTTTTACCAAGGTTAAATGTAAATAGGGTAATTAAGGGTAAAAATGATATTATTATTACTCTAAAACATGTCCTAATTATATTGGATAAGTGTAATTCGACCAAAAACAAACTTAGGAATACATTATTACCACTTAGGCCCACTTGTATTAGATTTGGACATTTATTATTAATTTATTTAAAGAAGGGTTAAAATAGTTAAAATCAATGTTTAATAACTAAATCATTTTTAATATAGGGTTTTACATAAGATACATTCGTCTATAAACATTCATTATAAATATTAAAATATTTCATACATAATGATATTTTATTTGTAATTTTTAGAAATTAGATAATTTATTTTATTTATGACACAATGATGATGCTGTAATTATCTTATTAATGAAATATTGACATAATTGATGTTATAAATACCCAAATAAAAGTAATTTAAGACTTTTTATGAATTAAACTAATTTTATAGGTTAATAAGACATTTTAGTATTGATTTCATTATATTTTGTCGCACTAATAATTCCGTTATGATTTTCACAAAAATCAATTACCAAATAGTGTCAAAATTGACATAAAATAGTTTTTAAAATAAATATTATATTATTAATTTTTATTTTATTCCTAAAAATATAAGGTTCGGAAACATGACATAGAAAATGTTATATACATTAATAATAAACAAATTGGGGTTCTTTTGGCATGTTATAGTAAGTTTATTAACCTTATAGTGTAAAAAAAGACATGGTAAAAGTAAAATTATCTTACTTAAAGTTAAATTTAAATGATAAGGTTAAAATAGATACCTAAACTTGTCTAAATTATATTTTATGAGAGTACCCCACATTAGATTCGAAATAAATCAATTTGGAGCAATTAAAAACCGAATATGATTTTATAATAAAATAATATTTTTAGTTTTTCCAAAGGTGCCCCTCTCCTCCCTTATAAAAGGGCATCTCCTCCCTCTCTTCCTCACACCACTTTGAGCCTTAAATCCCGTCCAAACCCTGCCAAAGTATCTTATCCACTTCCATCAAAACATCCTAGAGGTCTTGGTCTTCTTCAAAAACCAATTTTAGTTCTCTAAAAGGAGGTCTCAAAGAGAAGCTTCAAAGAAGATGTAATGTCCGTTACCGATTTTTTCAACATTAATTCTTCTTCCACTTCTTCTTATTTAGATGTTTAATTATGAATTAATAACTTCAGTATCACTCATATACTGATATGTAATTATAAATATGATATAACCCTATTTCACCTTCTATCCATCCTACGGAAAAAAAATCACTACGCGTGTCTACGTACGGAATACCGTCTCCACGTCGTGGTGTAATTGGGTTTTCCACCAACACCTTACATGGATGGGTATAATGGTGTAAATAATAACTATATATGGTTATTATAACATCATACAGACTCTGATATATTATTCCATCCACTCCAATTCTATTCAATAATTATCGGAACGATATCATCGCTCGTGCGTACATACGGACTACTGTCTCCACGACGCGATGAGATTAATTCTCCAGGTTAACCGTACATGAATTATCAAAAAGATTGTGTAATGAATAATAATGAAATATATGAAATAATAATTCTACTAGATTTATGTATATATATATATGTATTTCATCTATTTAGTTTCATTCAATTCTATAAGGAAACGAAAATAGGGTTCATGCGTAGGTACGGCCTACCGTCTCCATGAACGGTGTATTTCATTCCTTTTATCGATTTATTATATATATGTATATGATGAATATATATTATATATAAATCATGTTTTACATTCTATAATTATGTAAATCATGATATAAGTAATACTATCAAAAACGAAAAGTCAAAACACTTATGTTAAATGAAATGATTTTACCCAAAACGCTGCTTTAACATGGAATTTACAAAAGAACGGGTAATATAAAATCATAAGTAAAACATATATGATATCATAAAAATTAATATGATTATGTAATAAGTCAATGACATTATCTAAATCATTATACAGGAGGATTGGATCCATACGTAGCATATAAGACCTATGGTAAGGGATAATTTTTGAAATCTCATTTTTATCAGAGATTTCTTATTCATAAGAATTTCCTGGGGGTATTTCTATCATCCATGTCCATGTTTTATAAAAGTGTTTTCATGTATTTTTAAAGTCTTTTTTACCCATTTTTTACTTTTACTACATGGTATTTATGGAATCTTTCTTTTACGAGGTACTTTTTGACTTTTCCAGCAAAAGTATTAGAAGAATGTTTTTTAACTTATATGCCACGAACAGATTTTTATAGTTTTATAAAGCCATATTTTCATGAAGCTTCCTCCAAAATATTTCATGACTATTTTCAAGGAAATCCTTTTATTTTAAAATTTCATGACATTTTGTGAAAGAAAATGTTTTTGAAGAATAAATGATATTTTCCTCAAGAATTCATTTCAAGTGTTTTATCAAAACCATTTTCCATCTAAGATGACATTATTTCATATGTGTATGATTCAAGTATAATGTCTCTATGATTTACATGGTTTCACTTTTCTTATGATGAAATGTTCATTTGTTTTATATGGATTAGGAGATGATGTGATGATGTTTATAAAACCCATTTTATTCTGTGGGTTATGGTGAATGTTTTATGTTTATTTTGTGGCACAAGTAAGAATGATTTCATTATGAGATGGATGGGACCAATATCTCCCTCCAGTGCATTGGGTACAGATTTATATCTCATGAGATAGACATGGATGGAATAGTAAGTTAATCTGGTTCAGTGTTACAGGACTGAACCGAGGAGTGAACTCGATTCAGAAAGGGACTTTGTCCACTAAGATGGTCTTGGAAGCAATGCCATAGCTACTATAGAAATCTTAACAAGTGCTGAATGGTTTCCACAATTACATGTTTTATTGCCATTCTATTTTATCATGATTGATGTTCCATAATTATCTATTCCATATGTACATCCATGTTTTATATCATTGTTCAAGAGTTTCATTTTTAAACATTATGGTCATGTTTTTATGTTCATAGGTATATGGTTTGTTTTATTTTATCCATGCTTACCCATACTGAGCATTTGAGTTCACCCTTTATATGTTTTCATTTCCATAGGATTTAAAGAAAGGTTTTAGGTAATAAAAAAAAGGGGATGATCGTTATGGGGGATGTTGATGATCGTTCACCACGATTAGAAGATTACGTTCTGAGTTTCCAAAGACACTAAACTATTACGGTCCTTGTGTGTCTGTTTTTTGTTATATATTAAATATTCCCCAAAATTAATGTAATGTCCATGTACATCAAGATTTGGGCCTCTACAATCCATATTTCTCCATAAATCCACATCTTCCCACTCAAGGAATCGTCGACTAGTCTATCTCACTCATGTAAATGTCCCTTTCGTTACCACTACCCCATAACTCAGAATATGTTCTAACATTATGCAAAAAAGGATCCCATATATTTCATGGAAAATTTACCAATACTATCATATTCATGGTGACATCATGATATATTATCCTCTCCCACACAAACAATGTTCACCTATCACAAGTATACATCATCAGAAACATACATGTGATAAAAAAATAGGTCATGGATCCCATCACACAACTCACCAACCCATAGCTATGTTAATAATCACTCAATAATTGTCCCCATTTCTAAACAACATCTTGAGACCCATATAAACACTATATGGTTTCTACTTCCTCCACTTGGACCAACTCACCACTTTTATTCAAAATGAAGACTTCTTATTGGGCTACACACATAAAATACATCATCATACAACAAGTACACACTAGAAAAACACAACTAGAAAGAATTATGACATAAAATATTTGTAAAACAAAGCATTACCCTCACAAGTTCAAAAAGGCCAAAAAAATCAAACCAAGCCCTTCTAATGTTTTTTTAAAAACATGTTGAATCCCTCTTTAATAATTATTTAAATGCAATCACATGTCATCTTACTCAATTATATCCCCAAAAAAATCATCAAAATGAACATTAGGGAGTCCATTTCCCAATTTTGAAATACTATTTCAAAAACCATTCTTAATTCATCCACTTATCTTGAAATTATCAATAAATTCGAACCCCTTTTTAAAGTACATTTTTAAAAGTAAATCTCTTTTATTTTAAAATCCTATCCAATTTCACCAAAAAATTATAATGAGGGCCAATGAAACTCATCAACCAAGTAACCTATTTTATAATATTTAACATACTATAAAGTCCATGTTTACTATTAGAAAAATGTGAATCTATCCAACTTTATAGGGAAATATCACATAGGAATTCAATATATAGAAAATATAATAATGATAACACACAAACATATGATCACCAAAAACAAAAGAGACTCAAATAAAGTCAAGGCCACCGACCTCAAATGATAATAACTAATCCAGACTAATCTCTTACTATCCTCCTCCGAGTCGAAAAGAATCTTCATCATAAATAACATTATCAAATTAATTAATTAATCAATTTAAACTTAAATTTCAATTTGGAATAATCAACACCAAACTAATTAGGAACCATCATGGCATCAAATCCCTCAACGATGGGGTGTAATCCACTCCCAACATGAACTTGAGAATTTTCCACACAATGAATCCAAATAACATCACTGATTCAATATTTAAATTCACCAAAATTTTATATATAACCTAAATAAAGAGAAATAATGTCATGCCTCAAGAAAAATAATGAATGAAAGTATGAATAATTCATCCTAGGATATCCTTTATAATGACATCCACATTTCACTATACCTTTTAGTTAATATTATTTGATCTTATTTGGAGGTAATTTAAAAAAATTTGTGATTTTCATTTGAATATTTGGGAATTATGGAAATTTTTATTTGAACATGGTTTAAGGGAAGCCATGTGGGGTCCCTTACACATGTGGGTTTTTAGTTCTATTTTTCTTATACATAAATATCTCACAAGAATAGTAAACTATTTTTTGGTAAAACATACAATTCTTAAGAGTAGCCATGTGAGGTACCATTCTTTGGGAGATATCTAGAACATGGCATGCACAATGTTTGGTAAATCATGTGATAATTGTGTTAAAGATTCTGTAATGTGGTAGTTAATTTCTACATGATTGTTACAAAATTTGGAAACCATGTGGCCAAATTTTGTTTGACTCCCATATTTCATTTAATTGGATTAAATAACCCCTTTCTATCTGATCATTCTAGAGATTTTGGACTTTTTTTCTCCCATCTTGTACAACTAAACTAGGTTCATCGGAGGGAGATCCTCTCCATCATCCCATATTTAATTGGTAGGTCCTATATGCTGATTTCATGAAGCTCCTTATGTGGGGATCTATTTGTTTGTATTCTACTACCTTCCCATCTCTTATTCTTTCTTTTCTCCTAGGATTGGGATTTTCTTGCAAACCCTAATGGGATATTTGGATGCATACAAGGTAAAGGGAATGTTTTAATGTCATGTTTTGGTTGTTATGTATTACTAATAATGTTTTTTTCTTATATGAGCATTTTTTTCCATAGGTGATGAATTTCGGAATGGTTTTAGAACAATTATGCTCGGCCCAATGTAGGTCTTTTTGTGCTTTTTATTTCTATGTCATGTTATCTTATTCTTAAGGATTTAAAATACCTTTCTATTATTTTGAAAATATTTTTGATAGTTATAGTGGGGTTTTTATGTTTTTTAAGGAAAATTATATCTTAGAATAATAGGTATAATTGATAAATTTATGTGATAATTGGAATTCCATGTTTGCTAAAATGTTTTTTGGATTATAAGTGATTATTAATGTGTGTTTGAACTCATTAGGGTCATTAATTGGTATAAAAGTGGTATTTGGAGAAATTTTTTACTTCCATATAAGCATTAGATAAAAATAGTTTTTTACAAAAATGGGTTTCAATGTGTCTTTAAAGGAGTGGTTTTAAAGAAATAGTTATTAAAGGGATATTTAAATTGGGATTTCAAATGATTTCAGAATGTATTTGAAGTGGATTGGAATTTATATCTTCATGTTTTCAATGCACATTTTCAATTCATATAATTTTTCAAAGTGTGTGAGACCCTCATTGATCTATGTGTGGTTTTTATTCTGCCCAAGTTGTTTTGTGACCCCATGTGGGGGGAATATTTATACTTTATTTTTATTTATTTATATTCATTACTAGTAGTGAAATTAGTCCAATATAGCATGGGGGTTTAGGCGGTGAGAAGTGATTTATTTTTATTTGAATTATTCTTGATATATTTTATATTTGATTGCTCACCTATATTTTTAAGATTTTCATGTGTTTCTTAACAGACTAGTTGAGATAATGATGAGTTTAAGGCCTAGTGTAATGTTTGTTGTCGAGGGACATACCTAGTAAGACTGGGTGATCCAATGGGTTGTTTTTATGGTCCTCTAATATATTAAAAGTGATCAGGGTAGCTTTTGTGCCCATAATAATGATATATCCTACTGAGTCAGGTACACTACCAAGACATGACAGGTTTAATAGTGAAACCCTTGGTTCCTCATCACCAGTTATGGATCTAGATAATTGTGT
Organism: Viscum album; assembly: GCA_963277665.1. Taxonomy (NCBI): domain Eukaryota; kingdom Viridiplantae; phylum Streptophyta; class Magnoliopsida; order Santalales; family Viscaceae; genus Viscum; species Viscum album. Next base: position 1,159,330,992 of record OY728165.1, on the reverse strand, counting down.
CTTATGATGATTACCATGATTCTTAGATCATAATTTTAGGATGAATTAGGGAATTTTGTTTTGTATTTATATTGCATCACATACCAGTTCATTATTTTATTGGCATGATTTCTCTATTTTCCAATTTGAAATTTTTGTGGACAAGAGGGTACCAATCATGTTTATTTTTTCTTAGGTGATGTCCCATTATTACTTTTAAAATTTATTTTTGAAATAAATTAGAAATTTTGGCCTTATTTTTAAAATGGAAATAAAGTGGAGTTGTTTTCAAAAAGACTTTTGATAAATGTTTTGTAAAAGGGGTAAGAAATGGTATATTTGAGTATTCATTTATATAACCTATTTTGTTGGTTAAAATAAGTTTTAAAAAGAAAAACATTGATTCATGGGTTTGATTGAAAAATATAGTTTTATCTCATATGAGCCTCATTTATTATCCAAATTTTTTACCCTTGTATGATAAAAAAAGTTTCAGTTTCACCCTTTTTCCCTCTTTTAATGTGAGAGGATGTTTTATAAAAGGATTTATGACATGATATAATTAGATAATAAGGAACCATAGCTTGTTGCATAAAAAACTGATCCCCTATAAAACCAGAAGACTAGTTGAAGTACAATCATAAACCTACCAAAAGTTCACATGTTGATTAGTGAAATGGAAAACTAAACCTCTAGAAAATCACTCCCCGTTCGAATAAGTGTACTGTAAGTAATAAGTAACTATACACTAATCATCACACTAAGTCAAATTCTCACTCACATTATAAAGAAACAGTGAAATTCAATTGAAATATTGGAAATGATAATACATGATAATGAAGTCCATAATGATGTAAATGAAAAATAAGCGATATAATTTGATTTTTACTTTTTTACAAATTTCATTAGAGGAATCACTGTGACTTATTTTATATTATAAAAATTTAAAAAATGATATATTCAACTAACAAACATTGTTTCTAATATCTTATTACAGAATGATTAACACTCAATAAAACTCGGATGCATAGTATATTATACAGGTACACTATTGACACATCAGACTCACTATTTTGGTCTAGTCCCTACTTCCTTTTATAAGAAACATATTTGATTATCTATTTTTTATAGAATTTCTATATTCATGTATGAGCCTCCAAAATAAATGTCACTGTTTATTTATTTTATCATTTTTCCCCCAACCTCTTTATCTGGTAAGCATTATATAATATTGTTTCCATATAATTCTTTCTAGATGGTTCACTAACATTATGGACCACCCTTGATAAAATCAGAGGATATGAACTTCTAATGACCCAATTGTTGTTTAAGAGTGGAATGGTCATTTTTTATATATCATGACCATCCACCTATCAGTAATCTAATTTATAATGAATGTAAATATGATGCTCAATCTTTTTATTCTATAACCATATGATGAACTAAACTTATGATGATCTATACAAGGATTTATAAACCAAAAATCTCCCACCTGAAGACTTTTTCTAGATAAAATCACAGTAATCTTCTATATAAAACACTTTAATTCCTTTATATAAATATTGTTCCACCATATTTTTTTATTTTATTCACCCAAGACCCATTAAGTCATGATACTACTTCATAATTTCTTGAGATAAATTCTTTGTGAATATGTCCTTTAGAATTTGGATAACCGTGATCTTATGGATAACTAACACTTTCTCCTATAAAATATTTATATAAAAAGTGTTAATATATGATTATATTCTTTGAACTTTCATGGAAAACAATATTTTTATTCATGTGGATTGAACTTTGGTTATCACAAAAAATAAACCCCCATGAATTTTTCCCAATTCCAATATAAACTACTTCAACCAAATCATCTCTTTCCCATCTTTTATTTTTTCTTCATACTATAATTTAGTTATATTTAAGGTAACAGTCTTATGTTATCATGACATACAACTGATCTTTTTTCCTAAATAAATAAATAAAATTTTTTTTTCTATTCCAACTGTTTGAGTCTTGAGAAAAGTTAGTATCATTAAAACCATGCAATAATTTTTTTATATCCAAAACAAAGAGCCTGATATTCTGATAATTTTCTATATTTAAGTATCCAATTGACGTTTTCCCAAAATTACATTCTAGGGTTTTTCATACATATTATGACATCTCCCACTAAAAATTAATTTTCTGCTCATGTATATATCATTTCATATATTAAACTTCTAAAAAATGAAGTGTGTGGAATTTTTTTTATCTTTCTTTTCACTTCATCTGTTGCTGGTTCTTATGCCTTGGACAGTTTGAAGTGTAAAGAAAGAGTGGAAAAAATGGTTTTCAATAATCCATTAAAATTATTTCAATGATTTTATGGATATCTTATTTCTGAGATAAAAAATATACGGCCTTCTAATCCCTTTCTATCTCCATCCCCGGAATATTCATTTCATTCCAAAGAACGTTCATCTAGAAACATCTAGATAATTTATTTTTCAATTTCTGATTATTTTGAAAATGTGATCAAACCTGCAATATTTCATTGACATATAGTATAAAAATATCAATTTTCAATCATCACATTAATTTTAATAACAACAATGATCAATGTTATATCTATCTAAGACATATTCTTCCATAACTCCATCGATTTTATGATTCCAATATCATGGTGATTTCATTAAGATATAGAATATGTTCTTCATATTACATTAAAACTTTCAATTCCATAATTTATGTAAACATTTTGATTGTTTCAAGTAAATATCCTCCTTAAAATAACCCCAAAGTAAATGTGTATTGAAATCTATTTTCTCTAAATATAAATATTTTGATTCCATAATACATAGCATAGTTCTGTTAGTAGAATATTTGACAATCAATGTGATGATTTAGTAGATATATTCTTATTCCTTATATTAAACACCCTTCACTACCAATCGTTCTTTATATCCTTCATTACCATCAGTTCCTTTATTGATCTAATAAACCTACTTATTCTTAAGTGCCTTTTTACCCTCCAAAACATTACCTACATCCCATGATCTGTTGAACATAAATGAATTTATCATCTCATTCATGGCTGACTCACACTGCATAAATTCACTAAGAAAATTTTCCTCTACATTTTCAAGTTCTCCTAAAACATTTAAGAGTATAAAGTTTAATTCATGTCCAAACCATTACATTGGTATCCTGATTCTGGTTTTTCTCCTCAACTAAATTGGAAAATCTAAACTACTTTGATTTTATCTTTTGCTGGTACTTGAACTTTTGTTATTCATAATTCAGGGGCATGTAAATCTCATTCTCCCACTTTATCATTAGCTACTATTAAACTCTCTATTATTTCCAATGGTCTTACTTCTATACTTTTTATGCCTTCATAACCTTTATTTGAGTTCTATAATTTTTGTGGTCTATTGGTCCTCTAATATTCCAAGACATTTTAAATTTATTCTCTTTTAAATTTATAGTTTAAAAAGTTCTAATCCTACCATGGAACATTCTTATTGAATAAAATATCCATTCCCCTAATGATCTAATTCTTAACACTATCCGAAATCTATATAAAAAATTCTTATCTCTGTAGGTAAGGAAAAAAATATTTTATGTTTTGATTCAATTTTATCATGGTTCTTATAATTTACATATAAATATTATAAACTGCCAAAAACATTAATATGTGAAACATTATATCATTTTTTCAACCATAAATCCTCTAGTTAATCTTGTACAACTATCAATGTTGGACTTATATTAATAAGATATGTTGTCATTTTGAGTGAATCTACCCAAATAGCCTAAGGTATTAGTACGTGAAACTTCATATTTCAATCTCTCCATATAAAATTTATATTTATTCTTTTAATTATTCTATCCTTATATAGATTTATGGTTACTTTATTAGATTGAGTTATCCCTTCCTTTTTGTATAAATTCTATAAATTGTGTCTTGATCCCTCACCATCAATTTCCTTTCATATTCACTTAAACATTCAACAAAATTCCCTTTCTTTCTATGTGATCCATAGAGTAAAAACATAAATAAATCAAAATTATTTTTCAATAATTAAATATATACTTTCATTTTATCATAATCAATGAATGTAATAAATTAAAGGCAAACACAATTGGATTGAATAGGGGTAGGTCTCCACAAATTTAGTGTACAATCTCTAAATTTGAATTCCATAACTTCCAACTATATATGTTAAAAAACACTTTTCTTCCATCCTATAAGACAAATTTCAATCTTTTATATTTATGTGTGATAAATATTTTGTATTTCGTTTTATTTTATATCTTTTTAGTTATTTTCACATTGTTGATTTAACCTATAATTCAAATCTTATAAATCATGGGAATTTGTACTTTTGATAATTGCACACCCATATAAATCTCCAATTGTATAAAGGATCTCATCATTTACACCTTTTTCAATTAAAATGGTTATTTGGGTAAACTTCTCTACCCGATTTTTAAATCTAGTTCTATATCCAACATCATTCATTTTTCTCATGAAAATTAAATTTTCTCTAATACTAGGTATGGGAAAACATATAGTGGTTTTAAGAATCCTCCATTGTTCATTAAGATTTTAAAATATCCAATCAAAAAACTTCCATGGATCCACTATATAAAAAAAATTCCCAAACATTATAGATACAAAGTTATACATGTATATTTTATCCCAAATTTAATGGAATAACACTCCAGATTCAATCACACAAGCTTATATTAGAGTATTCAATCTTAGTAGATAACTTTTTCATTATTTTAATGAGTTGAATAAATATGAACGACCATATTTATATGGAATTATGATGGTCTAAATTTGAATTTTATAGTCTATTTTTATATTTCCTTTCGTTTTAAACTTCCATTAGGTTGGATCTAGGCTAGATGACTTAATTTGACTCTTCCCTCAAGAAAATATTCTATTGGATTCTTTCTAAATTTTCAATGGGGTGACCACTCCCTTCCATCGGTATTAATAACGCTACTATAAGTACTTAAATTTCCCTCTCTGTTAGTTCTTCAATCAAGACCTAGTTCCAGATACCATCAAATAACATATTCGTTTTTCTTTTAGAGTTACTAACTATTGTAACCATTGAATCATATCATTACAAAAGTAATGAAAATAGATGAAACATCTATAAATCATCAGTTAAATTTTCCTTTATCAATTGGAACTATCAACAAATCATGTTGAAGTATTTCATGTGATCTAACAATAGTGTTCCTTCTGAAAACCTTAATACAAATAAACATCACAATATAGAAACCTTGTTCCGAGATGAGAGTTACTCACACATATCTTCCAACATCTTCAGAACTTATGTTATTGTCTTTATCTCTAAAATGTTAAAAGAACCATTTATCTCTAGATGCATTCATAATAGCTACAACAATTTCATATCAACGAATTCGCATTCATCTTTATCTATTAGAATAGTTTTTACCCTATACAATGAGACTTTTGGACCTTTATGAATGAAATGGTCATCATAATTCATTCTCTTTAAGACAAAATTCATTAAATCAAATTTATCAATTCAAATATTCCCTTAATCTTATGGTGTACTATTCTGCTACTAGTTTGAAAACCATGATCTTAGAACAAATCCCTTTACTTCCAACTTTTGAGGGAAAAATGATCCACCAATGGTCACGTGATAAAATAATCTCATGTACTATCATTATGCCACCATAAGTATAATCATTGACACATTATAAGTTCACATATAGATCATCACAATATAAAATCAAGCCTCAAGAACTTATCTCCACTTTAGATTAAGTGTACCCTAAGTTGGAAGTCATTGCATCCTACCCACCGCACTAAATCAAACTCACACACACCTCTAAATAAAACACACAAATACAATAGAAATAAATGTAATAATAATACATGAAACTGATGTACATAAATCAATAAATAAACACTGTAGATTTAACATGATTTGATAATTTTTTATTTGTTTATTGGAGGATCCACTTTATGTTATTTTAATTGCAATAATTATATAGAATATAGTCAGCTAGAAAAAAACCATCATTAATATATAACTATATAATGATTAGAACTATTTAAAACTTAGATTCATAGGATATTATATTGGTACATTATGCAAGAGTCATACTCAGTATTTTGGGTCGGACCCACTCCCTTTTATTGGAAACTTAGATGGTTGTACAGGTCACACTACCTTCCTATAATCATGGTGGATCCTCAAAAGGGAAATTCACTATTGATGTCCCATAACACTATTAACCCCAACCACTCACCAAGGTAAACACTTCTAGATCCTTCTTTCCATAAAATTACTTCTTTAGGGTTCATCAACATTTGGACAATCCTTGATTTCATCGAAAGATACAAAATTATGCTGACCCAATTGTTCCTAAACAGAAGAAGTATCATTGCCTACACACTGAGCCCATCCACCTATTATTGATCAAATTTCTGATGTATGTAAATATGGAGCTCTATCTTCTGATGCTCTGAACAAGGCTTCATATCCCAAAAATACTGTTTTTCTAACTAATGTGTATTTCAAAACTCTATATTCTTTCAATATCCAAACTATCATGACCTGAACTACTATGGACTTCATGGATTATGATAAGATATGTGTGACCCCCAAAACCCACCTCCAAAAGGCTAGGGATGGACAAAAAAAATTTGAGTAGGCATATTACACACATAGGAGGATATAGCCTATAATTTCTATACACACACACACATCTCCAAACCTATACATTGATGAATGGTAAAGTATAAGTGATACCATAATCCAAGCATAAAATATACCCCACAATTAGAGTATAAAAAAATTACTGTAAATCATAAAGGGCCAAATAAAATCCCAACAAAAATGAAAAAGTGTCCAATATGCTGGAAATGAGTTGATAATTGTCAAATGAAACACCTGATATGATCCTTGTTCTATCGAACCCAAACTATGCTCTTCCTACTCATGATCCTCCTAGTACACTATCAAAATGCATATTGTTTGCATAAACCATGACATGTATGGGTACATCCCATGTTGGAGTGAGTATAACAACACCTAGTAGGACACCCTAAAATCACCAAACATATATAGAGTATTAAGTGCATCAATAAAAAGTTATGTCAATCATGATATGATACGTGAAATTAAATAACCCTAATATAATCATGATAGACTCCTCATATGGAAGTTATCTAAACAATACCACTAGTCATAGAATTATACTCAAGGATTCAAGGAAAATATCTTTCGGGAGAATCCACTCTATGATCTATGATGTCACAAACAACACTCATTAAAGAATTCATACTCATTTGGCCTCACTATGAAGTATTCACTAGATCTCTAAGATCTCAATAAATAGATAGGGGATCACACCTAAGGATATTGGGGGACACTTTAAACCCCGTATGGAATAAAATACTAATTAAGGGATCATACACCCTTGTAAATTGGTCCTCATGATTCCTTATGCACTACCTAAGGAATGAAATATGATAGACAATATCACCCTAGGCCACCTATAGTGATACCATGAACTCTATCTAAGACTAAAATCATATAGGGGATCATAATCCTATGATGTGGATGTAATTCCACATTGCACCCTTTAGGGATGGACAATTGGAACACATAAAACTAAGAATAGTCCCCACAGAAGAGTTGGGGGCCTAAACCTACCCTGGGGAAAGTAAATGGTATGTATTGGGAATACACAGAATGTCTGGCCTACCCTGGGTCTACCTGTGTCTCTCAGTCTCACACGACATGTATTATTACACATACATGGTGTTTCCTCTATGGATAAATAGAGTACAGAGGTCAGACTGGAACTTATTGTGTCACTATCCCATGATCATGTACATCTTATTGTGCCCATGTACTTTGAGTTCTATGGCGTACCTACCATGTCCAAGTGCGGGGTCATGCTCATGTACTTCTGTCGTGATTGTGTTCCTAGTAGTGTCTGTGCCCATGTACCCCTGGTGTACACATTGATCCACCAAAATCTAGTCACATAGTTTCTATCACATGTTATGTTCCATGTGATATTCTTTTTAGTTTGTAAACCCTTGCACTGTTGAATGGGTTAGATATGGTGTGTTTTCTTATGAAGTACAATACATGTAGTCAGTATTTTCATAGAAATCCCAAGATGTTAAATGTGTATTTTATCACTACTTACACTATATATCCCATCATAATCACACCCAAAACATTTGGATATAGGATAAAAACCCCATCATCATCGTTTTCCAGATTCCATCTATCTATACGAATCAAGACTCGGTTCCAATCGCACTGTGTCGTCACCGAATTCCAAAAAACGAAAACAAAACTCTCTAATCCAATCCTGATTCTACATCAATCTATTGTCTTCATCATTTCATCTATTTCAAATCCTGAACCCATGGTATTTATTAGTTGTTCTAATGAATGGTTGTGCAACTATTAGATACCATGTATTGCTTGAATCGTCTTCCAAGGAAATTCCAGTGATGGGTTGTGTGATGAAAAAGGGAAGAAATCGTAAACCTTAAAAGGGGAAAGAATATTTACTGTAATTAAGTTTGGCCTTGATTCATTTCTTTTATAATGATTAGAAAATTGGAACATAAAAACAATATTGATTCCCAAATCCTACGAAGATAAACCTAATCATGCACACATGAATAAACCATAAATAAATTTATTAGTTGGTGTGATTCATGTTCATCAGGGGATTATGAAATGGGAAATAAACCACAAAAGTCAAATAACCTGCATCATGTTTTTCTTGATCACTAATGAGGAACAATATGGTGATGTCCTTAGTGAAATCCATGAACTCAATTGGTCAAACAATCCTCAAGAAATCAATCGTAATCCTCAATCCATTTTCATTCAACAAGCTCTCCTCCAATGGATCCACCTATAATCCCAAGGTAATGTGACTAAACCTACGTATATACCAAAAATATTTATAAAAAAGGATAATTTTAGGTTGATGTTTTGAAAATAATAAATTTATTTATTTATTTATTTATTTTTTTAACTACTCGTATGACAGAATTATAACAAAACACCCACCGTCGATAAAGGTTATGTCGCACCTAGGGTAAATCTCATTTTTTAGACCTCAAAATAGGTATCATATTTGTGATTTGAGACTCCTTTTAAGAGTTACTCCATAATTTTCTAAAAATTATGTCCACATGATATAATATATTTAAAATGATGATTACATCAACATTGAGGCTCATCGGGCCTCAACATCTCATGTTGTCCCAGCGCCAAGCTCCAAAAAAATTCATAATATATTTCAATGTATTAAAAGAATAAAAATTAGTATAGTAAATTCTCCAAAACACTGGGTTTTCCTACCCAAAAATTAAAAATCCAACTCAAACAAGTGAGAAAATTGAGCACTCGTCTGGTTCTCCCACTCCCAGGTGACCACTTGAAGATTCTCATGTTTCCATCAAAAAAGAACCAAGTGTAACACCCCAAATCATATAAAATGTTTTCATTTTAGAATAAAATTTATATTTTTTCTATATTTTATTATATGCAACATGATGTTAAGCTTTTTATACACAGAACACTAGGTTATATTTTGTTATATGGAAGACCATGTTTTACCAGCTTTTAGTAGTGCACCCATTTTAAAACTAAATTTTTACACCTTTATAAATTTTTATTGTAAAAAAAACTTCATTTTATAATTTTTAATTTAAATATTATATTAGGGTCGATTTTTGGTATTTTTATGAGAAGTTTCATTTTTTTGAATAGTGGAAAAATACTCCTTTTAAGTTGAAAACACCTTTTCATTTAAATTATTATTAATATTAAATTATATTTTTATGTGGTTATAAAGTAAAATTAGATTAATTATACATATATTAATATAATTGAGGTCATTTGTATCATTTATATATTTAATTTATATATAAAATATTAATGAACTTCTCAAAATTTTCACTTTAAAACCCCGCTTTCTCACTACGTCTGTGAGATTAGATTTATATTTAATTTTGAAACTTTTGTGAATTGAATTTGGAAAAATTGATATAAATGATCGTAATAAATTTAATATTTATAGTTTAATAAGATCAACATAGTTTTTGATCAAAAATACTAGTGAAAACAGTTAAAAATAATTACAGTTATTATGTTAAAATATAGCGTACTTAATGATTAATCATAGAATATGAGGTGTATAAATGACCCAACACTTGTAAAAAATCCATTTGATCGATATATTTCAACTCTTATGGCCTTGGTTCAACTTTTATGAGTTATTGGTGTAAATATTCATTAAATTGACACATATAATTAGTTAAGTATGGAAAAATATAAAAAAAAGAACCTTCCTTACCTTTAACATTTTTAAATCCTGGAGTTATGGAAAGAATATTATATTTTTGGCTAGGCATATCCTTTTGAAATATAAATGAGTTATTTTTTATCATAATTATTAATAATTAATTTCTATAGATAAATTAGTTACTTAAAATTCTTAAGAAACACCAAAGCGGTTATTATTTAGTTCATAATTAAATAAAATAAATTATACTGAAATATTAAAAGTGAAGAAAATGTAGTGAATTATTGTGTTTAATTATTATTTTAGATGAATATTTAATGTTTAACAGCTATTAACTTAATATATTTTAGTTTCATCATTGCATTTATATTTTTAAAATTTTAATTTAAGTAAATAAATTCAAAATTGACATTAATATTTTTTAAAATAAAATATATTTTATTTAAAGATTTAAAATTTAATGAAATATAATATATTATGAGAATTTATTTTTGAATGTTAATAAATATAAAATATGTTATATTTACTAAACAATAGATCTCTTATAATGAGAATATTTACCCCCTAAGTATTAAAAATAATGTTAGTGTAGTTCGAGTTAAAGTAGTGTTTTTGTGCGTTACATGCGCTTCTATTAAAATAAATTTCCAAAAACAAGAGTTTTTTATTTTTTCAAAAATATATATAATATTTAGAATTAATTGGTACAAAATTTTATAATAATTATCATTTTAATTTAGTCTTAATGGATGAATTATATAGGTTAAAATACTAGTTACATAATCAAAATGAACTTATTTTTATGTAATGGATATTTAGATCAACCATAATTAAACTTTTATCAATTATTTTTCCATTTTTTAATTATATTACTCATGGGAGAACCCACAGTAGTTTTTACCTTTTGGTATTTACAAGAATGTCACACCTCCTCCACTATAAAAAGTTATTTACTCTTCTCCTTCCTCACACATATTAAGACATTTGGGATCATCCAAAATCTGACCAAATTATCTCTAAAAATACCTCCCCTAAATATATAATACAAAATTAAGTAATAAATAAATTTAAGGAATTCATTCGGTGAAATCAAAAAGGAGTTACCTAAAAAGAGGTAACATTAATCAAAAATCAATTTTATTTTATTTCATTATAAAATTATTAATTTATTCTTTTTACATGATTATATAACAACTTATGTAACCTCAATATTCTGAGATGTTTTTATATACATTTTTATACCTACACATATACACACTTCCATCAAATGGGTAATGAATTTACCATTCTTGTGTACGATGGACTATGGCCTTGTGAAACGATGTCGTTTATTTTTCGTTTACCACCTATCTTGGTTTGAAATTATGACGGAAAAATTGATTATATATTATATATTATATATTTATGTTGTCTTCATAATTATTTAATTTTTATATAACACAGACATTCATGTTTTCCATTTGGTGGCAATACGATAAAATCATTTGTCGATGTATAGATTACTACCTCCTCAAAGTGATGTGATCCATTCATGATATACATGGAATTTATTAATAATGGTTTTAATAAAATAATATTTGACATACATGGAATAAATATGATATTGTAATTATAATATACATATATATCATTTAATTTTTATTCTTTCAAATATGAAAAGAAATGAAAGTAGCATTCATTCGTACGTATGGCCTACCGTCTCCAAGAACGGTGCATTTCCTTTTTTATCCCCAAATATTATATATTATTATCAATACCTATATACATAATATATATGATAATCAAATAATTTTTTATATTATATATATTATTAAATAATTATCTATGTAATAGTGACAACAAATAAAAATTCAAAATATTCTCAAGAAATTAGACAATTTACACCTAAAATAGTGAAAATAATGAATGATTATAAATAAATGGGTAATAAGTTACTATAAAATATCATATATGATATTATAAATATTATTATGGTTCAGGATTAATTTATTAAAATTTTTAAAACCATTATATAGAAATTTAAATGATTTTCACACAAAAGGAAGTGTGAGGTATGGGATTCTAATCTCACATTTTCTTTTGAGTAGAATACAACATTTTCACCACTGATTTCTTTTTAGAGGTGTGTATTCTACCAATCAATAATTTAATATCATTATTAACTCGTATTTTGTGGTATTATAAGTTTAAATTTTACTTATATCATCCAAGGGGTTTTATTTTTAAATTTCCATTTGGTAGAATTTTTCTTTGAAATGTTACTTTATTTTGTGATAGTTATCTTTATCTTAAAAATTCACTTTATTATAATACTTTTTAATGATAAATTATATTTATTTAAATTAAATATTATTTTATTGTGGGTATGATTATTTTCTAAATCATGTAACATTTTTCCATATGGTTTTCACGTTGAAATTTATATGATTTATAGGGGGAATGGTGAAAATTCATTATCCTTTATTCTATACAAATATTTGATAAGGAATATTGTTTATGATTTAAATTTATTTTTCAATATATGTGGGATTGCTTGAATATAAATTATATGAGTTGGGTGCTGGTAAATTTAATCCCCTCAATGGATCAGTAGGATCATGGGATGAAATCAGTTGGCGAAAAACCCTTCACATTTATTTCCAAGCATTTTTAAATTATCATGGGGAGAAATCATGACACAAATTAGTTGGTTTTCTTCCCATAGACATAAATTATATTGGGGATAGTTCTTGATAGTAAATATCTTAAGGATATATCCTAATAGTGTATAAGCCCAACATTATGCATTCTAACATTATTAATATTCCATGTGGTTATTTTATTGGTTAGAATATCCATGGTCATGTTTAGAGATCAAAGGATTATTTATATGAAATTATTTGATCATATTTTATTATTTCTATAATGATTATTAATTATTAATTCATGATAACATTCACTATAATTACACTTACTGAGAATTTGATCTCACAATTATTTTTTTCCTCTCCCCAAGTTATGATGAAATGATCTTTAAATGACTTTTCAATGATGTATTTTATTGGATTTTGTTATATATAATGCTTTATTTTTTATTTACCAATGTAAAATAGGAACCATGTATGTTATTTGGTTTTCTAAAAACTACTAAATTTTTCATTCCTTCAGGATTTGATTCCTTGTATTTATTACAATATAATATATTAATGCATCAACTCTGGGCTTCTAGGGTTGGGGTATTACAGTTGGTATCAAATAAATTTTAGTAGAAACCTTAGAAACTGGATTTAGGAAAACATAGAGTAGAGAACATAATCATATGATAGAATTTGAGGATAAGTATAGAAGAAAATCCTATTGAAATCATGTTTTGAATTATGTGATTATCTATGCATATATTTTTCAATTTATGTTATGTATTTAACTATTTTTGGGATTGTACGTGATAAATTCTAATTGAGTATATGTCATCGTTTAGAAATAGGAATTAATAGAAGGAATTTGAACCCCACCAATGAATATGATCCAAATAGTAATAATGATCATTTATTTTGTGGTCTTAATCAAATATTTTGAAGGGAACTAGTCTCCCAAGCATTTTTATCATATGATAACATTGCATAATGTGATAATTGTCACGAACCGAATCTGGTTGCTGCCAAAACCAGCACCCAACCAAACCCATGGAAAGTCTCGATGGTCATTCCTGATCGCCATGGGCTGGCACAAGTGCATGGGTAACAAAAACAGAAAATTGGGAACGATTTACTGGAGTTTGTACACTTAAAACAACAAATGAATCCACGAAATCAAATATGGATTTTTCAAACCAAAACATCATTTAATAAAATTCAGAACTGAATTACAGAATTTTAAACAATGTTTTAAGACCATTACAAAGGGTAAAACTTGTGAAATGACATCCCAAGAACCTCCACATGGAAAGAGGTACCACCCTCAAGCAATCTCCACGACACTGCATCACGATGGACCGCTAAAAACCTGAACCAATGGCATAAAACCTCGACCCAAACCTGTGACACAAAATAAGAATGTATACTTACACCCAATGGTGTAATTAGGGTGTGAGCTAAAGCCCAGTAGGATACCACTACTAAGAGATTCCATATGATAAACATTTAAAGACGAAAATCATGCAAGTTTTCAAAAACATGAAAAGCTAGTTAGAATTTCTAAAAGATGAAACATTGAATAAGAACAGTTTTCAAGTGGGCTGTTTTAAAGGATTAAAACATTTAAAATAAACACCAAAGCTACAGAATATTCCAGCCAAATGTATTGTATGTCGACGATAAGTATAATGTAACTAATGAGCACAAGAAATAGGAAATAACCCCAAGGCAATAGCTAGCTGTGGGTCCTAGGTACCTCATATCTCGGAGAGAGTAACCATAAAAAATATCCATTCCCATGCATGAGACACTAGTAAGGAACATAACCATAACCTATTGGTCCCCAATCATCATCATCATAGTTTATTTGGAGTGGTAAGTTTCAGTCAGGCTAAGTGAAACTGAGGCCAAACCCCACGGATTCACTAGCATACTGTTAAACGTCCACCCACCTAGATACCCAGGTTTCCCCCTTGTGCTCAAACAAGTTCAAAAAGTTATGAAATATACATTGATCATGAAAATATCATTTCCACATAAAATATTCACCCAACAGCACATATGTATACCACAAAATTCATAAATTCCATTTTTCATTCAAATTGATTTTGAAATCCGACACACACCAAAATAACCCACAACACATTTCACATTTTTTCAACACTTCCACAAAACCATTAACAATTTTAAAAAAAATTATAAGATATTTAAACTCATATAATTTCACACACACATGTAACATAACACTCCTTTCATAATAAAAATTTCAATTTTCACATTACACTCACACAAAACAGTCCAAATCACATTCACATCACTTTAACAACTCAATATCTCCTTCAAAAAATTTAACAAAAAATTTACAAGATGATACATATGACATAACAGTATTTTCCAAAATGAAATGGAAATTTTAAAAATATACTCCTACAAAACCAGATTGCTGATATAGTTTCACCACTTACACAACTCAATAAACCATTAAAAACATTCATAAAACAATTATAAGAAGTATACCCAAGCTTTCACATAAAACCCATTTCAAAAACCACTTTTTAAGCCAAAATCACACCAATACCCTACCAAAACAAAATTTTAATCCCAATCAACATGTAATAATCTACATTCAAATGCTATATAATCACCATGAACAATGTCACAAATTATACCCATGAGAACACACAAATCCATAAAACACTTTCAAGGAGTATAACAAGGATATACACATAAAACCCATACAAAGATCCACCTTTTTTGGCCTACATGACACTATATCATTACCCAACCAAAATTGGAATCCCCTTTCATCAACTAATAAATCACTTCCACATTTTACGAAACTACCACAAGAGATAACACATGAAATACATTTGAAAAATACACACTTTAAACAAAAATGTCACTTTAATACCAAATGCATTACTATTCCTACCAAAACTAGTTTTCACAAAATTCACAGCATATAAGGGACATGAAAAATAATTTAATCAAGCAAACTAACTCATCATTAAATAGTTACCCATGGAATCACCTACCGAAATTGTCGAATCCCTCAAAACATGGTGTGAAACATCAACAACACCAACCCGGAACCACAAGGATGATAAATACATCCCTAGACCAAAAATGTCACCCAGATTAATCTTGCTTAATCCCTAGGTACGAACCCTAGGCTCTGGACACTTTGGAACATCAAGAAAGAGGGATTAAACCCTAATAAAAGAGGATAAATCAAATAGAGAAATACTTACTTGAAGAAATATAGAATAGATCACCCTAAATCCACCAAAATATCAATTTCCAAGTACTCAAAACTGTTATGGAGGTTGAAAAGAGTCATATTAGGTCATGATGGGATTGAAATGGGGGGGAAATGATCAAAATTGAAGGATTTATGAAAGAATAATTTTACCTCATCAAATCTGGTCGATTTGGGAAAGTGTATGCAAGATCTCCCTAATTCACAGTTCAAATGAGATGTAAAATTGAGAAATCGATAAAGGGGGTGATCCTCGGGATATTTTAATTTAGTGGGAGGTTGAATAACGAGAAAAAAATAAACAATTAATGAGATATGGAATATTTTAAAAAATAATTTAAAGTAGGAAATGGGCTTACGGGCAGGCCCATTACCTTAATCAAAAAGACAAATCCATCATGATTTAGGATATCTATGTGGTCCAATGGGATATGGTGATTTTAATATATCAAGTATTGCCAATTGGGAAGTGGAATGGGTATAAAATAGTAAAAATTGATTGAGTTATAGAAGAAATGAATTTTTTTTAAATATGGAATTGGGCTCATGCATTGGCCCAAATTTTCAAAACCCACCATTTCACCAAAATGAGCGGTAAACCCCCAAAAAAATCAGGAATTTAAATTAAATTAATAATTAATTTAAAAAAAGATAATGTATGTGACAATTCTCCCCACCATAAAACATTTCTCCCTCAGAAAGCCACATCAAAGACAAAGCAAAAAAACCAATCCCAACCGAAATCCAAAAATGGACTCCTTTGCTAAACATCGCCCCCAAAGGCCAAAACACCTCCAGTGATCAATTAAGGAAGCAATAAATCACAACCAAAACATACACCTATTTACATAAATGATAAATCACATTCAGGATTTATCCTAAAATAAAACTCCTCAAACACTATCTGAACAAGGCTTAAGCAATTTACACATACAAACAAGAACATTGAACAAGGATACACATACTTTGATATAACTAAACCATTTTGAACTCTCCAATCCCAATGTTTACCCTAGGAAAATGTAGGTGGTTATACAGCTCTAAACGAGACTACCCACTTCCAAGATAATACCATGTACAAAAGTGTGTTACTGGTACAAGGATACACATATGGGCTCCCTAACCATAAGAGACGACTTAAATGTTTTCCCAAGATAGATTCAAGACACTAACAGGGGAGCCCCGAACAAACTCCCCGGTACAAGGGGTTGAATTCCATTATGAATTTTCAAAATAATATACATGAGACTCATAGTGGGTCTCCCCACCATAAGAACCAACCATCTTAAATGTCAAATATGGCCCGGCACAGAAAAACCCCCTAACATAAAGTGTTGGGACGACTACACGGTTAGCCCACACAGTTTGGGAAACTGTGCACTAACCATGTGTATCCTTATACCTACAGGGTTTTCTGGGGAATGTTTATTACTAAATGTTCACTCAACATGTTTAGAATAAATATAAAACCCTTTCCTCCAAACCAAAAAAAACTAAAGGGGAAAAGAAATCCATTGGGAGATAGCATAACGATGAGGCCCTCCACCTCTTTCCACCGAACGGGAACAAAAGAAGAAATATGACAACATGAATTGTTTAAAATATTCAAATATCTCATATCGAGAACAATATTTTGTACAAGATTAAAAACTACACTGGGATTTCCTCTGACTACGTGTCAGCTTCTTTCAGGGACCTATGGCTGTAGCTAGAATTATTGAACCATTTTCGGCCTCACAGTTATGATTTGGAAACCCCCGAATAGAATTTCTTCTATCGATGCTACAACCAACTACATTCAATCCCAAATTGGTTCACCAAGACAAAACACACTACAGAAATCACCTTACCCTATCATGGAATTTCACTAAAATATGGGTTTAGAGGATGCACTCACATCACACCTTGTTTCTTCGGGTGAGAAACAATAAAAATAAAGGACACATATAAACACATTCCTCTAAAACAGAGGATGTCGAGATCTCCCGAAAGGAGAAACAATTTTGAAAAATAAAGACTCCCAAAATATTTTACAATTTCACCTTTAAAATAAAATGAGCACGAGACACCACAACACGTCACCGAACATGACCAATGTGACTCATAGAAATAATACAAGGATGGGGCCTTATAAAACATCCCCAAATATCACAGCATTCCATAAAGTATCCATAACATCCTCTCATGGGCTTATTTCCCACATGGGTGGTCTAACATAAACCCCTTCTTTGAAGAGACTACGAAGGACTCAGATGCCCTCTGAGACACTGTCCAAACTGAAAACCCCATACAACTTACACCTTTGACGAATAAGGTAGATTGAGAAACTAAGTTCTCTTTCAGCCATCCATGAGCACTCTTCCGCAACAAGAGGATCCGGAAAAATAAAATAAAATTTTGTAGACTTATTCTAAAATGCTCAAGAAAATATTCCTTACATTGATCAACTGGAGTATTTTCCAACGGCAAAACAGTCCGGGTTGCACTTCAGTTGTGCACTAGCCCTTAATGGGGGATTACCCTATCCAACAGGAGAACCCAAGGACCCAACCATGATGGTCCATTGGTAAAAAATTCCACAAAATAGATCCAAACACATTAATGGAACCAGTGTAAAGTTGTCCAGAAATATAACTCATAAGAGACTACTCACCGGTCCTTCTACCTAGCTTACCAACCAAACACAAACCCAAAACACAGTTAGAATAGGTGGGGTTCTTGGACTCAAAACATTCGAAAACATCAACATTTTCCAAAAACACACAATATACACAATCCTAAACATTTCAACAAGACATCATGATTTTCTTTAAAAACATTTGTTTGAAAACCAACGGTTATGCGGTTAGCGTATCCACCAATGTTACCCCATGGGCCTCACACATGCATGTTTTTGTGCCACACCGGGCACCCTCCTCATATTCGTCTCGACACTCATCCAGTCATGCCATAAACCATTCATAGTCCCATATAACCCCAAGCATGTTATCTATCATTGAAATACAAAAGGTTAAAACTAAAATTCTTTCAACTTTTCAAAAACAAAACGGTCAACCAACACATCCTTTTTCTCAAAACTCCTAACAATGAGATCAAAATCCCAATTCACATCTTAAAAAACATTTCATAAGGACACAACCATTTAGAAAAGAACTCAATTTCATGTAATTCACATCAATTTGAAAACATCTAATTACATTTAAACAACCTTTAATTGTTTAGAAAACTATATTGGAAACACTTTTGAAAACCAACTTCAATATGGTTCCTGATTTCAAATGAGGTGTAAGCACACTAAAATCTATTTCAAAACAATTCTGAAAATTCAGTTCCACCATTTCATAAATCAAACCATTCACTATTTATTTGAAAAACATTTCACAAAAATAATAAGCTTCATAAAACCAAGTCACTTTAATACCAAAGTTCCATGATTTCAAAACTAGAGCACAAAATAATGCGAGAGGAAATTAGTTTCAATGGGTGACTTGGAAATATGGCTGGATGCCATATTCCAAACAGTTAACAATCAAATAGAGTGTTCTAGGGAATATCCTCAGCTCCACATGGCTTACCAGACCCTACAATCTCACTGAGACCATTAACCCAACTCTCTTTTCATTTCCCCTAATCATCATCAGACCAAGAAAACCAAAAGAAATAGATAAATCCCGACTTCCCCTAGCAACTTGAATCCCGAAATGAGGTGTGGGATCAAGAACACTAACCATAACTGGAATTTTAAGTCCCTAAAATCATAACTCTAGACTATCCCGACTATTTCCCATATAACATGACTCAAATAGAGTGAACCTTCTCTGATACCATTTTGTCATGAACCAAATCTGGTAGCCGCCAAAACTGGCACCCAACCTGACCCGTGGCAAGTCCCGAAGGGATTTCCCAATCCCCACAGGCTGGAACAAGTTCATGGGTATCAAAAATTGAAAAATGGTAATGATTTACCTGAGTCTGTATACCTAAAAGAACAAATAAATCCAAGAAATCGAATCTGGATTTTTCAATCCAAAACATCTTTAACTAAATTCAGAACTGAATTACAAAATTTTAAAAAATGTTTGACAACCATTACAAAGGTTCAAACTCAAGAAATGACATCCCAAGAACCTCCACATGGAAAGAGGCAATACTCTCAAGATATCTCCATGACCCTGCATCACTATGGACCACTAAAAACTCAATCCAATGGCATAAAACCTGTACCCAAACCTGTGACATAAAATAAGAAGGTATACTTACACCCTATGGTGTAATTAGGGTGTGATCCAAAGGCCAGTAGAATACCACCACTAAGAGATTCCATATTATAAACATTTAAAGACAAAAAGCATAAATGTTTTCAAAAACATGAAAAGCTAGTTACAATTTCTAAATGATGCAACTTTAAATAAGAACAGTTTTCAAGTGGGCTATTTTAAAGGATTAACACTTATAAAATAAACACCAAAGCTACTGAATTTTCCATCCAAATTGACTATATGCTGATGGTAAGTATAAATTATCTAATGAGAATAAGAAAAATGAAATAACCCCAAGGCACTAGCTAGTTTTGGGTCCTAGGTACCTCATATCTTGGTGGGAGTAAACATCACAAATATATATTATCATGCATGATACACTAGTAGGGAACATACCCATAATCTAGTGGTCCCCAATTTTCATCATCATAGTTTACTTAGAGTTGTAAGTTTAAATCTTGATAAGTGAAACTAAGGCCAAACAACACCGATTCACGACCATACTAGTACACGTCCACACACCTAGATACCCAGGTTTTCCCCTTTTGATCAGACAAGTTCAACAAGTCAATAAATATACATTGAACATGAAAATGACATTTCCACATCACAAATTCATCCAACATCCCATATGTATACGACAATAGTCACAGAAGTCCATTCTCCATTCAAAATGATTTTGAAATCCGACTCACACCAATATAACCCACAACAAATTTCAAATTTTTTCAACACTCCCACAAAACCATTAAACAATTTTTTAAAAAAATTATAAGATATTTCAACTCATATAAAATCCCACACACATGGCACATAACACTCCTTTCATAATAAAAATTTCAATTTTTTCACATCACACTCACACAAAACAATCCACATCACATTCACATCACTTTAATACATCAATATCTCCTTCAAAAAATTTAATAAAATAATTTCAAGATGATACATATGACATAACAGGATTTTCCAAAATGAAATGGACCGCATAAAAATATACTCCTACCAAAACAGTTTGGTGATATAGTTTCACCACATACACAACTCAATAAACCATTCAAAACTTTTATAAAACAATTATAAGGAGTATACCCAAGCATTACACATAAAACTCATTTCAAAAACCTCTTTTTAAGCGAAAATCACACCAATCCCCTACCAAAACATAATTTTAAGCCCAGTAAGCATGTAATAATCTACATTCAAATGTTATATAATCACCTTGAACAATATCACAAAAGATACCCATGTGAACACACAAATCCATAATGCACTTTCAAGGAGTACAACAAGGTTATACACATAAAACTCATTCAAAGACGCCACTTTTTAAGACCACATGACACTATATCATTACCCAAAGAAAATTTTCAGCCACTTTCAACAACTAATAAATCACTTCCAAATTTTACAAAACTACCACAAGAGATAACACATGAAATATATTTGAAAAATACACACTTCAAACAAAAATGTAACATTAATACCAAATGCTTTACTATTGCTACCAAAAATGGGTTTCACATAATTCACAGTATTTAAGGAACATGAAAAATAATTTAATCAATCAAACTAACTCATCATTAAATGGTTACTCACAGAATCACCTATTGAAATTGTCGAATCCCTCAAAACATGGTGCGAAACATCAACCGCACCAACCCCGCACCACAAGGATGATAAATCTATCCATAGACCACAAATTTTCACCCAAAATAATCATGGTTAAACTCTAGGTACTAACCCTAGGATCTGGAAACTTTGGATCATCAAGAAAGAGGGTTGAAACCCTAAGAAAAGAGGATAAATCAAACAGAGAAATACTTATATGAAGAAATATTGAAGATATCACCCTAAATCCACCATAATATCAATCTCCTAGTACCCAAAATAGGTATGGAGGTTAGAACGAGTCATACTAGGTCATGTGAGGAATAAAATGGGGGGAAAAGGATGAAAATTGGAGGATTTATGAATGATTCATTTTAACTCGTCAAATTTGGTCGATTTGGGAAAGAGTATGAAATATCCCCCTAATTCGCAGTTCAACTGAACTCTAAAATTGTGAAATAGATAATGGGGGTGATCCCCGTGATATTGGAATTGAGAGAGAGATAAATCATGGGAAAAAATATAAAATGATTGAGATATGGAAATGTTTAAAAAATAATTTAAAGTAGGAAATGGGCTTACAGGAAGGCCCATTACCTTTATCAAAAACCCAAATCCATCTTTTTTTTTATTTCTATGTGGTCTAGAGGGATATGGTGATTTTAATATATAAGGATATGCCAATTTTGAAGTGGAATGGGTATAAAAAAGTAAAAATTGAAGGAGTTATAGAAGAAACGAAATTTGTTTTAAAATCTGGAATTGGGCTCACGGCTTGGCCCAAATTTTCAAAACCCACCATTTTCACCAAAATGAGTGGTAAACCCCCAAAACCAATCAGGAATGGAAATTAAATGAATATTTAATTTAAAAAAAGTTCATGGGTGTGACAATAATGATATTTAGAAATATATCTCTATGTATTATAGATTCGGAGGGATGTATGAGAACAAGAGGATAGTTGGGGAAAATAAGGATAATGGGGAAAAGGGAAGGAATTATTCTCCCTCGTGTGGAAATTGTGGAAAGAAATTCTATGGTTCTTTCTTAAAAGGAGTGGGAGTTTTCTATAAGTTTGGATATGAAGTAAAAAAGTATTTTTATTTCTTGGGTAAGAAAAATGTTTCTAATATACAGTGATTTGACTGTAAGGAGATAGGTTACTATAAAAATCAATGTCTCTAGTGTCAAAGGAATATACCCCAAAAGAGGATAATAGAACATCATCAAGCTTTTGCAACTAATATTGATGAAGAGGAATGATTAATATGACTATAATTTGATTCATGAATTATGTTATTTGAGTAAGGTACTTGTTATGAGAATTATAAAATATATAAGTATTGTACTGTAGTACTTTTCATTAAGTATTTGAAAGTCTATGTAGAATGGTACCAATAAACGTTATTTAGTGGCTAGTTAAATGTTTCTGTAAAATTCATGGATGAGGGAAAGATAACCCTTAACACGTTCTTGATATTGAGATAATCATTTTTGGATAAAGATATGATTAATATGGATAAAGTTGATTGGATATTATAGACTACCTTGGAACTGATTAATGATTTGTTGAAAATATCATTTATTCCATCATTGAAGTAGTTTACAACACTTTTGGTATTTTAGAATATATATAATAAAATATGTTTTACTGAAGTAATAATAAATAAATCATTTTTAAATTAAATTTTTATAGTAATTAAAGTTATTACCATGTCTCAAGAGAATACATGATGAAGGTTTTCACATGTTTTCAATGTGACAATTACAATTTTCTTTATAGTTATTGAAGGAAAATGAAATGTTCATTTTGTAAATTCAATTAACCTTTTTATAAAGTGTTGGATCTTGATATTTTGGAAAATTTAACCATTTATAAAATGGTTAAAGATTATATTTCGAAGAGTTTTTACAGTTTAATGTATTATTTTACCATATGATGAAACATATGATAATAAATATAGTATAAATAGTTCATGTCATGACCAAAGTATAAGATTGAACTTATTGAAATTTATCAAGAACGTATATTTACATTACTTCTTTGATAGTTTTATAATTCATCAACTGAAGTAAAAACAATCTTGAAACAAAAATGTTGTCATTTTTTCAACATTTTTTAGGATGTCAATGACCATTATCAACACTGTTGGTTTATGGCCTTGTGGTCAACAACTTTCTCACGAACAAGTATTCTATCACTATCCATAAAAACATGATTGTTATATTTCTCTTCCATGTCCAAGTTTTCACTAATGTTATTTTATTTGAAAGCCTTGTTTTATGGTGACTATCAAATTTTACTTTCCAACTTATTAAGAAGATTCCTTATTAAACCTATTTATGATGTGGGTTTTTCAACAATAATATTTTCAAATATAAAACCCTTGGTTGCCAAGATCATGTTTAAATTGTTAGAATTCAATTTAATTAAGGTGGGTAGAATTCAACACCCCAAAATTTTAATTTTCAATATAAACATCATTTCTAAATTAGAAATGTCAAAATTATCTTAGAGTGGATTGTTTTGTATTTTTATGAGAAATTTCATTTTTTTGATGAAGTGTGAAAAATACTTTATTTTTAGTTGAAAACATCCTTTTAGTTAAAATAATTTTTAATGTTAAAATATATTTTAAATTATTTCTAAATTCAAAAAAAAAATATCAATAATACATCTACAAATCCATTTTATTTCATTAGAATTATTTTTATATTGAATTTAGATATAAAAGAATAATGAACATGTGAATATTTTCACTTTAAAACACTGATTACTCAATACGTCTGTAGGATTAGCCTTAAATTTAATTGTTACATTTATATGAATTTAATTTTGAAAAATGTATATCCATGATTGGTATAATTATAATATTTATATTCTAATAATATCAAAAAAAAATTGACCACAAATATTTGTGGAGGAAATTAAAATTAATTATACTGATTTAGGTAACAACCAGCATACTTAATGATTAAACAGATAATATAAGGTGTATAAATGACCCAAAACATATAAAACACCCATTTTCTGGATATATTTCGACTATTATGACATTGGGATCTAATTTTATGAGTTAGTGGGACACATGTTCATGAAAGTGACCAATACAATAAGTTAAGTATAGAAAACACAAAGTAACCACCCTTACCTCTAACATTTATAAAGCCTTGAGTTATGGAGAAAACATCATATTTTAGGTTATATATATCCTTTTGAAATATAAATGAGTTATTTTTATCATAATTATTTATCATCAATTTTTATAGATGAATTAGTTGCTTAAAAATTTTAAGAAATGCCAATGTAGTTATTATTTAGTTAATAATTTAATATAATAAATAATACTAAAAATATTAAAAGTGGAGAAAATTGAATGAATTATTGTGTTACCTTGTTATTGTAGATTAATATGTCATGTTATATATCAGTTAAATTAGTATATTTTAATTCCATCATTGTCATCGTATTTTTTAAATTTTAAATTAAATAAATAATTTCAAAATTGACTTTAATGTTATTTTTTAATAAACGATATTTAATTTAAATATTTAAAATCTAATAAAAAACATACCTTATACCAATTTATTTTTAGAAGTTAATAAATATAAAATATGATATATTCATAAACAAATTTACCTCTTATAATGAACATATTAGCCCATAAGTAGTAAAAACAATTATCACAGTTTGGGTTAATGCAATGTTTTTGCACGTTACATACACTTTTGTTAAAATTAATTTCCAACACACACAAGATTTTCAATTTTTGAATTATTTATAATATTTATAATTCATTGGGACTAAATTTTATAATAATTATCACTTGAATTTAGTCTTAATGGATGAATTGTATCAATTAGAAAACAAGTTACCCAAATGAAAAACCATAATAAAAAATAGAAGAAAAAATATAGAATAAGGAACAAAATTATGAAAATACAATTATTTTTGCATGGTGGATATTTTTATAAAATTATATTTCACATTACACAATTAATTATTCATTTTTTAAGGATATGAGGTATGTTATACCTCCTAATAGTGTTTACCTTTTGGTATTTATAATAATGTCAGTCCTCCTCCAATATAAAAAGGCATTCAATCTTCCCCTTCCTCAATCCTCTCAAGAAACATTATCTTATAACAAATCTACCTAAATAATCTCCCAAAATTATTCCTATAAAATATAATACTCAATTTTTAAATTAATCAACCCTTGGAAGTCCATTGGGGAAACCCAATTGAGTTACCTAAAAAGGAGGTAAAATTATTCAATGATCACTTTTGATTCATTTGTTTCTCAAAATATTAAATTATTCTTATTCCATAATTAGATGATAACATAATTATCCTCAATATACATATATTTTGTTATATTAAGGGATATACCTACACCTATACACACTTCCATCAAATGGGTAATGAATTTATTTTTTGTATGTACGGCGGACTATCACCTCATGAAATGTTGTCGTTAATTTTTCATTTACTACCTATCATAGTTGGGAAGTATGATGGAATCACTATTTTTATATTATATATAGAATATTTATTTTCTCTTCATACATATGGAATTTTTATATAACATATACCATCATTATTTCAATTTTTAAGAATATGATAACAGCGTTTGTGTACGTGTGGACTACCGTCTCCTCATAACAATACGATTCATTCATGATATACATGTAATGTATTAAGAATGGTTTTAATAAAATTATTTGAAATATTTGATATAAATATTATATTATAATTTAAATATACATATATTTCTTTTAACTTTCATTCCTTCAAATATGTTAAAGTAATGGAAGTAGCATCCATGGGTACATACGGCATACCGTCTCCATCAATGATTCATTTAATTTACTATCTCTAAATATTATGGATTATTATATATATATATATATAATTAATATATATGATAATTAAATTATTTTTTACATTCTTTAGATAATTAAATCGGGATATATGTATTAGGAATAACAAATAACAAGTCAAAACATACTCGAAAGACTAGGAAATAAACACCCAAAATAGTGAAAATAATAAAAGATTACTAAATAATGGGTGATAGTATATTATACGAATTTTATATATGATATAATAAATATTAATATGGTACATTGATAATTTATTTAAAAAAATTAAAACCATTATATAGGAGGATAAAGTACATTCACAAAAAAGGAAACGAAAGGGAAGGGATTCTTATCTCAATTTTTCTTCCAGGATGCATTCACCATTTTCACCACTTATTTATTTTGTGTGTGTAGGTTCTTCCCATTTTTAATTTAAAATCAATTTTCACTCTTATTTCATGGTATTATTAGTTTCAATTTTAATTATCTCATCCATGGGGTTTTATTTGAAAAATTCTAAGTGGTAAAAGTTATCTTTAAAATCTCAATTTCTTTTGTGATTGTCAACTGTATCTTGAAATAAAAACGTTATTTTAATCCTTTTTAATCAGAAATTATATTTATTTTAATAAAAATATTATTTTAGGATGGATATTATTATTTATTAAACTATATACTATTCTACAGATGATTTTTACATTGAAATTTATATGATTTATTGGGGAAATGTTGATAAATATGTATCCTTTACTCAATATAAATATTTTAAAAGTAACATTATTATTATTTAAATTGATTTTTCAATATTTTAGGAATTTGTTTGACATAAATTATATGTGTTGGGGGTGGTCTAATGCAATACCCTTGATGCATCGGTGGTCTCATAGGATGAAATCAATTGTAGACAAACCCTTTGTGTTTTTTCCAAGTAGTTTTAAATTGTTAGGAGTATAGATCTTAACAAAAATAAAGCATGATTCTACCAAAGGACTTAAATATTCTGGAAGATTGATCTTGAGATTAACTATCTTGAGGATAGATCTTGGTAGTGAATACATCCAACGTTATTCATTTCTTCATTATTATTATTATTCCATGTGATTATTTTATTAGTTATAATATTAATCGTCAAGTTTTAATCTCAGGTGATTATTTATATATAATTATTCAATCATCATTTATTATTTACATTTTTATTATTTATTATTAATTCATGATATCTTTAACTATACATACACTTACTGAGCATTTGAGATCACCCGTATTTTTTTCATCTCACCAGATTATGAAAAAAGTATCTTTGAATGATTTTTCAAGGATGCGGTTTATTAGCTTTTGTTATGTATTATGGTTCATTTTATATTTTCCAAAGTAAAATGGGTATCATGTATGAAATTTGGTTTTAGAAAACAACTAAATTTTTAGTCCTTGTGAATTTGATTCATTATAGTCATGTCAATGTAATAAATTTATTCCCCAGTTATGGGCTTCTAGGGTCAGGGCATTACACCATTGGGGATTATCACCCAAGGAGGATATTCTCCTACTATTCCTCGATATCTATCAGGTACTCTACAAAGTTTGATCCATCCTCTATATCAATCTTTCGCCACTTGATAACATAAAATGGTTCATGAACATTCCTCCCCGGTTGTGGCATGTGTAAGACGTTGTGTATCCAATCTATTTATAGAGGTACATCTAAGAGATACTCCACCTCACTAACCCTATGTAGTGTCTAGAAAGGGCCAATGAATCTTATATATAACTTGACAACATAGCCTAATCTTCAATTTCAAATCTAAGGTGAGACATTAAAGTATATAAAGTATCCCTCATAGAACTCCAATTGCCTTTATCATTATTCCACATATGAATTTTAAAAACTCTATGTAGTCTTCATCCACTCCAAAATGATTTTCAACTTCTCTGGCATCATTCACACCAACTTTGGGATCAAAAGTGATGAATCTCCTAGGTCAATCCAACATAGTGTTGAAATTTAGGGTCTCTTATACAAGGCCTCAAATAGTTTCATACCAATCTTATAATGGTAGTTTTTGTTGTATGAAAACTCCACAATAATTAGGTGATCCTCTCATCTATGTCCAATGTCCAAAATTAAAGCTCAAAGCATGTCCTCCAAAACATGAATAGTTCATTTAGTCTGACCGTCATTCTTGGGGTGAAACATCATTATCAAATGCAACTGAGTTCCAAAGGCCTCATGTCTCCCTATACATAATCACGAGCTAAAGAGAGCTTCATGATTTGAAATTATAATCGATGGAACTCCATGATGCCAGAATAACTTCTATATATAAAGGAATCCCAATCTCTCCACTAAACACTGCTATCGAATAGAAAATAAGTGGTCCAACGTGGTGAGACATTCTATGATAACCTAAATGAAATAATTACCAATATATGATCATGGTAACATCTTCTTGAATTACATAGATATATCATCCTTCTTCCACTCTTTCACCTCTATGGGTTGGGGTAAACCAGCATGAACACGGTGCTTAGTCTTCACCTGATGATAAGTGAGGCATTGAGAGATAAAATATGATATGCTCTTCTTCAATACTAACCATAAAAACTAATGTCAAATTTCTTGATATATCTTCACCACACCTGTATGTACCATCACGGGGGTGTATGAATCTCCCTCATAACATCTTCATGAAAATTCACCAGTATCATTATCCATTCTCTGAAATGGTTGATGTTATCCCCACCTTTTTAAAATCCATCAAGATCACATTCAATGGATATCTGAGCACGTATGGTCTCACAGTCGTTATCTATATGAGAAGCCACCCTAACATGTTATAGAAGTGGAGGGGTAACAACCATCAACTTCAGGTAAATCCTTATCCACTAAGGGAATGTGTAGCAATACCAACTGCTCTAATACCTAATCTAATAATTGAGAACAAGATCTCTTTCTAAGTGAATCTTCCACAACATTCCCCATTCCAAGAGTATAGACTATCTCAGATTCATAATCCTGGAAGAACTCTATACATCATTTATTTATCAATTTAACATCCTTATGATAGAATATATACTTGATACTCTTGTGTTAAAAATAGATAATTAACCGCCCACTCATGAAGTATTATCGCCACATATTCTTGGTGAAGACTATCATTGTTATCTCTAAATCATGGGTTACATAGTTATACTCATGTGGTCTCAACAGTAAGTACCCATAGACAATAATTTCATGCCTCTGTATAAGAACACAACCATGTCAATTCCATAAGGCATTGTAGAACACAATGTACTCAACACTCTCCTATAGAAATATCAAGATGGGATCACTAATCAACCTATCCCACAACTCCTAAAAAATATATTGGAACCTCTCAATCCTCGTGAAAGGATTTCCTTTCTGAATCAAAATATTCATGGGTTATAATATCCTAGATAAATCACTCACAAATATTCTATAGTAGCTTACCAACCCAAGGTAGTTCTCACCTCTATCATACACTTGGGTGTCCCCCAAACTATCACCACTGTGAACATTGTGGATTCCAATACAACACCCTCTATTGAGATGAAATGCCATAGAATTTGGTCCTCCTGAATCCATAACTAACACTTTGAGAGATTCAAATAATTTTGGTTCTCTCATAGTCTATCTAGGAGTGTCCTCAAGTATCTTGTGTGCTCCTTCTTGGATGCCAAGTAAACTATAATATCATCGATGAATATCACAAAAAATTATTCTAATAAATTCTGAAAGATCTGGGTCATGAGTCCCATGAACACTACTACATAATTCATCACAGAAAAAGGCATTATCAAGTACTCAGATTGACTGTAGTGATATCTTAATTTATTCTTTGGTATATCATCATCTCATACTCGAAGATGGTGATGGAATAATCTAAGTTCAATCTTCTAGAATCATTGTACACCTCTAAACAGATCGAATTGTCATCGATCCTCAATAGTAGATAATTATTTCTTGTTTTCACCTAGTTTAGACATTCTTAATCCACACAAAACATCAATCTCCCATCTGCTGCAAAAAAAACTGGGGATGCCCTGTGTGAAACACATTGTCTAATAAATACCTTCCTTTATAAGTCATCCAACTCCACCATCATCACAAAAATATCTATGACAGCCATCGAATATTCTAGTTAAAATATCGTGATAATCTATAGGTGAATGTATATGCATAGTTTTATATATCTATGGGGAGGTAATCCCAAAACAACTTCAAGAAAGACATCCTCATACTCTTCCACCACTATAGGAAACTGATATCCCCTATAATTCACTACTCCAAGGATCATTCTATCCAACTAGTGAGTAATTAGTTACACCAACAGATGAATGATATTATCCAAATCTTCATAATTTTCCTTCTCACCATGAAGTAAAACATTATCCCATCACCATGGACACACCACATACTCTGCCTGAATTAGTTAATTTTGGAATAAACTATGGATAACTGGTCCATACGGATACTGACATTATAAGGTCTCATCGCTACTATAAATAGATCCAATGAGAATCTCTCTCCTATGAGTGTTAAATCACATTTTCATCGGAAGTGTGTGATCACTGAATCCTTAATTGTCGTAGCCTCTAAGCATAAGGGTCGATCTAAGGGATCAATTGGAATCTCCAAGTCTCAAACCCACGATTTCGTAAGAAAAGTTTTTCTCAAAACCATTTTTATAAATACTATAGATAAATAATAGAATATATATATATAATACCTTTAATCATACCCATATCCTATGGTTCATAGGTCTCCATGGCCTGTAGATTTTCATATCCCTACCCATCTGCTCCTTGATCCTAGTTGGTACCAACTGGGGGTGGTGGTGGCAACAAGTCAAAGTGTATTCCACCTCCAGATTCTCTCCAAAATCCTCTTCTACGTCCACTACTTTGCTTAAATTTCTACACCTTCTATTATCTATACATGGAAAGTTTATTTATTATGTCTATAATATATGCGCAATAATTCAGAAAAACCCATGCTTGGTGTCACAGGTCATCATAAGAGAAACACCACCTCACTCTAGGTTGACTAGAACCATCCTAATAGCCTTGAAATTTAGATACTTTTTACATGGATCATCTCTTAAAACATTTCACATGAGAAAATACCTATGAATATCATCATCAATGATCTATCAAGGTATCAACTTCTATGTTACCACTACTAGGACCAAATATCAGCATCTACTCACCCAGAAAGCTCTCCACCACTGAGGCTTTCTCAAGCACTCTAGCATAGGTTGGAATGCAAAGTGATATCATTGAAACTCTGATATCGCATTGTATTCCCTACTAAAAGTTTTATTATTATAATAATGGATCCTAAACTATATACAGTGATTATCATGAGAGGTTGGTGAAGCTACAAATAATAATTACTATGGTAACGTTGTCTTGAAAAATCTATGGAATCTACAAGATACTCACTTTTCACAACATGGTCGAATAAAACTCCTCCATGAATAGTCTCTCTAACTTTATCCAAAAGGGTTTCATCTCATCATTTGTATGAGTAACTAGACACCACTATTTCACAATGGATATTTGAAGAAGACTCACTACTAGTGACAACTATATGATCTATAGGTTTCCTCACAAGGTGGAAAACATAGGTAACTTCTTCTATACAGTTCTCAACTTCCTGGGGGTCTGGCTCACCCTGATACCTAAGAATTCATGGCCTCTGAAACTCATGTAGTGTGTTCATCCTACGTAAATCCTCTTATGGTACTATTGGAACAACCTACTATTCATCGGGTGGAAAGAAATGGAAAACCACCTGGAGGTACTGTCAACTATACAAGTCCCTGTATTGAAGCCTCTTTGCTAAGCGGGTCATCCTCATGTTCCTTCTATGGAATCTTAGATAGATATTTTCAAGGAGGAATACTAAAACAAAATCAATATCTACCATGTTCAAAAAGTATATCTAGTGATCTGACATAATAAAGACATGAAAACCATAACTCATTTCTATATGATTCATGTACCAATGTTTTGTTATCACCTATTGTCGACATTTACTCAAAAAAAATTTGATAATTAGAGTCTTTGTGAATTAATACATTGGCATTTTCACCAACATTATATTCCCTATCCTGTGATCCTAACTCAAAACACTTAACATTATTTCCATAAATCCCAAATCAGACATTATAGATAGAAAATATTCAAACTCTGGTCCTAAAATGAACTTCTCTAACACCAATTTGTCAAGTCCCAACCCATCAGGCCCTCCTTGCCAGTGATAAGTCGAGTGTGACACCCAAAGACCACCTCTAATAGGCCAGGGTTTGCCGAAAAACATCAAGTTGGCATATCACACACATGGGAGGCATTATCCTATGATATGTGTACACACACGCATCTTAAAACCCATAAAACGTTGAAAGGTAAATTATAAGTGATACCATAATTCTTGTATAAAATTTATCCCACAATTAGAGTATGAAAATGTACTAGAAAGCATAATGTTAAAAATACAAACACACCAAAATGGGAAAATAGTACAACCTACTCAGATGGAGGGGACTGCCACCAAATGAAACACACAATGTGAGCATTTATTATTCTAAACCAAACTATTATCTCCTAGCTCCTATCCCTCTAAGGACACCTTCATACGTTCTATCATCTACATAAAACACAACATGTGTGGGAAAATTACATATAGGGGTGAGATTGAAAATACCCAGTATGTCACCCTTAAATTACTAAACATAAAGCATAAGGAGTATTCACCTCATCAATACATAGGTATGTCAGTCATGATGTGAAACATAATAATAAATAAGACAGATATACTCATGATAGACTCCCATTATCGAAGAGGTATCAACCATAATCCCAGCCACAGGATTCTTCTCGACACTTCAAGGTAATGATAATCTAGGAGAATCCACCCCACGATCCATGTTGTCACTAAAAACACTAATCCAAGAGGTAGTGTTTTTCTAGCCTTTTGCATGAAGTACTCACTAGATATCTAATACCTCAATACCCATATAGGTGATCAATCCTAGGGACACTGGGGGACACTAAAAACCCTATCTATAATAACCCTCTTGGATGGGGATTTCATGCCATCATTAGTCGGTCACGATGATCTCTCAAATCCCACCTTGGGAAAGCAATATAATTGAGGATCCCACACCATGCCTCCTAGAAGGATACAATGAAATATATCTGACACCCAACTCGAATATGGGATCACAATTCTATGCTAAGGACATTATTCCACATTATAACCTCAAAGGTTTGGACCAATAAAACACACATAATCGATATTGGTCTACACTAAAGAGTTTGATGGCCTCATCCCACCCTAGGGAAGGTACACAGTGTGTACTAGTTGTATATGGATCTTCTAGTCTGCCTTGAGTCTGTTTGTGCCTCATCATCTCACATAGAATTTATTCCTCTATATATATGGAATTTTCCTTATGGATACATGTTATAAAAAGTTCAATTCAACACTCAACATGACACCATCCCACACACATCTACATATGGCTATGATAGTGTACTTTGGGTTGTGTTCATGTATCAGGTAATGTTTAAGTATTGGGGAGTGCCCATATACTCTTGTTTTTCCCATGTGCCAGGACCTATCTATGTCCATGTACCACTAGTTTACATACTAAGCCTCCAAAACTAGGTCACACAAAATGTGATATTATTTTCTACATATAAAACCCTGCACCATGGAAAGGGTACTACATAGTGTGTGTTCATCCAGAATACACGCTATGTATTTGGGATTTTTATAGAAATATCATCTTATACTATGTATCTCACTCTGCCTCTTTTTCCATTAATCCCACCTCAATAACACCCAAATATAATATATTTGTGATGATCAAGTCCTTTCATAGTCACTCCCCAAATTCCATCCATCCACACTGACCCAGAATCATTTCCCATCAAACTACATCATTGTCTCATGCTAAATTAGGAAAATATGGATCTCCAATATGGTCATGATTCTACACTTATCACTTTCCATCAAGATCATACCATGGTCACAAACCAAATCACATGATATTGATCCATTACACAGAATAATGGTTATGCAACAATAAAATACTGAGTATTGGTTGAACCATCTGCCAAGGAAATACTAGTGATGAATCAAGTGATGAAATGGGGGAGAAAAAAACAAAACACCAAATTGGAATAATCATCAATTGTTTTTCATTTTGGACATTATTTTTTGATGTTAGAACAATGAAGTAAGAACAAAAAATAAATAATAACAATTACAATGAAGATAAACCTGGTCCTACAAACATGAATGACCCTTGAATAAATCAGTTTGTTGATTTGATTCACATTCATCATTGGATAATCAAATGTGGAAATAAAACATAGAAATAAAATTTCCCAACATCGGTTTAGATCAATCAAAAATGAATTATGGTATATCATCATCACTATAATGATACATTAACTGATTTAGAAAAACAAACCTTAGAAAATCAATCACAATCCCCAATCCATTGTCATTCTCCAAGCTATCCTCCAATGGATTCTCTCACAATCCTTGATCCTTGAGGCTAACCCTATGGATTTTGAATAACCATGTTTCAAAAAAGATAGATTTATTCCAATAAACTAAAAATAATAAATAAATTTACTTATTTATTTATTTTATTAATTATGCCCCTGATAGAATTTTGAAAATAATGTCTGATGCAGAAAATGGTTATGTCGCTCCTATGGTAATACCTACATTCTGAAATAAATGGTGGTATAAATTATCTGATATAAGACTCTATTCATGAGTTATTACATCATTTTATAAAAACTACATGCTTTATATAATATATATAATATTTTTATTATATCAACATCGAGGCCCATTGGGCCTTGAAATATCATAACATCACAGTACATGACTCCAAAAATATTCTTTAATATATTTCAAATTATTACAAGGAAAAAAACAGACACGTTATACAAAATAGCATTGATGAAATTTAATTTTGAAATTAAAATGAATGAACACTTTGGTTAAATCCTACTAGGTATGTTTTTCTCACACCCTGTATGCACCACTCAGTGTATGCAACATGTATGATTTCTTTTGGGTGCCCAGTTATGGTTCGTCTTTTGCATGATTTAGGTTTGGGTTGGACCATGGTGGTTAGTTTGGTCATGGTGAGTAACTAAGGGTCACAATGAGATGGTTTTTGTATTTTAGGTTTTACATTTGATTATTTACTTTCCAACATCTGTTATATCAGCTTTGTAGTCCATCAACTTTCATTTGGTTTATTTTGTACATAGTTTTATAATAGTTTTATTTTCTGTTTATTATTTATGCCATGTGTGGAATTCGGTAATTTTTTATTTTTTTGTTTCAAGTTTGTATGATATATCGCTACCATTTTTATTATATATCATTGTTTTAATGGTGGGGGTGCACTTTACCTGGATGGGCCATGCCAGGGTTATGTGGTGGGATCTTGGTTTGGTTATTCATATTTAGTGGGTAAAATCTTCCTGAAGGTTTTTTTAGAACCTAGATAGTTTTTGACATCCTGTAGGGATTGGGAATGCCCTTTAGCCTTATGGAGGAATAGGTCCGGTGAGGTGTTAGGACATCCTAGGTTGGTTCATTACAAATAAAACCACACACAAAATCCCCCCCAAATGTATAAAATTATCCATATTTTGGTGAAATTTTCCTTCCAAATCCCTATACTCCAAAACCAAATTAAATGAGAATGAAGGAAATATAGAAAGTGAGGGAATGAGAGTGGTCTTATCTCAAATCGGCACGATGAAACATCAAGGATCCACCTGGATCATAGGTGCATGAATGTGGGTGGGAATAGTTCCAAAGCGGGTTCTCCCCTCCCATTCAGTCGACTAATGTATTGGAAACCTCAAGGGGTTACCAAAATTTCCCCTAGAAAAAATTTCCATATGGCCTCTTGAAAAAGAGGGTTCCCAACATGGTTAGTAGTGTGAATAGGAGGTTTATGTCGTGAATTCACATTCAATAATTGGGGAGCCTCTCTAACTCAGCACATTCTTGGCGCCAATCATAGGTTCATTTGGTGAATCATACTGGACAATATTCTGTCTCTCAGTTACACTTATTCATTCCCTGAATGCACCTCATGAATGACCATTCATGTAGTAGATAACTCTTGTCACGTCCTGAATAGCCTACAGCTGAAATTTTCAATAGCCCAACCTCACACCCACTACTATGAAATCCTCTCAAAAACCAAAGATGTATATTGATTCTAAAACCACATATAAAAATTCTTTTTAGATACATTCAAACACTCATAATCACTATCTTAGTTCTGGTTTTTTAAATGATCCTCTCACTAAATAAACAATTCAAATTCCCAATAAAATTAAAAACTCATAACAATTTCAGTCATTACAACTAGATATTTGATACCATTTTCATTCTCCAATCATGATAAATGTAATTCCCTGATCCCAGTAGCCCAGAGATAGTTCACTATTATGTATCATTGGCATTATCACAAATGATCAAGTCTCATAAGACCGATTTT
Organism: Viscum album; assembly: GCA_963277665.1. NCBI lineage: Eukaryota > Viridiplantae > Streptophyta > Magnoliopsida > Santalales > Viscaceae > Viscum > Viscum album. The sequence goes on along the minus strand of OY728165.1, from coordinate 1,159,293,512 downwards.
TTAGTAGCCTTGGAAACACTAGATAAATTCATAAGTCTTACAATACATCATAAAGTGCAAAAATAAAACAATATAGTCTCCATAGACCACACTCATATCCCCTCTAAATATCCCTCCAGTTCAGTCAAAAAATACTTCTTCATATCATGGGAAAAATGAAACATAGAAAGGGGTGATCTAAGATGTTGAGTAAGGATAACAATATAGCGGAAAATTTCATAAAAAAGCATAATCATATAAGGAAATGTATAACTAAAACAAAAGCATTTTAAATGTGAACTTCTGAAATATATGGAAAATATAATGTCATCTAATTCCATTTACTTATTCGCATGGATATTCTACTAGTCAAATAATCACATTCAAAATCAATAACCACTTTCATAATGATGGAATGCATAATGCCAGACTATTATAACCACATAGTCAAGGCCTTGTGCCAATACTAAAAATAATATTTTCACACAGCCTTGTTCCAAGACACTAGTTTTTCTCATGAGACCTACCGATGCATCAAGGAGATATAGAGGGATCCACCCGTCACTTACTAAGTCCAATTCATTCCTCATATGAAAAGGTTTAAACATAACATAATCATTTGCATTAAAACTAGCATACGAAATGTCAATAATTTCTCCATAAACCATTAATGTTATAAAAATGATACATCCACAGTCAAACATATCACAAAACCTTCAATACAATATGTAATTTTTTTATCATAATAAATCTACATCAAATTATATTAAAATCCATAAAAGAATGTTGACATAGATGTAATCAAAACTACTTGATAGAAATATATCTTTTTCTAAATCATTTAAAAGTCACATAATTATAAAAGAAAACATTTACGTAGAAATTATTCTTATAAGATTTTAAGATAATCTTTGACGATTTTATAATGATGTAAAATAGCCACACCCACCATATAAGTTAAAAAAAGACATTCTTACCTTAATTTTGTTGAAAAGGTTAAAAAGGACCTTGTTTGGAAAATGACGGAAAGATTAAGTTATAAAAATCTTATAACAAGTAAAAAAAGGGAATAAATGACTTTAAACCATATTCTAAAATAGTAATACTTTTTTGAAATACATTTTTATGAAACATGGATGTGGATGATAAAGAGGTCCTAGAAGATAATTACATATAAACAACCTCAGATAATGAAAAGATTGTGAAATAAACCCTTACCTTGTAATTTTCCTTGGTCGAAGGTATGTTAACCAGATGTATAATAGTTAAAACAGAGTTATTAATTATAAATGAATCATATACATAAATATAATATCATATATGATCTTTTAATAATGCTTTGTTAATAATATATTAGTATTATCGTCGTTTCAGGTGTTAACTTACTCATTTTCTTTTATATGTTTTGTTACATAAGTTGTGTTTGTTATGGATAGGTTGTATCTTTTTCATTTTCACAATGATATAAAGTCCTCAAACATTATTTTTAATCATTAAATGAAAATTATTCTTGAATGGATCTGATGGGGAATGAATCTATTGGTGTTCGTGGATATGGTAGTTCATACGTACGCACAAGTGAAAATATCTTTATTTTGGTACTGAAATAGTATATAATTTAATGTTATATAAAATATATAGAATCATTATCATGTTATATGTTTTATTTACATCAGATATAATCATTATTATATCCATCCAATTGATAAAATCTTTGAATAACAAACTACACCGCGACGTGGAGACGGTAACCCGTACGTACGCACATGTGGTGACTTTTTCATTCATAGGATGGATAAAATAACTAATACAGTTATAAATTTTTTATAATAACATCACAGTATATATAATATAGTTGATTGATTATTTTATAAAGGAAAAAAACAAGTAAATCATAAGTGTAAGAAGAAAAGAACTTGAAAGAGGGTGGTGAAATTATTACCTCTTCTTCGGGTGTTTCCTTTTGAGTTGATCAAAAGAGCTCCATAGGTTAGCTTTATGTCTAAAGGAAGGCCGATAAGATTAATCTAGGGGCATTTATAGGGTATTTTGGAAGGTTTTGGCCATTCCAAATGGCTTGGAATTGTGAATTTGAGAGAAGGCGGAGGGCCCTTTTATAAGAGGGGTGAGGTGCACCATAGGAAAAGCTATAAATATTATTTTATAATAAAATCAATTTCGGTTTAAAAGGTCTCAAAAGAGTATTATTTAAATTATACGGTGTTTATGGTTCTAAAACCACACAAAAAATAGGTTTTAGATAGGTTTTAGTCACTATTTTACCCTTATCTGTTAGATTTAACTCTTAGTTTAATAGTTTGCCATTTACCCTGTCTCTAGGTATTGTTATATTATATGGTTAATAAACATACTATAAACTTACAAGAGTACCCTAAGTGGTTCATTAATGATAAACCTATCATTATATATGTAATTTGGCCGAATCATAGATTTTTAGGAATAGAATATCAATTAATAATATAATATTTGTTTTAAAAATTCTTTTTTGTCAATTTGACACTATTTTGTATTTTGTTTTTTATAAATTTATAACAACATTATTACTTAGAAAAAAATTCATATAAAAAACCCTAATATGTCATATTATCCTATAAAATTAGTTTAATTCAAAAAATTATAAAATTACATTTATTTGGATATTTATAATATCAATTATTTTAATATTTCATTAATTAGCTAATCACTGCATCACCATTGTGTCATAAATAAATTAAATTATTTAACGCCTAAAAATTATATATAAAATCCCATTATGTAGGAAATCTATTTATCTTTCTAATGAATATTTTTAATCGAATTTATCTTAGGTATAACCCTATATTAAATTTTTTTAGTTATTAAACATTGATTTTAACTCTTCTAACTCTTCTTTGAATTAAATAATAATAAATTTCCTAATCTAATCCATGTGGCCCAAAGAGGATCATATTATATTCCTAAGGTTTTTTTGGAAGAATAATACTTATCCAATAGAATTAGGACATGTTTTAGGGTAATAATAGTATCATTTTTACCTTTTATTACCCTATTTACTTTTAACGGAGGTAAATAAAAGTTTGAAGTTACTATTCACCAAATATTATTTTCATCTCATTGGACCACATTTTGCTTACTGATACCAACTCTGTCTCTCAGATTTTTTTAATTAAATACACAGAAGCGGTAAAATTAAGTTTTATGTGATTTGCAAATTCTCCTAAGAGATGGATAAAAGAAGAGGAAAAGTTCAATAAATTTTTTTATATATTAAATTAATTTAAATTGACTCCAATGAATTAAATTGAACTTATATATGTATTATTAATCTATTTTGATGTAAAAAAGTTAAATAAATCAATATTTATTTAAATAAAAAGTCGGTTTTAACTAATAACTCGGTGTTTTCCACTATTCATAAAAAATTGAACGTGTTCAGAAAAATACCAAAAAAAACATAAGATAATTTCGATATTCCAAATACAAAAATGAAATCCATTTTTAAAGATAAAATTTATAAAATTTCAAAAAGTGGGTATTACTATTCATAACGGATAGTTTGATTGGTTGTGGTGTGTGTTAGGAACTCGAAGTTGTGTACAACACATGCTATTGTATTATTCAAAGAGAAACATACCGTGGAAGCATGGGGAGTTAAAATAAATATCATCATGAGGAAAACATCATACTACATCCTTCATGGTGTATCCATAGATTGACATGAATCACCCAACATTTAGGTGGGATCCTTTATAACCACCATGACATGCTAATTCCTTGTGATGGAAAAGGGAGGGAAAATGAAGAGTGGTTACAAAGAGAATACACATAATATAATGAAAAACCCATATATATGGATTAAACTTATTTATATAGGAATCATAAAAATTTATAGAGCCCCTGTGAATTTACTCATGCATTACAAAACACTTTAGTAAATAACATGCAGTTACGACAGTTTGTAACCCTTCGGTCACACACTTAACTCTTAAGTTCATTGATTCTCCCAAGTATTTTATCCTATGAAACATGTGATAATAATGATATCCAAATTGGAGAAAAATTATGATTGATAATTCTTATCATTCATATCACATCAATCATAGTATAACACCACATGATTTTAGAGAAGAATATTGTGTTCGAAAGCATATTTGGCACATAATACCGAGATTAAACGACCTGCGGAATATATAACAATTAAAAATAAAGTTGTTAAATTGACAAGTATGAATAGTATTAACTAATTTATGATATATATATATTTCTTTGTGTGTGTTTTTTTCTATTTCCTACTCAATATAAATTATTGATAAATATTTAGTAAATAATCAATCAATTTTTAGTAAAGTAATTTTATTCATCAAAAATATGTTTTCATCAAAAAAGATTTTTTTAGATTTGCATGAAGAAATATTACAATTAATTATTGGAAATTTTAGAAAAGGAATTTGAAAATATGAAAATCAATTTTGAAATTGGCATGTTAAAATGTAATTTGGGTGAAATTTTAGGATTTTTCAAAAAATATTTATTTTTCAGTGAGATGTGAAAATATCGATTTTTTTTAAAAATGTCATTTGTTTTCAATAAATATAGAAAACAAGTCACATTATGTTTCTAATATAATTTAATGTAACATTATTATTATTTACTTTTATTTCTTCCACTATATTTATTTTCAATCAACATCATGTTGGTTTTTATTATATGTTTTTTTCGTTTAAAAACATGTTATTCTGAAAAATATTGTCAAGTGAACAATGATTATTCATTTTATTAATTAAAATAGTACCTAATTGGGAATGTTTTAAACAAAATTTATAGATTATATATCAATAAATATTAATTTATATTAATATAATTATTTTTATTAATCATAGATTCAATATAAAATCGTACTTTTCTTGAAAAATAAACTTCTTAATATCATGCTTTTTCATCGCATCAACGGGTTTTGTTTTATATAAAATTTTAAAAATTATGTGATTTGAATTTGGTATAACAGAATAAATATTTTGAAATAGAATAATCAATATTATCTAATAATTCCAACTTAATTTTTTCCCAAAATGAATAGTGAAAACAGTAAAAATTAATTGACACTGTTAAGGTAAAAATGAGTTTATTGGGGGTTAAACTAAATATATAATGGTTAAAATGTCATAAAACATTTCAAATCTGTATTGGAAGGAAATTTTTCAACCTTATCATGTATAATTACCTATAATAATCTATTTTATACCCTTTTATCTTTTGAAAATCATGGGTACACCTTTTTCTTTTTCAAAATTACAAGTGTGCCACTCACCTCACTTATAAAAGGCCACCCCCTATCCTCTATTTGTAAACATTAAAACCCTTTTGGTTAAAAATATACCAACCCAAATAAAAACCCAAATTCCATTATCTAATCCATTAAATATTTTTTTGGTCATAAATCCATTCTAGGTATATTTTAGGTATAATCCAAAATAGGTGGTATGAGAAGAGGTAAAATTCCTAACTATGCGTATTTTGTTTTATTTCTTCTTCCAACTCCATAAAATATTCTTAAAATATTATCATATGATGAAAAAGTATTTAATATATACTAATATATTATTAAATTAATTTAATAACCTAAATCTATCTCCAATTACATCAAATGGGATGCGAAATCATTATTCGTGCGTACGGCGTGTTACCTCCTCGTGAACCGATGTCATTAATTTTCTATCATCGCCTCTCACAGATTGCAATAATGATGGATTTCAAGTATATATATTATATTTATAACATATTTATACTTATTTAGTTATGAAATCACATATTCCATTTTAATTTTCCATACATGGGGGATATTATAATGTCATTCGTGTGTACGGTGGACTATCTCCTCATAAAGAAATGTGATTAATTTTTCACTAAAACATTACATGGAAGGTAATAAGGACAATGTTAATGAATATATGTGATATAAATGAAATAATTAATATATTAATGAAATATTTATTATACTTAAAATATAGTATATTATTTTTTCTTACACTGAAAAATTATAACCTCATTCGTGTACGTGTGGACTACCGCCTCCACAAAAAGATGTGATTCTTTTTCCATTAGCACATAAATAAAATGATATATATAGTCATATTTAAATAGATAATATGATTATTATTATATTACAATAATTCTTGAAAAATAAAATAATGCATACCTTCTTTCCATAATGATCATTGAAATTGGAAATTTTACTCATGAGTAAGTATAGCCTATCACCTCCACGATCGTAACATAGTTCATTTTTCATAACCATTTTTAATGAATGGATTAAAAATTATAATTAATTAATGAATATGATAACTATTTCATGATTATAATTCTGTATATGTTTATATAATGACCTCTTAGACCGTGGTCAAAAAACTAAGGCCATTTTGAAACAATGAAATGAACATCCTCAAAACAGCCAACTTGGACTTAACTGGTTAAGTATTAAAATATTTAATGATAAATAAATAAAATGAATAAATTAAACATAAGTTTTAAAACCTATAAAAGTTTCTTAAGCAATCAAATAGGTTATTTAATCTTATTATACAAGATTTAAAGGATATACACGGAAATTCTATACTCGAGATGAGGGTTTTTCTCGTCTCACTTTTATTTCTGTCAGACATATACTTTATTCACAACATATTTATATTTTTTGGTGGATATAATACCCAATTTACATGTAATATCATTAATTTGTCATACATAATGGAACTTTATTTTTTAATTTTAATTAATTTATTCAAGGGGTTTGAATTGAATGTTACCAAGTGGTTTAGAGTTTCTTATCTCAATTTCCTTTTGTTGTGTTATAAAACATATTCACTGACTACATTATGATATGATTATGTGTGAATTGATCTATAGATTTTTTATTATGTATTTTCATTTTTATGGTATGGATTTACATTTGTTACACATTATCTATCTTTTTATTAACTCTCAATTCACTGATATGGTCATTATAAGGTTTAACCATCCCAAATTTCTTTCTTTGAGACATACATTTATGATATAAACATACATTCATTTGTGTGGTGTATATATTTACCTTTAACATGTTATTACATAAAACGCACTATGTTCATGATATTTAATGTATCATTTTATGTTATTCTTTCATGGGGCTTATAATTGAAGAGTTACTGAAGTGGAAAAGGCTTTATGTTATAGTTTCCTTAATTTTGAGATTTATTATGTTCAAGGTTAATTTCGAGTAAATAATGTGAATTTATTTTCATGAAAAACATCTATTTTATTATCATATATTAATTAAATTGGTTATAATGTTTAATTTCCATTTCATCCCTTATATATTATAGAAACATCAATTTAGTCGTTTTTACATGATATTGATCTTGTATTTTTTTTAAAATCAGATATTTTTCTCTTCCATGTCCATGATTTCTAAAAAAATATCATCAAATTTAATTTATAAAAATAAATGACTTCCTAAAACCATTTTAAATGGTCTTTTAACATATTTTAAAATAATTTTAAATTAAATTTCATAAAATATTCTAAATGGGTCACTTTTGACTCTATTTCTCAAAATGTTTTGGAAATAATGTTCATTTTAAAAAATTATAACATGAACATTTTCCCTCCATCATGTCCATTATTTTACTTGAAGTTTACTTTATATTTTTCAAATAGTTTTTTTAAATAAAAGTATTTTCTCTTTATTTTTTTAATTTTTAGTTTTTAAAAGTGATTTTCAAAAAGGAAAGTTTATTTTCTAAAAAAATGTTTATAATGATATTTTAATGGTATTTCCATTCATCTATGTCAAAAATCATTGGTTTTACTTATGCTAAAATGGAGATATTTTGTAATAATTTCATCCGCATTATTTCTTGAGATGAATTAATATTTATTTAAAGATATTGTTATATAACCAATTTCATTTCCATGGTTTAATCATATTTCAAATAGATTGTTATGGAAATCATTTATTTTTCACAGGTTAATCATTTTTCAAAGTGATTATTATAGAACGAGTTTCTTTTCCAGGTGTTAATCATGATTCAAAAATATTTTAATGGAACTCATTTCTTTTCCATAGGTTAATCATATTTCTAATAGATTTTTATAGAACCTATTTCTGTTCATTGTGTTAATCATGTTTCAAAGAGATTATTATGTAAACTGTTTCTTTTATAGGGGTTAATCATGTTCCAAGAAGATTTTTAGGGAACCCATTTCTTTTCCATGAGTTAATCATGGTTCAAAGATATTGTCATGGAACTCATTTCTTTTCAATAAGTTAATCAATTCATAAAAGTAATAATTTTTATTTTTATAATATTTATAATGAAACACAAGATCTATGTAATTTATTTCTGGGTTTTATACATTGTTATATAATGGGTACATCTATATAGCATCAAGTGATCCCATTATAACATATATGATAGGAGCATCTTGATAGCATTGGGTGAGACTATTATAAAATATTTTATGGGTGCAACAATATAACACATCAATGAATTAGGTAATGATTACGTTCTTTATAGAATTATATTTAAATTTTATCATATGGTTATTCTATTTGTAAGGGTTCTTTTAGGTTTCTATAATTTTTTTATAAAGATGATTTCCTAAGATTCCAACATATTGTTTATGTTATTATGGGTTACAAATGTTTCATTATGATGAAGATTGATATGACATGGCTCAAGATTATTGATTCTTATGACTCTTGCCTTTATTAATGCCTTATGTCATGTTTTCATGTTTGATGATCAATGTATTTATGGGTATGAATATTCTTATGTTATACTCATGAACTTTGATTATGTCATCTTACCATTATGATATTTTTATACTCCCTATTGAAATTGAATTTTTAATGCTTACATTTACTCTTACTAAGCATTTGAGCTCACCCTTTTTATGATTCATTTTCCACAAGTTATAAAGATTGAGGTTGAAAAAATTATGTCTAGAAAGGGTTCATATGGATGATAATGATGACATAATTTGAAATAATAAAAAGTAGGTTATGTGGGATAATTTCTCATTTAAATTCATGGTTATTGTTTATGTAATAGTTTGTCCTAATTCTCTAAAGCCCAAAACCTAAAAGGTCCTTGAGAATGTAAGTGAATCCAATTTCTTCATTTTGATGTTGTATTTTTTGGATATATTTTATGTAAAATTTTGTCCTAATTATCCAAAACTCTAAATCTGAATGGTTATTGAGAATTTAAGTGAATCCAATTATTTTATTTTGATGTTGTTAGTTTTGGATGGAAAAAATTGTGTCACCTTCATTAGTATCAAATCCATTAAAAGTAAAGTTTAAGATTTCAGCCCTAGATTCGAGAGTCCGGGTTTGGGGATATAATACATAGGGTGTTAACATGATTTGTACAACATAATTCATGCATTATGATATAACCATGTAATGTCTTATGATAGACCAAGGTAGTGTATTTGAATTCCTTCCATTGTATAAAATGATATGCCAAAACCAAAACATTCAAAAGGTATTTGGTTTTATATGTCATATCATATAACATAACTAAATTTTATTTTGTGATATAGAACATTATGGAATATCTTTAAAAAATTAGGGTTCAAAACCCACTACTAGTTTTAAGGTCATGGTTTCAGTGTTGTTACAATAGGTCAAAAATATTGACCAGATGTACCTATAGTCGTAGTTTTTAAATTGTGACCAAATGGTACCTATGGTCATTGTTTGATCAAAATTGTGACTATTGTCCTTCACCAATGGCTCTTATAACCATAGATTCAAAAAAATTTATGGTATGCTACCATCAGGGTTTTGGAGTCTATTATCACATTTCAAAAACTATACACTATTAAGTTTTGGTAATAGTGTTATATGGTTGTTATTAATAATAGGGAAGTTGTTGCGGTCGAGAAACTAGTGGGTGGTGGAAAATTATCTTATGGGCATGAAGAGAGGACAACCATAAAGAATGGTGGGTTTGAGGCCGATGTGATAACTCTTAAAAATATTCAGTTTAAGAACATTATCATGCTCTTGTATTATTGTACAAGTTGGTATTTCAATCCCTTAGTTTCCTTCGATTTTATTTATGTTTTAATTTGATAAATATGAATGTTAGTGCGTGCATTATGACTTTTTTAATTAATTCCGATTTAATTCATCTCTTTTATAAAATGTGTTAATGGAAAGTATATTTTGTTACAACTTTTTAAAGAAATAGTAATAGTTAATAACTTTTATTATCTTATAAAAACCACATTTCACTATCATTCTTTTAAATTATAACATTTAGTACTTTAGATTAGCAATTTAAAAAGAGATAAGAAACATAATAACATTTTATTAGCTTGTGTTTTAAAAGTATTAATAAAGGAAAAAGAGTGACCCTAATAAATAACATATTTTGTAGTGCGTGTAATTATGTGATTGTTTTTTATTATGATTTTACATTCATCATTTTATATGTAAAATTTGAAAAATGTTTTGATAATTTTAAGATATTAGATTGAGTGGTTAGGGCCTGTGAATATCTATATTATATGAAGAGGGGTAATTTTATAAATAAATATTTCTTGATTAAAAAAAGATCAAGTCACAGCCCAAGTTTTATTTGTTTACATGGAGGAGGTTTTAAGAGTCACCCATGACATTAACATGAGATCATTTTCTCTTATTGACATTCCTTCAGTCTTTAATCCAAGAGATAATGATCGCAATAAGATGGTTGGACCATAACTCTCCGCATAAACCATCATTGGTCATGCAAGAAATACTCATACTTCCTCCATTACTACATTGTTTTTTCTCAATAAAACTCTTCCCTCCCCTCCTACAAACTCAAATATAAAATGGAAAACCCCCTCCCTTGAATCATCTGCATTAATACCCATTTCCTCATTCTGTTTTTCCTTCTCATTGCACTCTTAGTTTTTCTCTGCAATTTATTCTTCTCCAATCTCCTTGTTTTCTCCATTTACAGGGCATGGGTGTCTTTCCTATCATCTCTTTCATATCCTCTTCCCTCACATGTCATCATCACTCTATATTTCTCTTGTACTATTATTTATACCCTTGGAAATGGTGAACAAGGAACTGTCAGAATAGTGGAGCCTCCAATTCGAGCTGGTCCAGGGGTGGCACCTGGAAAGGCAGCTACAGACCAACATCATCTCCCCCTTGTCCTCCCCCGAAGCAACCCAATTTCTACTCCAAAACATCCACATCTCCTATATGACGTGGCTTGACATGCTCAAAGGTGGCAGTGATTCTAGCGGAGGAGGGACCGATGGCGAGGAAACCACCAATTCACCACAGCCACAAAGCGACAACCCCCAGAGTGAAGACATAGTTTGGGAATCCAAGGATGCCTCTAGATGATTCATAGTTCATTTTCCTAAAGTATCAAAACAATACGAATGTGTTTGCCTGATTTTGAGTATGTCAGTTTTTTTTTCATTAAAATTAATGTCACTTTTGAAAAAGAAAGACTCAATTAGAGTCATACTGGTCACATAATGTGTATGATAGAAGTTTGGATGATCCTTACATGTCACAAATGACATATGGAGCATTTTACTAAAGTTCCAAAATAATCAGAATGGGTTTTCTTGGTTATGAGTATGGTTGTTGTTGTTTACTAAAATTAATGTCAATTTCAAATAAACAAGATGCACTTAGAGTCACATTGTGCATCAGATTTAGGCACGACTCAATGATACAAATCCCAAATGACTCATGGATAATTATCCTAATGTATCAAATTAATAAAAAAGTGTTTTCTCGGTTTTGAGTATGTAAGTTGTTTTTTTATTAATATTAATGTCACTTGGGAATAAAAAAAGGCGAAGTTGGAGTCATACCAATCACACCATATGTCAGATGGAGGTTTGGCTGATCCTTACACATCAAAAATTACATATGGATCATTGTACTAAATTACCAAAACAATAAGAATGCATTTTCTTGGTTTCGAGTATGTCAGTGGGTTTTTACTAAAATTAATGACAATTTTGAATAAACAAGATGCACATGGAGTCACATTGGGCGTCGGATTGAGGCGTGGTTGAATGATATGCATCCCAACTGAATCATGGATCATATAATAATGTATCAAAACAATTAGAATGCATTTTCTCAGTTTTGAGTATATCATTTGTTTTTTTATTAAAATTAATGTCACTTTTGAATAAAAAAGATGCAGTTTGAGTCATATCGGTCACACCATATGTCATATAAAAGTTCCACTGATCCCTACATGTCACAAATGATGCATGGATCATTTCTCTAAAGTAACAAAACAATCCAAATGTTTTTTTTATCAATTTTGAGTATGTCAATTGTTTTTTTACTAAAATTAATGTCAAATTTGAATAAACAAGATGAACATGGAGTCACACTATGTGTCGGATTGAGGTGTGGCTGAATGCTACAGGTTCCAAATGACTAATGTATCATTTTCCTAAACTATCGAAATAATCGGAATGTGTTTTCACAGTTTTGAGTATGTCAGTTATTTTTATTGATTAAAATTACTGTCAAATTTAAATAAAAAATGATGTAGTTAGAGTCATATCGTTCACATAGTTTGTTTGATAAAGTTGTGACTGATCCCTAAACGTCAAAAATGATGAATGAATCTTTTTTCTAAAGTACCAAAACAATATGAATATTTTTGCACAGTTTTCAGTATGTCAGTTGTTTTTTTTAACTAAAATAAATGACAATTTTGAATAAACAAGATAAACTTGGAGTCACACTGTGTGTCATATTGAGCTGCGACTTGATGATACATATCCCAAATGACTCATGTATTATTTTCCTAAAGAATCAAAACAATAATAACCTATTTTCCCAGTTTTGAGTATGTCAGTTTTTTTTCATTAACATTAATGTCACTATTGAATTAAAATGATGCAATTTGAGTCATACCAGTCACACTGTGCATAGGATACAGGTGAAACTGATCCCCACGTGTAAAAAATAATGTATAGATGATTTTTATAATGTTCAAAAACAATCTCAATGTGTTTTATTGGTTTTGAGTATGTCAGTTGTGTTTTTTTACTAAAATTGATTTCAATTTTGAATAAAGAAGACACACTCTGATTCATGTTGTGTTCCAGATTGAGGTGCAGCGAAATGATACGCATCCCAAAATGACTCATGGATCGCTTTCATAATGTATCAAAATAATCAAAATCCATTTGCACTGTTTTGATTATGTTTCTTGTTTTTTATTAACAATAAGGTTAATTTTGAATAAAAAATACGTAGTTTGAGCTATACCGGTCACACCATTTATTAGATAGATGTTCAGTTGATCCCCAAACATCAAAAATTATATATCAATTATTTTCCTAATGTTTAAAAATAATAAGAATGAATTTAATCAGTTTTTAGTATGTTAGAAATTTTTTACTAAACGTAATGTCACTTTTCAATAAAAAAGACACCCATGGAGTCATACCAGTCAAATTGTATGTAAAATTGAGGTTCAGCTGACCCTACACGTCAAAATGGGGTATGGATTATTTTCCTAAAGTACCAAAATAATCTGAATTTTTTTCCTAGGTTTCAGTATGCCACGTGATTTTTTTACAAAAAATTCATTTTAAACTCGAAAGATACACAATGCCTCTTATCTTAAGTGACAAGTGTTGTGTGAACTTTTAAACAATCTTCCTAAAACAAAATCATGATATGGTACTTATTATACTTAATTACCTAGAAATTATATTGTTTGAAAGTCATTACTTCTTATCCTCCTCTTCCTTAGTCTCCACCTTAGCCTTCGCCTTTGCCTCCTCCTCCACATCGGTCTCTAACTTCAAATATGCCTTCTCTTTCACCTACGCTCCACCTCTACCTCTATCTTCACCTTCATCTTTTCCTCTAACTCTACATCCACCTCCGCCTCCACCTTTTCATTTTCCCAAAAAATTTATGTTTTTCAGGTCAGTGCTTCTAAAAAATGATTTCCTCCATTAATCCTTTCCTTGAGGAAGAGATCAAAAATAATTTATAAGAATTATGACACTAATGATTACACACCAAATATCTTTCTATGTTCATAACTCTTACTAGATCACAAACATATCATATAATAAGATAATTTTTTTTGGAATATATTCTGATAAAAATTATGTTCCCACTCATCTATAAACAATTTTATATCTTCTTTTGAGTAAATATATTTTTATAAATCTTAATAGTACTAAGAAAATATAAAAAAATTATTATGAAATATATTTAATGAAATTGTAATTACCATTAGAAAATACCTTTTGGGGCTACTATTCTTTTTATGCTATATGATTTCTCTCATAAATTTTCAAACATAATATCCATAATAGATTGCATTATCATGTTTCAAACACTGTAGAAACATTTAACAAAATAAGTGAAATGTTTTGAAATGTTTTTAAAGTAAAATATTTCTATATATACCTTAATGTTTTTCCATTTTTAGTAATCGAGTGGCATTATCTTGTCAGATACAAACCTCATTCCCTAATTTATCCTGTATTTAGTGAATGCCCTATCAAAACAAAAACCTCGTTAAAACACAGACTAAACATATAATTCAAAGAATATCTATAAAATGTTTGTTTTAGTTTATTAATGATTCACAATACATATCATTTGTGTTGGTTTGGATGTTAATCCATGTATTTAATTCAAAAATTAAATATTTCGGGTGTCTATGTTGACTACCATCATTATCCAGTGCTTCCTAAAAAACAAAAACAATTAAGTAATGTATGGATTAAAAAATATTTTCTGTGATTACATCATAGAGTTTTACCCTTTCAATGTAGAAATAAAGAGGATTCAGTCTTATGATGCTATTTTATTAAATTCTTTGGGTAACTCGTCTGTTTTTTTCTTAATTTCATCATCATTCAAATTAATTTCTGTCATACAGATGATATAGGGATTAATAAATCCAAATCATGATTCGCATGATCTTACCTTTATATAGTAGTAATATAAATTCATGTACAAAATATAAATAGTTATTAACTTTAATAAACATATTTATCTAACTATTTGGACAGACATATTAGAAACAATTTACCTTATGTATGTATTCGCAATTAAGATTCCAAGCCATTGATTCTTGAGAATCTCATTTAGATACTTGAGACCAATTACGTCTATAATAGAAGCTACAAATAGGTCTTCTTCATAATTAATGTAAGACATAGATTTATCTTAAAATGTGGTATCTGCATGAAGTTTTAATGTTAATAAATGTTTCTCTAGAACTGTTAGAAGGAAGTTACTCTGGGAATTTCATTTTGTTTTCTTGGCCGATTCACTATATTTCCTTGATTCGAAATTTCGTTTCTCCACCGCTTTATCCATCTATAATATCATGCCTCACTTTATAACTTTTATCATCAACTATTACATGTTTTCATATGAAATTATTTTTAAAGACATACCCCATATATCTTTATAATATTAGACGTCCATGTTATAAAATATCCAATAGCATCATGGTTGTTGTAATATATGGATGATTAAGTAAAATAAGAAACTCAATAGTCGACTCATAAGATAAATAAATCCCCAATCTCATGTGATCTTTTGGGAGTGGTTTATTGTGTAACTAGACTCCTAGGATATTATACATTGTACCCCTCACAACACAGCATTACATGGGTGTTGACAGAAAAAATCACACTCAATTACACCTTGTAGAATTATTGTAATATAAAGTAAACGAATGTTGTTTGATTCTCATTTAGGAGAAAGAGTAAAGAAGAAATTTATTACCTTGGGTAAGTTTTATAGGGAATGACTATCCTCAAATATAGTGGGCTCATTGGGATCATGTGTGGATCGTTACTCCACCACAGGTTCACATTGATATTTTCTTATACATTGTTCTGCCAAACCAGACTACAAAATAAAATCATGCAATGAGATAATTTTTGTCTAAATTTGTATTTTCATATTATATATATCTTCATGTGGTTTTATCTTTTCAAAATATGATCAGGCCGCTTCAGAGCTACTAAAAGTTGCTTTTCTTCTGGTACAACCATTTCCGATTCTTATATCTAAACTATATAAAATATATGAACATATTTATTTTATGTAATATTGTTATGAATCATAATGAATTAAAATTATTTCATACTTACACATTATTCCCATATTTTTTTGTGTTTTAATCATCTAATATACCAACTTTATTTACATAAGCCTTCTTCCATATCACATGACGTGGGATGAAAGTGGATTTATATTGTGATTCATAAATATGCATATAAAATAGGAACATATTTTGTTAAATATCACATAATTAAACATTGATTTTTGATTTAAAATACATTCCAATTGATTCTCTAATGTATCATATCCCATCCTTCCTTCGTGATAAGGGTACGATGGTTTTGATACACGTTCTTTATTTTTAACACGCATTTATTGTTTCATAAATTAACAATTTTGAATCATGTTGGATAAAATAAATAATTTAAAATATTATATTATCAATCACAATAAACCTGAAATGAATAATCATTATGACGATTTCTGAAAGAAACTTATTTTTCTAGATTTATAATGTGTACATGACAATGTGGTCGGGGGGATTTATATTCCCTTCAGTATCTCTAAGATGTAGCTGCATTAAAAGAGTCAAGAAGCCTCTATGGGATTTTCCGGATTCCATTAAGAACATTTTCTTATGGAAATAATTTAAAATAAACGAAATCTATATCGAATAATGAAAACTAAATCAACGTTTCATTATATAATTTTTTAATAAAATAGAGAATGTATATTGTAACATTTCCCTTATATATTTCCAATGCATTTCCTTCATTTCCGGTTGGAAATGGACCCATGAGTCAAGATCAATTAGCACATTCAAACTTGTTGTGACCCCAAGATAACTAATGAATGTTGACTTGTTGGGTTCAATTGGTTGGCCGCATTGATTCCAAACAACCTCAAATTTTAAAACCTGACTTCTAACCTGGATACTTATATTAAAAATATTGATGTTGTGTCATTGTTGTTTTTTTCATTTTTTTCATCAACATGTTGTTGATCCCATAATAATTCAGCACTTTCATCATCAATAGCTTGTTCTTTCTTGGGATTGGAAACATCATCATGTTCAGAATCCATTGTATGCATATGTAGTCAAACATTTAATTTCTCTTGAATAACAGCAATACAATAGACTCCATGTATAAAAGTCCACAATTTCATGCATCATTCATGAAATCATGAATGGAGATATAATACTTCAATACTATAGTATAACTAACCATCACTACCTTTATTTAATAAGTCATCAGACTCTTGATTGCCTTCTATCTCTTGATGATGACAAGAAGGATAGTTTCAAAAAGGGAGACTAATCTATCATCAAGAGATGGAGGACAACCCTGTGTATAATGATTAAAGTGTCTTAGGAACCTACTCTAATGGAATCACCCAAAAAGCCTCCTGAATTGATATATAATAGCCATATTCTATGGATGAACAATTAAATCCTTCATATCATAATTTATGATATTGACAAGATAAAATATGAAATTTATTTGTTCAAAAAACTAATAAATTAAAACATTGTGTCCATAAAGAAAGAGTCTCTAATACGACTTATAAATTTTAGGTTATCATCCTATGATCATTAGACGGATAAAAACCTGAAAAAATGGATGATTTATCTCAAGGATAAATGTGAATAGAAAAAATGAAAAAACACATATGGCATACTTGTAATATATTATAAGTGGAATCCATTTTTAATATTAAATGGAATATGTTTGATTTATAACACTAAAGCAACAAACAAAGTAATCTAGACTTTAAGAAGATTAAACTAGCCTTAAATCGTATATATATTCTTGTGGTCCCTCAATCACTGAAAGAGTGCTAGCGCCTTAACCTAGTTAAAAAGAGTTGTCAAAGAAGAATAGAGGTTTGGACATGGAATGAAACCAAGTGATAATTACAATAGGGGGATTGTATCTCTATTTTGTGAATTTTTCACATGGATAAAAAATTATCATGACTTGTAGGAGAAAAATATCCAAACCATCAAAAGTATATTTTAATCAATTTTTGTTCTCTATATGTTTATTCACCATGTTAGATGGATTTTTAAATTATTTTTTTATCATATAAATTAATTACCTCTCTATTTTGATTAGTAAATATATTAATAAATCACATCTCATACTTTTCTTCCTCAACTATCCAACTATTGATAACTCACATACTTTTGGGAAATACACTCTGTATTTGTTTTTTTTTGTTTTTATAAGTCCATTTACCAAATTATTTCCTAACTCTAACCAATCGAAGAAATTTTAAAAAAATCGAACATAATTTTATCACCAAATAGATTCCCCATCACTCTTCGTAACTCATGGTTAATTATTAATAATAATCTTGAAATAATTAAGAAACATAACTCTCATAACATACATAACTAAAATAATTTTTAGAACGTGACTAATTAATTCAAAAAAAATTGAATTTAATAAAAATTTATTCACCAAAATCATAAATCTAAATAACCAATTTCATGTTTTAACAATTTATATGAATAATAAAATCCAAAAAACATGTTTAAATGATTTTTACACTTACTTGGTCCCTATATGTTTATCACCCATAAATGAGGGCCACAACTTAGTGTCACCTAATCCTTAAAAACTTTCATAATTAAGCTTTTAAAATATATAATCTAGTTTATGAGATGAATTAAATTTTAGAAACTACCTAGATTTTGGAACACTATATTATTAAAAGGAATAGAAAACTGAGGGGGGATGAGATTTCTCCTTATTAATTTCAAAATGGGAGTAAAACATCTATGTTTGTCACTAGGGACAAATGGGTTGTAAAGTCATATACATATGAAAGAAGAAAAATGATGACATAAGACCACACCTATTGTATTTCAGTAGCGATGAGAAGAGATGTTGGGTTCATCATGTTTAAGAACAACGCAAAAATGAGAAAAAAGGAACTGAAAACATCAAACAACAATAGAGGAAGAGTATAAAATAACATACATTGGATTTAAGCTAGGATTAATCAAAGGTAACATAGAGGAGTTGCACTGGTAGTAGAGGAGTTCCATGAGAGATTGAGAATCACGAGTGACTGAGTTGTGGTACTTGTTTTTTAAATAGATTGGTGTCACTTTAAACTACGCTTTCAAAAAAGTGTTAACATAGATCCCTTTTATCAGTGCTAAATTTATAAGCACTAATGAAATACACATTTATCAATTATTTTTAACACTGATTAATCACAATCATTATCAGCACAAAAAATGCAATGATAAAAGACATATAAATTAGTGTTAACATTTTAGAACTAATAAATATATCTTTTAATGCCACTTAATTAGCGCAGATAAATATTGATCTTTATCAGTGCTATAAAAGCACTATTAATTTTTTTTATAATTATAATTATTTAAATAAATTTAATATAATTTTATACTTGTTTAAAAATATATAATTATTTATTTATAATTATAAAAATACTTATTTAATAAATATTTACTATTTATTTATAATAATTATTAATAAAATAAATATTTATTATTTATTTATTTATAAATATTTATTTACAAATACATTTCTAACATTATTAATGGAAATATAATCTTAAATACATTCATTTACAAAATGAGTGAAATTGAATAATTCAAAATGAGTACACCTTAAAAATATTAAAAAATGGATAAGTTTTATTAATTAAATATGAGTTATTAAAAAAATAGGGATATATATATATATATTGAAGTGGATGAATACATATTGAAAATACTAAATCATAATAAATAAATATATATAAATAAATAATAAAAATGATCAAATTCCAAAATAAAATAATAAATAAAAAACATTAAAAATCAATACCCTTACTATATTATTGAAAAATTTACCAATTAAAATCATAATATATATAAAATGTATCATTTTATAATGAAAATCTAAAATATTGTAAAATTTAAATAAATTATATAAATATTATGTGCTTGTGTTTCTATATATTGTGTACATATATTTGTGTGTGTCTGTTGTGTATGAAAATGAATTAACCTATATATGTATATATGTATATGAAATAAATGCAACACATGACATTTAATATAGGTTAAATTGAAAAATCAAACTACATTAAAAATGAATAAGACATTAATATGTTTTTATTTAACATATTTTTTATATTATAATTATTCATTTCATATATTTATATTTAATATATACTATTTATGAATATTTATAATCTATATATATTTATATTAAATTTAAACATTTTTTCCATAATTGTAACACCCCAAGATTCCACGATATGCTTCTCTTTGATTAATACAATAGCATGTGTTGTACGCAACACAGAGTTCAGGCGCACCATGACTTACCAAACTAACCGTTCAAAAGAATTTATGAATAGTATTAACTGAATTTTAAAATTTAAATTTTTATTATAATTTTAGAGTATATATTCTGAGTTTCTAAGACATAATTTAAGAACAAATTGATTTCTTTCCGATAAAAGAACTTTTTTTTCAAAAATGAAATTTTACCTCCTTTTTATGTCGAAGCCTTTTTAAATCCAACATTTGAAACTTTTATATATTCAATTTGACAAAATTAACTTCTTATTTAGAATCAGGAGATAATAATTTAGTTTCAATAAATTTTCGTGTTTTTCTGATAACTTCCATATTTTGGTGAATAGTGAAAAATACAATATTTTAACTAAAAACAACCTTTTTAATCAAAATAATTTATATTGATATATTACACCTTTTAATGGTTTTGAAGTATAAATATATTATATGTTTACCATTTAATCTAGTGATGTGCATTTTAAGTGATTTTACTTTGAAGTTGGACATAAACAAGTGTCAAACTTTTGATAGTTATTATTTCATAAAAATACGCCTTCTGATTTTGACAGCGAGAATTAATTTTAAATTAATAAGAGCAACATTTATGTTTTGAATTGTGTAAAATAGACTTCATTTTTGTATTTGGAATATCTAATTTATCTTAGGGTGAAATTTTGGTACTTTTCTGATAACTTTCATATTTTGATGAATATTGAAAATTACAAAATTTTAATTAAAAACAACTTTTTTAATCAAAATAATTAATAGTGATAAATTATGAATTAGAGTGATTTTAAAGTATAATTAGATTATAATTTTACCATTTAGTACAATTTTGGTCATTGGACATAATTTCATATTTAAACTAGACATAAGAAAATGTCAATCTTATGATAGTTATTATTTGTTAAAAACACGCTTTTTGTTTCGACAACGGTTATTAATTTTAAATTAATTTTCTCCAACTTATATCTCATGAATTTAGAATAATTGATTCCATATTTAGAATCAGGAGGTCCAAATTGTGTAAATATTTAACTTTTATTTTTAGAAATTTTGAATAATTACTTCGGTAAATATTTTATTTACCATGGTTAAAGGGTAAATCCGGTAAATAAGGCTAAAAAATAATATAATAATAACATCAAATTACCCTAAAACGTTTCTCAAACCTATTTTTGGATACATGTCTGACCATGGGCATCTTTGGGTCGATTTTTGGACCCCATGGATCCACTTGTAAGTGATAATGACATTTTATATTAATTAAGATAAAGTAAATACAAAAAATGACATAAGCATATATCTTCTAGAAAAACAATTTTTACATAGGGTAATAAATGTTATATTTTCGAATATAAATATTTATTAGAATTATAAAAATATTTCTTAAATAATGGTACTTTATTAATAATTTTTATACATTTAAAAATTAAATTTATTTATGACACAATAATGATGCAGTATTTTTCATATTAATGAAATAAATGAATAATTGGTATTATAAATATTAAACTAAAGATAATTTGAGAGTTTTGATGTCATCCAAGAATTTTATTGATTAATATGACATATTAGGATTTCATAAATGAATATTATTAGAATTAAAAAAGTTGTTAAGACTTTAACAAATATCAATTATTGAATAGTGTCGAAATTGACAAAAATGTGTTTTTAAAACAAATATTATATTATTAATTGAGATTCTATTCTTAAAAATCAAAGGATTGTCTGAAGGAAATATATCATCATAGGTGTATCATTAATGGACCACTTTTAGGTCTCTTGGATGTATATAGTAGGTTTATAAATTGTATAATATAAAAATACAAAGTGACATGGTAAATGTCAAATTAATTAATTAAGAGTTAAAAATAAAAGATAAGATTAATATACTGACCCAAACCAGTCCAAAATCTATTGGTTGAAAGTATTTCAATACATACCCACCTTAGAATTTTAATAATACACATTGGATCCATTATAAACCGAATATGAATTTATTATAAAATAATACTTTAATTTTTTCCTAAAGAGCTCCTCCTCCCCCTTATGAAAGGACACCACTTCTAACCAATTCTTCACACCTTCAAAGTCTTTTGTTTCGTCCAAAACCTACCCAATTATTCTCTAAAATTCTCTCAATGCATCCTAGAGGCCTTATTTTGATCATAAAGCCAACCTAAGAATCCATTTTGATCAAATCAAAAGGAAGAACCCTAAGAAGAGGTAATGTTTTCACCACACTTTTTCATGATCCTTTCTTCATCAGCCTCTTCTTTCTTTTTTATTTCCATTATAAAATAATAAATCCAGTATCTTATATATACTGTGATGTAATTATAAATATGTTACAACCATATTCAGTATTCTATCCATCCTTTGAATGACATGTCACCATACGTGTGTATGTACGGATTACCATCTCCATGTCGTGGTGTCGTTGTTATTCAAAAACATTATTATTTTGATGGGTATGATAATGATATTTAATTGATTTAAATAATAAATATAACATGATAACGATTCTTTATATATGATATACCATCCAATTATATATTATTTTAATTTCAAAATAATGATATTGTCGCTCGTGCGTACGTACGGTCTACCGTCTCAACGAACGCGATGAGATTCATTCCCCATCATATCCATGAAATTATAACTCTCATTTGATGATTAAAAATAATGTTTAAGGACTTTATATCATTCTGCATATGAATAAGATACAACCTATCCATAACAAACATGACTTATGTAAAAAAAATATATAAAAGAAAACGAGTAAGTTAACACTTGAAATGATGATAATATTTATTTATTACTAACAAATCAATTTTAAAGGATCATATATGATATCATATTAATGTATATGATTCTTGTATAATTTAATAACAATTATTACACCATTATACATAATTTTAACCTACCCTCAACCATGTAAAAGTACAAGTTAAGGGTTTATTTCACAATCTCTTCATTATCCCATGTTGTTTATACGTAATTATCTACTGAGACTTCTTTATCATCCTCATCCATGTTTCTCAAAAATGTATTTCAAAACAATTTTACTATTTTCAAGACTATGTGTTAAAGTCATTTATACCCTTGTATTACTTTTTATAAAAAAAATTGAAAGGAATCTTTCTGTCGTTTTCCAAACAAGGTCCTTTTTAACAATTTAGAAAAAATAAAGGTAAAAATATCTTTTTTAACTTATACGGCAGGTGCGGCTATTTTCCGCCGTTATAAAATCTTTGAAGCTTCCCTTACAATCTTATAGGAATATTTTCAAAGTAAATGTTTTATTTTATAATTATTTTACTCTTAAATGATTTCAAAAAAAAGATAAATTTCTCTCAAATAGTTTTGATTTCATCTATGTCAACATCATTTTAAATGTTTTAAAGATTTACTCATCTAAACCATTATCATTAATGTCCATTTTTTCAATGTTGTTTTAAGGATTTATTTAAATGGACATTAATATTTTAAAATTTTAATTACTTTAACAAATTTCAATGTGGCATGTGACACTTTGATTCAAAAATGTCTTTAAATATATTCCTTTCTAAATGTGTGACTTTTAAATGTTTTCATGAAAACGGATATTTCAATAAAAGAGTTTTACAAATCATTTCCATCTATGTCAAATCCTTTAATGGATTTTTATGCTAATTTTAAGTTGATTTATTATGATAAAAAACTTCCATATTGTATTGAAGGTTTTGTGATATGTTTGATTGTGGATGTGTTATTTTTATACCATTCATGGTTTATGGAGAAAGTATTTACATTTCTTATTCTAGTTTTAATATGAATGTTTATGTTATCATTAAACCTATTCATATGAGGAATGCATTGGACTTAGTAAGTGACGGGTGGAGATTGCTATAGCTCCTCGATTAATCGGTAGTCTAATGAGACAAACTAGTGTCTTTGCACAAGGGCTTGACAGAATCTTATTTGTAGTCTTGGCACGATGCCTTGGCTATGTGGTTATGATAGTCTAGCATTATGCATTCCATCATTATAAAAGTGGTTATTGATATTGAATGTGATTATTCGACTGGTTTAATATCCATGTGAATAAGTAAATGGTATTATTTAATTTTATATTTTCTATATTATGATGATGTTAAAGTTTAATAGGATTTTGTTTTAGTTATACATTACCTTAAATGTTTATGATTATTTATGAAAGTTTCTGCTATATTGTTTTCCTTACTGGGAATTTAAGCTCAACCCTTTCTATGTTTTATTTTTCCCAGGATGTGAAGAAGTATTTTATAAATGACCATTAGGGATAGTATAAGGAGATATGAGTGTGGAGACCAAATGTTGTTGTAGTTTTCACTTTATGATGTAATGTAACATTTATGAATGAATCAAGTGATTCCAAGGCCAGTAAACTAATCGGTCATTCGAGACTTGATATTTTGTGATTATACCAATGTTATGTAATACTGCACCGACTTTGGGTAACTTGGTTCGGGGAGTTACAATTGGTATCAGATGACGTTTAGTACAAACCTTGGAAGCTAGATTTAGATAATCTCTAATTAGAGATCATAAACCTAGTATGGACTTTGAAGATTAGTATAGAATAATTTCCTAGAATTTTGTTACTGTAAAGATTTTGTGAGTTTTCTGATAAATACATCCTTTTTAGGATATGAGCAGGTAGAGGCAGCTATGGAACATATGTACCAAGGTGTAAAACCCGAAAACACCGCTTTGAACAAGACTCAAACAGGAACTGGAGCATGAAAACGGGCCTTTCTGCACTCATAGTTATGATTATGGATTATATCCACAAATCATTCAATTTATGTTAGGTATTTTACAAGTTTGGAATTATACATTGTAATACATAAACTGACCTAGTTTATGCCATATTATATAAATGGTTCCCAGTAGAAGGAATGTAAACTCTAACATTATGTATGATCCAAAGAGCAAGATGGATCATATATTTCAAGGCATTAAGAAAAAATTTTGAAGATAAATAGTCTCCCATGTTTTCTCAACATATGAAGAAATAGTATCAGGTGTTAATAAGTTAAGTAAATAATTCCTTAAGTCTTATGGCTTTGAAGGAAAGCCAGAGAAGAAAAGGATGTAAGAGAGAAAGATTTATAAATAGAAGAGGGAAAAGAATAATTTTCTCATATGTGTTAATTCTGGGAAGAAACACCCTGGAACTTGTTTGAAGGGAATGGGAGTTTGTTATATGTTTATAAAAAAAGGACACCATGTACGTAACTGCAAGGGTAAGAAAAAGGTTTCAAATGTACAATGCTTCATCTGCAAGGAGTTGGGACACTACAGGAACCAATGTCCAAATCATCAGAGTATGCCCCAAATGATTCTATTGGATAATAATCATGTTATGATAATACCACAAACGAGGAGGAATTATTATATTCCTTATGTTGTTATTAGAGAATTATGTCATATGAGTGTTGTATCAACAATATACTGGTTATAATAATTATGTAGTATATAAGGATTGTACTGCAGTACTATTTCATTAGGGACTTGAGAATGTGTGAAACCAAGAAAAGTTACTCAATAGAAGGTTAAAATTTTGGAAAATATATGGTTGAGAGAAAAATAAACCATAATATGGTTCTGATACTGATATAGTGATTTTGGAATATTAAATGATTTATTTGGATAAATTATATTGTATATTCTCGACTCCCGTTAAAGTGATTAATGATTTGTATATTCCATCATCGTTGGAATTTGAAACATTTTTGGATGGAATAAGTATATCCACTTTTCTATAAGGAATAAGGGAGCATGAATGTAATCAATAATATTTTATTGTAATTCAGGATGTTTCGGTGTTTTAAAAAATACATGATGAAGGTATTCATATGTATTACATGGTAAAAAGGATATACATTATGATTACCTTCCATATAAATTTTGGACTGAGAGTTTGGACAGAAGTATTTTGGATGAGTATAAAGGTTGGAATGGATTATATTTTACATTGGACACTATTGTTTAGGTTATTTTTGGATATTTATAAAAAGGAAAACCCGCAGACCGTGTGACAACCAATCGGTCGGACAAAGTTGTGGGAATCAAACCCCCAACCATAGTGCGATTGGGATTTATTGCCTACCACTAGACTACATGAAGTCTCTGGAGTGTATAATGTAGTTTTTGTTTTACGTTCTGATAGATGAATTATAAATTTATTTTTGGAACCCTATAGGGTTAGGATAAATAAAATATTTTTGAGTTCTATTACCTTTTGGAGTGAAATATGGGTTTGTGGTAACAATTTAGTAAGGAATGAATGTTTCCATGACAAGTGAGTATATTTCCTTACGTTCATAGTAAATATCATAAATAAATTCTTCAGCTTTATGAATGGTAACTTAAAACAAAAATGTTTTCGGTTAACTTTTCCTCCTGGAGAATCAAAGACCGTTTAACCAATCACAAGTTTATGATTTTCTTATAGTTAACATTCTATTAATCCTATTTTCTACAACTCTCTATCATAAATTGATGGTTTGTTTCTCCTCCATATCCATGTTTTCATAGAATCTTTGTATGGTCTATCTTGGGTGACCTTTGTACTTCTCTTTCATTCTTTTAATGTTATATTTTTGTTAACCATATATTCGATGTGGGTCTTCCAATAAGATATTTTCAATTTTCAACCTTTTATTTTAAAGAAAAATTTTAAATTTCGAGGATGAAATTTATTGAAGGAGGGGAGAATGTAACACCCCAAGCTTCCACGATACACTTCTCTTTGAATAAAACAATAGCGTGTGTTGTACGCAACACTGAGTTCATGTGCACCACGACTTAACAAACTAGTCGTTCAAAAGCGGTTATTAATAGTATTAACTGAATTTCAAATTTTATATTATAATTATAATTTTAGAGTCCATATTATGAGTTTCTAAGACATAATTTAAGAACAAATTCATTTATTCAGATAAAAGATGTATTTTTAAAAAAAATGAAATTTTACTGCCTTTTAATGTCGAAGCCTTTTTAAATCCAATATTTGAAACTATTATATAATTAATTTTACAAAAATAACTTATTCTTTAGAATTGGGACATAATAATTTAGTTTCAATAATGTTTTGGTGTTTTTCTGATAACTTTCATATTTTGATGAATAGTGAAAAATACTATATTTTAACTGAATACAGCATTTTTAATCAAAATAATTTATGTAGTTAAATAATACATTTTAATTATTTTTAAGTATAAATAGATTATATTTTTACCATTTAATCCAATGATGGTCATTTTATGTAATTTCACATTGAAATTGGACATAAACAAGTGTCAAACTTTTGATAGTTATTATTTCATAAAAATATGCCTTTTGGTTTTGACGGTGGGAATTAATATTAAATTTATAAATGCAACATTTATGTTTTTAATTTGGTAAAATAGACTTAAGTTTTGGATTTTGGATATTAAAATTATCTTAGGGTGAAAATTTGGTAATTTTCTGATAACTTTCATATTTTGATGAATAGTCAAAATTACAAAATTTTAATTAAAACAATTTTTTTAATTGAAATAATTAATTGTTCTAAATTAATAATTTTAGTGATTTTAAAGTATAATTAGATTATAATTTTAACATTTAATCCAATTTTGGTCATTGTACATAATTTCATATTTAAACTACACATAAGAAAATGTCAATCTTATGAGAGTTATTATTTGTTAAAAACACCTTTTTGTTTCGATAACGGGTATTAATTTTAAATTAATTTTTGCAACTTTTGTGTTATGAATTTAGAAAAATGGATTCCCTATTTAGAATCAGGAGGTCCAAATTGTATAAATATATATCTTTTATTTTTATAAATTTTGAATAATTACTTCGGTAAATAAAATATTCACCATGGTTATAGGGTAAATCCGTTAAATAAGGGTAAACAAATAATATAATAATAATAATAAAATACCCTAAAATGTGTCCTAACCATATTTTTTGATACATTTCCGACCATGGGAATCATTAGGTCTATTTTTGGACACCGTGAATCCACTTGTAAGTGATAATGACACTTCATATTAATTAAGTTAAAGTAAATACAAAAAATGACATAAGCATATATATTCTAAAAAAATAATTTTTACATAGGGTTATATATGTTATATTTTGGACTATAAATATTCATTATAAAGATTTAAAGATTTCCTATATAATGGTACTTTATTTATAATTTTTATAAACTGAATAATTAAATTTATTTATGACACAATAATGATACCGTTTTTTTATTAATGAAAGAATCAAATATTTGGTATTATAAATATTAAAATAAATATAATTTGAAAGTGTGTATTCCATACACAAATTTTATTGATTAATATGACATGATTGGATCTATTAAATTTATTTATTTGAAATTAATAATGTTTTCATGTCTTTAACAAAACTGAATTTTTGAATACTGTCAAAATTGACAAAAATGAGTTTTTTAAAAAAATATTATATTATTAATTGATATTTAATTCCTAAAAATCTATGGATCGTCCAATGGACTTATATCCTGATTTTTTTATCATTAATGGACCACTTTGGGGTCGTAGGGATGTATATAGTATGTTTATTAAATATATAATAATAAAATAAAAAGTTACATGGTAAATGTCAAATTAATTAACTAAGAGTTAAAACTAAATGATAAGGTTAATATAATGACAAAAACCTGTCTAAAATCTATTGGTAGAAAGTATTTAGACCCATTCCAACCTTATAATTTGAATAATCCACTTTGGAACTATTATAAACCGAATATGAATTTATTATAAAATAATACTTTAAGTTTTTCCTAAAGAGCCCCTCCTCCACCTTATAAAAGGACACCACTTCTACCCAATTCTTCACACCTTAAAAGCCTTTTGGTTCGGCCAAACCCTGCCCAATTATTCTCTAAAATTTCCTCAATTCATCCTAGAGGCCTTATTCTGAACAGAAAGCCAACCTAGGGAGCCCTTTTGATCAAATCAAAAGGAAGAACCCGAAGAAGATGTAATGTTTTCACCACCCTTTTTCAAGTTCCTTTCTTCTTCAACATATTCTTTATTTGTTATTTTCGTTCTAAAAATAAGAAATCTAGTATATTCTATAATCTATGATGTTATTATAAATATTTTACAACAGTATTCAGTACTCTATCCATCCTTTGAATGACATGTCACCATACGTGTGTATGTACGGCTTACCGTCTCCATGTCGTGGTGTAATTGTTATTCAAAAACAATATTATTTTAATGGGTTTTATAATGATATTTAATTGATGTAAATAATAAATATAACATGATAATTATTCTTTATATATGATATACCATCCAATTATATATTATTTTAGTATCAAAAAGAATTATATTATCGCTCATGCGTACGTACGGACTACCGTCTCCACGAACGCGATGAGACTCATTCCCCATCGTATCTATGTAATTATAATTCTCATTTGATGATTAAAAATAATGTTTAAGGACTTTATATCATTTTGGATATGAATAAGATAAAACATATCCATAACTAACACGGCTTATGTAACAAAATATATAAAAGAAAATGATTAAGTTGACACCTGAAATGATGATAATACTATGATATTATTAACAAATAAATGTTAAAAGATAATATATGATATCATATTAATGTATATGATTTTTATATAATTTAATAACAATTACTTCCACATTATCAAAAAGGTTATCCTACCCTAAACCATGGAAAAGTACAAGGAAACGGTTTATATTACAATCTCTTCATTATCTGAGGTTGTTTATATGTAATTATCTACTGGAACTTCTTTATCATCCACATCCATGTTTCTTAAAAATCTATTTCAAAACATTTTTACTATTTAATTGGCTATGGGTTAATGTAATTTATACCCTTGTTATTCTTTTTATAAAATGGTTTGATAGGAATCTTTCTGTCACTTTCCAAACAAGGTCCTCTTTAACCTTTTTGACAAAATAAAGGTAAGAATGTCTTTTTTAACTTATACGGCCGGTGCGGCTATTTTCTGCCATTATAAAATCTTCAAAGCTTCCCTTAAATGCTTATAGTAATATTTTCAGTGTAAACTTTATCTTTTATAATTATGTGACTCTTAAATGATTTAAAAAAAAGACATTTCTCTCATATAGTTTTGATTTCATCTATGTCAACATTATTTTAAATGTTTTAAAGATTTATTCTTCTAAACAATTCTCATTAATGTCCATGTTTCCAAAATGGTTTTAATGATTTATTTAAATGGACATGAATTTTTTAAAATTTTAATTACTTTAAAAAGTTTCAAAGTGGTATGGGACACATTGATTCAAAAATTTCATTAAATATCTTCCTATCTAATTTTGTGACTTTTAAAAGTTTTCATGAAAAGAGATATTTAAATCAAAGAGATGTACAAATAATTTCCCTCTATGTCAAATCCTTTAATGGATTGTTATGCTAATTTTAAGTTGATTTTTTATGATACAAAACATCCATATTGTATTGAATTTTTTGTGATATGTTTGACTGTAGATGTGTTATTTTTATAACATTCATGGTTTATGGAGAAAGTATTTACGTTTCGTATTCTAGTTTTAATACGAATGTTTATGTTATGTTTAAACCTATTCTTATGAGAAACTCATTGGACTTAGTAAGTGACGGGTGGAGCCTGCTATAGATCCTAGATGAATCGGTAGGTCTCATGAGACAAACTAGTGTCTTGGCACGAGGCCTTGACAAAATCTTATTTGTAGTCTTCGCACAAGGCCTTGGCTACGTGGTTATGATAGTCTGAGATTATGCATTCCATCATTATGAAAGTCGTTATTGATATTGCATGTGATTATTCGACTAGTAGAATATCCATGTCAATAAGTAAATGGAATTATTTCATTTTATTTTTTCAATATTATGCTGATGTTTATGTTTAAAAGGCTTTTGTTTTAGTTATACATTTCCTTAAATGTTTATGCTTATTTATGAAAGATTCTGATATATTGTTATCCTTACTAGGCATTTGAGCTCACACCTTTCTATGTTTTATTTTTCCTATGATGTGAAGAAGTATTTTATGAATGACCTGTAGGGATAGTATAATGGTATATGAGTGTGTAGACAAGATGTTGTTGTAATTTTCACATTATAATGTAAAGTAACATTTATAAATTTATCTAGTGATTTCAAGGCCAATATATTAATCGGTCTTTCGAGACTTGATCTTTTGTGATCATGCCAATGTTATTTAAAAATGCACCATCTCTGGGTAAATAGGGTTGGGGAGTTATAGTTGGAATCAGAGAAAGTTTAATACATACCTTGGATGCTAGATTTTGATAAACATTGATTAGAGAACAGAGACCTAATATGCACTTTGAATATTAGTATAGAATAATTTCCTAGAATTTTGGTATTGTAATGATTTTGTGAGTTTTCTGAGCAATACATCTCTGTCTCGATACGAGCAGTTAGAGGTGGCTCTGGCATAGTTGTACCTATGGGTAAAACCCAAAAACAACGCTTTGAGATAGACTCGAACGATAACGGGTGCACAACAACGGTCCTTGCTACACTCTTGGTTACGAAACCCCTGGGGGATATGCTTAGGATAAATCTTGTTTCCTCTACAAACCACAATGACAGGTTTATGAGTATATACATCCTCAAAGAAAACATCTTTATGATTATGGATTATATCCATAAATCGTTCAATTTATGTTATGTATTTTTCAAGTTTTCAATTATTCATTGCAATTCATACACTGGCCTAGTTTATGCAATTGTATAGAAATGGAACCCATTAGAAGGAATGTGAACTACATCAATACGTATGATCCAAAGAGTAAGAAATATCAATTCTTTCAAGATATTATGCCAAAATTCATAAGGGAATTACTCTCCCATGTATTCTCAACATATGAAGAAATAGTATTGTGTGTTAATAAGATAAGTTAGTAATTACTTGAGTCATATGGATTTGAAGGGAAACAAGCGAATAAAAGGATGGAAGAGGGAAAGATATATAAATTGAAGAGGGAAAATAAGAATTTTCCAATATGTGATAACTGTGGGAAGAAACACCCTGGAACTTACATGAAGGGAATGTGAGTATGTTATAAGTGTAGAGAAAAAGGACACCATGTACATAACTACAATGGTAAGAAAAAGGTTTCAAATGTGAAATGCTTCATCTGTAAGGAGTGGGGACACTACGTGAACCAATGTCCAAATCATCAGAGTATGCCCAAATGATGCTATTAGATAATAATCAAGTTATGATACTAACACAGACGATGAGGAATTATTAGAGTTCCCATGTTGTTATTATAGAATTATGTCATTTGTGTGTTGTATCAACAATTTACTGGTTATAATAATTATGGAGTATATAAGGATTGTACTGCAGTACTATTTCATTAAGGACTTGAGACTGTGTGGAACCAAGAAAGGTGAATCAATAGTAGGTTAAATTTTTGGAAAATATATGTTTGAGAAAATGATAAACCATAATATGGTTCTGATAATGAGGTAGTGATATTGGAATAATACATGATTTATTTGGATAAATTATATTGGATATTCTTGACTACCTTGAAAGTGATTAATGATTTGTATATTCCATCATTGTTGCAATTTACAACATTTTTGGATGGACTTAGTATATCCAATATTCTATAAGGAATAAGGGAGAATGAATCTAATCAATAAGGTTTTATGGTAATTAAGGATGTTTTCGAGTTTTAAAAGAATACATGATTAAGTTATTCATATGTTATTATGTGGTTAACAGGATTTACATTATGATTACCTTCTATATAAATTTTGGACTGAGAGTTTGGACAAATGTATTTTGGATATGTATAATGTTTTGAATGGATTATATTTTACATTGTATACTATTGTTAATGTTATTTTTTGATATTAATTAAAAGGACTACACGCTGACCGTGTGATAACTCGTCACGTCAGACAAAGCTGTGGGAATCGAATCCACAACCATAGTGAGATTGGGATTTATCGCCTACCAATGGACTACATGAAGTCCCTGAAGTGTATAATGTAGTTTTATTTAGGTTCTGATAGATGAATTATAAATAAATTTTTGGAACCCTATACGAATATGATAAATAGAATATTTTTGAGTTCTAATGCCTTTTGAAGTGAATGGTGGGTTTGTGGTAAAAATTTAGTAAAGAATCAATGTCTCTATTACAATTAAGTATATTTACTTACATTCTAAGTAAATATCATAAATAAATTCTTCAACATTATAAAAGGTAACTTAAAACAAAAACGTTGTCGGTTAACTTTTCTTTCTGGGGAATCAAAGGCCATTTAACCATTCACAAGTTTGTGATTTTATTGTAGCTAACATTCTCCTAATCAGGTTTTCTACAACTCTCCATCAGACCTTGATGGTTTGTTTCTCCTACATATTCATGTTTTCATAGAAACCTAGTATGGGCTATCTCATGTGACCTTTGTACTTATCTTTCTTTCTTTTAAATTTATATTTTTATTAACCCTCTTTCCGATGTGGGTTTTCCAAAATGGTATTTTCTATATTCAAACTTTTTTTTCATAGAAAAATTTAAAATTGAGTGGATGCAATTTATTTAAGGAGGGGGGAATGTAACACCCCAATCTTCCTTGATATGCTTCTCTTTGAATAATATAATAAGGTTTGTTGTACGCAACACTGAGTTCAAGCGCACCACGACTTACCAAATTAGGTGTTCAAAAACGGTTATGAATAGTATTACCTGAATTTTAAATTTTATATTACCCTTATAATTTTAGAGTCCATATTATGAGTTCTAAGACATAATTTAAGAAAAAATTCATTTTTTCAAATAAAAGATATAATTTTCAAAAAATGCAATTTTACCGCATTTTAATATCGAAGCCTTTTTAAATCAAATATTTGAAACTTTTATACATTAAATTTGTCAAAATGAAATTTTTATTTTGAATCGGGACATAAGAATTTAGTTTGAATAATGTTTTGGTGTTTTTCTGATAACTTTCATATTAGGGTGAATAGTGAAAAATACTATATTTTAACTGAAAACAACTTTTTTTAACAAAAATACTTTATGTTGTTAAATTATTAATTTTAATTGTTTGGAAGTATAAATAGATTATATTTTTACAATTTAATCTAATGATGGTCATTTTATGTAATTTCACTTTGAAATTGGACATAAACAAGTGTCAAACTTTTGATAGTTATTATTTCATAAAAATACACCTTTTAGTTTTGACAGGGGGAATTAATTTAAAATTAATAAATGAAACTTTTATGTTTTTAAATTTAAAAAATTAAACTTCATTTTGGGATTAAGAATATCTAATTTATCTTCGGATGAAATTTTGAAACTTTTCTGATAACTTTCATATTTTTATGAATAGTGAAAATTACAAAATTTTAATTGAAAACAACTTTTTTAATCGAAATAATTAAATGTGATAAATTATGAATTTGAGTGATTTTAAAGTATAATTATATTATAATTTTACCATTTAATCTAATAATGGTCATTTTACATAATTTCATATTTAAACTAGACATAAGAAAGTGTCAATATTATGATAGTTATTATTTGTTAAAAACATGCTTTTTGTTTCGACAATGGGTATTAATTTTAATTTAATTTCTGCTAGTTCTATGTTATTAATTTTGAAAAATGTATTCCATATTTAGAATCAGGATGTCCAAATTGGGTAAATAGGTAACTTTTATTTTTAGACATTTTGAATAATTTTTCGGTAAATATTTTATTTACCAAGGTTAAAGGGTAAACCCGGTAAGTAAGGGTAAAAACATATTATAATAATAAATATAATAAATTACCCTAAAACGTGTCCTAAACCTATTTTTTTATACATATCCTACCATGAGCATCATTGGGTCGATTTTGGGACCCCATGTATCCACTTGTAAGTGATAATGAAACTTTATATTAATTAAGATAAAGTAAATAGAAAAATGAGATAAACATATATCTTTAGAAAAACAATTTTTACATAGGGTTATAAATGTTATATTTTAGACTATAAATATTAATTAGAAAGATAAAACAATTTAATACATAATTTTACTTTATTTATAATTTTTATACATTGAATAATTAAATTTATTTATGACACAATAATGATGCAGTATTTTCCTTATTAACGAAATAATCAAATAATTGGAATTATAAATATTAAAATAAATATAATTTATAAGTTCTGATGTAATCCACTAATTTTATTGATTAATATGACATGTTAGGATTTCTTAAATAAATTTTATTTGAATTAATAAATTTTTTATGACTTTAACAAAAATCAATTATTGAACAGTGTAAAAATGGAAAAAATGTGTTTTTAAATCAAATATTATATTATTAATTGATATTCTATTCATAAACAATTAATGATTGGCCAAAAGACTTATATCATGATTTTCTTATCAATTATGTAACACTTGGATATCGCTTGGATTTATACAGTATGTTTAATAACTATATAATTTAAAAATACAAAGTGACATGGTAAATGTCAAATTAATTAACAAAGAGTTAAAACTAAAAGATAAAGTTTATATAATTACCCAAACCTTTCTAAAATCTATTGGTTTAAGGTATTTCTACCCATTCTCTCCTTATACTTTGAATAATCAACTTTTTAGCCATTAGAACCTGAATATGAATTTATTATAAAATAATACTTTATGTTTTTTCTAAAGAGCCCCTCCTCCCCTTTATAAAAGGACACCACTTCTATCCAATTCTTCACACCTTCAAAGACTTTTGGTTCGGCCAACACCTACCCAATTATTCTCTCAAATTCTCTCAATTAAACCTCGAGGACTTATTTTGATCATAAATCCAACCTAGGGAGCCCTTTTTATCAAATCAAAACGAAGAACCCGAAGAAGAGGTAATGTGTTCACCACCCTTTTTCAAGTTCCTTTCTTCATCAACATCTTCTTTCATTGTTATTTCCTTTTTAAAATAATAACTCTATTATCTTATATATACTGTGATGTTATTATAAATATTTTACAACCATATTCAATATTCTATCCATCCTTTGAATGACATTTCACCATACGTGCGTATGTACGACTTAACGTCTCCACATCGTGGTGTAATTGTTATTCAAAAACATTATTATTTTGACGGGTATGATAATGATTTACAGTTGATTTAAATAATAAATATAACATGATAATAATTCTTTATATATGATATACCATACAATTATATATTATTTTAATATCAAAAGAATGATATTGTCTCTTGCGCGTACGTACGGACTACCGTCTCCACGAACACGATGAGATTCATTCCCGATCAAATCCATGAAATTATAATTCTAATTTGATGATTAAAAATAATTTTTAATAACTTTATATCATTTTGGATATTAATAAGAAACAACATATCCATAAAAAACACGACTTATGTAACAAAATATTTTACAGAAAATGAGTAAGTTAACACCTAAAACGATGATAATACTAAGATATTATTATCAAATCAATGTTAAAAGATATTATATGATATCATATTAATGTGTATGATTCTTTTATAATTTAATAACAATTATTTCACCATTATACAAAAGGTTAACCTATCCTAAACCAAAAAAAATTACAAGGTAAGGGTTTATTTCAAAATCTCTTCATTATCTGAGATTGTTTATACGCAATTAACTACTGGGACTTCTTCATCATCCACATACATGATTCTTAAAAATGTATTTCAAAACATTTTACAATTTAATAGACTATGGGTTAAAGTCATTTATACATTTTTCATACATTTTATAAAATGGTTAGAAATGAATCTTTCCGTCATTTTCCATACAAGGTCCTTTTTAACATTTTCTAAAAAATAATTGTAAGAATGTATTTTTTTAACTTATACAGTGGGTGCGGCTTTTTTCCTCAATTATAAAATCTTTCAAGCTTCCCTTACTAGCATATAGGAATAGTTTTAAATTAAATGTTTTCTTTTATAATTATTTGACCCTTAAATGATTTCAAAAAAAGTGGCATTTCTCTCAAATAGTTTTGATTTCATCTATGTCAACATCATTTTAAATGTTTTAATGATTTATTCTTCTAAACCATTATCATTAATTTCCATGTTTGTAAAATGGTTTTAAAGGTTTATTTAAATTTATATGAATTTTTTAAAATGTTAATTACTTTAAAAAGTTTCAAAGTGGTATGGGACACTTTGACTGTGGATGTGTTATTTTTATACCATTCATTGTTTATAGAAAACATATTTACATTTCATATTCTAGTTTTAATATGAATGTTTATGTTATTTTTAAACCTATTCATATGAGGAATGAATTGGACATAGTAAGTGACAGGTGGAGCCCGCTATAGCTCCTCGATGCATCGGTATGTCTCATGAAACAAACTAGTGTCTTGCACGAGGCCTTGAAAAAAACTTTTTTATAGTCTTGGCACGCGGCCTTGGCTACATGGTTATGATAGTCTGGAATTATACATTATGTCATTATGAAAGTGGTTATTGATATTTCATGTGACTATTTGACTATTATAATATCCATGTGAATAAGTAAATGGCATTATTTCATTTTATTTTTTAAATATTATACTGAATTTCAAGTTTAAAAGGCTTCTATTTTAGTTTAACATTGACTAAAATGTTTATGCTTATTTAAGAAAGTTTCCACTATATTGATATCCTTATTTGGCATTTGATCTCACCCATTTCTAGGTTTTATTTTTCCTAGGATGTGAAGAAGTATTTTATGAATGACCTGCAGGGATAGTATAAGGGGATATGAGTGTAGAGACATGATGTTGTTGTAGTTTTCACTTTATGATGTAATGTAACCTTTATGAATGTATCTAGTGATTCCAAGGCACCTAAACTAATTGGTATTTCTATACTTGATCTTTTGTGATCATTAAAATGTTATGTAATAATGCACCGACTCTGGGTAACAAGGGTCAGGGCGTTACAATAATTATTTAATTAATAAAATGTTTTATATTTTTCTTAGTTTACTCATTTTATTTTTATTTGTTTAATTTTTCATTTTATTTTGGTTATTTATTAGTGCTAAAAAACACTAATAAAGGGAAATTTTTATCAGTGATATAAATGATGTAATGACACAGGTTTCCTTTATCAGTGCTAAAATAAAACACTAATAAAGGTTAACTTTTATAAGCACTAAATAAGAATTTCTGATAAAGGATGCAATTTTTCAGTGCTGATAAAGGTATTTATTTATCTGTGATTACATTATCACTGATAAATATGAACATTATTATGAAATTTCTTGAGCACTATTAAATGCCAGTGCTATAATAGGTGGGTTTTCCTGTAGTGTTACGAGAGGTTCTTTTTTCCTTTGCATAGCCTAATTCTACCCTTATATGAGTCCCTTATTAACCTTACACTACGTGATTACCCTTACATGGTTATTAACTTTACATGAGTACCCATGCATGGGTGTCACCCTTACGTGATTACACTTAAGATGGTGGTACCCTTACATGTTTACCTATGTGGAGTACAACTCAATTTGAATTATTTTATTGAGTGGTTTATTTTCTATTTTGCAGGTCTCCGTGGCATGTTCTTATTAGGTGGGATTTTAGGCTAGCATTTGTGGTTGTTAGGGGATTTTATGACCCCTTGTGGCCTCATCCTTCAATATTCTGCTGATTCTCTCCTCTTAGTTTTTCTCTAGTTCTTAGTGTGGAAAACCCCTATAGGTTCTTCATCCTTTTCTTTGTAGAAGATATAGTTTCCAGCTCATCATTGACCACTAGAGTTTATTCTGCTTCATTTTTGGTGGATATCATCAATGTCCCATTGTTGAGAAGATGTTTGGTATCTTTTTCTTGTTCTTGGAGCCATCGAGCATGTACCAAGGAGATATCCAAAAGAATAAGGCGCCAATAGATTCATACGAGAAGTGATTCAGACTACAAATAAGTAAACCTATCCAGTATTGTAATTTCATTTAAATCCCCCATTTAATTCTTTATTAAATATTTTAGTTAAAATATTTCATTATATTTATTTGATTCATTATGGATTGCTTTATATTGAACATGTATATTTTTTGTGTTTAAAAAAATGTGTGTGGGGGGGGGGGTGATGTTCATGTTATGCATGTAGGTCTCAAAGAGATCAATGCACATAAATTCTTATTTTCTTATTTATATTCTTCTTCTTTTTCAACTCAATAAAAATTTCTAGTTATGGTTGGAATCATTCCTTTCTTTTATTGATAAAATATTTTGTATAATATTCATATTATGGTTTTAGTTTTTTAATTTCACACTCTTCTTAAATCATCATTATTATTATCTATTTATAATTGAAATTTTTATAACCATAATAGACATTTCAAAATAAAATACATATTTGAATAAGAGGGTATAATAATTGATGATGGAATTTTCATGGGGTTATACGCTTAACGTTGTCTCCAACTAATTGGTATCAATGTCTCTAGTTAAACATGACTTAAAATAAGTATTATATTAGAAAAAATTATAATGATAATGATTTTGATTTATTGTAAACTAAAATAAGGGCCCTGCTTGTTCAAAAAGTGTTAATTGAAGATTTTTTTATCCCAAAGAATCTTATTATATCCCATACTAATAATGGATAAACCTCTTCTATATATCAAGATGTCACTCTTGACATTCTTGCTCAGGCCCATAGTTTAATATTGGTGTCTCATGGTGACAAGGTCCTTTGGGAAGTTTCCTTTGAATCCACTACTACTAAAATATGAATTAAACAAGAGAAACATTACGTGAAAGCTCTAATTAATAGTTAAATTAATAAGAAAAATTACATGTTCACATTTAAAATGCATTATGGTGTTTCGTTCAAATACCAATTTGATGAGTTCAAAATAATCATGTTTGATTTAGGAAACCTTAGTTTGACTATTGATTATGAGGATCAAATTATGATTCTTTTGATCTCTCTTAACAATTCTTACCACACATTAGTAGAAACTATAATGTATGGTTGTGACTCTCTTACCATTGAAGATGTTAAATATTCCATGCTTTATAAGGAGTTTCATTTTAAAACCAAAATTAAAGGTATGGATGGGAGTATATTTACTAGAGGGAGTCCATAGTTTAAGGGTAAAAAGAAATAAAATGGTAAAGAGAAAGGGACAAATAATAACTAATCCAAACCTAGGTCAAAGTATAATGACATAAAAGTTATGTGTTACAACTATGTTAAGCCCAATAAATTAATACCAATGTTTAGAAAACCCAAAAAATCCTATGTCTAAAGAACCCACTGACTAGTCCCTTTTAGTGGATTCTGGTTACGATACTTCTAATGTTTTAAATATATCAAGGAATCCAGTCACTGATGAGTTGGTTATGGATTCAGGCTACTCTATTCACATGTATCCTTAGAGAGAATATTTCCTTAAGTAAGTTGAGTGGGTAAAGGGATATCTAATATTAGGGAATATCAAGAAGATTAAGGTTTAGGGAAACATTTTTGTTCTTATATAATTAAATGAAAATTATTTCATCACCCTACTCGATGATAGGTGGGTCCCCAACTTTCACAAAAACCTGATTTCCATTAGCATTCATGACTATATTGGATATATATTTAGGTTTGAATTAGGATTACTTAATATATCCAAGGGATCTCAAACTATAATAAAAGGATCCCTAGTTAATAGACTTTATGTTTTGAATGGGAAGACCCATTAAAGGAATCTATGTAGTGTGTATTTGAGTAATGCTAATAAAAATTTGCTATGGGATATTATAGTGGGGTTTGCTAGCTCGAAGGGAATAGAGGAATTGAGTAAACAAGGGTTATTAGAAAATGTTACACCACACAATCTCTAATTTTGTGAAGATTTCATCTTGGATAGGTCTAATAGGGTTAGTTTGGGTAGGTCTTATTTTAATGCTTCTCAAACAATGGATTACATCCATTCGGATTTATACAGCCCTACTAGAACCACATCTCATAGTGTAGGTCCCTATTTTTTACCATTATAGATGACTACTCTAGAAAATGATGAATTTACATACTAAAAAAATATTCTCTTTTAGATACTTTTGAATCATTTAATTCCATTGTTGAAAACCAATTTAGATTGTGGAATAGATTCATGAGAATATATATTGGTTTGTAGAAATTGTCTACCGAGTTTGTCCAGTTTGTTCAATCTGAGAGAATAACAATACACTGGACTATTAGTGAACCCCCCCCCCCCCACCAATTTAATGTTATGGTTGTGTTAATGTATAGAACG
This sequence comes from Viscum album, assembly GCA_963277665.1. Lineage (NCBI taxonomy): Eukaryota > Viridiplantae > Streptophyta > Magnoliopsida > Santalales > Viscaceae > Viscum > Viscum album. The sequence goes on along the minus strand of OY728165.1, from coordinate 1,159,251,798 downwards.
TTTCTTGAGTGTGTCTAAATCATGATTTCATGCTTCAGCCTGCCGAATTCATTTTAGTAATAAACGATCACTGTGATAGTTTACCTGATTAATTAGTTCCCATAAACTTCTAACTAGTTTAAACCATTTGATGAACTATGGAATGATAATAAAACATTCTCATAACCACCTAATATTCTTTAAATGTTCTTTATATTCTCATATTAAAACTGATGAGTTGGAACCAAGAGATCATAAGTGGGTTTTTGTGGGATACCCTGATGATGTCAAGGGATATAAGTTGTGATTGGACAAACCTGGATATCAAAGGTGTATAATCTACCAAGATGTAGTTTTTCATTAATCTAGTTACCTTAAATACCAATATATCAAATTTGATAATGTTGATACATACCATAATGATATTATTGATCTTAATCCTTCCACTCCACTTGAGGTTACTGATGAGACTCCTTCACATGCTCCTCAAAATATAGCCCAAAATGAGTTGAGTTCTAATTCATACTTGGATTTTGAGATTCCTAATGATAATAGTGATTACTAGTTGACATGAGACAGAGTTGGAAGGGTCATTATACCCCCTTCATGATTCATACAATATGATATGGAATATTTTTCCTTTCATGATTCCATTTATCTCATTGATAATAATACTCAACCTTATAATAAATCCTTGAATGACAAAGATTCCAAAGAACGCATCCATAACATGAATGAAGAGATGAAATCCTTTTGTAAAAAATATAAATATTATACTATCGATAGACTTCCTAATTCTATGGTTATTGGGTGTAAATGGATTTACAATAGAAATTAAAATAACATTGATGAAAATAAAATCAAATTCAAGGCCAGATAAGTGGCCAAGGGTTACCTTCAATGAAAGGGGATTGATTATGCCGATATTTTTTCACCAATTGTTAAATATTATCATATTTATTTACTTATTTATTTTACTTATTAAATTAGATATAAAAACATCCTTCTTACATGGTGACCATAATGGTAAATTGTTTATAAAACCTATTTATGGTCATCAAAATGACCTCAAACCTAATCAGTTAATTCATTTAAATAATCCATTTAATGATTTAAAATAGGATTATAGAAAATGATATAGGAAATTGTAATCTTTTATGTTAGATAACCAATTTAAGAGGATCCAACATGATTAATGTATTTACTTTAAATGTGTTAAAAATTGAATGCTTTACCAACCACATTATATAGATAATATGTCAAAAATGTGTAATAATATGAAGCTAATTAATTTTAACAATTACCATTTGAAATATGTTTTTGAGATAAAATATTTAGGAAAATAAAATCATATATTAGGTATGGAAACTACAAAGGATAGACCCAATAAATTGTAATATTTTTTTCAAAATTATTATATATTGAAATTCCTAAAAATTTACCCTATTGAGAACTTAAAGCTAATTAATGTTACTTTTGGGTAACAATTTAAACTCTCTTTGATTCAAGACCTTGCTTCTTCTATAAACATTGATTATATGTCAAATATCCCTTACAAAAATATTTTTTGTATCCTGATGTAATTTATGATTTTCACTTGTTCAGATAGAACATTTTCAATTTTCACTCTTAGTAGATTCATGGTCAATCTAGGGAAACCTCATTGGCATGACCTTAATTTGTTAATTACAAATGTTTCACGTACTTCTGACCATTATATTTGTTTTTGTAGAAATATAAGTAATGATGAACTAATTTTTTGATATGTAGATTTTGATTATACAGTTAATGTGCATACTAGAAATTTACTTACTGGATATGTCTTCATTGTTTATAGAGAACCCATATCATTAAAATGAAACATTAAATCTATGGTTTCTATTTCAACCAAAAAAGCTGAGTATATTTCCTTGAACAAGGATATAAAGGATGATTTATGATTAAAGGTTTTGGTTTCTAAACATAATTCACACAATCTTATTATTTCAATTTATTATGATAGTCATTTAGATTTGAATTTTTCAATAAATTATTTTGTCATGTAAAACCAAACACATTGGATTTAGTTTTCATTTTATTAGATATGTCATTGAATTGGGAACCATATGCGTCAATAAGATATATACTGATAATAACCCAGGTGAAAGTTTGAATGAAGATAAGGTTTTATCAAAATCAACGTATTTTTTAGATAGATTGAGTTTGGTTCCTATTTAATGATAATATGTTCAATAACATCACCAATTAGAAATTAATGTGGTGGAAATTTGTGAGTTTCAGGTGTTTTAATTTTGAATTTTCTTTATTTAATATATCTTATATTTATACGTTGTTATGTATGGATGAAAAATTGATTTTTATTTTTTTAATTCTTTTAATTTATTATTATTCTGAAATATTGATTTTGGATTTTAAGGTTTTACTGTAACGTAAGTTCTTCAATACCATTATGTGGTGTTGGGTACCTTTATGTGAGCTTTGATTCATTGGTTCTACCCTTATGTGAGTTACCCATTACCTTTATGTAGCATGCTTTACCCTTACAAGAGGCCCTCACTACATTTACATGGATTATTATTTCCCTTAAGTATGGTTTCCATTATTGTTATGTGGCCTAATTATACCATTAATTGAGGCCCTTATTAAAATTACACATGTTTTACCCTTATGTGAGTATCCTTACATGGGTGTTACCTGTACATGAGATCCCTTTCATGGGTGTTACACTTATGTGATTACCCTTATAAGGTGGTACCATGACACATTTACCTTTAGGCTGCACAACACTTTTAGATTTTTTTCCTCATGGTTTATTTTATATTTCAATGGACTATGTGGAATGTTAAAATGGATGGGAAGATAGGATATGGGGTTTTAAGGGGATTTGATGACCCCCTTATGGCCTCTCCTTTGGTATTAAACTGTTTCTCCACTCCGTATTTTTCATTGGATCTCAATGTGGAAAACCCCAAGTGATTCTTCATCCTGTTCTTTACAGAATATATGGTTCCCATCCTACATTCATCCACTAGAGTTGATTATGCTCCATTCATGGTGGAGATCATCGAGGTTGCTTCGTTGATAATAAGTGTGGCCTCTTATTCTCGATCCTCGATCCACTGAGCGAGTACGCAGAATATCTAGAAGAATAAGTCTTCAAGAGATCCATATGTGAAGTGATCTGGACTAATAGATAGTAAACCTATCCTACATCGTAATTTCTTTCAAATCCCCATCTTACTTTATCATCAATGTTGTTCAGTTTGATGATTTTAGTTTGATATTTGATTTTTCTTGAGGATTTTCATTTAATGTTGTCTCCAAAACCATGTTCCACATCCACCTCATGGTGCCACATAGTTTTAGCATCCACCCTTATTTCAAGAGGGATTTATTTAAAAATAAAATTATTTAAATGGTGAGTTGTTATATGCATTATGAGTATTAAATTACTTTTTTTGAAGAATGTGCAATTAAATACAATAACATATTATTTTGTAATTAAAAAATAAATTGTTTTTTTTATTTTTCATATATATATATATTTTGTTTTGTTATATATATCCATAATAAAATGTTAGAAAATTAACTATTATTTTATTTAATTTGAATTTCATGGATGTATTATGGTGTTTAACTTTTGATTTTCGAATCACATTTCTCGTTTTCATCATTTGAATAAAAATATATTAGTAATAAAAATATTTTATTAATAATAATCAATTATTAATAATTATTAATAAAATAATGACTAATAATTAAATTAATAATAATGATAAATAAAAATTAATTATACCCTTTTGTTAAGAAAAAAAATTATTATTTAATGTATGTATGAGAAGTTAAAAATCAAACCAAACAACATGTGCACTCTATAGATTCAGTCATAGTGATTAGCGCTAAAAATTGAAATTTTCAATTCTAAAAAGCGCCGACAATCTAAGTGCACTTAAAATCCACAATCTTTAATAGTACTAACAAAAACACTAATTTGACCCACAAATTAATTTTTTTTAAATTTTATTAATTATTATTAATTATAATATTAGTAAATAATTATATTATGATTTATTAATTATATACTTAATTAATAATAAATAACAATTATTTTGTTAATTACTGAATATATTAATGATATTATCAGTTATTAATTATCTTAATTACATAAATAATTGTTACTAATTATATCATTATTTATTAATATTTTAATTAAATTATTAATTGTTAATTATATTATTAATTGTATTATAATTTTTTAATAATATTAATTACATATTTTCTATTATGAGTTATTAATGTAATTAGTTACATTAATTAAATTATTAGTTATTACAGCTTGCATGCCAAACATGAACGTGGTACATACCTTCTATCAGGGATCTCCGTTCATGATTCATGTGACTCCTTTTTCCAAATATATATCATTTTCTTAATGTTTTTAATCAAACTGAGCTTGTTTTATTGGTTTTGATAATGTGGCATGCATTTTAAACTAAAATGAATCTTTTATATTTAAAACAAACACTTTGAGTCATACCACCCACATCATGTGCCAGATTGACATGTTACTGATTCCTATATGCCATAAATGAATTATGTATCATTGTCTTAAATATGCAAGACAATTAGAACTCATTTTTTCTATTTCAGATATATAAATCATGTTTTAGAATAAAATAACACTTTGTTATTAAAAACCCACACTTTGATTCACACCAATCACATCATATATCAGATTGATTTGTGATCAATTAAAAATGAATTTTAGATCATTTTATTAATGTGTCAAGACAATCCAAGCTCGTTTTCTCAATTTTTTCTATGTGAATCATATTTTCTACTAAAATGACACTTTTATATTGAAAACATGCACTTTGATTCATACCATCCACAGAGTGTGTCAGATTGAGGTTTGTACAATTCCAACACATCAAAAAAAGAATTACAGATCATTTTCCTAAAGTATTAAGACAATACATGATCATTTTATTAGTTTTTCTATCCGAATCGTTTTTCATACTAAAATGACATTATTATATTAAAACCATGCACTTTGAGGCTTACCAACAAAATCGTGTCCCAGATTGATTGTGGTTGATTCCTACACATTAAAAAAAAATTATGAATTTTTTCTATAAGTATGAAGAAAATACAATCACATTTATGCAATTTTGGCATTATGAATTACATTTTAGACTAAAATGACACTTTTATATTGAAAATAAGAAATTTGAGTCAAACTGTCCACATCATGTGTTTGATGACATGTGGTCAATTCTTACTCATAAAAAAAGAATTATGGATCATTTTTCTAAAGTATCAAGATGATACGATCTTATTTTCATGTTTTTTTATATTTGAATAGTGTTTTTGACTAAAAAGACATTTGCATGAAAAACATGAACTTTGAGTCATACTATCCACATCATCTTTTAGTTTGACATGTGGTAAATTCCTATATGTCACAAATTTTTTATGGATCATTTACCTAAAGTATCAAAAATAATCCAAGCTTTTTTTATTGGTTTTGGATATGTGAATAACATTTTAGACTTAAATAACACATTTAAACATGAAAACAAGATTTTTAAGTCATTCGTGCCACATCGTATGTCGGATTGAAATTCGGTAAATTCTTACATGTCAAAAAAATATTTATTATCATCCAAAAGTATTAAGACAATATGATCATATTTTATTGGCTTTATCTATGTGACCTGAGTTTTAGAGTTAAATGAGACTTTTTAATGTGAAAACACATGATTTGAGTCATATTAGACACATTGTGTGTCAAATTAAAATGAAATTGATTCGTACACAGAAAAAATGAATTAAGTATTATTTTATGAAATTATCTAGACAATTTGAACTTGTTTTATTATCTATGGATTTGTGATGCATGTTTTAGAGTAAATTGACACTTTTTTAGTGTGAAAATATGCACTTTGGGTTATACCGGCCATATAGTGAGTCAAGTTGTTTTGAGGTTAATTCCTATAAATAAAAAATGAATTATCGATCATTTTCATAATTTATAAAGACAATTTGATCTGATTTTCTCAGTTTGGATTAGGTGAATCTCGTTTTAGACTAAAATAATACTTATATTGAAAACATGAACATTGAGACATATCAATCATATCATGTGTTGGATTGATGTATGTTAAATAAATACATGTAAAGAATGAATTATGAATCATTTTTTTAGAGTATCAATTCAATCTGATCTCATTTTCTCAGTTTTGGATTTGTGAGTTCTGTTTTAGACTAAAATGACACTTTTAAATTTCAAACAAGCATTTTGAGTCATACCAGACATGTTGTGGTTTAGATTTATGTGTAGTAAATTCATACACATCAAAAATTAATTATGTGCTATTATTATAAATTAAAAAGCTAACTTGAGGCTATATTATTTGTTTTTTCTAAGTGAATCTTTTTTCAGAAAAAAATGATGCTTATGTTAAAAGCATGCAGTTTAAGTTATACTGGCCACATAATTTGTCATATTAATGTATGGTCAATTCCTATACATTAAAATGAATTAAAAATAATTTTCTTAAATAATCATGACAATCAGAGGTTGTTTTCATAATTTTGTCTATGTAGTTCATGTTTTTGTGAAAAATTACACTTTGTTAATGTAAAAACACACACTTTGACTCATACTAACCACATCATATATGAGATTGATGTTAAGAGAATTATCACATATAAAAAATGAATTATGGGTCATTTTCTAAAAGTATGAAGACAATATGAGATCATTATCGTGGTTTTGGATGTAAGAATCATGTTTTTCAATAAAATGATACTTTTATATTTAAAATTATAATTTTGATTCATAATGGACACATCATGTGTCAAATTGACATTTAGTAAATTACTACATTCCATAAATGAATTATATATATTTTTAAAAAGTATAAAGACAATATAAGATCTTTTTTCTCATTTTTTGGCATTATGAATCGTGTTTTAGACTAAAATGGCATTTTATATTGAAAACATGAACTTTGAGTTATACATAGTGTGTTAGATTGAATTGTTGATAATTATTAAACATAAATGATGAATTATAGATCATTTTTAAAATATATCAAGATAATATGATCTCATTTTCATAGTTTTAGATATCTGCATCATGTTTCAGACTAAAATGACACTATTATATTAAAAATATATACATTGAGACATACTGGCCACACCGTATTTTAGATTGATGTGTGGTTTATTTCTAAACATAAAAAATGAATTATAGATCATTTTCATATTTTATCAAAACAATATGAGCTATTTTTCTTTGTTTTAGAAACCTAAATCAAGTTTTAGACTAAAATGTCACTATTATATTGAAAACATGCACTTTGAATCATATCAACCACGTAGTGTGTTGGATTGATGTGGGGTAGATTCGTACTAATCATAAATGAATTTTTTATTTTTTATGAAGTATAAAGAAAATATGATCACATTTTGTTGGTTTTGGTAATGTGAATTATGATTAAGACTAAAATGACACTTATTTTAAAAACACAAACATTGTGTCTTACTAGCCACATCATGTGTCAAATTGATGTGAGGTCTATTATTATACATAAAAAATGAATTATGGACCCTTTTTATAAAATATAAGGATATTTAAATCTAAATTTCTCAATTTTGGTAATGTGATTCATGTTTTAGAATTAAATGGAACTTTTTAATATAAAAAATATACATTGAGTTATACCGGCCACATCATGGTTTAGATTGATGTATGGTCAATTCCTAAACTTCAAAAATAAGTTATGGATAATTTTCCTAATGTATCAAGATAGTATGATCTCATTTTCTCATTTTTTTCCTTTTTGAACCATGTTTTAGACTAAAATGACATTTTTATATTAAAAACATGCACATTGAGTCATACCATCCACATTGTGTGTCATATTGATGTGTGGTCAATTTCTATATGTAAAAAAATAATTATGGATCATTTTACTATTATATAAATAAAATAATATATTGTTTTATTGGTTTTGTCTAATTGAATTACATTTTAGACTAAAATGACGTATATATTGAAAACTTTCAGTTTGAGTTATACCAGCCACATCATGTGACTGATTGATGTGAGGTTGATTCCTACACCTCAAAAGTTATTTATGTACCATTATCAAACCGTATCAAGACAATACAAGGATTTTTCTTAGTTTTTTCTTTGTGAATTTTTTTTAGAGTAAAATGAAACTTATTAAAAACAAGAAATTTGAGTTATAATAGGCACATCATGAGTTAGATTGATGTGTGCTCAATAACTACACTTCATAAATGAATTATGAATAATTTTACAAATGTATAAAGATAATCAATGGTCTTTTTCTCATATCTACCTATTTGAATGGTGTTTTAGACTAAAATGTCACTTTTATATTGAAAAAATAAACTTCTAGTCATGTTGGACACGTCATGTTTCAAATTGACGTGTGGTCAATTCCGACACATTACAAATTTATTATGTATCATTTTCCTACCTTATCAAGATAATCCAATATCTATTGCTATTTTTTCAATATATGAATTTTTTTGTAGAATGAAATGACATTTTTTTACTATGAACACACACTTAGAGACCCTCTAATCACATTGTGTGTTGAATTGATCTGCAGTCAAATCATAATGATGTCTAAAAAAATCACTAACATAATAGGTAATAATCTAAATTTGATGATAGAACACATTTATACACCACATACTCTACTCAATCATCTCAAAAAAAATATACTTCATTTTTGAGTACATATACTATTATAAATCCTTATAGTACTGAGATAATATGAATAAAAACGATTAAAGAATATTATAAATGAAATATTAATTACCTCCGAAAATATATATTCAAGGATGGTAGTTTTTTATGTCATTTGATATATTTATAAAATTTAGAAGTGTAATATTGATAATAATTATTGTTATTTTATTTCAAAAATTAAAAAACATTGCCCAAAATAAGTAAATTGTTTTGAAATACATTTTGATAGTTAAATATTACTATATATATACCTAAATCGATCTCTATTTTTATAAAAACATTGGTTTCTTATGTTGAGTCACTAACCTCATACCATGATTTAGATGATATTTATAGATCACTATATCATAACAAAATTCTTGTTAAAATGTGAACTAAAATATATAATTTTTAAGTTTATCTACAAAATGTTGGTTGTATTGTATTAAAAATTTCTCAATGAACATCATGTGTGGTTGATTTTCTAGAAATTCATGATTTGGATCCAAAAAATAAACATCTGGGGTACCCAAATTGAGTGTGATGAGCATCCAGTGATTCCAAAAGAAACAAAAAACAAATTCACAAGGAAAAAAAGAAAAATATATTTTATATGATTTGATTGTATAGTTTTATCCTTTTATTGTAGAAATCAAGAAGATTATGTCATCTGTTATTTTCATTTCAAAATCCATAATTAGTTCATCTTTTTTTTTTAAATTTCATTAATTTCCAATTTAACTTCTATCATTGAAATAATAAAAAGATTATTATGTCAAAAAATTTCATCATACGGTTTACCCTTTATATAGTAGTAATATATACGCCTATAGAAAATATGAATAGTAATTAACTTTAATGAACAATTTATATCCTTTTATGCAAAAATATATTATGAAAATGTACCTCATGTATAAATTCATAACTAAGACTCCCATCCATTCAGGCTTGATAATTTCATTTATACTCATGAGACTAATTACATATATAATGGCCTCTTATATTCAATTTTAGAAAATTTCAATCATTGAATTTTGTATCTGTATGAACTTGTAATGTTAATATACATGGATGTGGAATAAGTGTGGTAAAGGTACTCTTCGAAGGTCCTTTTGACGTATTGGTTATTCTAATATAGTGTTTTGATTGGGCCTTTTGTTTCCCCTTTACTTTTCCAATCTATAAAACCATAACTAATTTTAGAACTTTTTTCATAAATTATTAATGTTTTTCATTTGAAAAAAAAGTAATTGAAATACCTCAATTTTTGTTCCTGTGTCTGTATGAGTTGATAATTCCAAAAAAAAATTGAATACTCAATCTGGTGGATTGAACGTTTTTGAAATTGATCTCTAGAATGAAATTCTAAGAGTTGGATCACATTTAAATACATTTTTATATGGTTTGAGACTCAGCAGGTGTCTTGTAATCCTAGAGAACTCTTCAGAGCATTGGAGTTCAAAATCTCAATTTCGATAGAAAATAGCTTGGGGCGCACAGTTAGCACATGGTTAGTGCAAACCATTCACCCCAACCCATGTCGCCTATTTTTTAATCACATGGTTTGTTTAATCTATGTGACGGTATCGTAAAATAATGTGGTTATAAATAGAGATACATAGTGATCTCTATAGTTGTCACGCAATTTGTCAAACCGTGCGTTGTAACCATATGAAGTTGGTTGTGTTTCAGAAAGTGAGTCTACATGGTTGGTGCAAGGTTTCCCAAACTGTGCACCTCATTATAAGGGAAAAATTTAACATTTGATCCCTCCACCATATAAACATTTCTACCCCCCTTTTCCTCACTCATTTTCCCAATACCTCTTCTCATGTGTGTGCCTCTCCCATCTTCCTTCCTCCAAGTGATATCTCCTTCCTTGTTGGACCAAATTAGACATCGTTACTTGCAAACAAGAGACACCAGTGATTCTATCCCACATTTAGATTCATTTTTTAGATTTTTTATTATTATGTTTCCTTATGTATTTTTTTTGGGGATATACCCTATATTTATGGATTTTGTTGGTTATTTAATTTATACCATTTTAGCTTGATTCAGTGGCCAAAAACTGGTAAGTGAATCCTTATAAGCATAAGGTAGGTATTCTATAATATTTTCAAGTATTTCCTTTTATAAATTGTATTTTTATTTTTCACACTGGTAATTCGGAGCATTGCACCTAGAATTTTTAATTCCTTTAAATTTATGCCGAGAGACTAACCAAGATGTAGTAAAGTATTCCCTTACTCTGTTGGTGGTTGAAAACCTCAACTAGGACCTATCCTTAGGATGATTTCAGCTTAACACCCACGAAAAATTACTTTGTATGAAACTAAAACACCACTTAAGGTGTGTTTGTCTTGTGACGTAATAAATCCACATCTTTGTCACTTCTCATTTAATGTACACCCTCCACTTATCATTAAAGAATTTTTACTTTGAGTTCTATTGATTTAGAGGAAAAACTCTTGTTTTACAGTGGACTATACCAAGAAAGGTAATTATTGTGGTGTGAAGAGGTTGGTTGTGGTATAGGAGACCTGACTACACCATGGAGTCTTAAGTAGGTTCTAACTAACTGCATCATGGTCAAGGCAGTTGTGGGATGGATTTAGGGAGGTGGTTTTTGGGTACTATTGAAATTTTCAACATGGTTTCACTATGGAGATGATTATACAATGTAGGAATTATAATAGATTGAAATATGTAACATGCAGGTAGAGGATATAGTGTGGAGTCCCATGGTGGTATGTTTCATAGTTATTACCTATTGGGGGTAGCTCTATTGTGGTCTATAGGTTCCGAATTATCCTTGAATTGGATAAATTGTTTTTGGGAGAGATCTATGTCGTAAAATTCATAAGTTATTTGGAATGGGGATGACTAGAGAATACTATTTTGGTTTGTTCCATAGTGTTAGGAAAACTATGGCATGTATATGGGTTCTGCATTGTGGTCATGTAAAGTTTTTCCTTGGGGTTAAGGGTTGTATTGTTTTCTTATATATTCCATAATGGGAATAAAAACCCAATCTCTTCGAATTCAATCACTCCTTCACCCACTATCTTGATTCATGGATGACCCAAATGTGTCCCTAGGAGGTATTTCAGCCACTTTTGTTTTGATCCCAACACTGAACATGGGAGACCAGTCCTTGGTGGTTTAAGGTGAATTATTTATTTCTTTCTCTCTATTTTATTCCTATTCTTTAACCAAGGTAGGTTTTTGGCTTGGGACTTATTTTTTTGTATTTATATATCAAGGGATTGATGCAGTATGTTAGGTTTTAGGTTTATCCGAGAGTTTCCATTTCAATTTTGGTGTGTGGATCCTAATGTGGGTGATGTGTAACCTCAGTTTGAGGTTGGTGGTTATGTATCTATTCTAAGACAGTTGAACCATAATTTATATTGGTTTCATAAATTTTTTACTAAATGATTTTTCATTATTTGGTGTTGTTGGATTTGTATGTGTAAATGGGTTTTTGAGAAAAGGTGGGATTCCCCCTTATTTTGTTCAAAAAATGTTGATTTTTAAATAACCATAAAATGGATTGTGAAATGCATTTTCAAAGAATGTTTTTAAGGAATATGGGTGATTAAAATATCATTGTTAACCATGTGATCCCTTTGAAATTATATTATAAAATAAAATGCATGGAATCCTTTGGTACTTTTGAGGAAGGTGTAGTGTTAGGAATTTTCTTCTGATTCTGTAAGAGAGTTAACTTTATGGTTTATTCATTCATTCCTATATCAAGATGAATTTGGATTTGGGACTTGATTGAAATTTAATTTGGGTTCACATTCTAGGGAATTACTCTATTCCCAAGAACATAATGCATGGGTTATTGGGACTTGTTGTGCGCACAAGTCATGATTGATATATGAGTGACCTAGGTAGCTTGACTATGAGTTATGCATGGTGTATTTTACCATTGTGGTCTGGATTTTTACTATTTTTTATTTGATATAAATATTTACATAAATTTAATTGGTCATTGGAAATTATTTTTTGAAACAATTTTACCTGGATTTATTTTAGAAACTTTGAAAAAGGGGAACTGTTTTCCATGCTTTTTATATAAAATCATTTTACTTCTTATCAAGCCATTTTTTTAAATTGATTATATTTATATTATTATATAGAGACTTTATCTATATCCCCTGGTAGGGATCATACTAATCCTATTAGCTCAAACCCTACACATTTCCTTTGGAATGTGTTGACCTGGTATTGTCTTTTGATGCGGGAAAAGGCAAGGTGTCGCCGAGAGGGGGTGATGTTCAAGTCAGCTGGGTATGGGAAGTTATTGATGAGATGGTGGGACATTTCTTATTTATCAAATTGAGTATAAGTTTATTTATTTTATTTTACTTTTTTTTTTGTTTGATGTTTACATTGACTTTTTTTAGTTACATTCAAGTTGTTTCCCTACCATTGGTTTTCATTGTTTTTGGAATATATCTTTTTAGATATTTATTCTGTTATTATTTCCATTGGTATATGTTCCATATATATTTTTTTAGGATGGTAGAAATCATTACCTCTTTCTTTGTTTTATTCCTGTGTGCTAGTTTCCATCCCATAGGGATTGGGAACATCCTTTGGGTTATTAGTTAATCAGTTCAGGTACTAGTTATTGGAGGGTATCCCAGGTCGATTCATTAATAGCTAGTATCAAGGCATGGTTATGCTTAGAAATTGGAATTTTATAGATAAGATATAGGATTTTTAGGAATTGTGGGGTAGGTTTCGGTGAGTTAATATTAAACTCATATTGTAAAGATCATTAATTCAACATGATATGTTGATCTTTGTGACTCATGTGTTAGGTTTTGACCTTGATCTCAGTTTCTACTTTTGGTTTTTTTTAATTGGATTATTTTGATGTATGATAATTTTATTCTATTTTTGGTATGTATAGAATTATTACGAGATATTTTATGAGGGTTACATAAGAGTGCGGAATGAAATATGCTCTTAAAGAGAATCCTTCTCTGGATCAGAATCATCTAGAATATATCATTGAAGAAATTCTTATCATGGACCAGAATGTAACACCAGTGTAGAACCCAGTCACTGTAGTATATCTAGAAGATATATGAGAAAGAGAGTGACCTCAAGAGTTATTACATGAGAATCCCCCATACTTTAGGGGTACAAATGAACCTTGAGAGGTAGGGGACTAGCTGGATAAGACTGACTGGGCCTTCAGCTTCCTAGATACACCTAATTCTATCAAGGTGAAGTGTGTGACATTCATAATTGAGTTTACCAAAAAGTGGTGGTTAGATTCCATGGCGCAATAAAATCAGAATGTGGGATTGTATTTAAAATATTTCATGACCCTATTATTTCTTTATTTCGTACCAAAGTCTCTAATTATATAAAATTCCTTGGATTTCCTCTCTTTTCATAAAGTAAAGAGATCAATTTTTTAGTACGCTAATCATTTTATAGAGCTAGTTCATTTTTCTTTGGAGGAGGAAATGAATGCTCATCTGAGAGATCACAAATACCTATAGGGTTTACAAACAGATATTTTATTGATGTTATATATGCTAAATCGTACCACCTATACTAACATGTTAGATAGGTAAATGTTTTCAAGTACTCTATTGATATTGATACCCTCCAATCATATTGAATGTGCAGAGATAAAAGGGCTCAAGATCATGTTAAATGGTTTAATTGAGAAAGGCTTTTTTTGGAAAAGATTTTTTCTATGTTCTTCCCACGTGCTCATTTGCAAGAATAATGATGGTTCAATTAGATTTTGTGTGAACTATCAGAAGTTTAATTGGATATAAGTTAATAATATTTTCCCTTTGTCGTGCTTGGATGAATTTTTGATCAGTTAAAGGGGGGAAGTTGGTTTTTAAAAATTGATCATTAGTTGAGTTATCATAAAATCAGGGTTCATGAGTATGATATCCTGAAGACTGATTTTGGGAGTGGGTATATTGATTATAATTATCTTTTGATGCATTTTGGTCTGACTAAAACTCCTATAGTTTTTAGGGATTTGATGGACTGGATCATGCATCCTTATCTAGACTCATTTATAATATTATTAATGGAAGATATCCTAGTTTATTCATGATTTGAGTGTAAGAATGAGAACCATATGACTCTCATTTTATAAATCCTGGGGATCCACTAACCTTATGGAAATATTTTTAAAAATAATTTATGGATCTAAGAAGTGAAGTTCTTGAAGCACATGATTTTTGAGCATAAAATCTTAGTTGATCCAAAGAAGGTGATGGTTTTACTTTCATGGTAAGAACCACATAGAAACTTCAAGAAAAAAAAGATTCCTAGGTATGGATTGATGCTATCAATGGTTCATAATGTATTTCATGAAATTTTTTTCACCTTTTATTACTCTTACCATGAAATGGGGGATGTTTATTTGGGATGTTATATATCGAACTTCTTTTTGATGTGTTTAAATGGATTATTACATCGGATCCTATTATGATCTAACCTAAGATTAGTAAGGGGTGTGTGTTATATTGTGATAACTATGGAACTCATCTAGACTGTATGAATATATAGGTTGATCATATTATAGCCTATGACTCTAATTAGCTTCAATCATATGAGAATAATTACCCCCTTATAATTTAGAGATTTATATAGTAATACATGCAATTAAATATTAGATACAATATCTTTTTAGATGGAGGTTCATGGTATTTTCTTATAATAAGAGTTTGAGCTATTTATTCTCTCAGAAGGACTTGAATATCTAATATATATTGTGGGTATAATACCTCTAGACGTTTGACTTAGACATCACCTATAACTCAGAGAAGTGGAATTACATTTCATATACTCTAGGCCAGAAAGTTCCACCGCATATTGTTTTGGAATCAAAAGAAGAGTGGAACCTAATGGGTATTTTCCCTCAGTATTATCTAGATGTATAGGAGGATGGAAAAGGTATTTTTCTAAGAAGTTATCAATTATCACCATCTCTCCTTGAGTCTATTCTACAGGGTTATTAATCATATGATGAGTTAAAAGGATTTAGGGAAACCTTATACAATGAGGACACTGTTTATTTTTGGTATCTCCTTTATAATGGCATTCTTTATTTTGGGGATCAGTTTTTCATCCAAGAATGTATTAGGAATTTAGTGTTTCATTATTTTCGTAGATATTCATGATATGTTCACCAAGGAACATTGAAGATGTATTAGATACAACATTTCTAGTGGAAAGGTATGGAGTGTGACATCACAGATATTGTGACATGATGTTACACCTTCTAGATGATAAAGGAAAAGAATATTAATCCTTCTGGTAATCTCCACCATCATATGGTACTAGTTTTGAAATGGGATGAGGTGTCTATAGACATCATTGTTATATTACCATGAACTCTCGGAGGTAAGAACTATATTTGGGTGGTGATTTATTGATTGAAAAAATCAAACCATTTTATTCTGATCTGGGACACCACTAATGTTAAATATTTGGGTAATCTAGATGCGTAAGAGATTGTGAGGTACCATGGGATCCCCTTTACCATTTTATTAGATATGAATCTCAAGATTACTTCATGATTATTGTAGTTTCTCTAGGAGGTGATGGGTATTCGAGACATCTTAAGCACAACTTATTATCCACAGATTGACAGTCACACCGAGCTAGCTATTCATATTATAGGGAATATTATCTATTGAAACATCTTGTATATTGATGGACCATGGGACATCTATCTCAAAATATATGGGTTTTCATAAAATAACAGTTATTATTCCTCAATCTGAATGACTACCTCTGAGGATTTATATTATCACCTATGCAGATCATCTCATTGTTGGGTCGAGGTGGGTGAGGCTTTTCTTGTGGAACCAATTCTCATTCAGGATACTTCCATGAGGATTCATTATATATTTAAATTATTGGTCTTAGTTCAAAGTCAAAAAAATATGAAGATCATTGACATCACCCTTTGGATTTTTCCATTGGTGACAAATTATTCTTGAATGTTTTTCCACAGTTGGGACACTATCAGCTTGGGAAATAAGGGAAGAAGGATCTAAGATTTGTTGGACCATTTGAGTTCACTAAGTTTCTTGGAAGGCTACTTATCAATTAAAATTTTAATTTTAGTTGATAGGTATCCAATATGTTTTCCATGTATCTCATCTCATGAATTACCATCATGATCCCTCTCATGTTCTGAGTTGGTATGATATTGAGTTAGGGATAGATGTTATAATTTTGGAGAAATCAGTGGAGATCATTGATTCTCATATCAAATCCTTGTATGGGAAGTCTATCTTATTGGTCAAATCATTGTGGTAGGATGGATCCAATTTTCAAGATACATGGGAACGTGAATCCTTGATGAGGGAGTAGTGGCTTCACTTCTTCCTAAAACATCCTTCTACTACCTAACTTCTAAAGGGTTAATGTATTATGGTGGGTAACATCCCAATTAATGAATGCACTATTCCTTTCATTCAAGAGTATTTATTTCAATTTCTTGGGTTTTTGGAGGTAAATACAATTTTTCAGTGGACTGCTCCATTGAAGGGAGGGATTACGACATGGAGAGGTTGGTTGCAGTTTGGGCAAGTCATCTGCACAATGAAGTCACGATCTGGTTTTGTGTGGTGGATGCATGGTCAAATCATCTACAACATGGAGTCTATGAGGTGGTTTTTTATTTCTAAAACTATTTTGGGAATGGTGGAACCATAGAGCATAGGTTACTGTGTAAGGATTCTATTTGATTAAGCTCTAAAGTATGGAGTTAAAGGTTATGGAATGGTGTCTCTTAGGGGTGAGTTTCATAGTTCTTACATTTTAGGGGGTAGTTGTGATGTGGTACATCGGTTGCACCTTAGCCTTATTGTGGGTAAATAAGATATAGTAGATAACCTCACTATGGAATCTAGAGGCTAGTTAGACCATGGTTGACTGTGGTGTAATGTTTTGGGTTATCTCGTAGTCTTAGGTGTACTGTAGTGTGGAGACGGGTTATGCAAAGTTGTATTGAAAGGTCACAACAAGGTGCTGGGAGCTACACCGTTGTCTTATATTCTCAAGACTAGGCATAGAAAACCCAAATCCCTTTGAATCCAATCACTCTTCCTACATTTATCTCGGTTCATTGATGACTCATGTGAGTCCCAATGATTTATTTTATCCCCATTTGAATGAATTCCAACCCCAACATTCTGAGATTAATCCTTGGTGATTTAAAGAGAGTTGTTTCTTTATTTCTCCCTATTTTATCCCTGTTCTTCATCCAGTGAATGATATTGTCTTATGATTCATTGGTTTTATTATTTCTATAGTAGGTGAATGATGTTGAACATTTTGTTCTTGGTTGATTAAAGAATTTCCCTTTATTTTTTAGTGTGTGGATCTTGTTGTGGGTGGTGTGTGACCTAAGTATGAGGTAGGTGGTTATATATCTTGATTATAATAGTTTAACTATAATTTTTCTCCGTTACATAATTATTATATAAATTTTTTGTCATGATTTTTTTTTTGGTATTGTTTGTGTAAATGGGATTTTATGAATATATTTGCCCCTTGTTTTGGTAAAAGAATGGTGATTTATAAAGCATTGTGGAATGGATTTTGAAATGGGGTTTTGAAGAAGTTTTCATTGAAAAAGGGTGTTTGAAATTTCATTGTGATCCATGTAATACCTTTGAAATGATTTGGTAAAAGACATCAAATGGGAGACTTGGGTACATAGGTGGAAGGTGTAGTAGTAAGACTCATCTTTTGATATTGTAAGGGAGTTCACACCTGCGGTGTTCTCCTATTTCAAGATCAAGATTAAATGTCTCTAGGACTTTATTAACATGTAAGGAGGGTTCACATTCTAGGGTGTTCCTCTATTCCCTAGAAATTAATGCATTGGTTCCAGGGACAGGTAGTTCACCATAGTCATAATTGATGTATGATTAACCTCGTTATCCTGATTGTGAGTTATGAGAAGATTATTTAACCATTTTAATTTTTATTTTTACTATTTTGGATTTTATATACTTATTTTTATCAGTGTAATTGGTAATTTGAAATTATTATATGAAACCAGATTACCAGGATTTATTTTAGTACTTTAGAAAAAGGGGAACTATTTACCATGTTATTGATATAAAACTATTTAACTACTTATAATTCCTTATTTTGTTTTAAATTGTTTATATTGATATTGTTTTACACATATTTTATATGGAACTCTTAGGTGGGATCCTATCAATCATGTTATCTAATAGAATGCACATTCCCTCATAAATATATAGACCTTATATTGCCTTTTGATACAGGAAAAGACAATGTGCCACAGTGAGGTGATGAGTTTCATGTTATTTACATATGGTTCGTTCATGGTGAGATGGTGGGATGTTTCTCACATGTCACATAGAGTAGTGGATTCTTGTTTTTTCCATTTTTGGTTTTTGGATGTTTACCTTAGAGTTTAGCTTCTTTCAAATTGTTTCACAGCTGTTGGTTTTATTTTTTTATAGAAGTTATCTTTTTTGTCATTTATTATGTTTTTATTTCCATGATCACCTATTATAACTTATATTATGGGTGCACCCAGATAGCGTCGGGTGAGCCCAATATAGCTTTTATGATGGGTGCTTCTAGATAGTGCTTCAATGTAATGAGTAGTTATAATGTTCTCTAGATAAAAACATTAAATGTTCATAGTATAGTTATTCCATTTTTAAGGGTTCTGTAAGTGTTTTATAAAGATGATGTCCCAGGATTTCAACATGTTTTTTACTACTATAGGTTTTAAATGTTTCTTTATTATCAAGATTTATAAGAGATGACTCATGATTATTGATTTTTATGGCTAATCCCTTTGTTAATTCATAATTCCTTGTATTCATGTTTGATGATCCATGTATTAATGGGAATGAGTATTCTTATGTTATACTCATGCACTTTGATTATGTTATCAAATCCTTATGTTCTTCTTATGCTCCCTGAGGACATTCAATCATTAATTCATATGTTTACTTTTACTGAGTATTTGAGCTCATCCTTCTTATGTTTCATTTTCCCCATGTTGTAAAGATTGAGGTTGAATGAATTATGTCTTGATGTGTTTCATATAGATGATGATGATTACTTAATATGAATTAAGAAAAGCTGGGTGAAGTGGGAGAAATTCTCATTTAAATAAATGAGTATTGTTTATATAAGATTTTTTCTTAATTATTTAAATTTCTAAAACAAAAATGTCCATGATAATTTAAGGGAATCCAATTTTTTTTAATGTTGTATGTTCGGGATGGAAAAAATTGGGTCATCTTCATCAATATCAAAGCCATTAATTTAAATTTTATGATTTCAGCACCAGATCTGAGAGTGCGGGTTCCAGGCTGTTATATATACGGTGTTAAGATGATTCATAAAATATTATTAATCCCTTATGATATCACCAGGTAATACCATATTATAGTCCAAGGCAGTGGCTATGAAATCCTTATATCGTAGCCAATGATATAATAAAACCAAAATATTAAAAATGAAATTAGTTTATATATGTTTTATCATATAACATTGATAAATTATATACTATGATATTGAACTTTATGGAATATCTCTAGCAACTAAAGTTTCAAACCCCGATACTAATTTGATGGTCATAATTTTAATGTCATAAAAATAAGTCAAAAACCATGATAATAGGAACCTATAGTCATACTATTTAAATTGTGATCAAAGGGTATCTATAGTCATGGTTTTATCAAAAATATGACTATAGGCCTTCCTCAATGGTTCTTGTAATAATAGCTTCAAAATTTTTAATGGTAGACTACCATCATAGTTTTAGAGGCTATTTCCATGGTTTGAAACCGATATAACAATTTGTTTTTCTAATAGTGTTATAAAGTTTTTCTTAATAGAAAGTATGTTGTTTCATTCAAGAAATAGTTAGGGGTAAATAATCATATGAGAGTAGTGAGATGGAAACCATCAATAATTGAGGGTTTGAGGTGGATGTGGAAACTCTTAGAAAGATTAAATTTAAGAAAATTGCCTAACTCTTGTGTGGTTGTATCAGTTCGCATTTCATGACCTTGGTTTTCTTCAGGTTTTATTTTTATGTGAATTTTATAAATATGATATTTAGTATGTGCATTATTTATTTTTATGTCAATTTTAATTTAATTCAAAACATTTAGGTTTTAAGAGTCACCCATGACATTGACATGACAACATTTTCTCTTATTGACATCCCCTTAGTCATTAATCCAAGCGATAATGATCATAATAAGATGGTTGGACCATAACTCTTAGCATGACCCATCTCCGACCTTACAAGAAATGATCATAATTCCACCACTATTGCCTTGTTTTTTCTTATTAAAAATCCTTCATCCCACTCATTCCATCTCAAATATAAATGTGAAAACACCCGCCCATGAATCATTCGCATTAATGATTATTTCCTCATTCCCATTTTCCTTCTTGTTGTAGTATCTATTTTACTCTGCTATTTATGATTCTTCTATCTCCATTTTTTTACCATTTATAGGGTTGGTGTGGCTTTACCATCATCTCTTTCACATCCTCCTCCATCGTGCCACTCATCCTCAGTCAATATTTTTCTTGTTATGTTTGATGCGCCCTTAGAAATGGAAAATAGGGAAGCGTCCAACTATAAAAGCTTCTAATTCAAGATGGAGTGGTGGTGTCATCTAGCCAGGTATCTACATACCCATATAATCTCTCCATCATCCTTGTAGGTATTATATATGGTCTTTAGGACCCTACATCATAATATTTTCTTCTTTGGTTCACTACATCATGGGTTTGTTCTTCAGTGGGGCACACTGACCACCAGGGTGTCACACTACCAACCCACTTATGAAAAGTCATTGTGATGTGAGGGGGGATTGTTGGTGATTATATATGATTCCTAGATCCCTCCAATCCCCAATGTGTGATAGGGTCCCTACACCCAACAACATTAACCTATAGGGCTACATTGCGTTCATTTGGGATTATAACAATCTCTCCCCCAGTGATTTCCCAACCAACCAGAGGATTGAAAACCTAGATCTAATACCAATTTTAGGATCTATATTGGGGTTTTCGGACCCTAAATCATAATATTGTCTGCTTTGGTTCACTACCGCATGGGTTTGTTCTTCAGTAGTGCTCACTGCCCACCAAGGTGGCTCACTCCCAACCCTCTTCTGAAAAGGCCTTCTGATTGGAGGGGGTGGTTGGGGCTTATATATGATGCCTATAACCCTATAGCATCTGATGTGTGATATGGTAACTTCACCTAGAAACTAGAGATAAAGCCCTAGTTCCCCCATCCCCAATACATAATCTCTTCTGGGGTTTCATCCTGGAACCCATGGGATAAGACGTCAAAGGTGATCCCTAATCATGGAGATGATGACTACAAGAACATGTTGTGTGTAGAGGATACATTCATAGTGAAGCTGATAATAATGAAGGATAGTGAATAGTGGGGGAAGGTATGAGGTTTCGGATGTCCCTTATAGTTATTTCAGTGGTCAGCTCGATCCCCATCGGGTTCTTCAAGGCACTAGATTTGTGGTTTGGACCCCATGGGTTTTAGAATGGAACCCCATAGGGGATTATGTGTTGGGCTCGAGAGAACTAGGACATTATATCTTGTTTCTAGGTTCATGGACCCTATCACACATTGGATACTAGAGGGAACTGTACATCATATATAAGCACCAACCATTCCGCCTCCCATCATAAGACCTTTTCAGAAAATGGTTGACAGTGAGCCACCCTAGTGTCCAGTGAGCTTTTCTGATGAACAAACACATAAGATAGTGAACCAAAGTGGACGATATTGTGATGTAGGGTCCATTATCTCCAATGTAGATCCTAAAATTTGTATCAGATTCAGTTTGGAAATCCTATGATCAGGTGGTCAAGCACTGGGGGAGAGATTTTGGGAATCTCAAATGTGCACAGTGCATCCCTATGGGTCAAGGTTGTTGGGTTCAATGACCCTATCACACATAATATACTGGTAGGATCTAGGTTACATATATAATCACCAACCACCCCCCTCCCATAATAAGAACTTTTCAGAAGATGGGTTTTTAGTGAGGCACCCTAGTGGGCAGTGAGCCCTGCTGAAGAACAAACCTGTGAGGTAGTGTACCAAAGAGGAAAATATTATGATGTAGGGTCCCAAAACCCAATGTAGATCCTATAATTTTGGTGGAATGTCTATATTAAATATTTATTTTTTAGGGATGATCATGTTTTTCTATAAGATCAGTGAGAACCATGCACTCACGGGGGTTTATTTCATCTTGATCCTCACCACCAACATCATCAGCATTAGACAGCTTGATGAGAATGGTTGTTTGATACTGATCTATGGAGGCATCATGAAGATCTACGAAAAGAAATTATTCCTACTGGATAGGGTGAAACACTTCCCCATTAGCTAGTAAAATCGAATTCCTATCATTGCATATCCTACATGCTTGTCTACAAGGAGGTCGGAGGTGGAAAGGAGCTAACATGCAAGGTACAACCACCTGAATTTCTAGGATCTTTTCAAGATCTCTCAATGTGATACAGTGCGATGGATTCTGCGGATTTATTAGTTGGATATAGTCTATAATGGATACCTCACTGAGAATAAGTGATGAGTGTATTTCCCTGAACAAGTAAAGAATCATGCATAACACGTTCTTGACCTTGTCCATGGTGACTTCTGTGGGCTGGTCACGCCGACAACTCCAAGCAGGAACCGCTAATTTTTTCTACTCATGGATGACACGAGCCGCTACATGTGGAAAAATATTATTTCGATGAAGGACCAGGCCCTAGGGGCAATTGGATACTTTCATGCCATAGTGATGGTGGAGATAGATTTCAAGCTAAAGTTCCTCTGAACCAACCACAGGGACGAGTTTAATTTAGTGGAATTCGGTGAATAATGTACCGAGTGTGACGTACAAGGAAAACCCAATTCCCCCAATTCAAAAAATAATGATGGAGTCATTTAACAACACAACCACACAATGGTTTCCATGGATCAAGGCATGATGAAGGCTAAGGGTCTTCCCTGGATGTTCTGGGGTGAGGTTGTCTCCACCGCCATCTTCATCCTTACCTATGTGTCTTCACACAACCTTGATGAGATGACATTTTATGAGGCCTAGAATGGAAAAATATCAGTGGTTCACTCCCTTTGTAGCTTCGGCAGCATAGCGCATGTCAAGAACATGAATCCACACTTGACGAAGCTGAATGGTGGGAGTACGCCGATGATCTTAATTGGGTACGAATCCGGGTACAAGGAAAACCATGTGTAAGACCCTGTTAGCTAATGCGTTCATATAACATGCGATGCTATCTTCAATGTGGTAGAGAATTGGAATTGGAGTGCTCCTGATAAACAAGGTTTGTTGAATAATGATGATCCATTCACTGTCGAACACACACAATCATGTACAATAAGGAATCTAGAGGCCGAAAATGCTGTTGGAGACCAAATATCATCACTCAAACCCACTGCTGATCACTATGCAGACACTGTAACACCAAAAAAGGTAACGTTTTCTAGGTGTAGGGACCCTATCACACATCAGACACTGGAGGGTGATGGGCATCATATATAAGCCCCAACCATCCCCCCTCCCATCACAAGGCCTTTTCAGAAGAGGGTTGGAAGTGATCCACCCTAGTGGTAAATGAGCCCTACTAGAGAACAAAAATATGTGGTAGTGAATCAAAGTGAATAATATTGTGATGTGGGTTCCTGAAACCCCAATTAAGATCCTACAATTGGTATCAGAGTCAGGTTGGGAAGCCTATGATCGAAAGGGAATTCACTGGGGGAGATATTTTTGTAATCCCTAATAAATTTAGTGAAACCCAATGGGTCAAGGTTTTTGGGTGTAGGTATCATGTCACACATCGGAGACTAGAGATTGTTGGGCATAATATATAATCACTAGCCATTCCCCTCCCATCACAATTTTCAGAATCCCAAACGAACGTAGTGTATCCCTACGGGTCCAATTTGCGGGGTGTAGGGACCCTATCCCACATCGAATTTTAGAGGTAGATTGGCATCATTTATAAGACTCATTAATTCCACCTCCCATCACATGGCCTTTCAATAAGAGGGTTGGTAGTGAGATACCCTACTGGGTAGTGAGCTCTGGTAAAGAACAAACTTGTGAGGTAGTGAACCAAAGAAGACAGTATTGTGATGTTGGGTCCTATATCCCTAATGTATGACTTAAAATTGGTATTAGATATAGTCATGAAAGACTCATATTATAGCTTATATATGACTCCCAACACAATCCAGTCTCTGATATGGGATAGGGTCCCTGCACCCAACAACATGGACCGATAAATTTACACTGCATTCATTTGGGATTCCAACAGTCCTCCCTCGAAGCAACCCAATTCCTCCTCTGAAACATTTACATTTCCTACCAGATGGTTCTCTCCATGATCAGAGATGGCAGTGATTTTGGTGGGGGAGGGAGCATTGGTGATTCATCCACCGATTCATGGCAGCCGCCAAGCAATAGCCCATGTAGTGAAGACTCTGACTGGGAATCCATAGACGCTGCCAAAAACTAGTGAAACCATGATTCTAAAAAACAAAATAATTCCCACCATGTGTTGAATATCCTGATGAATATCTATGAACTGAGAAGAAAATAATTTCCACAGTGGATATAGTGAGTATGGGTATGCCATGTGAGTGGGCTAAATGGTCCGTTAGATGATGGTCATTCCTAGAGAAAATATGGACAGAAGGACATTATGGGTTCCAAATACCCTAGGTCTATTTTTTAATGCATGAGTTCAATATATTCATCAATCTATATTCCAATATATAGTTAATTTTGGAATATTATTCATGTTTCCATTTGTCCCTTGAGGCTATGTATAAACACATTCAATATGAAATTACTTTCATCATCATCCCCAAATTCAACAACATTAGAGCACAAAAAAATCACTATTTAATCTATTCATTTTCTTCATGCGTTAAAAAGAAGATGAAAATCTTGGAAACAATTGACTTTGTGCATATTTGGTTGTAGGGGCTACTACAGGTGCACCAACCGCCATGCCCAGGGCTCTCTGGAAACCAAGCATGTCTAATGTTCCGACGAAGATCCTGTTGTCTTCTACATCATCTACTGCAGTCAACAAACATGCACCCTCAGGGTGGAGACCCCAAAAAAGACTCAGGAAATTACCAATGACACCCCCCCCACCATGGATCCCTCTCATCACCCCCCCCCCAATCATCACCATCAGTGTAGTGTTGGGTAGAATCCTGATTCTGGGCTGAAAATTGCTTTCTAAAAATATCATGAGAAACCCATCAAAATATGGAAGCGATATAAGAAGAATAAATATATCAGCACACATGATTTTTTAAAGTGGAAAGTCCCTCTCATGAGGAGGATTAAAAAACCATAGGTAAATTCACAATAAAATATCCTCTATGAATCAAAGAATACAAAGAATCCAAGTAATGCCAAAACATGATTTACATTAATGGCATAGAAAAATCTGTGTGAAAACCACACCCTAGTATGCCTCCTTCTTCTCTCTAAAAAACATCCTTCCAACCCCATGTATTAGAAGGTCAACCTGTGATAAAAATTTCACCCTTCAATTGAAGAATCATTACTACATCAGAGATCTTCATCCGAACATGCCTCATCTTGCTACCATCTTGAGACACCTAAAGGATTTCTCTCTCGCATGATCTTTCCATCATGATGTACTACCGATCATGAATTCAGACATGCCACCTGATCAAATCTATCAAGAATACTTTTTATATGTGTCCCCAATCATCAATTTCATTGTTGTTTCTCTGCACATGTAAAACACTAACGTGTTGCACATGCTACTGCTAACACAGTAGCCCCCTTCTTGCTCCCAGTGGATGAAATCTTGAACATCCTTCCAAAAACTTCTCCACAAGTACAATATAATTATTTAATCGTCATCATTTCACACAGGCCACAATAAAAACGGAAACCCATTCGCAGGTCTCCCTTACTAGTAATATATTTTGAGGGGTGTGCCAGTAAGATGTAGTTGGAAAGGGAGACTCAGGTTGCGGTGTCTGTGTTTTTGGTGGCCCATGTGACACAATGATGGTGACACAATGATATTGTATGTGTGAAGAGGATCTTCTAAATATGTTAAATGTTTCATCCACTAGGATCAAGATTGGGGCTACCATGTCGGCAGTATCATGTTTTGAATGTTGGTGTTTAATAGGTGCGGAGCAGTGACGGCGTAATTGATGATCGAGGCCATGTATCGAAATTCTTACTAATAGTGGTTATCGGGTGGCATGTCCCAGTTCATGATTAGTGGTACATCATGATGGAAATATCTTGAGAAAGAAACCCATTGAAATATGGAAGTTATATAAGCAGAATAAATAAATCAGCACGCATGATATTTTAATATTGAAAACCCCTCCCATAAAGGGGATTAAAAAACCACAGGGAAATTCGCAAAAAATATCCACTATGAATTAGAGAATACAACGAATCCAAGTAATTCTAAAACATTAATTATATTGATATAATAGAAAAATCTGTGTTAAAATCACACCCCTATACAACTTTGACTTCTCTCTAAAAAGCATCCTACCAACACCATGTATCAGAAGATCAATCTGTGAAAAAAAGATCACCCTTCTATCGAAGAACCGTCACTACCTCAGAGAACTTCATCCGAACATGCCTCAGCCTCCCACCATCTATCAACACATGAAGGATTTCTCTCTCACATTATCTTACCATCTTGATGTAACACTGCTCATGACCCAAGACACACCACCCGATCACTGCTATCAGGAAGACTTTTGATATGTAGACCTGATCATCAATTACATGGTTGCTTCTTTGCACTTGTTAAACACCAACGTTAGCACAAGATATTGCTGACATGGTAGAACCCTTATTTCTCCTAGGGTATGAAATCATGAACATATTTCCATGAACTTATCCTCACATACAAGATAATTATTTCATCATTGTCTTGTCACAAGGGCCACCTCAAAAACGGAAACCCCTTCCCGGGTCTCCTTTACTGGAAACATATTTTGAGGGGTGTTCCAGCAAGATTTAGCCAGCAAGGGAGACCCAGGAAAGGGATTCTATGTTTGTAGTGACCAGTGTGACACAACAACTATGACACAATTATCTTGAACATGTGGAGAAGTTCTTTGAAATATGATCAAGATGTCATCCACTAGGAGTAATAATGGTGATACCGCATTGTAAGTATCATGTGCGGCACATCGATGTTTAATAGTTGTGGAGTCATGGTGACGCATTTGATGATTGGGCCATGCGTAGAAATTCATCCTAATAACAGTGATCAGGTGGAGTGTCCTATTTCATGATCATTGGTACGTCATTATGGAGATATCTTGAGATATAAACCCATTGAAATATGAAAGGTATATTAGAAGAATAAATAAACCGGCACGCATAATTTTTTAACATGGAAAAACCCTCCCATACAGAGGATTAAAAAACCACAGGGCAATTCCCAAAAAATATCCACTATGAATCTGAGAATACAAAGAATCCATGTAATTCCCAAACATTAATTATAACGATGGAATAGAAAAACCTATGTGAAAACCACACCCTGATACACCTCTGTCTTCTCTCAGAAAAACATCCTACCATCACCCTGTATAAAAATATAATTCTGTGACAAAAACATCACCCTTATATCGACGAACCACCACTACATCGGAGATCATCATCTGAACATGCTTCAGCCTTGCACCATCTTGCGACAACCAAAGTATTTCTCTATCACATGATCTTTCCATCATAATGTTGCACCGATCATGAATTAGTACACGCCACCTGATCACCGCTATCAATAAATATTTTGATGCATGGCTCTGATCATCAATTGTGTCACAGTTGCTCTACACCTATTAAACAATGACGTGCCACACATTCTAATACTGACACGATAATCCCCTTATTTCTCTTAGTGGATGACATATTTATCATATTTCCAAGAACCTCTCTACACATACAAGATAATTGTGTCATTGTCGTCATGTCAGACAGGCCACTACAAATATGGAAACCCATTCTTGGTTCTCCCTTTCCAGCTACATCTTGATGGAACACACATCAAAATTTGTTGCTGCATCCTCTTTATCTAGACACCAAGTCCATAATAACCAGTTAATGTTGTCAATATCTCATTTCATCCATTAATATTTACAATTAAATATCTATTACTATTGGTTGAAAAATCCACAATTATTGTTGCAATAAATCTCTCCATAAATATTATTTTCTCTTTCAACAATAAATGTTATCAATTTAAAGATTATCCCACTTAATCACATTAATGAATGGAACCTTCCATCAAACCCAACATAAATAAAATATTTTGGTATCACACCAACCATCATCATCCGCACTAAATATGATGACTTCCTCTGTCAAAACAACATCTTCCCCCCCTGAAAAAGAAATCCAAAAACCAAATTCTTCATCAAATCCATATTTTCACCATCTTGCTAAAAATACCATAACCATAAAGATTTGTCTCCCCCATAATTGTGATTACCACATAATCTGGAGCACTTACAAAAATAAACTTCTCCCCTTTCTCAATATCCCATTAGCAGACATGTGTATCACCTCACTCAACCTGCATTAATTTCCAAACCTTATTCTTCTCCATGCACGCATCAATGATCCTCATAGAAACTTCCATAATTCTCAAATTAAATTAAATGTATGAACCTTCAACTTTGATACCACTTGTTGGGGAGATCCAAATTCCCTGATTAAAATTGATTTCCAAAAATATCGTTAGAAACCCATCATAATATCGAAGTGATATAAGCAGAATAAATAAATCATCACACATGATTTTTTAATGTGGAAAAACCCTCCCTTGGGATGGATTAAAAAAACATGAGGAAATTCCCAAAAAAATATCCACTATGAATCATATAATACAAAGAATTAAAGTAATTCCCAATCCTGAATTACAATGATAGTGTAGATAAACATGTGTGAAATCCACACCCCGATACGCCTCTATTTTGTCTCTGAAAAACATTATACTAGCAACATGTATCGGAAGATCAATCTGTGAAAAAAAAAGTCACCCTTCTATTGACGAACCATCACTACATCTAGGATCATCATTCGAACATGTGTCAGCCTCACACCATCTTCTGACACCTAAAGGATTTATCTCGCTCATGATCTTTCCATCATGATGTACCACCGATTAGGAATCAGTACATGCCCCATGATCACCACTATCAGGAAGACTTTTGATACATTGCCTCGACTATTAATTACATCATAGCTACTCAGTTTTCCCTATCATCAATAAATGTAATGAATCCAAACATGCAGGATCTGAAACAAACCCTGTAATTCATCATTGACTTATTTTTGGGAGTCAGCATCCTGTACGATGGATTCAGCTCCCCCTATCACTAGCCACAAACAAATTCTCCCTTCGACTCCTTCTCTTTCTCATTCCCATCCGATCCTGTAAGCCATGGATTCCCCTACCTATATTCTTCCCTGCTAGACCCCATTTCATGCCATCATTCATCTCAGTGGAACTATATAGGTCGAGTGACTTCCTGGAACCCCTTTCCCAGATGAGCGAAGACATCCTACTGTCATGACCTATTTTATCGGAGGAGACCACAATAATGACCCATATGATAATGAGAATTGATAACCCGATGGTTGAGCTAGAGTTTCATACCATATTCTCATTTAACTACACAGTTTACATCCACAAGTTCTGTTCAGATGATTCTAAGGAATGGTTCTAAAGAAAAGGTAGATTTTAATAGTTTTGATGTGTGAATAAGTGTTTTAAATTATAAATTACCTTTTTTGATGTATCTCTAATGTATACATTGTTATGCATGAATATAAAATTGTTTTTAATTATTTTTAATTTTATTTTTCCCTTACTTAAGGTCTTCATTACCACTATTTGGTTTTGGAAAAACTTATGTATGCTTGGATTCACTAGTTCTATCCTTAATTGAGGTGCTCATTACCTTCACGTAGCATTGTTTACCCTTACGTGTGGCCCTAACTACCATTACATGTATTATACTTACCCTTATGAGTGTTTCTGATTTCATTTGAATAACCTAATTTTACCCTTACATGAGGCTCATATTATCCTTATGATATGGGGTTACCATTACATGAGTGTTATCGTTACCTGAGTAACCTTACATGGGTGTTACCCTTACATGATTACTCATACTATGGTGGTACCCTTACACATATACCTTTATAGAGTGAAACCCTTTTTTATTTTTTTATTGCATAGTTTATTTTCTATTATGCAGGTCTCCATGTCATGTTCTCTTTGGTTGGGTTATTAGGATAGCCTATGAAATTGTGAGGGTATTTGTTCAGCCTCTTCCTTCGATATTCGACTGATTATCCCCTCTCAGTTTCGCTCTAGTTCTTAGTGTGGAAAAACCCTAGAGGTTCATCATCCTGTGAATTGTAGAAGATATAGTTTCTTTCCCATCATCGTCCACATTAACAATTTTTAAAGTCTCTAGTTTTTTCAGTTCTGTTTTCAGAAACTTCTTGGGAAAATTACGAGACCAGGCGTTCAGACGACGTGCGATTACGAGGCCCGGAGTTTTCTAAATGATCCATCAAAATATGTAATGTTTTTAAATAGAGAGTGTGAGATGTTTTCCTAAAAAAGTGGAAAAAATATTAAATTGGTTCTTGGATCAGAAATATAGTGCTATCATTGTGTTTAGAGATGTAGGTTTACCCAAGGCGTGACATAAGTATAGTCAACGAGGGTCTCCACTGAGATAACCTGAATATGGCATAACCGTAAATAAAATAATTAAATAAAATTATTTTATTTTTCAAATCCATATAACTCATAAATAGTAACTCAGATTTAAAATATGACCGTACCATTGAGCTCATGAGTTTGCGCTTTACTTAGGTGGACCCTAACCTCGACCGGTGCAGTTGTGGGAAAAAGTTAATATTTTTCAAATTTTTAAAGGAGAATAAAATAAACTTATAAAATGTTTATTTTATAATCATTTAATTCTTTTCAGCATGATGATGTTGTGATGAACTAATGGAGCTACCCATTATCCTTTCATAAATGAAGTAGTGTGGTGACGTTGTTTCAAAGTAAAATAGTAATGTTGAAATGCGTTAACGCGTTAATCAACCTCTCTTTTGAATCATTTCTATCCTCACTCATGATGCAATTAAAGGGTAGTTATTCTCATATCATGAGAACATTCTCTTTATACAAATGCTTGTAAAGGAACAACTGTATACACTTTATAATGATAAAATTCACATAAAAACATGAAGACTTGCAATAAAGATTCAAATGACACTGTGGATTAGGGTTGGTGGATAAATGATTGAAATAATTTAATGCCAGAAGTAAGAGGTTTGACTCTTAAGTACACTGCATGATTAATCAAGTGAAAACACAAGATGAACCTCACTAAAATCCCCTTGAGAATTTGAAACACAACACCACCCCATTTTTATGACATGGGACATGAGTGAATAAATGATTACAAAGAATGGAATCATACAAGTTATCCCATTGTTTAGTATTTTTTTGTAAAGCTCCATATAATAAAAGATTTATTTTTTTAATTTTTTTAATCTCAGACAAGAACATATTTATTTTTAATTTTTTCACTTTTTTTAAGGGGAACCAGATGAAATAAAATAAGCATAATGAATTGATTACTCATACCCAATTTTCTAATAATGAATATCCCAAAATGATGACACACACCTCAAACCTCCCACAAATGATACACATCCCAATGAGCACACATTAAAGGCCCTTCCCCCACACTCAAACATGAATTATACATTCCAAAATATTAAAATTGTAGGTAGGTAAGAAAATATCAGCTTGTAATGTGGCTTGAAACTATAAGAAAATTCATGGATTCTATGTGATAACAAAGGATAAATGTAAGAGTGGGTATCATGTGAATATGTGGCTATCCAAACATGTGACTTAATCATTTTTAATTTCTTTTTTCACAACAATAGCTTTGAAAAGTTTCTATACAAGTTCCAGAAAGTGGAATGTCCCATGATCACTCAAGAAATATGCTCAAGGTAAAATATGAAATATTTGGTACTCTTGGGAATGGGAATATGATATTGTAAAATCACTGATATAATGATTAATAATATCAAATTAATT
The DNA here is from genome assembly GCA_963277665.1 of Viscum album. Classification (NCBI taxonomy): domain Eukaryota; kingdom Viridiplantae; phylum Streptophyta; class Magnoliopsida; order Santalales; family Viscaceae; genus Viscum; species Viscum album. The sequence goes on along the minus strand of OY728165.1, from coordinate 1,159,218,764 downwards.
AACATGAATTTCATAAATTCAATGTATGAAAAATGGTAGGTAAATTTCATTTACATGAATCAATTAATTCCCCCAAATCAGGGATCCTTATTTCAATATCCATCCTTCACTTTAATCATCCATTTCAAAATTTTACTCATTAAATCTCATTAAAATAGAAGTCTAAAACTTGGAATCACTGAATTATTATGAAACTCATGGCTCCTAGATTTTTCAAGTAAAACATAATTCAAGTTAGGGAATTCAATTTCTGTTTGAAGCACAAAACAAAAATATAATGAGGTTCAAAGATAAAAATTAAATGTGAACTCCCTTTTCAAATGAATCTTGGTTTTTTTCTGTTTGAGATTTCCCTTCTATCATTATGAACCTACAAAAGAGAATTACTCAATTAAGAGAAAGGATTATGTCATTAAATCTAAAAATTATAAGAGGGAGTGGGCCTCATGTGATGCTACTTCTATGAAAATAAACTGGAATCTAAATTACTGGAATGCAAGTAAAGATAAACCTTGGTATGATCTCCCAAGTGGGCACTGGCTTATTTTACTACCTCAAGAGGGATGTACTAGCAATTATCCATGATCTTATGGTGGGTGGATCTTCTTGGGCATTAACCACCACATGTTGTCCTTCCCAGTCCAAAGTTCTTTATTCTTGTTGAGGAGAATTCCATGTATAGAGTACACCATATATGCCCACTTCACAATGTGTTATAGCTTTCATGGTGGGGGAAGGATGAAGTATGGAACCTCATCCTCTTAAATTATTACTTTTGCACCATCTTCTTCAAAATTTTGTGGTTTCTCATGATGTGCTTCATAAAAAGAATAATGAAAGGAATATTCAAAATCTAAATTTGAAGTATTAATTTCAAAATTTTCCCTTTTATGGTAGACAACTTTTTTATTTGGTTCATCTGGCATATCCACTTGTATCTCTTCTGGTACTTCTTCAAGTTGATGATCAATGTCCTCAGGGAGCTCCAGCTGTTCATCAACTGGTGTAATTTCTTCTTCATCAACATCCTCTAGGGTGATGCATGGATTGAACAAATCTCAAAATTTAAAATCATAAGAGGTTATACTCAAATCATATTGAATGAAATCAGAAAAGATAGAGTTCAATAAAATATCATCTCCCAGAGCTTCTTTTGGTTCAATCACTTCCTCTATGATAAGTGACTCTTGGAGTCAATCATCACTTGATGGAGGTAGGTAGTCAGGCTCCTCCACCTCGAGTTTGGATTCAACATCATGGATGTCTTTAGTGAAATCCGGGAAGACTAGTTAAACTTATTTATTGGCCTTGAATCTTTTTAATTTAACTTGGAGTTCATCGAACATGGCCATAAAATATTTCAATGAGTTCCATGTTACTATGCCTATTTCCATCTGCTTGACCATTATCATTAGTGCATTACATTTTCATTAGAGGGCCTCCTCAGTGTAGTCTATTTCTTCCTCATACCACTGTATGTAAGTATTTAATGCAGAATAATAGATGTATGGATTCATCATGGAAATATAATTTTTTGTAGATTTTTTTAAAATAAAAAAAACTATCAAATATTTGAAAATAGTAAAATTAAAGTAAACAATTGATTATTTCCCTAGAAACGGCACCAGTTTTGATGCACGCCTGTCGTAGGGTGTGGAAAAATAAATTTACATTTCCTAGTGTAGCATTGTGGCTGACTAGGGTCATCTCTCATGAGATTATTTTTCAGTCATTCACTCACTTAATAAATTTCACCTACATTACATTTTTGTTGTTTTTTTAATATAGGAATGGAATGATATTTAATTTAAACATAATAATAAAATAAAATGAAATAACAAAATGAAATTAATGAAAAAATAACATGGCATTTATGGGTTGGTTTTTGGGTTCAATAATTCTACTTAGTGGTGTTTAAATTATATTTAATAATTCAATTCTGATATCTCATTCATTAATTACTATTCTTTTATTTAGTGTTTTGAAATATTGGATGAAATCTCAATTCCACCTCCTCCTATAATCAAGGTTGACGGAACACCTCGATCAAGCATGTAACATCTCCCAGGACCTAGCTCAATCGTATTACATTTCATCTATTAATGGATCAACTCCATCATATAAAGAGATTGTATCCAGTAGAGGTGTTGGAAAATATTTAATAAAAGAATTGAAATAAGTTAGACTTTAGTGTCATGGTGGATTATTTCTGAACTCATGCACATCACTCTTACTCAACATAAACATAATAAAACTTATGAATTTAAGTGCAAAATAAATGGAATTTCAACATACCTCATTCGGGCCAAGTCTCGGGTTAGCCCCTCATTTTAAATGGTAAGAGGTTATGGTGGATAGATGAATGAACGAAAATAGAGGAATTAGATTAGGGTTGAAAGATAAAGATGGATGGTAGAATATGGATACACTTAAATAAAAAATATACAAAAGTGTTTCATGATAAAATAAAAATAAACTAAAAAGAAAATAAAATAAAATTCATATGTTAGAAGAACGTCCCTAGGACTCCTCTCCAAATGGCGGTGTCAAACTCATTTCTCATCATGGGTGAACTTCTCCTTATATAGGCCAAGTGATGTCATCCTTGGGTCTTCAAATTTCATATCTTCAAAATCATTATTTAATATTTCTTGGAGATTCTATCCATTGAATGTATGATCATTGTAGTCTAATTTAATGGCCAAATTTTGGAATGGTGTCTTTATAAAAGATGTTCCAAAATAACTTCTATGATTCTCCATGAAATTTCAGGTTGATAAGAACTTTTTATTATGAGATATGGCCAATTAATTTATATCTTTTATTTTGGATGAGTGTTTCCTTTTTCTGCCCCAAAAGTTGAGCATCCATTGGCTACATTTATGATGGGGTATCTCCATGATATTCAATAGCCGAACTCCTACTTTAATTTTCCTTCCATTGCAATTTGAATCACCCAAATTGGATATATTTTGACTGATTTATTATCAATTCCTTTAGGTGGGTTCCACATGGTCGTCCCAATTAATTGACCAATTTGATTGATTTTTTCAGACCTTGGATGGATGAATTAAATCGTGGTCCTAAAGACAAAGATAACAAAAATAAATATAGAATTACAATAAAAATTGTTCACATAAATGGATTTATATTTTAAAAAATATGCTCAAATTTTCGAAATGATTAAAATCTGTCAATATTTCCAAATTAAGTAGTTTTCCAATTTTATCCCAAAACACTTCATAAATCCAAAATTGAAGAAAATAACTCAACTTGATCAATTTTTAGGTATTAAATCATTGAATTAAATATTAAAAATGAAGAAAGTATTATCTATATCAAGGACAGCCAGTATGGTTTCCACGATAGGATCAGGAGTTTTCCTTGATACTCAATGAGACCTCCCAGGTGGGAGCCAGTCAGAGAATAGTTTTTCTTTTGTGTGGTCAGTAGGTGAGGTTTTCAACTGATGATTAGTTAGTAGACCCAGCTATATTGGTTCAGGTGGATGCATCTTTCAAGATTGCCTTGTGTATGGGTCTTTTGGTGCTGGATGATGAGGCACTGGGTTCTAATGTGTATCACATGAATCTGAGAGAGTGACCTCCTTGGATGTTCGGTCAGCAAGAACTACAGATTGTAGGTTCTTAATGAAATCCATAGAACCAAAGGATTCGTTAGATGTTCCAGGGATATGCTAATTCTCAGAAAGAAGGCATTTCTGTTATTATCAAAAAAGGGGCATCTCATGTGAGATATTCCCACTTTTCATGATACATTCATAGAAGTAGTTGATGAACCACCAAGAAAGAGGAAATGACAAAAGCAGGTAGATCCATTGGGTAGCGAATGTGGAATCAGATCTGAGGAAGTAGTAGGAGGTGGTTGACATGTTGACGTGTTACATCCACCACCTCTAGGTGGTCCATACCAAGCTCTAGAAGATGAAGGACAGGGGAGGAGATAGTTTTAGGATGTGGAGGTTTATGACCCCAGGACTCCAATAATGATTCAAGGTACAATTTATATCTATCTACCTTAGCTGTAGTATTGTTAGACACGTTTTTTGGTGATATCCTTATCTACCACTTTTCAAGTTTGATGCTAATAGGTTTTGGTTAAACCGTTGACTGGATCCTCACATTTAGAGAATTCTATTGGAGGGGTCTCAATGACAACTCATTTGTACTAATAGTATGACTAGACTCTTGGTGGTGATAGTTTCCGTTGGGATCTCTTGGAAGTAGTTTCAAGGCCTTACGATGTCATTCTTATTATGGAATAAATCCTCAGTTCATACATAGATTGATTGTTTTATGGAAATGATGTGGTTTTTCCCTGGTGATTTAACTCAATTTCACTTTATCATCAAATAGAAAATCCTTGAAGCTCTTGATGGACTAAGGTAGAGGATGGTGCATCCATATCTTATTCATTTTGCTAGCTTGACCCTTGGTGTAGTGGATATTATGAGCCCTCAAGTTTCTTATTGGTGGAAGAGTATAAGGACGTCTTACATGAATATTTTTTGGGTTTATCTATATATAGATAGTTAGAATTACAAATTGGTCTACACCATGGGGTTGCACTGATATTTGTGCCAGTATATCAGATGGATCCCAAATATCTGCACAAGTTGGGGGTGCAGATGGGGGACTTATAGAGGAAGGTATTAGTAAGACTCGTTGTTTCATCCTGTTCAGCCTCTGGTGATCTTCATTGATGAAATCTTAGTGTCCTCGACATATAATTAGGAGCATGCAAGACACTTGAGGTTGGTCCTAGACAAACATTGAGAGCACCAACTACAAAGAAAACTCTTGAACTGTCAGTCATGGATTTGAGAGGTCATATGATTCTATGAAATTTCACCTCACAGGATGGAGTTGCAGTGAATATAGTGAGGGTTGAGATGGAGATTTGTGTGAAAAACAACATGACCCATACTATTGAGTTATCAATGGTTTTCACATACCAGTCCGTGTTTCCATCTGACCCGGTGCCTGCCCCAGTCCATGACATTGTCTGAAGGGAGTTCCTGATCCCTATAGGCTGGCACAAGTGCCCAGGTATCGAAACTAACACGTGGGAACTATTTACCTAGAATAGTAAAGCCAAAACAACTAACATGTTAAATAAAATAAAACTGTGAACTGACATCCAAAAATTCCCTTAAACTAAAATCAAATTTACTGGTTTATAAATTGAGCCAACATCCACAAATAAACAACAAAAGAAACTAACTCTAATTCAAACCTTCAAGCAACAAGAGATGTGTGACATCCTCATGCCGCAAACACCAACCTTCAAGATAAGACCATCCACAACCAAAACCCCATTGCTAAGAACTATACCTCAACCTGGAATTCATAGAGAACAAGGTCTACATACACCCAATGGCATATATATGCTGTGAGCAAAGATCTCAGTAGGACATTACCCAATAAAAAGTTTCCATGCATAATTATTAAATGAAAAATATATTTGAAATATTAACTAAAGAAAAGAAGTAAATGATTGAACAGGATTAAAGAAAATAGGACTAAAGAAAACAATTTCAAATGGCACAACTTAAATTAAAACACACACACCCTTACTTTTTAAAATAAAAAATGGGTCACACTGATGAGCGTAAAGTAACCAATGAGCACTAATGTGGGAGAGGCCTCATGGGTATTAGCTAGCATGGGTCACTAGATCTTCGTGTCTCGGTGAAACGTGACTTAGAAGGCCACAACCCTCAGAAAATGAGTCTTAGAAGGCCACGGCCCTCAGAAAATGTGTCATAGAAGGCCACGACCCCCAGAAATGCATTTGTTTAGTTAGTGTTGCAATCTTTAGTCCTGCCAGTGAAACTGCGTCGAGTCACCTCTAGAACACTTGCCCACTAGTCTAGTCCATCCTCCTAGATACCTGAGCATCCCGGTTTGTGCTCAATCAACTTTCATGTTCATTTCACATATCACACTAATGCATAAAAGACAAACAGGGTATTTACGTACTCAAAATCAATATTTTCACACCCAAACCCTCTTTTAAAACCAGACACACACCAAAATCTTTTCAAAAAATAATCTTCATATATTATATACTCAACTAAACCATTTGGACAATTTAAAAGACGCACACCACTAAACAAACAACCACTTACACATGTAAACACCATTTTGAAATAAGGGGAACATTAAAACTATATCAAAACTAAATCTGTATCCGTTACACAACCAATTAAAACAGCTGCACAGTCAAAGAAATCACTTTCATTATCCAACATTCAACAAACAGAATTTATTAAACAAATTCCACACACGTCACATGAGTTTAAGTACAAAAAAAATATTCACACAATTTATCCAGAATAATATCTCCCCCTTAATAATTATTTAATAAAACAACCCAAAAGTTTCATAAATAATTTTTAAAAAAACAATGAATTACACACTAGACCAACCCAAACCCCCTTACATAACCAAATTCACACAATGCCACCTCAGAAACCCAATCTTCATCACACATCAGATTAAAGAGAACACACACATCGTTAAAAAGACCATTTCTATAATTAAAAGAACATCTAGAAACATTTTACAAACAATTTCTTGATATGTCTCATGACATTATACAACAAAAACTATTTCAAATTTCATTTCTGACTAAACACAAATAGACGCAATACAAAAAGAACGATTACACCCTTTGCATGACCTAACAAATTAACTACAAAATTTTCTTAAAAATACTAATAATCAGTTCAACATTGATTTCACAAAAACATACTCATATCATGCAACCCCCTACTAAACACAACAAAACAGACTAAAACTTTTGTAATATCCAATTTTCACCAATTTAAATAATAAACATGCTAAGTTAAATAAGAAAATAAATTTATCAATTAATACTCATGCACAGAACCACCTACCTCATGTGTCGAAGACTCCAACACTCAACATGAAACTCCAATTTCCCATCAAAAGCACTACATCAATTCCAAAATGAACATTATAAACAATATATCTACAAATTCATCAAAATAGAACCAAAACACACAATCCATTCAAAAAAAACACAATTCTCACCACAGAATCAAGTCAAGAACAAAATAATAAATTCAAACAAGCATTTCAAATTCATTTAATCGTGTTAGGGCACTGAACAACATACGTTGGGTGTCGAAAACTCCCGAAAGTTGGTGCCAAACACCATTCACACCACAATTTTACCATGTGGGATCCAAATTTTACCCTAAACCAAGAATTGGAAACACATAAAATCAAAATCAAACCCTAGAAAAAGAACTCTAAACTAAAACCCTACAAGGAGGGAGGAGAGTTTACTGGAGTAAGAGCCACTAGAGGTGTGCGAAGGAAATTCAACGGCAGCCCGAGAGGACGTCAGCGGTTTCAAGGTTTCCAGAGGAAGGGAGGGGAGTTCTTCAGGATGGGATGATGCAGTAAGCAAGGGGGGGTCGTGTCGGGGAAACGTTGCACCAGAGGTAGCTTCACCGGTGGAGGTCACCGAATGACGTGTGTGGGCAAGGGTGGCGCTGGATTGATGCCGAGGAGGAGGTTCATTTGACGGATACTACCGTGCAAGGAAGTCTCACAGGATGAGGTCCATAGAAGGGGTGGAATAGGTGGGGTGCTCTGGCGGTGTGGCGTGTCACCAGACGGAGTAGGGACGTCGGTTTGGTGCATCACCAGATGGATCAAGGTGGGGGTCGCACTTCGTGGTGTGTCGCGGTGCAAGGGAGCGGAGAGGGTCGGATGGAGGGAGGGCCACAGGGTGTTCAATGGGGAGGCAGGTGGTGGCCCTCAATGTGTGGGACTAGGGGAGCACGCAGATGTGGCACAGAGGAGATCTTGGGGTTTACCAGGGGGAAGATGCAATGGAAAAAAAATAGGGGGGAGGAAGAGTCTGAACCTTAATATAAAAACAAAAAAAGTTATAAATGTAATAAAATAGATAAACAAAATATTTAAAATAATACTGAGGAAAAAATCTAATAATATCACATGACATTAGCAATAATATTTTTTTCTCACAGTTTTAGTAGCAATTTAATAAATTCAACATCTTTAACAATAATATTAATAATATTATTATTATTTTTCTCAAACTATAATCCTATTATTATCCTTAAACCGATTTCTTAAAGTTTATTAATTTTATTATTTCTATTTTATTTCTATCTCATTATTCATTATTATTTCATCATCTCATTATGTTTTAACTCATTTTTAAAGTCGGGAAGGTCACGCGGTCTAAGAACTGTTCCCGGCCTGTGTGTCCAGTGACGATAAACCCACAACACTCATGACAATAGTAATTATTATTATTATAAATTAAATTATGAATAATGAAGAGAATAATAATAAAATTATAAAACTCAATTGATGGTTCCAAAATAAAAAACAATTATATCTTTTATTATTATAATAATAATAATAATAATAATAATAATGCCCCTGAATAACATTGTTATTATCATTATCTAAAATAAAAATATTATGTTATTTTATATTTATTTCATCACACTTTTAATCTTCCTTTATTTGTTATCAATCCATTTTATTTAATTAATTAAACCTGGTGAGGATGAATAGTGACCAAGGCAAGGCTGTGCGGCTTCGACCACGGGACGCTGGATGCAACCAAGGGTGAAACATTTGTTTCAATATAAGAGCTCGAAAATTTTATGTCGGGCCTCGACCCGAACTATCTGATGCCCAATAAAAATAATAAAATAAATATTGTAAAAAGGATGGGCATGGCAATTCTCCCCACCATATAGCTTTCTGTCCCCAGAAAGCCACAACTAAAACCAAACCCCAATTTAGAAAACCACACTCCTTTAAGGTTCAAAGGGCATCCCCACAAACATCAAGAAAATAGAGGAAAAATTATCATGCTCAGAGAGTGTGACTTTAAGATAACTTCAAAAAAACTTACAAAAAAGACTTTCTGATTTATGTCGCCCGCCCCAAAGTGCTAGAACGCCTCCAGTTGATTGATCAAGGAAAAGATATCTCACACCCACAGAAACCAACATCACAAGATGAAACATCGCAAGAACTATTAATTGAAAACCACACCATTTGTCTAGAATGAACAAACAAGATCAAAACACATCCAAGGATCATTCTAATCACTTATCACCAAGCCATATTTAGAGACAAAACCAAAAGGTCAACATGGGGAAGCCCAAGGGGCTCCCCACTATTAAGAACCTACCAACACCCAAGGCGATATTGGAAGACCGAAACAGAAAGTTCCAAGAGGACTCCCCACCATTATAGAAAATTCCAACATAGATTCATTCTAGAGGTATTCATGAGAGATCCAATGTGGGTCTCCCTGCCATTGGAACTGAGAGCATACACAAATAGTTATAAATTTTCCGACAGGGACCAAGAACTCCACCACAAGGGGTAGGGAAGGTTGGGCCCAACTACCGAGCGTCAAAACCACTACCAGAGATAGACCAACATCTTCACATCCCTAGATGAGCCCAATTCAACCATGAGACTGATTTACCCAAAATATCTCATAAGGACTACTAAAGCAAATTCATTTAGTGGGACACAACCACTAAAAATATAAGGCGATGAGATGAACACGCCTCCACATAGTCACAGAAACCTTACGCAGCCAGACGGTTCGTTCAGAATAGAACAACTATGGAAAACAATTTAAATTTCCTTTACTTTCAACACCAATGACATAAATAAAGTCAGGGTCGCATACACTTTCGGTGTTCCTGATCATGTGCCAGCTTCACTCGGAGGCCAATGGATGGAGCTCTGATATTTGAAGCATCTCCTGCATAGCAGTCAGGCAAGGAAGACTACTAAACAGAGCTTCTCCCTTTTCCTGGTGCCGCAAGAAATCACACTGTCTTTGAGGTAACCCCATCAGACACAAAACACTCTGACATCCACCTACTCTATCGTGGAACGTCCACTAAAATAGGGGTTTAGATGATGCATGTGCACAACTACTTCAACTTAACCAAGAAACTTAAAGTGGGAAAATATTTATGGAAAACACTCCCCTATGAACATAAAGAGATAGTACTCCCTAAGAGGAGGAGACACTCCTATGAAAAAATGATTTCTCGTAGGGTTCTACAAAATAAACATTTAATCTTCAAGAGAACTCACACTAAAAAACGTCACCAATCATGACTCATAATGCCATGTAGGACACTATAGAGACCTTCATGACACTGGTAAACACTGATAATTCTAAACTGTCTTCACTCTTCCCCACTTGAATTACTTTTACCAATTCCAGGGGTACATTTATGCACAACGATGTCAAACTTCATACCCGAAAACTGTGAAAAATCAAAGTGAACAAAACCCCTATCAATTTCCCTCGTGTTTGTCATCCCGCTACGAGAGGATCCTCTTAACCGAAAAGGAGAAGGAATAGACTTAGAACTATCCATCAAAATGGATAGTCCTTTCATTAATCAAATAGTGGGTCAGCCAATGACAAATTACATGTATCCACACTTCAATCACATGTTATCGCTCTATGGGGGCGTACACTAGTAAAGAGAGTCAACCACGGGCCCAATCAAATGGGTCTAATGGACAAGACATATCGCAAGTGAACAGTAAGCGTGTAGGGGTAACCACTACAAGGAATTTCTGAAGCACTTTTCAAAATAATTCACTAACCACAAGCTTTCGCACCATCTTACAAATAAAAAATTCAAAACTCAGACACAATTCAGTTAAAAAGGATTCTCGGCTCAAAATTTCTCACATCAAACAGGTCAAAAATCCCAAGGACACACCATGAAATCACCAGTTACTAAAACCCCAAATTTTCATTTAACAAAACATTTTGAGAACAAGAAAATCTAGTGGGTTTCACAAACACCAATGGTGTCCCATGGGCCTCGCACATGCATGTTCCTGTGCCATACCCGCACCCACCTCATAGCCACCCAAGAATTCATTCGCTCGTTCCATTGACCATTTATTTTTCCATAAAAACTCATGCATGTGGTTGCCAATGAGAACACAAAGGATCAAAATCAATCCTTTCAATTTTTCAAAACCAAAACATCCAACCCACACCTCTCTAACCTCATACATTATTCCCTTTTAAATGTTCTTCATTTCAAAACATCTTCCAAGGATAAAACGTTTTTAATTAAAAACCAAATTTCCACAATTCCAAAACAATAAAACAAGGAATGGTGCAGGAGAATACTAGTGTCAGTGGGTGACTAGAACAAATGGTTAGTGGCCACACTCTAGTCACGCCACCACCATAGACGGTTTTATAGGATAGCTTCCATGTCTCCCCCTGGATTTCCTGACTCAACGAGATCACTAGAACCACTATCCCTACTTCCTTTTCATTTCCCCTAAACAAGATCAATCAGAAGGACTAACGACTTATACAAACTTCATGTTTCCTTGGAAACTCGAGTCTCACCACGAGGTGTGGTGGCCAGATACCATGCTCATAACCTGAACGTCAAGTTCCAAAACCCTTAACTTTCGTCTACATTGAATCTATCATAAAAGAACACGACCCAAAAGAGAAAACCTGCTCTGATACAATTTTTTCATGAACCAGGTCGTGTCACCATCCATCCCGGTCCACGACATGGTCTGAAGGGCATTCCCAATCCCCACGGGCTAGCACAAGTTCCTGGGTATTGAAACTAACATGTGGGAATGATTTACCCAAAATAGTAAACAAAAAACCACTGTCAAGTTAAATAAAATAAAATTGTGAAATGATAACCAAGGAAACCCTTAAACTAAAATAAAATTTAATGGTTTACAACATGAGCCAACATACACAAATAAACAGCAAAAGAAACTAACTCTAAATCAATCCTTAAAGCAACAATATAGGTTCAACATCCTCATGTCACAAACACCAACCTGCACGAGAAGACCATCAACGACCGAAACCCCATTTCTGAGCATGATACCTCAACCAGGAATACACAAAGAACAAGGTCTATGTACACCCAACGGTGTAAGTAGTGTGTGAGTGAAGATTCTAGTAGTACATCACCAAATAAAAAGGTTCCACACATAATTATTAAATGAAAAATACATTTTCAATATTAACATAAACAATGAAGCAAATGATTGCACAGGTTTAATGAAAATAGCACTAAAGAAAACAATTTCAAATAGAACAACTAAAATTAAAACACACACACACATACCTTTTATATAACAAATGGGTCACACTAATGAGCGTAAAGTAAGAAATGAGCACTAATCTAGGATAGGCCTCATGAGTGTTATATTTCTTGGGTCCCTAGTTCTCTGTGTCTCAGTGAAACGTGGCTTAGAAAGCCATGAGCCTCAGAAAACATGGCTTAGAAGGCCACGACCCTCAAGAAACATGTCTTAGAAGGCCACAACCCTTAGAAAATAATATGTTTAGTTAGTGTTGCAATTATTAGTCCTACCAGTGAAACTAGTTCGAGTCACCTCTGGAACACTAGCCCACTAGTCTAGTCCACCCTCCTAGCTACCCGGGCTTCCCGGTTTGTGATCAAACAAGATACAAGTTCATGTCACATGTCACACTAATGCATAAAAGATATACAGGGTATTAATGCAATAAAAATCAAAATTTGCACTCCCAAACACGCTTTTAAAACCATACACACACCTTAATCTTTTCAAAACATAATCTGCATAGATTATATACTCAACTAAACCATTTGGAAAATTTAAATGATGCTCACCACCAACACATGTAAACACCATTTTGAAATAAATCACACACTAAAAATATACCAAAACAAAATTTTTATTAGTTACACAACCAATTAAAAAAACTGCACATTCAAAGAAATCACTTTCATTATCTAACATGCCACTAATAGAATTTATTATACAAATTCCACACACATTTCATGACATTAATCACAAAAACAATATTCACAGAATTTAACCAGAAAAATATTTCCCCCTAAATAATTATTTAATAAAACAACCCAAATGTTCCATAAATAAATTTTTGAAAGAAAAAAATGCATTACACAATAGTCCGATCCAAACCCCCTCACGTAACTAAATGAAAACAATGCCACCTCAGGAACCCAATCTGCATCACGCATGGGATTAAAGAAAACACCAACATTGTTAAAAGGACCATTTATATAATTAAACGAATTTATAGAAAACATATTACAAACAATTTCAAGATATTACGCATGAAATTAATCACCAAAAACTCTTTCAAATGTCATTTCTGACTAAACACAAACAGATACAATACTATTACAACGACAGCACCCTTTGGACGCCCTAACAAATTAACTACAAAATTTTCTTAAAAAAATTAATAATTAGTTCAACATTGATTTCACAAAAACATACTCATATCATGCAAGACAATACTAAACACAACAAAACACACTAAACCTTATGGAAAATGCAATTTGCACCAAACTAACTAATTAATAATCATGCTAAGTTAAATAAGAAAATGAATTTATCAATTAATACTCACGCGTGGAACCACCTACCTTAGGTGTCGAAGACTCTAAAACTCGACATGAAACTCCAATTTCCCATCAATGACACCACAAAAATTCCTAAATGAACTTTAGAAACAATATATCGACAACTGCATCAAAATAGAACCAAAACACACAAAACATTCCAAAACAGAAACACCATTCGCACCACATAATCAAGTAGGAAACACAATAATAAATTCAATCAAGAATATTAAATTCATTTAATGGTGTTAGGGAATGGATCAACTTATGTCGGGTGTCGAAAACTCCAAAAAAATGGTGCCAAACTCCAATCGCACCACAATCGCACCACATAGGATCCAATTTGGACCCTAATTCCAAAATTTAGAAAAAAAAATTCAAAACCTAAATTAAAGAACTCTAAACTGAAACCCTACAAGGAGGGAGAGAGATTACGAAATTTGGAGTCACCGGAGGAGTACGACAGCGATGCAACGGCTGCCGGAGAGGAGGTCGGCAGTTTCAAGGTTGCTAGAAAATGGTAGGGGAGTTCGTCGGGATGGGAAGATGCAGCTATTAAGGGGGTTCATGCTAGGGAAATGTTGTGTTGGATGTAACTTCACTGGAGGAGGTCGTCGAACGACATGTGTGGGCAAGGGCAGTGCTGGACTGATGCTGGGGAGGAGGTTTGTTCGCCAGATACCTCCACTCAAGGAAGTTGCACGAGATGAGGTCCATAGGAAGGGGGAATAGGAGGGGTTCACAAGAAGTGTGGCATGTCATCGGATAGAGAAGGGACGTCAGATTGGCGCATCACCAGACCGAGTAAGGAGGGGTCATACTTCATGGTGTACCACAGTTCAAGGAAGCGAAAAGGGTCAGAAGGATGGAGCATGACAAGGTGTTCAAGGGGGAGGTGGGCGGTGTCCCTCAGCGCGTGGGACCGGTGGAGCACACAAATATGGCGCAGAGGAGACCTAGGGGTTTACCAGGGGGAAGATGCAAAGAAAAAAAATATGGGGGAGGAACAGTACGAACCCTAAGAAAAAACAAAAAAAGGAAGAAAGACAAGTAATAAAATAATTAAACAAAATAAGTAAAATAATACAAAGGAAAAAAATGTAATAATATCACATGACGTTAACAGAAATATTTTTTCTCACAATATTAGTAATAATTTAATAAATTCTATATCTTTAGCACTAATAAAAATATTATTATTATTATTATTCTCAAACTATAATATTATTATTATCATTAAACCGATTTCTTAAATTCTATTAATCTTATTATTTTCATTTAATTTCTATCTCATTATTCATTATTATTTCATCATCTCATTATGTTTTAACTAATTTTGAAAGCTGGGCTAGCCACACAGTCTCAGAACTGTGCCCTGCTCATGCATCCAGTGATGCTAAACCCAAAACACTCATGATAATAATAATAATAAGTATTATTATAAATTAAATTAAGAAAAATGATGATAATAAAAATAAAATTATAAAGCTCAATTGAAGGAACCAAAATAAAATAAAAAGATAAATATATTATTAGTATAATAATAATAATAATAATGTCCCTAAATAACATTGTTATTATTATTATTTAAAATAAAAAATCTGATTTTATTTTATTTTTATTTCATCGCACTTTTAATATTTATTTATTTATTATTCATACATTTTATTTAAATAACTGAACCAGGCGAGGTCGAACAATGACCAAGATGAGGTTGTGCGTCTTCGACCGCGGGGCGTTGGATGCAACCAAGGGTGAAATAGTCATTTCGAAATAAGTGCTCAAAAATTTTAAGTCGGGGCTCGACCAGAACTCTCTGATGCCCAATAAAAATAATAAAATAAATAATATAAAATATACAGGTGTGACACTGGTGGTTATCACTTTGAAGATGATGTGATACATCCTGTTGGGTGAGTGATACATCGCCCACTTCAACCTCAAGATTCTCAAGTATGTCTTCCCTTAGAAGGATCGGGGCTTGAGTTAGAGGTGATTCTTAGAGTTTCTATAGGACTATGACTTGGAGTTTGTTTGTACTCCTGGGAAGAGAAATGAGGAAGTAGATGCTCTTGGAAGGAATCTAGTTAGTCGTTACTAAGGGATGCATTGGAGAAGTTGGCCTCGTTTTGGTTTTACTTTTTAGATGGGGATGGAATATCTTATCTCTAGTCGTTGGTAGTTACCCATCCAATCGTAAATAAGATAGGTAGGTACTGCTTGGTGGTTTCGATTATGAGTCTTTACATGCTTATTTTTCTACAAGGAATACCCCTGATGGACATTCAAAAGGTGGAAAGAACATTGTTCTTTTCAGAAAACGTACAGTTTTAGTAGTGACGCCTAGAGTGGCGAGATGCATCATGATATGCATGTGGGTGATAAGTCCAAAACTGGGGATAACAGAACATTTTGAATATTGGATTACCTATTGATATTAAACCTGAAATCTTGTTTGAATCAATTTTTTGTGTTTTGAAATCACCGTGTCAAGCCCTGATGCTTAGCAGGAGTTTCTCATTCTCTTCATTATGGTCCCAGGAAGGAAGTGGGAAGGGATATCAGTGGACTTTGTGATGGGTTTACCACATACATCCAGGATACACGAAACAATTAGGGTGTTCATTGACTATATCATCGATTCATCTCATGTCTTAACTACCCAAGGATTAGAGCTTAGTAGTGGTCATAGGATGCCTCTATGTGCAGGGGATAGTTTGTATCCATGGAGTTTCATCGATGATTGTTTCAAATCATGATGCCCTCTTTACTTTCTAGTTGGGGAAGGGATTCTAGAAGGAATTTGCAAAGGTATATCAGGTCATCTTGGAGAGGATGAAGAATGCACAGGACCATCAGACGTTTTGTGTTAGTAGACAGTGGAGAACTTTGGATTTTGAGGATGGAGACCATGTCTTCCATTGGGTGTCACCCTGATGATAGTTATAAAGATTTTTGTCAGGGTGGCAGGATATCTACAAGGTTAATAATAATTCTTTTAGGTG
The DNA here is from genome assembly GCA_963277665.1 of Viscum album. Classification (NCBI taxonomy): domain Eukaryota; kingdom Viridiplantae; phylum Streptophyta; class Magnoliopsida; order Santalales; family Viscaceae; genus Viscum; species Viscum album. The sequence continues at coordinate 1,159,202,258 of OY728165.1, read as the reverse complement.
CAACATATATTTAGCAAGGAAATGTACTGCATGGCTTTATCCTACAATGGGACCAGGTATATAATTTCATCCAACACTCACAACCAAGGAGATTCGTGTGTGGCCCCATTACAAGTCATAATATAGGTAGAGTTGTACATCGATGTTATAGTGTCTTGGGTTGAGTACCCATTGAAGATCTAGTATATTTAATGTATGACCATTTCCTTTGGTGCATGTTTGAAGGTAGCACGGGGATCCTAAGAAGATCACATGGGAGCGGGAGGCTCAGATTCATGCTCAGTTCTCTCACCTTTTTTTTAGTAAACATTGTTTGGATTTTTGAGGATGTAAAGCCTTAATGTGTAGATTATATAACAAATTTTATTTTTTCAATTATATTTTTATAAAATTCATGGGAAAATTATGAGACTAGTGGCTAATACGGTGTGCGATTCTGAGGCCCGGAGTGCCCAAAATGGTCCGTCGAAAAATGGTATGATTTTAAATAGAGGGTGAGAGTATTTTTCATGAAAAATAATAATAACTATTTGACAGGTTCCTAGATCATAAATTCAATGGAACCATTGCATTACGGGTTTCAGGTTTAACCTAGATGTGACTTAAGTTTAGTCAGCGTGGGTCCTCAGTGAAAAAACCAAAAAATGGCATAACCACAAATAAAACAACTAAATAAAATGATTTTATTATTCAATTCCTTATAACTCAAAAATGGTACCTCAAATTGGAAATCCAAGACTACCATTGATCTTGTGAGGGTGTGCTTTCTTTTGGCAGATCGTAACCTTGACTTACATGAGTTCAGGGAAATGTTGATTTTTTGGACATTTTAAAGGAGAATAAAATAAACATAGAAAATATTTATTTTATTCCCTATTAACATTTTGATTTTTGGTAATTCAACAGTGAAGAAAACGAGAAACACTTTATCCTTCCATAAATGAAGTTGTGTGGTGACACTATTTCAAAGAAAAACAATAACACTAAAATGTGTGACCGTGTTAACGTGTTTCCTCCATTAATCAGGAATAGGTTCCAGCGTTAGAATTAATAATGATATATAATTTCTTTGGAACTCGATTGGTTCCCTAAGTCATGGGGGGGATTATCTCTCACCACCAATGATGTATCGAAGGTCGGGATTCCATCATGCAACGAAGAATCTATGAACCCCAGCGGAACAAGGATCTATGTGGTGACGATACATTAATCCACATCTGCAAGTTATCCAACTTGAGGTAGGAGTTGTTATTTGGAATCTTTTTCCCCCTGTTATTATATTTAAATGATGATCACGGATCAACCCATGAACGTGTTGACTAGCAGTTTGATCATTCTTGCGAGAAGGGGGTTTTATTTGCGGGGTTTTAACGGATGTTTGATCTTGGTTACCAAATTTTGATTAATCTTATGTGATGGATTCTTGGTTTAATTTTATTTCTATTCTAATAGTGAAAAACCACGATCGATGCTAACATCGATTGAGGTTCATCCCTTTTTGTTGTTTCATTCCATTCCTCCCTCTGTTCTTCATTCATTGTGGGTGTTCTTCATTTGTCCCATGACTTGTCATTCGGTGATCAATCGATCATTACACAATCGTTCCTTGGTGCAACGATACAATTTCACAGGTCTGGGAAAAACACGACATAATGGAGGTGCAACGATGACGATGGTGATCAGATCAAGGTAGTTCATGAGATATTTCACATCAACGGCTTCACATCATAAAGGGATATTGTCTTGCTTTTGAACCCCTGGCGATGAAGAACATGACCTAAGGACTCTAGAATGTCTTCTAAATCAAATAGAAGACCACCTAAGCATGTTCGATGGCCCGTGGAAGGCCCCACTAGTACACTGGTGCTGAAAGTGGATGGTGACGGCACGCAGATACCGCAGTCCAGGAGTAGTGCACACTGTGGTCAGTGATTATAGGCCGGTGGCAACAGTTGGCTATGGTTCGACAGATGAGGCTAGAGTACATGGTCTAGTGGGACCTGGGTTATGACCCACAACAACAGACGTGGGTGGTATACGGCACCTGCCACGTCCCTGGTGGAGAGGACTGACTAGCTCTAGCGGTTTGGGTCGCCGTAGCAGACCATGTCAGACTGACCTGGTGGGTCTGGTCAGACTTGGAAGATCGGGTCAGGTTGGAGGACTTTGAGTCGGGTCACTTCAATCGGGTCGGACCAGACCCAGACCCAATCAGAACCCATTTTACTAAAACACTCAAAGATTTCAAAACATATTTTCGGTTGAAAATCCATCTTCGTTGTTGGATCCTTTGCAATGAGGTGCTCCTTTTGAGATGGATTTGTGAGACCTTTGTGAGGACCAGTGTAGGTGAGGATCTTTCCTCCTCGGTTCTTTCCTTGAGGGTTCGATACAAAATTTCATAGTAATCACCTCGATTGAGAGAGTTTAGGATAGAGTTATGGAATCCTCCTTGGGATTATAATGATACTATATCACCCCTGATGAAGTTAGTTGGGTATTGAAATGACCTCTGAGTGAATGGTGTTAATCCTCCATCTAGTGGGCCATATCAGTAGGGTTCGCAGTATTCTTTGGAATCCCCTACATTACGATCTGTATTTGTAGTGCTTGTGGTATTCTATGAGAATACCTTCCATTGTAGGGTAATATAGATTGGGTTCACGATATTCTCTAATATAATCCCCTCTTTATATAAAATAATCTTGACTAGAATTTTCTCTTTGGGTGGGGCCCAAATTAGAAGGACCTCTTGTAAGAGTCCCTAATGATTTTATAGCTCAAGGAGTGAGTTCTCCAAGTATGAGTGTACCTTGAGTAGAATCATGTGACCAAGGATTAGTTATGATATCAAGACCCCTTGACTTAGTATAACCAGATATCTCGAGGAACATCATGATATATCTAGACTATATGTTCTCTCATATAATTTTTTAGACTTATTGTTCGTGGTTGCTATCAGATAGCTTGAGGAGTTGGATATATCAGAATCATGCAAGCTACGATCAGAACAATATGGATGGAAGTGGATGAGACAATGCATCTTGGAATCCTTTATGAGTATATCTGGATGTTCTTGTTATATGTGTTGTTGACGTTTACCTATGTTGATTTGACTATATCGTCTTGATGGTATTTCCTTTACGTTCTTTCACTTTGTGTTTTGGGTTCCCCTATAGAGTATTGTATTACTAACCCCTACTTGGGATTTTACCCATGTTCCATATCTTGTATAGTTGACCAACACTTTGGTGGAGTCTTAGGGCAGAGTAGGACCAGGACCATGACCAGATGGTGCCTTGTGGGATCAGACATACCGAGGTGTTTCTAGAAGCATCCAATAACAGCTTCAGTTCCCTTTTTTGTGGGTCAGAATTTATAGTTGTCTTTCTTTTAGTGGGATCATTTCTGGCTTGGTTACACTTTACTGGATTACTTTTTTTCATTCTATGTTATTGGGTTGTAGTGGTACGCATGCATTTTCATTACTTATTCTTTTCAATCTTCATCCCTATGGCTTGGAGTTGGGCGTGTGTGTAATTTTTTTTAGGAAAATGCCTCCCATTTTTTGCGATATTCCTACTCATTGATAGTCTCTATCCCATGGCCAATAAAAGGCAGGCTTCAGATTTTCACGGCACAGGCTTCGGAGGTTGGGTCATAACAATGTGGTATCAAAGGAGGTCGGTTCCACATTAAGGATCGATAGTCTGTGAGATTGATTTGGGGTAGTTATGTTAATCATTTTGAGTTTGGATTTCAGGCCAAGGACTCCAATATTAGTGCGAGAGCAAACATATCTATACACTAAGACTCTGGTCACCTGTAACCATCTCAGCACATGAAAACACTAGATGTTGGGAAATAAAGGTACATAAATCACATAGGAATGGGTTGTGTTTTTTCAAGTCCTTATTGAGTAAACTAACATGGCATACTCTTTTAACCGTGATACATCTTGTTTTCCCCCCAGATGTGTTCATGACTCCAGCTAGTGAGGTTTTCGTAGTAGGATCTAGAGTAAGGCCTGATACTCGACGAGGCCTCCCTAATGGGAGTTAGTCACAGAGTAGTTATTCTTCCTGATGGTCAGCAGGTGACGATATCTCCTAATGATTTTTTAGAAGACCAATCTATAGTGGTTCACATGGATGCATCATTCTAAACTGAGTCATGGATGGATATTTTGGTTCTTGATGATAAGGTGTTGGGTTTGAATGTGTATCACAGGAATATGTGGTAGTCATCTCCCAAGATGAAGGGTTAGTAGGTCCTACCAATAGCAGGTGCACAACGTATGATACAGAACCATATTTTTTGTATGAATTTCTAGGGACGTCCTAGTTTCCAGAGGAAAATTCTATTCTATGCTTGTCAAAAAAGGGGACATGTCACGTGATATTGTCCCAATGTTCATGCTATAGTCCTAGAGGTGGTTTATAAACCACCAAGTAATCGGAAGTAGCAAGAAAAGGTAGGTCCTCCATGTAGTAGAAATGGAAGGAGATCTTGGTAAGCAGGAAGAGGTGGCCGACATTTTTATGTGTTACCACCACCACCTCTGGGTGGTCCATACTAGGCTCCGGGAGCTGGAGGACAGAGGAGGAGATAGTTGCAAGATTTATAGTCTTATGAGCCCAGGACTCCATGAATGATTCAAGGTATGATCTGTGTATTTCTACCTTATATGAAGTATTGTTAGACACATGTTCTAGTGATTTCCCTTCCTACAACTTTTCTTGTTTGATACCTAGAGGTTTCAGTTAAACTGTTGACTTGATCCTCACATTTAGAGACTCCTACTAGAGGGGACCTAATGACCACACACTGGTGTCAAAAGTATGACCTAACTCTTGGAGGTGAGTGTTATAGTTGGGATCACTTTATAGTGGTGTTGAGGCCTTACGATATCATTCTCGGTATGGACTAAATCCTCAGTTCATCTTTAGATTGATTGTTTTAGGAAAAGAATGTTTTTTGTCCATGGTGATGGAAAAAGATTTCACTTTATCAGTAAAAGGTAAATCCTTAAAACTCTTGAAGGAATTAGGAAGAGAAGGGTGAAGCTGAATTCTATTTAGTTGGATATCATGACCGTCAGTGCAATTGATGTTTTGATTCCTCAAGTTTCTTAATGATGGCTGAGTATAAGGACGTCTTCCTTGAATATGTTCCATGTTTACCTCTACGTAAACAGTTATACTTCTGTGTTGGTCTACACCCTAGATTGGAATCAATATTTGTGCCAATATATCAGATGGCTTCCAACGATCTTAATAAGCTAGGGGTTCATATGGGGTACTTATAGAGGAAGGGATTTGTATGACCTACTGTTTCATCCTGGGCATCCCCAGGTGATCTTCGTTAATGAAATCTTAGTGTACTCTGTGTCTAAGGAGGAGGATGCAAGAAAATTGAGGATGGTCCATGACCCACTTCGAGAGCACCAAATATACTAAAATCTCATTAGGTTCCTATCTTTGATTCATAAGGTTTTCTGTTTCAAAGAAACTTCACCTCATAGGCTAGAGTAGTAGTGAATTCAGTGAGAGTTGAGACGGTGTTTGACTAGAATAACTTCACAACCCATAGTGTTAAGTTAGCAGTGGTGGTTTTTTTATTAAAGATGAGGTGATACTACATGTTTGGAGAGAGATACATCACTAACTTCAACCATGATATTCTCAACTATGTGTTCTCATAGAAGCATCAGGGATTGAGATAGAGGTGGTGCCTAGAGTTCCTACAGGACTATGACTTGGAGTTTGTCTTTACTCCTAGGTATGGGAGTAAGGAATTAGATGCTCTTGTCAAGAATCAAGATAGCAGTTACTAAGAGATGTATTGGAGTAGTTTTCCTCATTTTGATTATCCTTCTGGGATGTAGATAGATCATCTTATCTCTAGTCGTTGGTAGTTACCCATACACTGATAAATAAGATATGGAGGAATAGCTCAGTGGTACCAACTTCAATTCTTTACATGTTGAGTTGTCCATAGAGAATACCCTGATGGAAATTAGAAAGGTGGAGAGCACACTGTTCTTTTCAAAAAAATGCATTGTTGTAGCAGTGACCCCTAGAGTGACGAGATGCATTGCGATATGCATGTGGGTGTCAAGGAGGACATCAGAGATGATGGAATAGGCTGAAGGTGGGCTTAACTATTGATTTAAAATCTAAAATCATGATTGAATTAGCTTTGTGGGTTGTCGACTCACCATTTCAAGCCTTGATTCTTGGTCGGATTTTCTCCTTCTCTTACTTGGGGTACCAGGGAGGATGTGGGAAGGGATATCAGCAGACTTCATGATGGTTTTACCACATAAATCTAGGAGACACGATACCATAGGGTTGATCGTTAACTGACTCATTGAGTTAGGACACTTATTAACTACTCAAGGGGAGAGATTAGTATAGGGATTGGTTTGCCTCAATGTGCAGAAGACAGTTTTCCTCCAAGGAGTTTCATGGATGATTGTTTCAGATAATGATGCTCTCTTTACATCCCAGTTGTGGAAGGGATTGTAGAAGGCATTTACAGAGGTTGTGCAGGTCATCTAGGACTGGATGATGTATGCACAGGGCCATCCAAAGTATTGTGCTGGTAGACTTCGGAGTTCTTTGGAGTTCTAGGAATGAGACCATGTCTTCTTTTGGGTCCCACCCCGATGAGGGTAATGAAGATTTGTTCTGGGGTGGAAAGTTATCTTCGAGGTTAATAGTCCCTCTTTTAGGTGCTGCATAGAGATAATGAGGTAGCATACTACTTGGATCTATCCTACAATGGGACCAGGTACACGATGTCTTTTAGGTTTCATAGCTGAGGAGATTCATACATAACCCATTTTCACGTCATAATCTAGGTTGAGCTGGACATCGATGTTGTATTGTCTTTGGTTGAGTACCCAGTGATGATAGAGGATCCTTTTGGGATGATCTTTTCCCATGGTGAATATTCGTAGGTAGCATGGTGATCCTAATAGAAGCACATGGGAGTGAAAATCTCAGATTCTTGCACGGTTCTCTCACCTTTTCTTCGAGTAAATCTTGTTTTGATTTTCAAGGATGTGAATCCTTATTGTGGGGATAATGTATCAACTTGGAATTTCCTAGTTATATTTTTAAAAATTTATTGGAAAAATTCTCAGACTAGGTGTTGAGACGGTGTGCTATTATGAGGCATAGAGTGGACAGAATGATCTGTTGAAAATGTTATTTTTTTAAATAGCGCACGTGAGCAGTTTTCCTAAAAAAGTGGAATAAATCATAAGTGGGTTCCCATATTTTAAATAAGAGGGAACAATTGAATTCAAATTAGTGGGTTTACCCTAGGTACGACTTAAGTTTAGTCTGCATGGGTCTCTAGTGAGAAAAACAAAAAATAGTATAACTGTAAATAAAATAATTAAATAAAATTATTTTATTTTTTAAATCCTTATAACTCATAAATGGTAAAATAGATTGGAATTTAAAGAGTATGGTTGAGATTGTGAGGGAGTTTTTTCCTTAGGTGGACCCTAACCTCGACTGGCACAGGTCTAGGGAAAAAGATAATTTCTTGTAAATTTTAAAGAAGAATAAAATAAACATAAAAAAATTATTTTCATTATTTTTATCTTCTTGCAGCATGGTGATGCTGCGACATAGAGACATAGCAACCCATTCTCCATTCATAAATGAAGCAGTGTGGTGACACTATTTCAAAGTGAAATAGTAATTCTGAAATAGTTAAATGTATTAATCTATTTCCTCCATTAATCGAGAAGAGGTTGTAGATTTAGAATTCATAATGCTGGATAATTTCTATTGAATTATGGAGTTTCCCTAAAGAATGTGGTTGAAGGATCTCTTGCTATTGATGACAGTTCTGAGGTTGGGATTTGATCAAGTGGCGAAGAATTAATGACTTTTGGCGGAAGAAGGATTGACATGGTGACGTGACTTCAATTCACGTCTGCAAGTGATCCAAACTGAGGTAAGGGTTTTTATTTTGAATCATTTCATTCCCAGTTCATAGATTTACATTTGGAACATGGATACACCCTTGAACACTTGGATCTGCAGTTTGATCCTTCTTGCAGGAAGAGAGTTTTATTTATGGGGTTTTTAGAGAAGTTTGATCTTGGTTATTAAATATTGATTAATCCTATGTGATGGATTCTTGGTTTAATTCAATTTCCATTCTAAAATAAACAAACCACGATTGATAGTAACATTGATCGGGGTCTGTCCATTTTTTTTGATTCATGACATTCCTCCCTCTGTCCTTAATTCACCATGGGAATTCGTCATTTGGATAGAAACTCAAAATTCAGAAATTGATCGATCGTTGCACAATCGATCCTTGGTGAAACAATCTAATGTCATAGGTTTGGGAAGGAGATAACATGACAGATGTGTGACGCCGATGGTGGAGATCAGATTGAGGTAGTGCAGGAGTTATCAGAGTGGAATATATTCACACTATAAATGGATCATGGCTTGATTTTGAACCCATGGTGATGAATAATGGAACTTTGGACTCCAAAATGTCTTTTTGTTCGAATAATGGACCACCAAAGCGCGATAGGTGGCCTGTGGAAGACCCCACTAATGCGTCAGTGGATGCATGCGGGAGACGGTGTGCAACGACGAAGGAGGACCGTGGAATCAACCAAGGGTGGTGATCAGATACTGTTGGCAATAGTCGGTGGCAGTTAGATAGATGTAGATGGAGGCTGTGTTTCAATGGTACCATGGTTGTGACCCGTGGAAACAACTGCAGGTTGGACCCGACACCCGCCGTGTCTCAGACGGAAAAGATCGGCCTGCTCCAGCAGGCTGGGTTGGATAGGAGGGACGGTGCATCAGACTGGGCCACCATAGCGGACCGGGTCAGACCCAACAGGTCCGGGCTGGGCCATATGGGCCAAGCCGACCCAGCTGACTAGGTCAGACCCTAGTGGGGTCAGACCCATGTCAGGTTGGTCCATACCCAAACCCAAAAAAACTCATTTTCTCTAAAAAACACATATCATTCAAACCGTAAGTTTGGTTTATGAGTCGTCAATGGAGTTGGGACACTTGCAACAAGGTGATACGTTTGAGTTCTATTAGTGAGACCTTAGCGAGGAACAGTGGAGATGTGGAGATTTTTCACTTGGTTCATTCATTGAGGGTTCATTACGGCATTTCATAGCAATGCCATCAAGAGATAGAGTCCAGAATAGAGTTATGGAATCATCCTTGGGGATGGAGTGATACTCTCTCACCCTTGATGTGGTTATTTGGTTATTGAAATGAACTCTGAGCAAAGGGTTTTAATCCTCCATCTAGTGGGCCATATCATTTGGGTTCACAATATTCTTCAGAATCTCTAACGTTATGAGCCGCATCAGTATGGTTTGTGGTATTCTATGAGAATCCCCTCCATTAGAGGGTAATATAGATTGGATTCAAGGTATTATATAAAAGAATCATCTCTCTACAGAACATAATCTTGAACAACATTTTCACTTTGCGTGGGACCAAAAGTATTTGGACCTCTTTTAAGAGTCCCCGATGAATTCATAGCTCGAGGTGTGAGTTCTAATTAAATGAGAGTACCTTGAGAAGAATCATGTGACCAAGGATTGGCTATGATATCAAGACTCCTTGTCTTAGCAAGACCATATGTATCAAGGAAATTCATAATGAATCAAGACCAGATATTCTATCAGATAATTTTGGTAGACTTTTTCTACATGGATACTATTAGATAGCTCAAGGAGTAGAATCTCCCGAAATTGAGCATGCTACGAGGGAAACCATATGGCTGGAATTGGATGAGATGTTGTTTCGTGGAATCCTTTAAAAGTATACCTATATATTCTTGTTATATGTGTTGTTGGAATATAACTATGTTGAGCAGAATGTTCCATCTTGATGGGTTTTCCTTTTTGGTCTTTCACTTTGTGTATTGGGGTCCCCTACTGAGTATTGTTTTACCCACCCCTACATGGTATTTTCCTGCATGTGTATGGTTTTTTGCAATTAATCGATTCCTTGGCAGATTCTTGGGGTATAGTATGATAAGGACCTTTACTAGAAAGTACCTTGTGAGATTAGATGAGCTATGGTGTTTACGACATCTTCCTACAGCAGCATTAGTGCCCTTGTTTGTAGGTCATACTTTACAGTTGTATTTATTTTAGTGGGATTATTTCCAACTCGGTTTCACTTTAATACATTATTTTCTATCATAATCTATTGTTGGTTTTTCGTGGTACACATTCATTTTATTTACTTAGTGTTTTCACTCTTTAGCCCTGTGTCTTGGAGTTGGGTGCATGTGTAAAGGTTCTTAGTAAAATTCCTCCCATTTGTGGGATATGCCTACTCGGTGCTAGTCACCAACCCCTAGCCTAATGGAGGTGGGCTTGTGTGGTCATGATACAGGCCCCAAGGGAAGGGTCATGACACTATTTCCACTCTATTTTTTGTATATATCATCAATTTCCCTTCATTGAGATGAATCATTATCTCTTGTTCCTAATCTTGGAGACATCGAGCGAGTACCAAGGAGATATCTTGAAGAATATGGATTCAAGAGGATTCAGTCTACTAGCTGGTAAACATATATTATATTGTAAGTTCTTTGAAATCCCCCTTTTACTTCCTTATTAAACATTTCTATTCAAATATCTCATTGTATTTCTTTGATTCATTATAGATTACTTTATCTTGTACCTGTAACTTTGTTTGTGATTAAAAAAAATGTGTTTTGTGTGTTGGTCATATCTATGTTGTGCATGTAGGTCCCAATGGGATAAAAAATGTTAAATTTTATTTTATTATTTACTGTCTTCTTCATTTGTTAGTTTGAATCAATCTATATTGCTAATTATGGTTGGAATCATTTCTTTCATGTATTTATTGAAGCTTTTGAATAATATTCGGGTTCTGGTTTTAGTTTTTTAATTCCTCACTCTTCTTAATTCATCACTATTCTTGTCTATTTATAATTGAAATTATTGTAACCACAATGTAAATTTAAAATTAAAATACTTAATTGAATAATAGTTTATAATAATTGATCTTGGCATTTTATCAGGGGTGTATGCTTAATGTTTTCTCCAACAAAGTGGTATCAATGTCTTCAGTTAAACATGACTTCAAATATGTATGAAATTGAAAATATTGACGATGATAAGGATTTTAATTTGTGGTGAACTAAAATGTGGGACTTACTTGTTCAGTAACGGTTAATTGATTCTTTTCATCCCCAATAAAATTATTTTATCCCTTATTGCTAATGGATAGACCACTACTATATATCCAGATGTCACTCCTGACATTCATGATAAAGCACATAGTTCTATATTATTGTCTCTTGGTTACTATGTCATTTGGTAAGTTTCCTTTGAATCCACTATTACTAGAATATGTCTTAAACTAGTAAAACATTACATGAAAGATCCAATTATTAATAGACTTTATAAGAAAAATTTCATGTTCACCTTTAAAATGAAATCTAATATTTCTATTAAATCATATTTGGATGAGTTTAATAAAATAGTTTTTCATTTAAGAAACCTTAATGTGACTGTTGATGATTAGGATCGAATTGTGATTATTTTGATATTTTTTAAAAATTCATACAAAACATTAAAAGAAACTATGATGTATGGCCATGACTCTCTTACCTTTGAAGATGTTAAATATGCCATGATTTATAAGGAGTTTAATTTTAAACCCAAAATGAAATGTATGTATGAGAGTTTATTTACTATAGGTAGGCCACAATATATGGGTAAAAATAAATAAAAAGGTAAATAGAAAGGGAAGAATAATAGCCAACCCAAACCTAGGTCAAAGTAAAAAGATATAAAAGTTGTGTGTTATAACTGTGGTAAGCCCGAGCATTTAAGACCTAAGTATAGAAAACCAAAAAAAATCCTAATGCTAAAGAAACTTTTTACCTGTCCCTTTTAGTGGATTCTATTTATGATACTGCTAATGTTTTAAATATATATAGGATTCTAGTAATTGATGAATGGGTTGTGGATTCAGGATTCCCTTTTTACATGTGTCCTTAGAGATAATATTTCCATTAGTTAGTTGAGTGAGTAGAGGGAGATGTAATCTTAGTGAATAACCAGAAGTTTAAGGTTCAAGGAAGAGGTTTTATTCTTATAAAATTATATGACCTTTATTTCATCACTCACCTCGATGTTAGGTGGGTCCCTTAATTTCACAAAAACAAGATTTCCCATGGTATTCGTAACTAGAATGGATATGTCTTTCGGTCTGAATTAGGATGCCTTAAGATCTCCAAGGTCTCTCAAACTATAATAAAAGTATCCCTAGTTAATAGACTCTATGTTTTTAATGGGAAGACTAATTTAAGGCATCTGGTCATTGTGTATGTGAGTAATATTGATAACTCTTTGTTATGGAATAGTATATTGGGGAATGTTGGCTCTAAGGTCATAGAGGAATTGGGTAAAAAGGGTTGTTAGAAAATGATACACCACACAATCTCCAATTTTTTAATGATTGGGTCTTGGTTAATTCTAAGAGGGTTAGTTTTGGTATGTCTTATTTGAAGCCTTATGAAACATTAGATTACATCAACTCTAATTTATGTAGCCCAACCAGAACCACATCCCTTGGTGCAGGTTCAAATTTTTTTTACCTTCATAGATGACTACTCTTGAAAAGATTAAATGTATATATTAAAAAATATATTATTTTTTAAACCATTATATCATTAAAATCCCTCGTTGAGAACTACATTAGAAATTGGGTTAGATTCATGATAATATATAATGGATTGGAGAATCTATCTACCGTGTTTTTCGAGTTTGTTCAATCAGAGGGAATAACAATACATTGGACTATTAGGGAAACCCCCCAAAAATGGGCTTTTTGAGTTCATGGATATAACTATTATTGAGTGATTATAAATTATCATTTCATGCTTGATATTTCCTAAATTATTTTGGGAATAAGTTTTCACAATGATAGTCTACCTTATTAATAGGTTCCCATCTACTGTTAGCCAGTTTAAACCACTAGATGAACTATGGATTGGAAAAAACCTTCTAATAACAATATAATATTCTTTAGATGTTCCACCCATGACCATATTAACACTAATGAGTTGGAAATCAGTGATCTTAAGTGTGTTTTTGTGGGATTCCTTGATGATGTTAAGAGAAATAAGTTGTGATTTGAAATACCTGAATTGCAAAGGTGTATAATTTGTAGTGATATTGTATTTTATTAATCTAGTTCTCCTAAATCCAAATATATCACACATGATAGTGATGATGAATCACATAATGATACTATTAATCCTCTTCCTTCTACTCATATTGATGATACTGATGAACATCCTCCACATGCTCCCAAAAATTAAGCCCAAAATGAGTCCAGTTCTGAATCATACATAGATTCTAAGCCTCGTAATGCTAAAAGTTATTACTAGTTGACTCATGATAGAGGTAGGAGAGTCATTAGATCACCTGCTCAATTCATCAAATATGGTATGGAATATTTTGTCTTTTATGTTTCCTAATATATCATTGATGATGATCCTCACCTATATACGAAATCTGTAATACCCCAAAATTCCATGATTTTTTTTAAAAATTAAATGGGATTATTTTGAGACTAGGCGCTTAGACGGTGTGAAATTCCGAGGCCCAGAGTGCCAGGAGTGATCCATCAAAAAAAGTTAGGTTTTAAATAGCGTGTGTAAGAATTTTTCTTGAAAAAGTGGAATAACTATTAAAAGGGTTCCTGATTCATAAATCTGAGAGCGTTGTTGCATTTAGTATGGTGGGTTTACCCTATGTACAACTTAAGATTAGTCGGTGCAAGCCTCTAGTGAGAAACCCAAAAATGGAATACCCGTAAATAAAATATTTAAATAATTTTATTTTATATTTCAAATGCTTATAACTCACAAAAGGTGACTCATATTGAAAATCTCAGATCAACATTGAGCTCGTGAGGGTACTATTTCCTTAGGAAGAGCCTAATGTTGGTCGGCGCAAGCCAATAGTAGAAGTTAGATTTTGGCGGTAAATAAAATAATTAAGTAATAATTATTTTATTTTCAAATCCTTATAAATCATAAAAGGTAACTATGATAGGAAACTTGAGAGTACCATTAAGCTCATGAGGGCGTGTTACCCTTAGGCAGAGCTTACCCTCGACCGGTGCAAGTTGATAGTGAAAGATTATTTTTGAACATTTTTTAAGCGAATTAAAATGGATCGTGTGCGTGGTTTTGGAATCTTATAGATGGGTTCCTGGATTGAAACTATGAGGGCACCATTGCATTCAGAATGCAAACATTACCTAATAATGGACCTATCCACTACTGGTTTGGGTCGAGGGAAAAAGTTAATTTTCCAATGTTTTAAGAAAAAAATAAAATAAACATAAAAAGTTTATTTTATTCAAAAGAATTGTTTCGTTGAAACACAGTGATGAGATGACTGTCAAATTCTATAAATGAAATGGCATAGTGACTATTTAACTAAATCATAATAGATACATAGTTTTATAAATGAAAAAATGTAACAATTTGATGATGCAACGTAATAGAAATGTTTTGATGCATTTCTCTTTTAATGAGATAACGGGTTGGAGAATCAGAGATGGAATTTCTTTGATAGATGGAGAAGTATTTTTCTCCAAAAAAGAATGTTGGTGAATCATAAAATGGTGATGGAGCCTTGGATAATGGATTTGGGACCAAAGATCGATGAACTCCAATGACTTCAAACAGATCGACACCAATAACGAACCTTCTCCAGGTAGGAGTTACATTTGATTTTGATTTCCACATTATTAATTCTAAAACAATGAATGTGGATCAACCCATGAAAAGTTTGATCTATGGAAAACTTGTTCTTGTGGGAGTGTTTTTATACTTAGAGTTTGCATCGGGGTTACCTTGTTGTTATAATATTAAACATCCCCTTTGTTTTAAACTCTAACACGGAGAGTCTGGGCCGACACGAACAAGGCTCGAGTCCCTCCACCTTCGTCCATTCTTCCAGTCCAAACCTCCATGTTTACATAAAGTATTTTTTGAGGTTGTATAAGTGAATATGGAACCACATGGAGGTCTTAGGCATAGATGGCTCGAGGAATAGACCATCGGAGCGGACTCGTTGGTCCATGGAAGGCATTGCTGGTGCTGACGACGGTGCGTTGAGGCGATTTCCACAACTAGATCAGGCCACGGTGGTGTGGTGGGTGTTTCCAATAGCAGTTATGTTGCTAGCTCATATAATATGGCCACCTAATTGTGTTGGATGAGTTGGCCTACATTGCACGGGCCAAGACCACCTACTGGAATGCTGTCTAGGGAGACCGCGTACGAGAGACACGGCGGCTGATATAGTCGGTCGCGATGTGCTAAATCTAGATGTGTGGGCATCCGATTGGAGGAGAACTGGCCCACACTAGAAGGTTAGGTGGGTGGTTGGTTTGTCATGTCTAGTGGGCCAGACCCATTGCCTAATGGGTCGAGTCGTATCTGAACCGGTTCAGACCTGGGTAGGATCTGAACCGAGTCAGACCAGGGTAGGGTTGGCATTCTCTTATTCGATCATAAAACATGGGTCAGGTTGGCGGAACCGAGGCTGGTTGGTGGACCCCAGATCGGGTCGGGTCACGTCAGTCCCACCAGGATGGACTAGACCCAGACACAACCACCCCCTGTCCCTAAAAACATTCATATCTTTCAGACTGGGCGTCTGATTGGTGAGTGGTTTGCAGAGTTGGAACCCTTGTGACAAAGTGGTTCTTTTAGAATACTCTAAGGAGGATTTGATGGAAGTTGAAATGTGATGAATGGATTGAGGATTTTATTCTCTCATAATCATGAATGCTACATGTAGGAATCATACGGCTGGCTAAGACCTGAAGACTACTGATGAGAGAGTCCAAGTGACCCTGTCGGCCTAGATGACAAGCATCCCATTATGGATCCACTCCAAAGGACCTTTTGTGGATCATCTACCAGAAACCCTATTTAGATCAGCTACTAATAACGCTATGTGGATCAGCTATTAGTGACTGTGTGTGGATCAGCGACCAGCAACCCTATGTGGATCATCTCTAAGTGACCCTCTCTGGATCAGCTATAAGTGTCCCTATGTGGACCAACTATGGTGGCCTAAATGTAAGGTGGCTCTATGCGACCCAGCTGACCCATGATACTCATCAGGGATGATTACCCCAGTAGTCTAAGGTATTCACTATTGCGATAGATGGTATTAATTTATATACTCTAGATTATACTTGTGTCATCTAACTCTTAGTGTAGTTGTCATACTCTTATCAGTGGTGTACTTAGTGTACTTGGCGTACCCTCCTCAGTGGTGTACTTAGTGTACTTGGAATACTCTCCTCAATGGTGTACTTAGTGTACTTGGTTTAGACTCTCCTTAGTAGTGTACTTAGTGTACTTGGTGTACTCTCCTCAGTGGTTTAATTAGTGTAATTGGTGTACTCTCCTTGATGGTGTACTGATAGTAATTTTTCCATACTCTCCTTTTGGGTCTTTCCTTTGTGGTTTGGGGTCTCTACTGAGTATTGTGTTACTCAACTTTGCACGGTCATTTCCCGCATATTTTGTGTCTTGTGTAGGTTATCAATACTTTGACATAGACCTTGGTGGTCCAGGATCAGGTGGTGATCAGTGAGATGGGATGGATGGGCACTTAGATGATGAACATGGTGGTATGAGACTAGGTGGTGATCAGTGAGATGGGATATACAGACGTACTACTACGGATACCTGCATCTACCCTTTACCAACCCTTCAAGTATGGTCTCAAGTGGACAGATCGGGGAATTTGAACATTCATTTGTGGTTTTGTACTTGTATTCTAGACCATTTTTACATTACATTGTGGTTTTGGGCTTGTATTCTATCCCCTTTGTACTTTATGTGTGTGTTGTGTGTGTGTGTACAGGTTTAAAGGAAAATGCCTTCCCTTTTGGTATATGACTTCTCAGTTCTAGTCTGTATCCTGTGGCCTTTGAAAGGTGATATTGGGGATATTCATGGCATGGGCCCCAGGGTACAGGTCATGAAAAAGTGGTATTAGAGGTTGTCGGTTCTACTAGAAGTACTAAGAGTTTTTAAATTTTTATAGGTCAATAGTGTTAAGTGTATCGACTTCGTAATTCAAGTCAGGGAGTCCAGCGTTGGTGTGACGGTTGACGTATCCATACACCAGGGCCCCAGATTCTTCTTTTATGACTCAATACGTGAAAAACCCAGTTGCATGAATCCTCAAATTTTTCTTGTGATCTTTATGAGTCAAAGTAAACTCACTGGGAATAATCTATTAATCATGATTCATCTTGATCTCTTTTAAGATTCCTCCACGCAGACATCCAACCAGGATTCTAGTGAATCACCATGAGGATGGTCCACATAGTGATGAGGCTTTGGAATAGTTATCATTGCCCAAGATGGCACCTTTGGGTGGTGTACCAGCTTTTCCACCACCCATTGGTCAGCAGTTACTACCGAACCTAACGGTAGAGGATGCATGTAGGCTCAGTTCCTTACATGAGTTTTATCGACTGAGACCCCTCAGGATCCGAAGAAAGCTTGACCCATATGTGGATAAGGACTGGTTGCAGTTGGTGACTAAGTTTTCCATCTAGTCAGGGCACCATTAGGACAATTTTTAGTCCTGGTAGTGATCCTTCTACGTGGCTTAGTAGGATGATGAAAGGTTTTAGATTACCTAATCTTACAACGAGGTGACTTTTCTATGGAAAGAGCTTCATAACCTCTCTCTAATAAGGGTATATTTCCCTAAAATCTATGGTATACGTGTGCCCAAGAGCTTTTACAGATTTGGCAGGACAACATGTTGATAATTGAGTACTCATCAAGGTGTACCATCCTTTCTAAAAACTTCATTAATATGATATGATTAGTGATTCAGGGCTCAGACCTTTGAGTGAGATGTGTTTTAGGGTCATATGAGACCTCACTATTACTCTGGACATTCCTACATATGCAAGGGTTCTAGAGATAACCATAGTGGTTGAAAGTTATTAGGCTGAGAAAATATAGCCAGTGGATGTCAGCAGTGGTTAGGCAGGAAACTGATGTCAGTCTCAAAGACATGGACAGGTATGAGGACATATTTCCAAAGGATGTTCCAAGACTACCTCCTCATAGATAGGTATATTTATGCGTTGATCTATACCCCAGGACAACATCGATATCTATACTTGAATATCAGATTGATTTCAAAGAGATCCGGGAGATGAGGGTACAGTTATAGGACTTGCAGAGGAAGGGGTTCGTAAGTCCTAGAGTTTCGGCATGGGCAGCCCCAATGTTGTTCTCTAAGAAGCAAGACAGAAGATTGATGTTATGCATGGACTTCTTGCACCTGAACCAGGTGGCTATAAAGAACAAGTATACTCTACCTGGGATTTATGACCTCTATGATCAGCTAAAGGGAGCAGGTTGGTTCTCAAAGATCGACCTCTTATCAGGCAATCACTATCATCAATTGTGAGATCAGGAAATCTCGAAGATGGATTTTAGATGTCTCTACATCCACTATATGTACTTAGGGATGTTTTTTGGCATAAAAAGTGCCCCAACTATGTTCATGGGACTCATGAATATGATCTTCTTGTCATACCTAGACCAGTTTGTAGTGGTCTTCACTGATGACATCTAAGTGTATTCATCGTTAGAGGAGGAGCACACAATAGACATAAGGATGGTTTTGGATACACTCTGAGTGTACCATCTCTATGGTAAGATCTCTATGTGTGAGTTCTGGACAATAAAGGTCCACATCCTCGGACATGTCATCTCATAAGCTGGAGTTACTATGGATCCATCAAAGATAGAGGTGGTGATTTCTTAGAAGCCACCCAAGAGAGTTTCTGAGGTGCGAAGTTTCCATAGGTTGTCTGAGTACTATTAGATGTTTGTACCCGACTTCTATAGAGTATCGTCACCCATTATGACATTAAAGAATAAGGTAAAACTCTTTGCTGGGATAGAAAAAAGCTAGCATATCTTTCAGTATCTGAGGTAATGCCTGACGAGTGGTCCTATCATGAGGCTGGAAAAGGAGGGCACCGAATACATGGTGTCTTGTGAAACATAAAGAATGTAGATTGTTTATGTCATGATATAGGGTAAAGAAGTGATTTTTTATGGATCGCGACAATGGAGGTTGCATGAAAATAATTATGCATCTCATGACCTTGAGTTGGCAACGGGAGTCTTCTTACTGAAGATGTGGCGACACTAACTTATGGGTAAACAATTCATCATCTACTCTAACCACAAGAGTCTAAAGTACATATTTTCTAAAAAATGATCTGAATATGAGATATAGACATTGGCTAGTGTTCCTTTAGGACTATGACTTTGAGATAGTTTATACTCATGGGAAGGGGAATGTGGTGGCAGATGCTCTCAAGAGAAGATCGAGTTCACAGCTACTGAAGAATGCCTCAGAGTATTTATCCTCACTTCAAATATCCTTTGTGGATATAAATGAGGCAGATTATCTTTAGTCGATGGTGGTTACACCTCCACTCTTATAGCGAGTCTGGGAGGCATAACTCATAGATACTAGATATGCGACAACATGTGCCCAGATGTCCACAGGTCATTCCCCTGATTATAACAACCTGGTTCTTACATGGAGGTAGGGGTTTATTTTCTTATTTTTCCATTGAGTTGTTTTTTCGAAAATAATGGAAATTTGGGAAAGGTAATGTAATCAAGGGTTACACACTTTTTAATACTAACT
This sequence comes from Viscum album, assembly GCA_963277665.1. Classification (NCBI taxonomy): domain Eukaryota; kingdom Viridiplantae; phylum Streptophyta; class Magnoliopsida; order Santalales; family Viscaceae; genus Viscum; species Viscum album. The sequence goes on along the minus strand of OY728165.1, from coordinate 1,159,182,460 downwards.
ACACGCCATGTAGTATGTCTATGTGTGAAGGTCATACATGGAGTGTGGGCATGTCGGCATGGAAAAATGAAAAACCAACTACATTTCGTGTACTTCTTGGTACATGCCATGTAGTCATGTCGGCAATCCCTGGAAAGTAAGTTGGTAGAATTAAGCCACCAATTAAACAGTTAAATGATATACGCACTGTGTATATGGTCTTACATGCAATTTATTTTATGTTTTTTTACTTAAAATGTGAAGTATCCCCTTTCTTCAACTATTTGGACAGAAGACTCACCGGGTGGATGAACAAGCAGCACTGAGATCCTTTCCTCCGCCTGTTTTATCATTTGGAAGTCAATTCAAACACCTTCAAAACCATTTGAATCTTCTCTGTGAGTTCTCTATTACTATGGATCCGTTATTGGTAATTTATTTTATCAAAGAAGTTATTTATGTTTGAATAAATAATCTTTTTTGTATATCTCTATCATTTTAGGTTCAATTATAAGTCAAATCTCGACAAGGAGAGTCATACTATGATGAGGTAGGTGTTATCATGATTATTTCTTAATATCAAGTTGGTTATATGTGGAGTTGTGCCTCGTGCCCATGTTTAGGGTGTCGCTTTGTTTGGATTTTGACCTTTGTTAATACCTAAAAAAATTTAGGCAGTTAATTATATGATTTGAAGCATGTTTGAGGCTATTTTTTTTTAGTAAGGGCCACCCTTCAGGTTCATTCCCCTTGGATAACTCTTGTTGAGCCTTTTTTGCATAGGATACACATGGGTATGCCTCTATTTTCCCTATTATGAGTTGTTGAAATGAGTGGTTAATTATATGGTTACCAACATGATTTGTTTCATTCTAACCATGTAATAGTGTAACGATTTCATGTGTTGTTTAATATTCTGAAATTTTGATATATGGGCTTTACCCTGTTTGATTTGGCATGCCTGTGGGTGAGACTTTTTATGCCTACGGGTGGGATTTGTTATGCCTGTAGGTGAGATTTTTTATGTCTGTGGGTGGGATCTGTTATACCTACAGGAGAGATTTGTTATACATGTGGGTGAGGATTTTTTATGCCTATAAGAGAGGTCTTTCCTGTGGACAATATGTTGAATTGATTATTAAAAAATGGAATGACTTATGACATGTCTTCTAAGAGAAAGCAAAATCTTGTATTCGTTCATCACATTACATGTTTAGATAGCCTTATGAGGTATCTGTTGAGCATTCATTATATGGGGGATTGGCGGGCTGAGGCTAGATCCTGACACTTATATAATTCAATGTAGTTGAATGGTTGAACAAAACAAAATTAATGAAAATGGAAAATATGAATTACAGGATTGTTTACTTTTGATTACTTCCTAGTCACTGCTTTTCCCTTTTTAAACTACTGTTATATATACTCACTGAAAGATTAGCACAAAAAATACATGGTTGCCTACTATGATTTAATTCTAACACCCTGTTTGGGTCATGTTTTGGGCCCAAACTGACTATATTGCTATAGGTGTCGACAAGGGAAAGGGCCATTTTTCAGGTACTAGATTGCTATTTAGGAGCAGGAGAGCATCGGACAAAGGCAAGGATTTCAATGCTATTGAGTTTTGTATTTTGTTACCATATTTTGGTATTGCATTGTAATTTATTGCAGTGTATCTTAATTTTTCTATTTTCTTAGAAAATGTGACATGCTGCATCATTTTGAAATTATATGCCTTCTGGTTATCTTTTTCTTTCAATCATCATTGTTTACATCAGTTTCATGTTGTTTACTACTTCTAATATTGTTATTATTTATTCCACTGTGTTATACACTACCAATGAGGGAATAGTTTCCCCAATACCACATCTTAGGCCCTTTCTGGTAGTTGGAATCCTCTGGCATTTGAGGAATTGCACTAAAGGCCATGTGGCCAACCTGGTATGGGGCACCAGTTAAGTTGATTCTGGATCCAGGATGTTACAAAGTGGTATCAGAGGGTTTCTTTTCTAGTTTCCATTACTATTTGGTGATGATATAATGGATATTAAATTTGGTAATTAGTAGTGTCCAGGAGTAGATACCCTATGTACAGGGAAAATCCAAATTGCCTCGAATTAAATTGTGCTTTTGGATTTTGAGCTATTACAGTTTATTTGATTTCACTGTTGGGTGAAAAACAAATTTTGAGTTGTTATTATTGGTATTAGTGTGTTTCTATTGTGTTGAAACCCGATTATATGAGGGTATTCCATCTAATGAATCATATAGGAACTTGTTAAAAATCACATTCCATGCATAGTTGTCATGCCATTTAGGGAGCATTACTGATGGCATGTTGTTGGGATAGTACCATGATGGATATGTCTGATGTTGTGATTGGTGTATTGGTACATGATATTGTTAGAATTGTATGGACAGAAAACATTGATATCTGAGGTGTATGGTCCCTCTTGGATCGAAATTTGGTGGATCATGTTTCATCGTTTAGTATATAATAGTTTTGTGATATATTCTGCTTAGGGGACAAACTTTGTTTCACGGGGAGTATTGTCCCTCACAGATCAGAATTTTGCATCTCCTTGGTTGGTATTTCTATAGAATATGGGTTTTCTGGTCAATTTGGAGTTTCTTTCCTTAAAACCCCAGTATACATGGTGGGTATTTTATCCTAACATGTCATTTGTTCTTCCTATTTGGGGGAGATGATCTTCCATGTTTTAAGATTAACATGTTGGGTATCATGTGTACATTCCATGTAGTATTTGACCATGTAACTGAACATGAGAGAGTAAAAATAGGCTATTGAGTTTTGATCAGAATACATTGTGTTCTTGTAGTACACGCCATGTAGAATACCCAAGTAGAACCCATTTAGACCTGGCCGTGTGGGAGTACATGGCCATGTGGAGAGACCTATGTACACATCATGTGTATGTGGAACACATTGTGTGTGTGTGGTACATGCAATGTAGTTGGGGTTGATACACACCCTTGCCGGCGAGACTATACGACCATAAAAGAGCGTAAGTTAACAGGCCGTGTATTCCTTTTACAGACCATGTAGTCCCTTTTTGAGAAAATTTTGAGGGTCTTTTCCTATTCTTCAATGGAACACTTGAATGACAAAACATAACACGATTTTGAAATACGGCGTGTTCTTGACCTTGTAGAGTTATGTTGCCGTAACGACCACGAGATGTGTTGTAGGAGAGAGGTGATGATCATACCCTAGAGATGGTATTCCATGGGTTATTGATGGATCCTCTAGTACTTCCAGATGTGGCACCAACTGTTATATCAGATGCAATTATATATGCACAGTTTCATGAAGGATTTTTGAGGATCATGTAGACCTTTCAGGGAGCACTACAGGCTGCCACATCTATGGAAGAGCTTATGTGTATATTCCAACAGCACCATCTACTTAGTTTTTTAGGGGATGGAATACCACTATCTATAAAATAATGGATGGAATCGATAATATATATCTTCTAGAATCTAAATACACCTCTTGAGAGGACGGTCAATCTATCAACTTATATGGTGTGTGATTCTTCCATGAGATGGTGGGATGTTATCATTCATGCATGGAGCCATCGGGATATGACATAGGAAGACTTTCAGATGGCCTTCTATGATTATTATTTTCCATAGACGCTAAGCTATGACCAATCCTAGGAGTTCATGCACCTAGAGCAGGGCACACTATATGTTATGGACTACTCTACCCAATTTATTAAACTTCAGTGATTTTCACCTATTCTAATGGGTGGTAAATTATCGAAATCTAGAAGATTTGAAGACTGTATCAGGTTTGACATTCGATCACAGGTGAATCTATTCTAGTTTCCTTTTGTCTTTACTATCATGAATTAGGTGCTGATTATCGAGTGAAGTCTATGTGAAGCTGGTGGTGCGAACCGGGTCGGTTGGGCAACGATATTTGGTATTGTATTGACCAGAACCAAGAAGAATCATAAGGAGTATTATCATGGGGATACGAGTAGTCTAAACCTTTTTTCCAGTAGCCAGGTGAGGTTAAACTAGTGTGTAAAATCTGGACACTTGAAACCATAGTGTCTGATGGACCCAGTCAAGTGTCGATCTTTCAATTGGATGGTCCATCTACAGTGTTATTGTAGGATGTTTCCCCAAGTATCTAGTGAGAGAGGGTTTGTACCAACTCAACATTTAGGAGTGGGGTTAGCAGCTTCTCACCTGTCAGGAAACTAGAATATGTCAGGCCATTCAGGACGAGGATGTGGTTCTGTTCATGGTAACCAAACCCTAGGATCTCAGCAACAATAGGGTGGGTCAGCTCAGGGTATCCATGTTATGACATAGGTTCGCGGTACAGGTCAGACTTATGTAGTGAAATATACCCAATAAGAGTAGGATCCAAGACCTTCTACTGGTAGAGGTACAATTCTAGCCACCTCTATTTTATCTTCTACACATTTCTACACAGGTGCTTCACATAGTTTCACATCAGTTCTTTTTGTGGAGAGACTAGGGATTTGTGTCTTTACATTTTAAGATTTTATGATGCTAGAAACTCCGTTTTGGATTAGAACGGCATGTGTGCATCAGTGTAAGGAGCTCCCTCTTGAGTCTGGTGGGTGTAACTTATTTTGGGACCTCTATGTCTTGGAGATTACAGGCTTCGATTTCATTATCGAAATAGACTAGTTGATCTCCTTTCAAGTCTTTGTTGATTTCTATCGTCGTAGGGTGAGTTTCATTTCAACATAGGGTGGGAGTTTTCTACACAAGGTAGAATGGGATGTCCATGTGAGTAGATATTAACCCGAGCATCATGGGTTGGGTGGGATGACAGCCCAGATTATAGGTTTGTATATAGATGACCATGGAACATTTTTGGAATATTTCCATCTAGTGGTTGACCATTTCAGGGACATTTTCCCAGATGACTTCTTAGGCATACCTCTAGTTAGAGAGGTGGAGTTCACTATTGAACTAGTGCGAGGAGCTTCACTGGTATCCATTCCTCCTTATAATACGGATACGATGTATTTGAAAGAGCTCAAGAGGAAGTTGGAAGATCTAGAATCAAAGGGTTATATTCGACCCAGTACTTCTCCTTAGGGTTCACTGGTCCTTTTCGCAAAAAGGAAGATGGAACCATTAGGTTATGCATGGACTATCAGAAGCTGAACCAGTTGATGGTCAAACATATATATCAATTTCCATGCATAGATAACTGGTTTTATCAACTTTGAGGAGCTCGAGTGTTCTTGAAGATTTACTTAAGGTTAGGATATCACTCGGTATGTGTTTGACCAGCAGACTTACCATGTACAACCTTTTGTAGTAGGTGTGGTCTCTATAAGTACTTGGTTATGTTTTTTGTTCTTACCAACATGCTGGTAGTTTTCATAGTGCTAGTTAATTGAGTGTTCCATCTAAACATAGATTATTTTGTGGTTTTTTTTGTGGAATATATCTTGGTGTATTCTCAAAATCGACACAACCATGCAAAGAATATTGAAATCATTTTTAATACACTAGGAGAACATCAATTATATTCGGAGCCCTCCAAATTCCATTTCTGGATGGATTATATTCACTTTCTTGGTCACGTCATCTCAGATACAAGAGTATATGTGGACCAAGAGAATGTGAGAGCAGTATTTACCTGGGAGTATCCCAAGAACATCTTTGAGGTGTATACTTTTTCTGGGGCTAGATAGTTTCTATAGGTGTTTTATATAGGACTTATCATGCCTATAAGAACTGATGAAGGGCTTGACTAAGATGGGTGTGAGGTTTGTGTGGTCAGATTCTTGTGAGACAGCCTTTCAGGATATAAAAGGTCATTTGACTTTGGTGACAATATTTATATTTCTAGAGTCGGGAAACAGTTACATAATGTACTGTGATGCATTAGGTATTGGTCTATGAGTAGTGCTTATGTAGGGGGGTCGAGTTATTGTGTATGGGCCTTAGTAGTTGAGGCAACATGAGAGGAATTACCCTATGCATGATCAGGAGTTAGCTTCAATTTTTCAAGCCTTGATCTGTTAGAGATATTACTTATTGGGAGAACATTTTTTGGTTTACACTTACCACAAAAGCCTCATGTACATCATTTCTCAGTGGGATATAAATTTGATATAGTGAAGGGGCTGGAATACCTTTAGTCCATCGATTTTGAGCTTGCCTATATGCCTAGAAAAGGCAACGTAGTGGCTAACACACTGAGTAGGAGGACTCAGATACAAGAAGTGCATGAGGCCAGATGTGAGTGGAAGCTTATGGTGTTGTTCTTTGAGATTCATCTTGAGTTTCATGACAGATAAAGGAAGACTTTTCTTTCATCATTGTCTATTACTCATACCCCATTTTATAGAGTGAGGATGAGGCAGCTATCAGATTCCAAAGGCCTTGTTCTATGAGAGAGTGTAATAGGTGAGGACCCTCCTCCGGGATGGAAGGTAGGTGAGTATGAGATATTATGTATCCATGGTCGTGTATGGGTTATAATGGACATACATGAGGTTTTTATTCGGTATTTTCATTCCTCTGTAAGGGCAGTGCATCCTAGTGTCACAAAGATGTATCAGGATTTACATCGTCAGTATTGGTGGCTAGGTTTGAAGAAAGACATATCTAGTTTTGTCATGAGATATTCCACCTATCTGAAGTTGAAGGTGGAACACCAAAGGCCAGTAGGGATTTTACAGTATTTATCCATTCTTGAATGGAAATGGAATGATGTCGTAATGTATTTTGTGATAGGTTTACCAAGATCGCCTTGAGTAAATGATGTCGTATGGGTTTTTGTTCACAGGCTCAAGATGTTTGCACATTCTTTATCGAACAAGGAAACCTTAATTGGGATAATCTTTGGAGGTTCCACATTCATTAGATTGTACGAATGCACGAGGTTCCATATTATATCATTTCAGATAGGGATTCTCACTTCACCTTTTGTTTCTAGAAAGCGATACAAAGGGATTTCGATACATATTTTCTTCTGATCACAGCTTACCACCCCCAGATAGATGGCCAGTCAGAGCGCATGATTCAAGTGTTGGAGGAAATGCTTCAGGCATGCATCCTAGATTTCCAGGGTCCTTGGGAGAGACCCATACCCTTGGTTGAGTTTTTCTATAATATTACCTTCCAAGATACTATTCCGATGGCTCCATATGAGGCTTTGTATGATAGAACATGTTGATCACCCCTATGTTGGCTGGATGTAGGAGAAGAATCCATGTTGGGACCTCGTCTTGACCAAGGGACAATTGAGCAGGTTCAATTGATAAGAAAGTGGATGGCTACTGCAAAATCTTGTCAAAAATCTTATGTAGATCACGGTAGATGACCTCTGTAGTTTGAGGTCGGGGATCATGTTTTCTTATATGTCTCACTGATTTTGAGACACCAGAGTATCAGGACACATGGTAAGATTTCACCAAGATATATTGGACCATTTTAGATTCTGTTGAGAGTCAGGCCGGTTTCTTATCGGTTATAGTTACCTCATAGGTACCAAGCCATGCACGATGTCTTCCACATATCTCAACTACGCCGCTATCACTCAGACCCATCTCACATTTTTTCCTGAGGTTTTTTAGATTCAGGTTGATGCATCCCATGATTATAATCTGATTTGAATAGTTTTCAGGAGCACAATGGTTCTAATATGCCGGTCAGTTCCTCTCGTACAGGTGTTATGGCAGCACGACTGAGTACATGAAGAGACTTGGGAGAGGGATGCTGACGTACGTGCTTAATGGACAAAGATATTCTCAAATGTTCCTTTACCACCCTTGTAAGGGAAATCTATGGACTAATTTATTTAAGGGTGAAAGTTTATAAGATCTCGGTTCTTACATGGAGGTATAAGTTTCTTTTCTTCTTTTTCCTTTATGCTGTTTTTGAGAAAACAAAGGAAATTTGTTAAAGGTAATAAAATCAGGGGTTACACACTATGTAATCCTAATAACATGCCATGTAGTATGTCTGTGTGTGAATTTAATATATGGAATGTGGGCATGTTAGTAAGGAAAAGAGGAAAAACCAACTACACACCGTGTAGTCATGTCAGCAGGCCCTGGAAAGTAAGTCTGAAAAAAATCAAATGCCAAATGAATAGTTAAATTATATAAACGCCATTTATATAGTCTTATACGCTTTTTATTTTATGTTCTTCGCTTAAAAAGGTCCTCAAACTCGTTCTTTTTTCATTTGGATAGAAGACTCCTCGGGTGGACTAACAAGCAGCACTGAGAGCCTTTCCTCCTCCTATTTTTTTTCAAAATCCAATTCGAATACCGTCTAATCCATTAGAATCCTCTATGTGAGTTCTCAATTATTCTTAAGCCATTCTTGTTAATTTCTTTTCATGAAGAATTTATTTAAGGTTGAATAAATAATCTTGTTTCGTAGATCACTATCATTCTAGATTGAATTAGATGTTGAGGCTGGATAAGGAGAGTCATACTATGATGAGGTAGGTGGTCTCATGCTTATTGATTAATTTCACGTTGGTTATATTTGTCATTGTGTCATGATCTCATGTTTATAATGTTTTTTTGTTGGGATTTTAACCAGTTTTAATACCAAAAAATCTTTGGGAAATTACTAATATTATTTAAAGCATGTTTGAGATTGCTTGTTTTTATTAAGGACCACCCCACGGGTGTGTTCCCTTTGGTTAACTATTGTGGAGAATTTCTGGAATAGGATACCCATGGGTATACCTCTTTTTTCCATGTTACGGGTTGTTGAAATGAGTGGTTAATTAAATTTTTACCAAATTGATTTATTTCTTGTTAACTATGTAATAGTGTAAAGATTTCATGTGTTGTTTAATATGATGAAATGATGATATATGGTCTTTCCCCTGTTTGATTTTTTATGTATGCAGGAGAGATTTTTTATCCTTGTGGTCAAGGATTTGTTATTACTATGGGTGAGGTCTTTCCTATAAGAAAGATTTTTAATTGTTTATTAAAAAAATGGAATGACTTATGACATGTCTTCCAAGCCAAAGAGCAAGATTGGATTTAGTATTCAATTTACTTATTTAGATAGACTTCTGAGGTATCTATTGAGCATTCGTTATATGGGGGATTGACAGGCTAAGGATGGATCATGAGACATATATTATGCCATGTAGTTGAATGGTTTAACTACACATACTAAATATAAATGGAAAAAAACATGTAGTATTGTTTACTTTTGATTACTTCTTAGTTACTGTGTTTCCATTTTGACACTACTGTTGTATATACTCACTGACAAATTTCAACCAACCGTAGGTGGTTGCCTACATGGATTTATTTATTACACCATTATTGGGTCATGATTTGTGCCAAAGCAGACTATATTACTATAGGTTTTGACATGGTAAAGAGGCCTTTTTCAGGTATTTTATTACTACATAGGAGTAGGAGATCATAGGACCAAGGTAAGTCTTGCGATGCTGCTAAGTTTTGTTTTGTGTAATCGTACATTGGTATTGCATTTTACTTGAATGTAGTGTATCCTAAATTCATTTTTTATTAGAAAATTGGACATGCGGCATCATTTTGATATTATATGCCTTCTGGTTATCTTTATATTTCGTTCTTTAGTTGTTTACTTCAGTTGCATGTTGTTTATTGCTTCCGCTATTGTTATTATTTGTTCTTTTGTGTTACACTTTTCTAAGGAGGGTATAGTTTTCAGACTATCACACCCTACACCCTCACTACTATTAAAAAACCTCTGGTGTTTATGGAAATGTTCTTGAGGCCATGTGTCTAATTGGGTATGGGGCACCAATTGATTGGCTTCCAAATCTGAGACGTTACATTGGTAGATATTCGAAAAGTGGGTAGCACATCATCCTTTTCAAAGGAAGAACCATAGTACCAATGGAATTTCTGGAGGAGGTGTTAACGGAATTCCATACATCCCCTTTTTTGGTTCATCCTGGTGAGGTGAAGATGCATCAGGACCTCCGACATCCGTATTGGTGGTCGGGTATTAAGAAGGCAATGGCAGAATTGTTTTCCAGATGCCTCACTTGTCGATGTGTGAAGGCTAGGAACCAGGTTCTAATAGGTTTGACACAACCCCTCGGGGTACAGCAGTGGATGTGGTATATAGTATTGATGGAATTAATGATGGGTTTACCAAGTAAGTCTAGGAGAAACAATACCATATGAGTTATTATTGACCGACTCACCGATCTGGCCCACTTTCTAACTACCAAGGATCAGAGTTTAGTAGAGGGCTCAGGATGCCTCTATGAGCTAGATATTTGATGGTGAGGTGACTTTAGTGATGTTTCTCATAGATATTGAGGACTTATATGGGAGTATCCTTCTTGGATAGTTGATTCTTATGTTTCATGTTCATTGGAAGCACATGAATCACCAAGAGAGCACACGAGAGCTGAAGACTCTGATTCGTGCCCAGTAACCCCATTTATTTGATCATCCCATGTTTTGTCTTATGAGGATGTAAATCCCTAAAGGGGGGATTAATTTAATACCCCATAATTCCCTGATTTTTTTTTTAAAATTATATTTCATTATTTTTAGACCAGGTGCTAAGAAGGTGTGCAATTACGAGGCCCGAAGTGACCGGAATGACTGTCAAAAATTGTCATGTTTTAAATAGTGCACGTGATCGGGTTTCCTAAAAAATTAGAATAACTCATAAACAGGTTCCCAGATTAGAAATCTAATGGCACCATTTCATTTAGGATGGCGAGTTTACCTTAAGCGCAGCTTATGATTAGTTGACACAGGCTTCCAGTCAGAAAACCTGAAAATGGCATAATTGTAAATTAAATAATTAAATATAATTATTTTATTTTTCAAATGATTATAAATCACAAACGGTGTCTCAGATTGAAAATTGGAGGCCATAGTTATGCTCGTGGGGGTTTTTTTTCCATAGGTAAATCCAAACATTGGTCAGTGCAGGTCAACAGTGAAAGTTAGTTTTTGGTCGTAAATAAAATAACTAATTAACAATTATTTTATTTTATAATCCTTATAACTCCTAAATGGTAAATCGGATTGGAAATCTGATAATACTGTTGATTTTGTAAGGGATTTTTACCCTTTGGTGGATCAAAACCTTGACTGGCATGGGTTGTGGGTTAAAGATATTTTTGTGAACTTTTTTTAAGCGAATTAAAATGGAACACATGCACTATTTTTGAAATTTCTAAATAGGTTCCTCAATTAAAAATATAAGGGAAACATTGATTCTAGAATGGATTCATTACCTAATAATGGATCTATCCTTGACTGACATGGGTTGAGGAAAAAATTTACTTTCTGTATGTTTTAAGAAAAAATAAAATAAACATAAAATGTTTATTGTATTCAAAAGAATTCTTTTACTACAACGAAGCGATGAGCTAACTATTTCATTCAATAAATGAGAAAATGTAGAAACACTTTCACTAAATCATAAAAAACAGACTATTTCATAAATGAAACAATGTAAGTATGCGATGATGCAACGTAACATAAACATTGTGATGTGTTTCTCTTTTAATGTGATAACGGGTTAGAGAATTAGAGATGGAATTTCTCTGATGAACGGTGAATAATTTCTCTCCAATGATGAAATTTGATGAATCGTAAAGTGGAGAAGACACCATGGATAATGGATCCAGGACCGGAGATCGATAAATGCCAATGACATCGAACGGATCGACACCAACAACGAACCCTCTCTATGTAGGGGAAACTTGTGATTTTCACTTCCACATTCATAATTCTAAAACAACAAACACGGATCAACCAATGAATATCTTGATCCACAGATAATTTTATCTTGGAGGAGGGTTATTAACATGGGGTTTTAATTGGGGTTACCTTATTGTTATAATCCTGAACCACCCCTTTTTTTAAACTCTAACAGGGAGGGTGAGGGTAGATAAGAACAAGGACCAAGCCAGACCTACATTGTGTGTTCTTTATGGACAAACCTATAAGTTGACGGAAAGGAGTTTTTGAGGCTGTAGAAGTGAATATTTCACCACATGGAGACTGGAGTCGTAGATGGATCAAAGAACATGCCACCATAGCGGACCTGGTGGTCCATGGATGGTGATGTTGGCGAACACAGTGACGCACTGAGGCCACATCTGTGGTTATCTCGAGCCATGTCAGTGTGACAAGAGCTTCCAGAAGTGGGTCAGCAGCTAGCGGATAGGATTCAACCACCTGACCACATCGGATGAGGCGGCCTCTAGTGACCAACATGCACACGGTCTAGTGGGACCACATTCAAGAGACAAGGTGGCTGACATAGCTGATCATGGCACATGGAAGCCAGGCGTGTGGGAATCCGGATGATGGGGAACTATCTCACACCAATGAGCTAGGTGGGAGGTGGGCCGGACCTACAACCCAGCGGGCCAGTTCGGATCCGGACTAGTTTGAACCTGGTTCGGGTCTGGTCAATCCGACCGGGACAGACCAGACCAGGACACAACCGGCCCCCTATCCAAAAAAATGGTCATGTATTTAAAACCAAGCATCTGATTGATGAGCCATTGCGGCATTGGAACCCTCGCTACAAGGAGGTTCTTTTATCATACTCTAAGGAGGCTTTCATGGAATTTGAAATGTGATGAATGGCATGAGGAGTGGATTCTCCCAGAATCAAGTGAGCTACATACTAGAATCATGTGGCTGGTTGAGACCCAAAGACTACTAAAGAGTTTATCTAAGTGACCATGTAAGACTAGAAGACAAGAGACCCTGTGTGGATCAGCTCCAAGTGTCCCTGTGTTGATCAGTTACCAACAACCCTATGTGGATCAGCTACCAACAACCCTATTTAGATCAGCTACCAATGACCTTGTGTGGATCATCTACCAGTGACCCTATATGAATCATCTCTAAGTGACCCTCTGTGGATTAGCTACAAGTTTCCTTATGTGGACCAGCTGTGATGGACTAAGTGAGATGTGGCTCCATGTGACCTAGAAGTCCCAAGGTACTCAAGATGTATGAGTCCCCCAGCAGTCCAAGGTGTTCAGTGTTGCAACTAGTGGTCTTTCTTTCTATACTCTAGATTATACCTACGTGAGCTGACTCTTAGTGTACTTGGTGTACTCTCCTTAGTGGTGTTCTTAGTGTACTTGGTGTACTCAACTTAGTGGTGTACTTAGTGTACTTGGAGTACTCTCCCATCTAGTGTACTTAGTTTACATGGTGTACTCTCCTCATTGGTGTACTTAGTGTACTTGGTGGACTCTCATCAGTGGTGTACTTAGTCTACTAGGAATACTCTCCTCAGTGGTGTACTTGGTGTACTTGGTGTACACTCCTTGGTGGTGTGCTAATAGTAACTTGTAAATAATCTCATTTTTTGTCTTTCCTTTGTGATTTATGGTCCCTATTGAGTATTGGGTTACTCACCCCTTCACGGGATTTTCCCGCATGTGTCATGTCCCATGCAGGTGATCATAGCTTCGATGGAGACCCAGGTTGTCCAAGAACTGGTGGTTCTCAGTGAGATGGGACATACAAGTGCTTCAATGGAGACCGTGGTGGTCCATGATGAGGTGGTGCTCAGTGAGATGGGATAGAAGGGCGTACTACTGCAGATATATGTATATACCCTTCACTACCCCTTATGGTATGTTCTTGAGTGGATGGACCTGGGAAATTGTAACTTCCATTGTGGTTTTGGGCCTGTATTCTGGCACCTTTGTTCTTTCCTTTGAGGTTTTCGGCTTGTATTTTGGAACCTATATACTTTTAGTTTGTGTAGTGAGCATATGTACAGGTTTAAAGGAAAATGCATTCCCTTTTGGGATATTCCTTCTTGGTGCTAGTTGGCAGCCCCTGTCCTTTGGAAGGAAGGCTTGGGGTTAGTCACGACAAGGGTCCTAGGGGACAGGTCGTGACAAAATCATTTAATTAAAAGGATTCCAAATAATGGATCTCTACCATTAATGAAGAAATAAAATCCTTAATTAAACACAATCACTAGTATAAAGTTGATAGACTTCCCAATGCTAAGGTTATTTGGTGTAAATGGATTTACAAGATAAATAAAGATTACACAAATAGAAACAAAATCAAATTCAAGGCCAAATAAGTGGCCCAGGGATACCTTCAATGAGTGGGTATTGATTATGTTGATATTTTTTCACTAGTTATTAAACATTCTTATATTAAACTTCTTCTTTATTTTATTTCTTTTAACATCTTTCTCATAAAAAATTAGATATAAATACTGCCTTCTTACATGGTGACATTAATGAGAAATTGTACATGAAACATCTTGATGGTCATCAAAAGGAGTTCAAACCTTATTATTTTATTCTTTTAAATAAATCAATGAATAATTTAAAATAGGAATATAGACAATGGTATAATAAATTTTACTCTTTTATGTTAGATGACCAATTTAAGAGGATCCAACAAGATGTATGTTTTTAATTTAAATGTGTTAAAATTTTCAAGATTTACCAACCACTTTATATTGATACTATTTTGGTAATGTGAAATAATATGAAGCTCATTAATTATATCAATTCCCAATTGAAAGATGTTTTTTACATAAAATATTTAGGAGAATAAAATCAGATTTTATGTATGGAAACTATATGGTAGAGACCTAATAAAGAGTTATAATTGTCCCAAAATTATTATATTGTGAAATTCCTAAAATTTTACATCATTAAAACCTTAAATCAAATTAATGTTACTTTTGGTCAACACGTCAAATTATCTTTGACTTGATCCCTTTCATCTCTTATAGACATTGATTATATGTCAAAGATCCATTATGCCAATATTGTTGGAATCCTACTGTACTTTATGTTTTTCACTAGTCCAGACATATCTTTTTATAAATGTATATTACATTCTTAAATTTTATTGTTTATAAATTAATATTAGTTGATATTAAAATAATTCAAAATATTTTTAATATATTTAAGGTGGTGCTATTAATTTTTATATTCTCCACATATTTACTACTCATTTTAATGGGAATGATTTTGAATTTTATATTTTATATTTTTAAATTATTGTCATCATGGAATTTATCTTTAACCTATTATTATGGATACTATTTGAATTATTTGATATATTATTTCAAATTGATTTTAATTATTAAATTTTATTTTAAATTTCTGTTTTTAGTTGAGTGATTATTACATAATGATAATATCATTATCTCTCTCTAATAATCCAGTATTATTCTGTTTTAATTTTAATTTTTCAAACAATTACTTATCTCTGTTAAGAATATTTTTTTAAAAGGAATCGATCTTTTTTTTATTTTGAAAATCGTTTACAAGTGAATGAATTCTAATACGACACATATTCAATAAGTGCTTTCGTATTTTATGTTATACAGTGCAAAGAGAAGTTTATTGCACATTCAACCTATGATGAATAGTTCTCACTACTACTCGATGATATCTCAAGGGATGAAAAAAAAATTATATGACTTATTCTACTACCATGATGATATAGTCAAGATTATATAGAACTCAAGAACTAATATTTATGTTTTATTCTTCTTCTATTTGATTCCATTCTTTTTTCTTGAGTCAATAAGAATTTTTCCATCTCTCACATGCTTTCACATTCTATTTAAACTATTCCATAAAAAATAATTCCTTATCATTGGGGTTCGAAACCCATATTATAATGTATAGACCATTCAGGTTGTGTATCTTGGTATCTAAAGTCGGGATTATAATTGGTTTGTGACTCCTCATACAAAACTCAGGTTTCATTTGGTTATACGTCTACTAGAAAAAAGTATCATGTAATTGGGTTATGATTCCCCATTAAAAATAAGGCAGTTCGCAATGTATATCTCACTGAGTGTAGAGTTATAAGAGTATACTAGGTCCACTTTGGACTAAACTACTATAAAAAATATCCTTGTGTTATTTCTTTTAATTTAAATATTAATTTATTTTGTAAATTAACCCTACTAATTATCTTTTATAATTATTATTATTCTTTAAAATTTTAATTTATTCTATTTACCCCATACCCCATAGATATTCTTATATCACCTATCAAACTTCATATCCACTATAAGGATGAATATTCTATGCATGAAATAAAAAAATCCATTATCCACCAAAGCAAGATTAGTTGAGTTCAAGGAATAAATTCCCTATACAAGTCGTGAATGATTCAAACAGAATATGAAGTAGATAATATAGATGAATTCATGCCTTGAATGAACATACATGATGTAAATAGTGTGTTGCCCATTCAATAAATGATGAAATCATACATTTTTCATCCTGAATGTAGTTTCAGAAATGAATGTGTGAGTTAAAAGAAGACTTAAGAAATGATTTTATTTCGATTCTAGGTTAACTTTTAGATGTTTTGAGTTTATATCTCTCCAGGATGTATTAGATGAATTTGATATGATATTATTCTAAAGGTAAATAGAATTCAATAAGTCTATCCCTCAAGGGTTTCTATTCCAATAAAATTGGATGGACTTCCGCTATAGAACGGGAAGAAAAATATTGAATCTTGGACTTACTGTGATACTTCTAGAGAATAAAAACTATTTCATAGGGATATTTCCAGACTATAGGTTCTTTTAAATATTTATATCCCAAAATGACTAGATTGATGGGTAAGTTTGTTATTTTCTGATAAATTCAATAATAGAAAATTATAATGGTGGGTATTATTTATCTACTATTTCATGTTTAATTTTGTAATTCACATTCAATTTTTCATCTATTTGCTCCTCTTTTATCATGACCATTGATAATCAAATTGGGAATTAATTTTTAAATGAATGACTAGTATGTATAATCCACCCCTGACCATTTTATGGATCAAAATAACTATGATTAAACACAATATTGAATCACATAATTTATTAATGACTCAAATTATTTGACCAAATGAAAAGTGACGTTATTGAATTAGATTGATAACAATATGATCAATGGTTCTATTATATTCAAAACCATGAAAAAAAGATAAATTTTTTTCACTACGATCCCTAAGAACTTGAACCCAGGATTATATATTTTAGTACATTTTCACTTTTTTATTCCAATTAATCTATTTTTGTTCTCTCAATCTCAATAAATGACAAAACATTCCTAAAATATGCCTAATTTATCTCTAGGGTATGCCACTCTAACATTTTATTAACTATATTAATTTAATTATTAATAGTTTTCTCCATTACATTTATAAATTACATAATTTTTTATCCTTGTGGGAACTAATGAATCCCCATCGAAAGTAAAATTTCGGAAACTATTGTTTCAACTAAATTAAATGTAGTTTTTTTAGTTTTAATGATTTATTTGTTTTATTTTCTGCCCTACACTAGGTGTGTTCATGTTCTGAATTTTAGTTTTTGATATTTTTCGGAAAAACACTCGAACATTGCCAAAGGGAAATATATACTCAAGTTCAACCTCAAATTGTAATAAATTCTAAGGAAGAGAAAGAAATAATCATATATAATGATGGATGGTTTTGGAAAATGAGAACAGGGAATAGTTGGGGATGTATAACAAAGAGATCTAGGACTTCAAGCACTTATAGATTAGAAAATACCATAAAACATGGGAGTCTATCCATATATACTCGTGTTACAAGTAGGTTCCACACACTTCTAACATTAATGAAGATGATTTCTAACTTTGTTTATTTTTCTAGACTACCTCATGAATACTGAAATTCACACATAGGGAGTTTTCTAGAACTCTTTGAGACATTCCAATTTCAAAAACAATTATAGTGATGTTGTTGTATTATGCTTATGAAAATTTTTATTAAGGCTAAGAGAATGAGAATTAATACAAGGTATTCTACCTCATTGTATTAGGATATGGGAATATTTGGAAAGAATATTTTTAACTCACCTCTTCCCTAATCAAAATTAATAAATACTTGGGTTAAATTTTTAAATTTTATTCAATGTGATGTTAAATAAATTTATAATTCAGGGTAATATTTTAATGAATAAATCAAAAAAGGCATGTATCTTGGAAACAAATTTTGGTTATTAATTAAAACATTTTATAATGTTTTATCACAGAGAAATGGGTCAATTGTGAATACTATAGTATGAATATCACTAAAGAAAAATTATCTTGAAGAAAGATACACCCTATTATATGAAATGGAAAGAAACAACTTTTAATGAAAAACTAAAGGAGTAAAAAGAGAGTAGTCCACATGATCAACAACCACAAATAGATGGTGTCCTGGATATACTCCATTACCAAAAATTTGGATTCAATTGTTTTAATGAATTAACCTCAAGGTACATATACAAATGAATTACATTATTTTGATTACAGTTGTTAAAATAATTTTCAGGGTTGGTGACTACAACTAAAGTAATAAAAATATCATAAAAAACAATATTGTTATATAAAAAGCAATAATGATCATCACTTTAGAGTCAAATCCACAGACTAGAATATACTTTTTCCAAATTCATGACCATAAATGTGGCCTCTATAAAGTAATTAGAGGATTATTAAAAATTCCAATTTGTGGATATCAATGACCAAAAATATAACTCTAGAGACTAAATATATTCATTCATATTATTGGAATTTCAATATAGGAATTTTTTTTACCAAATTAGATAGTGTATAAAATTAGTACTACATGGAAGTTTTGAATTTACCCCATGAATATACTTAAAGGAAATCTAATAGTGAAGTAAAAAAAAATTATAGAGCCGAACCGAGCACTAAACATCCAAACTAACAATTTGATAAAGATAAGGAAACATAATAAATAATCAATAAATATATAAATATAATTATGATGAAGAAATATATAAATCACAACACTATAAAAACCAAGATTACACTTTCTATAGAGGATAAAACAAGGTAAAACTAAAACATAGAAAGGTGAGTTTCTTGAACACAATAAAAAAAATTAATATTAACATCCTTTTTTCATAATCCCTCAACAACATGGTAATTTATAAAAACATTATGAAAGTTTAGGTGCCTAACAAGAAGAAGTTGTAGGAAATCAGCATCATCCAACTAATAGGGGAGTGTTTTACTGTAGTATCCAAATATTTACATATGAAACAATAGTAACCAGGAACTTTTTTAATTATTATTAATATTAGATCTAATAAATTTGGAAAAGAACTATGTGACCTAGGTGAAATCATGAAAATCATGTCATACACCACGTTTAAAAGTCTTAGATTTGAAAATAAGAAGAAAATGAAAGTTTCACGCTAGCATGTCGATTAAAAAGTACGCCTAGGGTATGATTGAAGATATTCTAGTCAATGTGGATAGATTCATATACCTATAGTATTTATTTCTGTTGTAAATGGAATAATAATTCACACCCATCATATTAAGAAGTCCATTCATGGATAATAGAATATCATTAATTGACATAAAAAATGTGGATCTATGTTTGAAAGTTAGTGAGCAGAAAGTGTGTTTTAAAAGACATAAGGAAATAAAGAATTATGATGTAAATAATGATGATCAAGATGAGTAAATCATTATAATAAATAAATTTCTTGTTTTAATTTAATAAATAATATAAGGTAACTATTTTCAAATAAAAAAAATAGAAATGTTAAACATAAACAAAGTTAATGGATAATTTCACTAGCCATAGAGGAGAAGTTGGAACAAACATGGTTAAATAGGGGTAGTAGGTATGGATGTTACATGGTCTAACCATTTTTTTAGTTATAACAAAGTACTATTGTATAAACCCAATGAAAGTAGAAAAGGTTTTAACATAAGGAATTGTGTTGCCATTTCTATAGGATGGTTGATGACCCATCCAGGTTGACATAACTTCATTGATTCCACTCATTAATCCAGACAGGAAAACCTCGTTCCAGTTATGCATCATGGGATATAAAATAGGTAATTTCATGATTCATGGTCATAAAAAAATACTTCTAAGATTAAAATCATGTTTTTATGTAATATTAAGATTTAAAATTCCTTCTTTAGGATGTATTCTCACATTTACATATTTTCTTTGACATTTAAAGGACATATGCCTACACTTTAAATTCATTATTTTAAATATTTAGGTCTATTATGGAAAGAGAACAAATAAAATAGAAAGAAGGAACTTGAATATGTTGCAAGTGATTCACATTGTGAAAAGAATTTTCACACTATGAACAGTTACAAAAAAAACCTACATAATAAAATGTTAATATTTCATGGATGTGAGTTTAATCACATCAATTTAATTGGGAGGTTTGAGTTTTAACTTGAGTATATTCTATTACTCACCTACATGTATTATTATAAGTTTTAAATTAGAAAATTATATGACCCCCACATTGAATTTTTTCTTCAATTACTAAACTATAAGACACAAATTTCTTAGTAAAAACTTCATACTATGTTTTTTTTGATTTTTATTCAATAATTTTGAATGAGTAGAATGGGGGAATTAATTAGTTATGATAAACATGGGGATTTAGATTAAACAAATCATGATTTAAGAGATATTTTTAGTTTATATATTTCAAATTCTATGTAGTTTTTTCATGTTTTGAATTTCTAAATTTTCTATTGATTGATTTCTTATTAGTGTGAATTTACGTAATTTATTGTATAAATTTTATATTCTCATTCGCAAAATATTATCTAAAACTAATATTTATATTCTTTTCTTAAGGTTATTTCTTATGATACTCAGGTATGATTTCTGATGTAACATGTATTTTCTCTTGGTAAATCTATGATTTTACAAAGTCACATTTTAAATTATTGAAGAATTTACTTTATCCTTGGACCCATATTTATATTTTTCATTATTTAAGACTATTGAAATCATGGATGAAATTATTATGAAAAATTAATGTTACAAGACAATTTTTCCATTAAAATCCTACTCCTTTCATTTTTCATGATATTTAAAATTTAGACTATTGGAGAGAGATTGTTCACTATTACATATAAATTGATATTATCGTATTGGTTTAGTTAGTAGATGTGAGGCTTGTTCCAATCATGAATTTCAAAACAAAATTAAAAAATGGGTTGTGCTTTTGGAGGGTCAAAAATCACCATTACATGAATAATGATCTTTATCATTTGAAATTGGGTGGTGAATGTGAGAATAATAATTAAATTACTTTTTATTATCATGAGAAATTCATTTTTGAATAACCACATTTTTAACCTTATTATTAATAATCATAAATTACATACCTACCCAAAATCTTAAGGGTCATTTAAATATTATTTCAAATCCGTCGTGATTAATTTTTATTTTATTTTTCTATACTATGTGGAGAAGGTAGATGTATTTCAATTTTGTGGAAGGAAACAAGATTGGAGTTAAGAGAATAACTTCATTTACCTTGATAACTTTAGTGGTAGGATAAAAGACATAAAGTGATGTGAATTGAAATTTCCATGCACATTATGAATGAATTTAAATTTTTAAATGAAATAGAGGAGGGGAATGGTTAATTTAATAGTGTAAGATTAAAATATATGTTGTATTGTTTCTTTGAAAAGTGAAAATTTGATAAAAAATTATATTAGAATTTAGGTCACTTAATTCTCTACTGAGTAACTTGATGTTTATGAAATTGGCATTATAATGATGGTAGGGTGAGAGACCTTTTAGTATGTTGATATTCCATTCTTCAGAACATGAATTAATTCATGTGTGGGGTAATTTCATATGTAGATTCCATGGATATGTTTTTCATGTTCAAATTTATTAATTTTTTAATTTAATTTTTAGTTTTTTTAACATAATATTTTTTTATTTAATGTGTGATATAATAATTTTTGAAATCATTCTTTGAAGAAAAAAGTAAAATGGATTAATTGTGAATAATTTTTTATATGAATTTTAATTTATAAAAAATGTTTTTTTTATGTATTAGGATCCTATAAATGCCAAATGGATTTTAATGGTATTTGGACAAAAATTGGCCAACAGCTAGTCATCCCTCAACCAAGTTCCATCCACCTCTCCAACCCAAAGGGTAGTTGACCAAGAACTTATAAATTCTAAGAAAATTAATATTAGAGTAAGAGAAATAGTCAGGCATGGTACGTGCATATGTCTGTGTAGGGGGGAATAGTGGATAACACCTTAGTGCAGGCCAATAAGATGGATAATAGGAGTCCACAGAATCCAATTCAGGCTTTTTCTATTAAAATAATTTTGAATCAATGTTGCAATTATAGAGTATGAATGAAGAACACTCTAATGTTGGACTTCCAAATGTGGGAAACACTACATCACATTCCAAAACAAATTAATTTTAGCCCACGTCCATATCACCTCACCTCGAACATTCTTCTATGACACCTTCCCCATTTCTCACCATCTTTATTTACATTTATATATGGATAACACTATTTACTCCATTGGAATATTTTTCTCAAGATCCACAACCACTATGATGTTGAGAAATACAACATATACTCTTCTGGAGCTCATACATTCTAATGTGAATCCACTATTAGGATGGAGATGACATGTGTGCAACAAAGGATCCATTGTTAAGGATAAATCACTAAGAGTTGAGTTCATGACCTGAATTATCTATACACACCATTAATTATTTTAAAATAATTTAAAGAATAAAATATAAAATAATTAATTCCTTCAATGATCATATAAAACTTGAACAATGTGTTTCCCATACATGAAAATAAAAAATTTCACATTTCACATATAATAGACTTGAAGCCACACTCCCGGATCTTGTGTAGAAAACATAAATTTTACATTACCAACTTTGAAACCTATGAATGTGAACCAATTTTATCTATTCAAAAATTAAAAATTAAAAAAAGAAAAATATTTGATCACATACATTATCAATGATGTTTTAGGATTAGTGTTTTAGGAAATTAGTAAAAACTCGTATCATCATATATTCTTAAACAACTGGTTCATTAAGGTAAATATTATTTCCCAATAAAAAGAACATTTATTATTTAAAATTAATCATCATAATAATCAATATTAAATCCAATCTATACATAAATTATTAAACCTCATTCTTTATAACCTAGGTAAAAGGAAACATAGGAAGGGTGACCTAAAATGCTCAATAAGTGAAAACTGAAGAATTAAAATTTGAATGTCATCAATGATCATATGATGAGAATAATTTTATGATTATATAATCAATTTTAATGAGTATAACATAATAATATTCATAACCATAAATACCATGATCATCAAACATGAAAACAAGGAATAAGGATTTAACAATGTTAAGAGTCATTATAATCAATAATCATGAGCCATGTGATATCAATATCGATCATTAGAAACATTATAAACACATAGAAATCATTGATAAAATGTATCATTATCTTCTAAAAATATCATCACAGAAATTATTACAAATTTAATAAAAAATATTACCCACTTCCATCTTTGTAGTGCCTAATGCATTGGATCGCAATCGGGACACACCAATTATATAAACTATATCTGGCTCACCCGAAACTATCTAACCACACCCATCGTATAAGATATATCATTATACCCATTACATAATGACGTAAAACAACCACAAATAAAGTACATAGATCTTTCATTACATCATAAAACATAGATAAACAATCATTATTCCTTTTATAACATGATTAAATCATGGAAAAAATGGGTTTCATGTAAATATCTTTGAAACATGATTAACACATAGAAAAGAAATGAGTTCCACAACAATATATTTGAAACATGATTAAACTATAGAAAATAAATGGTTTCCATAAAAGTCATTTTGAAACATGATTAACCCATGTAAAATAAATAGTTTTCAGTACAATATATTTGAAGCATGATTAACTCATGGAAAAGAAATGGGTTTTATACTGATCACATTGAAAAAATCATAATCCATCTAGATAAATAATGAGGATGGTATAATTTCAAAATATCCCCAATATATCATAAGTAACAAGAATTTATGTTGATATTGATTAATTTAAATACCATTAAAAACATTTTGGAGGAAAATAACCTTTTCATTTTGAAAATAAAATTTAAAAAAAATAATAATTGAAAAAATATTGTGAAAATACCATTCATTAAAACAAAACTAGGAAGAATATAATGTAAACATCATGTAAAATATTGGACATGAAGTTGAAAAAATTAGTTCATGTCATAAATGTTAAAAATAAACATTCATTTAAATACATTTTGAAAAGGGGAATCAAAGTGGGCTATTTGGAAAATATTGAGAAATTTACATTTAAATACTTTTATAAGAAGTAAAAATATCCTATAAAATGGATTTATGAAATCATTTAGGTCTAGAAAATAACATTTCTTAAAACATTTTAGAAAACATAGATATGGAAGAGAAATATACCTAATCCAAAAGAAAAATACAAGATCACTATCACTTACAAATGAAATATTTTATGTTTATATAATAAATAAGGTAGTAAATATAAATTAAAAATGTGATAAAAACTCATAACCAGATGAGAAGAAAATAAAATAGGTTCTGGAGAATAATTTCACATTATTTCCTCTAAAAGAAACTTGAACATAAAGAATCTCAAAAGAATGGAGATTATAACATAAATCCTTTTCCACTTAGGTAACTCTCCTTTTATAAGAATAAAAAAGAATTACATAAAATGATACATTATATCTCATGAAAATAAGTATTTTCAAGATATAACATGTCAAATGGTAGTATATAAACCTCATAAATAAATATTAGTGCATATCATAAATGTGTGTCCCAATGAAAGATAATTTGAGATGAATAACCTTTATAGAAATCCTACCATTGAATTAGAGAATTAGTAGATTAATAGATTATGTGCATCAAATGTAAATCTATATTAAATAAGTGGAAATAAAGTTTTAGAATATTATAATTCATTAAACACATAATTATAGAATATTAAATACAATGAAGAAGTAATATAACCCAATAAATTTAAATGGTGTGATGAAATTATTTTCCACTTGGAAAATTTCATGTCAAATACCTTTAGATGAAATAATTTAAATTGAAACTTATAATTATTTATAATTAATCATGATATTATATGTACTTTTTTGAAATCTATATGTAAAATTATAAAATAAAGTGTTTTTAAGGATTTTCTTGTTACATGATGACATCAATGAAATGATCAAACATCCATAAAAAAATTTGAACTAGACTCCTCGTTTTATTACATAGTTGGTCCCTTAACTAACTTTATCTGATGTCATTATCCATCGTGAGCACCAACTCACCTTTTATATGAACCACCATCATATCCACCAATTCCAACTTGAGCCTGATTCCAATGCACTGAATCTAACCAACACCTCACTATAATACTGGAATCATGTTTATCTACCCACCAACTTCCCAATAACATTATAACCATCGACTTATATGTTTCACCACACCAACAACCCTTCTGACATGAGGTTCATACACCCATTACTGATTGTTATTCACCGCCATATGAGTTTCCTTTTCATCACCTCATATTGAAACCCCCCCCCCCAATCTATGAAACGCATAGGTGTGTGTATTATTCCCTAGACATTACACTATCATGATTCAGGAATAACATAGTTTCTCGCAGCCAAGAACTGTGACTCATCCCATGTCTCTCCCTTCCTATATTGGGATCCTAATTCCAATCCAACACCTCACTTATCCTAGAGTTCCAATAGTCCCAAAAATATACATCCCATGAAAACTCAAGTTTCAACTAATGTCATGATATTCAGGATTGACATTGATTTACCTCCTATATTCTAGAGGATTCTATCTAGTTGAAAGTGATTAACATAGTCATGGGGAGACAATACCAACTAAAACAAGGCCCTAGGATCGTTCTCGAATCTAATGAATATTCTTAATGACTTTTCTATACGAAAAATATACAAAAAACTTATATAAATTAAATGGGGATCTAAAAATTCCCCCATAGACCATAATAGAATGTATAAGACTATCTACATGATTCACTAAAACATCACAGAGTAACAACAACATATAAAAATTAAAACATTAATCATACATAATAAGTAGCACACTGGCCAGTATATGTTGAACAATACTAAAAGGAAAAATACACAACCACTAATCCATATCACATAAATTAACCTACTAAATACATATAATCCATGAATTACTAACTAAAAAAATTACATCTCTAAATGATATATTCTCCTCGAGAGAATATAGTAAACTCTACCAACATATATCGAAACCCATTCTATATAAACGAGTATGGGAAGAGTCCAATGACCCAATAGAAATACCCAATGTATCAATGATACTGAGTGCAATTATGATCAATTGGATGTTCCCGTAATGCATGTATAGAGTGTGGTTTTGTTTTAAAACACACTCAGTGTGAAACATAATATTAAATAAACACATAATCATACATCTTAGGTCATCATGTGATAACCAGAAGTCCATGAACTTAATCCTACCGACTGTGTCTCCTTGCTAGAACAGAGAACTAACCTTACACCATAGATCCCAAACCAAGCACGTGGAATCATGGTAGAGTGTTATAAAAGGCCACAAACACTACCACCAAGGTGTAAGGTTTTATCCTTTTTCCAAGTTCTGGACTTTCCTTTTCCCTCAAGGAGGCATCATGCACCAATCCTAAACGATCCCTTGTAATGTAGGGAAGTTCATTCATCCACATCTCATAGCACATCATAAATTAGGCCCCATATCACCCATGTTGATTCATATAACAGCCCGAGATTTTATAAGATATATTTGTTTTAATTTCTTTAATATCTTTGTTTTACGATACACCAAGATTATCTTGTGGTATACGCAACACCGTATTAGATTTCAGTATACGCAACACTATTCTTAAATTTTGTTACACACAATTTCAAGTTCGTTTGATAATTTTCATTCAACGAAACATTGAGTAGATATATATATATATATATATTAAAAGTATAAATGAAAAATGGTTGGATTCTGTTATAACGTAACAACATAGGAGTCTTGCACATCATGAAACCCTAACAAGGCTTGTATTATACGCAATCACGACGTTCCTCATTAGTGTGTGTTGTACGCAATACCGGGTTTTACTAAACAGTGATATATTATTAAAATATTATTAGAACTAGCCATTATGAGTAGTAATACCCAATTTTTGAAATTTTGTAAATTTTATTTTTCAAAATGGACTTCATTTTTGGATTTGGAATATCTAAATTAGCCTAGGATGAAATTATTTTATTTTTCGAAAAACATTAAATTTTTGATGAATAGTGAAAACACTAGGTTACTATTTAAAAACCTACTTTTTATTTAAAAAATTATTTATTTTACTTAATTTCTTTTTAGGTCAAAATTGATACATAATACCTTTATATGTTCAAAGTAATTCATTGGATTCATTTTATAATAATTTTAGATATATAAAAAGTTTATTGAACTTTTCACCGTTTTTTACCCACCTCCTAAGAGAATTTTCAAATTTACATAAAATATAATTTTACCGCTTCTGTGAATGGAATTTCAAAAATCCAAGAGACACGGTTGATGTTAGTACGTAAAATGTGGTTCAATGAGATTAAAATAATTTTTTGTGAACAATATCTTTTTACTTTTTTTTACCACGGTTAAAAGTAAATGGGGTAATTGAGGGTAAAATGAAATTATTATTATCTTAACACATGTCCTAATTATATTGGATAACTGTAATTCGACCGAAAACAACCCTAGGAATAAAATATGACCATTTAGTCCCACTTGGATTAGATTAGGACATTTATAAATAATTTATTTATAGAAGGGTTAAAATAGTTAAAATCAATGTTTAATAACTAAATCATTTTTAATATAGGGTTATACATAAGATAAATGGGACTATAAATATTCATTATAATTCTAAAAGTATTTACTACATAATTATATTTAATTTTTAATTTTTAGACGTTAAATAATATATAATTTATTTATGACACAATGATGATGCAATAATTATCTTATTAATAAAATATTGACATAATTGATGTTATAAATACCCAAATAAATTTAATTTGAGACTTTTTATGAATTAAAATAATTTTATACATTAATATGACATGTTAGTATTGATTTTATTTACTTTTTTTGCACTAATATTTCTGTTATGATTTTCACAGAAATCAATTACCAAATAGTGTCAAAATTGACTTAAATTATTTTTTAAAAAAATATTATATTATTAATTGTTATTATATTCCTAAAAATATAAGGTTCAGAAAAATGACTTATATAAGGTTATATATGTTAATAATAAAAAAATTGGGGTTTTTTTGGCTTGTTATAGTATGTTTATTAGCCTTATAGTGTAAGAAAACAAAAAGACACGGTAAAAGTTTAATTATCTATCTTAAAGTTAAATTTAAATGATAAGGTTAAAATATATACCTAATCTTCCCTAAATGGATGAGTGTATTTCGACCCATCCCCACCTTATCTTCTAAATAAATTAATTTGGAGCTATTAAAAACCGAATATGACTTTATAATAAAATAATATTTTAATTTTTTCAAAGGTGCCTCTGTCCTCCCTTATAATAGGGCACCTCCTCCCTCTCTTCCTCACACCACTTTCAGCTTTCAAGCTCGGCCAAACCCTGCCAAATTCTCTTATCCACTTCCCTATAAACATCCTAGAAGTCCTGGTCTTCTTCAAATACCAAATTTAGTGCCCTAAAAGGTGGTCTCAAAGAGGCGCTTCAAAGAAGAGGTAATGTCCATTACCGATTCTTTCAACTTTATTTCTTCTTCAACTTCTTCTTCTTTATTTTTTTCATTATGAAGTAATAACATAAGTATCCCTTATATTCTGATATGTTATTATAAATATTTAACAACCCTATTTCACCTTCTATCGATCCTACGGAAAACAAAATCACCGCACGTGCCTACGTACGGAATACCGTCTCCACGCCGTGGTGTAATCTATTTTTCCACCAACAACTTACATGGATGGGTATAATGGTGTAATGAATAACTATATATGGTTATTATAATATCATACTGATTATGATATATTATACCATCCACTCCAATTCTATTCAATAATTATGGGAATGATATCATCGATCGTGCGTACGTACGGACTACCGTCACCACGACGCGATGGGATTCATTCTCCATGTTAACCATACATGAATTATCATAAAGTTTATATAATGAATAATAATGAAATATATGAAATAATAATTCTACTGGATTTATTTATATATATATATATATATGTTTTTCATCCATTTAGTTTAATTCAATTTAATAAGGAAACGAAAACACTGTTCATGCGTACGTATAGCCTACCGTCTCCATGAACGGTGTATTTCATTTCTTTTACTGATCTATAATATATTTGTATATTATGAATATATATTATATATAAATTTTGTTTTAAATTATATAATTATTTAAATCATGATATAAGTAATAATATCAATAACGACAAATCGAAACACATACAATAAATGAAATGATTTTACCCAAAAAGATGCTTTAACATGGAATTTAAAAAAGAACGGGTAATATAAAGTTATAAGTGAAACATATATGATATAATAACAATGAATAAGATTATTTAATTAGTCAATGAAATTATTTAAATCATTATACAGGAGTTTCGGACCCATACAAATCATATCAGACCTAAGGTAAGGGATATTTTTACAAATCTCATTTTAACGGAGATTGCTTATACGTAAGTATTTATTGGGGTTATTTCTATCATCCATTTACATGTTTTATATAAGTTTTTTTCATTTATTTTTAAAGTCCCATTTATACATTTTTGAATTTTACTACATGGTATGTATGGAATCTCTCTTTAACAAAGTACTTATTGACTTGTCCGGCAAAAGTATAAGAAGAATGTTTTTTTAATTTATACGGAACGAACGGATTTTTACAGTTATATAAAGCCTTATTTTCATGAAGCTTACTCCAAAATATTTCATGTCTATTTTCAACAAAATCCTTTTCTTTTAAAATTTCATGACATTTTGTGAAAAGAAAATTATTTTGAAGAAGAAAGAAAATTTTCCTCAAGAATTCATTTCAAGTGTTTACCAAAACCATTTTCCATCTAAGATGGAATTATTTCATATGTGTATGATTCTAGTATAATTTATATATGATTTACATCGTTTCACTTTTCTTATAATGAAATGTCCATTTTTTTATATGGATTAGGAGATGATGGGATGATGTTTATGAAACCCATTTTATTCTTTGGGTTATGGTGAATGTTTTAAGTTTATTCTGTAGCACAAGTAAGAATGATTTCATTATAAGATAGGTGGGACCTATATCTCCCTCCAATTCATTGGGTAAAGATTTATATATCATGATATATACATGGATGGAATGGTAAGTTAATCTGGTTCAGTGTTACAGGACTGAAACGAGGAGTGAACTCGATTCAGAAAGGGACTTTGTCCACTAAGATGGTATTGGCAGCAATACCGTGAATACTATGGAAATCATAACAAGTGCTGAATGGTTTCCACAATTACATGTTTTATTCCTATGTTATTTTATCATTATTGATGTTCCATTATGATCTATGCCTTATGTACTTCCATGTTTTATCTCATTGCTCAAGATTTTCATGATTAAACATTATGGTCATGTTTTTAAGTTCAAATGTATATGGTTTGTTTTATTTTATCCATGCTTACCCATACTGGGCATTTGAGCTCACCCTAAATATGTTTTCTTTTCCCTAGGATTTAAAGAATGGTTTTAGGTAAGAAAACCAAAAGGGGAAGATCTTTATGGGAGATGTTGAAGATCTTTCACTATGATTAGAAGATTACATTCTTAGTTTCCAAAGACACTAAACCGTTACGGTCCTTGTGTGTCTGTTTTTGTTATGTATTAGGTATTCCCCAGAAGTAATGTAATTACCATGTACGTCATGATTCGGGTCTCTAGAGTTGGTATCAGATGAAAGGTTTAGTCAACCTTTGGAAACTAGGATGCGAAAATGTTAGTGATATCCCTAGAGATATTTCTAAGGTATGTATAGGGATGTCCCTAAGGATAAGTATACATATAGGATATAGTCCTAGAACTACGATAACGATCTTAGAATTTAACCTAAGATGTTAGATATTGAGGGTACTCCCCCTTTACTATGTGGTTTTCCCTAGCATGATTTTTTCCTCTCAAACTATTCTTTTTGGGTTTTAGAAAATTATTGGAAACAAGAAGATTCATGATAATATAGGATATGATAGACAATGGAATGATATTCTTCATGAGAAACCATATAAAACAGGATTTGGAAGTCCAAACATCTTTATTATGCCTAATCAGCAATCTCATAATATGATCAATAATCTCAACTTTGATAAGTATCCCGACAAAGATAATAAGAGAAAGATGGAGTTTCATGATGATCATAGTGGAAAGAAAGTTCTATTTCCCTCATGTAAATCATGTGGGAAGTGGCATCGGGGATATTTTTTCAAAGGAACTGGAAGACACTTTGGGTGTGGAAAATAAGGACACAAATCCAGTATGTGCAATAGAAAAGGTTCAGTTAACACCATGGACAAGGATATTGGTATTTCTAAGACATCAACAATGATTAGATGTTTTAAAAGTGGAATGTATGGGAATTATGAAAACCAATGCCCTAAGGGAAAATCTCATAAAGAGAATCAATATGGTCATATAGGTAGTATTTATGTGGCTGATGATGAGGAGACTACCAATGATATATGAGCTAAAAGAAGTGTTAAAGCTCAGTCAGTTGTTTAATATGGTAGTGGAATGATTTTATGTTTATCAAGAGTTGTGATGTTTAGTTAATGGTACTATGGAATAGAGAATCATCTAAGGATTGTTACACTACTGTTTTTCCTAAAGTATTTGAAAGTATATGTTGAATGGTACTGGTAACCATGGAAGGTTATTCATATATTTTTGGAAAGTAGATGATATGCGCATAATAAAGGGATAAAAATATAATGAGATGTATTATTGTATTCATGAGCTCATGATTGGTATAAGGACTAAGTGATATCATGGTTTGATTATGTCGAATTTTGAGGATTTTCGTATTTGGAAAATGTTAACTTTTAACTGCATTCTTGTTTTCACTAAGGTTCAATGGGTATTCATTCTTCAAGAGAATACATGATTAAGGTATTCACATGTTTTTAATTTGACCAACAAGATATATCTTATTATATATGGGAGATAAATGATGGAATTCACATGATTGTTATGTGACATTTCAAGTAATCATTTTCTTTATACTATGAGCTTGGACCAATGTATTATAGATAAGACTTAAGATTGGAATCGATTATGTTGGACATAAGTTAGTAGTGTTTAAGGATAGAGCTTTTTTCAATATTATTGATGGGATGTTATATTAATATAGTTTTAGAAAAAGGACAACCTGCAGGATGGGCGACAACCCATCACGTCGGACAAGGCTGTTGGAATCGAACCCACAACTGAAGTGCGACAGGCCTTTATCACATACCAATGGCCTACAGGAAGTCCCTGGTTAGTACAAACTAGTTTCATTTTATTAATTGGTATGATATATGATGTATAAGTACATTTTTGGAAAGATATACAATTGATAGACTTATGTAAATAACTATTTCTAACCTTTTGATTAAGACAGATGGAATGGACCATCATTCTATCACATGATCTTCTAACACTTCAAGAATGAAAAATTCAACTTCATTTATTTAAGAGATGAAGTGGAAATTGTTCAAGGCATGATCAACAGTGAGATTATATCAAAATAAAGTAAGTATTTCTTATAATTAAAATTCTTAGAGAAATGATCTTGAAAACCAAAAATGTGGTCCATGTGCCCTTATATCTAATGAATCAGATTCTACATTAGATCATCACAAATTTATGGCTTTGTGATTGTTGGTGTTTCCATAGCCATGGTCTCTAAAACTCTCCATTAGAACTTGATGGTTAGATTTCTCTTCCATATACATATTTTCACCTATGTTCTCCTACGTGGAAACCCAATGGTGAGTTAATTTGGGTAACCGTTACATTTCATACATTATTTTTTAAATTTATTTTTTGGTATTTCATTTTATGATGTGGGTTTCTATGAATAGTAAATTACTTAAAACCCTGATGAATTTCGAGGGTGAAATTCATTTTAAGGGGGGTAGAATGTAACAACCCAAGATTTTTTAAGATTTATTTGTTTTAATTTCTTTCATATCATCTGTTGTACGATACACCAAGATTATCTTGTGATACACGCAACACCGTATTAGCTTGCAGTATACGCGACACTATTCTTAGATTGTGTTACACACAATTTCAACTTCGTCTTATAATAGTCATTCTACGCAACATTGAGTATATATATGTATATATATTCAATGTATAAATGAAAAATGGTTGGATTCTGTTATAAAGAAACAAGAAAGGAGTCTTTCACAACATGCCAACCTGACGTGGCTTGCATTGCACGCAATCTAGACCTTTCTCGATAGCGTGAGTTGTACGCAATACCAGGTTTTACTAAACAACGATATATTATTAAAATATTATTAGAACTAGCCGTTATGAATAGTAATATCCACTTTTTGAAATTTTGTAAATTTTATTTTTCAAATTTGACTTCATTTTTGGATTCGGAATATCAAAATTATCCTAGGGTGAAATTTTGGAATTTTTTTGAAAACTTTCATTTTTTGATGAAGAGTGAAAACACTGGGTTACTATTTAAAAACCGACATTTTATTTAAATAATTATTTATTTTATTTAATTTCATTTAGGTAAAAATTGATACATAATACCTATATAAGTTCAAAGTAATTCATTGGAGTCATTTTATAATAATTTTAGCTATATAAAAATTTTATTGAACTTTTCACCGTCTTTTACCCACCTCCAAGGAGAATTTTCAAATTTACATAAAAAATAATTTTACCACTTTTGTGAATGGAATTTCAAAAATCCAAGAGACACATATGATGTTAGTAAGTAAAATGTGGTTCAATGTGATGAAAATAATTTTTGGTGAATAGTATCATTTTACTTTTTTTTACCACGGTTAAAAGTAAATAGGGTAATTAAGGGTAAAAATGATATTATTATTACCCTAAAAAAGGTATTAATTCTATTGGACAAGTGTAATTCGACCAAAAAAAACCTTAGAATTAAAATATGACCATTTATGCCCACTTGGATTAGATTAAAACTGTAACACCCCAGGTAAATAAGGAATATAAAATTTTCATATTTATCCATATTTGTGAATAAAATATTAATATGACTTTAAAGGGGACGCTATGCTCGATGGCGTACCCAACACGCAACAATGAGTTTCTTGGGAATCTTACGTTGCACTCTAATAATAAAATAATATTATTTTAAATGGTAGTTAACATGTAGCCGTTGTAATGGCGAGAATGGATAGAAATAACTAAAATATGATTATATATGTTCTTAAATATTTTTACATTTATACAATAAAAGATAAAGGCTTAAAATACGGAAAGAATTCAATTTTAGGCGTATATGCCCTAGTTTTCACTAAAGGTTCACTTATCACCTTTTGATGGAGAACTGTCATTAAATATAGTTTTGTTCACTCTTAAACATTCTTTTGGACCAAATAAAACTCTTATTAAGAATCGGGACATCAAAATTTACTTT
This sequence comes from Viscum album, assembly GCA_963277665.1. Classification (NCBI taxonomy): domain Eukaryota; kingdom Viridiplantae; phylum Streptophyta; class Magnoliopsida; order Santalales; family Viscaceae; genus Viscum; species Viscum album. Next base: position 1,159,147,831 of record OY728165.1, on the reverse strand, counting down.
GTAATAATTTTTGTTATCTTTCCGATAAAGTTCATTTTTTTAAGGAATAGTGTAAAATGTTGTATTTTAATTCAAAACCACTTTTTAATCGAATTTATTTATATGATTAGATTATAATTTGAATTGGTTTTAAAGTGAAAATAGAAAATATTTTTACCATTAAATCCAATAGTGGTCGTTGGAATCAATTTCACTTTGAAATCAGACTTAAACTAGTGACAATCTTTTGATACTTATTGTTTCATAAAACACGCTATTTGTCATGACAGCGGGAATTAATTATTAAATTAATTAATGTGACTTATATGTTTTGAATTTTGTAAAACGGACTTCATTTTTGAATTCATAATATCAAATATATCTTAGGGTGAATTTGTGGGATTTTTCTGATAAACTTCAATTTTTGATGAATAGTGAAACCACTAAGTGGTACTTATAAAAACTGATTTTCCGTTTAAATGAAATTTTGCCATCATTGTGTTATGATTTTCAAATATCCGACATACATGGTTTTCATTAAGAAGTAAAATGTGGTTCAATGAGATTAAAATAATTTTTTGGTGAATAGTAACTTATTAAGCTTTTAATAGCGATTAGTGGTAATTAGTGTAGTTTAAGGTAAAAATAATGCTTTAATAAAATGAGATGAGCTTGCAACATGTCTTACCCTCATTGGTTGTATCATGGCCGACCAAGACAAGTCATGGGTCAACTTGGGGACCCCATGGATCCACTTTGGTTGGGAAATAACATAAATAACATTTTATTTAATGTAAAAGTAAAATTGACACAAACATGATATGTTTTACTAAAACAATTTTTAAGTGGGGTTATACAAGTCATATTTTTGATTATAAATATTCATTGGAAAGATAAAACTATTTACTACATCATAGTATTTTTATTTAATTTTTAGACATTAAATAAATTAAATTATTTATGACATAATAATGATGCAGCGATGACATCATTATTTGACGATTTAAATAAAATGGAAAGATAATGTAAAATCTATGAACTACACATGCCCAAAACTTATTGGATGAGTGGATTTCGAAGCCTTATCACATTATCCACGAATTATATCAATGTGGGACCTTTTGAAACCGAAACACATTTTCAAATAAAGTAATATGTCTTTACTTTCCAAAAGTGCCCCTTCTCTCCTCTTATAAAAGGCCCCCACCTCTACCTCATTTAACACACTCCTCAAGCCTTTGGCTCGGCCAACCCCTGCCAATATACTCTCTTCACATCTCTCTCCTCATCCTATAGGATTCCCGTTGGGCATAATCCTTTCAAAGGAAGCCTTTAGGCTCAAATCAAAAGGAGTTACACTTTTAAAGGTAATTCATTCTCTCATGTTCATTTGTTTTATTTTTCTTCTCCAACCCCCTAAACTCTTTTTATTTACTTCTTTTGTAACAAAACCAGTATCTTCAGTATACTAGGATGTTGTTATAATATTTATTCGAGCTACACTCTCACACAACTACATCAAATGGTTAAAGAACATACGGTTTCCGTGGATGGTGAAATTTTGCCTCCCGAAACGATGATTGTTCAATACTCATTTAACACCTTCAAAGGTGGCCATTATGATGTCACTATTTTTATATATGATATATAATATTTTTATGTTTTATTTATGCTTCTGTATTTTTCATTTTTGTCTTACCTTTATGGATTCCATTATGGGTATACGCGATATCTTCATTTAAGGAAGTGCAGACTACCGCCCCCTCAAAGTGATTTGATTCGTTAAATACCATATGTGGGATGTATAAAGGATGGAAATATGATATTATGTATGATATTATACTGGAATTATAATATACCTTTATATAATTATTATTCCATTCTATAAAATACGAAATAGAAATGAAAGTAGCGTTCATGCGTACGTACAGCTTACCGTCTCCAGGAATGGTGCATTTCATTTCTTACCTCTAAATGATTATGTAATGTTATAAATGCATGCATGTACTGGATATATATGACATATATGATATATAAATAATGAATACAATTCTGGATATAATAAACATTTGGCCACACGAACAACATGTAATTGTAAGAAGTCCACTTTAGACTTAAGAACCAAATATCGGCAAAACAAATATTATTAACTTAAATGATTACATAATGTTTATGACAAGGTAATAAGTGGTATAAAAGAAATAATGAACTTGAAAAAGGTTCTTAAGGAATTAGAAATTAACTCAAGTTTATTATTCAGGAGATTAAAGAACGATCGAGTCAAGTCGGACCCAATGTAAGGGATCCTACAACTCTCTTTCTTTTTAAGTACACTCTTTTATGTAATTTATTTTAAGCTCATCTTTCTTATGATTGGGATGTTCTTTTACATTAAATTTACTGTAATTTTTATATTCATGTGATGAGATACCCTATTCTCTCTCATCAATCCATTTTGGAAGTTTTGAGTGGCTCCGTTAGGCTGCCGAACTTTCGTAAGAGATCTAACCTCTCTATTTCATTTTAAGTACTCTCCTTTATGTCACTTCTTTTAAACTCCTCCTTGCAATGTTGGGGGATTTTCTTTTATATTCCACTTGCTGTAAATTCTATTGTAATATGATGGGATACTCTATTTGATCTCATCAATCAATATTCGGAAGTTTTATGTGGCGACGTTAGGCTGCCGAGTTTTCGTAAGGGATTTTTCATCTCACTTTTATTCCCGTGAGATTTATGCTACATTTGCCACAAATTCTATTGGGTGGTGTATTTACTTCCCATTATTCTACTCTTTGTGTAATATACTTTCGTTTATGAGTATTTACATCAATTACCTATTGTTTTCTTTCATGGGGTGTATGTTTTGAAAGATACCCAAGTCGGTAAGGGAACCTTTCACCCTCCTCTTTTTTAAAAGACTTCTTTTATTGGGTCTTTTAATTTACATATTTTTATGTTTGGATATGTTCTCATACATCCTTATTGATGTAAATTTTATGTAAAAGTGATGAGATACACTTTTTATCTCTCATCAACTCATTTTGATGTGATGTCGTTAGGCTGTCAAGGGAACTTTTTAACCCAATTTCGATTTCTTTGGGTTCAACTTGTAGTCATTTAATATGTCATCCATTGAATATGTGTGAATGACCTTTTATTGTTTTACACTTAATATCCAATTATATTGGGTGTATATATTTATTTGTCACACATATTTTTGAGATTTATTTGTCCTTAATTTAAGGATACCTTCTTTATAAGGGATTTCATCACATTTGACATTTCTATTGAGTGTTCATTGTTGTTATGCACCAATTCACTATTATATGGTGTATATACTGTCCTTTGGAGTATTATATCATGAATCCTTTTATTCTCATGATATTATAAAGTTCTGACTAAATGTTATTCCTCGATTATTGTATTCAAGTGTCTCTAATTTTGGTAAAACCCCTTTAACCAAAATATCGTTTTAAATGTTTTAATTATTTGTTCTTATTAATATCCATGTTTTCAAAATGGTTTTAAGGATTTATTTATATGGATATTAATGGTTTAAAATGTTAAAAGCTTCAAGGTGGTATGGGACACTTTGATTCAAAAATCTCTTTATTAAATGTTTTAAATGGTTTTTGAAATGGTTTCTTTTTGAATGGATTCATTATTTCAATATCTTAAAATGTTATATTGTGATTGAAATGTGGAAATGTTATGTTTCCTTTATTCATGTTTATGTGATACTATTATGTTATGGTTCTTGGGAATTTTTATGAAAAACGGGTGGATCCGTGATAAACTAAGGGCGGGTGAGCCTGATATAGCTTTCCAATGCATTGGGTAACGTGAAGGAGTGAAACGTTAAGGTTTCTCCGAAGAGATTTAGAGAATATACTGTGATGGGTATTCCAAACGTAACCAAGAGGGTTACTCCATACATAAGAATGTTATAAATGCCTCAAGTTACCTTTATGTCTTATGTTTTCTATGATTTATTCATGATTTGATATGACTATGTTTTATGGGTAAAGTATGATTTCATTCTTATGTATATATGAACTCATGTTTCCTTTCCATATTTTTTTATAACCCTTACTGAGCTTTTTATGCTCATCCAAAGTTTTTGAAATGCTTTTCACAGGTCAAGGGAAAGGTACATGATGTGACGATAGTGTCAAGGATGTGTCAAGAAAGAATCCGTGTTTTATTTTAAATACGTTTCCATTGATTGGAAGAATAAATATTGTCTTTTATGTAACCACCTTGTTTAAATGTGGAATGTAATGCACGTTTCATGATCTAATTCTCTAAAACTCTAAACCTGAAAAGATCCTCAATGTGTAATCTTGTAATAACTCAAGTTTATGTAAGGTTTAAGGCTGGGGCCTTATAAAAACATTTTTTATTAATTTTTTGAAAGAGGGTTTAAAATAGTTAAAATCAACGTTTAATAACTAAATCATTTTTAATATAGGGGTATACATAAGATAAATTCGACTATAAATATTCATTAAAAAGATAAAATGATTTCCTACATAATGATATTTTATTTTTAATTTTTAGACATTAAATAATTTAATTTATTTATGACATAATGATGATGCAGTTATTATCTTATTAATGAAATATTGACATAATTGATGTTATAAGTACCCCAAGAAAAGTAATTTAAGAATTTTTATGAATTAAAATAATTTTCTAGGTTAATAGACCATGTTAGTATTGATGTTATTAACTTTTTTTAGCACTAATAATTCTGTTATGATTTTCACAAAAATCAAGTACCAAATATTGTCAAAATTGACATAAAATAGTTTTTAAAACAAATATTTTATTATTATTTGTTATTTTATTCCTAAAAATATAAGTATAAGACAAATGACTTATATAAGGTTATATATATTAATAATAAACAAATTGGGGTTCGTTTGTCTTGTTATTGTATGTTTATTTAGCTTATAGTGTAAGAAAACAAGAAGACACGGTAAAAGATAAATTATCTAACATAAAGTTTAATTTAAATGATAAGGTTAAAATATATACCTAAACTTGTCTAAATTATATTGGATGAGAGGATTTAGACCCATACCCACCTTATCTTCGAAATAAATCAATTTTGAGCTATTAAAAACTTAATATGACTTTATAATAAAATAATTGTTTTAGTTTTTCTAAAGGTGCCCCTCTCCTCCCTTATAAAAGGGAACCTCCTCCCTCTATTCCTCAGACCACATTGAGCTTTAAATCTCGGACAACCCCTGCCATATTCTCTTCTCCACATCCATAGAAACATCCTATATGTCCTGGTCTTCTTCAAAGACCAATTTTAGTGCCCTAAAATGAGGTCTCAAAGAGTCGGTTCAAAGAAGTTGTAATGTCCGTTACCGATTCTTTCTCCTTTATTTCTTCTTCCACTTCTTCTTATTTAGTTGTTTCATTATGAATTAATAAAATCTGTATCACTAATATACTGATATGTAATTATAAATATTAAATAACCCTATTTCACCTTCAATCCATCCTACGGAAAACAAAATCACCGCGTGTGCGTACGTACGGAATACCGTCTCCACGCCGTGGTGTAACCGGTTTTTCCACCGACACCATACATGGATTGGTATAATCATGTGAAGAATAACTATATATGGTTATGATAACATCATACTAATTCTGATACATTATTCCAACCACTCCAATTCTATTCAATAATTATGGGAACGATATCATCGCTCGCGCGTACGTGCAGACTACCGTCTGCACGACACGATGAGATTCATTCTCCATGTTAACCATACATGAATTATCTTGCAGTTTATATAATGAATAATAATGAAATATATGAAATAATAATTATACTAGTTTTATGTGTATATATATATGTATGTCATCTATTTAGTTTCATTCAATTCTATAAGGAATTGAAAACAACGTTCATGCGTACGTACGACCAACCGTCTCCATGAATGGTGCATTTCATTCCGTTTATCGATCTATAATATATATGTATATGATGAAAATATATTATATATAAATCATGTTTTAAATTATAAAATTATTTAAATCAGGATATAAGTAATAATATCAAGAACGACAAGTCAAAACACAAACGATAAATGAAATGATTTTACCCAAAACGTTGCTTTAACATGGAATTTAAAAAGAACAGGTAATATAAAGTCATAAGTGAAACATATATGATATCATAACAATGGATATGAATACGTAATAAGTCAATGACATTACTTAAATAATTATACAGGAGGTTTTGATCCATATGAAGCATATCAGACCTAATGTAAGGGATAATTTTTCAAATCTCATTTTTATCCGAGATTGCTTATTCGTAAGTATTTACAGGGGTTATTTCTATCATCAGTATCCATGTTTTATAATTTTTTTTCATTTATGTTTAAATAACTTTTTCCCCTTTTTTACATTTACTACTTGGATTGTATGGAATCATTATTTTACGTGGTACTTTTTGACTTTTCCGGAAAAATTATGAGAAGAATATTTTTTAACTTATACGGCACGAACAGATTTTTACAGTTTCATAAAGCATTATTTTCATGATGATTCCTCCAAAATATTTCATGAATATTTTCAACAAAATAATTTTCTTTTAAAATTGCATGACATTTTGTGAAGAGAAAATGATTTGGAAGAATAAAGGATATTTTCCTCATGAATTCATTTCAAGTGTTTTATCAAAACCATTTTCCATCTAAGATGACATTATTTCATATGTGTATGATTCAAGTATAATGTCTTTATGATTTACATGGTTTCTCTTTTCTTATGATGAAATTTACATTTGTTTTATATGGATTAGGAGAAGATGCGATGATGTTTATGAAACCCATTTTATTCTTTGGGTAATGGTGAATGTTTTAAGTTTATTTTGTGGAACAAGTAAGAATGATGTCATTATGAGATAGATGGGACCTATATCTCCCTCCAATGCATTGGGTAAAGATTTATATCTCATGAGATAGACATGGCAGGAATGATAAGTTAATCTGGTTCAGTGTTATAGGACTAAAATGAGGAGTGAACTCGATTTAGAAAGGGACTTTGTCCACTAAGATGGTCTTGGCAGAAATGCCTTGGCTACTATGGAAATCTTAAAAAGTGATGAATGGTTTCCACAATTACATGTTTTATTCCCATGCTATTACCAATACTATATTCTTCACGGTGACATCATGATATATTATCCTCTCCCACAAAAAAATTGTTCACCTATCACAAGTACACATCATCAGAAACATACATGTGATAAAAAAAATAGGGCATGGGTCCCATCACACAACTCACCAACCCATAGCTATGGTAATAATAACTCAATAATTTTCCCCATTTATAAACAACATCTTGAGACCCATATAAAATCTATATGGTTTCTACTTCCTCCACTTGGACCTACCCACCACTTTTATTCCAAAAGAAGATTTCTTATTGGGCTACACACATAACATACATCATCATACAACAAGTACACACTAGAAAAACACAACTAGAATGAATTATTATATAAAATATTTGGAAAACAAAGTGTTACCCTCACAAGTTCAAAAAGGCCAAAAAAATTCAAACCAATCCCTTCTAAATTTTCATTAAAACCATGTTGAATCCCTCTTTAATAACAATTTAAAAGTCATCACATGTCATCTTACTCATGTATTTCCCCTAAAAATTTCATCAAAATGTAAATTAGGGAGCCCATTTCCCCATTTTGAAATACCATTTCAAAAACCATTCTTAATTCATCCACTTATCTTGAAATTATCATTTAATTTGAACCCCTTTTTAAAGTACATTTTAAAATGTAAATATCCTTTATTTCAAAATCCTATCCAATTCCACCAAAAAATTATAATGAAGTCCAATGAAAATCATCAACCAAGGAACCTATTTTATAATATTTAACATACTATAAAGTCCATGTTTACTATTAGAAAAATGTGTATCTATCCGACTTTATAGGGAAATATCACATAGGAATTCAATATATTGAATATATAATAACGATAACACACAAAAATATAATCCCCAAAAACAAAAGAGACTCAAATAAAGTCAAGTCCACCAACCTCAACTGATAATAAATAATCCAGACTAATCTCTTACTATCCTCCTCTGAGTCCAAAAGATTATCCATCATAAAAAACATTATCAAATTAATAAATTAATCATTTAAAACTAAAATTTCAATTTAGAATAATCAACACCAAACTAATTAGGCACCATCATGGCATTGAATCCCTCAACGATGGGGTATAATTCAATCCCAACATGCACTTGAGTATTATCCACATAATGAAACCAAATAACATCACTGATTCAATAATTAAATTCACCAAAATTTTATATAAAACCTAAATAAATTTAAATAATGACATGCCACAAGAAAAATGATGAATCAAAGTATGAATAATTCCCCATAGGATATCCTTTAAAATGACATCCAATTTTCACTATAGCTTTTAGTTAATATTATTTGATCTTATTTGGATGTAATTTAAAAAAAATTGTAATTTTCATTTGAATATTTGGGAATTCTGAAAATTTTTATTTGAACATGGTTTAGGGGAATCCATGTGGGGTCCCTTAAACATGTGGGTTTTTAGTATTATTTTTCTTGTACGTAATTAGCTCAAAATAATAGTAAACTGGTTTGGGTAAAACATACAATTCTTAAGAGTAGCCATGTGAGGTACCACTCTTTTTTGAGATATCTAGAACATAGCAACCGCAAAGATTGGTAAACCGTGTGATAAGTGTGTTATAGATTATGTAATGGGATAGTGAATTTCTACATGATTGGTACAAAATTGGGAAACCATGTGTCCAAAGTGTGTGTGACTCCCATATTTCATTTAATTGGATTAAATAACCCTTTTCCCTCTGATAATTCTTGAGATTTGGGACTTTTTTTCTCCCATCTTGTACAACCAAACTAGGTTCATCCAAGGGAGATCCTCTCCATAATCCCATATTTAATTGGTAGGTCCTCTATGCTAATTTCATGAAGCTCCTTATGTGGGGATCGGTTTGTTTGTATTCTGCTACCTTCCCATCTCTTATTCTTTCTTTTCTCTTAGTATTGGCCTTTTCTTTCAAAACCTAATGGGATATTTGGATGCATCCAAGGTATAGGGAAGGTTTTAATGTCATGTTTTGGTTGTTATGTATTACTAATAATGCTTTTTCTTATATGAGAATTTATTTCCATAAGTGATGAATTTTGGAATGGTTTCAGAACAATTATGCTTGGCCCAATGTTAGGCTTTTTGTGCTTTTAATTTCTATGTGATGTTATCTTATTCTAATGATTTAAAATACTTTTTTATTATTTTGAAAAAAATTTGATAGATATAGTGGGTTTTCTAAGTTTTTTAATGAAAATTATATCTTGGAATAATAGGTATAATTGATAAATTTCAGTGATAATTTTAATTACATGTTAGGTAAAATGTTTTTTGGATTCTAAGTGATGATTAATGTGTGTTTGACCTCATTTGGGTCAATAATTGGTATAAAAGTGGTATTGGGGGAAAATTTTTACTTCCCTATAAGATTTTGATAAAAATCGTATTTTATAAAAATGGGTTTCAATGTGTCTTTAAAGGAGTGGTTTAAAAGAAACAGTTATAATAGATATATTTGAATTGGGATTTCAAATGCTTTAAGAATGTGGTTGCAGTGGATTGGAATTTCTATCTTTATGTTTTCAAGGCACATTTTGAAATTTAAGAATTTTTCAAAGTGTGTGAGACCCTCATTGAGCCATGTTTGATTTTTATTCTTCCCAAGTTGTCTTGTGACCCCATGTGCGGGGGAATATTTATACTTTAATTATATTTATTTATACTCATTACTAGTAGTGAAATTAGGCCGATATCGCATGGGGGTGTAGGGGGTGAGACGTGATTTATTTTAATTTGAGTTATTCTTGATATATGTGATATTTGATTTCTCACCTATATTTTATGATTTTCATGTGTTTCTTAACAGACTAGTTGAGATAATGATGAGTTTAAGGCCTAGTGTAGAGTGTGTTGTCGAGGGAAATACCTAGTCAGACTGAGTGATCCAATGGGTTGTTTTTATGGTCCTCTAATATATTAAAAGTGATCAAGGTTTCTTTTGAGCACCTAAAAATGATATATCCTGGTGAGTTATGTACACTACCAAGACATGACAGGTTTAGTATTGAAAGCCTCGGTTCCTCATCACCTGTTTTGGATCTAGATAATTCTATCTTATGATGATGACCATGATTCTTAAATCATATTTTTATGGTGACTTAGGGAATTTTGTTTTGTATTTATATTTTATCCCATACTAGTTCATTATTTTATTAGCATGATTTCTCCATTTTCCAATTTGAAATTGTTGTGGACATGAGGGTACCTATCATGTTTATTTTTTCGTAGGTGATGTCCCACGATTACTTTTAAAATTTATTTTTGAAATAATTTAGAAATTTTGGCCTTATTTTTAAAATGGAAATAAAGTGGATTTTTTTTAAAATGATTTTTGATAAACGTTTTGTAAAAGGGGAAAGAAATGGTATATTTGAGTATTCATTTATATATCATATTTTCTTGGTTAAAGTGAGTTTTTTAAAAAAAACATTGATTCATGGGTTTGATTGAAAATATAGTTTTAGCTCATATGGGTATCATTTATTATCCAAATTGTTTTTCCCTTGTATGAAAAAAATGTTTCGGTTTCACCCATTTTCCCTCTTTTAATGTGATTGGATGTTTTATAAAAGGATTTATGACATGATATAATTAGATAATAAGGAACCATCAGTTGTTGCATGAAAAACGGATCACCTATAAAACCAGTAAACCTGTTTAAGTACAATCATAAACCCACAAAAAGTTCACATGTAGATCAGTGAAGTGGAAAACTAATCCTCTAGAATATCACTCCCCGTTCGAATAAGTGTACTGTAAGTAATAAGTAACTATACAATAATCATCACACTATGTCAAATTCTCACAGACATAATAAAAAAACTCACAAATTCAATGGAAATATTGGCAATGATAATACATGAAAATGAAGTGCATAAAGAAGTAAATGAAAAAAAGAATATCTAATTTGATTTTACCTTTTATCCTAATTTCATGGGAGGAATCATTGTGTCTTATTTTATATTAAAAAAAGTAAAAAAATGAAATATTCGACTATCAAAAATTTTTAGTAAAACATTATTACAGAATGATTGACACTCGATAAAACCATGATGCATAGTATATTCTACAAGTACACAATTCACGCATTAGACTCACTATTTAGGTCTAGTCCCCACTTCTTTTTATAAGAACCTTATTTGGTTATCTATTTTATACTGAATTTCTATATTCATGTAGGAGTCTCCAAATTAAATGTCACTGTTTATTTATTGTAACATTTTTTTGTCTCAACCTCCTTCTCTGGTAAACATTATATATTATTCTTTCCATATAATTCATTCTAGAAGGTTCACTAACATTCTGGACCACCCTTGATATAATCAGAGGGTATGAACTTCTAATGACCCAATTGTTGATTAAGAGTGGAATGGTCATTTTTTTATATCATGACCATCCACCTATCACTAATCTAATTTCTAATGAATATAAATATGATTCTCAAACTTTAGATTCTTTAACCATATAATGCACTAAACTTATGATGATTTATTAAAGGATTTACAAACCCAAAATCTCCCACCTAAATACTTTTTCTATACAAAACCACAATAATCTTCTATATAAAACTCCTTAATTACTTTATATTAGTATTTTTCCTCCATATTTTTTTATTTTATTCACCCAAGACCCATTAAGTCATGATACTGCCTCATAATTTCTTGAGATAAATTCTTTGTGAATATGTCCTTTAGAATTGGGATTCCAGTGATCTTATGGATAACTAACACTTTCTCCTATAAAATATTTATATAGGAAGGGTTAATATATGATGATATCCTTTGATCTTTCATGGAAAACAATATTTTTATTCAAGTGGATTGAACTTTGGTTATCACAAAAAATAATCCCTCCTTGATTTTTCCCAATTCCAATATAAACTACTTCAACCAAATCATCTCCTTCCCATCTTTTATTTTTTATACATACTCTAATTTAGTTATATTTAAGGGAACATTTTTATGTTATCATGACATAAAAATGATTTCTATTCCTCTATAATTAAATAAAAAACATATTTTTCTATTCCAACTATTTGAGTCTTTAGAAAAGATTGTATCATCAAAACCATGTAATAAATTTTTTATCTCCAAAACAAAGAGCCTGATATTCTGATAATTTTCTATATTGAAGTATCCACTTGATGGTTTCCCAAAATTCATTTCTAGGTATTTTCATAAATATTATGACAACTCCCACTAAAAAATAATTTTTTGGTCATTTATATATCATTTCATATATTAAACATCTAGAAAATGAAGTGTATGGAATATTTTTTATCTTTATTTTCGCTTCATTTGTTGCTGGTTCTTATGCCTTGGACAGTTTGAAGTGTAAAGAAAGAGTGTAAAAATGGTTTTCAATCATTCATTAAAAACCATTCAATGATTTTATGTATATCTTATTTCTGGGATAAAACCAATTATATGGCCTTCGAATCTCTTTCTATCTCCATCCCCATAATATTCTTTTCATTTCTGATAACTATCATCTCGAAACATCTAGATAATTTATTTTTGAATTTTTGAATATTTTGAAAATGTGATCAAACCAGCAATATTTCATTGACATATAGTATAAAAATATCAATTTACTATCATTACATTACTATTAATAACAACAATGATCAATGTTATATCTATTGAAGACATATTCTTCGATAAATCCATCGAGTTCATGATTCCACAATTATGGTTATTTCTTTAAGACATAGAATATGTCCTTGATATTACATTAAAACCTTAAACTCCAAAATTTATGTAAACATTTTGGTTGTTTCATGAAAATATACTCCTTAAAATAACCACAAAGTAAATGTGTATTGAAATCTATTTTCTCTAGATACAAATCATTTGATTCCATAATACTTAGGACTGTTCTGTTAGTAGAATATTTGACAATCAGTGAGAAGATTTAGTAGATATATTCTCATTCATTCTGTTAAACACCCTTCACTACCAAGAGTTATTTTTATCTTTCATTACCATCAATTCCTTTATTGATCTACTAAACTGACTTATTCTTAAGTGCATTTTTACCCTCAAAAACTTTAGCTATATCCCATGTTCTGTTGAACTTAAATGAATTTATATTCTCATTCATGGCTGACTCACACTGCATAAATTCAATAAGAAAATTTTCCTCTACATTTTCGAGTTCTCCTAAAAAAATTAAAAGTATAAAGTTTAATTGAAGTCCAAACCATTACAATGGTTTCCTAATTCTGGTTTTTCTCTTCAACTAAATTGGAAAATCTGAACTACTAAGATATGCTCTTTTGTTGGTACTTGAACTTTTGTTATTCATAATTCAGGGTCATGTAAATCTCATGCTCCCACTTTATCTTAAGCTACTATTAAACTCTCTATTATTTCCAATGGTCTTACTTCTATACTTTTTATTTCTTCAAAACCTGAATTTGAGTTCTTTGATTTTGGTGATCTACTTGTACTCTAATATTCCAAGACTTTTTAAATTTATTCTCTATTAAATTTATAGTTTAAAAAGTTATAATCCTTCCATGGAACCTTCTTATTGAATAAAATATCCCTTCCCTTAATGATCTATTTCCTATCAATATCTGAAATCTATATAAAAAATTCTTATCTTCATAGGTAAGGAAAAAAATATTTTATGTTTTGATTCAAGTTTATCATGGTTCGTATCATTTACATATAAATATTATAAACTACCAAAAACATTAATATGTTAATCATTAGATCATTTTCTCAACCATAAATCCTCTAGATATTCTTGTATAACTATCAATGTTGGACTTCTATTAATGAGATATATTGTCATTTTGAGTGAATCTACCCAAATTGCCTAAGGTATTTCTATGTGAAACATCATATTTCGATCTCTCTATATTAAATTTTTATTTATTCTTTTAATTATTCTATCATTATATATATTTATGGGAACTTTCTTATCTTGAATTATCCCTTCCTTTTTGTATAAATTCTATAAGTTGTGTCTCGTTCCAACACCACCACTTTCCTTTCATATTCACTTAAACATTCAACCAAATTCCCTTTCTTTCTATGTGATCCATATAGTAAAAACATAAATAAATCAAAATTATTTTTAAATGATTAAATATATAGTTTCATTATATCATAATCAATGAATGTATGAAATTAAAGGCATACACTTTTGGATTGAAAAGGGTCAGGTCTCCAAATATTTTAGTGTACAATCTCTTAATTTGAATTCCATAACTTCCAAATATCTATGTTAAAAAACTCTTTTTTCCTTCCTATAAGACAAATTTTAAACTTTTCTATTTATGTGTGATAAATATTTATTCTTCCATTTTATTTTATATCTTTTAAGTTATTTTCACATAGTTGATTGAACCTCTAATTCTAATCGTCCAAATCATGGGAATTGGTACTTTTGATAATTGCACCCCCATATAAATCTCCAATCATATAAAGGGTCTCATCCTTTAGACCTTTTTCAATAAATATGGTTATTTGGGTAAACTTCTCTACCTCATTTTCAAATCTAGTTCTATATCCAACATCATCCATTTCTCTAATGAAATTTTTATTTTTTCTAATACTATGTTTGGGGAAAACATCTAGTGGTTTTAAGAATCCTCCATTGTTCATTAAGATTTTAAAATATCCTTTCCAAAAACACCAATGGATACACTATATAAAAAAATAAATTTTCCAAACTTCTTAGATACATAGTTATACATGTATATTTTATCCGAAATTGAATGTTATAACACTCCAGATTCAATCTCCCAAGCTTATATTAGAGTATTCAAACTCAGCAGATAATTTTGTCATTCTTTTGATGAGTTGAAAAAATATAAACTACCATATTTATATGGAATTATGATGTTCTACATTTAAATTTTATAGTCTATTTTTATATTTCCTTTCGTTGTACACTTCCATTAGGTTGGATCTAGACTAGATGACTTAATTTGACTCTGCCCCAAAAAAAATATTCTATTGGTTTCTTTCTAAATTTTCAATGGGGTGACCTCGCCCTCCCATTGGTATTAAGAATGATACTATCAGAACTTAAATTTCCCTCTCTGTTAGTTCTTCATTCAAGACCTAGTTCCAGATACCATAAAATAACATATTGGTTTTTCTTTTAGAGTTACTAACTAAAGTAACTATTGCATCATATCTCTCCAAAAGTAATGAAAATAGATGCAACATCTATACATCATTAGAAAAATATTCCTTTATCAATTGGAACTATCAACGAATCATGTTGAAGTATTTCATGTGATCTTACAATGGTGTTCCTTCTGAAAACCTTAATACAAATAAACATCACAATATAGAAACCTTGTTTAAAGATGAGAGTTACTAACACATATCTTCCAACATCTTCAGAACTTCTGTTATTGTCTTTATCTCTAAAATGTTAAAAGAATCATTTATTTCTTGATGCGTTCATAATATCTACAATAGTTTCATATCAACTAATTCTTATTCAACTTTATCTATTAGCATAGTCTTTACCCTAGACAATGAGACTTTTGGGCCTTCATGAACCAAATGGTCATCAGAATGCATTCTCTATAAGCCAAAATTCATTAAATAAAATTTATCAATTCAAATATTCCCTTAATCTGATGTTGTACTATTCTGCTACTAGTGTGAAAACCATGATCTTAGAACAAATCCCTTTTCTTCCAACTTTTGAGCGAAAAATGATCCACCATCGGTCATGTGAAAAAATAATCTCATGTACTATCATTATGCCACCATAAGTATAATCATTGTACCATTATAAGTTCACATATAGATCATCACAATATAAAATCAAGCCTCAGGAACATATCTCCGGTTTAGATTAAGTGCACCCTAAGTTGGAAGTCATTGCACCCTACCCACCGCACTAAATCAAACTCACACACACCTCTAAATAAAACACAGAAATACAATAGAAATCAATGTAATAATAATACATGAAACTGATGTACATAAGTCAATAAATAAACACGGTAGATTTAACAAGATTTGATAATTTTTTCTATGTTTATTATAGGAACCACTTTATGTTATTTTATATTGTAATAATTACAAGGAATATACTTAGATAGAAAAAACCCATTATTAATATATCATTATATAATGATTAATACTCTTTAAAACTCAGATGCATAGGATATTCTATTAGTACAATATGCATGAGTCATACACACTAGTTTGGGTCGGACCCACTCCCTTTTATTGGAAACTTAGATGGTTGTATAGGTCACACTACCTTCCTATAATCATGGTGGATCCTCAAAATGGAAAGTCACTATTGATTTCTCATAACACTATTAACCCCAACCACTCACCAAGGTAAACACTTCTAGATCCTTCATTCAATAAAATTACTTCTTTATGGTTCATCAACATTTGTAAAATCATTGATTTCAACGAAAAATACAAAATTATGTTGAACCAATTGTTGCTAAATAGAAGAAGTATCATTGCCTACACACTGAGCCCATCCACCTATTATTGATCTAATTTCCGATGTATGTAAATATGTGTCTCTATCTTCTGATGCACTGAACAAGGCTTCACATCCCAAAAAAATTGCTTTTCTAACTAATGTGTATTTCAAAACTCTATTTTCTATCAATATCCAAACTATCATGACCTGAACTACTATGGACTTCATTGATTATGGTAAGCTATGTGTGACACCAAGAACCCACCTCCAATAGGCTAGGGATGGACAAAAAAATTTGAGTAGGCATATTACACACATGGGATGCTTTAGCCTAGAATTTATACACACAAACACACATCTCCAAACCTATACATTGCTGAAAGGTAAAGTATAAGTGATACCATAATCCAAGCATAAAATATATCCCACAATTAGAGTATAAACAAAATTATTGTAAATAATAAAGGGCCAAATAAAATCCCAAAAAAATTGAAAAAGTGTCCAATATGCTCAAAATGAGTTGATAATTGTCAAATGAAACACCTTGTATGAACCTTGTTCAATCAAACCCAAAATATTCTCTTCCTACTCTTGATCCTCATAGTACACCATCTAAATGCATATCGTTTGCATAAACCATGACATGTATGGGTACATCCCATGTTGGAGTGAGTATAACAGCACATAGTAGGACACCCTAAAATCACCAAACATAAAGTATATAGATTATTAAGATCATCAATAAAAAGTTATGTCAATCATGATATGATACGTGAAATTAAATAACCCTAATATACTCATGATAGACTCCTCATATTGAAGTTCTCTAAACAATACCACTAGTCATAGAATTATACTCAAGGATTGTAGGAAATTATCTTTAGGGAGAATCCACTCTATGATCCCTGATGTCACTAACAACACTCACTAAAGAATTCATACTCATTAGGCCTCACCAAGAAGTATTCACTAGATCTCTAAGATCTCAATACACAGATAGGGGATTACACCCAAGGATATTGGGGGACACAGTAAACCCCATATGGAATAAAATACTAATTAAGGGATCATACACCCTTGTAAATTGGTCATGATGATTCCTTAAACACTACCTAAGGAATGAAATATGATAGAAAATCTCACCCTAGGACTCCTATAGTGATACCATGAACTCTATCTAAGACTAAAATCCTAGAGGGGATCACAATCCTGTGTTGAGGATGAAATTCCACCTTGTAACCTTGTAGGGATGGACAATATGAACACATAAAACTGATAATAGTCCCCACAGAAGAGTTGGGGGCCTTAACCTACCCTGGGGAAAATAAATGGTCTATACTGGGAATACACATAATGTCTGGCCTACCCTGGGTCTACCTGTGTCTCTCAATCTCACATGGCATGTATTATTACACATACATGGTGGGTCTTCTATGGATAAATAGAGTACCGAGGTCAGATTGGAACTTATGGTGTCACTATCCCTTGATCATGTACATCTTTTTGTTCCCATGTACTTTGAGTTTTTTTGTGTACCTACCATGTCCAAGTGCGGGGTCATGCTCATGTACTACGATTGGGATTGTGTTCCTAGTTGTGTCTGTGCCCATGTACCCCTGGTGTACACATTGATCCACCAAAATCGAGTCACATATTTTCTAAAAAATGTTTTATTTCATGTGATATTCTTTTTAGTGTGTAAACCCTTGCACTATATAAGGGGTTAGATATGTTGTGTATTCTTATGAAAGTACAATACATGTAGTCAGGATTTTTATAGATATCCCAAGATGTTAAATGTGTATTTTATCACTACATACACTATATATTCCATCCCAATCACACCCAAAACTTTTGGATCTATAATAAAAAAAGCATATCATCGTCGCTTTCCAGATTCCATTTATCTATACTGATCAAGAATCAGTTCCAATCGCCTTGTTTAGTCACCGAATTCCAATGTAGGAAAACAAAACACTCTAATCCAATACTGATTCTACATCAATCTATTGTATTCATCATTTCACCTAGGTCAAAACCTGAACCAGTAGTATTGATTAGTTGTTATAAAGAATGGTTGTGAAACTATTGGATACCAGGTATTGGATGAATCGTCTGCCAAGGAAATTCCAGTGATGGGTTGTGTGAAGAAAAAATGGAAAATCGTGAACCATAAAAGGGGAAAGAATATTTACTGTAATTAAGTTTGGCCTTGATTAATTTCTTTTATAATGATTAAAAAATTGAAACATAAAAACAATATTGATTCTCAAATCCTATGAAGATAAACCTAATCATGTAGACATGAACAACCCATGAATAAATTTATTAGTTGGTATGATTCATGTTCATCATGGGATTATGAATTGGGAAATAAACCACAAAAGTCAAACAACCTACATCATGTTTTTCTTGATCACTATTGAGGAACAGTATGATGTTTTCCTTAGTGAAATCCATGAACTCTATTGGTCGAACAATCCTCAGGAATTCGATCGCAATCCTCAATCCATTTTCCTTTAACAAGCTCTCCTAAAATGGCTCCTCCTATAATCTGAAGGTTATGTGACTAACCCTTTGTATCTAACAAAACTAGTTATAAAAAAGGATAATTTTAGGTTGATGTTTTTAAAATAATAAATATAGTTATTTATTTATTTATTTTGTTAACTACTCCTATGACATCATTATAAGAAAACGCTCGTCGTCGATAAAGGTTATGTCGCACCTAGGGTAAATCTCATTTTTGGACCTCGAAATAGGTATCATATTTGTGATGTGAGACTCCTTTTAAGAGTTATTCCATAATTTTCGAAAAATTATGACCACATGATATAATATATATTAAAAATGTTTTTTAGATCAACATTGAGGCTCATCAGGCCTCAACATCTCATGTTGTCCCAGCGCCAAGCTCTAAAAAAAATTCTTAATATATTTCAAAGTATTAAAAAAATTAGTATGGTAAATTCTCCGAATCATTGGGTTTTCCACACCAAAAATTTAAAATCCAACTCAAACAAGTGAGAAAATTAAGCACTCATCTAGTTCTCCCACTCACAGGTGACCACTTGAAGATTCTCATGTTTCCATCAAACAGGAACCAAGTGTAACACCCCAAAACATATAAAATGTTTTCATTTTAGAAAAAAATATAGTTTTTTTCTATATTTTTTTATACGCAACATGATGTTAAGCTTTATCTACACAGAACACTAGGTTATATTTTGTTATATGGAAGACCAAGTTTTACCAGCTTTTTATAGAGAACACATTTTCAAACTAAATTTTTACACCTTTATAAATTTTATTTGTAAAAATAAACTTCGTTTTATAATTTTTAATTTAAATATTATATTAGGGTCAATTTTTGGTATTTTTACAAGAAGATTAATTTTTATGAATAGTGAAAAAATACTCATTTTATGGTGAAAACACCTTTTCATTTAAATAAATATTAATTTTAAATTATATTTTTATTTGGTTTTAAAGTTAAATTAGATTAATTATACATATATTAACATAATTGAGTTCATTTGGATCATTTATATATTGAATTTATATATAAAATATTAATGAACTTCTCAAAATTTTCACTTTAAAACACCGCTTTCTCACCACTTCTGTGAGATTAGATTTAAATTTAATTTTGAATCTTTTGTGAATTGAATTTGGAAAAATGGATATAAATGATCGTAATAAATATAATATTTATAGTTTAATAAGATCAAAATAGTTTTTCATAAAAAATATTAGTGAAAATAGTTAAAAATAATTACAGTTATTATGGTAAAATATAGCTTACTTAATGATTAATCTTAGAATACGAGGTGTATAAATGACCCAACACATGTACAAAATCCATTTGATCGATATATTTCAACCCTTATGGCCTTGGTTCCACTTTTAGGAGTTATTGGTGTTAATGTTCATGAAATTGACCCATATAATTAGTTCAGTAAGGAAAAATTTAAATAAAGAACCTTCATTACCATTAACATTTATAAAGCCTTGAGTTATGGAAAAAATATTGTATTTTTGGTTAGACGTATCCTTTTGAAATATAAATGAGTTATTTTTATCATAATTATTAACCATTAATTTCTATAGATATATTAGTTACTTAAAATTCTTAAGAAACACCAAAGCAGTTATTATTTAGTTCATAATTAAATAAAATAAATTATTCTAAAAATATTAAAAGTGAAGAAAATGTATTGAATTATTGTGTTTATTTATTATTTTAGATGAATATTTCATGTCTCACAACTATTAAATTAATATATATTAATTTCATCATTGCATTGATATTTTTAAAATTTTAATTTAAGTAAACAATTTCAAAATTGAGATTAATGTTTTTTTAAATAAATTATATTTTATTTAAAGATTTAAAAATTAATGAAATATAATATATTATGAGAATTTATTTTTGAAAGTTAATAAATATAAAATATGTTATATCTATTGAACAATTGATCTTTTATAATGAACATATATACCCCCTAAGTATTAAAAATAATGTTAGCGCAGTTCGAGTTAATGTAGTGTTTATGCGTGTTACATGCGGTTCTGTTAAAATAAATTTCCAAAAACAACGGTTTTTTATTTTTTAAAAAATATGTATAATTTTCAGAATTAATTCATTCAAAATTTTATAATAATTTTTAATTTAATTTAGACTTAATGGATTAATTATATAGGTTAATATACTAGTACATAAATAAAAAAAATTATGAGGAAACTTAAAAACTAAGGAACAAAATTATCAAAATGAACTTATTTTTATGTATTGGATATTTAGATCAACCATAATTAAACTTTTATCAATTATTTTTCCATTTTTTAATTATATTAGTTATGGGAGAACCCACAGTAGTTTTTACCTTTTGGTATTTACAAGAATTTCACTCCTCCTCCACTATAAAAAGGTATTTACTCTTCTCCTTCCTCACACCTATTAAGACACTTTGGATCATTAAAAATATGACAAAATTATCTTTAAAAATCACTCCCCTAAATATATAATCCCCAATTTAGTAATAAATAAATTTAAGAAATTCATTTGGTGAAAACCAAAATGAGTTACCTGAAAAAGAGGTAACATTTATCAAAAATAACTTTTATTTTATTTATTTATAAAATGATTAATTTATTCTTATTACATGATTATATAATAACTTATGTAACTTCAATATTCATATATTTTTTTATATAATCATTTATACATACACATATACACACTTCCATCAAATGGGTAATGAATTTACCATTCTTGTGCACGGTGGACTATGGCCTCGTGAAACGATGTCGTTTATTTTTCCTATACCACCTATCTTGGTTTGAAATTATGATGGAAACATTGATTTAGTATTATATATTTTATAATTATGTTATCTTCATAATTATTTATTTTTTATATAACACATACTTTCATGTTTTCCATTTGGTGGTAATACGATAACATCATTTGTCGATGTATAGACTACTACCTCCTCAAAGCGATGTGATCCATTCATGCTATACATGGAATTTATTAATAATGATTTTAATAAAATAATAGGTGACATATATAAAATAAATATGATATTTTAATTATAATATACATATATATATATATATATTATTTTTTATTCTTTTAAATATGAAAAAGAAATGGAAGTAGCATTCATGCGTACGTATGGCCTACCGTCTCCAAGAACGGTGTGTTTCCTTTTTTATCTCAAAATATTATAGATTATTATCAATACATATATAATTAATAGATATGATAATAAAATAATTTTTTATATTCTATATATTATTAAATAATTAACTATGTAATAG
Source organism: Viscum album (assembly GCA_963277665.1). Taxonomy (NCBI): domain Eukaryota; kingdom Viridiplantae; phylum Streptophyta; class Magnoliopsida; order Santalales; family Viscaceae; genus Viscum; species Viscum album. Next base: position 1,159,125,392 of record OY728165.1, on the reverse strand, counting down.
TGACAACAAATAAAAAGTCAAAATCTACTCGAGAAATTATACAATTAACACGTAAAATTGTGAAAATAATGACAGATTATAAACAAACGGGTAATAAGTTACTACAAGAATATCATATATGATATTATAAATATTAATATGGTACATGATTAATTTATTAACATTTTTAAAACGATTATATAGAAATTTAAATGATTTTCACACAAAAGGAAATTCTAGGTATGGGATTCTAATCTCACTTTTTCTTTTGTGAGTAATACACCATTTTCACCACTTATTTCTTTTTAGAGGTGAGTATTATTCCCAATAATAATTTAATATCATTATTAACTCATATTTTATGGTATTATAAGTTTAAATTTGACTTATATCATCCAAGGGGTTTTATTTTTAAATTTCTATTTGGTAAAAGTTTTCTTTGAAATTATACTTTATTTTGTGATAGATAACTTTATCTTAAAAAATTCACTTTATTATAAAACTTTTTAATGTTAAATTATATTTATTTAATGTAAATATTATTTTATTATGCGTATTATTATTTCCTATATCATATAACATTTTTTCAAATGGTTTTCACTTTGAAATTTATATGATTTATTGGGGGAACGGTGAAAAATAATTATCCTTTACTCGATACAAATATTTGATAAGGAACATTGTTTATGATTTAAATTTATTTTTCAATATATGTGGGATTTTTTGAATATAAATTATATGAGTTGGGTGCTGGTAAATTTAATCCCCTCAATGCATCGGTAGGATCATGGGATGAAATTAGTTGTTGAAAAACCCTTCACAATTATTTCCAAGCATTATTAAATTATCATGGGGAGAAATCATGACAAAAATTAGTTGGTTTTCTTCCCATAGACGTAAATTGTATTGAGGATAGTTCTTTATAGTAACTATATTAAGGATATATCTTAATAGTGTATAAGTCCGACATTATGCATTCTAACATTATTAATATTCCATGTGGTTAATTTATTGGTTAGAATATACATGGTCATATTTTAAGATCATGTGATTATTTATATGAAATTATTTGATCATATTTTATTATTTCTATGTTGATTATTAATTATTAATTCATGATAACTTTCACTTTACTTACTCTTACTGATAATTTTATCTCACAATTAATTTGTTTCCTTTCCCCAGGTTATAAAGAAAAGATCATTGAATGTGTTTTCAATGATGTATTTTATTGGATTTTGTTATATATTATGCTTTATTTTATATTTACCAATGTAAAATAGGTACCATGTATGTTATTTGGTTTTCTAAAAACTAATAAATTTTTCATTCATTCAGGATTTGATTCCTTGTATTCATTACATTATAATATATTAATGCATCGACTTTGGGCTTCTATGGTTGGGGTATTACAATTGGTATCAAAGAAATATTAGTAGAAACCTTAGAAAATTGATTTAGGAAAATGTAGATTATATAACATAATCCTATGATAGAATTTGAGGATTAGTATAGATGAAAATCCCAATGAAATCATGTTTCCGATTATGTGATTATCTATGAATATATTTTTCAATTTATGTTATGTATTTAACTATTTTTGGGATTGTACATGATAAAATATAATTGAATATATGTCATCATTTATAAATGGGACATAATAGAAGGAATGTGAACCCCACCAATGCATATGATCCAAATAGTAATAATGATCATTTATTTTGTGGTCTTAATCCAATCTTTTGAAGGGAACTAGTCTCCCAAGCATTTTTTTCATATGATAACATTGTATGATGTGATAATTGTCACGAACTGAATCTGGTCGCCGCCAAAACTAGCACCAAACCTGACCCATGGAAAGTCTCTAGGGTCATTCCCGATACCCATGGGCTGGCACAAGTGCCTGGGTAACAAAAACTGAAAATTGGGAATGATTTACCCGAGTTTGTATACTTAAAACAACAAATGAATCCATGAAATCAAATCTGGTTTTTTCAAACAAAAACATCTTTTACTAAAATTCAGAACTGAATTACACATTTTTAAACAATGTTTAAAGATCATTAAAAAGGGTCAAACTCATGAAATAATAGCCCAAGAACCTCCACATGGAAAAAGGCACCACCCTCAAGCCATCTCCACGACAATGCATCACGATGGACTGCTAAAAACCCGAACCAATGGCATAAAACCTGTACCCAAACCTGTGACACAAAATAAGAAAGTATACTTACACACAATGGTGTGTGTTGGGTGTGATCCAAAGACCGGTAGGATACCACCACATTGAAATTCAATATGATAAACATTTAAAGACGAAAATCATGCATGTTTTCAAAAACATGAAATGCTAGTTACAATTTCTAAAAGATGCAACTTTGAATAAAAACAGTTTTCAAGTGGTCTATTTTAAGGGATTAAAACTTTTAAAATAAACACCAGTGCTACTAAATCTTCCAGACAAATGTACTGTATGCCGATGGTAAGTATTATGTAACTAATGAGGACAAGCAATAGGAAATAACCCGAAGGCACTAGCTAGTTGTGGGTCCTAGGTACCTCGTATCTCGGAGAGAGAAACCATCAAAAATATCCATTCCTGTGCATGAGACACTAGTAGGGAACATAACCATAACCTATTGGTCCCCAATCATCGTCAACATTGTTTATTTAGAGTAGTAAGTGTTAGTCTTGCTTAGTGAAACTGAGTCCAAACCCTATGGATTCACTAGCATACTAGTACACGTCCACCCACCTAGATACCCAGGTTTTCCCCTTGTGCTCAAACAAGTTCAACAAGTCAAGAAATATAAATTGAACATGAAAATATAATTTCCACATCACATATTCACCCAACAGCCCATATGTATACCACACAAGTCAAAAAAGTCCATTTTTCATTCAAAATTATTTTGAAATCCAACTCACACCAAAATAACACACAACACATTTCACATTTCTTCAACACTTCAACAAAACCATTAACAATTTTATAAAACAATTATAAAATATTTAAACTCATATAACTGCCCACACACATTGATCATAACACTCCTTTAATAATTAAAATTTCAATTTTTCACATTACACTCACACAAAACAGTCCACATCACATTCACATCACTTTAACACCTCAATATCTCCTTCAAACAATTTAACAAAATATTTCAAAGATTATACATATGACATAACAGCCTTTTACAAAAGGAAATGGACCGTTTAAAAATATACACCTACCAAACCAGTTTGCTGATATAGTTTCACCACTTACACAACTCAATAAACCATTCAAAACATTCATAAAACAATTATAAGGAGTATACCCAAGCTTTCACATAAAACCCATTTCAAAAACCTCTTTTTATGCCAAAATCACACTAATACCCCACCAAAACAAAATTTTAATCCCAATAAACATGTAATAATCTACTTTCAAATGTTATATAATCAGCTTGTGAAATATCACAAAAGATACCCATGAGAACACACAAATCCATAAAACACTTTCAAGGAGTATAACAAGGTTATACACATAAAACCCATTCAAAGATCCCCCATTTTTGGACCACATGACACTATATCATTACCCAAAAAAAATGGGCCGCCCCTTTCAACAACTAATAAATCACTTCCACATTTTACAAAACTACCACAAGAGATAACACATGAAATACATTTGAAAAATACACACTTCAAACAAAAACGTAACTTTAATACCAAATGAATTACTATTCCTACCAAAACTAGTTTTCACATAATTAACAGCATATAAGGAACATTAAAAGTAATTTAATCAAGCAAACTAACTCATCATTAAATGGTTACCCATGGAATCACCTACAGAAATTGTCTAATCCCGCAAAACATGGTGCGAAATGTCAACTGCACCAACCCGACCCCACATGGACGATAAATCCAGCCCTAGACCACAAATTTCACCCACAATACTCATGGTTAAACCCTAGGTAATAAATCTAGGATCTTGACACTTTGGAACATCAAGAAAGAGGGATGAAACCTGAAGAAAAGAGAAAAAATCAAATATAGAAATACTTACTTGCAAAAATATTGAAGATATCGCCCTGAATCCACCAAAATATCAATCTCCAAGTACCCAAAACAGGTATGGAGGTTGGAAGGAGTCATATTAGGTCATTTTGGGACTTAAATGGGGGAATAATGATCAAAATTGAAGGATTTATGAAAGATTCATTTTACCTCATCAAATCCGGTCGATTTGGGAAAGAGTATGTAAGATCTCCCTAATTCACGGATCAAATGAGGTCCAAAAATGCGAAATTGATAATGGGGGTGATCCATGGGATATTGTATTTGAGAGTGAGGTGGATTAATGGGAAAACAATAAACAATGAATGAGATATGGAAAATTTGAAAAAATAATTTAAAGGAGGAAATGGGCTTACGGGCAGGCCCATTACCTTAATCAAAAACCCAAAGCCATCGTGATTTAGGATTTCTATGTGGTCCTATGGGAGATGGTGATTTTAATATATCTGGGTATGCCAATTGGGAAGGGGAATGGGTATAAAATATTAAAAATTGATGGAGTTATTGAATAAACAAAATTTGTTTTTAAATCTTGAATTGGGCTCATGCATTGGCCCAAATTTTCAAAACCCACCATTTTCAACAAAATGAGTGGTAAACCCCCAAAAAAATCAGGAATGGAAATTAAATGAAAAATGAATTTAAAATATGGTCTTGGTTGTGACAATTCTCCCCAGCATAAAACATTTTTCCCTCGGAAAGCCACATCAAAGACAAAGCAAAAACCAAACCCAACCGAAAGCCAGAAATGGACTCCTTTGCTAAACATCGCCCCCAAAAGCCAAAACACCTCCATTGATCAATTAAGGAAGGAATACTTCACACCCAAAACATAAACCTATTTAGTGAAATGATTAATCACATTCATGATTTATCCTAAAATAAAACTCCTCAAACACTATCTGAACAAGGATTAAGCAATTTACCCAACCAAACAAGAACATTGAACAAGGTTACACTTACTTTGATATAACTAAACCATTGGGAACTCTCCAATCCCAAAGTTTACCCCAGGAAGATGTAGGTGGTTATATATCTCTGAACGAGACTACCCACTTCCAAGACAAGAACAAGTAAAAAAGTGTGTTACTAGTACAAGGATACACAAATGGGCTCCCCAACCATAAGAGACAACTTAATTTTTTTTTTCAAGACATATTCAAGACACTAACAGGGGAGCCCCGAACAAACTCCCCGGTACAAGGGGTTGAATGACATTATAAATTTTCAAAATAATATACATGAGACTCATAGTGGGTCTCCCGACCATAAGAACCAACCATCTTAACTGTCCAATATGGGCCGGCACAGAAAAACCCCAAAACTCAAAGAGTTGGGATGACCGCATGGTTAGCCCACACAGTTTGGGAAACAGTGCGCTAACCATGTGGATCCTTATACCTACAGGGTTTTCTGGGGAATGGTTACTTCTAAATGTTCACTCAACCTGTCTAGAAAAAATCTAAAACTCTTTCCTCCAAACCCAAATAAAACCAAAAGGGAAAAGAAATCCACTGGTAAATAGCATAGGGATGAGGCCCTCCACCTCTTTCCACTGAACGAGAACAAAAGAAACAAGATGACAACACAAAATGTTTAAAATATTCCCATATCTCATACTGAGAACAATTTTTTTTTAAATATTTAAAAATACACTGGGATTTCCTCTGACTACGTGTCAGCTTCTCTCAGGGACCTATGGCTAGAGCTGGAATGATTGTAGAATTTTTGTCCTCACAGTTAGGATTTGGAAACCCCCGAATAGAATTTTATCTATCTATGCTACAAAAAACTACATGCAATCCCATATGGGTTCACCAAGACAAAACACACTCCAGGAATCACCTTACCCTATCATGGAATTTCACTACAATAAGGGTTTAGAGGATGCACTCACATCACACCTTGTTTCTTCGGTGGAGACACAACAGAAATAAAGGACACTTAAAAACAACTTCCTCTAAAACAGAGGATGTCGAGATCTCCCGAAAGGAGAAACACTTCTGAAAAAAAGACTTCCAAAATATTTTACAATTTCACCTTTTTAATCAAATGAGAACGCGACACCACAACGCGTCACCGAACATGACCACAGTGACTCATAGAAATAATAAAAGGATGGGGCCTTATACAACAATCCCAAATATCACAGCATTCCAGAGAGTGTCCAAAACAGAGTCTCGTGGCCAGATTTCCCACATGGGTGGTCTATCATAAACCCCTTCTTTGAAGAGACTACGAAGGACTCAGATGCCCTCTAAGACACTATCCATACTGAACACCCCATAAAACTTCCACCTTTGACGAATCAGGTAGATTGAGAAACTAAGGTCTCCTTCAACCATCCACACGCACTCTTCCGCAATAAGAGGATCCTAAAAAAATGTTGTAGAATCATTCTAAAAATCTCAATAAAAGATTCCTTACATTGATCAATAAGAGTATTATCCAACGGAAAAATAATTCGGGTTACACTTCAGTTGTGCACAAGACATTAATGGGGGAGTACCCTATCCCACAGGAGAACCCAAGGACCCAACCAAGACGGTCCATTGGTAAAAAAACTTCCACAAAACAGATCCAAACACATTAATGGAACCAGTGTAATGTTTTCTAGAAATATCTCTCATAGGAGACTACTAACCGGTCCTTCTACCCAGCTTACCAACCAAACACAAACCCAAAACACAGTTTGAATAGGAGGGGTTCTTGGACTCAAAACATCCCAAAACATCAACATTTTCCTAAAACACACAATATACACAATCCTAAAAAATTCATCAAGACATCATGTTTTTCTTTAAAAACATTTGTTTGAAAACCAATAGTTCAGTGGTTAGCGTATCCACCAATGGTACCCCATGGGCCTCACACATGCATGTTTTTGTGCCACACCGGGCACCCTCCTCATATTTGTCCTGAAACTCATCCAGTCATGCCATAAACCATTCATAATCACATATAACCCCAGGCATGTGCTCCCTCATTGAAATACAAAAGGATAAAACTAAAATTCTTTCCAATTTTCTTAAACAAAATGGTCAACCAACACATCCTTTTTTCCAAAACTCCAAACAATGAGATCAAAATCCCAATTCACATCTTAAAAACATTTCATAAGGACACAACAATTTAGAAAAGAACTCAATTTCAAGTAATTCAAATAAATTTGAAAACATCTAATCCCATTAAAACACCCTTTAATTTTTTAGAAATCTATATTGGAAACAATTTTGAAAACCAACTTCAATATGGTTTCTGATTTCAAAAGAGGTATAAGAACAATATTTTCCATTTCACAACAATTATGAAAATCAGTTCCACCATTTAAAAAATCAAACCATTACCTATTTATTTGAAAATAATTTGACAAAAATATTAAGCTTCATGAAACCAAGTAACATTAAAACCAATGTTCCATGATTTCAAAACTAAAGCACAAAATAATGCGAGAGGAAACTAGTTTAAATGGGTGACTTAGAAATATGTTTGGCTACCATATTCCAAACACATAACCATCACAATGAGTTTTCTAGGGAATATCCTTATCTCTACATGGCTTTCCAGACCCTGCGAGCTCACTGAGACCATTAACCCAACTCGCTTTTCATTTCCCATAATCATCATCAGACCATGAAAACCAAAAGAAATAGATAAATCCAGACTTCCCCTGGCGACTTGAATCCCGACATGAGGTGTGGGGATCAAGAACACTAACAATAACTGGAATTTCATGTCCTGAAAATATTAACTCTAGACTATCCTGACTATTTCCAAAATAACATGACTCATATAGAGTGAACCTCCTTTGATAACATTTTGTCATGAACCGAATCTGGTCGCCGCCAAAACTGGCACCAAACCTAACCCGTGGCAAGTCTCGAAGGAAATTCCCAATCCCCACGGTCTGGAACATGTTTCTGGGTATCAAAAAATGAAAATTGGGAATGATTTACCGGATTTTGTATACATAAAACAACAATTGAATCCAAGAAATCAAATCTTGATTTTTCATACCAAAACATCTTTTACTAAAATTCATAACTGAATTACACAATTTTAAACAATGTTTTACAACCATTACAAAGGTTCCAACTCATGAAATGACTTCCCAAGAACCTCCACATGGAAAGAGGAAATACCCTCAAGCTATCTCCACAACATTGCATCACTATGGACCGCTAAAAACTCAGACCAATGGCATAAAACATGTACCCAAACCTGTGACACAAAATAAGAAAGTATTCTTACACCCAATGGTGTTTGTATGGTGTGAGCCAAAGCCCAGTAGAATACCACCACTAATAGATTCCATATTATAAACATTTAATGACAAAAAGAATGAATGTTTTCAAAAACATGAAATGCTAGTTACAATTTCTAAAAGTTTAAACTTTAAATAAGAACAGTTTTCAAGTGGGCTATTTTAAAGAATTAACACTTTTAAAATAAACACCAAAGCTGCTGAATTTTCCATCCAAATTTACCATATGTATAAGGTAAGTATAAAGTAACTATTGAGCACAAGAAAAAGGAAATAACCCCTAGGCACTAGCTAGATGTGGGTCACATGTACCTCGTATCTTGGTGAGAGTAAACATCACAAATATCCATTCTCATTTGTGATCCACTAGTAGGGAACATACCCATAACCTAGTGGTCCTCAATCATCATCATCATAGTTTATTTAGAGTTGTATGTGTCAATCATGCTATGTGAAACTGAGGCCAAACCACACGGATTCATGACCATACCAGTACACGTCCACCCATCTAGATACCCAGGTTTTCCCCTTATGATCAGACAAGTTCAACAAGTCAAGAAATATACATTGAACATGAAAATATCATTTCCACATCACAAATTCATCCAAGAACCCATATGTAAACCACACAAGTCACAAAAGTCCATTTTTCATTCAAAATTATTTTGAAATCCGACTCACACCAAAATAACCCACAACACATTTCACAGTTCTTCAACACTTCCACAAAACCATTAAACTATTTTATAAGAAAATTATAAGATATTTCAACTCATATAAAATCCCACACACATGGAACATAACACTCCTTTCATACCAAAAAATTTAAATTTTCACATCACACTCACACAAAACTATCCACATCACATTCACATTACTTTAATACCTCAATATATCCTTCAAAAAAATTTACAAAATATTTTCAAGATGATACATATGACATAACATGTTTTTCCAAACTGAAATGGACCTATTAAAAATATACTCCTAACAAAACATTTTGCTGATATAGTTTCACCACTTACACAACTCAATAAACCATTCTAAACTTTAATAAAACAATTATAAGGAGTATACCCAAGCATTGTACATAAAACTCAGTTCAAAAACCTCTTTTTAATCCAAAATCACACCAATCCCCTACCAAAACAGAATTTTAAGCCCAATAAACATGTAATAATATACTTTCAAATGATATATATAATCACCTTGAACAATATCACAAAGGATATCCATGAGAACACCCAAATCCATAAAACACTTTCAAGGAGTATAACATGGTCATACACATAAAAATCATTCAAAATCCCCACTTTTTAGGACCACATGACACTATATCATTACCCAACCTAAATTTTCAGCCCCTTTCAACAACTAATAAATCACTTCCACATTTTACAAAACTACCACAAGAGATTATAGATGAAATACATTTGAAAAATAAACACTTCAAACAAAAATGTAACATTAATACCAAATGCTTTACTATTGCTACCAAAAATGGTTTTCACATAATTCACAGCATATAAAGAACCTGAAAAATAATTTAATCAATCAAACTAACTCATCCTTAAATGTTTACTCATGGAATCACCTACCGAAATTATCGAATTCCTCAAAACATAGTTCGAAACATCAACCGCACCAACCCCGCACCACAAGGATGATAAATCTAGCCATAGACCACAACTTTTCTCCAAAAATAATCCTGGTTAAACTATAGGTGTGAACCCTAGGTTTTGGACACTTTGGAACATCAAGAAAGAGGTATGAAACCCTAAGAAATGAGGAGAAATCAAATAGAGAAGTACTTATATGATGAAATATTGAAGATATCACCCTAAATCTACCAAAATATCAATATCCAAGTACCCAAAACAGGTATGGAGGTTTGAATGAGTCATATTAGGTCATTTGAGGACTGAAATAGGGGTAAATGTTGAAAATTGGAGGATTTATGAAAGATTCATTTTAACTCATCAAATATGGTCGATTTGGGAAAGAGTATGCAATATATTCCTAATTCACGGTTCATATAAACTCCAAAATTGTGAAATAGATAATGGGGGAGATCCCCGTGATATTGGCATTGAGAGGGAGATGGTATCATTAGAAAACAGTAAAAAAATGAATGAGATATGGAAAGGTTTTAAAAACAATTTAAAGCAGGAAATGGGCTTACGGGATGGCCCATTACCTTAATCAAAAACCCAAATCCATCATGATTTTGGATTTCTATGTTGTCGAAATGGATATGGTGATTTTAATATATCAGGATATTCCAATTGGGAAGTGGAATGGGTATAAAATAGTAAAAATTGAAGGAGTTATAGATGATACAAAATTTGTTTTTAAATTTGGAATTGGGCTCACCGATTGGCCCAAATTTTCTAAACCGACCATTTTCACCAAAATGAGTGGTAAACCCCCAAAAAAAATCTGGAATGAAAATGAAATGAATTATTAATTTAAAAAAAGGTCATGGGTGTGACAATAATTATAGGGAGAAATAATTCTCTAAGTATTAATGATTCGGAGGGAAGTATGAGAACAAGAGGACAGTTGGGGAAAATATAGATAAAGGGGAAAAGGGAAAGAATTATTCTCCCACGTGTGGAAATTGTGGTAAGAAGTACTATGGTGCGTTCATAAAAGGATTGGGAGTTTTCTATAAGTTTGGATACAAAGGAAAAAGGGATTTTTATTTCTTGGGTAATAAAAATGTTTCTAATATACATTTATTTTACTGTAAGGAGATAGGTTACTATAAAAATCAATGTCTCTATTGTCAAAGGAATATACCCCAAAAGACTAATAGATCATCATCAAGAATTTGCAACTAATATTGATGAAGAGTAATGATTAATATGACTATATTTTGATTCATGAATTAAGTTATTTGAGTAAGGTACTTGTTATGATAATTATAAAATATATAAGTATTGTACTGCAATACTTTACATTAAGTATTTGAAAGTCTATTTTGAATGGTACCAATAAAAGGGATTTAGTTCCAAGTTAAATGTTTTTGTAAAATTCATGTTTTAGGGAAAGATAACCCTTAACACGTTCTTGATATTGAGATAATAATTTTTGGATAAAGATATTATTTATATGGATAATGTAGATTTGATATTATAGACTACCTTGGATCTGATTAATGATTTGTTGAAAATATCATTTATGCCATCATTTAAGGAGGTTACAACACTTTTGGTCATAAGGAATATATATAATAAAATATGATTTCTTAAGTAATAATAAATAATGCATTTTTACTATAAAGTTTTATAGTAATTAAAGTTATTACTATGTCTCAAGAGAATAAATGATGAAGGTATTCACATGTTTTCAATGTGACAATTAAAATTTTCATCGTAGTGATTAAAGGAAAATGATAAGTTCATTTTGTAAATTCAATTACCCTTTTTATAAAGTGTTGGATCTTGATATTTTGGAAAATTTAACCATTTATAAAATGGTTAAAGATTATATTTCAAATAGTTTTTACAGTTTAATTTATTATTTTACCATATGATGAAACATATGCTAATAAATTTAGTATAAATAGTTTGTATCATGACCAATGTATAAGATTGGACTTATTGAAATTTATCAAGTAAGTATATTTACATTAATTCTTTGATAGTGAAATAATTCCTCAACTGAAGTAAAAACAATCTTGAAACAAAAATTTTGTCATTTTTTCAACATTTTTTATGATATGAATGAACTTTATCAACACCTTTGGTTTATGGCCTTGTGTTCAACAACTTTCTAATGAACAAGCTCCCTATCACTATCCATAAAAACATGATAGTTATATTTATCTTCCATGTCCACGTTTTCAGTAATTATATTTTATTTCAAAGCCTTGTTTTATGGTGACTATCACATTTTTCTTTCCTACTTATTAAGAAGATTCCTTATTAAACCTATTTATGATGTGGGTTTTTCAACAATACGATTTTCAAATATAAAACCCTTGGTTTCCAAGATCAAGTTTAAATTGTGAGAATGCAATTTAATTAAGGTGGGTAGAATTCAACACCCAAACATTTTAATTTTCAAAATAAACTTCATTTCTGAATTCGAAATGTCCAAAATATCTTAGAGTGGATTTTTTGTATTTTTTTGTGAAATTTCATTTTTTTGATGAAAAGAGAAAAATACTTTATTTTTATTGAAAACATCCTTTTAGTTTTAATAATTTTTTATGTCAAAATATATTTTAAATTATATTTAAATTGAAAAAAATATCAATAATACATCTATAAATCCAATTTATTTCAATAGAATTATTTTTATATTGAATTTAGATATATAATAATAATGAACTTGTGAATATTTTCACTTTAAAACCCCTATTTCTCACCACGTCTGCAGGATTAGATTTAAATTTAATTTTTCCACTTATATATATTTAATTTATAAAAATGGATATCCATGGTTGAAATAATAATAATATTAATATTATAATACTATCAACCTATTTTTTGACCCAAAATATTAGTGGAAGAAATTAAATTTAATTATACAGATTTAGTTAGCAACGAGCATACTTAATGATTAAACTAGTAATATAAGGTGTATAAATGAACCAAAACTTATAAAACACCCATTTTGTGGATATATTTCGACCAGTATGACATTGGGTTCTAATTTTATGAGTTAGTGGGACACATGTTCATGAAAGTGACCAATACAATAAGATAAGTATGGAAAAAACAAAGTAACCACCCTTACCTCTAACATTTATAAATCCTTGAGTTATGGAGAAAACATCATATTTTAGGTTATACATATCCTTTTGAAATGTAAATAATATATTTTTATCATAACTATTTATCATTAATTTTTATAGATGAATTTGTTGATTAAAATATTTATGAAATTCCAATGTAGTTATTATTTAGTTAATAATTTCATATAATAAATGACACAAAAAATATTAAAAGTGGAGAAAATTAAATGAATTATTTTGTTACCTTGTTATTGTAGATTAATATGTCATCTTATATATCTGTTAAATTAATATATTTAAATTCCATCATTGTATTAATATTTTTAAAATTTTAAATTAAATAAATAATTTCAAAATTGACATTAATGTTTTTTTAATAAAGGATATTTAATTTAAATATTTAAAATTTAATAAAAAACATACCATATACCAATTTATTTTTAGAAGTTAATAAATATAAAATATGATATATTCATAAACAAATTGAACTCCTATAATGAACATATTGACCCCAAAGAAGTAAAAACACTCTTAGCACGGTTTGGGTTAATGCAATGTTTTTGCACGTTGCAAACACTTTTGTTAAAATTAATTTCCAACACACACAAGTTTTTCATTTTTTAAATTATTTATAACATTTATAATTCATTGGGTCTAAATTTTATAATAATTATGACTTGAATTTGGTCTTAATGGATGAATTGTATCAGTTAGAAAACAAGTTACCCAAATGAAAAAATACAAGAAAAAATATAGAATAAGGAACAAAATTATAAAAATACACTTATTTTTGCATGGTGGATATTTTTATAAAATTAAATTTCACATTACACGATTATTAATTCATTTTTTAAGAACATGAGCTATGTTATACCTTTTAATAGTGTTTAACTTTTGGTATTTTTAATAATGCCACTCCTCTTCCACTATATAAAGGCATTCACTCTTACCCTTTCTCGAACCTCTCAAGAAACATTATATTATAACAACTCTACCTAAATAATCTCCCAAAATTCCTCCCATAACCTATAATACATTAATTTTAAATTAATCAATCCTAGGAAGACCATTGGAGAAACCCAATGAAGTTACCTAAAAAATTTGTAAAATTATTCAATGATCACTTTTTATTCATTTGTTTCTCAAACCATTAAATTATTCTTATTGTAACGCCCCGACCCTAGTTACCTAGAGTCGGTGCATTATTACATAACATTGGCATGATCACAAGAAAGATAAAATCTTGAAAGACCGATTGGTTATGTAGCCTTGGAAACACTAGATATATTCATAAGTTTTACATTACATCATAAAATGAAAAAATACTACAACAACATAATGTCTCCATAATCCACACTCATATCCCCACATAATATCCCTGCAGGTCATTCATAATTTACTTCTTCACTTCCTGGGAAAAATAAAACATAGAAAAGGGGTGAGCTCAAATGCCCAGTAAGGATAACAATATAGCGGAAACATTCATAAATAAGAATAAACATTTAAGGCAATGTATAAATTAAACAAAAGCCTTTCAAACTTGAACTTTCAACATAGTATGGCATACATAAAATGAAATAATGCCATTTACTAATTCACATGGATATTATACTAATCGAATAATCACATGCAAAACCAATAACCACTTTCATAATGATTGAATGCATAATGCTAAACTTTAATTTCTTTTCAAGGCCTCGTCCCAAGACCTTGGGGCTAACTGTAACTGGAACCCAACCCGGAGTGCCTCTAAAAACCGGACACCAACCCGGAGTGCCTCTAATAACCGGACACCAACCCGGAGTGCCTCTAATAACTGGAGACCAAACCGGAGGGATTACTTTTACCAGTCCCTAACCTGGAGGGCTTACTTTTACCAGTCCCCAACCTGGAGGGATTACTTTAACCAGTCCCCAACCTGGAACATACTTGTCCAACACATTCATATGAAGTAAAGGTTGAAATATAACATAAACATTCTTATTGGAACTAGCATAAGAAATGTCAATACTTTACTCATAAACCATGAATGATATATAAATGACACATCTACAGTCAAACATATCACAAAACTTCATTACAATATGGAAGTTTTATATCATAATAAATCAACTTCAAATAATCTTAAAATCCATCAAAGGATGTTGACATAGATGAAAATGATTTTTAAAAAATATTGAGAGAAATATCCCCTTTTCATGAAAACATTTTAATGTTACACAATTTGGAAAGTAAGTTATTTAAATACTTTTTTGAATCAAAGTGTCCCATACAACTTTGAAACTTTTGAATGGAATTAACACTTTTATAACATTCATTTTCATATAAATAAATCCTTACAAACCATTTTGAAAACATAGACATAAATGAGAATGATTTAGAAGAATAAATATTTAAAACATTTAAAATGATGTTTTAGTAAAAGTTCCCTTAGAAAGAATCCCTTTGAAAACTCTTTTATGAAATATGTACATGGATAGTAAATATGTCCATGTAGATACTTACGTAAAAACAACCTCGGATATTAAAGAGATTGTGAAGTAAACCCTTATCAATTTGGTTACTTATGAAACATACAACCCATGAAATAGGTATCATATAATTATAATGTAAATACACATAAGTTAAGGTGTATTACCCAAAGAATACAATTATGGGCAGTACATACACCACACAAAAGATAAAAGTGGAAATATGGCATGAATCTCACCGAAATAAAGAGTGAGATGAAAACCCCTTACCACGTTAATCAACTGAGTCGTATGGACAAAAGATAATAAGAACCTAATTATTTATAGAATAACATGAATATAAAGATAATCATGATAATATATATATCAAATTCCAGTACACAATACACCACTTTCAATAATTTAGTGTCGAATAATGGAAATCTAACGGAATTGAATGTGAGATAAGAAAATCCCTTACCTTGTACTTTTCCTTGGTTGGGGTAGGTTAACCTCCTGTATAATGGTGAAATAATTGTTATTAAATTATACATGAATCATATATATTAATATTATATCATATATGATCTTTTAATATTGATTTGATAATAATATCTTAGTATTATCGTTGTTTCGGGTGTTAACTTACTTGTTTTCTTTTATATGTTTTGTTTTGTAAGAAATGTTTGTAATGAATAGGTTGTATATTATTCACATCCAGAATGATATCAAGTCCTTAAACATCATCATCAAATGATAATTAAACTTGAATGGATACGATGCAGAATGAATCTTATCGCATTTGTGGAGACGGTAGTCCGTACGTACGCACGAGCGACAATATCATTCTTTTGATATTAAAATAATATATAAATGGATGGTCTATCATATATAAAGAATCATTAACATGTTATATTTATTATTTACATGAGTTACACATCATTATTATACCCATCCAAATAATAATATATTGAATAACAATTATACCACGACGTGGAGACGGTAAGCCGTACGTACGCATGTATGGTGACATGTTATTCAAAGGGTGGATAGAATACTGAATATGGTTGTACAATATTTATAATAACATCACAGTATATTTGAGATACTGGAGTTATTATTTTAGAATGGTAAGAACGAAGGAAGAAGAAGTGGAAGAAGAAATGAACTTGGAGAAGGGTGGTGAAATCATTAACTCTTCTTCAGGTTCTTCCTTTTGATTTGATCAAAAGGGATCCTTAGGTTGGCTT
Organism: Viscum album; assembly: GCA_963277665.1. NCBI lineage: Eukaryota > Viridiplantae > Streptophyta > Magnoliopsida > Santalales > Viscaceae > Viscum > Viscum album. The sequence goes on along the minus strand of OY728165.1, from coordinate 1,159,108,637 downwards.
TCTGATCAAACTAAGGCCCTTAGGTTGTAGTGAGGGAAGTTGGGAGAGTATTTGGGCAGAGTTTTGCCGATCCAAATGGCTTTGAAGGTGTGAAGAAATGAGAAGGAGGAGTGCCCTTTTATAAGAGTGGTGAGGGGAACCTTTGGAAAAGCTAGAAATATTAGTTTATAATAAATTCATATTCGGTTTATAATGGCTCAAAAGTTGACTATTAATAGTTTAATGTGTGGATGGGTCGAAAACAACTCAACCAATAGAATTTAGACAGGTTTGGGTACTTATATTAACCTTATTTTTAATTATTAACTCTAAGTTAATTAGTTTCACTTTTACAATGTCTCTTTGTATTTTTATATAATATGGTTAATAAACTAACTATATACATCCAAGAAACCCAAAAGTTGTCCATTAATGATGAACCTATCATGATATAAGTCTCTTGGCCGAACATTATATTTTTAGGAATTTAATATCAATTAATAATATAATATTTGTTTTAAGAACTCTTTTATGTCAATTTTGACACTATTCAATAGTTGATTTTTGTGAAACTTATAAAAGATTGATTACTTCAAACAAAGTCAATTACATCAATCCTAATATATCATATTATCCTAGAAAATTAGTTTAATTCATTAAAAGTTTCATATTATATTTATTTGGGTATTTATAATATCAATTATTTTATTTTTTCACTATTATAGTAATCACTGCATCATCGTTGTGTCATAAATAAAATAAATTATTTAATGTCTAAAAATTATAAATAAAATATAATTTTGTAGGAAATCTTTTTATCTTTCTAATGAATATTTATAATCTAAAATAAAACATATATAACCCTATGTAACAATTGTTTTTCTAAAAGATATATGCTTGTGTCATTTTTGTATTCATTTTAACTAAATTAAAATAAAGTGGCATTATCACTTACAAGTGGATCCATGGGGTCCCAAAATCGACCCAAAGATGCCTATGGTCGACCATGTATCAACCAATAGGGTTAAGACACGTTTTAGGTTAATTTAGTATTATTATAATATTATTTTTTAACCCTTATTTACTGGATTTACACTTAACCATGGTAAATAAAATATTTACCGCAGTAATTATTCAAAATGTCTAAAAATAAAAGTTACCTATTTACACAATTTGATCATCCTGATTCAAAATATGGAATCCATTTTTCTAAATTCAAAACAAAGAAGTTGCAGAAATTAATTTAAAATTAATTCCCGCTGTCAAAACAAAAAGCGTGTTTTTAAGAGATAATAACTATCAAAAGATTGACACTTGTTTATGTTCGATTTAATTGTAAAATTATGTCCAATGACCAACATTATATTAAATTGTAAAAATATATTCTAAATATAATTTAAAACCACTAAAATTCATAATTTATCACTATTAATTATTTTGATTAAAAAAGATGTTTTTAATTAAAATTTAGTAATTTTCACTATTCATCAAAATTTTAATGTTATCCGAAAAGTACCAAAATTTCACCTTAGGATAAATTCGATATTCCTAATCCAAAAATGAAGTCCATTTTGAAATATAAAATATATATAATTTCAAAAATTATGTATCACTGTTCATAACGGCTAGTTTGATCGGTTGTGGTGTGTGTTAAAACTCGAAGTTGCGTACAACACACGCTACTGTTTTATTCAAACGAAAGCGTACCATGTAAGCTTGGGATGTTTCATTTTAAATTTTTTTGATGTCCCCATTTAGTCAAAAAGTTTAAAATATTGTATTTAAAAAGGTTTCACTATTAAAAGTTGATAAAAGTGCAATACTGGAAATGAATCTGTTCTTGCATTATGACTAAGAAACTCATAATATGGATTATAAAATTATAAGGATTATATAAAGTTAAAAATGTAGTTAATTCTATTAATGACCTCTTTTAATGGCTTTTTTTTGTAAGTCATGGTGTGATTGAACTCGGTGCTGCGTGTAGTGCAAGTTATTGAATTATTTTGAAGAAATAACACACTATGAAATCTTGGGGTGTTACATTCTCCCCTCCTTCAATAAATTGCGTCCTCGCAATTTGAAATTGTTCTTCGAAAATAAAAGGTTGAAAATAGAAAATATATTTGTGGGAAAAACCACATCGGAAATTGGGTTACTAAAATTTAGTCTTAATATGAGGAAAAGAGAAATGAAAGGGTCACCACCAAATTATGATCTTGATTAGGAGAACATTGGTGGCAATTAGATACATATAATTAGAGGAAAAATGTAAATATTTATAGGTAGTGATTGATGTCATCAATCACAAACAAGTATAAAATTGAGGTCCTTAAACTCATCAATCTATGATGATTTGAAGTACCATCGGTTCAACAAAATATAGGGTATTGGGATAACACATTTTTGACGTTTCAAAATATCTTAGTTGAAATCCCACATCGAAAAATGAATTAATGAGTCTTCTATTTAAAATAAATAGTGGAAAGTATGAAGATTACCGAAAATAACACATACTAGGGTTCCATGTAGGAAAATATGGATATGGAAGAGAAATATAACCATCAATTATCTGATGGAGAGTGGTAGAGAACATGGCTATGAAAAGGCCAACAATCCCAAAGCCATAAATTAGTGATGATTCAAGGTACCATCTAGGACAACATTTTTGTTCTAATTTCCTTTTATTAATGTTGAGGAATTTATTTATGAGATTAGCTATGATCATAAGGAGATATACTTACATTATAATCAGAGTTTTATCCATTAATAATTTCTACCACAAACTCATCTTTCACTCTAAAAGATAATAGAACGTAAAAAAAATTTCTATTTATACTATTCGTACAGGGTTCCAAAATAAATGAATTTATAATTCATCTACCAGATCTTTTAAAAAAACTACATTATTTAATCCAGGACATCACGTGGGCCAGTGGTAGGTGATACAACCTTGTCGCCCTTCGGTTTCGGGTTCAAGTCTCGCAGCCTTGCCGGACGCGACGGGTTGCCGCCCGACCTCCGGTTTGTCCTTTTATGGCAATCCAAAATAATCCAAACTAGAACTATCCAAAATACATCTGTCCAAACTCACAGTACAACATTTATAAGGAAGGTAAGCATAATGTAGATCCTTTTTACCCCGTAATAGCATATGAATACCTTCATCATGTATTCTTTTAATACACTGAAACATCCTGAATTACCATATTCCTTATTGATTACATTCATGCTCCCTTATTCCATATAGAATGCTGGATATACTTCATTAATCCAAAGATGTTTTAAACCCAAACAATGATGGAATATACAAATCATTAATCAGTTCCAAGGTAGTCAAGAATATCCAATATAATTTATCCAAAACAATCATGTATTATTCCAAAATCACTACCTCGGTATCAGAACTATATTATGGTTTATCATTCTCTCAACCATATATTTTACAAAAAATTGTCCTGCTATTGAGTCACTTTTCTTTATTCCACATAATCTTAAGTTCTTAATGAAATAGTACTGCAGTACAATCCTTATATACTCCATAATTATTATAAAAAGTACATTGTTGATACCACACTCAATTGACATAATCAACTTAAGAACTCTAATCATTCCTCTTCATCTGTGGTAGTATCATAACTTTATTATTATCCAATAACATCATTTGCGGCATAGTCTGATGACTGGGACATAGGTTCGTGTAGTGTCCAAACTCCTTGTGAATGAAGCATTGTACATTTGAAACCATTTTCTTACCCTTGCAGTCACGTACTTTGTGCCCTTTTCCTCCAAACTTATAACAAACTCCCATTCTTTTCAGGCAAGTTCCAGGGTGTTTCTTTCCACAGTTACCACATATGGGAAAAATTTTCTTTTCCCTCTTCCCTTTATCCATCTTTCTTTCTTCCATCCTTTTCTTCTCTTTCTTCCCTTCAAAGCCATAGGACTCAGTAAACTCTTTACATATCATATCAACACATGATATTATTTCTTCATATGATGATAACACATGGGAGACTATTTCTCTTACAAATTCTAGCTTAAGACCATGAAATATATGATCCTTCCTTCTCTTTGGATCATGTTCATTTCTGGAGTTCTCATTCCTTCTACTGGGCGCCATTTCTAAATAATGGCATACACTAGATAAGTTTATGAATCAAAATACATAATCCCATACTTATAAAACACATAAAATAAATTGAACTATTTATGGATATAATCCATAATCATAAAAATATTTTCTTTGAGAAATTATATACTCATAAACCCTTCATAATGATTTATAAAGAAAATGAGAGTTATCCTAAGAATATCCCCCAGGAGTGTCGTAGAAAGAGTGCAGCAAGGCCCGTTGTCGTGCACCAGTTCCCGTTCGAGTCTAGCTCAAAGCGGTGTTTTCGGGTTTTACCCCTAGGTACATCTGTGCTAGAGCCGCCTCTACCTGCTCGTATCCTGACAGGGATTTATTGCTCGGAAAAATCACAAAATCCCAACAATACCAAAATTCTAGGAAGTTCTTTTATACTAGTCCCCAAAGTTCATCTTAGGTCTATGTGCTCTAATCAGAGTTTATCTAAATCTAGCTTCCAAGGTTTGTACTAAACTTCCTCTGATACCAACTGTAACGCCCCGACCCTAGTTACCCAGAGTCGGTGCATTATTACATAACATTGGCATGATCACAAGAAAGATCAAATCTCGAAAGACCGATTGGTTTAGTAGCCTTAGAAACACTAGATATATTCATAAGTTTTACATTACATAACAAAATGAAAAACTACTACAACAACATAATGTCTCCATAATCCACACTCATATCCCCACATAATATCCCTGCAGGTCATTCATAATATACTTCTTCACTTCCTGGGAAAAATAAAACATAGAAAAGGGGTGAGCTCAAATGCCCAGTAAGGATAACAATATAGCGGAAACATTCATAAATAAGAATAAACATTTAAGGCAATGTATAAATTAAACAAAAGCCTTTCAAACTTGAACTTTCAACATAGTATGGGATAAATAAAATGAAATAATGCCATTTACTTATTCGCAGGGATATTCTACTAATTGAATAATCACATGCAAAACCAATAACCACTTTCATAATAATGGAATGCATAATGCTAAACTTTAATTTCTTTTCAAGGCCTCGTCCCAAGACCTTGGGGCTAACTGTAACCGGAACCCATCCCGGAGTGCCTCTAATAACCGGACACCAACCCGGAGTGCCTCTAATAACCGGACACCAACCCAGAGTGCCTCAAATAACCGGAGACAAAACCGGAGGGATTACTTTTACCAGTCCCTAACCTAGAGGGCTTACTTTTACCAGTCCCCAACCTGGAGGGCTTACTTTAACTAGTCCCCAACCTGGAACATATTTGTCCAACACATTCATATGAAGTAAAGGTTGAAATATAACATAAACATTCTTATTGTAACTAGCATAAGAAATGTCAATACTTTACTCATAACCCATGAATGCTATATAAATGACACATCTACAGTCAAACATATCACAAAACTTCATTACAATATGGAAGTTTTATATCATAATAAATCAACTTCAAATAATCTTAAAATCCATCAAAGGATGTTAACAAAGATGAAAATGTTTTTTAAAAATTATTGAGAGAAATATCCCTTTTTCATGAAAACATTTTAATGTTACACAATTTAGAAAGTAAGGCATTTAAATACATTTTTGAATCAAAGTGTCCCATACCACTTTGAATCTTTTGAATGGAATTAACACTTTTAAAACATTCATTTTCATATAAATAAATCCTTACAAACCATTTTGAAAACATGGACATAAATGAGAAGGATTTAGAAGAATAAATATTTAAAACATTTAAAATGATTTTTTAGTAAAAGTTCCCTTAGAAAGAATCCCTTTGAAAACTCTTTTATGAAATATGTACATGGATAGTAAATATGTCCATGTAGATACTTACGTAAAAACAACCTCGGATATTAAAGAGATTATGAAGTAAACCCTAATCAATTTGGTAACTTATGAAATATACAACCCATGAAAGAGGTATTATACAATGATAATGTAAATACACATAAGTTAAGGTGTATTACACAAATAATACAATTATGGGCAGTACATACACCACACAAAAGATAAAAGTGGAAATATGGCATGAATCTCACCGAAATAAAGAGTGAGATGAAAACCCCTTACCACGTTAATCAACTGAGTCGTATAGCCAAAAGTTAATAACCACCAAATTATTTACAGAATAACATGAATATAAAGATAATCATGATAATATATATATCAAATTCCAGTACACAATACACCACTTTCAATAATTTAGTGGCGAATAATGGAAATCTCACGGAATTGAATGTGAGATAAGAAAATCCCTTACCTTGTACTTTTCCTTGGTTGGGGTAGGTTAACCTCCTGTATAATGGTGAAATAATTGTTATTAAATTATACAATAATCATATATATTAATATGATATCATATATGATCTTTTAATATTGATTTGATAATAATATCTTAGTATTATCGTTGTTTCGGGTGTTAACATACTTGTTTTCTTTTATATGTTTTGTTTCATAAGCCATGTTTATAATGAATAGGTTGTATATTATTCACATCCATAATGATATCAAGTCCTTAAAAATCATCATCAAATGATAATTAAACTTGAATGGATACGATGGATAATGAATTTTATCGCATTTGTGGAGACGGTAGTCCGTATGTACGCACGAGCGACAATATCATTCTTTTGTTATTAAAATAATATATAAATGGATGGTCTATCATATATACAGAATCATTAACATGTTATATTTATTATTTACATGAGTTACACATCATTATTATACCCATCAAAATAATAATATATTGAATAACAATTACACCACGACGTGGAGACGGTAAGCCGTACGTACGCACGTATGGTGACATGTTATTCAAAGGGTGGATAGAATACTGAATATGGTTGTACCATATTTATAATAACATCACAGTATATGTGAGACACTAGAGTTATTATTTTATAATGGTAAGAAAAAAGGAAGAAGAAGTGGAAGAAGAAATGAACTTGGAGAAGGGTGGTGAAATCATTACCTCTTCTTCGGGTTCTTCCTTTTGATTTGATAAAAAGGGCTCCTTAGGTTGGCTTTATGATAAAAATAAGGCCCTTAGGTTGTAGTGAGGGAAGTTGGGAGAGTATTTGGGCAGAGTTTGTCTGAACCAAAAGGCTTTGAAGGTGTGAAGAAATGAGAAGGAGGAGTGCCCTTTTATAAGAGGGGTGAGGGGCACCTTTGGAAAATCTAGAAATATTAGTTTATAATAAATTCATATTCGGTTTCTAATGGCTCTAAAGTTGAATATTCAAAGTTTAAGGTGGGGATGGGTCGAAAAAAACTCAACCAATAGAATTTAGATAGGTTTGGGTACTAATATTAACCTTATCTTTAAGCATTAACTCTAAGTTAATTAGTTTCACTTTTACAATGTCTCTTTGCATTTTTATATAATATTGTTAATAAACATACTATATACATCCAAGAGACCCCCAAGTGGTCCTTTAATGATGAACCTATCATGATGTAAGTCTCTTGGCCGAACCCTAGATTTTTAGGAATTTAATATCAATTAATAATATAATATTTGTTTTAAGAACTCTTTTATGTCAATTTTGACACTATTCAATAGTTGATTTTTGTGAAACTCATAACAGATTTATTACTTAGAAAAAAGTCAATTAAATCAATCCTAATATATCATATTATCCTAGAAAATTAGTTTAATTCATTAAAAGTTTCATATTAATTTTTATTTGGGTATTTATAATATCAATTATTTTATTTTTTCACTATTATAGTAATTACTGCATCATCGTTGTGTCATAAATAAAATAAATTATTTAATGTATAAAAATTATAAATAAATTATATTTTTGTAGAAAATCTTTTTATCTTTCTAATGAATATTTATAATCTAAAATCCAACATATATAACCCTATGTAACAATTGTTTTTCGAAAAGATATATGCTTGTGTCATTTTTGTATTCATTTTAACTTAATTAAAATAAAGTGTCATTATCACTTACAAGTGGATCCATGGGGTCCCAAAATCGACCCAAAGATTCCGATGGTCGACCATGTATCAACAAATAGGGTTAAGACACGTTTTAGGGTAATTTAGTATTATTATAATATTATTTTTTAACCCTTATTTACCGGATTTACCCTTAACCATGGTAAATAAAATATTTACCGCAGTAATTATTAAAAATGTCTAAAAATAAAAGTTACCTATTTACACAATTTGAACATCCTGATTCCAAATATGGAATCCATTTTTATGAATTCAAAACACAGAAGTGGCAGAAATTAATTTAAAATTAATTCCCGCTGTCAAAACAAAAAGCGTGTTTTTAAGAGATAATAACTATCAATAGATTGACACTTGTTTATATTCGATTTAATTGTAAAATTATGTCCAATGACCAAAATTATATTAAATTGTAAAAATATATTTTAAATATACTTTAAAACCACTAAAATTCATAATTTATCACTATTAATTATTTTGACTAAAAAAGTTGTTTTTAATTAAAATTTAGTAATTTTCACTATTCATCAAAATATTAAAGTTATCCGAAAAGTACCAAAATTTCACCTTAGGATAAATTCGATATTCCAAATCCAAAAATGATGTCCATTTTGAAATATAAAATATATATAATTTAAAAAATTAGGGATTACTATTCATAACGGCTAGTTTGATCGGTTGTGGTGTGTGTTAAAACTCGAAGTTGCGTACAACACACGCTACTGTTTTATTCAAAGGAAAGTGTACGGTGTAAGCTTGGGATGTTTCATTTTAAATTTTTTTGATGTCCACATTTAGTCAAAAAGTTTAAAATATTGTATTTAAAAAGGTTTCACTATTAAAAGTTGATAAAAGTGCAATACTGGAAATGAATCTGTTCTTGCATTATGAATAAGAAACTCATAATATGGATTCTAAAATTATAAGGATTATATAAAGTTAAAAAATGTAGTTAATGCTCTTCATGACCTCTTTTAATGGATATTTTTTGTAAGTCATGGTGTGATTGAACTCGGTGTTGCGTGTAGTGCAAGTTATTGAATTATTTTGAAGAAATAACACACAATGAAATCTTGGGGTGTTACACTTATTCTATGATTATATGATAACATAATTATCCTAAATATATATATATTTTGTTATATTAATGGCTATACCTACACCTATAAACACTTCCATCAAATGGGTTATGAATTTATTTTTTGTATGTACGGCGGACTACCACATCCTGAAATGTTGTCGTTCATTTTTCATTTACCACCCATCATGGTTGGGAAGATTGATGGAGTCACTATTTTTATATTATATATATAAAATTTATTTTCTCTTCCTACATATGGAATTTATATATAACATATACCTTCTTTATTTCCATTTTTAAGAATATGATAACATCGTTTGTGGACCTGTGGACTACCGCCTCCTCAAAACAATACGATTCATTCATGATATACATGTATTGTATTAAGAATGGTTTTAATAAAATTATGTGAATTATTTGATATAAATTTTATATTATAATTTAAATATACATATATTTCTTTTACTTTCCATTCCTTCAAATATGTTAAAGTAATGGAAGTAGCGTCCATGGGTACGTACGTCATACCGTATCCATCAATGATGCATTTAATTTCCTATCTCTAAATATTATGGATTATTATAAATAAATATATAATTAATATATATGATAATTAAATTATGCTTTACATTCTTTAGATAATTAAATCATGATATATGTAATAGGAATAACAAATAATAATTCAAAACATACTCGAAAAACTAATCAATTAACACCCAAAATAGTGAAAATAATAAAAGATTACTAAAAAATGGGTGATAATATATTGTAATAATGTCATATAAAATATAATAAATTTTAATATGGTACTTTGATAATTTATTAAAAAAAATTAAAACCATTATATAGAAGGTTAAAGTACATTCACAAAAAAGGAAACGAAATGGAAGGGATTCTTATCTCAATTGTTCTTCCAGGATGCATTCACCATTTTCACCACTTATTTGTTTTGTGTGTGTATTTTCATCCCATTTTTCATTTAATATCATTTTTCACTCTTATTTCATGGTATTATTAGTTTAAATTTTAATTATCTCATCCAATGGGTTTTATTTGAAAAATTCTAAGTGGTAAAAGTTATCTTTAAAATCTCAATTTCTTTGGTGATTGTTAACATTATCTTGAAATAAAAACGTTATTCTAATCCTTTTTCATTGGAAATTATATTTATTTTAATATAAATATTAATTTATTATGGATATCATTATTTATTAAACTATATACTATTTCTACATATGAATTTTACTTTGAAATTTATTTGATTTATTGGGGAAATGTTGATAAATATGTATCCATTACTAAATAAAAATATTTGATAAGGATCATTATTATTATTTAAATTTATTTTTCAATATTTGAGGAATTTTTGGGACATAAATTATCTCGGTTGGGGGTGGTTTAATGAAATACCCTTTATGCATCAGTGGTCTCATAGGATGAAAACAATTGGAGACAAACCCTTTGTGGTTTTTTTTCATGTAGTTTTAAATTGTTAGGAATCTAGATCATAATATAAATATAGAATGTGTAACACCCCAAGCTTCTACGGTATGCTTCTCTTTGATTAATGTGATAGCGTGTGTTGTACGCAACACCGAGTTCTAACACACCATAACCAATTAAACTAGCCGTTATGAATAGTAATACCTACTTTTTGAAATTATATATATTTTATATTTTATAATGGACTTTATTTTTGGATTCGGAATATCAAATTTATCCTAAGGTGAAATTTTGGTACTTTTCGGATAACTTTTATATTTTGATGAATAGTGAAAATTACTAAATTTTAATTAAAAACAACTTTTTTAATCAAAATAATTAATACTGATAAATTATGAATTTTAGTAGTTTTAAAGGATATTTAGAATATATTTTTACCATTTAATATAATTTTGGTCATTGGACATAATTTTACAATTAAACCGAACATAAACAAGTGTCAATCTTTTGATAGTTATTATCTCTTAAAAAAACGCTTTTTGTTTTGACAGCGGGAATTAATTTTAAATTAATTTCTGCCACTTCTGTGTTTTGAAATTAGAAAAATGGATTCCATATTTTTAATCAGGATGTCCAAATTGTGTAAATAGGTAACTTTTATTTTTAGACATTTTGAATAATTACTGCGGTAAATATTTTATTTACCATGGTTAAGGGTAAATCCGGTAAATAAGGGTTACAAATTAATATTATAATAATACTAAGTTACCCTAAAACGTGTCTTAACCCTATTTTTTGATAAATGGTCGACCATGGGCATATTTGGGTCGATTTTGGGACCCCATGGTTTCACTTGTAAGTGATAATGACACTTTATTTTAATTAAGTTAAAATGAATACAAAAATGACACAAGCATATATCTTTTAGAAAAGCAATTGTTACATAGGGTTATATATGTTGGATTTTAGATTATAAATATTCATTAGAAAGATAAAAATATTTTCTACATAATGATATTTTATTTATAATTTTTAGACATTAACTAAGTTATTTTATTTATGACACAACGATGATGTAGTAATTACTATAATAGTGAAAAAATAAAATAATTGATATTATAAATACCCAAATAAATATAATATGAAACTTTTAATGAATTAAACTAATTTTATAGGATAGTATGATATATTATTATTGATTTAATTGACTTGGATCGAAGTAATCAATCTGTTATGAGTTTCACAAAAATCAACTATTGAATAGTGTCAACATTGACATAAAAGAGTTCTTAAAACAAATATTATATTATTAATTGATATTAAATTCCTAAAAATCTAAAGTTCTGCCAAGGGACTTATATCATGATAGGTTCATCATTAATGGACCACTTGGGGGTCTATTGGATGTATATAGTAAGTTTATTAACCGTATTATATAAAAATACAAAGAGACATTGTAAAAGTGAAACTAATTAACTTAGAGTTAATACTTAAAGATAAGGTTAATATAAGTACCCAAACCTATCTAAATTCTATTGGTTGAGTTTTTTTCGACCCATCACCACATTAACCTTTGAATAATCAACTTTGGATCCATTAGAAACCGAATATGAATTTATTATGAATTAATATTTCTAGCTTTTCCAAAGGTGCCCCTCACCCCTCTTATAAAAGGGCACTCCTCCTTCTCATTTATTCACACCTTCAAAGCCTTTTGGTTCGACCAAACTCTGCCCAAATACTCTACCAACTTCCCTCACTACAACCTAAGGGCCTTAGTTTGATCAGAAAGCCAACCTACGAAGCCCTTTTGATCAAATCAAAAGGAAGAACCCAAAGAAGAGGTAATGATTTCACCACCCTTCTCCAAGTTCATTTCTTCTTCCACGTCTTCTTCCTTTGTTCTTACCATTCTAAAATAATAACTCCAGTATCTCACATATACTGTGATGTTATTATAAATATGGTACAACCATATTCAGTATTCTATCCACCCTTTGAATAACATGTCACCATACGTGCGTACGTACGGCTTACCGTCTCCACGTCGTGGTGTAATTGTTAGTCAATATATTATTATTTGGATGGGTATAATAATGATGTGCAACTCATGTAAATAATAAATATAAAATGTTAATTATTCTGTATATATATGATATAACATCCATTTATATATTATTTTAATATCAAAAGAATGATATTGTCGCTCGTGCGTACGTACGGACTACCGTCTCCACAAACGCGATAAGATTCATTCTCCATCGTATCCATTCAAGTATAATTATCATTTGATGATTTAAAAATGATGTTTAAGGACTTGATATAATTCTGGATATGAATAATATACAACCTATCCATTACAAACATGGCTTACGTAACAAAACATATAAAATAAAACAAGTAAGTTAACACCCGAAACAACGATAATACTAAGATATTATTATCAAATCAATATTAAAAGATCATATATGATATCATATTAATGTATATGATTCTTTTATAATTTAATAACAATTATTTCACCATTATACAGGAGGTTAACCTACCCCAACCAAGGAAAAGTACAAGGTAAGGGTTTATTTCGCAATCTCTTCATTATCCGAGGTTGTTTATACATAATTATCTACTGGGACCTCGTTATCATCCACGTCCTTGTTTCTTCAAAATGTATTTCAAAACATTTTTAATATTTAAAAGAATATGGGTTAAAGTCATTTATACCCTTGTTTGACTTTTTATAAGAGGTTTATAATGGAATCTTTCCATAGTTTCCCAAACAAGGTGCTTTTTAACCTTTTCGACAGAATAAAGATAAGAATGTTTTTTTTAACTTATACAGCGGGTGCGGTTATTTTCCGCTGTTATAAAATCGTCAAAGCTTCCCTTACAATCTTATAAGAATATATTAAAAGAAAATGTTTTATTTTTTAAATATATTTCTCTTAAATGATTTCAAAATAGAAAGAGATATTTCTTTAAAAAGAGTTTTGATTTCATCTATGTCAACATCCTTTGATGGATTTTATGCTTATTTGAAATTGATTTATTATGATACAAAACTTCTATATTGTATTGAAGGTTTTGTGATATGTTTGACTGTGGATGTGCTATTTTTATACCATTCATAGTTTATGGTGAAATTATTGACATTTCGTATGCTGGTTTTAATACGAATGTTTATGTTATGTTTAAACCTTTTCATATAGGAATGCATTGGACTTAATATGTGACAGGTGGAGCCCACTATAGCTCCTCGATGCATCGGTATGTCTCAAGAGACAAACTAGTGTCTTGGCACAATGCCTTGGCAAAATCTTATTTGTAGTCTTGGCACGAGACCTTGGCTATGTGGTTATGATAGTCTGGCATTATGCATTCCATCATTATGAAAGTGGTTATTGATATTTCATGTGATTATTCGATTACTAGAATATCCATGTTAATAAGTAAATGGAATTATTTCATTTTATTTATGCCATACTATATTGAAGTTAAAGTTTAAAAGTCTTTTGTTTTATTTATACATTGCCTTAAATGTTTATTCTTATTTATGAAAGTTTCCGCTATATTGTTATCCTTACTGGGCATTTGAGCTCACCCCTTTTCTATGTTTTATTTTCCCAGGATGTGAAGAAGTAAATTATGAATTACTTGCAGGGATATTATGAGGGGTTAATTGTGTGGACTATGGATACAATATGTTGTTGTAGTAGTTTTTTTTTATTTTGATGATGTAATGTAAAACTTATGAATATATCTAGTGTTTCCAAGGCTACTAAACCAATCGGTCTTTCGAGATTTGATCTTTCTTGTGATCATGCCAATGTTATGTAATTAATGCACCGACTCTGGGTAACTGGGGTCGGGGTGTTACAGAATGTTTCTACCCACGGACTTAAATTTTATTGAAGATAGATCTTGAGAGTAACTATCTTGAGGATAGATCTTGTTAGTGAATACATCCAACGTTATTCATTCCTTCATTATTATTATTATTCCATGTGATTATTTTATTAGTTATAATATTAATCCTCAAGTTTTAATCTCATGTGATTATTTATATATATTTATTCAATCATCTTTTATTCAATAGATTTAGATTATTTATTATTAATTCATGATATCTTTAACTATACATACACTTACTGAGCATTTGAGATCACCCGTATTTTTTTCATCTCCCCAGATTATGAAAAAATTATCTTTGAATGATTTTTCAAGGATGCAGTTTATTAGATTTTGTTATGTATTATGGTTCATTTTATATTTCCCAAAGAAAAATGGGTATCATGTAAGAAATATGGTTTTCAAAAACTACTAAATTGTTTAGTCCTTATGAATTTGATTCATTATAGTCATGTCAATGTAATAAATTAAATCCCCGGTTATGGGCTTCTAGGGTCGGGGCATTACACCATGGGGAATTTTTACCCAAGGAGGATATTCTCCTACTAGTCATCAATATCTATCATGTACTCTACAAAGTTTGATACATCCTCTATATCTATCTTTCCCCACTCGATAAGATATAATGGTTCATGAACTTTCCTCTTCGGTTGTGGCATGTGTAAGACGTTGTGTATCCAATATATTTATAAAGGTACATCCAAGTGATACTCCACCTCACTAACCCTATGTAGTATCTATAAAGGTCCAATGAATCTTATATATAACTTGACAATATAGCCAAATCTTCAATTTCCAATCTGAGGTGAGACATTAAAGTATATAAAGTATCCCTCCTAGAACTCCAAAGGCCTCTATCATTATTCCAGATATGAATTTTAAAAACTCTATTTAGTCTTCATCCACTCAAAAATGATTTTCAACTTCTCTGTCATCGTTCACACCAACTCTGGGATCAAAAGTGCTGAATCTCCTAGGTCAATCAAACATAGTGTTGAATTTAAGGGTCTCTCATACAAGGCCTCAAATAGTTTCATACCAATCTTATAATGGTAGTTTTTTTGTATGAAAACATCACAATAATTAGGTGATCCTCCCAACTATGGCCAAAGTCCAACAATAAAGCTCAAAGCATGTCCTCCAAAACATGAATAGTTCATTTAGTCTGACAGTCAATCTAGTGGTGAAACATCATGCTCAAATGCAACTAAGATCCAAAGGCCTCATGTCTCCCGACCAACAATCATGATATAAAGTGAGATTCATGATTGGAAATTATAATCGATGGAACCCCATGATGCCGGAATAACTTCTATATATAAAGGAATCCCAATCTCTTAACTAAACAATGCTATCGAATACATAATAAGTGGGCCAACATGGTGAGCCGTTCTATTATAACCTAAATAAAATCATGAAAAATCGATGATCATGGTAACTTCTTCATGAATTACATAGATATATCATCCTTATTCCACTCTTTTACCTCTATGGGTTGGGGTAAAACAGCTTGAACACAGTGCTTAGTCTTCACCTAATGACTAGTGAGGCATTGAGAGATAAAATATGCTATGCACTTATTCAATACTAACCATAAAAACTAATGTTAAATGTCTTGATATATCTTCTCCAGACCTATATGTACCATCATGGGGGTGCATGAAACTCCCTCATAACATCTTCATGAAAATTCACCAGTATCATTATCCATTCTCTGAAATGGATGATGTTCTCCCCACCTTTTTAAAATCCATCAAGATCACATCCAATGGAAATATGAGCACGTATGGTCTCACGGTCGTTATCTATATCATAAGACACCATAACATGTTGTAGAGGTGGAGGGGTAACAACCATAAACTTCAGGTAAATCCTCATCCACTAAGGGAAAGTGTAGCAATACTAACTAATCTAATGCCTCAGCTAATAATTGAGGAAAAGAACTCTTACTAAGTGAATCTTCCACAACATTCCCCTTTCCAAGAGTATAGAATATCTCAGATTCATAATCCTGGAAGAAATCTATACATCATTTCTTTATCAAGATAACATCTGTATGATAGAATATATACTTGATACTCTTGTGTTCAAAATGGATAATAAACCTCCCAATCATGAAGTAGAATAGCCACATATTCATGGTGAAGACTATCATTGTTAGATCTATATCATGGGTTACATAGTTCGACTCATGTGGTCTCAACAGTAAGTTCCCATAGACAATAATTTCATGCCTCTGTATAAGACCACAACCATGTCAATTCCATAATGCATTATAGAACACTATGTACTCAACACTCTCCAATAGAAATATAAATATGGGATCACTAATCAACCTATCCCACAACTCCTAAAAGATCTATTGGAACCTCTCAATACTCATGAATGAATTTCCTATCTGAATCAAATTATTCAAGGGTTCTAATATCCTAGATAAATCACTCATAAATATTCTATATTATCTTACCAACCCAAGGTAGTTCGCACCTCTATCATACACTTGGGTGTCCCCCAAAAAATCACCACCTTGTACATTGTTGATTCCACTACGACACCCTCTATTGAGATGAAATTCCTTATAATTTGGACCTCATGAATCCATAACAGACACTTTGAGAGATTCCCATAACTTGGTTCTCTCATAGTCTATCTAAGAGTGTCCTCAAGTATCTTGTGTGCTCCTTCTCGGATTCCAAGTAAACTATTATATCATCAATGAATATCACTAAAAATTAGTCTAATAAATGGTAAAAGATCTGGTTCATGAGTCCCATGAACACTTCTATGGAATTCATCAAACCAAAAGGAATTATCAAGTACTCATAGTGACTATAGTGATATCGTAATTTATTCTTTGGTATATCATCATCTCATACTCGAAGCTGGTGATGGAATGATCTATGTTCAATATTCAAGAATCATTGTACCCATCCAAACTAATCAAATAGTCATCGATCCTCAATAGTAGATAATTATTTCTCGTTTTCACCAAGTATAGGCATTCGTAATACACACATAACATCAAACTCCCATCTGCTGCAAACAAAACTAGGGATGCCCTGTGTGAAACACAGGGTCTAATAAATCCCTTCATTTATAAGTCATACAACTCCACCATCATCTCAAAAATATCTATGACAGCCAATGAATATTCTTGTCAAAATATCGAGATAATCTATCAGTGAAAGTCTAAGCATAGTTTTGTATATCTATGGGGAGGTAATCCCAAAACATCTTCAAGAAAGACATCCTCATACTCTTCCACCACTATAGGAAACTGGTATCCCATAGAATTCACTACTCCAAGGATCATTCTATCCAACTAATGAGTAATCAGTTACACCAACTGATGAATGATATCATCCAAATCTTCATAATTTCTCTTCTCTCCTAGAAGTAAAACATTATCCCATCCCCATGGACACACCGCATCCTCTGTCTGAAATAGTTAATTTGGGAATAAACTATGGATAACCAGTCCATACGGATACAGAAAATATAAGGTCTCATCGCTACTATAAATAGATCCAATGAGAATCTCTCTCCTATGAGTGTTAAGTCACATTTTCATCGAAAGTATGTGATCACTGAATCCTTAATGGTAGTAGCCTCTAAGCATAAGGGTTGATCTAAGGGATCAATTGGAATCTCCAAGTCTTAAACCCAAGAATTGATAAGAAAAGTGTATCTCACACCAATTTTTATAAATACTATAGATAAAGTATAGAATATATATATAATACCTTTAATCATACTTATATCCTATGGGTCAAATCCCTCCATGGCCTGTATATTTTCTTATCCCTACCCATCTGCTCCTTGATCCTAGTTGGTTCCATTTGGGGGTGGTGGTGGCAACAAGTCAAAGTGTATTCCACCTCCAGATTCTCTCCAAAATCCTCTTCTATATCCATTACTTTACATAAATATCTACACCTACTATTATCTCTACATGGTAATTTTATTTATTATGTCTCTAACAGATGCGCAAAAATTCAGAAAATCCCATGCTTGGTGTCCCTGATCATCATAAGAGAAACACCACCTCACTCTAGGCTGACTAGAACCATCCTAATAGCCTTGGAATTTAGATACTTTTTACTTGGATCATGTCCTAAAACATTTCACATTAGAAAATCCTTATGACTATCATTATATATGATATTACAAGGTCTCAACTTCTGTGTTACCACTACTAGGACCAACTATCAGCATCTACTCACCCAGAAACCTCTCCACCACTAAGGATTTCTCAAGCACTCCAGTATTGGTTGGAATGCAAAGTGGTTTCATTGAAACCCTGATATCTCATTGTATTCCCTACTAAAAGATTTATGATTATAATAATGTATCCTAAACCATAACCAGAGATTATCATGAGAGTTTGGTGATGCTACAAATAATAAATACTATGGTCTCGTTGTCTTGAAAAAGCTATGGAATCTTCATGATACTCATTTTTCACAACATGGTCGAATAAAACTCCTCCATGAATAGTCTCTATAACATTATCCAAAATGGTTTCATATCATCATGTGTATGAGTCACTAGACACCACTATTTCCCAGTGGATCTTTGAAGAAGACTCGCTTCTAGTGACCACTATCTGAACTATAGATTTCCTTACAAGGTGGAAAATGTAGGTAACTTCTGATAGACAGTCCTCAACTTCCTGGGGGTCTCGATCACCCTGATACCTAATAATTCATGGCCTCTAAAACTCATGCATTATGTTCAACCTACGTACATCCTCTTATGGTACTATTGGCACAACCTACGACTCAACGGGTGGAAAGAAATGGAAAACCACCTGGAGGTACTGTCAACTATACAAGTCCTTGTATTGAAGCCTCATTGCTAAGTGGGTCATCCTCATTTTCCTTCAATGGAATCTTAGCTAGATATTGTCAAGGAGGAATCCTAAAATAAAATCAATATGTACCATGGTCAAAAAGTATATCTGGTGATCTAATATAAGAAAGACATGAAAACCATAACTCATTCCTATATGATGCATGTACCAATGTTTTCCTATCACCTATTTTCAACATTTACTAAGTAAAAAATTTGATTATTAAAGTGTTGGTGAATTAATACATTGGTCTCTACACCAACACTAGATTCCCTAGCCTGAGATCCTAACTCAAAACACTTAACATTATTTCCATAAATTCCAAATCAGACATTATAGCTATAAAATATTCATACTCTAGTCCTAAAATGAACTTCTCTAATACCAATTTGTCAAGACCCAACCCATAAGTCCCTCCATGCTAGTGATAAGTCGAGTGTGACACCCAAATAACACCTCTAATAGGCCAGGGTCTGGCGACCAACATCAAGTTGGCAGATCACACACATGGGAGGCATTATCCTATGATACGTGTACACACACACACCGCTTAAAACCCCTAAAATGTTGAATGGTATATTATAAGTGATACCATAATTCTTGTATAACATTTATCCCACAATCAGAGTATTAAAATGTACTAGAAAGCATAATGTGACAAATACAAGCATGCCAAAATGGAAAAATAGTACAACCTACACAGAAGGAGGGGACTACTAGCAAATGAAACACCCAATGTGAGCCTTAATTGTTCTAAACCAAACAATTCTCTCCTAGATCCTATCCCTATAAGGATACCTTCATAAGTTTTATAATCTACATAAGACACAACATGTGTGGTAAAATTCCATATAGGGGTGAGAATGAAAATACCCAGTATGTCACCCTTAAATTTCATAACATAAAGCATAATGAGTATTCACCTCATCAATACATAGGTATGTCATTCATTATGTGAGACATAATTATAAATAAAATAGATATACTCATGATAGACTCCCATTATCGAAGAGGTATCAACCATACTCCCAGCCACATGATTCTTCGTGACGCTTCAAGGTAATGATAATCCAGGAGAATCCACCCCATGATCCATGTTGTCACTAAAAACACTCATCCAAGAGGTAGTGTTTTTATAGCCTTTCCATGAAGTACTCACTAGATATATAATATCTCAATAAACATATAAGTGATCAAACCTAGGGACACTGGGGGACACTACAAACCCTATCTAGGATAACCCTCTTGAAGGGGATTTCATGCCATCATAAGTCGGTCATGATGATCCCTCAAATCCCACCTTGGGAAAGAAATATAATAGAGGATCCCACACCATGACTCCTAGAAGGATACCATGAAATATATCTGACACCCAACTCGAATATGGGATCAAAATACTATGCTAAGGACATTATTCCACATTATAAACTCAAAGTTATGGACCAATAAAACACACATAATTGATATTGGACTACACTAAAGAGTTTGAGGGCCTCATCCCACCCTAGGGAAGGTACATAGTGTGTACTAGTTGTATATGGCTTTTCTAGTCTGCCTTGAGTCTGTTTGTGCCTCATCGTCTCACATATAATTTATTCTTCTATATATATGGAATTTTATTTATGGATACATGTTATAAAAAGTTCAATTCAACACTCAACTTGAAACCATCCCACACATATGTACACATGGCCATGACAGTGTACTTAGGGTCGTGTTCATGTATTAGGTCATGTCTAAGTATTGGGTAGTGCCCATGTACTCAAGTTTTTCCCATGTGCATTGACCTATCTATGTCCATATACCCCAATTTTACATAATAAGCCTCCAAAACTATGTCACACAACATGTGATATTATATTCTACATATAAAACACTACACCATAGAAGGGGTACTACATAGGGTGAGTTCTTCTAGAATACACACTGTGTAATTGGGGTTTTTATAGAAATACCATGTTATACTATGCATATCACTCTGCCCCTATCACCATTAATCCCACCTCAATAACACCCATGAATAATATATTTGGGATTATCAAGTCCTTTCATATTCACTACACAGATTCCTTCCATCCACACTGACCCAGAATCATTTCCCATCAGACTACATCGTTGTCTCATGCTAAATTAGGAAAATATGGATCTCCAATTTGATCATGATTCTCCACTTATCACTTTCCATAATGATCATACCGTGGTCACAAACCAAATCACATGATATTGATCCATTACAATGAATAATGGTCATGAAACAATCAAATATTGAGTATTGGTTGAACCATTAGCAAATGAAATACTAGTGATGAATCAAGTGAAGAAATGGGGGAGAAAAAAACCAAACACCAAATGGGAATAATCATCAATTATTTTTCATTTTGGACTTTATTTTTTGATGTTAGATCAATGATTTAAGAACAAAAAATAAATAATAATAATTATAATGAAGATAAACCTAGTCCTACAAACATGAATTACCTATGAATAAATCAATTAGTTGATGTGATTCACATTCATCATCGGAAAATCAAATGGGGAAAGAATCCAATGCGATAAAATTTTCCAACATGGGTTTAGATCAATCACAAATGAATAATGGTATATCATCATCACTGTAATGATACATGAACTCCTTTATCAAAACAATCCTTAGAAAATCAATCAAAATCCCCAATCCATGTCATTCCCCAAGCTATCCTCCAATGGATTCTCTCACAATCCTAGATCCTTGAGGCTAACCCTATGGATTTTGATTAAACATGTTTAAATAAGTATAGAATTATTCAACTAAACTAAAAATAATTAATAAGTTTACTTACTTATTTATTTTATTAATTATACCCATGATAGTATTTTGAAAAAATGTTTGATGCAGAAAATGGTTATGTCGCACCTAAGGTAATACCTACATTCTAAAATAAATGGTCGTATACATTTTATGATATAAGACTCTATTCATGAGTTGTTACATCATTTTATAAAAACTACATGCGTTATATAATATATATAATATTTTGATTATACCAACATCAAGTCTCATTGGGCCTTGAAATATCATAACATCACAGTACTTGACTCCAAAAATATTCCTTAATATATTTCAAATTCTTACAAGGAAAAAAACAGACACATTACACAAAATATAATTGATGAAATTTAATTTTGAAAGGAAAATTAATGAACACATTGGTTAAATCCTACTATGTATGCTTTTCTCACACCCTGCATGCACCACTCAGTTTATGCAACTTGTATTATTTCTTTTGGGTGCCCAGTTATGGTTCATCCTTTGCATGATTTTGGTTTGGGTTAGACCATGGTGGTTAGGTTGGTCATGGTGAGTTACTAAGGGTCACAAGGAGATGGTTGTAGTATTTTAGGTTTTACTTTTGATTATTTACTTTGGGACAGCTCTTATATCAGCCTTATAGTCCCTGAACATTCATTCTATTAATTTTGTACATAGGTTTATGATAGTTTTATGTTTTGTTTATTATTTATGCCATGTGTGGATGTCGGTAATTTTTTATTTTTATTTTTTCATGTTTGTAGGATATATCGCTACCATTTTTATTATATATATTTGTTTTAATGGTGGGGGTGCACGTTACCAGGATGGTCCATGCCAAGGTTATGTTGTGGGATCTTGGTTTGGTTATTCTTATTTAGTAGGTAAAATCTTCCTCATGTTTTTTCTTATAACCCAGATAGTTTTTGACATCCTGTAGGGATTGGGAATGCCCTTTAAGCCTTTTTGAGGAATAGGTCAGGTGAGGTGTTAGGTTATCCTTAGTTGGTTCATTATATATAAAACCACACACAAAATCCCCCTCAAGTGTGGAAATTTATCCATATTTTGGGGAAATTTTCCTTCCAAATCCCTATACTCTAAAACCAAAATAAATGAGAATGAAGGAAAGATAGAAAGTGAGGGAATTAGAGTGGTCTTATCTCAAATAGGTGTGATGAAACATCAAGGATCCACCTGGATCATAGGGGCATGAATGTGGGTGGGAATAGTTCCAAAGGGGGTTCTCCCCTCCCATTCAATCGACTAAAGTAATGGAAACCTCAAAGGGTTCCCAAAATTTCCCCTAGAAAAAATTACTATATAGCCTCTTGAAGAAGAGGGTTCCCAACATGGTTCGTAGTGTGAATAGGGGGTTTATGTCGTGAATAGACTATCAAGAATTGTGGAGCCTCTCTAACTCAGTACATTCATAGCGTGAATCATAGGTTCATGTGGTGAATCATACTGGACAATATCCCCTCTCTCAGTTACACCTATTCATTCCCTGAATGCACCTCATGAATTACCATTCATGCAATAGATAACTCTTGTCATGTCCTGAATAGCCTACAACTGAACATTTCAACATCCCCACCTCACACCCACTACTCTAACGTCCTCTCAAAAACCCAAGATGTCTATTGATTCTAAAATAACATATAAAAAATTCGTTTTAGATATATTCAAACACTCAGAATCACAATCTGAGTTCTGGTTCTCAAAATGATTCTATCACCAAATAAAAAATTCAAATTCCCTATAAAATTAAAAACTCGTAACAATGTCAGTCATTACAACTATAGAGATGATACCATTCTCATTCTCCATTCATGATAAATGTAATTCCCTGATCCTAGAAACCCAGAGTTAGTTCATTATTATCTATCATTGGCATTATCACAAAAGATCAAATCTCGAAAGACCGATTGTTTAGTAGCCCTGGAAACACTAGATACATTCATAAGTCTTACATTACATCATAAAGTAAAAAACTACAACAATATAGTCTCCATAGACCACACTCATATCCCCTCTGAATATCCCTGCAGTTCAGTCATAAAATACTTCTTCACATCATGGGAAAAATGAAACATAGAAAGGGGTGAGCTCAGATGCTGAGTAATGATAAAAATATAGGAAAAACTTTCATAAATAAGCATAAACATTTAAGGATATGTATAACTAAAACAAAATCCATTTAAATGTGAACTTCAAAAATATATGGAATATATAAAGTCAAATAATTCCATTTACTTATTCGCATGGATATTCTACAAGTCAAATAATCACATGCAATATCAATAACCACATTTATAATGATGGAATGCATAATTCTAGACTATCATAACCACATAGTCAAGGCCTTGTTCCAAGACTGCAAATAAGATTTTCTAATTGCCTTGTTCCAAGACACGTGTTTGTCTTATGAGACCTATCGATGCATCGAGGAGCTATAGTGGGCTCCACCCATAACATAGTAAGTCTAATGGATTCTCTCACAATCCTAGATCCTTCAGGCTAACCCTATGGATTTTGAATAACCATGGTTAAATAAGTATAGATTTATTCAGATACACTAAAAATAATAATTAAGTTTACTTATTTATTTATTTTATAAATTATGCCCATGATAGAATTTTGAAAAGTTGTCTGATGCAGAAAATGGTTATGTCGCACCTAAGGTAATACCTACATTCTAAAATAAATGGTGGTATAAATTTTCTGATATAAGAATCTATGCATGAGTTGTTACATCATTTTATAAAAACTACATGTGTTATATAATATATATAATATTTTGATTATATCAACATCGAGTCTCATTGGGCCTTGAAATATCATAACATCACAATACTTGACTCCAAAAATATTCCTTAATATATTTCAAATTCTTACAAGGAAAAAAACAGTCACGTTACACAAAATAGCATTGATGAAATTTAATTTTGAAAGGAAAATGAATGAAAACATTGGTTAAATCCTACTAGGTATGTTTTTCTCACACCCTGTATGCACCACTCAGTGTATGCAACTTGTATGATTTCTTTTGGGTGCCCAGTTATGGTTTGTCCTTTGCATGATTTTGGTTTGGGTTGGTGCATGGTGGTTAGTTTGGTCATGGTGAGTTACTAAGGGTTACAATGAGATGGTTGATGTATTTTAGGTTTTACTTTTGAATATTTACTTTGGGACAACTCTTATATCAGCTTTACAGTCCATGAACTTTCATTTTGTATATTTTGTACTTAGTTTTATGATAGTTTTATGTTTTTTTATTATTTATGCCATGTGTGGATGTCAGTAATGTTTTTTTTTTTTTTCAAGTTTGTATGAATATCGCTACCACTTTTATTATATATATTTGTTTTAACGGTGGGGGTTCACGTTAACTGGATGGCCCATGCCAGGGTTATGTGGTGGGATCTTGGTTTGGTTATTCTTATTTAAGGGGTAAAATCTTCCTCATGGTTTTTTTATAACCCAGATAGTTTTTGATATCTTATAGGGATTGGGAATTCCCTTTAAGCCTTATAGTGGAATAGGTCGGGTGAGGTGTTAGGTCATCCTAGGTTGGTTCATTACATATAAAACCACACACAAAATCCCCCACAAGTGTGTAAATTTATCCATATTTTGGTGAAATTTTCTTTCCAAATCCTTATACTCTGAAACCAAATTAAATGAGAATGAAGGAAAGAGATAATGTGAGGGAATGAGAGTGGTCTTATCCCAAATCGGCACGATGAAACATCAAGGATCCCCCTGGATCATAGGGGCATGAATGTTGGTGGGAAAAGTTCCAAAGGGGGTTCTCCCCTCCCATTCAGTCGACTAAAGTAATGGAAACCTCAAGGGGTTCCCAAGATTTCACATAGAAAAAATTACCATATGGCCTCTTGAAAAAGAGGGTTCCCAACATGGTTCGTAGTGTGAATAGGGGGTTTATGTCATGAATAAACTTTCAAGAATTGGGGAGCCTCTCTAACTCAGTACATTCATGGCGTGAATAAAAGGTACATGTGGTGAATCATACTGAACTATATTCCCTCTCTCAGTTACACCTATTCATTCCCTGAATGCACCTCATGAATGACCATTCATGCAATAGATAACACTTGTCACATCCTAAATAGCCTACAGCTGAACTTTTCAACAGCCCAACCTCACACCCACTACTCTGATGCCCTCTCAAAAACCCAAGATGTCTATTGAATCTAAAACCACATATAAAAATTCGTTTTAGATACATTCAACACTCAGAATCACAATATGAGTTCTGGTTCTCAAAATGATCCTATCACCAAATAAAAAATTCAAATTCCCTATAAAATTAAAAACTCGTAACAATGTCAGTCATTACAACTAGAGAGCTGATACCATTGTCATTCTCCATTCATGATAAATGTAATTCCCTGATCCTAGAAGCCCAGATTTAGTTCATTATTATGTATCATTTTCATGATCACAAAAGATCAAATCTCAAAATACCGATTGTTTAGAAGCCTTGGAAACACTAGATACATTCATAAGTCTTACAATAAATCATAATGTGAAAAACTAAAACAATACAGTCTCCATAGACCACACTCATATCCCCTCTGAATATCCCTACAGTTCAGTCATAAAATACTTATTCACATCATGGGAAAAATGAAACATAGAAAGGGGTGACCTCAAATGCTGAGTAAGGATAAAAATATAGCAGAAACTTTTATAAATAAGCATAAACATTTAAGGATATGTATAACTAAAACAAAATCTTTTTAAATGTAAACTTCAAAAATATATGGCAAATATAAAGTCAAATAATTCCATTTAATTATTCGAATGGATATTCTACTAGTCAAATAATCACATGCAATATCAATAACCACTTTTATAATGATGAAATGCATAATGCCAGACTATCATAACCACATAGTCAAGGCCTAGTGCCGAGACTACAAATCAGATTTTCTCACAGCCTTGTTCCAAGACACTAGTTTGTCTAATGTGACCTAACGATACATCGAGGAGCTATAGTGGGCTCCACCCATCACTTACTAAGTCCAATGCATTCTTCATATGAACAGGTTTAAACATAACATAATCATTCCTATTAAAACTTGCATATGAAATGTCAATAATTTCTCCATAAACCATGAATGGTATAAAAATGATACATCCACAGTCAAACATATCAATAAACCTTCAATACAATATGTAATTTTTGTATCATAATAAATCAACTTCAAATAAGCTTAAAATCCATCAAAGGATGTTGACATAGATGAAATCAAAACTACTTGATAGAAATATCACTTTTTTTAAATCATTTAAAAGTCACATAATTATAAAAGAAAAAATTTACTTTGAAAATAATCTTATAATATTTTAAGAGAAGCTTCGACAATTTTACAATGATGGAAAATAGCCACACCCTCCATATAAGTTAAAAAAACACATTCATACCTTAATTTTGTCGAAAAGGTTAAAAAGGACCTTGTTTGGAAAACAATAGAAAGATTAATTTATAAAAATGTTATAAAAAGTAAAACAAGGGTATAAATGACTTTAAACCATATTCTAAACTAGTAATAATGTTTTGAAATACATTTTTAAGAAACATGGATGTGGATGATAAAGAGGTCCTAGTAGATAATTACGTATAAACAACCTCAGATAATGAAGAGATTGTGAAATAAACCCTTACCTTGTTATTTTCCTTGGTCGATGGTATGTTAAACTCCTGTATAATAGTTAAAAAGTAGTTATTAAATTATACAATAATCATATACATAAATATAATATCATATATGATCTTCTAACATTGCTTTATTAATAATATATTAGTATTATTATCGTTTTAGGTGATAACTTACTCATTTTCTCTATATATGTTTTGTTAAATAAGTTGTGTTTGTTATGTATAGGTTGTATCTAATTCACATTCACAATTATATCAAGTCCTTAAACATTGTTTTTAATCATCAAATGAAAATTATTCTTGAATGTATATGATGGGGAATGAATCTCAACGCGTTCGTGGAGATGGTAGTTCGTACGTACGCACGAGCAAAATTATCATTATTTTGGTATTAAAATATTATATAATTTAATGGTATATCATATATATAGAATCATTATCATTTTATATGTTTTATTTACATCGGTTATAACCATTATTATAGCCATCCAATTGATTAAATGTTTGAATAACAAACTACACCGCGACGTGGAGACGGTAACCCGTACATATGCACATGTTGTGACTTTTTCATTCATAGGATGGATAAAATATCTAATATGGTTCTAAAATTTTTATAATAACATCAAATTATGTATAATATAGTTGAGTTATTATTTTATAATTGAATAAAAGTAAATAATAAGAGGAAGAAGAAAAGAACTTGAAAGAGGGTGGTGAAATTATTACCTCTTCTTCGGGTGTTTCCTTTTGAGTAGATCAATAGAGCTCCATAGGTTGGCGTTATGACTAATGAAAGTCCTATAATACGAATCTAGGGACATTTTTAGGGTATTTGGGAAGGTTTTGTCTGAGCCAAATGGATTTGAAGGAGTGAATTTGAGAGAAGGGGGAATTCCCTTTTATAAGAGGGGTGAGGTGCACCTTAGGAAAAGCTATAAATATTATTTTATAATAAAATCATTTTCGGTTTCTAATGTCTCCAAAGTGTATTATTAAAGTCTAAGGTGTGTATGGGTCTAAAAACACACAAAAAATAGGTTTTACATAGGTTTTAGTCACTATTTTACCCTTATCTTTTAAATTTAACTCTTAGTTAAATAGTTTGACATTTACCCTGTCTCTATGTATTTTAATATTATATGGTTAATAAACGTACTATATACATCCAAGAGAACCTCAAGTGGTTCATTAATGATACACCTATCATTATATAAGTCATTTGGAAGATCCATATATTTTTAGGAATAGAATACCAGTTAATAATATAATATTTGTTTTAAAAATGCTTTTATGTCAATTTTGACAATATTTGGTATTTTGTTTTTTCTAAATTTTTAACAGCGTTATTACATCGAAAAAAATTCATATAACAAACTCTAATATGTCATATTACCCTATAAAATTATTTTAATTCATAAAAAGTCTAAAATTACATTTATTTGGATATTTATAATATCAGTTATTTTAATATTTCATTAATTAGTAAATCATTGCATCACCATTGGGTCATAAATAAATTAAATTATTTAATGTCTAGAAATTAATAATAAAATACCATTATATATGAAATATTTTTATCTTTCTAATTAATATTTTTAATCGAATTTATCTTAGTTATAACCCTATACTAAAAATGTTTTAGTTATTAAATATTGATTTTAACTCTTCTAACTCTTCTTTGAATTAAATAATAAAAAATGTCCTAATCTAATCCATGTGGACAAAAGAGGTTCATATATTATTTCTAAGGTTTTTTTGGATTAATAATACTTATACAATATATTTAGGACATGTGTTAGGGTAATAATAATATAATATTTACCTGTAATTACCCTATTTACTTTTAACCGTGGTAAATAAAAGTTAAAAGTTACTATTCATCAAAAATTATTTTCATATCATTGAACCACATTTTACTTACTGATAACAACTGTGTCTCTTGGATTTTTTTTAATTTAATACATAGAAGCTGCAAAATTACGATTTATGTGAATTTTCAAATTCTTCTAAGAGGGGGGTAAAAGACGATGAAAAGTTCAATAAATTTTTATAATATCAAAAATTATTATATATTGACTCCAATGAATTAAATTGAACTTATATTAGTATTATGTATCTATTTTATCCTAAAAAATTTAAATAAAATAAATATTTATTTAAATAAAAAGTTGGTTTTAACTAATAACTCAGTCTTTTTCCCTATTCATCAAAAATTGAATGTTTTTAGAAAAATACCAAAAATTCACCCTAAGCTAATTTCGGTATTCCGAATCCAAAAATGAAGTCCATTTTTAATGATATTTAAAAAATTACAAAAAGTGGGCATTACTATTCATAACAGATAGTTTGATTGGTTGTGGTGTGCGTTAGAACTCGAAGTTGCATACAACACACACTACTGTATTATTTAAAGAGAAACGTACCGTGGAAGCTTGGGGTGTTACAATAAATATCATCAATAGGAAAACATAATACTCCTTCCTTCATGGTGTATCCATATATTGACATGAATCACCCTACATTTAGGTGGGATCCTTTATAACTTCCATGACATGCTAATTCCTTGTGATGGGAAAGGGAGGGAAAATGAAGAGTGGTTACAAAGAGAATACACATAATATAATGAAAAAACCATATCTATGGATTAAACTTATTTATATAGGATTCATAAAAAATTATAGATCCCCTGTGAATTTAATAATGAATTACAAAACACTTTAGTAAACAACATTTAGTTACGACAGTTTGTAACCCTTCAAACACACACTTAACTCTTAAGTTCATTGATTCTACCAAGTATTATATCCTATGAAACATGTGTTAATAATGATAGCCAAATTAGAGAAAAATTATTATTGATTATTATTATCATTCAGATTACATCAATCATAGTATAACACCCCATGATTTTAGAGAAGATTATTGTGTTCGAAAGCATATTTGGCACATAATACCGAGCTTAAACAACCTGCAGAATATATAACAATTAAAAATCGAGTTGTTAAATTTAAAAGTATGAATAGTATTAACTAATTTCTGATATATATATTTGTGTGTGTTTATTTGGGTTTCTATTTCCTACTCAATGTAAATTATTGATAAATATTTAGTAAATAATCAATCAATTTTTAGCAAAGTAATTTTATTCTTCAAAAATATGTTTTCTACAAAAATGATTTTTATTGATTTTCATGAAAAAATATTACAAATAATTCTTGGAAATTTTAGAAAATGAATTTGAAAAAATGAAAATCAATTTTGAAATTCTAATGTTAAAATTTAATTTTGTTGAAATTTTGGGATGTTTCAAAAAATATTTATTTTTCAGTGAGAAGTGAAAATATCGATTTTTATAAAAATGTCATTTATTTTCAATAAAATAAGAAAAAAAAGTCACATTATGTTTCTAATATAATTTAAAGTAACATTATTATTTATTTATATTTTTTCCACTAAATTTATTTTCTATCAAAATCATGTTGGATTTTATTATATGTTTTTTCATTTGAAAACATGTTATTCTGAAAAATATTGTAAAGTGAACAACGATTCTTCATTTTATTAATTAAAATAGTACCTAATTAGGAAGGTTTTAAATGAAATTTAGAGATTATATATCAATAAATATTAATTTATATTAATATAATAATTTTTATTAATCATAGAGTCAATATAAAATCGTACTTTTCTTGAAAATTAAACTTCTTGATATCCTGCTTTTTCATCGCATCAATAGGTTTTATTTAATATGAAATTTTACAAATTATGTGATTTGAATTTGTTATAACAGAATAAATATTTTGAAATATAATAATAAATATTATCTAATAATTCCAACTTAATTTTCTCCCAAAATTAACAGTGAAAAAAGTTAAAATTAATTGTCACTGTTAAGGTAAAAATGAGTTTATTAGGGGTTAAACTAAAAATATAAGGGTTAAAATGACATAAAACATTTCAAAAATGTATTTGAAGGAAACTTTTTAACCTTATCATGTATAAATACCTATAATAATCTATTTTATAACCTTTGGTATTCTGAAAATCAGGGGTACACCTTTTTCTTTTTCAAAAATTACAAGTGTGTCACTCACCTCACTTATAAAAGGCCACCCCCTGTCCTCTATTTTTAAATAGTAAAACCCTTTTGGTTCAAAATATACCAACCCAAATAATAACCCAAATTCCATTATCTCATCCAATATGTATTTTTTTGGTCGTAAATCTATTCTAGGGATATTTTAGGTATAATCCAAAAGAGGTGGTATGAGAAGAGGAAAAATTCCTAACTATGAGTATTTTGTTTTATTTCTTCTTCAAACTCCATAAAATATGCTTAAACTATTATAATTTTATGAAAAATTATTGAATATATAATTATATATTATTAAATTAATTTAATAACCTAAATCTATATGTAATTACATCAAATGTGATACGAAAACATTATTCGTGCGTAGGGTGGGTTACCTCCTCGTGAACCGATATAATTAATTTTGTATCATCGCCTCTCACAGATTGCAATAATGAAGGATTTAAAGTATATATATTATATTTATAACATATTTATACTTATTTAGTTATGAAATCACATATACCATTTCAATTTCCTTACTTTGGGTATATTATAATGTCATTCGTGTGTACGGTGGACTATCTACTCATAAAGAAATTTGATTAATCTTTCACTAAAACATTACACGGAAGGTAATAAGGATAATGTTAATGAATATATGTGATATAAATGAAATAATTAATATATTAATGACATATTTATTATTATTAGAATATAATATATTATTTTTTCTTACACTGAAATATTATAACGTCATTCAAGTACGTGTGGACTACCGCCTCCACAAAAATATGTGATTATTTTTTCATTAGCACATAACTAGAATGATAAATATATGCATATTTAAATATATAATATGATGATTATTATATTATTATTTTTCTTGACAAATAAAATAATACATACCTTCATTCCATAATGATCATTGAAAATGGAAATGTTACTCATGCGTAAGTATAGCCTATCGCCTCCAAGATCGTAACATAGTTCATTTTTCATAACCTTTTTTAATGATTGGTTTCAAAATTATAATTAATAAATAAATATGATAATTATTTCATGATTATTATTCTATATATGATTAAATAATGACTTCTTAGACCATGGCCAACAAACTAAGGCTGTTTTGAAACAATGAAATGAACATCCTCAAAACACACAGCGTGGACTTAACTGGTTAAGTATTAAAATATTTCATGATAAATAAATAAAATTAATAAATTAAATATAATATTTAAAACCTGTAAAAGTTTATTAAGAAATCAAATAGTTTATTTAATCTTATTATAGAAGATTTAAAAGACATACAAGGAAATTCTATACTCGAGATGAGGGTTTTTCTCATCTCACTTTTATTTCTGTGAGACATATACTTTATTCACAACTTATTTATATTTTTTGGTGGATATAATACCCAATTATCATGCAATATCATTAATCATTCATACATCATGGAACTTTATGTTTTAATTTTAAATAATTTATTCAAGGGGTTTGAATTGAATGTTACCATGTGGTATAGATTTTCTTATCTCAATTTCCTTTTTTGGGTTATAAAACATATTCACTAACTACATTATGATATGATTGTGGGTGAATTGATATATAGATTTTTTATTATGTATTTTCATTTTATGGTATGGATTTACATTTGTTACACATTATCTATCTTTTTATTAACTCTCAATTCACTGATATGGTCTATATAAGGGTTAACCACAACAAATTACATTCTTTGAGACATACATTTATGATATAAACCTAAATTCATTTGTGTGGTGTATATATTTCCCTTTAACATGTTATAAAATGAAACTCGTTATGTTCATGATATTTAAAGTATCA
The DNA here is from genome assembly GCA_963277665.1 of Viscum album. Lineage (NCBI taxonomy): Eukaryota > Viridiplantae > Streptophyta > Magnoliopsida > Santalales > Viscaceae > Viscum > Viscum album. Next base: position 1,159,074,878 of record OY728165.1, on the reverse strand, counting down.
TTTTATGTTATTCTTTCATGGGGCTTATAATTGAAGAGTTACTAAAGTGGAAAAGGGTTTATGTTATAGTTTCCTTTCTTTAGAGATTGATTATGTTGAAGGTTATTTTCGAGTAAATAATGTGATTTTATTTTCAGGAAGCACATATATTTTATTATCATCTATTAATGCAATAGGTTAACATGTTTAATTTCCATTTCATTCCTTATAGATTAAAGAAACATCAATTTATTCATTTTTATGTGATATTGATCTTGTATTTTTCATTAAAATCAGATATTTTTCTCTTCCATGTCCATTCTTTCTAATAAAATCTCAATAAATTTAATTTATAAAAATAAATGACTTCTTAAAACCATTTTACATGGTCTTTTAACATAATTTAAAATAATTTAAAATTAAATTTCATAAAATTTTCTTAATGGGTCACTTTTGACTCTATTTCTCAAAATGTTTTCGAAAGAATGTTCATTTTAAAAAATTATAACATGATCTTTTTCCCTCCCTAATTTCCATTACTTTTCCTGAAGTTTACTTTATAATTTTACAAGGGTTTTTTTAAATAAATGTATTTTCACAATATTTTTTGATTTTTTAGTTTTTAAAAGTGATTTTCAAAATGGAAAGTTTATTTTCTAAAAAAATGTTTATAATGATACTTTAATGGTATTTCCAATCATCTACGTCAACAATCATTGGTTATACTTATGATAAAATGGGGATATTTTGTAATAAAGCCATCCTCATTATTTCTTGAGATAGATTAATATTTATTTAATGATATTGTTATATAACCCATTTCTTTTCCATGGGTTAATTGTATTTTAAATAGATTGTTATGGAAGTCATTTATTTTTCACATGTTAATCATTTTTCAAAGAGATTATTATATAACATGTTTATTTTCCATGCGTAAATCATGATTCAAAAATATTTTAATGGAACTCATTTCTCTTCCATAGGTTAATCATATTTGTAATAGATTTTTATAGAACATATTTCTTTTCCATGTTTTAATCATGTTTCAAAGAGATTATTATGGAAAATGTCTCTTTTACAATGGTTAATCATGTTTCAAGAATATTTTTATGGAACCCATTTCTTTTCCATGAGTTAATCATGGTTCAACGATATTGTCATGGAACTCATTTATTTTCAACAGGTTAATCAATTCATAAAAGTAATAATTTTTATTTTTATGAGATTTATAATGAAACACAAGATCTATGTAATTTATTTCTGGGTATTATACATTGTTATATAATGGGTAAATCTATATAGCATCAGGTGATCCCATTATAACTTTTATGATGGGTGTATCTTGATAGCATTGGGTGAGCCTAATATAAAATATTTGATGGGTACAATAAGATAACACTTCAATGAATTAGGTAATAATTATGTTCTATATAGAATTTTATTGAAAGTTTATCATATGGTTATTCTATTTGTAAGGGTTCTTTTAGGGTTTTGTAATTTTTTTATAAAGAATATTTCCTAATATTCCAACATATTTTTTATGTAATTATGGGTTACAAATGTTTCATTATGATCAAGATTGATAGCACATGGCTCAAGATTATTGACTCTTATGACTCTTGCCTTTGTTAAAGACTTATTTCATGTTTTCATGTTTGATGATCCATGTATTTATGGGTATGAATATTCTTATGTTATACTCATGAACTTTGATAATAACATCATACCATTATGTTCTTTTTATACTCCCTATTGAAATTGAATTTTTAATGCTTACATTTACTCTTACTAAGAATTTTAGCTCACCCTTCTTAAGATTCATTTTCCACTAGTTATAAAGATTCATGTTGAAAAAATTATGTCTATAAAGTGTTCATATGGATGATAATGATGACTTAATGTGATATAATAAAAAGTAGGTTAAGTGGGATAATTTCGCATTTAAATTCATGGGTATTGATTATGTAATACATTGTCCTAATTATCTAAAGCCCAAAACCTAAAAGTTCCTCGAGAATGTAAGTGAATCCAATTTTTTCATTTTGATGTTGTATGTTTTGGATATATTTTATGTAACAGTTTATCCTAATTATCCCAAACTCAAAATCTGAAAGGTTCTTGATAATTTAAGTGAATCCAATTGTTTTATTTTGATGTTGTAAGTTTTGGATGGAAAAAATTGTGTCACCTTCATCATTATCAAATCCATTAAAAGTAATGTTTATGATTTCAGCCCTAGATTTGAGAGTGCAGGTTTGGGGATATAATACATAGGGTGTTAACATGATTTGTACAACATAATTCATGCATTATGATATAGACATGTAATGTCTTATGATAGACCAAGGTAGTGGCTTTTAATTTCTTCCATTGTAGAAAATGATATGCCAAAACCAAAACATTCAAAAGGTAATTGGTTTTATATGTCGTATCATATAACATATCTAAATTTTATTTTGTGATATAGAACATTATGGAATATCTTCAAAAAATTTGGGTTCAAAACCCACTGCTAGTTTTAAGGTCATGGTTTTAGTGTTGTTAAAATAGGTCAAAAATATTGACCAGAGGTACCTATTGTCATAGTTTTTAAATTGTGACCAAATGGTACCCATTGTCATGGTTTGATCAAAATTGTGACTATTGTCCTTCCCCAATGGCTCTTGTAACCATTGTTTCGAAAAAAAATTTATGGTATGCTAACGTCAGGGTTTTGGAGGCTATTATCACATTTCAAAACCTAGACACTATTAAGTTTTTCTAATAGAGTTATATGGTTGTTATTAATAATAGGGAAGTTGTTGCAGTCGAGAAACTAGTGGGTGGGGGAAAATTATCATATGGGCATGAAGAGAGGACAACCATAATAAATGGTGGGTTTGAGGCCGATGTGAGAACTCTTAAAAAGATTTAGTTTAAGAACATTATCAATATCTTGTATTATTGTACAAGTTGGTATTTAAATCCCTTAATTTTATTCAACTTTTATTTATGTTTGAATTTATAAATATGAAATTTAGTGCTTGCATTATAATTTTTTTAATTAATTCTGATTTAAGTCATCACATTCATAAAATGTGTTAAAGGAAACTATATTTTGTTACAACTTTTTACTGAAATGGTAATAGTTAATAAATTTTATTATCTTATAAAAACCATATTTTACTATCATTATTTTAAATTATAACATTTCGTACTTTAGATTAGTAATTTAAAAAGAGCTAAAAAACATAATAACATTTTATTAGTTTATGTTTTAAAAGTATTAATAAATGAAAAAGAGTGACCCTAACAAATAACATATTTTGTACTGCATGTAATTATGTGATTGTTATTTATTTTGATTTTACATTTAACGTTTTATATGTAAAATTTTAAAAACGTTTTGATAATATTAAGATATTAAATTGAGTGGTTAGGGCCTGTGAATATCTATATTATATGAAGAGGGGTATTTTTATAAATAAATATTTCTTGATTAAAAAAAGATCAAGTCTCAGCCCAAGTTTTATTTGTTTACATGGAGGAGGTTTTTAGAGTCACCCATGACATTAACATGAGATCATTTACTCTTATTGACTTGCCTACAGTATTTAATCCAAGAGATAATGATCGTAATAAGATGGTTGGACCATAACTCTCCGCATGACCCGTCATTGGTCATGCATGAAATACTCATACTTCCTCCCTTACTACATTGTTTTTTCTTAGTCAAACTCTTCCCTCCCCTCCTACCAACTCAAATATAAAAGGGAAAACACCCTCCCATGAATCATCTGCATTAATACCCATTTACTCATTCCCTGTTTCCTTCTCATTTCACTCTCAATTTTTCTTTGCAATTTATGGTTCTCCAATCTCCCTTTTTTCTCCATTTACAGGGAATGGGTGGCTTTCCTATCATCTCTTTCATATCCTCTTCCCTCACATGTCATTATCACTCTATATTTCTCTTGTACAATTCTTTGTGCCCTTGGCAATGGAGAACAGGGAAGTGTCAGAATACTGGAGCCTCCAATTCGAGCTGGAGCAGGGGTGGCACATGGAAAGGCAGCTACATACCCACATCATCTCCCCCTTGTCCTCCCCTGAAGAAACCCAATTTCTACTCCGAAACATCCACATCTCCTATCCGACGGGGCATGACAAGCTCAAAGGTGGAAGTGCTTCTAGCGGAGGAGGGGCTGGAGTAGAGGAAACTACCAATTCACCACAGCCACAAAGCGACAACCCCTGGAGTGAAGAAATAGTTTGGTAATCCAAGTATTCCTCTAGATGATTCATAGTTCTTTTTCCTAGAGGATCAAAACAATCCGAATGTGTTTGCCTGATTTTGAGTATGTCAGTTGTTGTTTTATTAAAATTAATGCCACTTTTGACAAAGAATGACTCAATTTGAGTCATAATGGTCACATCACGCATCAGATAGATGTTTGGATGATCCTTACATATCACAAATGACATATGGAGCATTTTCCTAATGTTCCAAAATAATCCAAATGTGTTGTCTTGGTTTTGAGTATGGTAGTTGTTGTTTACTAAAATTAATGTTAATTTTGAATAAACAAGATGCACTTAGAGTCACATTTTGCATCGGATTCATGCACTATTGAATGATACACATCCCAAATGACTCATGGATAATTATTTTAAAGTATCAAAACAATAAAAATGTGTTTTCTCAGTTTTGAGTATGTCAGTTGTTTTTTTATTAATATTAATGTCACTTGTGAATAAAAAAAGACGCAGTTGGAGTCATACCAATCACACCATATGTCAGATAGAGGTTTGGCTGATCCTTACACGTCAAAAATGACATATGGATCATTGTACTAAATTACCAAAACAATAAGAATGCATTTCCTTTGTTTCGAGTATGTCAGCGGTTTTTTACTAAAATTAATGACAATTTTGAATAAACAAGATGCACATGGAGTCACACTGTGTGTTTGATTGAGGTGTGGTTGAATGATACACATCCCAACTGAATCATGGATCATTATAATAATTTATCAAAACAATTATAATGAATGTTCTCAATTTTGAGTATATCAGTTGTTTTTTTATTAAAATTAATGTCACATTTGAATAAAAAAGACGTAGTTTGAGTCATACCAGTCACACCATATGTCATATAAATGTTACACTAATCCATAAATGTGACAAATGATTCATGGATCGTTTCTCTAAAGTAACAAAACAATCCAAATGTTTTTTATCAATTTTGAGTATGTCAGTTGTTTTTTTACTAAAATTAATGTCAAATTTGAATAAACAAGATGCACTTGGAGTCACACTATATTTCAGATTGAGGTGTGGACAAATGCTACAGGTTCCAAATGACTAATGTATCATTTTCCTAAACAATAAAAATAATTGGAATGTGTTTTATCAGTTTTGAGTATGTCAGTTATTTTTTTGATTAAAATTAATGTCAATTTTAAAGAAAAAATGATGTAGTTGGAGTCATATCGTTCACATAGTTTGTTGGATAAATTTGTGACTGATCCCTAAACGGAAAAAATGATGAATGAATCTTCTTTCTAAAGTACCAAAACAATAAGAATATTTTTTCTCAGTTTTCTGTATGTCAGTTGTTTTTTTAACTAAAATAAATGTCAATTTTGAATAAACAAGACAAACTTGGAGTCACACTGTGTGTCATATTGAGGCGCAACTTAATAATACATATCCCAAATGACTCATGTATTATTTTCCTAAAGTATCAAAACAATCATAATCTATTTTCCCAGTTTTGTGTATGTCAGTTGTTTTTTTCATTAACATTAATGTCACTATTGAATAAAAATGATGCAATTGGAGTCATACCAGTCACACTGTGCATCGAATAAAGGTGAAACTGATCCCCACGTGTCAAAAATGATGTATAGATGATTTTTATAATGTTAAAAAACAATCTCAATGTGTTTTCTTAGTTTTGAGTATGTCAGTTGTTTTTTTACTAAAATTGATTTCAATTTTTAATAAACAAGACACACTTGGATTCATGTTTTGTTCCAGATTGAGGTGCAACTAAATTCTACACATCCCAAAATTACTGATGGATTGTTTTCATAAAGTATCAAAATAATCAGAATCTATTTTCTCTGTTTTGAGTATGTTTCTTGATTTTTTATTAACATTAATGTTACTTTTTAATAAAAAATACATAGTTTGATCCATACCGATCACACCATGTATCAGATAGATGTTAGGTTGATCCCCAAACATCAAAAATGACATATCAATTACTTTCCTAAAGTTTCAAAATAATAAGAATGAATTTAATCAGTTTTTAGTATGTTAGCAATTTTTTACTAAACTTAATGTCACTTTTGAATAAAATAGACACAATTGGAGTCATACCATTCACATTGTATGTAAAATTGAGGTTCTACTAACCCTACACGTCAAAAATGGGGTATAGATTATTTTCCTAAAGTACCAAATTAATCTGAATTTGTTTTCCTAGGTTTGAGTATGCCACGTGTGTTTTTTTAGAAAAATGTCATTTTAAACTCGAAAGATGCACAATGCCTCTTATCTAAAGTGAAAAGTGTTGTGGGCACTTTTAAACAATCTTCCTAAAACAAAATCATGGTATGGTACTTATTATACTTCATTACCTAGAAATTCAATTGTTTGAAAGTCATTACTTCTTATCCTCCTCTGCCTCAGTCTCCACCTCAGCCTTCGCCATTGCCTCCTCCACCACATCAATCTCTGTCTTAAACTATGCCTTCTCCATCACCTACGCTCCACCTATACCTCTATCTTCACCTTCGCCTCTAACTCTACATCCACCTCCCCCTCCACCTTTTCATTTTCCCAAAACATTTATGGATCTCAGTTCAGTGCTTCTAAAAAAATGATTTCCTCCATTAATCCTTTCCTTGAGGAAAAGATCAAAAATAAAATATAAGAATTATGAAGCTAATGATTCCAACCCAAATATCTTTCTAAGGACATAAATATTACTAGATCACAAACATATCATATAATAACATAAATTTTATTGGCATTTATTTTGATAAAAAGTATGTTCCCACTCATCACTAAACAATTTTATTTCTTCTTTTGATTAAATATTTTTTCAGAAATCTTTCTAGTACTATGAAAATATAAAAATATTCATTATGAAATATATTTATTGAAATTTTAATTACCTTTAGAAATTACATGTTGGGGGTACTGGTCTTTTTATGCTATATGATTTCTCTCATAAATTTTCAAACATAATATCCATAATCGATTGCATTATCATGTTTTAGGCACTGTAAAAACATTGAACAAAATAAGTAAAATGTTTTGAAATGTTTTGAAATGTTTTGAAAGTTAAATATTTCTATATATACTTTAATTTTTTTCCATTTGTAGTAATCAAGAGGCTTATTCTTTTCAGACACCAACCTCATTCCATGATTCAGCCTATATTTAGTGAATGACCTATCAAAACAAAAACCTCAATAAAATAAAGACTGAACATACAATTCAAAGTATATCTATAAAATGTTGATTGTAGTTTATTAAGGATTCACAATACACATCATGTGTGGTGGTTTTGTTGAAATCCATGTATTTAATTCAAAAAATAAATATTCAGGGTGTCTTTGTAGACTACCATCACTATCTAGTGCTTCCTAAAAAAACAATTAAGTAATGTAATGATTAAAATATATTTTATGTGATTAGATCATAGAGTTTTACCCTTTCAATGTAGACATAAAAAGGATTTAGTCTTATGATGCTTTTTTATTAAATGCTTTGGGTAACTCATCTATTTACTGCTTAATTTCATCATCATTCAAATTAATTTCTGGCATAGAGATGATATAGGGATTAATGAATCCAAATCAATATTCTCATGATCTTACCTTTATATAGTAGTAATATAAATTCCTGTACAAAATATAAATATTTATTTACTTTAATAAACATATTTATCTCACTATTTGGACATAACTATTAGAAAAATTTCCCTTATGTATGTATTCACAATTATGATTCCAAGCCATTCATGCTTGAGAATCTCATTAAGAGACTCGGGACCAATTACGTCTGTAATAGAATCTCCAAATATGTCTTCTTCGTAATTAATGTAAGACATAGATTTATCTTCAAATGTGGTCTCTACATGAAGTTTTAATGTTATTAAATGTTTCTCTAGAAATGTTAGAGGGAAGTTACTCTTGGAATTTCATTTTGTTTTCTTGGCTGATTCACTATATTTCCTTGATTCGACCTTTCATTTCTCCACCGCTTTATCAATATGTAATATCATGCCTCACTTTATACCTTTTATCATCAACTGTTACATGTTTTTCATATGAAAAAATTTGTTAATGTCATACCTCATGTATCTTTATAACATTAGATGTCCATGTTATAAAATATCCAATAGCATCATTGGTTGTTGTAATATCTGTATCATTAAGTAAAATAAGAAACTCAACAGTCAACTCATAAGCTAACTCAATCCCCACTCTCATGTGATCTTTTGGGAGGGGTTGATTGTGTAACTAGCCTCCTAGGATATTATACATTGTACCCATCACAACAAAGCATTACATGGGTGTTGACAGAAAAAATCACATTCAATTACACCTTGTAGAATTATAGTTACATAAAGTACACGAAAGTTGTTTGATTCACATTTATGGGAATGAGTAATGAAAAAATTTATTACCATGGGTATGTTTTAGAGGGAATGACTATCCTCAAATATAGTGGGCTCATTGGGATCATTTTTGGATTGTTACTCCACCACTGGTTCGCTTTGATATTTTCTTATACATTGTTCTGCCAAACCAGACCACAAAATAATATATTGCAATGATTTTATTTGTGTCATAATTTGTATTTTCATATTATATATATCTTTATGTAGTTTTATCTTCTCAAATTATGTTCAAGGAGAGACTCCAAAAACTAATCCTATAACATGGCCATATTGTTCAGGCCGCTTCAGAGCTAATAAAAGTTTCATTTCTTATGGTACAGCCATTTCCGATTCTTATATCTAAACCATATAAAATATATGAACATATTTATTTAATGTAATATTGTTATGAATCATAATGAATTAAAATTATTTCATACTTACACATTCTTCCCATATTTCGTTGTGTTTTAATCATCTAATATACCATCTTTATTTACACAAGCCTTCTTCCATAGCACATGACATGGGATGAAAGTGGCTTTATATTTTGATTCATAAATACGCATATAAAAAAAGGAACATAATTTTTTACATATCACATAATTAAACTTTGATTTTTGATTTAAAATACATACCAATTGATTCTCTAATGTAGCATATCCCATCCTTCCTTCGTGATAGGGGTACGCCGGTTTTGATACACATTATTTATTTTCAACACTCATTTGTTGTTTCATAAATTAACAATTTTGAATCAAGTTGGATAAAATAAATAATTTCAAATATTATATTATCAATCACAATGAACCTGAAATGATTTCTCATTATGACGATTACTAAAAGAAACTTATTTTTCTAGATTTATAATGTGTACATGGAAATGTGGTTGGTGGGGCTTTATATTCCCCTAGTATCTCTAAGATGTAACTTCATTAAAAGAGTCTAGAAGCCTCTATGGGGTTTTCCGGTGGCCCTTAAGAAAATTTTCTTATGGAAATATTCTAAAATAAATGAAATCGATAAAGAATAATGAAAACTAAATCAACGTTTCATTATATAAATTTTTAATGACATTGAGAAAGTATATTGTAACATTTACCTTATATATTTCCAATGGTTTTCCTTCATTTCAGGTTGGACATGGCCCCATTAGTCAAGATAAATTAGCACAATCATACTTGTTGTGAACGCTAGATAACTAATGAATGTTGACTTGTTGGATTCAATTGGTTGGCCGCATTGATTCCAACCAACCTCAAATTTTAATCCTTGACTTCTATCCTGGATACTTAAATTAAAAATAGTGATGTTGTGTCGTTGTTGTTTTTTTCATTTTTTTCATCAACATGTTGTTGATCCCATAATAATTCATCAGTTTCATCATCAATAGCTTGTTCTTTCTTGGGAATGGAATCATTATCAAGTTTAGAAGCCATTATCCGCATAAGTAGTCAAACATTTAATTTTTCTTGAATAGCTTCAATACAATAAACTCCATGTATAAAATTCCACAATTGCATGCATCATGCATGAAATCATGAATGGATATATAATAATTCAATACTATAGTATAAATAACCATCACTACCGTTATTTAATCAGTCATCACTCTCTTGATTTCCTTTAATCTCTTGATGATGATAGGAAGGATAGTTTCAAATAGGGAGACCAATCTATCATCAAGAGATGGAAGACAACCATGTGTATAATGATTAAAGTTTATTAGGAACCTACGCTAATGGAATCACCCAAAAAGCGGCCTGAATTGATATATAATAGCCATATTCTATGGATGAACAATGAAATCCTTCATTTCATAATATATGATATTGACAAGATACAATATGAAATTTATTTATTCAAAAAACTAATAGATTAATACATTGTGTCCTTGAAGAACGAGTCTCTAATACCACTTATAAATTTTAAGTTATCATCATATGATCATTAGAGGGATAAAAACCTGAAAAAATGGATGATTTATCTCAAGGATAAATGTGAATAGAAAAAATGAAAAAAACACATATTGCATAATTGTAATATATTATCAGTGGAATCCATCTTTAATATTAAATGTAATATGTTTGATTTATAACACTAAAGAAACAAACAATGTATTCTAGACTTTAGGGAGATTTAACTATCCTTAAATCATATATATCTTCTTGAGGTCCCTCAATCACTGAAGGAGTGCTAGCGCCTTAACCTAGTGATAAACAGTTATCAATGAAGAATAGAGGTTTGTACATGGAATGAAACCAAGTGTTAATTACAATAGGGAGATCGTATCTCTAGTTTGTGAACTTTTCACATGGATAAAAAACTATCATGACGTGTAGGAAAAAAAATATCCAAACCATAAAAAGTATATTTTAATCAATTTTTGTTCTCTCTAGGGTTATTACCATGTTAGATCGATTTTTAAATTATTTTTTTATCATATAAATTAATTATCTATCTATTTTGATTAGTAAATATATTAATAAATCACATCTAATATTTTTCTTCCTCAACTATAAAACTATTGATAACTCACTTACTTTTGGGAAATACACTCTTTATTTTTTTTTGTTTTTTATAAGTCCATTAACCATATTATTTCTCAACTCTACCCAATCAATGAAATTTTAAAAAAATTGAACATAATTTTATCACCAAATAAATTCCACATCCTTCTTTGTAACCCATGGTTAAAGCTTAATAATAATCTTGAATTAATTAAGAAACATAACTCATGTAACATACATAACTAAAATAATATTTAGAATGTGACTAATTAATTCAAAAAAAAAATTGAATTTAAAAAAAAAATTATTCACCAAAATCATAAATCTAAATACCCAATTTATTGTTTTAACAATTTATATGAATAAAAATATCCACAAAACATTTTTAAATAATTTTTAAACTTACCTTGGTCCCTATATGTTCATCACCCATAAATGAGGGCCACAACTTAGTATCACCTAATCCTAAAAAAACCTCATAATTAAGCTTTTAGAATATATAATCTAGTATATAAGATGAATTAAATTTTAGAAACTACCTAGATTTTGGAACAATATATTATTCAAATGAATAGAAAACTGAGGGGGGTGAGATTGCTACTTGTTAATGCCAAAAGGAGAGTAAAACATTTATGTTTGTCACTAGGGACAAATGGGTTGGAAAGTCAAATACATATGAAAGAAGAAAAATGGTGAAATAGAACCACACCTGTTGTATTTCCGTAGCGATGAGAAGAGATGTAGGGTTCATCATGTTTAAGAATAACACAAAAAATGAGAAAATAGGAACCGAAAACATCAAACAACAATAGAGGATGAGTATAAAATAACATACATTGGATTTTAGAGAGGATTAATCCAAGGTAACATAGGGGAGTTCACCGGTAGTAGAGGAGTTCAATGAGAGATTGAGAATCATGAGTGACTGAGTTGTGGTTCGTGTTTTTTTAAATTTATTGGTGTCAGTTTTAACTACACTTTCAAAAAAGTTCTGACATAGATCCCTTTTATCAGTGCTAAATTTATAGGCACCAATGAAATACATATTTATCAATGATTTTTAGCACTGATTAATCTCAATCATTATCATCACCAAAAATGGGATGATAAAAGACATATAAATTAGTGTTAATGTTTTAGAACTGATAAATATATCTTTTCATGTCGCTTAATTAGCGCTGATAAATATGGATCTTTATCAGTGCAATAAAAGCACTATTTTTTTTTTATAATTATAATTATTTAAATAAATTTAATATAATTTTATAATTGTTTAAAAATTTATACTTATTTATTTATACTCATATAAATACTTATTTAAAAAATAATTACTATTTATTTATAATAATTATTAATACAATAAATATTGATTTTTTATTTATTTATAAATATTTATTTACAAATATATTTCTAACATTATTAATGGAAATATAATCTTAAATACATTCATTTTAAAAATGAGTGAAATTTAATAATTCAAAATGATTATACTTTCAAAATATTAAAAAATGGATAAGTTTTATTAATTAAATATGATTTATTAAAATAATATGTATATATATATATATTGAAGTGGATGAATACATATTGAAAATACTAAATCATAATAAATAAATTATGTAAATAAATAATAAAAATGATCAAATTCAAAACTAAAATAATAAATAAAAAACATTAAAAATGAATACCCTAACTATAGTATTGAAAAAATTGACCAATTAAAAACATAATATTTATAAAATGTATCATGTTATAATGAAATTCTAAAATATTATAAAATTTAAATAAATTATATAAATATTATGTGCTTGTGTTTCTATATATTGTGTTGATACACTTCTTTGTGTGTTGTGTATGAAAATTTGTTAACATATATATGTATACATGTATGTGAAATAAATGCAACACATGACGTTTAATATAGGTTAAATTGAAAAATCAAACTACATTAAAAATGATTAAGACATTAATATGTTTTTATTTATCATATTATTTATATTATAATTATTTATTTCATATATTTATAATTAATATATACTATTTATTAATATTTATAATCTATATATATGTATATTAAATTTATTCATTATTTTAAATAATTGTAACACCACAATCTTCCACGGTATTCTTCTCTTTGAATTATACAATAGCATGCGTTGTACGCAACACTGAGTTCAAGCACACCACGACTTACCAAACTAGCCGTTAAAAAGAATTTATGAATAGTAATAAGTTAATTTTAAATTTTATATTATCATTATAATATTAGAGTCTATATTATGAGTTTCTAAGACATAATTTAAGAAAGAATTAATTTTTTTCAGATAAAAGAAGTATTTTTCAAAAAAAAAGGCTATTTTACCGCATTTTAATGTCGAAGAATTTTTAAATCCAATATTTGAAACTATTATATATATAATTTGAATAAATTAACTTCTTCTTTATAATCGGGACATAATAATTTAGTTTTAATAAATTTTTGTGTTTTACTGAAAACTTCCATATTTTGTTGAATAGTGAAAAATACTATATTTTAACTGAAAACAACTTTTTTAATCAAAATAATTTATACTGTTAAATTATAAATTTTAATTGTTTTGAAGTATAAATAGATTATATTGTTACCATTTAATCCAATTATGTTCATTTTAAGTGATTTCACTTTGAAATTGGACACAAACAAGTGTCAAACTTTCGATAGTTATTATTTCATAAAAATACGCCTTTTGATTTTGACAGCAAGAATTAATTTTAAATTAATAAGAGCAACTTTTATATTTTTAATTTGGTAAAATATAGTTCATTTTTGGATTTGGAATATCTAAATTATATTAGGGTGAAATTTTGGTACTTTTCTGATAACTTTTATATTTTGATGAATAGCGAAAATTACAAAATTTTAATTAAAAAAACTATTTAAATCGAAATAATTAATAGTGATAAATTATGCATTTGTGTGATTTTAAAGTATAATTAGATTATAATTTTTCCATTTAATCAAATTTTGGTCATTGGACATAATTTCTTATTTAAACTAGACATAAGAAGGTGTCATTCTTATGATAGTTATTATTTGTTAAAAACACGCTTTTTGTTTCGACAACGGGTATTAATTTAAAATTAATTTCTGCCACTTATATCTCATGAATTTATAAAAATGGATTCCATATTTAGAATCAGGAGGTCCAAATTGTGTAAATAGTTAACTTTTATTTTTAGACATTTTGAATAATTACTTCGGTAAATATTTTATTTACCATGGTTAAAGGGTAATTCCAGTAAATAAGGCTAAAAAATAATATAATAATAATACTAAATTACCCTAAAACGTTTCCTAACCCTATTTGTTGATACATTTCCGACCATGGGCATCTTTGAGTCAATTTTGGGACCTCATGGATCCACTTGTAAGTGATAATGACATTTTATATTAATTAAGTTAAATTAAATACAAAAAATGACATAAGCATATATCTTCTAGAAAAACAATTTTTATATAGGGTAATATTTGTTATATTTTCGAATATAAATATTCATTATAAGGATAAAAATATTTCATACATAATGGTACTTTATTAATAATTTTTAGACATTTAAAAATTAAATTTATCTATGACACAATAATGATGCAGTATTTTTCTTATTAATGAATGAATCGAATAATTGGTATTATAAATATTAAACTATATATTATTTTAATGTTTTGATGTCATACAAGAATTTTATTGATTAATATGACATGTTAGGATTTAATCAATTAATTTTATTAGAATTAATAATGGTTTTAAGACTTTAACAAATATCAATTATTGAATAGTGTCGAAATTGACAAAAATTACTTTTTTAAAAAAATATTATATTATAAATTGAGATTCTATTCTTAAAAATCAAATTTTTTTCCAAAGGACATATATCATGAAATTTGAATCATTAATGGACCACTTGGATGTCTCTTGTATGTATATAGTATGTTTATAAATTGTATAATATAAAAATACAAAGTTACATGGTAAATGTCAAATTAATTAACTAAGAGTTAAAACTAAAAGATAAGGTTAATATAATGACCCAAACATGTCTAAAATCTATTGGTTGAAATTATTTAGATAAATTCACACCATAGACTTTGAATAATTCACTTTGGATCCATTATAAATCAAATATGAATTTATTATAAAATAATACATTAATTTTTTCCTACTGAGCTCCTCCTCCCCCTTATGAAAGGACACCACATATAACCAATTCTTCACACCTTCAAAGCCTTTTGGTACGGCCAAACCCAACCAAATTATTGTCCAAAATTCCCTCAATTCAACCTAGAGGCCTTATTTTGATCCTAAAGCCAACCTATGTAGCCATTTTGATCAAATCAAAAGGAAGAACCCGAAGAAGAGGTAATGTTTTTTCACCACCCTTTTTCAAGTTCCTTTCTTCATCAACCACTTATTTATTTTTTATTTCCCTTCTAAAATAATAAATCCAGCATCTTCTATATACTGTGATGTAATTATAAATATGTTACAACCATATTCAAAATTCTATCTATCCTTTTAATGACATGTCACCATACGTGTGTACGTACGGATTACAGTCTCCATGTCGTGGTGTAATTGTTATTAAAAAACATTATTATTTTGATGGGTATGATAATGATATTTAATTGTTGTAAATTATAAATATAACATTATAATGACTATGTATATATGATATACTATCCAATTATATATTATTTTAATATCAAATTAATAATATTTTCGCTCGTGCATACGTACAGACTACAGTCCCCACGAACGCGATGAGATTCATTCCCCATCATATCCATGAAATTGTAATTCTAATTTTATGATTAAAAATTATTTTTAAGGACTTTATATCATTCTATATATGAAAAATATATAACCTATCCATAAGAAACACGGCTTATGTAACAAAATATATAAAAGAAAACGAGTAAGTTAACACCTGAAACGATAATAATACTAAAATATTGTTAACAAATCAATGTTAAAAGATCATATATGATATCATATTAATGTATATGATTCTTGTAAAATTTAATAACTATTATTACAACATTATAAAGAATTTTAACCTACCCTCAACCAAGGAAAAGTACAAGGTAAGGGTTTATTTCACAATCTCTTCATTATCCCATGTTTTTTATACGTAATTATCTACTGGGGCTTCTTAATCATCCACATCCATGTTTCTCAGAAACGTACTTCAAAAAAAATTTACTATTTACAAGACTATGGGTTAATGTCATTTATACCCTTGTTATACTTTTTAAAAATGGTTTGAAAGGAATCTTTCCGTCGTTTTCCAAACAAGGTCCTATTTAACCATTTCGAAAAAATAAAGGTAAAAATATCTTTTTAAACTTATACGGTGAGTGCGGCTACTTTCCGCTGTTATAAAATCTTCAAAGCTTCCCTTAAAATTTTATAGGAATATTTTCAAAGTAATTTTTTCTTTTATAATTATGTGAATCTTAAATGATTCCAAAAAATGATACATTTCACTCAAATAGTTTTGCTTTAATCTATTTCAACATCATTTTAAATGTTTTAAAGATTTACTCATCTAAACGATTCTCATTACAATCCATTTTTGTAAAATTGTTTTAAGGATTTATTTAAATGGACATTAATTTTTTAAAATGTTAATTACTTAAAAAAATTTCAAAGTGGCATGGGACACTTTGATTCAAAAATGTCTTTAAATATATTCCATTCCAATTGTGTGACTTTTAAATGTTTTCATGAAAAGGGATATTTCAATAAAAGAGTTCTACAAATCATTTCTATCTATGTAAAATCCTTTAATAGATTTTTTATTTAATATTAAGTTGATTAATTATGATACAAAACTTTCATATTTTATTGAATGTTTTGTGATATGTTTGATTGTGGATTTGTTAATTTAATACCATTCATTGTTTATAGAGAAAGTAATTACATTTCTTATGCTAGTTTTAATATGAATGTTTATGTTATCCTTAAACCTATTCATATGTGGAATGCATTGGACTTAGTACGTTATGAGTGGAGCTCGCTATAGCTCCTCGATGCATCAGTATGTATCATGAGACAAAATAGTGTCTTGGCACAAGGCCTTGACAAAATCTTATTTGTAGTCTTAGCATGAGGCCTTGGCTACGTGGTTAAGATAGTCTAGCATTATGCATTCCATCATTATGAAAGTGGTTATTGATATTGAATGTGATTATTCGACTTGTGTAATATCCATTTGAATAAGTAAATGACATTATTTCATTTTATTTTTTCCATATTATGATTAAGTTCAAGTTTAAAAGGCTTTTGCTTTAGTTATACATTGCCTTAAATGTTTATGCTTATTTATGAAAGTTTCCGCTATATTGTTATCCTTACTGTGCATTTAAGCTCAACCCTTTCTATGTTTTATTTTTCCCAGGATGTGAAGAAGTATTATATAAATGACCTTCAGGGATAGTACAAGGGGATATGAGTGTGGAGACAAGATGTTGGTGTAGTTTTCACTTTATGATGTAATGTAACATTTATAAATTTATCAAGTGATTCCAAGGCCACTAAACTAATTGGTCTTTCGAGACTTGATCTCTTTGGATCATGCCAATGTTATGTAATGTTGTACCGACACTGGGTAACTAGGGTCAGGGAGTTACAATTGGTATCATAGGACGTTTAGTACAAACCTTGGAAGCTAGATTTAGATAATCTCTTATTAGAGCACATAGACCTAAGATGGAAATTGAAGATTAGTATAGAAGAATTTCCTCGAATTTTGTTATTGTAATGATTTTGTGAGTTTTATGATAAATACATCCATTTTAGGATATGAGCAGGTAGAGGCGGCTATGGAACATATGCACCTAGGGGTAAAACCCGAAAACACTGCTTTGAGCTAGACTCGAACGCGAACAGGTGCATGAAAATGGGCTTTTCTACATTCTTGGTTACAACACTCCTGGGGGATATGCTTAGGATAATTCTCGTTTTCTCTACAAACCATTATGAATGGTTTATGAGTATATACCTCTTTAAAGAAAACATCTTTATTATTATGGGTTATATCCATAAATCGTTCAATTTATGTTAGGTATTTTACATGTTTGGAATTATACATTGCAATACATAAACTGACCTAGTTTATGCCATTGTATATAAATGGTGCCCAGTAGAAGGAATGTAAACTATAACAATATGTATGATCCAAAGAGCAAGATGGATCAAATATTTCAAGGCATTAAGCCAAAATTTAGAAGGTAAATTGTCTCCCATGTATTCTCAACATATGAAGAAATAGTATCCTGTGTTAATAAGTTATGTAAATAATTCCTTGAGTCCTATGGCTTTGAAGGAATGCAAGAGAAAAAAAGTATGGAAGAGAGAAAGATATATAAATAGAAGAGGGAAAAGAAGAATTATCCCATATGTGATAATTATGGGAAGAAACACCCTGGAACTTGTTTCAAGGGAATGGGAGTCTGTTATAAGTATAGAGAAAAAGGACACCATGTAGGTAACTGCAAGGGTACGAAAAAGGTTTCAAATGTACAATGCTTAATCTGCAATGAGTTTGGAAACTATGTGAACCAATGTCCAAATCATCAGAGTATGCACGAAATTATTCTATTGGATAATAATCAAGTTATGATACTACCTCAGATGAGGAGGAATGATTATTGATCTTATGTTGTTACTAGAGAATTATGTCATATGAGTGTTGTATCAACAATATACTTGTTATAATAATTATGTAGTATATAAGGATTGTAATGATGTACTATTTCATTAGGGACTTGAGATTGTGTGGAACCAAAAAAATTGACTCAATAGCAGGTTAAATTTTTGGAAAATATTTGGTTGAGAGAAAGATAAACCATAATATGGCTCTGATACTGAGGTAGTGATTTTGGAATAATAACTCATTTATTTGGATAAATTATATTGGATATTCTTGACTACCATTAAACTGATTATTGATTTTTATATCCCACCATCATTGGAATTTGAAACATTTTGGATGGATGAAGTATATCCACTATTTTATAAGGAATAAGGGAGCATGAATGTAATCAATAAGGTTTTATGGTAATTCAGGATGTTTCATTGTTTTAAAATAATACATGATGATGGTATTCATATCTTATTACGTGGTAAAAAGGATCTACATTATGATTACCTTACATATAAATTTTGGACTGAGAGTTTGGACAGATGTATTTTGGATAAGTATAATGTTTGGAATGAATTATATTTTACATTGGATACTATTGTTAAGGTTATTTTTGGATATTTATAAAAAGGACAACACAAAGACCGTGTAACAACCCGTCGGTCGAACAAAGCTGTGGGAATCAAACCCACAACCATAGTGCGATTGGGATGTATTTCCTACCACTGAACTACATGAAGTCCCTGGAGTGTATAATGTATTTTTATTAAGTTCTGATAGATGAATAATAAATTTATTTTTGGAACCCTATAGGGTTAGGATAAATAGAATATTTTTTAGTTCTATTACCTTTTTGAGTGAAATATGGGTTTGGGGTAAAAATTTAGTAAGGAATGAATGTCTGCATGACAAGTGAGTATATTTCCTTACGTTCTTAGTAAATCTCATAAATAAATTCTTCAACTTTATGAAAGGTAATTTAAAACAAAAACGTTTTCGGTTATCTTTTCCTACTGGGGAATCAATGACTATTTAACCAATCACAAGTTTGTGATTTTCATATAGTTAACTTTCTCCTAATCCTATTTTCTAAAACTCTCCATCAGACATTGATGGTTTGTTTCTCCCCCATATCCATTTTTTCATAGAATCTTTGTATGGTATATCTTGGGTGACCTTTGTACTTCTCTTTCTTTCTTTTAATGTTATATTTTATTAACCCTATTTCTGATGTGGGTCTTCCAAAAAGGTATTTTCTATTTTCAAAATTTTATTTTCAAAGATAAATTTCAAAGTGCGAGGATACAATTTATTAAAGGAGGGGAGAATGTAACACCCCAATCTTCCACAATATACTTCTCTTTGAATAAAACAATAGCGTGTGTCGTATGCAACACTGAGTTCAAGTGCACCACGACTTACCAAACTAGCTGTTCAAAAGCTGTTATGAATAGTATTACCTGAATTTTAAATTTTATATTATCCTTATAGTTTTAGAGTCCATATTATGAGTTTCTACGACATAATTTAAGAACAAATTCATTTTTTTCAGATAAAAGAAGTATTTTTCATAAAATGCAATTTTGACCGCCTTTTAATGTCGAAGCCTTTTTAAATCCAATATTTGTAACTTTTATGTATTCAATTTGACATAATTAACTTCTTCTTTAGTATTGGGACATAATAATTTAGTTTTAATAATGTTTTGGTGTTTTTTCTGATAAATTTCATATTTTGATGAATAGTGAAAAATACTATATTTTAACTGAAAACAACTTTTTAATCAAAACAATTTACATTGTTAAATTATACATTTTAATGGTTTGGAAGAATAAATATATTATATTTTTACCATTTAATCCAATGATGGTCATTTTAAGTAATTTCACTTTGAAATTGGACATAAACAAGTGTCAATCTTTTGATAGTTATTGTTTCATAAAAATACACCTTTTGGGTTTGACGGTGGGAATTAATTTTAAATTAATAAATGCAACTTTTATGTTTTTAATTTGGAAAAAATAGAATAATTTTTTGTATTTTGGATATTATAATTATCTTAGGTTGAAAATTTGGTACTTTTCTGATAACTTTCATATTTTGATGAATAGTCAAAATTACAAAATATTAATTAAAACACGTTTTTTAGTCTAAATAATTAATTGTTATAGATTATGAATTTTAGTGATTTTACAGTATAATTAGATTATAATTTTACCATTAAATCCAATTTTGGTCAATGGAAAAAATTTCATATTTAAACTACACATAAGAATGTGTCAATCTTATGACAGTTATTATTTGTTAAAAACACCCTTTTTGTTTCGACAACAGGTATTAATTTTAAATTAATTTTTGAAAATTCTATGTTAAAAATTTAGAAAAATAGATTCCATATTTAGAATCAGGAATTCCAAATTGTATAAATAGATAACTTTTATTTTTAGATATTTT
Organism: Viscum album; assembly: GCA_963277665.1. Lineage (NCBI taxonomy): Eukaryota > Viridiplantae > Streptophyta > Magnoliopsida > Santalales > Viscaceae > Viscum > Viscum album. Next base: position 1,159,053,593 of record OY728165.1, on the reverse strand, counting down.
GAATAATTACTTTGGTAAATATTTTATTTACCATGGTTAAAGGGTAATCCGGTAAATAAGGGTAAAAATATAATATAATAATAAAAATAAATTACCCTAAAACTTGTCCTGACCCTATTTTTTGATACATTTCCGACCATGGGCATATTTTGGTATATTTCGGGACCCCTTGAATCCACTTGTAAGTGATAATGACACTTTATATTAATTAAGTTAAAGTAAATACAAAAATTGACATAAACATATATCTTCTAAAAAAACAATTTTTACATAGGGTTATATATGTTATATTTTTGACGATAAATATTCATTATAAAGATATAAAGATTTCCTACATAATAGTTCATTATATATAATTTTTATAAATTGAATAATTAAATTTATTTGTGACACAATAATGATACAGTATTTTTTTATTAATGAAATAATCAAATAATTAGTATTATAAATATTAAAATAAATATAATTTGAAAGTCTTTAGGTCATCCACGAATTTTATTGATTAATATGACATGTTAGGATTTCATAAATTAATTTTATTTGAATTAATAAAGTTTTTAAGACTTTAACAAAAATAAATTATTGAATAGTGTCAAAATTATAAAAAATGAGTTTTTAAAAAAAATATTATATTATTAATTGATATTATATTCCTAAAAATCTATGGATCGGGAAAAGGACATATATCATGATATTTTTATCATTAATGGACCACTATGGGGTCGCATGGATGTATATAGTATGTTTATTAACTATATAATATTAAAATACAAAGTGACATGGTAAATGTCTAATTAATTAACTAAGAGTTAAAACTTAAATATAAGGTTAATATAATGACCCAAACATATCTAAAATCTATTGGTAGAAAGTATTTATATCCATAACTACCTTATACTTTGAATAATCTACTTTGGAGCTATTAGAAACTGAATATGAATTTATTATAATATAATACTTTATGTTTTTCTAAAAGAGCCTCTCCTCCTCCTTATAAAAGGACACCACTTCTAACCAATTGTTCACACCTTCAAAGCCTTTTGGTTCGTCCAAAACCTGCCCAATTATTCTCTAAAATTACCTCAATTAAACTTAGAGGCCTTATTTTGATCTGAAAGCCAACCTAAGCAGCCCTTTTGATCAAATCAAAAGAAAGAACCTGAAGAAGAGGTAATGTTTTCACCACCCTTTTTCAAGTTCCTTTCTTCATCAACTTCTGATTTATTTGTTATTTTCATTAAAAAATAAAAAAACTAGTATCTTATATATACTGTGATTTTATTATAAATATGTTACGACCATATTCTGTGTTCTACCCATCCTTTGAATGACCTGTCACCATACGTGCGTATGTACGGCTTACCGTCTCCATGTCGTGGTGTAATTGTTATTCAAAAACATTATTATTTTAATGGGTTTTATAATGATATGTAATTTATGTAAATAATAAATATAACATGATAATTATTCTGTATATATGATTTACCATACAATTATATATTATTTTAATATCAAAAGAATGATATTGTCACTCATGCGTACGTACGGACTACCGTCTCCACGAATGCGATGAGATTCATTCCCCATCGTATCCATGCAATTATAATTCTCATTTGATGATTAAAAATATCGTTTAATGACTTTATATGTAGCGACTCAGGTTTTTGGCCCTGTCAGACTTTGGAATATTTCTACGAATAATTCCAGAGCTGGGCGCGAAGACGGCGTGCGATTCTGAGGCCCGGTGTGCCCGGAATTAATTTTATAAAATTATTAAGTTTTTTTATACTATGCACGTGGCGGGGTTGTGATATCTCCTAAACGGTAGCTCAGAACGGGAATCTGAGGGCACGGTTGCGTCTGGAACGTGCCGTTTACCCTAGGCGGGGTGTAATCTTTGCGGGCGCGGGCCTGCGGTGAGAAACGCCACCAGGGGCGTTTCCGTAAATAAGTGGCAAGTTGGTGTGCGAGCGTCGGCTCGAATAACTTCTGAACGGAGTCTCGGATGGAAAATCTGAGACCGCCGTTGCGTTCAGAACGGCGCGTTTACCCTAGGGGTGACCTTACTTTTGTTCGCATCGGGCGTCGGGTCCGAGGCGGGTTTGGCGCCGGCGGGCCGCTGATATAAATATCAGCGCCCCCCCCCCCCCCCCCTTTTATCGTTCTTCGCCGTTCTTCGTCGTTCTTCGCCGCCACTCTACCGAATCGAGCAAACGGAGCGCCCACGAGCTCAGAATTCGACGGCGTACGTTCCAGGAGCGCGCAGCGGAAGCTCGGGAGCGCGGATCTGAGGCAGAACGTCGGCGTTTCGCCCGCGAGGTAGGCGGTTTGAGTTTTAATCTCCGATCCCGTTTTTGCTGCGTTTTTCTGCAAATTGAAGCCGTAGCAGTGTAGATCGGGTCCCGAGGGTCGCGTAGGCGCCTCCGGATCGCAAAACGGACCACCGGGGTGACCCCGGCGGTCCGCGGAAGATCCGCCGGCGCGGCACCGGCGCGGCGGATTCCGGCGGCGCGCGGCGGAGCCGCGGCTGCCGGCGGCCCAGCGCGGCGGCGCGCGGCGGAGCCGCGGCGGCCAGCCGCCCAGCGCGGCGGCCCGCGGCGGAGCCGCGGTGGCGCGCGGCGGAGCGCCGCCGGCCAGGGCGGGCCGGCGGCGGCGGCCGGTCCAGGCCGGCCGGACCGGCCGGTCGGGGCCGGTCCGGCCTTTTGTCGCATACGGGGGTCTTTAAACCCCCGTATCTTGCACCTCGGGGGTCGGATTCGCGTGCCGTTTGCGGCGACGTGTCCCTGACGACGAGGCGAACACTCCGGTGTGGGTTCGAGAGTTTAAAGGTTCGGAATCGTGGCCCGGGAGCTAGAAACGTCGTCTAAAATAATATTATTTTATTATTTTACGACTTCGGGCCGTTGTAACTTCTACCCGGAGCGTCCGATTGACGTGCCGTCAGTGGCGTTGAGACCCTGATGGTACGACAGACTTTTTGAGATGGTTTCCGGGTGTTGGGTTTGCGAACGGGGTGCGGGCCCCACGAGGCCGGGTTTTGGCGTTTGCGGAGAAACGCAGCTTTTGCACCAGGAGTCCGATTTTGGCAGATGAATAGTCGATCCTGTGTGTTTTTCCGAGAGGATCGCAATGGTGTGATCCGTTCGATGAGTTTCGGAATCCAGGCGTGGGCCCCACCCGAGCCGGCCTTCGGTGAATAGTACCTTTTTCACCGGGTGTCCGTTTTGGGCGAGTGAGTAGTCGATTCCGCCTGTTTTTCCGAGGGGATCATCGTGGTATGGTCCGCTCGATGGGTTTCGGGATCGTCGTGTGGGCCCCGCGCGAGCTAGCTACGGTGAATAGTGCCTTTTTCACCGGTGCTCCGTTTCGGGCGAGTAAGCAGCCTATCCTGCGAGTTTTTCCGCGTGGAACGCGATGGTGGCTTCGGTTTTGGCCTAGGAGGTGCGCAGTGTGGCGTTGTGGCGGGTCGCTCGGGTTAGCGACGTTTGGACCAGCAGTGGTTGAGGGTTCTCCCTTGGTTCGTTCCCACGAGGGTTCGTGTGGCATCACAACCTTCGTGTGGGTTTGTGATCCTCTCGTTGGGATGTTTAAACTGTTAGAGTTGTGGTATCCCTCCGGTGGGCCCGAAGTGGATCCTCTAGCATCTTTACCCTAGATCGGGTTCTTGGTATCGCTGTGACCACCTATTTCACGGGCGGCGATCCCCTATCTAGCAGGTTAACCCCCGTAGGGTTTGTGGCATCATCGGGAATATGATCCCCTACGCGGTGGGTCGTGCATAGTAGGGTTGTGGCATCGTCGGGTGTACGATCCCCTACTCAGCCTGATGTTTATAGTAGGGTTGCGGCATCGTTGGTTATAAGATCCCCTACTCAGCGCTTGGTGTCGGTAGGGTTGCGGTATCGTTGGTTATGCGATCCCCTACTCAGCGCGTGGTTTCGGTAGGGTTGCGGCATCGTCGGTTCGATCCCCTACATCGTGAGTTATACCAGATAGGGTTCCGGTATCGTCGTGACCATCTTTATATGGACGATGATCCTCTATCTGAGTGTGGAGCTTCTGCCGAGCGACAGATCGGGTTGTGGCATCCCCCAGCGGATCCTGGGTGTGATCCCCTATCTGTGAGAACTACGTATGCCAGATCGGGTCGTGGTATCCCCCAGCGGACCCTGGGAGTGATCCCCTATCTGTGAGCTACGTATACCGGAGTGGGTCTTGGTATCCCCCTAGCGGACCCTAGCGGCGATCCCCTCTCCGAAGAGTTTGGTGGTTATGTTGCTACAGTGATGTTTCCTCAGTGAAGCTATCCGACGAGCGTGGTCTCTCGGGCGAGCGTCTGAGATGTTTGCGAGTATCCCGATGGAGTGTATCTCTCGGATGAGTGTCATCTGGTATGACAGTGTTCGTGGTGTACTCTCCTTGTTGTGGACATTTGCTGGTGACGAGGTCGGTACCTCTTGTGGCTTTGTGGCGTGAGCTGTGTATATCTGGTTTGTTCAAGGTGTATGTATGGGCGTACACCTGAGCTGAGCTGAGCTGACTAGTTGTGTTTAGCCAGGGATGGTCACGAGATGGAGTTTCTCTCTCGTCTGGGTTCCCTCTGGCTGGGTTGAGCGGACTGTTGTCTTTCAGTTGCTCCCTTGGGTTTTGGGTTTTTGGGGTGCCTACTGAGTATGTTTATACTCACCCATGCACGGGCTTTGCCCGCACATGTTTGTGTCTTGTGCATACCACAGGCCTTTTGACGGAGTCCCAGGAGGAGCCGGAGCAGGCGGAGCTTAGTGAGCGGGTTGACCGGGGTGTTTACCGGAGCTGTGCCGAGGGAGTTTTCCGGCGGGTGTTTGTGGCAGCGTTCCCCTTCTTCGGAGCAGGTTGGACGCGCTTTGTAGTTTTCTTTTGGTGGGCCCTGTTTTGCCCTTGTACTTTTGCTGTTGCACTCTGGTTTGGGATAGACTGTATGCATGCATTTACTTTTCAGTTTCTATATCTCTGCACTGCTGCATGGAGGTGTTTGTGGGTGCGTGTGTACAGGTACCTTAGGCTAATGCCTCCCATGTGTGTGATAGCCTACTCGGCGCTGGTCGCCAGCCCCTGGCCTATTGGAGGCGGGCTTGGGGAGTTGCGGCTCGAGCCCCGTTGGGTCGGGTCGTGACATTATATAATTTTGGATATGAATAATATATAAACTATCCATAAGAAACACGGATTATGTAACAAAATATATAAAAGAAAATGAGTATGTTAACACCTGAAACGATCATAATACTAAGATATTATTAACAAATCAATGTTAAAAGATCATATATGATTCTTATATAATTTAATAAAAAAATTTCACCATTATATAAAAGGGTAACCTACCCTAAACCAAGGAAATGTAAGGGTAAGGTTCATTTTACAATCTCATCATTATCTGAGGTTGTTTATACGTAATTATGTACTAGGACTTCTTTATCATCCACATCCATGTTTCTTAAAAATGTATTTCAAAACATTTTTACTATTTACTAGACTATGGGTTAAATTCATTTATAACCTTGTTATTATTTTTATAAAATAGTTTGAAATGATTATTTTCGTCATTTTTCAAACAAAGTCCTCTTTAACCTTTTTGACAAAATAAAGGTAAGAATGTCTTTTTTAACTTATACGACAGGTGTAGTTATTTTCTGCCATTATAAAATCTTCAATGCTTCCCTTACAAGATTATAGAAATATTTTCAGTTTAAATATTTTCTTTTATAATTATGTGACTCTTAAATGATATAAAAAAAGACATTTCTCTCAAATAGTTTTGATTTCATCTATGTCAACATCATTTTAAATGTTTTACAGATTTATTCTTCTAAAAAATTTTCATTAATTTCCAAGTTTTCAAAATGGTTTTAAGGATTTATTTAAATGGCCTGAATTTTTTAAAATGTTAATTACTTTAAAAAGTTTCAAAGTGGTATGAGACACTTTGATTCAAAAATGTCTTTAAATATCTTCATATCTAATTGTGTGACTTTTAAATGTTTTCATGAAAAGAGATATTTAAATAAAAGATTTTTACAAATCATTTCCATCTATGTCAAATCCTTTAATGGATTTTTATGCTTATTTGAAGTTGATTTTTTTTGATACAAAATGTCCATATTTTATTGAATTTTTTGTGATATGTTTGATTGTGGATGGGTTATTTTTATAACATTCATGGTTTATGGAGAATGTATTTACGTTTCGTATTCTATATTTAATACGAATGTTTATGTTATGTTTAAACTTGTTCATATGAGAAACGCATTGGATTAGTAAGTGATGGTGGAGCCTGCTATAGCTCCGTGATGCATCGGTAGGTCTCATAAGACAAACTAGGGTCTTGGAACGAGGCCTTCACAAAATCTTATTTTTAGTCTGGGCACGAGGCCTTGGCTACGTGGTTATGATAGTCTGGAATTATGCATTCCATCATTATGAAAGTGGTTATTGATATTGCATGTGATTATTCGACTAGTAGAATATCCATGTGAATAATTAAATGGAATTATTTCATTTTATTTTTTCCATATTATGATGATATTGAAGTTTAAAAGTCTTTTGTTTCAGTTATACATTTCCTTAAATCTTTATGCTTATTTATGAAAGTTTCTGATATATTGTTATCCTTACTGGGCATTTGAGCTCACCCATTTCTATGTTTTATTTTTCCTAGGATGTGAAGAAGTATTTTATGAATGACCTGTAGGGATAGTATAAGGGTATATGAGTGTGGAGACAAGATGTTGTTGTAGTTTTCACATTATGATGTAATGTAACATTTATGAATTTATCTAGTGATTTCTAGGATACTAAACTAATTGGTCTTTCGAGACTTGATCTTCTGTGATCATGCCAATGTTATTTAAAAATGCACCAACTCTGGTAAACTAGGGTCGGGGCAGTATAGTTGGAATCAAAGGAAGTTTAGTACAAACCATAGATGCAAGATTTAGAAAAACTCTGATTATACCACATAGACCTAAGATGGACTTTGAAGATTAGTGTAGAATAATTTCCTAGAATTTTGGTATTTTAAAGATATTGTGAGTTTTCCGAGCAATACATCCCTGTCTCGATACGAGCAGGTAGAGGCGGCTCTGGCATAGATGTACCTAGGGGTAAATCCTGAAAACACCGATTTGGGATAGACTCGAACGGGAACTAGTGCACGACAACGGTCCTTGCTGCACTCTTGGTTACGACACACCTGGGGGATATGCTTAGGATAATTATCCTTTTCTCAACAAACCACTATGAAGGGTTTATGAGTATATACCTCCTCAGAGAAAACATATTTATGATTATGGATTATATCCATAAATCATTCAATTTATGTTACGTATTTTTCATGTTTGGAATTATTCATTTCAATACATAAACTAGCCTAGTTTATGCCATTGTATAGAAATGACACCCATTAGAAGGAATGTGAACTCCAACAATACGTATGATCCAAAGAGTAAGAAATATCAAATCCTTGAAGGTATTAATCAAAAATTCATAAGGTAAATGCTCTCCAATATATTATCAACATATGAAGAAATAGTATCGTGTGTTAATAATATAAGTAAATAATTCCTTGAGTCTTATGGATTTGAAGGGAAGCAAGAGAATAAAAGGATGGAAGTGAGAAAGATATATAAATGGATGAGGGGAAAGAATAATTTTCCTATATGTGATAACTGTGGGAGGAAACACCTTGGAACATACATGAAGGGAATGGGAGTTTGTTATAAGTGTAGAGAAACAGGACACCATCTACTTAACTACAAGGTTAAGAAAAAAGGTTTCAAATGTGCAATGCTTCATCTGTAAGGAGTTGGGACACTACGCGAACTAATGTCCAAATCATCAAAGTATGCCCCAAAGGATGCTATTGGATAATAATAATGTTATGATACTACCGCAGAAGATGAGGAATTATTAGAGTTCTTATGTTGTTATTAGATAATTATGTCATTTGAGTGTTGTATCAACAGTGTATTGGTTATAATAATTTGGGAGTATATAAGGATTATACTGCAGTACTATTTCATTAAGGACTTGAGATTGTGTGGAACTAAGAAAAGTGACTCAATAGCAGGTTAAATTATTGGAAAATATATGGTTGAGAGAAAGATAAACCTTAATATGGTTCTGATACCAAGGTAGTGATTTTGGAATAATAAATGATTTATTTGGATAAATTATATTGGATATTCTTAACTACCTTGAAACTGATTAATGATTTGTATATTCCATCACTGTTGGAATTTACAACATTTTTGGATGGACTAAGTATATCCAGTATTCTATAAGGAATAAGGGGGCATGAATGTAATCAATAAGCTTTTATGGTATTTCAGGATGTTTCAGTGTTTTAAAAGAATACATGATGATGGTATTCATATGTTATTACGTGGTAAAAACGATCTACATTATGATTACCTTACATATATATTTTGGACTCAGATTTTGGACAAAAGTATTTTAGATAAGTATAAAGGTTGTAATGGATTATATTTTACATTGGATACTATTGTTAAGGTTATTTTTGGATATTAATAAAAAGGAAAACACGCAGACCGTGTGATAACCCATCGCGTCGGACAAAGCTGTGGGAATCGAATCCACAACCATAGTGAGATTGGTATTTATCACCTACCACTAGACTACATGAAGTCCCTGGAGTGTAAAATGTTGTTTTATTTAAGTTCTGATAGAATAATTGTAAATTTGTTTTTGGAACCCTATACGGATAGGATAAATAGAATATTTTTGAGTTCTATTTCCTTTTGGAGTGAATGATGGGTTTGTGGTAAAAATTTAGTAAGTAATAAATGTCTCCATAAAAAGTACATGTATTTCCTTACATTCTTAGTAAATATCATAAATAAATTCTTCAACGTTATGAAAGTTCGCATAAAACAAAAACATTTTCAGTTAACTTTTCCTACTGGGAAATGAAACACCGTTTAACCAATCACAAGTTTTTGATTTTCTTAAAGCTACCTTTCTCCTAATCCTGTTTTCTACAACTATCCATCAGACCTTGATGGTTTGTTTCCCCTCCATATCCATGTTTTCATAGAATCCTAGTTTGGGCTATCTCGTGTGACCATTGTACTTATCTTTCATTCTTTTAAAGTTATATTTTTAATATCCCTATTTCCGATGTGGGTTTTCCAAAATGGTATTTTCTATTTTCAAACTCTTATTTTCAATTATAATTTTCAAATTTTTAGGATGCAATTTATTGAAGGAGGGGAGAATTTAACACACCAAGCTTCCACGATACGATTCTATTTGAATAATATAATAAGGTTTGTTGTATGAAACATTGAGTTCAAGCGCACCACGACTTACCAAACTAACTGTTCAAAAGCAGTATTGAATAGTAATAACTGAGTTTTAAATTTCATATTACCAGTATAATTTTAGAGTCCATATTATGAGTTCTCACATAATTTAAGAAAAAATTCATTTTTTTCAAATAAAAGAAGTATTTTTCAGAAAATGCAATTTTACCGCCTTTTAGTATCAAAGCGTTTTTAAATCCAGTATTTGAAACTTTTATATATTCAATTTGACAAAATGAACTTCTTATTTTGAATCAGTAAATAAGAATTTAGTTTCAATAATGTTTTGGTGTTTTTCTGATAACTTTCATATTAGGGTGAATAGTGAAAAATACTATATTTTAATTGAAAACAACTTTTTTAACCAAAATACATTATATTGTAAAATTATTAATTTTAATTGTTTGGAATTATAAATAAATTATATTTTTACCATTTAATCCAATGATGGTTATTTTAAGTAATTTAATTTTGAAATTGGACATAAACAAGTGTCAATATTTTGGTAGCTATTATTTCACTAAAATACGCCTTTTGGTTTTGACAGCGAGAATTAATTTTAAATTAATAAATGCAACTTTTATGTTTTAAATTTGGTAAAATAGACTTCATTTTCAGATTACTAATATCGAAATTATCTTAGGGTAAAATTTTGATACTTTTCTGATTACTTTCAGATTTTTATGAATAGTGAAAATTACAAAATTTTAATTAAAAACAACTTTTTTAATCGAAATAATTAAATTTGATAAATTATGCATTTGAGTGATTTTAATGTATTATTATATTATTATTTTTTCATTTAATCCAATTTTGGTCATTGGACATAATTTCATATTTAAACTAGACATAAGAAAGTGTCAATCTTATGATAGTTATTATTTGTTAAAAACACGCTTTTTGTTTCGACAACAGGTATTAATTTTAATTTAATTTTTTCCACTTATATGTTATTAATTTAGAAAATTAGATTCCATATTTATAATCAGAATTTCCAAATTGTGTAAATAGGTAACTTTTATTTTTAGACATTTTGAATAATTACTTCGGTAAATATTTTATTTACCATGGTTAAAGGGAAAATCCGGTAAATAAAGGTAAAAACATATTATAATAATAATAATAATAAATTACCCTAAAACGTGTCCTAACCCTATTGTTTTATACATATCCAACCACGTACATCTTTTCCTCGATTTTGGGACCCCATGGATCCACTTGTAAGTGATAATGACACTTTATATTAATTAAGATAAAGTAAATACAAAAAATGGGATAAGCATATATCTTCTAGAAAAACAATTTTTACTTAATGTTATATATGTTATATTTTAGACTATAAATATTAATTATAAATATGAAACAATTTCCTACATAATGGTACTTTATTTAAAATTTGTAAACATTGAATAATTATATTTATTTATGACATAATAATGATGCAGTATTTTCCTTATTAATGAATGAATCAAATAATTGGAATTATAAATATTAGAATAAATATAATTTATATGTTTTTATGGAATCCACAATTTTTATTGATTAATATGACATGTTATGATTTCTTAAGTGAATATTATTTAAATTAATAAAGTTTCTATGACTTTAACAAAAAACAATTATTGAACATTGTAAAAATTGAAAAATTGTTTTTTAAATCAAATATTATATTATTAATTGATATTATATTCCTAAACATTTAAGGTTTGGACCAAGGACATATATAATGATAGGATTATCATTAATGGAACACTTGGGGGCCTCTTTGATTTATATAGTAAGTTTATTAACAATATAATTTAAAAATACAAAGTGACATTGTAAATGTCCAATTAATTAACTAAGAGTTAAAACTAAAAGATATGGTTAATATAATTACCCAAACCAATCTAAAATCGATTGGTTGAAAGGATTTATACCCATTAGCTCCTTATACTTTTAATAATCCACTTTTTATCAATTATAAACCAAATAAGAATTTAGTATAAAATAATACTTTAAGTTTTTTCTAAAGAGCCCCTCCTCCACTTTATAAAAGGACACCACTTCTAACCAATTATTCACTCCTTAAAGAAATTTTTTCGGCCAAAACCTACCCAATTATTCTCTGAAATTCCCTCACTTCAACCTAGAGGACTTATTTTTATCATAAATCCAACCTAGGGAGCCCTTTTGATCAAATCAAAAGGAAGAACCCGAAGAAGAGGTAATGTTTTCACCACCCTTTTTCAAGTTCCTTTCTTCTTCAACTTCTTCTTTCATTGCTATTTCATTTCTAAAATAATAACTCTACTATCTTATATATACTGTGATGTTATTATATATATTTTACAACCATGTTCAATATTCTATCCATCCTTTGAATGACATGTCACCATACGTGCCTATGTACGGCTTAATGTCTCAACGTCGTGGTGTAATTGTTATTCAAAAACATTATTATTTTGATGGATATGATAATGATTTATAATTGATTTATATAATAAATATAACTAGATAATGATTCTGTATATATGATATACCATCCAATTATATATTATTTTAATATCAAAATAATGATATTGTCTCTTGTGCGTACGTACGGACTACCATCTCCACGAACGCGATGAGATTCATTCGCCATCGTATCAATGAAATTATAAATCTCATTTCATGATTAAAAATAATGTTTAAGGAGTTTATATCGTTCTGGATATGAATAATATACATCCTATCCATAAAAAACATGACTTATGTATCAAAATATTTAAAATGAAATGATTAATTTAACACCTGAAATGATGATAATACTAATATATTATTAACAAATCAATGTTAAAAGAACTTATATGATATCATATTAATGTATATGATTCTTGTATAATTTAATAACAATTATTTCACCATTATACAGAAGGTTAACCTATCCTAAACCAAGAAAAATTACTTGTTAAGGGTTTGTTTCACAATCTCTTAATTATCTGAGGTTGTTTATACGTAATTATCTACTGGGACTTCTTTATCATCCACATCCATGTTTCTAAAAAATGTATTTCAAAAAAAATTACTATTTACTAGACAATGGGTTAAAGTCATTTATACCTTTTTCATAATTTTTATAAAATTGTTAGAAAGGAATCGTTCTGTGGTTTTCCAAATAAGGTCATTTTTAACATTTTCTAAAAAATAAAGGTAGGAATGTCTTTTTTAACTTATACACTTGGTGCGGCTTTTTTCCTCCATTATAAAATATTCAAATCTTCCCTTACTATCTTATTGGAATGTTTTCAAAGTAAATGTTTTCTTTTATAATTATTTTAGCCTTAAATGATTTCAAAAAAAGAGACATTTCTCTCAAATAGTTATGATTTCATCTATGTCAACATCATTTTAAATGTTTTAAAGATTTATTCTTCTAAACCATTATAATTAATGTCCATGTTTTTAAAATGGTTTTAAGGATTAATTTAAATGGACATGAGTGTTTTAAAATGTTAATTAATTTAAAAAGTTACAAAGTGGTATGGGACACTTTGATTCAAAAATGTCTTTAAATATCTTCCTTTCTAATTGTGGGACTTTTAAATTTTTTCATGAAAAGAGATATTTCAATCAAAGAGTTTTACAAATAATTTCCATCTATTTCAAAACCTTTAATGGATTTTTATTCTTATTTGAAGTTGATTTATTATGATACAAATCTTCCATATTGTATTGATGGTTTTGTGATATGTTTGACTGTGGATGCATTATTTTTATACCATTCATGGTTTGTGGAGAAAGTATTTACATTTCATATTCTAGTTTTAATATGAATTTTTATGTTATGTTTAAACATGTTCATATGAGGAATTCATTGGACTTAGTAAGTGACGGGTGGATCCCGCTATAACTCCTCGATGCATCGGTTGGTCTCATGAGACAAACTAGTTTCTTGATACGAGGCCTTGAAAAAATCTTTTTTGTAGCCTTGGCTACGTGGTTATGATAGTCTGGAATTATGCATTGCCTCATTATGAAAGTGGTTATTGATATTTCATGTGATTATTCGACTAGTATAATATTCATGTGAATAAGTAAATACCATTATTTCATTTTATTTTTTTCCATATTATACTGAAGTTCAAGTTTTAAAATCTTTTATTTTAGTTATACATTGCCTTAAATGTTTATGTTTATTTAGGAAAGTTCCCACTATATTGTTATCCTTACTGAGCATTTGAGCTCACCCCTTTCTATGATTTATTTTTCCCAGGATGTGAAGAAGTATATTATGAAGGACCTGCAGGGATAGTATAAGGGGATATGAGTGTGGAGACAAGATGTTGTTATAGTTTTCACTTTATGATGTAATCTAACCTTTATGAATGTATCTAGTGATTCAAAGGATACTAAACTAATCGGTCATTCTATACATGATCTTTTGTGAACATGCCAATGTTATGTAACAATGCACCGACTCTGGTTAACTAGGGTCGGGGCATTTCAATAATTTTTTAATTAAAAAAATGTTTTCCATTTTTCTTATTTTAATCATTTTATTTTTATTTGTTTAATTTTTTATTTTATTTTGGATATTTATTAGTGCTAAAAAACACTGATAAAGGGAAATTATTATCAGTGCTATAAATGATGTACTGACACAGGTTTCCTTTATCAGTGCTAAAATAAAACACTAATAAGGATAGATTTTATCATCACTAAATAAGAATTTCTGATAAAGGATGCAATTTTTCAGTGCTGATAAAGGTATTTATTTATCTGTGATTACTTTATCACTGTTAAATATGAACTTTATTATCAAATTTCATGAGCACTATTAAATTCCAGTGCTATTATAGGTGGGTTTTGTAGTAGTGTTATGAGAGGTTCTTATTTCCTTTACATATCCCAATTCTACCCTTACATGAGTCCCTTATTAACCTTACACTACGTGAGTACCCTTACATGGTTGTTAACTTTATGTGAGTACCCCTGCATGGGGGTCACCCTTACGTGATTACACTTATGATGGTGGTACCCTTACATGTTTACCTTTGTGGAGAACAACCCTATATGAATTTTTTTATTGAGAGTTTTCTTTTATATTTTGCAGGTCTCCATGGCATGTTCTTATTAGGTGGGATTTTAGGGTAGCCTTTGTGGTTGTTAGGGGATTTTATGACCCCTTGTGGCATCATCCTTCAATATTCTTTTGATTCTCTCCTCTCAGTTTTTCTCTAGTTCTTGGTGTGGAAAACCCCTAGAGGTTCTTCATCCTGATCTCTGTAGAAGATATAGTTTATAGCTCGTCGTCAACCACTGGAGTTTTTTCTGCTTCATTTGTGGTGGATATCATCAATTTTCCTTTGTTGAGAAGAAGTTTGATCTCTTTTTCTTGATCTTGGAGCCATCGAGCATGTACCAAGGAGATATCCAAAAGAATAAGGGGTCAATAGATTCATACAAGAAGTGATTTAGACTATAAGGAAGTAAACCTATCCAGTATTGTAATTTCTTTCAAATCCCCCATTTAATTCCTTATTAAATATTTTAGTTAAAATATATCATTGTATTTATTTGATTCATTATGGATTGCTTTACATTGTACATGTATCTTTTTATGTGTTTAAAAAAATGTGTGTGTGTGTGTGGGTGATGTTCGTGTTGTGCATGTAGGTCTCAAAGAGATCAATGCACGTTAATTCTTGTTTTCTTCTTTATAGACAACTTTTTTTGTTTGTTCAAATCAATCTATATTTCTAATTATGGTTGTAATCATTCCTTTCTTCTATTGATCAAAGATTTTGAATAATATTCTTATTATGGTTTTAGTTGTTTAATTTCACACTCTTCTTAAATCATCATTTTTATTATCTATTTATAATTGAAAATATAATAACCATAATAGACCTTTCCAAATAAAATACATATTTGAATAAGAGTGTATAACAATTGATCATGGAATTTTCTTGTGGTTATATGCTTAATTTTGTCTCCAAAAAAGTGGTATCAATGTCTCTAGTTAAACATGACTTAAATTAAGTATTAAATTAAAAAAATTTATAATGATTTGGATTTTGTTTTGTTGTAAACTTAAATAAGGGCCCTGCTTGTTCAAAAAAGCGTTAATTGATGCTTTTAATGTCCCAAAGAAACTTATTATATCCCTTACTACTAATGGATAAACCTCTTTTATATATCAAGATGTCACTCCTGACATTCTTGCTCAGGCCCATAGTTCTATATTGGTGTCTCATGGTGACTAGGTCCTTTGGGAAGTATCCTTTGAATCCACTACTACTAAAATATGGATTAAACAAGAGAAACATTACATGAAATCTCTAATTATTAGTTTAATTTATAAGAAACCTTACATGTTCACATTTAAAATGAATTATGATGTTTTGTTTAAATCCAATTTGGATGAGTTCAAAAAATCATGTTAGATTTATGAAACCTTAGTTTGACTATTGATAATGAGGATCAAATTATGATTCTTTTGATCTCTCTTAAAAATTCTTACCACACATTAGTAGAAACTATAATGTATGGTCGTGACTCTCTAACCTTTGAAGAAGTTAAATATTCCTTGATTTCTAAGGAGTTTCATTTTAAAAACAAAATTAAAGGTGAGGATGGAAGTCTATTTACTAGGGGGAGTCCATTGTATAAGGGTAAAAAGAAATAAAATGGTAAATGGAAAGGGATGAATAATAACTAATCCAAACCTAGGTCAAAGTATAAGGACATAAAAGTTGTGTGTTACAACTATGTTAAGCCCGATAACTTATTACCAATGTTTAGAAAACCCAAAAAATCCTATGTCTATAGAACCCATTGACTAGTCCCTTTTAGTGGATTCTGGTAACGATACTTCTAAAGTTTTAAATATATCTAGGAATCCAGTCACTGTTGAGTTGGTTATGGATTCAGGCTGCTCTATTCACATTTAACCTTAGAGTGAATATTTCTTTTAGTTAGTTGAGTGGGTAAAGGGAGATATAATCTTAGGGAATAACAAGAAGTTTAAGGTTTAGGGAAAAGTTTTTGTTCGTATATAATTAAATGAAAATTATTTCATCACCCTCCTTGATGTTAGGTGGGTCCCCAAATTTCACAAAAACCTGATTTAACTTAGCATTGATGAATATAATGGATATATATTTAGTTTTTAATTAGGATTCCTTAATATATCCAAGAGATATAGAACTATAATAAAAGGATCCCTAGTTAATAGACATTATGTTTTTAATGGGAAGACCCATTAAATCAATCTATTTAGTGTGTATTTGAGTAATGATGATAAAAGGTTTCTATGGAATATTATAGTGGGGTTTGCTAGCTCTAAGGGAATAGAGGAATTGAGTAAACAAGGGTTGTTAGAAAATGTTACACCACACAATCTATAATTTTGTGAAGATTTCTACTTGGATAAGTCTAATATGGTTAGTTTGGGTAGGTCTTATTTTAATGATTCTCATACAATAGATTACATCCATTCTGATTTATGTGGCCCTACTAGAACCACATCTCATGGTGTAGGTGCCTATTTTTTACCATTATAGATGACTAATCTATAAAATGATGAATTTACATACTAAAAAAATATTCCCTTTTAGATAATTTTGAATCATTAATGTCCCATGTTGAAAACCAATTTAGAATGTGGATTACATTCTTGAGAATATATATTGGTTTGTAGAAATTGTCTACCAAGTTTGTCTAGTTTCTTCAATCTGAGAGAATAACAATACACTGGAGAATTAGGGACCCCCCCAATTGAATTGTATGGTTGAGTTCATGTATAGAATGTTTCTTGAGTGTGTCTAAATCATGCTTTCTTGCTTGATCCGGCCAAAATCATTTTTGAAATAAATGGTCACTATGATAGTGTACCTAATTAATTAGTTCCCATCAACTTCTAACTAGTTTAAACCATTTGATGAACTATTGAATGATAAAAAAACATTCTCATAACCACCTAATATTCTTTAAATATTCTTTATATTCCCATATTAAAATTGAAGATTTGGAACCAAGAGATCATAAGGGGGTTTTGTGGGATACCCCGATGATGTCATGGGATATATGTTGTGATTTGACAAACCTAGATATCAAAGGTGTATAATCTACAAAGATGTAGTTTTTTATTAATCTAGTTACCTTAAATACAAATATATCTCATAAGACAATGATGATACATCCCATAATGATACTATTGATCTTCATACTTCAACTCGACTTGAGGTTACCGATGAGACTCCTCCACATGCTCCTCAAAATATAGCCCAAAATGAGTTCAGTTCTGATTCAGACTTGGATTTTGAGACTCCTAATGATAATAGTGATTAAGAGTCGACATGAGACAGAGTTAGAAGTGTCATTATATCCCCTTCTTGATTCACCCAATAGGATATGGAATATTTTTCCTTTCATGATTCCCAGTATCTCATTGATAATAATACTCAACCTTTAAGAAATCCTTGAATGACAAAGATTCCAAAGAATGGATCTATAACATTAATGAAGAAATAAAATCCTTGAGTAAAAACTATACCTATTATAATATCGATATACTTCCTAATTCTATGGTTATTGGGTGTAAATGGATTTACAAGATAAATTAAAATAACATTGGTGAAAATAAAATCAAATTCAAGGATAGATAAGTGGCCAAGGGTTAACTTCAATGAAAGGGTATTGATTATGCCGATACTTTTTCACCAATTGTTAAAAATTATCATATTTATTTACTTCATTATTTTACTTAATAAATTAGATATAAAAACATCCTTCTTACATGGTGACCATAATGGTAAATTGTACATGAAACATCTTTATGGTCATCAAAAAGACCTCAAACCTATTCAGTTTTTTCATTTAAATAATTAATTTAATGATTTGAAATAGGATTATAGACAATGATATAGGAAATTTTAATCTTTTATGTTAGATAACCAATTTAAGGGGATCCAGCATGATGAATGTATTTACTTTAAATGTGTTAAAAATTGAATGCTTTACCAACCACATTATATAGATAATATATTGGAAATGTGAAATAATATGAAGCTAATTAATTCTATCAATCCCAAATTGAAATATGTTTTTGAGTTGAAATATTTAGGAAAATAAAATCAAATATTAGGTATGGAAACAATAAAAGATATACCCAATAAATTGTTATATTTTTTTCAAATTTATTATATATTGAAATTCTTAAAAAGTTACACTATTGAGACCTTAAACCTATTTAATGTTACTTTTGGGTAACAATTTAAACTCTCTTTGACTCAAGACCTTTCTTATTCTATAAACATTGATTATATGTCAAATATCCCTTACACAAATATTTTTGGTATCCTGATGTACTTTATGATTTTCACTTATTCAGATAGAACTTTTTCAATTTTCACTCTTTGTATATTCATGGCCAATCTAGGGAAACCTCATCGGCATGACCTTAAATGGTTAATTACATATGTTTCACATACTTATGACCAGAATTTGTGTTTTTGTAGAAATATAAGTAATGGTGAACTAATTTTTTGATATGTAGATGTTTATTATACAGTTAATGTGGATACTAGAAATTTACTTACTCGATATGTCTTCATTTCTTAAAGAGAACCCATATCTTTAAAATGAAACATTAAATCTATGTTTCTATTTCAACCAAAATAGATGAGTATATTGCCTTGAAAACGGATATAAAGGATGATTTATGATTAAAGGGTTTGGTTTCTGAACTGAATTCACACAATATTATTATTTCAATTTATTGTGATAGTCATTTAGATTTTCATTTTTTCAATAAATTGTTTTTCCCTATAAATCCAAACACATTGGAATTAGTTTACATTTTATTAGATATGTCATTGAATCAGGAACCATATGCGTCAATAAGGAATATAAAAATAATTACCCAGGTGATAGTTTGAATGAATCTATGGTTTTATCAAAATCAACGTATTTTTTAGATAGATTGAGTTTGGTTCCTATTCATTGACAATATGTTCAATAACATCACCAATTAAAAATTAATGTGGTGGAAATTTGTGAGTTCAATGTGTTTTAATTTTTAATTTTATTTATTTAACATATCTTATATTTATACGTTGTTTTTCATGCATGAAAAATTGTTTTTTACTTTTTTAATTCTCTTATTTTATTATTATGCTCAAATTTTGGTTTTGGATTTTAAGGTTTTACCCTAACGTAAGTTCTTCAATACCTTTATGTGGTTTTGGGTACACTTATGTGAGCTTTGATTCATTGGTTATACCCTTATGTGAGGTACCCATTACATTTTTGTAGCATGGTTTACCCTTACATGAAGCCCTAACTACCTTTACATGGATTTTGATTACCCTTAAGTGTGGTTTCCATTATTGTAATGTGGCCTAATTATAACCTTAAGTGAGGCCCTTATTAAACTTACACATGTTTTACGCTTACGTGGGTATCCTTACATGGGTGTTACCTTTACATGAGTTCCCTTGCATGGGTGTTACACTTATGTGATTACCCTTATAAGGTGGTACCCTGACACATTTATCTTTATGCTGCACAACCCCTTTTTATTTTTTTCCTCGTGGTTTATTTTATATTTCAATGGACTATGTGGCATGTTTTGATGGATGTGGAGATAGGATATGTGGTTGTCAGGGTATTTGATGACCCCCTTATGGCCTCATCCTCTAGTATTCAACTGATTCTCCCCTCTAAATTTTTCATTGGATATCAATGTGGAAAACCCCTAGTGATTCTTCATCTTGTTCTTTACAGAATATATGGTTCGCAGCCTACTGTCATCCACTAGAGTTGTTTATGCTCCATTCATGGTGAAGATCCTCAAGGTCGCTTCGCTGATAAGAAGTGTGGCCTCTTATTCTCGATCCTCGATCCAGTGAGTGAGTACTAATTATATCTAAAAGAATAAGTCTTCAAGAGATACATATGTGATGTGATCTAGACTGGTAGATAGTAAACCTATCCAGAATTGTAATTTCATTCAAATCCCCATCATACTTTATCATCAAAGTAGTTTAGTTTGAAGATTTTAGTTTGATATTTTATTTTTCTTTATGATTTTTATTTTATGTTATCTCCAACACCATGTTCCACATACACCTCATGGTGCCACTTAGTTTTAGTATCCACCCTTATTTCAAGAGGGATTTATTTTAAAATAAAAATATCTAAATGGTGAGTTGGTATATTAATTATGACTATTCAATTACTTTTTCTGAAGAATGTTCAATTAAATACATTAACATATTATTTTTTAATTAAAAAAGAAATTGTTTTTTTTTATTTTTCATATATATATATATATATTGTTTTGTTATATATATCCACAATAAAATGTTAGACAATTAACTATTATTGTATTTGATTTGAATTTCAAAGAAGTATTATGGTGTTTAACATTTGATGTTCGAATCACTGTTCTCGTTTTCATCATTTGAATAAAAATTTATTAGTAATAAAAATATTTTATTAATAATAATAAATTTTTAATAATTATTAATAAAATAATGATTATTAATTAAATTATTAATAATGATAAATAACAATTAATTATACACTTTTTTTAATAAAAAAATAATAATTATTTAATGTAAGTATGAGAAGTTAAAAATCAAACCAAACAACATGTGCACTCTATAGATTCAGTCATAGTGATTGGCGCTAATAATTGATATTTTCAATGCTAAAAAGCACTGAAAATCTAAGCACACTTAAAACCCATAATCTTTATTAGTACTAACAAAAACATTAATTTGACCCACAAATGAATTTTTTTAATTTTATTATTTATTATTAATTATAATATTAGTAAATAATTATATTATGAATTTTTAATTATATACTTAATTAATAATATATATAATTTATTTTGTTAATTACTGAATATATTAATGAAATTATCAGTTATTAATTATCCTAATAACTTAAATAATTGTTAAAAATTATATCATTATTTACTAATATTTTAATTAAATTATTAATTATTAATTATATTATTAATTGTATTATCATTTATTAATCATATTAATTACGTATTTTTTATTATGAGATATTAATGTAATTAGTTACATAAATTATATTATTAGATTTACAGCTTGCATGCCAAACATGAATGTGGTACATGCCTTCTATCAGGGATCTCCGTTCATGATTCATGTGACTCCTTTTTCCAAATATATATCATTTTCCTAATGTTTTTAATCAAATTGTTCTTGTTTTATTGGTTTTGACAATGTGGAATGCATTTTAAACTAAAATAAATATTTTATATTTAAAACAAACATTTTGAGTCATACCACCCACATCATGTGCTAGATTGAAATGTTACTGATTCTTATATTCCCTAAATGAATTATGTATCATTGTCTTAAATATTCAAGACAATTAGAACTCATTTTCTCTATTTCAGATATATGAATCATGATTTAGAATAAAATAACACTTTTTTATTAAAAACCCACACTTTGAGTCACAACAAACGCATCATTTGTAATATTGATGTGTGATCAATTAAAAATTAATTTTAGATCATTTTATTAAAGTGTCAAGACAATCCAAGCTCGTTTTCTCAATTTTGGATTTCTGAATCATGTTTTCGACTAAAATGACACTTTTATATTAAAAACATGCACTTTGAGTCATACCATCCACAGAGTGTGTCAAATTGAGTTTTGTTCAATTCCTACACATCAAAAATTATTTATAGATCACTTTCCTAAATTATTAAGACAATACATGATCATTTTTTTAGTTTTTCTATCTTAATCGTGTTTCAGACTAAAATAACACTATTATATTAAAACCATGCACTTTGAGGCTTACCAGCCACATCGAGAGTCAGATTTATTGTGGTTGATTCCTACACATTAAAAATAAATTATGAATTTTTCCTATAGGTATGAAGAAAATACGATCACATTTATTCAATGTTTGCAATATGAATTACATTTTAGACTAAAATGACACTTTTATATTGAAAATATGAAATTTGAGTCAAACTGTACACATCATGTGTTGGATGACATGTGGCCAATTCCTACTCATAAAAAATTAATTATGGATCATATTTCTAAAGTATCAAGATGATACGAGCTTATTTTCTTGTTTTTTTATATTTGAATTGTGTTTTTGACTAAAATACTTTGAGTCATACTATCCACATCATCTTTTAGATTGACATGCGGTCAATTCCTACATGTCACAAATGATTTATGGATCATTTACCTAAAGTATAAAAAATAATCCAATGTTGATTTATTGGGTTTGGATATGCGAATAACATTTTAGACTTAAATAACACCTTTAAACATGAAAACAAGAATTTTAAGTCATTTTGGCCACATCGTATGTTGGATTGGAATTCGTTCAATTCCTACATGTTAAAAAAATATTGACTATCAACCAAAATTATTAAGACAATATGATCATATTTTCCTGGATTTATCTTTGTGACATGTGTTTTAGAGTTAAATGAGACTTTTTTAATGTGAAAACACATGCTTTGAGTCATACTGGACACATTGTGTGTCAAATTAAAATGAAATTGATTCATACACACACAAAATGAATTATGTATTATTTTATGAAATTATCTAGATAATTTGAACTTGTTTTATTATCTTTGGATTTATGATGCGTGTTTTAGAGTAAAATGACACTTTTTTAGTGTGAAAATATGCACTTTGGGTTATACCGGCCACATAGTGAGTCAAGTTGTTGTGAGGTTTATTCCAATACATAAAAAATGAATTATCGATCATTTTCATAATTTATAAAGACAATTTGATCTGATTTTCTCAGTTTGGATTATGTGAATCTCATTTTAGACTAAAATAATAATTACATTGAAAACGTGAACTTTGAGTCATATTAATCATATCATGTTTTGGATTGATGTATGTTAAATTCACACATGTAAAAAATGAATTATGAATCGTTTTTTTAGAGTATCAATACAATATGATCTCATTTTCTCAGTTTTGGATTTGTGAGTTCCGTTTTAGACTAAAATGACACTTTTAAATTGAAAACAAGCATTTTGAGTCATACTAGACATGTTTTGTGTTATATTGATGTGTAGTAAATTCATACACCTCAAAAATTAATTCTGTACTATTATTATAAAGTAAAAAAGATAACTTGAGTCTATTTTCTTAGTTTTTTCTAAGTGAATCATATTTCAGAAAAAAATGATGCTTATGTTAAAATCATGTAGTTTAAGGTATAATGGCCTCATCATTTGTCATATTAATGTGTGGTTAATTCCTATACATAAAAATGAATTAAAAATAATATTCCTAAATCATCATGAAAGTTTGATGTTGTTTTCTTAATTTTGTCTATGTAGTTCATGTTTTAGAGAAAAAGGACACTTTTTAATGTAAAAACACACACTTTTACTCATACTAACCGCATCATATAAGAGATTGATGGTAAGAGAATTATCACATATAAAAAATGAATTATGAGTCATTTTCCAAAAGTATGAAGACAATATGAGATCATTATTGTGGTTTTGGATATAAGAATCATGTTTTTCAATAAAATGATACATTTATATTTAAAATAAGAATTTTGAGTCATACTGGACACATCATGTGTCAAATTGACATGTAGTCAATTCCTGCATTCCATAAATGAAATATACACATTTTTATAAAGTATAAAGACAATATAAGATCTTTTTCTAATTTTTTGGCATTATGAATCGTGTTTTAGAATAAAATGACATTTTATATTGAAAACATGAACATGGAGTTATACATAGTGTGTTAGATTTAATTGTTGACAATTATTAAACATAAATAATGAATATTGATCATTTTATTAATATATCAGGATAATATGATCTCATTTTCTTTGTTTTAGATATCTACATCATGTTTCAGACTAAGATGACACTATTATATTAAAAATATATACATTGAGAGATACTGGCCACACCGTATTTTAGATTGACATGTGGTTTATTTCTAATCATTAAAAATGAATTCTGGATCATTTTCATAATGTATCAAAACAATAAGAGCTCTTTTTATTGGTTTTAGAAACCTAAATCATGTTTTAGACTAAAACGACACTATTATATTGAAAACATGCACTTTGAATCATATCAACCACGTAGTGTGTTGGATTGATGTGTGGTAGATTAATACTAGTCATAAATTAGTTTTGTATTTTTAATGAAGTATAAAGAAAATATCATCACATTTTATTGGTTTTGGTTATGAGAATTATGATTAAGAATAAAATGACACTTATATTAGAAACACAAACTTGGAGTCGTACCTGCCACATCATGTGTCAAATTGATGTGAGGTCTATTATTATACATAAAAAATGAATTATGGACCATTTTTATATAATATAAAGATATTTAAATCTAGATTGATCCATTTTGGTAATGTGATTCGTGTTTTAGAGTAAAATGTCACTTTTTAATGTTGATAATATAAATTGAGTTATACCGGCCACATCATATTTTAGATTGATGTATGGTCAATTCCTACACTTTGAAAATGAGTTATGGATAATTTTCCTAAAATATCATGATATTATGATCTCATTTTATCATTTTTGTCTTTTTGAACCATGTTTTTGATTAAAATGACATTTTTATATTAAAAACATGCACATTGAGTCATACCATCCACATTATGTGTCATATTGATGTGTGTTCAATTTGAATATGTAAAAATAATTATTATGGATCATTTTTCTATTGTATAAATAAAATATTATATTTTTATATTGGTTTTCTCTATGTGAATTACATTTTAGACTAAAATGACGCATATAATGAAAACATTCACTTTGAGTCATACCATCCACATCATGTGTCAGATTGAAGTGAGGTTGATTCCTACACCTCAAAAATGAATTATGTACCATTATCATAAAGTATCAAGACAATACAAGCTTTTTTCTTAGTTTTATCTATGTGAATTGTTTTTAGACTGAAATATCACTTATTAAAAACAATAATTTTGAGTTATACTAGGCACATCATGAGTTAGATTGATGTCTGTTCAATTACTACACATCATAAATGAATTATGAATAATTTTACTAATGTATAAAGATAATCCAAGCTCATTTTCTCATATATGGCTATTTGAATCGTGTTTTAGACATAAATGACACTTTTATATTGAAAAAATAATCTTTCAGTCATGTCGGCCACATCATGTTTCAAATTTACTTGCGGTCAATTCCAACACATTAAAAATTTATTATGTATCATTTTCCTACCTTATCAAGATAATATAATATCTATTTCTCATTTTTGGATATATGAATTTTTTTTGTAGACTAAAATGACATTTTTTTACTATGAACACACACTTAGAGACCCACTAATCACATTGTGTGTCGAATTAATCTGCATTCAAATCATAATGATTTCTAAAAAATCACTAACATAACAGGTAATCATCTAAATTTGATGTTAGCACACATTCATACACCACATACTCTACTCCCTCAGCTCAAAAAAATATACTTCTTTTTTGAGTACATATACTATTATAAATCCTTATAGTACTGAGAAAATATGAATAAAAATTATTAAAGAATATTCTAAATGAAATTTTAATTACCTCCAAAAATACATATTTAGGAATGGTAGTTTTTTATGTCATATGATATCTTTCTTAAATTTAGAAGTGTAATATGCATAATCATTATTGTTATTTTATTTCAAAAATTAAAAAACATTGACCAAAATAAGATAATTGTATTGAAATACATTTTGATATTTAAATATTACTATATATATATACCTAAATCGATCTCTATTTTTATAAATACATTGGTTTCTTATGTTGAGTCACTAACCTCATACCATGATTTAGATGATATTTAAAGATCACTATATCATAGAAAAATTCTTGTTAAAACGTGAAATAAAACATATAATATTATGTTTATCTAAAAAATGTTGGTTGTATTGTATTAAAAAATTCTCAATGAGCATCATGTATGGTTGATTTTCTGGAAATTCATGATGTGGATCCAAAAAATAAGCATCTGGGGTATCCAAATTGAGTGTGATGAGCATCCAGTGATTCCTAAAGAAACAAAAAACAAATTCACTCTGAAAAAAGAAAAATATATTTTATATGATTTGATTGTATAGTTTTATCCTTTTATTATAGAAATCAAGAAGATTTTTTCATATGTTATTTTCATTTCAAATTCCATGATTAGTTCATCTTTTTTTTCAATTTCATTAATTTCCAATTTAACATCTATCATAGAAATAATAAAAAGATATTAAGTCAAAAAATTTCATCATACAGTTTTCCCTTTATATAGTAGTAATATATGTGCCTATAGAAAATATGAATAGTAATTAACTTTAATGAACAATGAATATCATTTTTTGGAAAAATATATTATGAAAATGTACCTCATGTATACATTAATAACTAAGACTCCCATCCATTCATGCTTGATAATTTCATTTATACTCCTGAGACCAATCATATCTATAATGGCCTCTTATATTCAATTTTAGAAAATTTCCATCATTTAATTTTGTATCTGTATGAACATGTAATGTTAATATACATGGATGTAGAATAAGTGGGGTAAAGGTACTCTTCGAAGGTCCTTTTGACGTATTGGTTAATCTAATATAGTTTTTTGATTGGGCCTTTTGTTTCCCCTTTACATTTCCCATTAATAAAACCATAACTAATATTAGAACTTTTTTCATAAATTATTAATGTTTTTCATTTGAAAAAAATGTAAATGAAATACCTCAATTTTTTTTCCTGTTTCTGTATGAGTTGATAATTCCAAAGAAATTTTGAATATTAAATCTGGTGGATGGAACGTTTTTGAAATTGATCTCTAGAATGAAATTCTATGAGTTGGATCAACTTTAACTAATATTTTTTATATGTTTTGAGACTCAGGAGGTGTCTTGTAATCCTAGAGAACTCTTTAGAGCTTTGGAGTTCAAAATCTCAATTTTGATAGAAAATAGCCTAGGGCGCACGGTTAGCACATGGTTAGTGCAAACCATTCACCCCAACCCATGTGGACAATTTTTTAAATCACATTGTTTGTTTAATATATGTTAGGGTCTCATAAAACAATTTGGTTTTAAATAGGGATACATAAGGATATCTATATTTTTTAGGAAATTTGTCAAACCTTGCGTTGTAACCATATGAAGTGGGTTGTGTTTCAGAAAGTGAGTCTACATGGTTGGTGCAAGGTTTCCCAAACTATGCACCTCATTATAAGGGAAAACTTTAACATTTCATCCCTCCACCCTATAAATTTTTCTACCCCCCTTTTCCACACTCATTTTCCCATTACCTCTTCTCATGTGTGTGCCTCTCCCTTCTCCCTTCCTCCAAGTGATATTTCCTTCATTGTTGGACAAAATCAGTCATCATTAATTGCAAAAAAGTGACACCAGTAATTCTTCCCCACATTTAGATTCATTTTTTAGTTTTTTTATTTTTATGTTTCCTCATGTATTTTTTATTGGATACACCCTATATTTATGTATTTTATTGGTTATTTAATTTATTCCATTCTATCTTGATTCACTGGCCAAAAATTAGTATGTGAATCCTTATAAGCATAAGGTAGGTATTCTATATTATTTTCAAGTATTTCCTTTTATAAATTGTATTTTTATTTTTCACACTGGTAATTCTGAGCATTTCACCTAAAATTTTTATTTCCTTTAAATTTATGTCGAGAGACTAACCAAGATATAGTAAAGTATTCCCTTACACCATTGGTGGTTGAAAACCTCAACTAGGACCTATCCTTAGGATGATTTCAGCTTAACATCCATGAAAAAATTACTTTTTATGAAACTAAAACACCACTAAAGGTGTGCTTTTCTGGTGACTTAATAAATCCACATCTTTGTCACTTATCATTTAAGGTACACTCTCCACTTATCATTAATGAATTTTTACTTTGAATTCTATGGATCTAGAGGCAAAACTCTTGTTTTATAGTGGACTACACCGAGAAAGGTAATGATTGTGGTGTGAAGAGGTTAGTTGTGGTATGGGAGACCTGACTGCACCATGGAGTCTTATGTAGGTTATAACTAACTACAACATGGTCAAGGTAGTTGTGGAATGGATTTAGGGAGGTGGTTTTTGGGTACTACTTCCATTTTATGCATGGTGTCACTGTGGAGATGATTATATAGTGTAGGAATTATAATCAATTGAAATATGTAACATGGAGGTAGAGGTTATAGTGTGGAGTCCCATGGGGGTATGTTTCATAGTTATTACAATTTGAGGGTATCTCTGGTGTGGTTTATAGGTTCTGACGTATCCTTGAAATGGTTAAATTGGGTTTGGGAGAGATCTATGTCATAAAATTCATAGGTTAGTTGGATTGGGGATGACTAGAGAATATTATTTTGGTTTATTCCATAGTCTTAGGTAAACAATGGCATGGATATGGGTTCTGCATTGTGTGCAAGTAATGTTTTTCCTTAGTGTTAAGGGTTGTATTGTTTTCTTATATATTCTATTCTAGGAATAAAAACCCAAATCTCTTCGAATTCAATTAGTCCTTCACCCATTGTCTTGATTCATGGATGACCCAAATCTGTCCCAAGGAGGTATTTTAGCCACTTTTGTTTTGATCCCAAGACTGAGCTTGGGATATCAGTCCTTGGTGGTTTAAAGTGAGTTTCTTATTTATTTCTCTCAATTTTATTCATATTCTTCAACCAAGCTAGGTTTTTGGCTTGGTATTTATTTATTTACTTATTTGTATTTATATATCATGGGATTGATGTAGTTTGTTAGGTTTTAGGTTTATCAAAGAGTTTCCTTTTCTATTTTGGTGTGTGGATCCCAATGTGGGTGATGTGTAACCTAATTTTGAGGTTGGTGGTAATGTATATATCCAATGCAAGTTGAACCATAATTTCTATTGGTTTCATAAATTTTTTACTAAATGATTTTCATTATTTGGTGTTGTTGGATTTGCAAGTGTAAATGGGTTTTTTAGAAAAGGTGGGATTCCCTCTTATTTTGTTCAAAAAATGTTGTTTTTTAAAGAACTATCAAATAGATTGTGAAATGAATTTTCAGAGAAGGTTTTTAAGGAATATCGGTGTTTAAAATTTCATTGTGAACCATGTGATCCCTTTGAAATTATTTTATAAAATAAAATGCATGGAATCCTTTGGTACATAGGAGGAAGGTGTAGTGGAAGGAATGTTTTTTGATTCTATAAGATAGTTAACATTATGGGGTGTTCTTTAATTCCAATATCAAGATGAATTTGGTTTTGGGACTTGATTGACATGTAATTTGGGTTCACTTTCTAGTGAATTCCTCTATTTCCTAGACCATAATGCATGGGTTATAGGGACTTGTAGTGCGCACAAGTCATGATTGATATATGAGTGACCTAGCTAGCTTGTCTATGAGTCATGCTTGGTGTATTTTACCATTGTGGTTTGGATTTGTACTATTTTTTATTTTATATAAATATTTAGATAAATTTAACTGGTCATTGGAAATTATTTTTTGAAACCATTTTACCTGGATTTATTTTAGACCCTTTGAAAAAGGGGAACTGTTTTCCATGCTTTTTATATAAAATCATTTTACTTCTTATCAATCCATGTATTATTTAAAATTTATTATATTTAGATTATTATATAGAGACTTGATATATATCCCCTGCTTGGGATCACACTAAAACTACTATCTCACACGCTACACATTTCCTTGGGAATGTGTTGACCTTGTATTGTCTTTTGATGCGGGAAATGGCAAGGTGTCATAGAGATGGGGCAATGTTCATGTCAGCTGGGTATGGGAAGTTACTGGTGATATGGTGGGACATTTCATATATATCAAATTGAGTAGATGATTCTTTATTTTATTTTACTTTTTGTTTTTTGGACATGTACCTTAGAGTTTTAATAGGTACTTTCAAGTTGTTTCGCTACCATTGGTTTTATTTGATTATGGAATATATCTTTCTAGTTATTTATTCTGTTATTCATTCACTTGGTATATGTTCCATATATCTTATTTTAGGTTTGTATAAATCATTACCTCTTTCCATGATTGATTCATGGGTGCTAGTTTCCATCACAAAGGGATTGGGAAAATCCATTGGGTTATTAGTTAATCATTTCAGGGACCAGTTATTGGAAGGTATCCCAGGTCAATTCGTTAAAAGATGGTATCAAAGTAAGGTTATGATTAGACATGGGAATTTGATAGATAATATATATGATTTTTAGGAATTTTGGGGTAGTTTTCGGTGAGTTAATATCCTACTCATATTGTAAAGAGCATTACGTCACCACGATAAGTTGAGCTTTGTGACTCACGTGTTAGGTTTTGACCGTGATCTCAGTTTCTACTTTTGGATGTTTTTTTTAAATGGGATTATTTTGATGTATGATAATTTTATTCTATTTTTGGTTTGTATAGAATTCTTACGAGATATTTGATGATGGTTACATAAGAGTGTGAAATGAAATATGCTCTTAAAGAGAATCCTTTTCTGGATCAGAATCATCTAGAAGATATCATTGAGGGAATTATTATCATGGACCAGAATGTAACACCAGTGTAGAACCCAATAACTGTAGGATATCTTGAAGATAGAGGAGAAAGAGAGTGACCTCAAGAGTTATTATACGAGAATCCTCCATACTCTAGGGGTACAAATGAACCTAGAGAGGTAGGGAACTAGCTGGATAAGACTGACTAGGCCTTAAACTTCCTAGATACACCTATGTCTACCAATGTGAAGTGTCTAACATTCATAATTGAGTGTACCCAAAAGTGGTGGTTAGATTCCACGGTGCAATAAAATCAGAATTTGGGATTGTATTTAAAATATTTCAAGACCCTATTATTTCATTAGTTCGTACCAAAGTATATAATTATATCAAATTCCTTGGATTTCTTATCTTTTTATAAATTAAAGTAATCAATTTTTTAGTACACTAATAATTTTATGGAGCTAGTCCACTTTTCTTTGGAGGAGTAAATGAATGATCATCTGAGAGATCACAAATACCTATAGGGTTTAAAAACATATATCATATTGAAGTTATATATGCTAAATATTACCACCAATACTATCATGTTAGATAGGTGAATGTTTTCAATTACAGAATTGATATTGATTCCCTCCATTCATATAAAATGTGCAGAGATAAAAGGGCTCAAGATCAAGTTAAATTGTTTAATTGAGAAAGGCTTTTTTGGAAAGGATTTTTTCTTTGTTCTTCCTACATGCTCTTTTGCAGGAATAATAATGGGTAAATTTGATTGTGTGTGAAATATCAGAATTTTAAATGGATTTAAGTTAATAATAAGTTCGCATTGTCGTGTTTGGTTGATTTTTTGATTAGTTAAAGGGGGAAAGTAGTTTTTAAAAATTGATCATTAGTTGAGTAATCATAAAATCAGGGTTCAGGAGTCTGATATCCTAAATACTACTTTTAGGAGTGGGTATATCGATTATAATTATCTGCTGATGCATTATTGTCTGAATGAAACTCTTATAGTTTTTATGGATTTGATGAACTGGAACATGCATCCTTATCTAGACTCATTTATAATATTATTAATGGATGATATCCAAGTTTATTCATGATTTGAGTGTGAGAATGAGAACCATATGACTCTCATTTTAGAAATCATGAGGATCCACTAACCTTATGGAAATATTTTTAAATATAATTTATGGATCAAAGAAGTGAAGTTCTTGAAGCACATGATTTCTGAGCATAAAATTTTAGTTGATCTAAAGAAGGTGAAGGTTTTATTTTCATGGTAAGAACCACATCGAAACATCAATAAAAAAAGATTCCTAGGTATGGATTGATGCTATCAGTGGTTCATAATGTATTTCATGATATTTTTGTCACCTTTTATTACTCTTACCAAGAAATGGGTGATGTATATATGGGATGTTATATATCATACTTCTTTTTGATGATTTTAAATGGATTATTACATAGGATCCTTTTATGATCTTATCTAAGATTAGTAAGGTGTGTGTGTTATATTGTGATAACTATGGAACTTGTCTAGATTTTATGAATATATAGGTTGATCATATTGTAGCCTATGACTCTAATTATCTTCCATCATATGAGAATAATTAACCCACTTCTGATTTAGAGCTTTATATAGTTATACATGAAATTAAATATTAGATACAATATCTTTTTAGATGGAGGTTCATGATATTTTCTTATCATAAGTGTCTAAGCTATTTATTCTCTCAGAAGGACTTGAATATCTAATATTTATAGTGGGTATAATACCTTTAGAATTTTGACATAGAAATCACCTATACCTCAGAGAAGGGGAATTACATTACATATACTCTAGGCCAGAATGTTCCACTGCATGTTGTTTTGGAATCAAAAGAGGAGTGGAACCTAATGGGTAGTTTCCCTTAGTTTTATCTAGATGTGTAGGAGGATGGATAAGGTATTGTTCTATGAAGTTATCAATTATCACCATCTCTCCTTTAGTCTATTCTACATGGTTATTAATCATAGGATGGGTTCAAAGGATTTAGGGAAACCTTATACAATGAGGAGACTATTTATTTTTGGTCTCTCCCTTATGATGGAATTCATTATTTTGGGGATCAGTTTTTCTTCCAAGAATCTATTAGGAATTTAGTGTTTCATTATTTTCATAGATCATCATGATATGTTAACCCATGAACTTTGACAATGTATTTTGACATGTGACAACATTTCTAGTGGAAAGGTATGGAGTGTGACATCACAGATATTGTGACATACTGTTACACCTTCTAGATGATAAAGGAAAAGAATATTAATCCTTCTGGTAATATCCACCATCATATGGTATTAGTTTTTAAATGGGATGAGGTTTCCATGGACATCATTGTTAGATTACCATGAACTCCCTGAGGTAAGAACTATATTTGGGTGGTGATTGATTGATTGAAAAAATCATAACATTTTATTCTGATCAGGGTCACCACTAATTTTAAATATTTGGGTAATCTAGAAGTGTAAGAGATTGTTTGGTACCATGGGGTCCCCTTTACCATTTTATCAGATATGAATCTTAGGTTTACTTCATGATTCTTGTAGATTCTCTAGGAGTTGATGGGTATTTGATAAATCTTAAGCACAACTTATTATCCACAGATAGACAGTCACACGGAGCTAGCTATTCATATAATAGGGAATATTATCTTTTCCAACATCTTGGATATTGATGGAACATGGGACATCTATCTCAAAATATATGGGTTTTCATAAAATAATAGTTATTATTCATCAATCTGAATCACTACCTTTGAGGATTTATATGATCACCCATGCAGATCATCTCTTTGTTGGATCGAGGTGGGTGAGGCTTCTCTTGTGGAACCAATTTTCATTCAGGATACATCGGTGAGTATTCATTATATATTTAAATTATTGGTAATAGTTCAAAGTCAAAAAAATAATATGAAGATCATTGACATCATCCATTGGATTTTTCCATTGGTGACAGATTTTTCTTGAATGTTTCTCCACAGTTGGATAACCATCATCTTGGGAAATAAGGGAAGAATGATCTAAGATTTGTTGGACCATTTGAGTTCACTATGTTTCTTGGAAGGCTACTTATCAATTAGAATTTTCATTTTAGTTGTTAGGTATCCAATATGTTTTCCACGTATCTAATCTCATGAAATACCATCATGATCCCTCCCATGTTCTGAATTGGTAGGATATTGAGTTAGGGATAGATGTTATAATTTTGGGAAAATCAGTGGAGATCATTGATTATCAAATAAAATCCTTGTAGGGGAAGTCTATCTTATTGGTCAAATAATTGTGGTAGGATGGATCAGATTTTCAAGACACATGGGAGCGTGAATCCTCGATGAGGGAGTAGTGGCTTCACTTCTACCCAAAACATGCTTCTTCTACCTAACTTCTAAAGGATAAAAGTATTATGGTGGGTAACATCCCAGTTAATGTATGCACTATTCATTTCATTCAAGAGTCTTTATTTCAATTTCTAGTGTTTTAGGAGGTAAATACAGTTTCTCAGGGGACTGCACCATTAAAGGGAGAGGTTACGACATGGAGAGGTTGGTTGCAGTTTGGGCAAGTCAGCTGCACCATCAAGTCACGATCTGGTTTTGTGTGGTGGAGGCATGGTCAAATCATCTACAACATAGAGTCTCTGAGGTGGCTTTCTAGTTCTAAAAATATTTTGGGAATGGCGGAAGCATAGAGCATAGGTTACTTTGTAAGGATTCTATTTGATTAAGCTCTATAGTATGGAGTTAGAGGTTATAGAATGGAGTCTCTTAGGGGTGAGTTTCGTAGTTCTTACATTTTAGGGGGTAGTTCTGATGTGGTGCATCGGTTTCACCTTAGCCTTATTGTGGGTAAAAAAGATATGGGAGATAAACACACTATGGAATCTAGAGGCCAGATAGACTATGGGTTACTATGGTGTAATGTTTTGGGTTATCTCATAGTCTTAGTAGTATTGTAGTGTGGAGACGGGTTATGCACAGTGGTATCGATAGGTCACACCATGGTGTTGGGGGCTATACCGTAGTCTTATTTTCTCAAAACTAGGCATAAAAAACCCAAATCCCTTGGAATCTAATCACATTTCATACTTTTATCTCGGTTCATGGATGACCCAAGTGAGTCCCAATGATTTATTTTATCCCCTTTTGAATGGATTCCAACCCCAACCTTATGAGATTAATCCTTGGTGTTTTAAAGATACTTTTTTCTTTATGTCTCCCTATTTTATCCATGTTCTTCATCCACGGAATGATATTGTCTTATGAGTCATTGGTTTTATTATTTCTATAGTAGGTGAATGATGTTGAACATTGTGTTCTTGGTTGATTAAAGAATTTTCCCTTATTTATTAGTATGTGGATCTTGTTGTGGGTGGTGTGTGACCTAAGTTTGAGGTAGGTGGTTATATATCTATACTATAATAGTTGAACTATAATTTTTCTTGGTTACATAATTATTTTCTAAATTATTTGGCAAGATTTTTTGTTTTTGGTTTTGTTTGTGTAAATGTGTTTTTATGAAAATATGTCCCCCTTGTTTTGGCAAAAGAATTGTGATTTTTTAAGTATTGTGGAATGGATTTTTAAATGGGGGATTAAATATGTTTTCATTGAAAAAGGGTTTTTGAAATTGCATTGTGAGCCATGTAATACATTTGAAATGATTGGGTAAAACACATCACATGAGAGCCATGGGTACTTAGGTGGAAGGTGTAGTAGTAAGACTCGTCTTTTGATATTGTATGGGAGTTCACATTCGGGGGTGTTCTTCTATATATAGATCAAGATTAATTGTCTCTAGGA
This sequence comes from Viscum album, assembly GCA_963277665.1. Taxonomy (NCBI): domain Eukaryota; kingdom Viridiplantae; phylum Streptophyta; class Magnoliopsida; order Santalales; family Viscaceae; genus Viscum; species Viscum album. The sequence continues at coordinate 1,159,017,873 of OY728165.1, read as the reverse complement.
CTTTATTAACATGTAAGGAGGGTTCACTTTCTAGGGTGTTTCTCTATTCCCTAAAAATTAATGCATTGGTTCGAGGGACTTGTAGTTCACCATAGTCATAATTGATGTATGATTGACCTAGTTAACCCGATTGTGAGTTATGAGAAGAGTATTTAACCATTTTAATTTGTATTTTTACTATTTTGGATTTTATATACTTATTTTTATTAGTGTAATTGGTAATTTGAAATTATTATTTGAAACCAGATTACCAGGATTTATTTTAGTACTTTAGAAAAAGGGGAACTATTTACCATGCTTTTTATATAAAACTAATGAACTACTTATTATTCCCTAGTTTGTTTTAAATTGTGAATATTTATATTTTTTTTACACATATTATATATGGAACGCCTAGGTGGGATCCTATCAATCATGTTATCTAATAGCATGCACATTCCCTCATGAATATATAGACCATATATTGCCTTTTGATACATGAAAAGACAATGTGCCACAGTGAGGTGATAAGGTTCATGTTATTTAAATATGGTTCATTCATGGTGAGTTGGTGGGATGTTTCCCACATATCACATAGAGTAGTGGTTTCTTGTTTTTTCCCAGTTTGGTTTTTGGATGTTTACCTTAGAGTTTAGCTGCTTTCAAATTGTTTCACTGTCGTTGGTTATATTTTTTTATGGAAATTATCTTTTTTATCATTTCTTATGTTGTAATTTCCAAGATCACCCATTATAACTTATATGATGGGTGCACCCAGATAGCATCGGGTGAGCCTGATATAGCTTTTCTGATGGGTGCTCCTAGATAGTGCTTCAATGTAATGAGTAATTATAATGTTCTCTAGAGAATAACATTAAATGTTGATAGTATGGTTATTCTATTTTTAAGGGTTCTGTAAGAGTTTTATAAAGATGATGTCCCAGGATTCCAACATGTTTTTTACTACTAATCCCTTTGTTAAAGAATAATTCCTTGTTTTCATGTTTGATGATCCATGTATTAATGGGTATGAGTATTCTTATGTTATACTCATGCACATTGATTATGTCATCATATCCTTATGTTCTTCTTATGCTCCATGATGACATTCTATTATTAATTCTTATGTTTACTCCTACTGATTATTTGAGCACATCCTTCTTATGTTTCATTTTCCCCATGTTATAAAGATTGAGGTTGAATGAATTATGTCTAGAAGTGTTTCATATAGATGATGATGATTACATAATGTGAAGTAAGAAAAGCTGGGTTAAGTGGGAGAAATGCTCATTTAAATAAATGAGTATTGTTTATATGAAATTTTTTCTTAATTCTATAATGTCTAAAACTAAAATGTCCTTGATAATTTAAGGGAATCAAATTTTTTGTTAATGTTGTATGTTTGGGGTGGAAAAAATTGGGTCATATTCATCAATATCAAAGCCATAAATTTAATGTTTATGATTTCAGCACCAGATCTGAGAGTGTGGGTTCTAGGATGTTATACATATGTTGTTAAGATGATTCATAAAATATTATTAATCCCTTATTATATCACCAAGTAATTACATATTATAGGCCATGGCAGTTTCTATGAAATCCTTATATCATAGCCAATGATATAATAAAACCAAAACATTTAAAATTTAATTAGTTTATATATTTTGTATCATATAACATTGATAAATTATATACTATGATATTGAACATTATGGAATATCTCCAGCGACTAAGGTTTCAAACCCCGATACTAATTTGATGGTCATAATTTTAATGTCATAAAAATAAGTCAAAAACCATGACAATAGGTACCTATAGTCATACTATTTAAATTGTGATCAAAGGGTATTTATGGTCATGGTTTTATCAAAACTATGACTATAGGCCTGCCTCAATGGTTCTAGTGACAATAGTTTAATAAATTTTAATGTTAGACTACCATCATTGTTTTGGAGTCTATTTCCATGGTTCGAAACTGATATAACAGTTTGTTTTTATAAAAGTGTTATAAAGTTGTTCTTAATAGCAAGTAAGTTCTTTCATTTACGAAATACGGGGGGGGGGGGGGAATGATCATATGAGTGCAGCGAAAGGGAAACCATCAATAATGGAGGGTTTGAGGTGGATGTGGCAACTTTGAGAAAGATTAAATTTAAGAACATTGTCTAACTCAAGTGTTGTTGTATCAGTACGCATTTCAAGACCTTGGTTTTCTTCAGGTTTTATTTATATGTGAATTTGATAAATATGAAATTTAGTATGTGCATTATTTATTTTTAAGTCAATTTTAATTTAATTCAAAACATTCAGGTTTTAGGAGTCACCCATGACATTGACATGACCACAATTTCTCTTATTGACTATCCCTTAGTCTTTAATCCAAGCGATAATGATCACAATAAGATGGTTGGACCATAACTCTTAGCATGACCCATCGCTGAACTTACAAGAAATGATCATAATTCCACCACTATTGCCTTGTTTTTTATAATTCAAAATCCTTCCTCCCACTCATTCCATCTCAAATATAAATGTGAAAACACCCGCGCATGAATCATTCGCATTAATTATTATTTCCTCATTCCCATTTTCCTTCTTGTTGTAGTATCTATTTTACTCTGCAATTTATGATTCTTCTATCTACATTTTTCAGCATTTATAGGTTAGGGGTGGCTTTAACATCATTTCTTTCATATCCTCCTCCATCGTGCCACTCATCCTCACTCAATATTTTGCTTGTTATTTTCGTTGCGCCCTTGGAAATGGAAAACAGGGAAGCGTCAAACTAGAGGAGCCTCTAATTCGGGCTGGAGTGGTGGTGTCATCTAGCCAGGGATCTACATACCCATATCATCTCTCCCTCATCCTTGTAGGTATTATATCAGGTCTTTAGGACCCAATATCATAATATTTTTTTCTTTGGTTCACTACCTCATGGGTTTGTTCTTCTGCGGGGCACACTGACCACCAAGGTGTCTCACAACCAACCCTCTTTTGAAAAGTCCTTATGATGTGAGGGCTTATTGTTGTGTATTATATATGATTCCTAGTTCTCTCCAATCCCCAATGTGTGATAGGGTCCCTACACCCAACAACATTGACCTTTGGTCTATATTACGTTTATTTTGGATTATAACAATCTCTCCCCCAGTGATTTCCCACCCAATCAGAGGCATGAAAACCTAGCTCTAGTAGGAATTTTAGGATCTACATTGGGGTTTTAGGACCCTACATCATAATATTCTCTGCTTTGGTTCACTACCTCACGGGTTTTTTCTTAAGTAGGGCTCATTGCCCACCAAGGTGGCTCACTACCAACCCTCTTCTGAAAAGGCCTTATGATTGGAGGGGGTGGTTGGGGATTATATATGATGCCTAGATCCCTCCAACATCTGATGTGTGATAGGTTACCTTTACCTAGAAACTAGAGATAAAGCTCAAGTTCTCCCATCCCCTACACATAATCTCTTCTGGGGTTCCATCCTGGAACCCATGGGATAAGTAGTCCAAGGTGATCCCTAATCATGGAGATGATGATTACAAGAACATATTGTGTGTAGAGGATACTTTCATATTGATGCTGATAACAATGAAGGATAGTTAACAGTGGGGGATGTTATGAGGTTTTGGATGTCCCTTACAGCTATTGTAGTGATCAGCTCGATCCCCAGTGGGTTCTTCAAGGCACTAGATTTGTGGTTTGGAACCCATGGGTTTTAGAATGGAACCCCAGAGGGGCTTATGTGTTGGGCCCAAGAGACCTAGGACATTATATCTGGTTTCTAGGTGCATGGACCCTGTCACACATTGGATACTAGGGGGCAATGTGCATTATATATAAGCACCAACCATTCCCCCTCCCATCACAAGACCCTTTCAGAAAAGGGTTGACAGTGAGCCACCCTGGTGGCTAGTGATCTTTTCTAAAGAATAAAATCATAAGGTAGTGAACCAAAGTGGATGATATTGTGATTTAGGGTCCTTCAGCTATAACATAGATCCTAAAATTGGTATCAGATTCAGGTTGGAAATCCTATGATCAGGTGGTCAAGCATTGGGGGAGAGATTTTTGGAATCTCAAATGAGCGCAGTGCATCCCTATGGGTCAAGGTTGCTGGGTGAAATGACCCTATCACACATCATATAATGGTCGGCAGTAGGTATCATATATAATCACCAACCACCCCCCTCCCATTATAAGAACCTTTCAGAAGATGGGTTTTTAGTGAGCCACCATAGTGGGCAGTGAGCCCTGCTGAAGAACAAACCTGTGAGGTAGTGTACCAAAGAGGAAAATATTATCATGTAGGGTCACAAAACCCAATGTAGATCCTTAAATTTTGGTTGAATTTATATATTAAATATGGAGTGTTTAGGGATGATCATGTTTTTATATAAGACCAATGAGCACCATGAACTCATGGGGGTGTATTTCATCTGGATCCTCACCACCAACATCATCAGCATTAGACAGCATGATGAGAATGGTTGTCAGATACTGATCTATGGAGGCATCATGAAGATCTATGACAAGAAATTATTCCTACTAGATAGGGTGAAACACTTCCCCAGTCTCTGGTAAAATCTAAGGCCTAACATTGCATATCCTACATGCTTGTCTGCATAGAGGTCGGAGGTGGAAAGGCGCTGGCATGGAAGGCACGGCCTCCTGAATTTCTAGGATCTGTGAAAGCTCTCTCAATGTGATATGGTGCCATGGATTCTGTGTATTTATTAGTTGCATCTAGTCTACAATGGATACCTCACTGAGAATAACTGATGAGTGTATTTCCCTGAACAAGTAAAGCATCATGCATAACATGTTCTTGACCTTGTCTATGGTGACCTCTGTGGGCCGGTCACGCCGACAACTCCAAGCAGGAACCCCTAATTTTTTCTACTCATGGATGACATGAGACGCGGCATGTGGCACAGTATTATTGAGATCAAGGAACATGAACTTTTGGAAATTGGATGCTTTCAATCCATAGTGGTGGTGGAGATAGATTACAAGCTGAAGGTCTTCCACACCGACCACAGTGATGAGTTTAATTTAGTAGAATTCGGTGAATAATGTACCGAGTGTGACATACCAGGACAACTCAATTCCCCCTATTAAAAAAATAATGATGGTGTCATTTAACAACACAACCACACAATGGTTTCCATGTAACAATGCATGCTGAAGGATAAGGGTCTTCCCTGGATGTTCTGGGGTGAGTTTGTCTCCATCTCCATATTCATCCATAACTAAGTGTCGTCACAAAACCGTGATGAGATGACATTTTATGAGGCCTAGAATGGAAAAAGATCAGTGGTTCACTCCCTTTGTAGCTTCGGCAGCATATTTCATGTCAAGTACATGAATCCTCACTTGAAGAAGCTAGATGGTGGGAGTACGCTGATGATCATAATTGGGTACGAATCTGGGTACATGGAAAACCATGTGTATGACCCCATCAGAAAATGCGTTCATATAATATGCGATGTCATCTTCATTGTGGTAGAGAAGTGGTCTTGGAGTGCTCATGATAAAAAAGGTGTGTTGAATAATTATGATCCATTCACTGTCAAACACACAAAATCATGCACAATAAGGAATGTAGAGGTCGACAATGCTGTTGGAGACCAAATATCACCACTCAAACCCACTAGTGATCACTCTACAGACACTGTAACACCAAACAAGGCAAAGCTTTATAGGTGTAGGGACCATATCACACATCAGATATTGGAGGGTGATGGGCATCATATATAAGCCCCAACCATCCCCCCTCACATCACAAGGCCTTTTCAGAAGAGGGTTGGCAGTGAGACACCCTAGTGGGAAATGAGCCCTACTGGAGAAAAAAATTATGAGGTAGTGAATCAAAGTGAATAATATTGTTATGTGGGTTCATGCAACCCCAATGATGAAACTACAATTGGTATCAGAATCGGGTTGGCAAGCCTATGATGGAATGGGAAAGCACTAGGGGAGATATTTTTGCAATCCCAAATAAATTTAGTGAAACCCAATGGGTCAAGGTTGTTCGGTGTAGGTACCATGTCCCACATAAGAGATTGGAGGGTGATGGTAATCATATATAATCACTAGACATCCCCCTCCCATCACAATTTTCAGAATCCCAAATGAATGCAGTGTATCCCTATGGGTCCAATTTGTGGGGTGTAGGGACCCTATCCCACATCGAAGACTGGAGGTAGCTTGGCATCATTTATAAGCCTCCTTCATTCCACCTCCCTTCACATGGCCTTTTCATAAGAGGGTTGGCAGTGAGCTACCGTGGTGGGTAGTGGGCTGTAGTAAAGAACAAACTTGTGAGGTACTGAACCAAATATGACAATATTGTGATGTTGGGTCATATATCCCTAATGTATTACTTCAAAATAGTATTAGATACAGGCAGGAAAGCCTCATATCATGGCTTATATATTATTCCCAACACACTCCAATCTCTGATATGGGATAGGGTCCCTGCACCCAACAACATGGACCTATAATGTTACACTGCATTCATTTGGGATTCCAATAGTCCTCCCTCGAAGCAACCCAATTCCTCCTCTGAAACATTTACTTCTAATACCAGATGGTTCTCTCCATTATCAGAGATGGTAGTGATTTTCGCAGAGGAGGGAGCAGTGGTGATTCATCCACCAATTCATGGCAACCGCCAAGCAACAACCCATGTAGGGAAGACTCTGACTGGGAATCCAAGGTCGCTGCCTGAAACTAGAGAAACCATGATTCTAAAAAACAAAATAATTCCAACCATGTTTTTAATATCCTGTTGAATATCTATGCATTGAGCAGAAAATAATTTCCACAGAGGACATAGTGATTACGGGTATACCATGTGAGAGGGCTAAATGGTCCGTTAGATGATGGTCATTCCTATAGAAAATATGGGCAGAAGGACATTGTGGGTTCTAGTTACCCTAGGTCTATTTTTTAATGAATTAGTTCAATATATTTATCCATTTATATTCCAATATATAGTTAATTTTGGAATATTATTCATGGTTCCATGTGTCCCTTGAGGCTATGTGTAAACACATTCAATGTGAAATTACATTCATCATCATCCCAACATTCAACCACATTTGAGCACAAAAAAATCACTATTTAATCTATTAATTTTCTTCATGAGTTAAAAAGAAGAAGAAAATATTGGAAACAGTTGACTTTGTGAATATTTGGATGTAGGGGCTACTAAAGGTGCACCAACCGCCATGCCTGGGGCTCTCTGGAAACCAAGCATGTCCAAAGTTCCGACGAAGATCTCGTTGTCTTCTACATCATCTACTGAAGTCACCAAACATGCACCCACATGGTGGAGATCCCAAAAAAGACTCAGGAAATTCCCAACGACACCCCCCTCCATGGATCCCTCTCATCACCCCCCATCATCACCATCAGTGTAGTGTTGGGGAGAATACAGATTCCGGTTTTAAAATTGCATTCCAAAAATATCATGAGAAAACCATCAAAATATGGAAGCGATATAAGAAGAATAAATAAATCATCACACATGATTTTTTAAAGTTGAAAGTCCCTCTCATGAGGAGGATTAAAAACCACAAGGAAATTCACAAAAAATATCCACTATGAATCAAAGAATACAAAGAATCCAAGTAATGCCAAAACTTGAATTACATTAATGGCATAGAAAATCGGTGTAAAAACCACACCCTGATATGCCTCCTTCTTCTCTATAAAAAACATCCTTCCAACACCATGTATTAGAAGGTCATCCTATGACAAAAAGTTTACCCTTCTATTGAAGAATCATTACTACGTCAGTAATCTTCATCCGAACATGCCTCAGCCTGCTACCATCTTGATACACCTAAAGTATTTCTCTCTTGCATGATCTTTCCATAATGATGTACTAACGATCATGAATTGGGACATGCCACCTAATCCCCACAATCAGGAATACTTTTGATATGTGGCCCCAATCATCAATTTCATTGTTGTTGCTCTGCACCTGTAAAACACTAACGTGTTGCACATGATACTGTTAACACAGTAGCCCCCTTCTTGCTCCCAGTTGAGGAAATCTTGAACATCCTTCCAAGAACATCTCCACATGTACAATATAATTATGTAATAGTCATCATGTCACACAGGCCACCATAAAAATGGAAACCCATTCACGGGATTCCCTTGCTAGTAATATATTTTCAGGGGTGTTCCAGTAAGATGTAGCTGGAAAGGGAGACTCGGGTTGCGGTGTCTGTGTTTGCGGTGGCCCATGTGACACAATGATGGTGACACAATTATATTGTATGTGTGAATAGGTTCTTGTAAATATGATAAAGATTTCATCCACCAGGATCAAGATGGGGGCTACCATGTTGGCAGTAGCATGTGTGGAACGTCGGTGTTTAATAGGTGCGGAGCAGTGACGATGTAATTGATGATTGGGGCCATGTATTGAATTTCATACTAATAGTGGTTATCGGGTGGCATGTCCCAGTTCATGATCAGTGGTACATCATGATGGAAATATCATGAGAGAGAATCCCATTGAAATATGGAAGCTGTATAAGAAGAATAAATAAATCAGCACGCATGATTTTTTAATGTGGAAAACCCCTCCCATACAGAGGATTAAAAAACCCTAGGGAAATTCCAAAAAAATATCCACTATGAATTAGATAATACAAAGAATCAAAGTAATGCCAAAACATGAATTATATTGATAAAATAGAAAAATATGTGGGAAAACCACACCCCAATACACTTTTGCCTTCTCTCTGAAAAACATCCTACCAACACCATGTATCAGAAGATCAATCTGTGAAAAAACACTTCACCCTTCTATCGAAGAACCGTCACTACCTCATAGAACTTCATCCGAACAAGACTCAGCCTCCAACTATATTTCAACACATGAAGGATTTCTCTCTCACATTATCTTACCATCATGATATACAACTGCTCATGAACCCAGACACACCACCTGATCACTGCTATCGGGAAGACTTTTGATATGTGGACATGATCATCAATTGCATTGTTGCTTCTCTGCACCTGTTAAACACCAACGTTAGAACATGCTATTGCCGACGTGGTAGACCCCTTATTTCTCCTATTGTATGAAATCTTGAACATATTTCCATGAACTTCTCCACACATACATGATAACTATTTCATCATTGTCTTGTCACAAGGGCCACCTCAAAAACAGAAAACCCATCCCGGGTCTCCCTTGCTGAAAACATATTTTGCGGGGTGTACCAGCAATATGTAGCCAGTAAGGGAGACTAAGGGGTTTCTATGTTTGTAGTGACCGGTGTGACACGACAACTATAACAAAGTTATCTTGAACATGTGGAGAGGTTCATTGAAATATGTTCAAGATGTCATCCACTAGGAGTAATAAAGGTGATACCGCATTGGAAGTAGCATGTGCGGCACATCGATGTTTAATAGGTGTGGAGTCATGGTGACACAATTGATGATTGGGGCCATGCGTAGAAATTCATCCTAATAGCGGTGATCAGGTGGAGTGTCCTATTTCAGGATCATTGGTATGTCATTATGAAGATATCATGAGATAGAAACCCATTGAAATATGAAAGGTATATTAGAAGAATAAATAAATCGGCAGGTTTAATTTTTTAACATGGAAAAACCCTCCCATGCAAAGTATTAAAAAACCAAAGGGCAATTCCAAAAAAATATCCACTATGAATCTGAGAATACAATGAATCCAAGTAAGTCCTAAACATTAATTTCAATGATTGCATAGAAAACCCTATGTGAAAACCACACCCTGATACACCTTTGTCTTCTCTCTAAAAAACATCTTATCAACACCATTTATCAAAATATAAATCTGTGACAAAAACGTCACCCTTATATAGACGAACCACCACTACCTCAGAGATCATCATCCGAACATGCTTCAGCCTTGCACCATCTTGAGACACCCAAAGAATTTCTCTATCACATGATCTTTCCATCATAATATACCACCGATCATGAATTAGTACATGCCACCTGATCACGGCTATCAGTAAATATTTTGATATGTGGCTCTGATCATCAATTGTGTCACCACTGTTCTGCACCTGTTAAACCCTGACGTGCCACACATTCTACTACTGACGCGATAGTCCCATTATATCTCCTACTGGATGACATATTTATCATATTTCCAAGAACCTCCCCACAAATACAAGATAATTGTGTCGTTGTCTTCGTGTCACACATGCCACTACAAATTTGGAAACCCATTCCTGATTCTCCTTTTCCAGCTACATCTTGATGGAACACCCATCAAAATTTGTTGTTGCATCCTCTTTATATAGACACCAAGTCCATAATCACGAGTTAATGTAGTCAATATCTCATTTCATCCATTAATATTTACAATTTAATATCTATTATTATTGGGAGAAAAATCCACAATTATTGTTGCAATAAATCTCTCCATAAATATAATTTTCTCTTTCATCAATAAATGTTACCAATCTAAACAGTATCCCCCTTAATCACAATAATTAATGGAACCTTCCATCAAACAAAACATAAATAAAATAGTTTGGTTTCACACCAACCATCATCATCCGCACAAAATATGATGACTTCCTTTGTCCAAACAACATCTGCTCCCCCTGAAAAAGAAATTCCAAAACCAAAGTCTTCATAAAATCTATATTTTCACCATCTTGATAAAAATACCATAACCATTAAGATTTGTCTCCCCCATAATAGTGATTACCACATAATCTAGAGCACTTACCAAAATAAACTTCTCCCCTTTTTCAATATCCCATTAGCAGACATGTGTATCACCTCACTCAACCTGCATTAATTTCCAAACCTTATTCTTCTCCGTGGAAACATCAATGATCCTCATAGAAACTTCCATAATTCTCACATTAAATTGCAAGTATTAACCTTCACCTTTGATACCACTTATTGGGGAGAATCCAAATTCCAAGATTAAAATTGATTGCCAAAAATATCGTTAGAAACCAATCATAATATGGAAGTGATATAAGCAGAATAAATAAATCATCACACATGATTTTTTAATGTGGAAAAACCCTCCATTGGGAGGGATTAAAAAATCATGAGGAAATTCCCAAAAAATATCCACTATGAATCATTGAATATAAATAATTCAAGTAATTACCAAATTTGAATTTCAATGATACTGTAGAAAAACATGTGTGAAATCCATACCCCGATACGTCTCTATTTTCTATCTGAAAAACATTATACTAGCAACATGTATCGGAAGATCAATCTGTGAAAAAAAAAGTCTCCCTTCTATTGACAAACCATCACAAAATCTGAGATCTTCATTCGAATATGCGTCAGCCTCACACCATCTTCTGACACCTGAAGGATTTTTCTCACACATGATTTTTCCATCATGATGTACCACCGATCAGGAACAAGTACATGCCACCGGATCACCGCTATCAGGAAGACATTTGATACATTGCCTCGACTATCAATTGCATCATCGCTACTCAGTTTTCCCTCTCATCAAAAAATGTAATGAATATAAACATGCAGGATCTAAAACAAACCCTATATTTCCTCATTGACTTCTTTTCGGGAGTCAGCATCCTATACCATGGATTCGACTCCCCCTGTCACTAACCACAAACAAATTCTCCCTTCGACTCCTTCTCTTTCTCATTCCCCTCAGATCCTGTAAGCCATGGATTCCCCTACCTATATTCTTCCCTGTTGGACCCCATATTCATGCCATCATTCATCTCGGTGGCACTATATAGGCCGAGTGACTTCCTGGAACCCCATTCCCAGAGTAGCGAAGACATCCTACCACCAAGGCCATGTTTATCATAGGTGACCACAACAATGACCAATATGACAATGAGCATTGATAACCCGATGGTTGAGATAGAGTATCATCCCATATTCACATTTAACTATACAGTTTACTTCCACTAGTTCCATTCAAGTGATTCTTAGAGATGGTTCACAAGAAGAAGTAGAGTTTATAGTTTTGATGTGTGAATATGTGTTTTTAATTATAAATTCCCATTTTTGATGTATCTGTAATTTATACTTTGTTATGCATGAATCTAAAATTGTTTTTAATTATTTTTCTTTTTCTTTTACACTTACTCAAGGTCTTCATTACCTCTATGTGGTTTTGGAAAAACATATGTATTCTTGGATTCACTAGTTCTATCCTTACTTGAGGTGCTCATTACCTTCGCGTAGTATAGTTTACCCTTACGTGAGGCCCTAACTACCTTTACATGTATTATAGTTACCATTATGGGAGGTTATGATTTCCTTTACATAACCTAATTATACCCTTACATGAGTCCCTTATTACCCTTATGATATTGGGGTACCATTACATGGGTGTTACCTTTATGTGAGTAACCTTACGTGGGTGTTACCCTTACATGATTACGCTTACGATGGTGGTACCCTTACACATTTACCTTTATGGAGTGCAAAACTTTTTTATTTTTTTGTAGCATAGTTTATTTTCTAATATACAGGTCTATATGTCATGTTCTAGTTGGTTGGGTTATTAGGATAGCCTATGCAATTGTGAGGGTATTTGATGACCCAATTCAGCCTCATCCTTCGATATTCGACTGATTATCTCCTCTCAGTTTCGCTCTAGTTCTCTATGTGATAAAACCCTAGAGGTTCTTCATTCTGTGCTTTGTAGATGATATAGTTTCTATCCCATCATTGTCCACTTTATCTATTTTTAAAGTCTCCAGTTTTTTCAGTTCCATTTTCAGAATCTTCTTGGGAAAATTATGAGACCAGGCGTTGAGACGACGTGTGATTCCGAGGCCCAGAGTTCCCTAAATGATCCATCAAAAAATGTTATGTTTTTAAATAGAGAGTGTGATATGTTTTCCTATAAAAGAGGAAAAAATCTTAAATGGGTTCTCGGATGAGAAATATAATGGTACCGTTGTGTTTAGAGAAGTAGGTTTACCCAAGGCGTGACATAAGTTTAGTCAATGAGGGTCTCCAGTGAGAAAACTTGAATATGGCATAACCGTAAATAAAATAATTAAATAAAATTATTTTATTTTCAAATCCTTATAACTCATAAATAGTAACTCAGATTTAAAATATGAGAGTACCGTTGAGCTCATGAGTTTGTTCTTTCCTTAGGCAGACCCTAACCTAGACCGGTGCGGTTGAGGGAAAAAAGTTAATATTTTTTAAATTTTTAAAGGAGAATAAAATATACATAAAAAATGTATATTTTATATTATTTTAATGTTTTTCATCATGATGATGTTGTGATGAACTGATGGAGCAACCCATTATCCTTTCATAAATGAAGTAGTGTGGTGACATTGTTTTAATGTAACACAGTAATGCTGAAATGCATTAATGCGTTAATCAACCTCTCTTTTGAATCTTTTCTATCATCACTCATGATGCAATTAAAGAGTAGTTATGCTCATATCATGAGAACATTCTCCTTATAAGAAGGCTTGTAAAGGAACAACTTTATACACTCTATAAATATAAAATTCACATAAAATCATGAAGACTTGCAATAAAAATTCAAATGACTCGGTGGATTAGGGTTGGTGGGTAAATGATTGAAATACTTTAATGCCAGAAGTAGGAGGTTTGACTCTTAAGTACACTTCATGATTAATCAAGTGAAAACCCAAGATAAACCTCACAAAAATCCCCTTGAGAATGTGAAACACAACACCACCCCCTTTTTATGACATGGGACATGAGTGAATAAATTATTAAAAAGAATGATATCATACAAGTTCTCCCACTTTTTAGTATTTTTTTGTAAAGCTCTATAAAATAACAGCTTTATTTTTTTCCTTTTTTTAATCTCCAGACAAGAACAGATTTATTTTTAATTTTTTCTATTTTGTTAAGGAGAACCGGATGAAATGAAATAAGCATAATGAATTGATGACTCATACCCAATTTTCTAATAATGAATTTCCCAAAATGATTACACACACATCACACCTCCCACAAATGATACACATCCCAATGAACACACATGAAAGGCCCTTCCCCAACACTCAAACTTGAAATATCCATGCCAAAATATTAAAATTGTAGGTAGGTAAGAAAATATCAGCTTGTAATGTGGCATAAAACTATAAGAAAATTCATGGATTCTATCTGATAACAAAGGATAAATGTAAGAGTGGGTCTCAAGTGAATATGTGGCTATCCAAAGTAGTGCCTTAATCATTTTTAATGTGTTTGTTCAAAAAAATAGATTTTAAAAGTTTCAATACATGTTCCAGAAAGTGGAATGTCCTAAGATCACTCAAGAAATATGCTCAAGATAATTAAGAAATATTTGGTACTCTCGGGAATAGGAATATGATTTTGGAAAATCACTAATAGAATGATTATTAATATCAAATTAATTAACATGAATTTCATAAATTCAATGCATTAAAATGGTAGGGAAATTTCATTTACATGAATCAATTAATTCCCCCAAATCATGGATCCTTATTTCAATATCCATGCATCAAATTAATCATCCATTTTTACATTTTACTCATTAAATCTCATTAAAATAGAAGTCTAAAACATGGAATCCTTGGAGTCCTATGAAATTATTGTCTCGTAGATATTTCAAGTAAAACACAATTCAAGTTAGGGAATTCAATTCCTGTTTAAAGCACAAAACAAAAATATAATGATGTTCAAAGTTAAAAATTAAATGTGAACTCCCTTTTCAATTGAATCTTGGTTTTTTTATGTTTGAGAGTTCCCATATGTCATTATGAACCTACACAAGAGAATTACTCAATTAAGTGAAAGGATTATGTCATTAAATCTCAAAAATATAGGAGGGAGTGGGCCACATATGATGTTACTTCTATGAAAATAAACTCGAATCTAAATTACTAGAATTCATGTAAATATAAACCATGGTATGATCTCCCATGTGGGCACTGGCTTCTTTTACTGCCTCTTGTGAGAAGTACTAGCTATTATCCATGATCTGATGGTGGGTGGATCTTCTTGCACATGAACCACCACATGTTGTCCTTCCCATCCCGTAGTTATTTGTTCTTTCTGAGGATAATTCCATGTATAGAGTACACCATATCTTCCCACTTCGCAATGTGTTCTAGCTTGCATGGTGGGGGTAGGATGAAGTATGGAACCTCATCCTCTTAAATTGTTACTTTCGCACCATATTCTTCAAAATTTAGTGGTTTCTCATGATGTTCTGCATATAAAGAACAATGAAAGGAATATTCAAAATTTAAATTTGAAGTATTAATTTCAAAATTTTCCCTTTGAAGGAAGACAACTTGTTTATTTTGTTCATCAGGCATATCAACTTGTATCTCTTCGGGTACTTCATCATGTAGATGATCAATGTCCACAGGGAGCTCCAGGTGTTCTTCAATTGGTGTAATTTCTTCTTCATCAACATCCTCTAGGGAGATGCATGGATTGAACAAATCTAAAAATTGAAAATCATAAGAAGTGTTACTCAAATCAGATTGAATGAAATCAGAAAAGATAGAGTTCACGAAAAGATCATCTCCTAGATCTGCTATTGGATCAATCACTTCTTCTATGATAAGTGACTCTTGGATTCAATCTTCACATGATGGAGGTAGGTAGTTAGGCTCCTCCACCTCGAGTTTGGCTTCCACATCATGGATGTCTTTAGTGAAATCTTGTAAGACTAGTTAAATTTATTTATTGTCCTTGAATCTTTTTAATTCAACTTGGAGATCATCGAACATAGCCATCAAATCATTCAATGAGTTCCATGTTACTATGCCTCTTACCATCTGCTTGACCATTATCATTAGTACATCATCTTTTCATTGGAGTGCCTCATCAGTGTAGTCTATTTCTTCATCATACACCTGTGAGTAATTATTTCATGCAGAATAATTGAAGTTTGGATTCATCATGGAAAGATAATTTTTTGTCGATTTTTTTTTAAAAAAATATCTACAATTTGAAAATAGAAAAACTAAAGTAAACAATTGAATATTTCCCCAGAAATGGAACCGGTTTTGATGAACGCCTGTCGTAGGGTGTGGAAAAATAAATTTACTTTTCCTAGTGTAGCACAGTAGCTGATTAGGGTCATATCTCTTGAGAAGATTTTTCAGTCGTTCACTCACTTAATAAAATTCACCTAAACTACTTTTTTGTTGTTTTTTTAATATAGGAATGGAATGAAATTTATTTAAATATAATAAAAAACTAAAATGCAATGACAAAATGAAATTAATGAAAAATGAACTTTGCATTTATGGGTTGGTTTATGGGTTTAATCATTCTCATTAGTGGTGTTTAAATTATATTTGATAATTCAATTCTGATATCTCATTCATGAATTACTCTTCTTTTATTTAGTGTTGTGAAATATTGAATGAAATCTCAATTCCACCTCCTCCTATAATCAAGGTTTATGGAACACCTCGATCGAGTGTGAAACAACTCCAGGCCCTGGATCAATAGTATGCCATTTCATCTACTTAATGGATCAACTCCATCATATAAAGACATTTTATCCAGTAGAAGTGAGGGAAAATATTTAATAAAAGAATAGAAATAATTAAGAGTTTAGTGTCATGGTGGATGATTTCTGCACTCATTCACATCACTCTTACTCCTCATAAACATAATAAAACTTATGAATTTAAGTGCAGAATAAATGGTATTGCCACATACCTCCCTCGGGCCAAGTCTCGGGTTAGCCCTTCATTTTTAATGTTAAGAGGTTATGGTGGATAGAAGAATGAACAAAAATAGAAGGATTAGATTAGGGTTGGAAAAGAAAGATGTATGGAAGAATATGGATACACTTAAATAAAAAATATACAAAAGTCATTCATGATAAATTAAAAATAAACTAAAAAGAAAATAAAATAAAATTCCAAAGTTAGAAGCACGTCTCTAGGCCTCCTCTCCAAATGGTGGTGTCAAACTCATTTCTCATCATGGGTGAACTCCTCCTTATATAGGCTAAGGGATGTCATCCTTGGGTCTTCAAATTTCATATCTTCAAAATCATTATTTAAGATTTCCTGGAGATTCTATCCATTGAAAGATTGATCATGGTAGTCTAATTTAATGGCCAAATTTTTTAATGGTGTCATCATAAAAGATGTTCCAAAATAACTTCTACGATTCTCCATGAAATTTCAGGTTGATAAGAACTCTTTATTATGAGATATGGCCAATTAATGTTTATCTTTTTTTTTGTATGAATGTTTCCTTTTTCTTCCCCAAAAGTTGAGCATCCATTGGCTACATTTATGAAGGGTTATCTCCATGATATTCAATAGCCAAACTACTACTTTAATTTTCCTTCCATTACAATTTGAATCACCCAAATTGGATATATTTTGACTGATTTATTGTCAATTCATTTAGGTGGGTTCCACATGGTCGTCTCCATTAATTATCCAATTTGATCGAATTTTTTGGACCCTTGGATGGATATATTAAATCCTGGTCCTAAAGACAAAGATAAAGAAAATAAATATATAAATACAATAAAAATTATTCACATAAATTGGATTTATATTTTAAAAAATATGCTCAAATTTTCAAAATGATTAAAATCTGTCAATATTTCCAAATTAAGCAATTTTCCAATTTTATCCCAAAACACTTCATAAATCCAAAATTGATGAAAATAACTCAACATGATCAATTTTTAGGGAATAAATCATTGAATTAAATATAAAAAATGATGAAAATATTATCTCTATCAATTCCAACCAGTATGGTTTCCACGATAGGATTAAGAGTTTCCCATGATACTCAATGAGGCCTCCCTGATGGGAGCCAGTCAGAGAATAGTTTTTCTTTTGGGTGGTCAGTAGGTGAGGTTTTAAACTGATGATCAGTTAGTAGACCCGGCTATAGTGGTTTAGGTGGATTCGTATTTCTAGATTGTGTCATGTATGACTCTTTTGGTGCTAGATGATGAGGCACTGGGTTATAATGTGTATCATATCAATCAGAGATAGTGACCTCCTAGGATGTACGGTCAGCAAGACCTACTGATAGTAGGTTTGTAATGTAATCCATAGAACTAATGGATTCGTTAGATGTTCCAGGGATATGCTAATTCTCAGAAAAAAGGCTATACTGTTCTTATCAAAAAAGGGGGCATCTCATGTGAGATATTCCCACTTTTCATGCTACATTCATAGAAGTAGTTGATTAACCACCAATAAAGAGGAAATGACAAGAGCAGGTAGATCCGTTGGTTAGAGAATGTAGAAAAAGACCTGAGGAAGCAGTAGGACGTGGTTGACATGTTGACCTGTTACAACCACAACCTCTAGGTGGTCCATACCAAGCTCCAGGAGATGAAGGATAGGGGAGGAGATAGTTTTAGGATGTCGAGGTTTATGACCCCAGGACTCCAAGAATGATTCAGGGTACGATTTATGTCTATATACCTTAATTGTAGTATTCCTAGACACTTTTTTTGGTGATATCCTTTTCTACCACTTTTCTTGTTTTATGCTAAGAGGTTTCAGTTAAAATGTTGACTTGATCTTCACATTTAGAGACTTCTATTGGAGGGGTATCAGTGACCACTCAATGGTACTAATAGTATGACCTGACTCTTGGTGGTGAGAGTTTCGGTTGGGATCTCTTGGTAGTGGTTTCAAGGCCTTATAATGTCATTCTTAGTATGGACTAAATCCTCAGTTCATACATAGATTGATTGTTTTAGGGAAATGGTGTCGTTCGTCTGTGGTGATGGAACTCAGTTTCACTTTATCATCAAATAGGAAATCCTTGAAGCTCTTGATGGACTTAGGTAGAGGATGGTTCAGACAAATCCTATTCAGTTTGCTAGCTTGACCCTCATTATAGTGGAGGTTATGAGTCCTCAAGTTTCTTATTGGTGTAAGAGTATAAGGATGTCTTACTTGATAATTTTTTTAGGTTTATCTCTATATAAAGAGTTAGTATTACACATTGGTCTACACCATGGGGTGGCACTGATATTTCTGCTAGTATATTAGATGGATCCCAAAGATCTCCACAAGATGGGGGTGCAGATGGGGGACATACAGAGGAAGGGATTAGTAAGACCCGTTGTATAATCCTGGTCAGCCTCAGGTGATCTTCATTGATGACTTCTTAGTGTACTCGACATATAATTAGGACCATGCAAGACACTTGTGGATGGTCCTAGACCAACTTTGAGAGCACCAGCTACACAGAAAACTCTTGAAATATCCATCATAGATTTGAGAGGTCATATGTTTCTAATAAATTCCACGTCAGAGGATGGAGTTACAGTGAATCTAGTGAGGCTTTAGATGGAGTTTTATGAGAAAAACTACATGACCCATGGTATTGAGTTATCAATGGTTTTCACAAACCAGTCTGGGTCGCCATCTGACTAGGTGCCCAACCCGGTCCATGACATGGTCTGAAGGGCGTTCTTGATCCCCACAGGCTGGCACAAGTGCCCAGGTATCGAAACTAACACGTGGGAACTATTTACCTGGAATAGTAAAAACAAAACAACTTACAAGTTAAATAAAATAAAACTGTGAACTGACATCCAAAAATTCCCATTAACTAAAATCAAATTTAAAGGTTTACAAATTGAGCCAATATCCAAAAATAAACAACAAAATAAACTAACTCTAATTCAAACCTTCAAGCAACAAGAAAGGTGCAACATCCTCATGCCATAAACACCAACCTTCAAGATAAGACCATCAACAACCAAAACCCCATTGCTGAGAATCATAACTCAACTTGGAATACATAGAGGAAAAGGTCTACATACACACAATGGTGTATGTATGCTGTGAGCGAAGAGTCCAGTAGGAATTTGCCCAATAAAAAGTTTCCATGCATAATTATTAAATGAAAAATAAATTTGTAATATTAACTAAAGGAAAGAAGTAAATAATTTTACAGGTTTAAAGAAAAAAGGACTAAAGAAAACAATTTCAAATGGAACAACTTAAATTAAAACACACACACCCTTATTTTTTAAAATAACTAATGGGTCACACTGATGAGCGTAAAGTAACCAATGAGCACTAATGTGGGAGAGGCCTCGTGAGTGTTATGTAGCATGGGTCACTAGATCTTTGTGTCACAGTGAAACATGACTTAGAAGGCCACGACCCTCAGAAAATTTGGCTTAGAAGGCCATGACCCTCAGAAATTCCTATGTTTAGTTATTGTTGCAATCTTCTATCTTGCCAGTGAAACTGCATCAAGTCACCTCCAGAACACTATCCCACTAGTATAGTCCACCCTCTTAGATACACGAGCTTCCCAGTTTGTTCTCAAACACGTTTCAAGTTCAATTCACATATCACACTAATTCATAAAAGCCAAACATGGTATTTACACACTCAAAATCAAAATTTTCACACCCAAATCCACTTTTAAAAGCATACACACACCAAAATATTTTCAAAACATAATCTGCAATGATTATATACTCAACTAAACCATTTTCACAATTTAAAAGACGCTCACCACTAAACAAACCACCACTTACACATGTAAACACCATTTTGAAATAAGGTGCACACTAAAAATATATCAAAACTAAATCTGTATCAGCTACACAACCAATTAAAACAAATGCACATTCAAATAAATTGCTTTCATTATCCAACGTTCCACTAACAGAATTTATTAAAAAAATTACACACAAGTCACATGACTTTATGCAGAAAAAAAATATTCACACAATTTAACCAGAATAATATCTCCCCCTTAGTAATTATTTAATAAAACAACCCATATGTTTCATAAATAATTTTTTGAAACAAAAACAATGAATTACACACTAGACCAACCCAAACCCCCTCACATAACCAAACACACACAATGCCACCTCAGAAACCCAATTTGCATCACGCATGCGATTAAATAAAACACACACATAGTTAAAAAGACCAATTCTATAATTAAAAGAACATCCAGAAACATTTTACAAACAATTTCAAGATATGTCTCATGAAATTATACACCAAAAACTATTTCAAATTTCATTTCTGACTAAACACAAATATACGCAATTCTAAAAGAACGATTGCACCCTTTTCACGCCCTAACAAATTAACTACACAATTTTCTTAAAAAAACTAATAATCAGTTCAACATTGATTTCACAAAAACATACTCATATCATGCAACACACAACTAAACAAAACAAAACACCCTAAACCTTATGTAAAATCCAATCTTCACCAAATTACTTAATAAACATGCAATGTTAAATAAGAAAATAAATTTATCAATTAATAATCATGCATGAAACCACCTACCTCAGGTGTCAAAGACTCCAACACTCAACATGAAACTCTAATTTCCCATCAAAAGCACCGCAAAAATTCCAAAATGAACCTTAGAAACAATATATCTAAAAATTCATCAATATAGAACCAAAACACACCAACCATTCCAAAAAAACACCATTCACACCATAGAATCAAGTCAAGAACACAATAATAAATTCAATCAAGCATTTAAAATTCATTTAATCGTGTTAGGGCATGGAACAACTTACGTCGGGTGTCAAAAACTCCAAAAAATTGGTGCCAAACACCAATCACACCACAATTTTACCATGTGGGATCGAAATTTTACCCTAAATCAAGAATTTGAAACACAACAAATCAAAATCTATCCCTAAAAAAAGAACTCTAAACTAAAACTCTACAAGTGGGGGGGAGAGTTTACTGTAGTAGGATCCACTAGAGGTGTGCGACGACAATTCAACGACTTCCAAAGAGGATATCAGTAGTTTCAAGGATTCCGGAGGAAGGGAGGGGAGTTCTTCAGGATGGGAAGACGCAGCCAGCAAGGGGGGGGGGGTCGTGCTGGGGAAACGTTGCACCAGAGGTAGCTTCACAGGAGGAGGTCTCTGAACGAAGTGTGTGGGCAAGGGTGGCGCTGGATTGAAGCATGGGAGGTGGTTCGTTCACCGGATACTGCCGCTCAAGTAAGTCTCACGGGATGAGGTCCATAGGAGGGGTGGAATAGGTGGGGTGCTCCAGCGGTGTGGCGTGTCACCAGATGGAGCAGGGACGTCAGTTTGGGGCATCACCAGATGGATCAAGGAGGGGGTCGCGCTTCATGGTGTGTCGCGGTGCAAGGTAGCAGAGAGGGTCAGATGGAGGGAGTGCCATAGGGTGTTCAATGGGGAGGAAGGTGGTGGCCCTCAGTGCGCGGGACTAGGGGAGCATGCAGATGTGGCATAGAGAAGACCTAGGGGTTTACTAGGGGAAAGATTCAATGGAAACAAATAGGGGGGGAAGAGTCCGAACCATAATAAAAAAACAAAAAAAGGAAAAAAAGTAATAAAATAAATAAACAAAAAATGTAAAAAAATAACAAGGAAAAAATGTAATAATATCACATGACATTAGCAATAATATTTTTTTCTCACAATATTAGTAACAATTTAATAAATTCTATATCATTAACACTAATATTAATAATAATAATATTATTTTTCTCAAAATATAATCCTATTATTATCATTAATCTGATTTCTTAATGTTTATTAATCTTATTATTTCTATTTTATTTCCATCTCATTATTCATTATTATTTCATCATCTCATTATGTTTTAACTCGTTTTTAAAGTTGGGCAGCTCACGCGGTCTCAGAACTGTGCTCTTCCCGTGTGTCCAGTGACGCTAAACCCACAACACTCATGATAATAATAATAATTATTATTATAAATTAAATTATGAATAATTATGATAATAATAATAAAATTATAAAAATCAATTGATGGTGCCAAAATAAAAAAAATTATACCTGCTATTATTATAATAATAAAAATACTAAAAATAATAATAATAATGTCCTTGAATAACATTGTTATTATCATTATCTAAAATAGTAGTATTATGTTATTTTATATTTATTTAATCACACTTTTAATGTTTATTTATTAATTATTAATCCATTTCAGTTTATTAATTGAACCCTGTGAGGTTGAATAGTGACCAAGGCACGGTTGTGCGGCTTCGACCGCGGGACGCTGGATGCATCCAAGGGTGAAACATTTGTTTCTAATTAAGAGCTCGAAAATTTTAAGTCGGGCCTCAACCCGAACTATCTGATTCCCAATAAAAATAATAAAATAAATAATGTAAAAAGGATGGGTGTGAAAATTTTCCCTGCCATATAGCTTTCTGTCCCCAGAAAGCCACAACTAGAACCAAACCCCAAAGTAGAAAACCTCACTCCCTTAAGGTTCAAAGGGCATCCCCACAAACATCAAGAAAATAGAGGAAAAGTATCATGCTCAGAGAGAGTGACTTTAAGATAACTTCAAGAAACTTACAAAAAAGGCTTTCTGATTTGTGTCGCCCACCCCAAAGAGCTAGAACACCTCTACTTGACTGATCAAGGAAAAGAACTCTCGTACCCACAGAAACCAACTTCACAAGATGAAACATCTCACGCACTATTAAATGAAAACCACACCATTTTTCTAGAATGAACAAACAAGATAAAAACACATCTAATAAACACTCTAATCAGTTATCACCAAGCCATATTTAGAGACAGAACTAAAATGTCAACATGGGGAAGCCCGAGGGGATCCCCACTATTAATAACCTACCCACACCCAAGGTGATATTGGAAGACTGAAATGGGGAGTTCCAAGCGGACTCCCCACCATTAAAGAAAAGTACAACATTGATTCATTCCAGAGGTATTCATGAGAGATCCAATGTGGGTCTCCCTGCCATTGGAACTGACAGCATATACAAAACATTATAAATTTTTTAATGGGGACCAAGCACCCCACCACAAGGGGCGGGGAAGGTCAGGCCCAACTACTGACCATCTAAACCAGTACCAGAGATAGAAAAACATCTTCACATCCCTAGATGAGCCCGAGTCACCTTTGAGACCGATTTACCCACAATACCTCATAAGGACCACTAATGAAATTTCATTTAGTGGGACACAACCCCTAAAAATTTAAGGCTATGAGACGAACACGCATCCACATAGTCATGTAAACCTTACACAGCCAGGCGGTTCATTCGGAATGGAACAACTATGGAAAACAATTTAAACTGCCTTTACTTTCTACAGCAATGACGTAAATAAATTCAGGGTCGCATACACTCCCGGTGTTCCTGATCATGCGTCAGCTTCACTCCGAGGCCTATGCATGGAGCCCTGATGTTTGAATCATCTCCTGCATAGAAGTCAGGCATGGAAGACTTATGAACAGAGCTTCTCCCTTTTCCTAGTGCCGCAAGCAATCAGACTGCATTTGAGGAAACCCCATCAGACAAAACACACTCTGATATCCACCTACTCATTCATGGAACATCCACTAAAATAGGGGTTTCGATGATGCACATGCATAACTCCTTCACCTTAACCAATAAACATAAAGTGGAAAAATACGTACATCAAACACTCCCCTTTGAACATAATGAAACAGTACTCCCTAAGAGGAGGACACACACCTATGAAAAAAGGAATTCCCATAGGGTTCTACAAAATACACCTTTAATCTTCAAGAGAACTCACACTAGAAGACGTCACCAAACATGACTCATACAGCCAAGAGGGCACTATAGAGACCTTCAAGACATTGGTCAATACTGATAATTCTAAACTGTCTTCACTCTTCCCCACTGGAATTCCTTTTACCAATTCCAGGGGGACCTTTAGACACAACGATGCCATTCTTCATACCCGATAACTCGGAAAAATCAAAGTGACCAAAACTCCTATCAATTTCCCTCGTGTATGTCATCCCGCTACGAGAGGATCCTATTAACTGAAAAGGAATAGGAATACACTTATCACTATCAATAAAAATGGAGAGTCCTTGCTTTAATCAAATAGAGGTTCGGCCAACTTCAAATTACATGTAGCCACACTTCAATCACATGTTAACGATCTATGGGGGCATACACTAGTCAAGAGAGAGAACTACGAGCCCAATCAAACTGGTCTAATGGACAAGTCATATTGCAAGTGAACACCAAGCGTGCAGGGGGAACCACTACATGGAATTTTTGATGTACTTTTCAAAATAATTCACTAACCACATGCTTTCACATCATCTTACAAAGAAAAAATTCAAACTCAGACAGAATTCAGTTAAAAAGGATTCTCGGCTCAAAATTCCTCGCATTAAACAGGTCAAAATCCCAAGGACACACCATGAAATCACCAGTTACTAAAACACCAAATTTTTATTTAACAAAAAATTTTGAGAATAAGAAAACCTTGTGGGTTTCACAAACACCAATGGTGTCCCATGGACCTCGCACATGCATGTTCCTGTGCTATATCAGCACCCACCTTATAGCCTCCCAAGAATTCATTCGCTCGTGCCATTTACCATTTATTTTTCCATAAAATCTCATGCATGTGGTTTCCCACGAGAACACCAAGGATCAAAACCAAACCTTTCCATTTTTCAAAACCAAAACATCCAACCCACACCTCTCTAACTTCATACATTATTCCTTCTTTAAAGGACTTCATTTTAAAACATTTTCCAAGAAGAAAAAATTTTTAATTTAAAAACAAATTTTCAAAATTCAAAAAAAAAATAAACAAGGAATGGTGTAGGATAAAACTTGTATCAGTGGGTGACTGGAACATATGGTTAGTGGCCACACGCTAGTCACGCCACCGCCACATAGGGTATTCTAGGACAGCGTCCCTGGCTCACCATGGCTTTCCAGACCCAACGAGATCACTAGGACCACTATCCCTACTCCTGTTTCATTTCCCCAAAACAAGATCAATCAGAAGGACTAACGACTTAGAAAAACTTCAACTTACTTTGGAATCTCGAGTCCCACCACGAGGTGTGTTGGACTGGTACCGTCCTCATAACCTGAACATCGAGTTCCAAAACCCTTAACATTTGTCTACATTAACTCTGTCACAAAAGAACACGACCCAAAAGGGAAAACCTGCTCTGATACAATTTTTTCATGAACCAGGTCGGGTCACCATCCAACCCGGTCAACAACATGGCCTGAAGGGCATTCCCGATCCCCACGGGCTAGCACAAGTTCCTGGGGTATTGAAACTAACATGTGGGAATGATTTACCGGGAATAGTAAACACAAAACAACTGACAAGTTAAATAAAATAAAACTGTGAACAGATAACCAAGAAAAACCTTGAACTAAAATCAAATTTAATGGTTTACAACTTGAGACAACATACACAATTAAACAAAAAAATATACTAACTCTAACTCAAACCTTCACGAAACAAGAGAGGTTCAACATCCTCATTCCACAAACACCAACCTGCCCTAGAAGACCATCAATGACCAAAACCCCATTTCTGAGCATGATACCTCAACCAGGAATACACAGAGAAGAAGCTCTACATTCACCCAACTGTATATGTAGTGTGTGAGTGAAGATCCCAGTAGGACATCACCAAATAAAAAGATTCTACACATAATTATTAAATGACAAATACATTTTCAATATTAACTAAAGCAATGAGGTAAATGATTGCACGGGTTTAAAGAAAATAGCACTAAAGAAAACAATTTAAAATAGAACAACATAAATTAAAACACACACTCACTTACCATTTAAAATAAATAATGGGTCACACTAATGAGCGTAACGTAACCAATGAGCACTAATATGGGAGAGACCTCATGAGTATTATCTTGCTTGGTTCACTAGATCTCTGTGTCTCAGTGCAATGTGGCTTAGAAAGCCATGTGCCACAGAAAACGTGGCTTAGAAGGCCAAGACCCTCAGAAAACATGGCTTATAAGGCCACAACACTCAGAAAATCGTATGTTTAGTTAGTGTTGCAATTATCAGTCCTACTAGTGAAACTAGTTCGATTCTCCTCTGGAATACTAGGCCACTAGTCTAGTCCACCCTCCTAGCTACCCGGGCTTCCATGTTTGTGCTCAAACTAGCTTCAAGTTCATGTCACATGTCATAGTAATTCATAAAAGATAAACATGGTATTTACACAATAAAAATCAAAATTTTCACGCCCAAACACGCTTTTAAAACCATTCACACACCAAAATATTTTCAAAACATAATCTTCATAGATTATCTACTCAAATAAACCATTTGGAAAATTTAAATGATGCTCACCACTAAACAAACAACCACTTACACATGTAAACACCATTTTGAAATAATGGGCACACTAAAAATATTCCAAAACTAAATTTTTATTAGTTACAAAACCAATTAAAACAACTTCACATTCAAAGAAATAACTTTCATTATCCAACATTCCACTTACAGAATTTATTAAACAAATTCCACACACTTCGCATGACTTTAATCACAAAAACAATATTCACACAATTTAACCAGAACAATCTTTCCCCCTTAATAATTATTTAATAAAACAACCCAAATGTTTCGTAAATAAATTTTTGAAAGAAAAAAAATGCATTACACACAAGACCGACCCAAACCACCTCACATAACCAAATGCAAACAATGCCACCTCAGGAACCCAATCTGCATCACACATTCAATTAAAGAAGACACCCACATTGTTAAAAGCAACATTTTTGTAATTAATCAAATTTCTAGAAAACGTTTTACAAACTATTTCAAGATATTACGCAAGAAATTAAACACCTAATACTCTTTCAAATGTCATTTCTGACTAAACACAAACAGACACAATACTATAACAACGACTTCACCCTTTGCACGCCCTAAAAAATTAACTACACAGTTTTCTTAAAAAAACTAATAATTAGTTCAACATTGATTTCACAAAAACATACTCATATCATGCAACACACTACTAAACGCATCAAAACACACTAAACCTTAAGGAAAGTCCAATTTTCACCAAACTAACTAATTAATAAACATGCTAAGTTAAATAAGAAAATGAATTTATCAATTAATACACATGCGCAGAACCACCTACATCAGGTGTCGAAGACTCTAACACTCTACCTGAAACTCCAATTTCCCATCAAACACACCACAAAAATTCCGAAATGAACTTTAGAAACAATATATCGACAAATGCATCAAAATAGAACCCAAAGACACCAACCATTCCAAAACAGAAACACCATTCACCCCACAAAATCAAGCCAAAAACAGAATAATAAATTCAATAAAGAAAATTAAATTCATTTAATGGTGTTAGGGCATTGAACAACTTATGTCGGGTGATGAAAACTCTAAAAAATTGGTGCCAAACACCAATAACACCACAATCGCCCCACTTAGGATCCAAATTGGACCCTAAATCAAGAATTTAAAATAAAAAAAATAAAAATAAAACCCTAAATAAAAGAAATCTACAGTGAAACCCTATATGGAGGGAGAAGAGATTACCAGAGTAGGGGCCTCCGGAGGAGTGCGAGGGTGATGCAACAGCTGCCAGAGAGGAGGTCGGTGGTTTCACGGTTGCTGGAGGAAGGGAGGGGAGTTCGTCAGGATGGGAAGATGTTGCTAGTAAGGGGGGTCATGCTGGGGAAACGTTGTGTCGGACGTAGCTTCATCGGAGGAGGTCATCGAACGAAATGTGCGGGCAAGGGTGGTGCTGGACTAAAGCTGGGGAGGAGGTTAGTTCTCCGGATACCTCTACGCAAGGAAGTCGCACGAGATGAGGTCCACGGGAAGGGGGGAATTGGAGGGGTGCTGCAGAAGTGTGGCATGTCATCAGATAGAGAAGGGACGTCAGATTGGCGCATCACCGGACCGAGCAAGGAGGGGGTCTTACTTCTTGGTGTACCAAAGTTCAAGGGAGCGGAGAGGATCAAAAGGATGGAGTGTGACAGGGTGTTCAAGTGGGGGGTGGGCGGTGGCCCTCAGCGCACTGGACTGGTGGAGCACACAGATATGGCGTAGAGGAGCCCTAGGGGTTTACTAGGGGGAAGACGCGATGGAATAAAAAAATAGGTGGGAGGAATAGTCTGAACCCAAAGAAAAAACAAAAAAAGAAGAAAAAAAGTACTAAAATAAATAAACAAAATAAGTAAAATAATACCAAGGAAAAAATGTAATAATATCACATGACAATAACAATAATATTTTTTCTCACAATATTAGTAATAATTTAATAAATTATATATCTTTAACACTAATATTATTATTATTATTATTATTATTCTCAAACTATAATCCTATTATTATCATTAAACCAATTTCTTAAATTCTATTAATCTTATTATCTCCATTTTATTTCTATATCATTATTCATTATTATTTCATCATCTCATTATGTTTTAACACATTTTGAATGCCGAGAAGGCCACACAGTCTCAGAACTGTGCCCTGATCGTGCATGTAGTGATGCTAAACCCAAAACACTCATGATAATATTAATAATTATTATTATTATAAATTAAATTAAGAAAAATGACGAGAATAATAATAAAATTATAAAAATAAATTGATGGAACCACAATTAAATAAAAAGTTATATATATTATTAGTATAATAATAATAATAATAATGTCCTTAAATAACATTGTTATTATTATTATCTAAAATAAAAAATCTTATTTTATTTTATTTTTATATCATCACACTTTTAATATTTATTTATTTATTATTCATACATTTTATTTAATTAATTGAACTAGGCGAGGGATGAGGCTGTGTGGCTTCGACCGCTGGGCGTTGGATGCAAACAAGGGTGAAACATTCATTTCTGAATAAGAGCTCAAAAATTTTAAATCGGGGCTCGGCCAGAACTATCTGATGCCCAATAAAAATAATAAAATAAATAATATAAAATATATAGGTGTGACAGCGGTGCTCATCACATTGGAGATGTTGTGATACATCCTATTGGGTGAGTGGTACATCGCCCACTTCAACCTCATGATTCTCAAGTATGTCTTCTCTTAGAAGGATCGGGGCTTGAGATAGAGGTGATTCCTAGAGTTCCTATAGGATGATGACTTGGAGTTTGTTTGTACTACTGGTAAGAGAAATGTGGAAGTAGATGATCTTGGAAAGAATCCAGTTAGCCATTACTGTGTGAGGCATTGGAGTGGTTGGCCTCATTTTGGTTTTCCTTTTTAGATGGAGATGGAACAACATATCTCTATTCGTTGGTAGTTACCCATCCAATCTTAAATAAGTTAGGTAGGTACTAATCAGTGGTATTGATTGTGAGTCTTTACATGCTTAGTTTTCTACAAGGAATACCCATGATGGACATTCAAAAGGTGGAAAGCACATTGTTCTTTTCAGAAAATGAACAGTTTTAGTAGTGATGCCTAGAGTGGCGAGATGCATCACGATATGCATGTGGGTGTTAAGGCCAACACTGGGGATAACAGAACATTTTGAATCTAGGATTACCTTTTCAGATAAAACCTGAAATCTTGTTTGAATCAATTTTTTGGGTTTTGAAATCAATGTGTCAAGCCCTGATGCTTGGCAGGAGTTTCTCCTTATCTTCTTTATGGTTCCAGGAAGGAAGTAGGAAGGGATATCAGTGGACTTTGTGATGGTTTTACCACATACATCTAGGACACACGATACAATCAGGGTGTTCATTGACTAAATCATCGGGTCATCTCACATCTTAACTACCTATTATTATAGCTTAGTAGTGGTCTTAGGATGCCTCTATGTGCAGGGGATAGTTTGACTCCATGGAGTTTCATTGAAGATTGTTTCAGATCATGATTATCTCTTTACATACTAGTTGGGGAAGGGATTCTAAAAGGAATTTTCAAAGGTATTTCAGGTCATCTTAGAGAGGATGAAGAATGCAAAGGACCATCAGAAGTTTTGTGTAGGTAGACGGTGGAGAACTTTGGATTTTGAGGAAGGAGACCATGTCTTCGATTGGGTTTCACCCTGATGACAGTTATAAATATTTTTGTCGAGGTGGAAGGATATCCACAAGGTTAATAATCCTTCTTTTAGGTGCTACATATATTTAGAAATGTAACATACTGCTTGGCTCTATCCTACAATGGGACCAGGTATATAATTACTTCCACCTCTCACAACTGAGGAGATTCGTGTGTAACCCCTTTACAAGTCATAATCTAGGTAGAGCTGGACATCGATGTTATAGTGTCTTGGATTGAGTACCCATTGAAGATCTAGGATACTTAATGGATGAACATTTCCTCTGGTGCATGTTCGAAGGTAGCACGGGGATCTTATGAAGATCACATGGGAGCGGGAGACTCAGATTCGTGCTCAGTTCTCTCACCTTTTGTTTGAGTAAACATTGTTTGGATTTTTGAGGATGTAAATCCTTAATGTGTGGATTATATAACAACTTTTATTTTTTCATTTATATTTTTATAAAATTCTTGTGAAAATTAAAAGACTAGTTGCTAATACGGTGTGCGATTCTGAGGCCTGGAGTTCCCAAAATGGTCCATCGAAAAATGGTATGTTTTTAAATAGTGGGTGTGATTATTTTTCCTAAAAAAGTATAATAAATCTTAAACAGGTTCCTGGATAATAAATTCAAAGGATTCATTGCATTCAGAGTTGTGGGATTACCCTAGGCATGACTTAAGTTCAGTCAGCATGGGTCTTCAGTAAAAAAACCAAAAAATGGAATAACCATAAATAAAACAATTAAATAAAATTATTTTATTTTTCAAATCCTTACTACTCATAAACATTAAATCAAATTGGAAATCCAAGAGTACCATTGAGCTTGTGAGGGTGTGCTTTATTTAGGCAGATCGTAACCTTGACTGACATGAGTCGAGGGAAAAAGTTGATTTTTTGGAATTTTTAAAGGAGAATAAAATAAAATTAGAAATTTTTTTATTCACTTTTAACATTTTGTTGTGTGGTGATTTTATAATGAAGGAACAGAGCAACCCATTCTCCTTTCATAAATGAATTTGTGTGGTGACGCAATTTCAAAGAAAAAAATAACACTGAAATATGTGAACACGTTAAAGGTGTTTCCTCCATTAATCAGGAATAGGGTCCAGCTTTAGAATTATTTATGATATAGAATTTCTATCGAACTCTATAGTTTCCTAAGTCAAGGGGGAGGATTATCTCTCTCCACCAATGATGTATTGATGGTCGGGATTCAATCAAGAAATGACGAATCTATGAACTCCAGCGGAACAAGGATCGATGTGGTGACAAGACTTTAATCCACATCTGCAAGTTATCTAACTCGAGGTAGGAGTTTTTATTATGAATCTTTTTTCCCATGTTATTATATTTAAATGATGATCACGGATCAACCCATGAACATGCTGAGTAGCAGTTCGATCGTTCTTGCGGGAAGGGGGTTTTATTTTCGGGGTTTTAACAAATGTTTGATCTTGGTTACCAAATTTTGATTAATCCTATGTGATGGATTCTTCGTTTCATTTGATTTCTGTTCTAATATTGAAAAACCATGATCAACGCTAACATTGATTGAGGTTCATCCCTTTTTGTTGATTCATTCCCTTCCTCCCTGTATTCTTCATACGTTGTGGGTGTTCTTCAATTGGACCATGACTTGACTTTCAGTGATCAATCGATCCTTGGCGCATCAATACAATGTCACAGGTCTGGGACAAACACAACACAATGGAAGTGCAATGACGACGGTGGTGATCAGATCAAGGTAGTGCATGAGATATTTCACATGAACGTCTTCACATCAGAAAGGGATCTTGTCTTGATTTTCAACCCCTGGCGATGATGAACACGACCTAAGGACTGTTGAATGTCTTCCAAATCAAATAGAAGACCACCTAAGCATGTTCGATGGCCCATGGAAGGCCCCGCTAGTACACCAGTGCCGAAAATGGATGGCGACGGCACGCGGCGGCCGCATACTAGAGGTAGTGCACACTGTTGGCAGTGATTATAGGCTGGTGGAAACAATTGGCTATGGTTCGACAAATGAGGCTAGAGTACATGGTCCAGCGGGACTTGGGTGGTGACCCGTAGCAACGGACGTGGGTGGTATACGGCACCTGCCACGTCCCGGGTGGAGAAGACTGACTATCTCTAGCAGTCCAGGTCGCCGTAGAAAACCATGTCAGACTGACTTGGTGGGTCAGGTCAGACCTGGAGGATCGGGTCGTGTTGGAGGACCCAGGGTCGGGTCGCTTCAATCGGGTTAGATCGGACCCGGACCCAATTAGACCCCTTTTTACTAAAACACTCATATATTTCAAAACGTATGTTTGGTTGACAACCCATCTTCTTTGTTGGGGCCCTTGAAATGAGGCGCTCCTTTTGAGATGGATTTGTGAGACCATAGTGAGGACCAGTGTAGTTGAGAATCTTTCCTCCTTGGTTCTTTCCTTGAGGGTTCGATGCGACATTTCATAGTAATCACCTCGATTGACAGAGTCTCGGATAGAGTTATGGAATCCTCTTTGCGATTTGATTGAGACTCTATCACCCCTGATGAAGTTCGTTGGGTATTTAAATGACCTCTGAGTGAATGGTGTTAATCCTCCATCTAGTGGGACATATCAGTAGGGTTCACAGTATTCTCCGGAATCCCCTACATTACGATATGTATTTGTAGGGATTTTGGTATTCTATGAGAATACCATCCATTGCAGGGTAATACAGATTGGGTTTACAATATTATCTAAGATAATACCCTCTTTATATATCATAATCTTGACTAGAATTTTCTCTTTGGGTGGGGCCCAAATTAGAAGGACCTCTTGTAAGAGTCCCTGATGATTTTATAGCTCGAGGAGTGAGTTCTCCAAGAATGAGTGTACCTTGTGTAGAATCATGTGACCAAGTATTGGTTATGATATCAAGACCCCTTGACTTAGTAATACTATATGTCGCAGGGAACATCATGATATATCTAGACTAGATGTTCTCTCATATAATTTTGTTAGACTTATTGTTCATGGTTGCTATCAGATAGCTTGAGGAGTTGGATATATCAGAATCATGCGGGCTACGATCAGAACCATATGGATGGCAGTGGATGATACATTGCATCTTGGAATCCTTTATGAGTATATCTGGATGTTCTTGTTATATGTGTTGTTGACGTTTACCTTTGTTGATTTGACTATATCTTCTTGATGGTATTCCCTTTATGGTCTTTAACTTTTTGTTTTGGGTTCCCCTATAGAGTGTTGCCTTACTAACCCCTACTTGGGATTTTCCCCAAGTGCCATGTCTTGTATAGTTGACGGACACTTTGGTGGATTCTTAGGGCAGAATAGGACCAGGACCATGACCATATGGTGCCTTGTGAGATCAGACATACCGAGGTGTTTCTAGATGCTTCCAATAATAGCTTTAGTTCCCTTGTTTGTGGGTCAAAATTTACATTTGTATTTCTTTTATTGAACTCATTTCTGGCATGGTTACACTTTACTACTTTACTTTTTTTCATACTAAGTTATTTTGTTGTAGTGGAACACATGCATTTTCTTTACTTATTGTTTTCAATCTTCATCCCTGTGGCTTGGAGTTGGGGTGTGTGTAATTTTTATTAGGAAAATGCCTCCCATTTTTGGGATATTCCTACTCAATGATAGTCTCTATCCCATGGCCAATAAAAGGCGGTCTTCTAATTGTCACAGCCCAGGACTCGGAGGTTGGGTCATAATAATGTGGAATCAAAGGAGTTCGGATCCACATTAAGGATCGACAGTCTGTGAGATTGTTTTGTAGTAGCTATGTTGGGCATTTTGTGTTTGGAGTTCAGTCCAAGGAATCCAATATATGTGTGAGAGAAAATGTATCTATACACCAAGACTCGGGTTACCTGTAACCATCTCAGTACATGAAAACACTAGTTGTAGGGAAATAAAGGTACATGCATCATATAGGAATGTGTTGTGTTTTTTCAAGTCCTTATTGATTAAAATAACTAGGTATATTCTTTTAACCGTGATGCATCTTGTTTTCCCCCCATATGTTTTCATGACTCTAGCTAGTGAGGTTTTCACTGCAGGATCTGGAGTTCGGCCTGATACTCGATGAGGCCTCCCTAATGGGAGTTAGTAACTGAGTAGTTATTCTTCCTGATGGTTAGCAGGTGATGATTTCTCCTGATGATTATTTATAATACCCATCTATAGTGGTTCAGGTGGATGCATCTTGCTAAACTGGGTCATGGATGGCTCATTTGGTGCTTGATGATAAGGTGTTGGGTTTGAATGTGTATCACATGAATATGAGGTAGCGATCTCCCATGATGAAGGGTTAGTAGGTCCTACCAATAGCAGGTGCACAACGTAAGATACAGAACCAAATGTTTTGTCAGAATTTATAGGGATGTCCTAGTTTCCATAGGAAAATTCTTTTCTATGCTTGTCGAAAAAGGGGACATGTCAAGCGATATTTTCCCAATGTTCATGATATAGTCATAGAGGTGGTTGATGAACCACCAAGGAAGAGGACGTAGCAAAAACAGGTAGATCCTCCATGTAGTAGACATGGAAGGAGATCTTGGTATGTAGTAAGAGGTGGCTGAAATTTTTAGGTGTTACCACCACCACCTCTAGGTGGTCCATACTAGGCTCTGGGAGATGGAGGACAGAGGAGGAGACAGTTGCAGGCTATCTAGTCTTATGATCCCAGGACTCCAGGAATGATTCAAGGTAATATCTGTGTATTTCTAACTTATATAAATATTGTTAGACACCTATTCTAGTGATTTCCTTTCCTACAACTTTTCTTGTTTGATACCTAGAGGTTTAGGTTAAACTGTTGACTTGATCCTCACATTTAGAGACTCCTACTAGAGGGGACACAATGACCACACACTGGTGTCTAAAGTATGACCTAACTCTTGGAGGCAAGTTTTTTAGTTGGGATCTCTTTGTAGTGGTGTTGAGGCCTTACGATATCATTCTCAGTATGGAATAAATCCTCAATTCATCTTTAGATTAATTTTTTTAGGAAAAGGATGTGGTTTGTTCATGGTGATGGAACTAGATTTCACTTTATCGGCAAAAGGTAAATCCTTAAAACTCTTGATGGAATTAGGAAGAGGAGGGTGAAGCAGAATTATATTTAGTTGGATATCATGACCCTAAGTGCAATTGATGTTGTGATTCGTCAAGTTTCTTAATGCTGTCAAAGTATAAGGACGCCTTCCTTGAATATGTTCCAGGTTTACCTCTACATAAAGATTTAGACTTCTGCGTTGTTCTACACCCTATAGTGGAATCGATATTTGTGCCAATATATTGGATGGCTTCCATAGATCTCGATAATGTAGGGGTTCATATGGGGTACTTGTAGAGGAAGGGATTTGTAACCTATTGTTTCATCCCGGAAAACCCCATGTGATCTTCGTTGATGAAATCATAGTGTACTCAGCTTCTATGGAGGTGGATGCAAGACACTTGAGGATGGTCCATGACCCACGTCTAGAGAACCAAATATACTAAATTCTCATGAGGTTCCTATCTTTGATTCACGAGGTCTTCTGTTTCAAAGAAACGTCACCTCATAGGCTAGATTAGCAGTGAATTCAGTGAGTGTTGAGACAGAGATTGATTAGAAGAACTGCACAACCCATAG
The DNA here is from genome assembly GCA_963277665.1 of Viscum album. NCBI lineage: Eukaryota > Viridiplantae > Streptophyta > Magnoliopsida > Santalales > Viscaceae > Viscum > Viscum album. Next base: position 1,158,981,434 of record OY728165.1, on the reverse strand, counting down.
TCTTAAGTTAGCAATGGTGGTCTTTTCATTGAAGATGAGGTGATACTACATGTTTGGAGAGAGATACATAACTAACTTCAACCATGATATTCGCAACTATGTCTTCTCTTAGAATATTTAGGGCTTGAGATAGAGGTGGTGCCTTGAGTTTCTACAGGACTATGACTTGGAGTTTGTCCATACTCATGGGAATAGGAATAAGGAAGCAGATGCTCTTGGAAAGGATCCAGATAGCAGTTACTAAACGTGGTATTGGAGTAGTTTGCATCATTTTGATTATCCTACGTGGATGGAGATAGATCCTCTTATCTCCAGTCGATGGAAGTTACCCATCCACTCTTAAATTAGTTACAGAGGAATATCTCGGTGGTACCCAATGCAATTCATTACATGTTGAGTTGTCCATAGAGAATACCCCTGATAGAAATTAGAAAGGTGGAGAGCACACTGTTCTTTTCAAAAAAATGCATAGTTGTAGTAGTTACTCCTAGAGTGATGAGATGCATCATGATATGAATGTGGGTGTCAAGGAGGACATCAGAGATGATGGAATAGGTTGAATCAGGGCTTACCTATTGATATAAAATCTAAAAGCATGTTTGAATTAGTTTTGTGGGTTGTCGACTCACAATGTCAAGCCTTGATTCGTAGTCGGAGTTTCTCCTTCTCTTACTTGGGGTACCAGGGAGGAATTGGGAAGGGATATCTGCAGACTTTGTGATGGTTTTACCACATACATCTAGGATACACGATACCATAGGGGTGATCATTAACTGACTCATTGAGTTAGGACAATTATTAACTACCCAAGGGGAGAGATTAGCAGAGGGCTTGGTATGTGTCAATGTGCAGAAGTTAGTTTGACTCCCTGGAGTTTCATTTACTATTGTTTCAGATAATGATGCTCTCTTTACATCACAGATGGGGAAGGGACTGTAGAAGGAATTTACAGAGGTTTTGAAGGTCATCTAGGGCTGGATGATGAATGCATAGGTCCATCCAAAGTATTGTGCTGGCAGACTTTGGAGACCTTTGGAGTTCAAGGAATGAGACCATGTCTTCTTTTGGGTCCCACGCCGATGATTGTTACGAAGATTTTTTCTGGGGTGGAAAGTTATCGTTGAGGTTAATATTCCCTCTTTTAGGAGTTTTATTGAGATAATGAGGTAGAGTACTAATTGGGTCTATCCTACAATGGGACCAGGTACACGATGTCTTTTACGTGCCATAAATGAGGAGATTCATACATAACCCCTTTGCACGTCATAATCTCGGGTGAGTTGGACATGGATGTTGGATTGTCTTGGGTTGAGTACCCAGTGAAGATAGAGGATCCTTTTGGGATTATATTTTCCCTTGTTGAATGTCCTTAGGTAGCATGGTGATCCTAATAGAAGCACATGGGAGTGAAAATCACAGATTTGTGCTCGGTTCTCTAACATTTTCTTCGAGTAAACCTTGTTTTGATTTTCAAGGATGTGAAGTCTTAAGGTGGGGATAATGTATCAAATTGGAATTTCCTAGTTCTATTATTAAAAATTTATTGGAAAAATTACGAGACTAGCTGCTGAGACAGTGTTCTATTGCGAGGCACAGAGTGGATGGAATGATCTATCGAAAATGATAAGTTTTTCAATAGCGCACGTAAGCAGTTTTCCTAAAAAAGTGGAATAAATCTTAAGTGGGTTCCCATATTATAAATAAGAGGGAACTTTTGCATTCAAAGTGGTGGGTTTACCCTACGTACGACTTATGTTTAGTCTGCGTGGGTCTTCAGTGAGAAAAACAAAAAATGGTATAACTATAAATAAAATAATTAAATAAAATTATTTTATTTTTTAAATCCTTATAACTCATAAATGGTAACATAGATTGGAATTTCAAGAGAACCGTTGAGATTGTGAGGGAGTTTTTCCCTTAGGTGGACCCTAACCTCGACTGGCACAGGTCAAGGGAAAAAGATACTTTTTTGGAAATTTTAAAGAAGATTAAAATAAACTTAAAAAATTTATTTTATTTCTTTTTAACATATTGTAGCATGGCGACGCTGCGACATAGAGACAGGGAAACCCATTCTCCTTTCATAAATGATGCAGCGTGGTGACACTATTTCAAAGTGAAATAGTAACGCTGAAACACTTAAATGTATTAATCTATTTCCTCCATTAATCAAGGACAGGTTGCAGCTTAAGAATTCAAAATTTTGGATAATTTCTCTTGAACTCTGAAGTTTCATTAAGGAATGTGGTAGGAGGATCTCTTGCCGGTGATGACAGATCTGAGGTTGGGATTTGATCAAGTGGCGAAGAATTAATGAATGTTGGTGGAACAAGGATTGACGTGGCGATGTGAATTCTATTCACGTATGCAAGTGATCCAAACTGAGGTAAGGGTTGTTATTTTGAATCATTTCTTTCCCAGTTCATAGATTTAAATTAGGAACGTGGATCCACCCTTGAACACTTGGATCTGCAGTTTGATCCTTCTTGCAGGAAGGGATTTTTTTTGGGTTTTAATGGAAGTTTGATCTTGGTTATCAAATATTGATTAATCCTGTGTTATGGATTCTTGGTTTAATTCAATTTCCATTCTAACATCAACAAACCACCCTTGATAGTAACATTGATCGGGGTCCGTCCCTTTTTTTTGATTCATGCCATTCCTCCCTCCTTCATTCATTCGTCGTGGTAATTATTCATTTCGACTACAACTCAAAATTCATAAATTGATAGATCATTGCACAGTCGATCCTTGGTGAAAAAATCTAATGTCATAGTTTTGGGAAGGAGATAACATGACGGATGTGTGACGCCGATGGTGGCGATTAGATAGAGGTAGTGAAGGAGTCATCATATGGGAATATATTCTCACTCTAAATGGATCATGGCTTGATTTTGAACCCAAGGTGATAAATAATGCATCTTGAGGAATCTAGAATGTCTTTTGGTTCAAAGAATGGACCACCAAAGTGCATTTGGTGGCCTGTGGAAGACCCCACTAGTGCGCTGGTGGCTGCATGCGGGAGACGATGTGCACCGACAAAGGAGGACCACAGAATCTACCATGGGAGGTGATCAGATACTGTTGGCAATAGTCGGTGGCAGTTCGACGAACGCAGATGGAGGCTGTGTTTCAGTGGTAACACGGTGGTGACCCGTGGAAACAACTACAGGTGGGACCCGGCACCTGCCATGTCTCAGGTGGAGATGACCAGCCTGCTCCAACAGGCTGGGTTGGTTAGGCGGGACGGTGCATCAGACTGGGCCACCGTAGCGGACCGGGTCAGACGCCGTAGGTCCGGGCTGGGCCATATGGGCCAATCCGACCCAGCCGGATGGGTCAGACCCAGCTGACTAGGTCAGACCCAGGTGGGGTCGGACCCAGGTCAGGTTGGTCCATACCCAGACCCAACCAAACTCATATTCTCAAAAAACAAACATATCTTTCAACCCGTAAGTTTTGTTGATGAGTCGTCTATAGAATTGGGACCCTTGCAACAAGGTGGTACTTTTGAGTTCTCTTTGTGAGACCTTTGCGAGGAACATTGGAGATGTGGATCTTTTTCACTTGGTTCAATCCTTGAGGGTTCATTACGGAATTTCCTAGCAATACCCTCAAGAGATAGAGTCTGGGATAGAGTTATGGAATCATCCTTGGGACTGGAGTGATACTATATCACCCATGATGAGGTTAGTTGGTAATTGAAACGAACTCTGAGTGAAGGGTTTTAATCCTTTATATAGTGGGCCATATCATTAGGGTTCACAATATTCGTCAGAATCCCCAACATTCAGAGCCGCATCAGTATGGTTTGTGGTATTCTATGAGAATCCCCTCCATTAGAGGGTAATATAGATTGGATTAAAGGTATTCTCTGAGATAATCCACTCTATATAAAACATAATCTTGAACAAAATTTTCACTTTATGTGGGATCCAAATTATTTGGAATTCTTTTAAGAGTCCCCGATGAATTCATAGCTAGAGGTGTGAGTTCTACTTAAATGAGAGTACCTTGAGCAGAATCATGTGACCACGGATTGTCTATGATATCAAGACTCATTGTCTTAGCAAGACCATTTGTATCAAGGAAATTCATAATGTATCAAGACCAAATATTCTCTCAGATACTTTTGGTATACTTTTTCTACATGGTTACTATTAGATAGCTCATGGAGTAGAATCTCCCTAAATTGAGCATGATACGAGTGAAACCATATGGATAGAAGTGGATGAGATGTTGTGCCTTGGAATCCTTTACAAGTATACCTATATATTCTTGTTATATGTGTTGTGGTAAAATACCTATGTTGAGCTGACAGTACCTTCTTTATGTTTTTCCCTTTCTGGTCTTTCACTTTTTGTATTGGGGTCCCCTACTGAGTATTGTTTTACTCACCCCTACATGGGATTTTCCAGCATGTGTAAGGTTTTGTGCAATTAATCAATTCCTTGGTGGAGTCTTGTGGAAGAGAATGATAAGGACTGTGACTAGAAGGTACCATGTGAGATCAGACGAGCTAAGGTGTTTACGATATCTTCCTATAGTATCTTTAGTGCCCTTGTTTGTAGGTTAGACTTTACAGTTGTATTTATTTTAGTGGGCTTATTTCTAACATGGTTTCACATTAATACTTTATGTTCTATCATACTATATTGTTGGTTTTTCGTGGTATCCATTCCTTTTATTTACTTAGTGTTTTCACTCTCTAGCCATGTGTCTTGGAGTTGGGTGCGTGTTTAAAGATCTTAGGAAAATGCCTCCCATTTGTGGGATATTCCTACTCGGTGCTAGTCACCAGCCCCTAGCCTATTGGATGTGGGCTTGGGTGGTCATGATATAGGCCCCAGGGGATGGGTCATGACACTATTTCCGCTCTATTTTTTGTATATAACATCAATTTCCCTTCATTGAGAAGAATCTTTATCTCTTGTTCCTAATCTTGGAGACATCGAGCGAGTACCAAGGAGATATCTAGAAGAATAAGAATTCAAGAGGATTCAGACTAATAAATGGTAAACCTATCTTATATTTGTAAGTTATTTCAAATCCCCCTTTTACTTCCTTATTAAACATTTCTATTCAAATATCTCATTGTATTTATTTGATTCATTATAGCTTACTTTATCTTGTACATATAACTTTGTTTGTGTTTAAAAAAAATGTGTTTTTGTGTGTGGGTGATGTTTATGTTGTGCATATAGGTCCCAATGGGATAATAAATGTTAAATCTTATGTTATTCTTTACTGTATTCTTCATTTGTTGGTTTGACTCAATATATATTGCTAATTATGGTTGGAATCATTTCTATCTTGTATTGATTGAAGCTTTTGAATAAAATTTGTGTTCTGGTTATAGTTTTTTAATTCCTCACTCTTCTTACTTCATCACTATTCTGGTCTATTTATAATTGAAATTATTGTAACCACAATATAAATTTAAAATTAAAATACTTAATTGAATAATAGTGTATAATAATTGATCATGGCATTTTATCAGGGGTTTATGCTTAAAGTTTTCTCCAACAAAGTGGTATCAAGGTCTTTAGTTAAACATGACTTCAAATTTGTATGAAATTGAAAAATTTGTTGGTTATAAGGATTTTAATTTGGGGTGAACTAAAATGTGGGCCTTACTTGTTCAGTATGGGTTAATTGATTCTTTTCATCCCAATGAAAATTATTGTATCCCTTATTGTTAATGGATATACCTCTACTATATATAAAGATGTCACTCCTGAAATTCCTGTTAAAGCACATAGTTCTATATTATTGTCTCTTGGTTACTAGGTCATTTGTTATGTTTCCTTTGAATCCACTACTACTAGAATATGTCTTAAACTAGTAAAAAATTTCATGAAATATCCATTTATTAATAGACTTTATAAGAAACATTGCATGTTCACCTTTAAAATGAATTCTAATATTTCTATTAAATCATATTTGGATGAGTTTAATAAAATCATTTTAGATTTAAGAAACCATAATGTGACTATTGATGATTAGTATCGAATTGCCATTCTTTTGATCTTTTTTAAAAATTCATACAAAACATTAATTGAAACTATGATGTATGGTCATGACTCTCTTACCTTTGAAGATGTTAAATATGACATGATTTTTAAGGAGTTTAATTTTAAACCCAAAATGAAATGTAAGTATGATAGTTTATTTACTATAGGTAGGACACAATATATGGGTAAAAATAAATAAAAAGGTAAATAGAAAGGGAAGAATAATTACCAACCCAAACCTAGGTCAAGGTAAAAGGATATAAAAGTTGTGTGTTATAACAATGGTAAGCCTGAGCACTTAAGTCCTAAGTATAGAAAGCCAAAAAAATCCAAATGCTAAAGAAACTTTTGACCAGACCCTTTTAGTGGATTTTGTTTATGATACTGCTAAATTTTTTAATACATATATAGGAATCTAGTAATTGATGACTGGGTTGTGGATTCAGGATTCACTTTGTAAATGTGTCCATAGAGAGAATATTTCCTTTAGTTAGTTGAGTGATTAGATGGAGATGTAATCTTAGGGAATAACCAGATGTTTAAGGTTCAAGGAAGAAGTTTTATTCTTATAAAATTAAATGACCATTATTTCATCACTCACCTAGATGTTAGGTGGGTCCCTTAATTTCACAAAAACATTATTTCCCTTGGTATTATAAACTAGAATGGATATTTCTTTAGGTCTGAATTAGGATTCGTTAAGATCTCCAAGGTCTCTCAAACTCTAATAAAAGTATCCCTAGTTAATGGAATCTATGATTTTAATTGGAGGACTAAATTAAGGCATCTGGTCATTGTGTATGTGAGTAATATTGATAACACTTTGTAATGGAATAGTTTATTGGGGTATGATAGCTCTAAGGTCATAGAGGAATTGGGTAAAAAGGGTTGTTAGAAAATGTTACACCACACAATCTCCAATTTTTTAATGATTGAGTCTTGGTTAATTCTAAGAGCGTTAGTTTTGGTATGTATTATTTTAAGGCTTTTAAAATAGTGGATTACATCGATTCTAATTTATGTAGCCCTACCAGAACCACATCCCATGGTGCAGGTTCCTATTTTTTACATTCATAGATTAATACTCTAGAAAAGATTAAATTTATATACTAAAAAATCTATTATTTTTTAAACATTTAAATCATTCAAATCCCTTTTTGAGAACCAGTTTAGAAGTTTGGTTAGATTCATGATAATATATAATGGCTTGGAGAATCTATCTACCATGTTTTTCGAGTTTGTTCAATCTGAGGCCATAACAAGACATTGGACTATTAGGGAAACCCCCCAAACAAATGGGCTTATTGTGTTCATGGATAGAACTATTATTGAGTGATTATAAATTATGATTTCATTCTTGATATTTCCTAAATGATTTTGGGAATAAGTTTTCTCAATGACAGTCTACCTTATTAATAGGTTCCAATCTACTGTTAGCCAGTTTAAACCATTGGATGAACTATGGCTTGATAAAAAACCTTCTTATAACCACATAATATTCTTTCGAAGTTCCACCCATTCCCATATTAAAACTAATGAGTTGGAAGTAAGTGGTCTTAAGTTTGTTTTTATGGGATACCTTGATGATGTTAAGAGAAATAAGTTGTGATTTGAAAAACCTGAATAGCAAAGGTGTATAATCTGTAGAGATATTGTTTTTTATTAATCCAGTTCTCCTAAATCCAAATATATCACACATGATAGTGATGATAAATAATATAATGATAATATTGATCCTCTTCCTTCTACTCATCATGATGATACTGATTAACTTCCTCCACATGCTCCCAAAAATGAAGCCCAAAATGAGTCCAGTTCTGATTCAGACATAGATTCGGAGCCTCATAATGCAAACAATTATTTTTAGTTGACTCAAGATAGAGTTAAAAGGGTCATTAGACCACCTGCTCAATTCATCCAATATGGTATGGAATCTTTTGTCATTTATGTTTCCTAATATATCATTGATGATGATCCTCAACTCTATAAGAAATCTGTAATACCCCAAAATTCCATAAATTATTTTTTAAAATTAAATGGGATTATTTTGAGAATAGGCGCTTAGACGGTGTGAAATTCCATGGCCAAGAGTGCTAGGAGTGATCCGTCAAAAAATGTTAGGTTTTAAATAGCGTGTGTAAGATGTTTTTTGAAAAAGTGGAATAACTATTAAAAGGGTTCCAGAATCATAAATCTAATAGCGTTGTTTCATTTAGTATGGTTGGTTTACCGTACACAAAACTTATGTTTAGTCGGCGCATGCCTCTGGTGAGAAAAACCCAAAAATGGAATACCCATAAATAAAATAATTAAATAAAGTTATTTTAAATTTCAAATGATTATAACTCACAAAAGGTGACTCAAATTGAAAATCATAGATCACCATTGAGCTTGTGAGGTTATTATTTCCTTAGGAAGAGCCTAATGTTGGTCGGCGCAAGCCAATAGTAGAAGTTAGTTTTTGGATGTAATTAAAATAATTAAGTAATAATTATTTTATTTTCAAATCCTTATAAATACTAAAAGGTAACTCTGATAGGAAATATGAGAGTACCATTGAGCACATGGGGGCGTGTTACCCTTAGGAAATGCTTAACCTCGACCAGTGCAAGTTTATGGTGGATGATTTTTTTTTTGAACATTTTTGTTGCGAATTAAAATGGATCGAGTGCGTGGTTTTGGAAAATTATAGATGGGTTCCCGGATTGAAACTATAAGGGTACCATTGTATTCATAATGGAAACATTACCTAATAATGGACCTATCCTCTACTGGTTTGGGTCGAGGGAAAAAGTGAATTTTCAAATGTTTTAAGTAAAAAATAAAATAAACATAAAAAGTATATTTTATTCAAAAAAATTGTTTGAATGAAACAAATGATGAGATGACTGTTACATTCCATAAATGAAATGACATAGTGACTCTTTAAATAAATCATAATAGATACAAAGTTCTATAAATGAAAAAATGTAACAATTTGATGACGCAACGTAATAGAAATGTTGTGATGCGTTTCTCCTTTAATGAGAAAATGGGTTACAGAATGAGAGATGGAATTTCTCTGACAGATGGAGAAGGATTTTTCTCCAACAAAGAATGTTGGTGAATTATAAAATGGTGATTGTGCCTTGGATAATGGATTTGGGACCAAAGATCGATGAACTCCTATGACTTCGAACATATCGACACCAACAACGAACCTTCTCCAGGTAGGAGTTACATTTGATTTTGATTTCCCCATTATTAATTCTAAAACAATGAATGTGGATCAACCAATGACCAATTTGATATGCGGATCACTTGTTCTTGTGGGATGTTTCTTATACATGGAGTTTGCATCGGGGTTACCTTGTTGTTATAATATTAAACCTCCCCCTTTGTTTTAAACTCTAACCCGGAGATTCTGGGCCGACACGAACAAGGCTCGAGTCCCTCCACCTTCATCCATTCTTCGTGTCCAAACCTCCATGTTTACAGAAACGATTTTTTGAGGTCGTATAAGGTAATATGGAAACACATGGAGGTCTGAGGCATAGATGGCTCGAGAAATAGACCATCAGAGTGGACCCGTTGGTTCATGGAACGCGTTGTCGGTGCTGACGACAGTGCGTTGAGGTGGTAGCCACAACCAGATTAGGCCACGGTGGTGTGGCGGGTGTTTCCAATAGCAGTTCAGTAGCTGGCGCATATAATGTGGCCACCTAATTGTGTTGGATGAGGTGGCCTACATTGCACGGGCCGCGACCACCTACTGGAATGCTGTCTAGAGGGACCGCGTGCGGGAGACAAGGCGGCCGACATAGTCGGTCGCGACATGCAAAAGGCATATGTGTGGGAATCCGATTGGAGGAGAACATCCCCACACTAGATGGTTGGATAGGTGGTGGGTTGGTCCTGTCCAGCGGGCCAGACTCATGGCCCAATGGACCGAGTCAGATCTGAACCGAGTCAGAGCTTGGTAGGATCTGAACCGAGTTTGTCCAGGGTCAGGTTGGCGGACTCTTATTCGATCAGAAAACCTGGGTCGGGTTGGTGGAACCGAGGCTGGTTGGTGGACCCCATATCGGGTTGGGTCAGGTTGGTCCCACCAGGATGGACTGGACCCAGACACAACCATCCCCCTGTCCCAAAAAACAGTTTTATCTTTCAGACTGGGCATCTGATTGATGAGTGTTTTGTAGAGTTGGAACCCTTGTGACAAGGTGGTTCTTTTAGAAAACTCTAAGGAGGATTTCATGGAAGTTGAAATGTGATGAATGGATTTAGGATTTTATTCTCTCAGAATCAAGCATGCTACATGCAGGAATCCTACGGCTGGATGAGACCCAAAGACTACTGATGAGAGAGTCCAAGTGACCATGTCAGCCTAGAAGACAAGAAACCCTTTGTGGATCTGCTCCAAGTGACCTTGTGTGGATCATATACCATAAACCCTATGTGGATCAGCTACTAGGGACCCTATGTGGATCAGATACTAGTGACTATGTGTGTATCATCTACCAGCGACCCTATGTGGATCAGCTCCAAGTGACCCTCTGTGGATCAGCTACAAGTGGCCCTATGTGGACCAACTATGATGGCCTAAATGTAAAGTGTCTCTATGCAACCCAGCAGACCAATGATACTCATCCGGGATGAGTACCCTAGTAGTCCAAGGTATTCAGTGTTGCAATAGATTGTCTTACTTTCTATACTCAATATTATACTTGTGTGAGATGGCTCTTAGTGTAGTTGGAATTCTCTTATCAGTGGTGTAATTAGTGTACTTGGCGTACCCTCCTCAATGGTGTACTTAGTGTACTTGGAATACTCTCCTAAATGGTGTACATAGTGTACTTGGTGTATACTCTCCTTAGTGGTGTACATATTGTACTTGGTGTACTCTCCTCAGTGGTGTAATATGTGTAATTGGTGTACTCATTTAGATGGTGTATTAATAGTACTTTGTTAAAACTCTTCTTTTTGGTCTTTCCTTTGTGGTTTGGGGTCCCTACTGAGTATTGTGTTACTCAACCCAGCACGGTCTTTTCCCACATTTGTTGTGTCTCGTGCAGGTGATCAATGCTTAGACATAGACCTTGGTGGTCCAAGATCAGGTGGTGATCAGTGAGACAGGATGGATGTGCACTTTGATGAAGAACATGGTGGTCTGAGACTAGGTGTTGATCAGTGAGACGAGATATACAGGCGTACTACTACGGATACAGGAATCTACCCTTCACCTACCCTTCAGGTATGGTCTTATGTGGACAGATCGGGGAATTTGAACTTTCATTGGTGGTTTTGGACTTTTAATATAGACCCTTTTACTTTCCTTTGTGGTTTTGGGATTTTATTATATCCCCTTTGTACATCCAGTGTGTGTTGTGTGCATGTGTACAGGTTTAAAGGCAAATGCCATCCCTTTTTGGTATATGACTTCTCGATGCTAGTCTCAATCCAGTGGCCTTTAAAAGGTGAGATTGGGGATATTCATGGCATGGGCCCTAGGGTATAGGTCATGAAAAGGTGGTATAATAGGTTGTCGGTTCTACTAGAAGTACTCTGTGTTTTTAAATTTTTATAGGTCAATAGTGTTAAGTGTATAAAGTTCATAATTCAAGTCAGGGTGTCCAGCATTGGTGTGACGGTTGATGTATCCATACTCCAGGGCCCCGAATTCTTCTTTTCTGACTCAATACATGAAAACCCCAGTTGCATGAATCCTCAAATGTTTCTCGTGATCTTTATGAGTCAGAGTCAACTCACTAGGTATAATATATTAATCATGATTCATATTGATCTCTTTAAAGATGCCTCCACGCAGACATCCAACCAGGATTCCAGTGAATCACCATGAGGATGGTCCACATAGTGATGAGGCTTTGGTATAGTTATCATTGCCCGATATGGAACCTTCGGGTGGTGTCCCATCTTTTCCACCACCCATTGGTCAGCAGTTACTACTGAAACTAACGGTAGTGGATGCATGTAGGCTCATTTCCTTACATGATTTTTATCTACTAAGACCCCTCAGGTTCTGAGGAAAGCCCGACCCATATGTGGATAAGGGCTGGTTGGAGTTGGTGACTGAGTTTTCCATCTAGTCAGGGCACCATTAGATCAATTTGTAGTCCTGGTAGTGATCCTTCTACGTGGCTTAGTAGTATGATTGCAGGGTTTAGATTACCTAATCTTACAACAAGGTGACTTTTATATGGACAGAGCTTCCTATCCTCTCTCTAAGAAGGGTATATTTCCATAAAATCTAAGGTTTACATGTGCCCAAGAGCTTCTACTTCTTTGGCAGGACAACATGGTGATAACTGAGTATTCATCGAGGTGTACCAGCCTTTCTAGGTACTTAATTAATATGTTATGATTAGTGCTTCAAGGCTCAGACCTGTGAGTGAGATGTGTTTTAGGGACATATGAGACTGCACTATTACTCTGTACATTCCTACTTATGCAAGGGTGATAGAGATAACCATTGTGGTTGAAAGTTATTAGGCTGAGAAAATATAGCCAGTGGATGTCAGCAGTGGGAAAGTAGGAAACTGACGTCATTCTCAAAGACTTGGATGGGTATGAGGACATATTTCCAAAGGATGTTCCAAGACTACCTCCTCATAGATATGTAAATTTATGCTTTGATCTGTACCCTAGGACGACATCGATATCTATACTTGCATATCGGAATGATCTCGTAGAGATCCAGGAGATGAGGGTATAGTTAGAGGACTTGCAGAGGAAGGGGTTCGTAAGTCCTAGAGTTTCGGCAAGGGTAGCCCCAGTGTTTTTCTCTAAGAAGGGCAACAGAAGATTGATGTTATGCATGGACTTCTAGCTCCTGAACTAGGTGTCTATAAAGAATAAGTATCCTCTACCAATGATTTATGACCTCTTTGATCACCTAAAGGGAGCGGGGTGGTTCTCAAAGATCGACCTCATATCATGCTATCAATATCTTCAATTGTGAGATGAGGACATCTCGAAGATGGATTTTAGATGTCGCTACAGCCACTACATGTACTTAGTGATGTTTTTTGGCATAAAAAACGCCCCAACTATGTTCATGGGACTCATGAATATGATCTTTTAGTCATACCTAGACCAGTATGTAGTGGTCTTCATTGATGACATCTTAGTGTATTCATCGTTAGAGGAGGAACACACAATAAACATAAGGATGGTTTTGGACACACTCTGAGTGAACCATCTCTACGGTAAGATCTCTAAGTGTGAGTTTTGGATACGAAAGGACCATATACTCGGACATGTCATCTCAGAAGCTGGAGTTACTATGGATCCATCAAAGATAGAGGCAGTCATTTCTTAGAAGCCACCCAAGAGAGTCACTGATGTGCGGAGTTTCCTTAGGTTGTCTGAGTAATATTGAATGTTTGTACCCGACATATATAGAGTATCTTCACCCATTATGACATTAAATAATAAGGTAAAACTCTTTGTGTGGATAGAAAGAAGCCAACATAGCTTTCAATAGCTGAGGTAGTGCTTGATGAGTGGTCCAATCATGAGGCTGGCAAAGGAGGGCACCGAATACATGGTGTCTTGTGACACATCAAAAATGTATATTGGTTATGTATTGATGTAGGGGAATGAAGTGATTGTTTATGGATCACGACAATTGAGGTTGCAAGAACATAATTATGCAACTGATGACCTTGAGTTGGCAACGGTATTTTTCTTACTGAGGATGTGGCGACACTAACTTATGGGTAAACAATTCATCATCTACTCTAACCACAAGAGTCTCAAGTATATATTTTCTCAAAAATGATCTGAATATGAGATGGATACATTGGTTACTTCTCCTCTAGTACTATGACTTTGAGAAATTTTATACTCATGGGAATGGGAACGTGGTGGCTGATGCTCTCAGGAGAAGATTGAGTTCACAGCTACAGAATAACGCCTCAGAGTAGTTATCCTCGCTTCAAATATCCTTTGTGGATATAAATGAAGCAGATTATCTTCAGTCTATGGTGGTTACACCTCCACTCTTATAGCGATTTAGGGAGGCGTAACTCATAGATACTAGATGCGCGACAACATGTGCCCAGATGTCCATAGGTCATTCCCCTGATTGTAAGAACCTGGTTCTTACTTGGAGGTAAGGGTTTCATTTATTATTTTTATATTGTGTTTTTTTTAGAAAATAAGGGAAATTTGGGAGATTTAATGAAATCAAGGGTTACACACCGTGTAATACTAATTACACACCATGTAGTATGTCTATGTGTGAAGGGCATACATGGAGTGTGGGCATGTCGGCATGGAAAAAAGAAAAACCAACTACATGTCATGTACTTCTTGGTACATGCCATGTAGTCATGTCGGAAATCCCTAGTAACTATGTTGGTAGAATTCAGCCGCCAAATGAACAGTTAAATGATATACACGCTGTTTATATGGTCTTACACGCCATTTATATTATGTTTTTTCACTTAAAATGGGAATTATCCTCTTTCTTATACTATTTGGACAGAAGACTCATCAGGTGGATGAACAAGTAGCACTAAGAGCCTTTCCTCCCCCTGTTTCTTCATTTGGAAGCTGATTCAAACACCTTCGGATCCATTTGAATCTTCTCGGCGAGTTCTCTATTACTATTGATCCATTCTTGGTAATTTATTTTATCAAAGAAGTTATTTAAGTTTGAAAAAATAATCTTTTTTGTATATCTCTATCATTTTAGGTTCAATTATAATTCTAATCTCAATAAGGAGAGTCATACTATGATGAGGTAGGTGGTATCATGATTATTTCTTAATATCAAGTTTGTTATATGTGGAGTTATGCCACGTGCCCATGTTTAGGGTGTCGGTTTGTTTGGATTTTGACCTTTGTTAATACTTCAAAATGTTTAGCCAGTTCATTATATGATTTGAAGCATGTTTGTGGCTATTTGTTTTGTGTTAGGGCCACCCTTCGGGTGCATTCCACTTGGATAACTCTTGTTGAGCCTTTTTGGCATAGGAAACACATGGGTATGCCTCAATTTTCCCTGTTCTGGGTTGTTGAAAGGAGTGGTTAATTAAATGTTTACCAAAGTGATTTGTTTCTTTTAAACCATGTAATAGTTTAAATATTTCATGTGTTGTTTAATATTCTAAAATGTTGATATATGGGCTTTACCCTGTTTTATTTTTCATGCCTGTGGGTGAGACATTTTAGGCCTGCAGGTGGGATTTGTTATGCCTGTAGGTGAGATTTTTTATGTCTGTGGGTGGGATTTTTATACCTACGGGCGAGATTTTTTATAAATGTGGGTGAGGATTTTTTATGCCTATAGAAGAGGTCTTTCCTATGGGAAAGATGTTTAATTGATTAATAAAAAATGGAATGACTTATGACATGTCTTCCAAGAGAAAACACAATCATGTATTCATTCATCACATTACATGTTTAGATAGCCTTCAAAGGTATCTGTTGAGAATTCATTATATGGGGGATTGACGGGCTGAGGCTGGATCCTGAGACTTATATAATTCAATGTAGTTGAATGGTTGAACTAAACATAAGAAATGGAAATGGAAAATAGGACTTGTAGTATTGTTTACTTTTGAGTACTTCCTAGTTACTGCTTTTCCCTTTTTACACTACTGCTATATATACTCACTGATAGATTAGCACCAAACATACATGGTTTCCTATAATGATTTATTTCTAACACCCTGTTTGGGTCATGTTTTGGGCCCAAATAGACTAAATTTCTATAGGTGTCGACAAGGGTAGGGGCCATTTTTCAGGTACCTGATTGTTGTTTAGGAGCAGGAGAGCATCGGATAAAGCCAAGTTTTTAAATTCTATTTAGAATTGTATTTTGTTACCATATTTTGGTATTGCATTTTACTTTATTGCAGTGTATATTTATTTTTCTTTTTTCTTAGAAAATGTGACATGCTGCATCATTTTGATATTATATGACTTCTGGTTATCTTTATATTTCAATCTTCAGTTGTTTACTTCAGCTTCATGTTGTTTACTACTTCCACTATTGTTATTATTTATTCCACTGTGTTATACTCTACCAATGAGGGAATATTTTCCCCAATACCATATCTTAGGCCCTTGCTGGTAGTTGGAATCCTCTGGCATTTGGGGAAATGCACATAAGGCCATGTGTCAAACTAGGTATGGGGCACCAGTTAAGTGGATTCTGGATCCAGTTGGTTACAAAGTTGTATCAAAGGGTTTCTTTTCTAGTTTCCCTTACTATTTGGTGATGATATAATGGATATTAAATTTGGTAATTAGTTGTGTCCAGGATTAGATACCCTATGTATAGGGGAAATCCAAATTCCCTCGAATTAAATTGTGCTTTTGGATTTTGAGCTATTAAAATTTATTTGATTTCACTTTTGGGTGAAAAACACATTTTGTGTTGTTATTATTAGTATTAGTGTGTTTCTACTGTGTTGAAACCCGATGATATGAAGGTATTCCATCCCATGCATCATATATGAACTTGTTAAAAATCACATTCCATGCATACTTCTCATGCCATGTAGGGAGCATTACTAATTACATGTTGTTGGGATAGTACCATGATAGATATGTCTGATGTTGTGATAGGTGTATTGGTACATGAGATGGTTAGAATTGTATGGACACCATACTTTGATATCTGAGGTGTATGGGCCCTCTTGGATCAAAATTTGGTGGATCATGTGTCACGACCCGTCCTCAGGGCCCGTGTCGTGACTACCTCAAACCCGCCTTCCATAGGCCAGGGGCTGGTGACTAGAACCAAAGGCGTAAATCCCAATAACTGGGAAGGAATTGCATTTATAAAAGGTAAAAAAAACATCACAGAGTACAAGCGGAAGAAAAATACTAAGTACAAAAGAAATTGCTAAAAAGTAATTGTGCCAAAATACATACCCAAATGAAAGTACAACTACAACTGAACAAAGTGCAACAGAAAAAGACAACAGCTGGAAGAAAGGAAGCATCTCCTGGATCGTCCTCGTCGGATCCTACCTGAAGGGTAGGTACAGATGGCGTAGCTCGTGGTCGTCCACCACGGATCCTACCTGAACGGTAGGTACAGATAGCCTCCTCAACGCTCTCACCCTTCAACCTCCTCCGTGTGTCGTCTCGTCGTGTAGTCCACCTCCGGGTACTGACTCGTCATGTAGTCCACCTCCGGGTACTGACTCGTCATGTAGTCCACCTCCGGGTACTGACTCGTCGTGTAGTCCACCTCCGGGTACCATCCAGTCCTTGAACACTCGGCATTCGTCAGCACTGCCCGTTGTCTGCAATTAACACAGCGAGGTGCGGGCATAGCCCGTGCAGGGGTGAGTATAATGATACTCAGTAGGGACCCCAAGACCCTCAAGATCTCACTAAAACCAACAAGGATAACCACAAAGAAGATCTCAACAGATAACCTCAACTTAGGTATATGCCCATACATATACCTAAGTTATCAATTAACCCATCTCATCCTGAGGAAACACAAGGATTGTGAAATCAATGGATAACCACTACCCAGGTATATGCCCATACATATAACTAAGTTATCATGTAACCCATCTCAATCCTGAGGGAACACAAAGGCCATAGACTCAGCTCAAACCAAGATTTTCATTATCGAAACCATAACTACTGAAGAGCTCCATCTCTAGAGTGTGAAATGGTCCTGTCACGACTCCGAGGTACTGCTCACTAACCTAAGACTGCTGAGGTACTCCTCCTGTCGAGTACCGCGGGCCAGCCAACCAAACACAGTAGTGCTTTCTTCCTAGGTATGTCACCCAAACACAGTAGTGCACACCCCCTAGTAGCCTACTGAGGTACTCTCCAGACGAGTACTGCAGGTCTGCACGGTCACACAGGTAGTGCTCCGTCCGCCATGGGTCTCCACCTCACAAAGTAGTGCTCTGTCCACTGGGCTAGTCGACTCACTCCAAGTCGAGTCTGTCAAGCAGTCGTCAGGTCTCAGTCGGCTACACGGTCTCCGTACTCCGCATGCTCGTCTCCGGGAGGGTCCGCTTCACGAGCTACAGGTCAATACTTCGAGTATCTAAAATTCCCACGAATAAGTATCTCAAAGGACCGCCTCGTCATAGGGGTCTCAACGCAATAGACGGCGCGTCAATCGGACGCCCGGTTTGTGAGTTATTAGCCTTTTCGTCCCAGGAGCCAGGTTGGTTTCGTGAGCAAACCAATCCCGTCCATATCTCAACTTTACCCCGAACTCTCATAGGGTATAATCATAGGGACCTTTTCTCAACGAGATCATCAATGTCGCTGACCGTTCGTCAAACGGACGTCCTGTGTGAAGGATATCAGCTTTCCCGATCCAGGGGCCCGGTTGGATTTCGGGCACAATCCAACCCGGCCATTATCCAACTATATCCATAACTCAAGCGATGTATTCCAAAAGTTCCGTCTCATCAAGAGGAATTCAACGAGACAGACGGCGTGTCAATCAGACTTCCGGTCTGTGAGTTATTGTCTTTTTTGTTCTAGGGGCCCGATTGGTTTCGTGAGCGAACCAACCCGACCGCACTCCGATGGCATCCAACCATAGAGCGGAGTAAGCCAAAAGATTCGTCTCACTTAGAGGAATCCATCAAAGTCGACGGAACGTCAATCGGACGTCTGGAGCTCAAGATATGAGTGTTTCCGCTCCGAGGGCCCGGTTGGTTTCGTATCCGAACCAACCCACCCGAAACCAATGTATTCTGAAACCTTGAGTGCGATATACCGAAACGACCGTCTCGATCCAAGGATCGCATCACCACTGAAGGCACGTCGTTCGGAGTCTCGTAGCTCAAGATACTGGTAAAAGACAGAAAACAGTCCGAAGAAGGGGGATATGGGTCCTGGCCGACCCGGCCCGACCCCCCCTAGGTCGGCCCGAACCGGGGCGACTGACCTGGGTCTTGGACGGACCCGGTTCGGCGCGCCCTAACTGGTCGGGCCGGCCCAGCTCGGCTCGGCCAAGCAGCCGAGCGAGGCTGCCGCGGGGCACCGCCCCAGCGGGAAGAAAGTGTCGCGGCCCTGCGTGGGGCCGCGCTGGAAGCAACAGACGCGGCAAGGGCCTCGTCCTCTGCATGTGAGCCGCACCCGCGCGGCCGCGGGTCCGCTGGCCGCTGCCGCGCCTCCGGGGACTTCCGCAGGCCACCGGAATTGCTCTCGTGGTCCGTTTTCCTTCCCGTCTACGCCATTGCTCCTCCCGGGTCCCGTTCTTCACTGCGGAAACCTCAAATCTCCCTTGCACCACGTTTTGTCGTCGCCCGCCAAATCCGTACAACAACAAAGAACTGCGGAGGGTTGTCGGGCCGTGTTCGTTCGGCCAGCACCCTCCGCGTTAGGCGATAACAACAGGCGAGAAAATAATCAACATATCAAACTACAATTTTAATGAATTAAAATTTTTCTTATTAACTGAGGTCTTCATTTCAAAAGATACGTTCACAAGAATATAAAACATTCAATGAAACCCCTACCTTGTCAAGTCGTCGCACGTGCGTTCTTCGCGGATTTGATTTCCGCGGAAGGAGGCGATCGTAATGTCGCGGAAAGGCGTCGCGTCGTCGCGGAAGGGCGTCGTGTCGTCGCGGAAGGGTGTCGCGTCGTCGCGGAAGGGCGTTGCGTCGTCGCCGAACGGCGTCGCATCGTCGCGGAAGGGCGTCACGTCATCGCGGAAACGCGTTGCGTCATCGCGGAAAAGCGTCGCATCGTCACAGAATACGGTGATGCGTTGACGAACTCCGAGGTTCAAGAACATGAAGATTTAATTATATCGATTAAATCCATGTGTTGTTATAATCCGCAAAGAAGATTTAAAAGAAACCTGAAATCTCCTACCTCAAGCAGTTGGTGATCGGAAATCGTTTCGGGGAAGAACGTCTCGGAAGAAGCGTCGTCAATCTTCGAGGGTGACGGCGTTCTTCGCATTTTTTGTGTTCTTCATGTTCTTCGCGAAGGATGATGAAGGCACAAAGTTGTCAAAACCTCTCAACGAGCATTTTTCCAAAAGTCATGCATTGGTCTTATTTTATTATTACGCCAACGGATTGAAGACAGGTTATGAAACGATTAAATTAATTCATCAAATTATTTCAATGAAATAAACTGCTCAATTAATTGGTGCGTTAAGAAATTAAGAAAACGAGCCAGTTGACTTTCATAATGACGGGTTTTTGCGGGTGTGTTACTTAGTAGAAAGAAACGGTGGGGCTCGTGCGGGCCCCACAACACAAATATCCTACCAAGAGGGTATGATATTTCTGGATAGCACCTTATCCGCATCAACTCAGCTGAAGCTGCTTTAAGTGGCTTCAAGTGGCTTCCAAGCGGCTTAAGTGAAATAAAACAATGTTTGTCGTACAATTTATTTAATTTCTCAACTTTAGGCCCAAAAATTAAAAACCACACCCGAGAAAACACAACTCCAGAAGAGGAGTTTCTAATCATTTATCGGCGTTGTGATTCCATCAGTGCCCTCAGAATTCGATTCTGAGCACTAGTTCAAAAGTTAGAAAAACCCGCTCGTCCGTTTACTGAACGTACCCGAGCCAAACATTATAAAATGATTCCGGGAACACCGGGCCTCGAAATCAGGTGCAGTCAGAAACTGCGTTCTTGAAAAATTCAAAAGAAAATCAAGAAAAAACATTCCTTGGAATTTACGGGTCGTTACATTACTCCCACCACAGGGCTTTACATCCCCGTAAAGCTTCACCACAAACATAGGGATACAAAGGCGGTACTGAGCACGAATCTGATCCTTCTGATCCCATGTGCTCGCCTGGAGGTTCCGTACTGCCAAAGAAAGCGCACCCGAGGAATCGATAATCCTCGTAGGATCCTCTCCTGCCGATCCTCGATCCCCACTGGAACCTCCGCGAAAAACACCTCATCGCCATCGTCCAACTCCTCATGGTCGATGATATGAGAAGGGTCGAGAATGTATCTCCTCAGCTGAGATACGTGGATGCCGTCATGCACCTGGTTCAACTGAGGTGGATGGGTCAAGCGGTAAACTACCCCGCCTACCCAGCTGAGGACCTATAATGGTCCGTTGAACCTTGGAGATAACTTGTCGTCTCAGCCACATCTCTGTAAACCTCGTCGAGGTGAGACCATTATAAGGACGTGATCATCATCCACGAACTCTAGAGGTCTCCAATTCATGTTAGAACTGAAACTCAAAACGACTGCTGCCACGAGGGTAAGGTTTATCGACTCAAGAGTGATCGGTCACACCCTCCTATGCAAGAGTCTATCATGAGCTGTCTAGGGTTTCCTTTTCGCCGACCATGGAATACACACCCCGACGTTGTAGTTAAACCACATCCTTTTTTCCTATTACCGTCAATTTGTGTATGAACTATGATTGCCCAGTCCATACTCAAACCAATGTCATAAGGCCTCGACGCTTCCACCAAGAGTTTCCAACCGAAACTCTCGCCTCGAGGGTCTGACCACACTGTCGGTGTAAGTGTGATTTTCGAGTCTTCTCCCTAGGTATCTCCAGACTTGAGGGTAAAGTCCACGACTTATTGTAAACTCTATGTCTGGGACAAGATTTGTGAAAGAGAGGAATGATTCATATCGACGTCTGTTACTACAACAGCTAGTAGTGGACACAGACTGTCCCTTGAATCATTTTTAGAGCCATTGGGTCACACTCCTTGACTGCATGCAGCCGCACTCTTCATCCGCCCTCCAGCTCCCTGAGCCTGGCGGGGATAACTAAGGCGGGTGGTTGTAGTATGTTAAGATATACACCACCTCATGCTGCTCTCCTAGATCTACCTCCATGTCTGCTGCTTCACAGACTCATCTCTCATTTATGCTTCCTCTTATGGAAACTTTTAACATGCCTGAGTCTCCAAGACTGGCGCTGGTTTCCTATTTATTACTGCATTGTGCAGTCTTCATCCGCTCCTGGATGATCTGCACCATCTTCACCTATGATCTAAAGAGCTGCTAAAATTCCTCCTTTTCTGAAAAGAGAAACTCGGTCCCATCCCCTGGATGATCCAGGCCCATTGCCTAATACAGTCAATCCTGACATGAATGATGTATTCATGCCATGGATGACATTGTAAGGCCTCGATGTAACTACTAAGAGATCCAACTGTCACTCTCACCTCCAAGGGTCGAGTCACACTGTCGGCATTAGTGTGAAGTCACTGGGTCTTCTCCAGTAGAAATCTCGAAAGTGAGGGTCAAGTCAACAGTTTTAACTGAGACCACTCAGTATCAACCAAACAAAAGGACAAGAATGAAAACAAAGATAAGTTTCTTTTAGTTATTGCAGCTCATAGTACAACGACACTAATAAAATAGAAAAATGGAACTAGATGTACAAGGGACGTATCCACTAGTTCCGCTCCTGTCCACCTGCTCTTGGTTGTTGCTCAAGCACCCACTGCTGCTTCTTCCTCGGTGTCTTCTCCAAAGCCTACGGGTCAACTGTACGAGGATTCAGACAATCACGTGCCAGGTGACCCTTTCCGCCGCATGAGTTACACAACCTGTTTCTGGCACGCCTGGCTCTGACGCCACCCCGGGTGCCCCGCACCACCAGTCCTAAAACACGAGATCATCCAACTGCTAGTCTGGTCCTCCTGGACCTCTGCATCATCTGTCTACTGGCCACAGATGACTCGGATACTGATCAAATAACACGCGGAAAAGGCAGAAGCTCATGTACACGCTTGGGGTGTAGAGATTCTGGAACAAACTCCACCCTGAAGAAGGTCTCGATGTCTTCCCATGTGAAGGTCATCCCGTCTCAAAACTAGAACAAGTGGCTCCACCACCTACCTGTTGCTGCCTGAAGAAGGCTGGAAGCAAAGATCACCATGAGGTCTGCCGACGTCCCCACTAGCCGAAAGACTCTCGCCCCAGCCTCCAGCCAATCCTCAACCACCTGCGGGTTCATCTCTCCCCGGAACCTCGGTGGTCTCTGGCGCTGGAACTCGTGCAGCGCGCTCAAGTGGCGTGCATCACCTACTGCCAGAGCTGGTGCCATCGGTGGACCAACGTATGGTAGTACCGCTGGTGCCTCCGCTGGGGCCTCAACTGCATGAGGGCCCTATACTGAAGCCTCGTTGCTCGACAGGCTGCCAGTACGCACATACCTCTGGGCTGTAGTTGGTCGTCCGAGAATAGGCATCCTGAAAGAAACAATGTGACACGGTCAAATGATTATACCTGGTGAGTTGTCCTGGTTTGAGATGATATTTAAATAAAACTTTTGGAAAACACACATGCAATTAGTGTTTTCGTGCACAAAGTCGGAATTCAGTTTTCAAGGTCCTGGTGTATGGATACGTCGGCCGCCCGCACCAACACTGGACTCCCTGAACTGAAAACCACACTCATTACTCTTAACACTATTGCTTCAGAGAAAGGTAAAAAAGATCAGAGTCCCAAGTTCTGCAGTAGAACCGACTCCTCTGATACCAATATGTCATGACCCGTCCTCAGGGCCCATGCCGTGACTACCCCAAGCCCGCCTTCCATAGGCCACGGGCTGGCGACTAGCACCAAAGGTGAAAATCCCGATAACTGGGAAGGCATTACCTTTATTAAAGGTAAACAATACATCACAGAGTACAAGCGGAAGCAAAACACTAAGTACAGAAGAAAGTGATGAAAAGTAAATGGGCCAGAATAAAAATCCAAATGAAAGTACAACTACAAATGAAAAAAGTACAACAGAAAAAGGCAACGGCTAAAAGAAAGGAAGCAGCTCCAGGGTCGTCCTCGTCGGATCCAACCTGATGGGTAGGTACAGATGGCGCAGCTTCTAGTCGTCCACCATGGATCCTACCTGAAGGTAAGGTACAGATAGCCTCCTCAACGCTCTCGCCTGTCACCCTCCTCTGTGTGTCGTCTCGTTGTGTTGTCAACCTCCGGGTACTAACTCGTCATGTAGTCCACCTCCGGGTACTGACTCATCGTGTAGTCCACCTCCGGGTACCGTCCAGTCCTCGAACACTCGGCCTTCGTCAGCACTGCCCATTGTCTGCAACCAACACAACGAGGTGCGGGCATAGCCCATGCAGGGGTGAGTATAACGATACTCAGTAAGGACCTCGAGACCCTCAAGGTCTCACTAAAACAAACAAGGATAACCACAAATAAGATTTCAATAGATAACCTCTACTTAGGTATATGGCCATACATATACCTAAGTTATCAAGTAACCCATCTCAATCCTGAGCAAACACAAGGATTGTGAAATAAACGGATAACCACTACCCAGGTATATGCCCATACATATACCTAAGTTATCAAGTAACCCATCTCAATCCTGAGGGAACACAATGGTCATAGACTCAGCTCAAACCAGGATTTTCATTATCGAAAACGTAACTGCTGAAGAGCTCCATCTCTGGAGTGTATAGTGGTCATGTCACTACTCTGAGGTACTGCTCACTAACTTAAGACTGCTGAGGTACTCCTCCTGTCGAGTATCGCGGGCCACCCACCCAAACACAATTGTGCTTCCCGCCGAGGTATGTCACCCAAACACAGTAGTGTACACCCCCTAGTAGCCTGCTGAGGTACTCTCTGGACGAGTACAGCGGGTCTGCAATATCACACAGGTAGTGCTCCGTCCGCCATGGGTCTTCACCTCACAAAGTAGTTCTCCGTCCACTGAACTAGTCGAATCACTCCAAGTCGAGTCGTTCAAGCAGTCGTCAGGTCTCAGTCGGCTACACGGTCTCCGTACTCCGCACGCTCGTCTCCGGGAGGGTCCGCTCCATGAGCTACAGGTCGATACTCCAAGTATCTCAAAGTCCCACTAAGAAGTATCTCAAAGTCCCACTAATAAGTATCTCAAAGGACCCCCTCGTCATAGGGCTCTCAACGCAACAGACGGCGCGTCAATCAGACGCCCGGTCTATGAGTTATTAGCCTTTTTGTCTCAGGGGCCCGGTTGGTTTCCTGAGCAAACCAATCCCATCCGTATCTCAACTGTACCCCTAACTCTCATAGGGTATAATCATAGGGACCGTTTCTCAACGAGATCATCAATGTCGCTGACGTTTTGTCAAACGGACGTCCTGTCTGAAAGATATCAGCTTTCCCGATCCAGGGGCCCGGTTGGATTTCGGTTACAATCCAACCCGACCATTATCCAACTATATCCATAACTCGGGAGAAGTATACCAAAAGTTCTTTCTCTTTAAGAGGAATTCAACGAGACAGACAACACGTCAATCGGACGCTCGGTCTGTGAGTTATTGGCTTTTTCGTTCCAGGGGCCCGGTTGGTTTCGTGAGCGAACCAACGCTACCGCACTCCGACGGCATCCAAACCTCGAGCGGAGTAAGCCAAAAGATCCGTCTCACTTAGAGGAATCCATCAAAGTCGACGGCACATCAATCGGACCTCCGGAGCTCATGATATGAGTGTTTCCGCTCCGAGGGCCCGGTTGGTTTCGTATCCGAACCAACCCGGCCAAACACAAAGTATTCTGAAACCTTGAGTGTGATATATCAAAACGACCGTATCGATTCAAGGATCGCATCGCCACTGACGGCGCGTCGTTCGGAGGCACGTAGCTCAAGATACGGGTAAAAGACAAAAAACGGTCCGAAGAAGGGGGTCTGGGCCTGGGCCGACCCGGCCCAACCCCCCCTGGGTCGGCCGCGTCCCGTGCGTGGGAGCCGGACCCGCGCGGCCGTGGGTTTATTGGTCGCAGCCGCCGCGGCAGCCTTGTCTGGCAGCGCGCCGGGGCGCCGCCGCCGCCGGCCGCCGGGGACTTCCGCGGGCCACCGGAGTTGCACTGGTGGTCCGTTTTCCTTCCCGTCTGCGCCGCTGCTCCTCCAGGGTCCCGTTATTCAATGAGGAAACCTCAAATCACCCTTGCGCCACATTTTGTCGTCGCCTGCCAAATCCGCACATCAACGAAGAACTGCGGAGGGTTGTCGGGCCGTGTTAGTTCGGCCCGCACCCTCCGCGTTAGGCGATAACAACCGGGGAGAAAATAATCAACATATCAAACAAAAATTTAAATGAATTAAAATAGTTCTTATTACCGGGTTCTTCATTTCAAAAGAGACATTCACAGGAATATAAAACATTCAATGAAACTCCTACCTCGTCAAGTCGTCGCACGTGCATTCTTCGCAGATTTGATCGCCACAGAAGGAGGTGATCGTCGCGTCGCGGAAAGGTCTCGCGTCGTCACGAAAGGGCGTCACATCGTCGCGGAAGGGCATCACATCATCGCGGAAGGGCGTCGCGTCGTCGCGGAACGGCGTCACATCATCGCGGAAGGGCGTCGTGTTGTCGCGGAAAGGTGTCGCGTCGTCGTGGAAGTGTGTCGCGTCGTCATGGAATACGATGACGCGTCGATGAACACCTAGGTTCCAGACCATGAAGATTTAATTATATCGATTAAATCCATGTGTTGTTATAAACCACAAAGAATATTTAAAAGAAACCCGTAATCTCCTACCTCAAGCAGTTGGTGATCGGAGATCGTGGCAGGGAAGAACGTCTCGGAAGAAGCGTTGTCAATCTCTGAGGGTGACAGTGTTCTTGGCGTTCTTGGGGTTCTTCGCGTTCTTTGTGAAGGAGGATGAAGGCACAATGTTGTCAAAACCTCTCAATGAGAATTTTTCCAAAAGTCACGCATTGATCTTATTTTATTATTACGCGAACAGATTCAAGACAGGTTAAGAAACTATTAAATTAATTCATCGAATTAATTCAACGAAATAAACTTCCCAATTAATTGGTGTGTTAAGAAATTAAGAAAACGCATCAGTTGAATTTCATAATGACGTGGTTTCACGGGTCCGTTACTTAGCGGAAAGAAACGGTGGGGCTCGTGTCGGCCCCACCTCACAAATATCCTACCAAGAGGGTAGGATATTTCTGGATAGCACTTTATCTGCATCAACTCGGCTTAAGATGCTTTAAGTGGCTTCAAGTGGCTTCCATGCGGCTTAAGTGAAATAAAACAAAGTTTGTCGTATTATTTATTTTATTTATTAACTTTAGGACAAAAAATTAAAGACCACACCCAAGAAAACGCAACTCCTAAAGAGTCATTTTTAAGCAATTACCGACACTGTGATTCCATCGGTACCCTCAGTATTCGATTCCGAGCACCTGTTCAAAAGTTAGAAAAACCTGCTCGTTCGTTTACTGAACGTACCCGAGCCAAACTTCGGAAAATGATTCCGGGCACACCGGGCCTCGGATTCAGATGTCGTCAGAAACTGCGTTTTTGTAAAATTCCAAAGATAATTAAGAAAAAATTACCTTGGAATTTACGGGTCTTTACATCATGTTTCAGCCTTTAGAATAGAATTGTTTTGAGATATATTCTACTTGGGTGACAAACATTGTTTTTCGGGGAGTATTGGCCCTCACAGATCATAATTTCAGATCTCCTTGGTTGGTTTCTCTATAGAATATGGGTTTTTTGGTCAATTTGGAGTTTCTTTCCTTAAAACCCCAGTATACATGGTGTGTCGTTTAGCCTAACATGTCATTTGTTCTTCCTGTTTGCGGGAGATGATGTTACAAGATTTAAGATTAACATGTTGGTAGCATGCGTACACGCCATGTAGTATTTGACCATGTAACTATACATGAGAGAGTAAAAACAGGCTGTTGAGTTTTGATCAGAGTACGTTGTGTACTTTCAGTACACGCCAGATAGCATACCCAAGCAGAACCCATGTAGACCTAGTCGTGTGGGAGTACATGTCCAAGTGGACAGACCTATGTACACATCATGTGTATGTGGAACACGTTGTGTGTGTGTGGAATACACAATGTAGTTGGGGTTGATACACACTCAGGCCGGTGAGACTATACAACCATAAAAGAGCATAAGTTTACACGTCGTGTATTCCTTTTACACACCATGTGGTCCCTTTATTGAGAAACTTTTGAGGGTCTTTTCCTATTCTTCTTTGGAACACTTGAATGAAGAAACATAACATGATTTTGAAATAAGGCATGTTCTTGACCTTATAGAGTTATTCTACTATAACGACCATGAGATGTGCTGTATGAGAGAGGTGATGATCATACTCTAGAGATGGTATTCCATGGGATATTGATGGAACCTATAGTAGTTCCAGATGTAGCACCAGCTGTTATATCAGATGCAAGTATAGATGAACAGTTCCATGAAGGCTTTTTGAGGATCATGTAGACCTTTCAGAGAGCACTACAGGCTGCCACATCTATTGAAGAGATTATGTGTATATTCCAACAGCAGCATCTGCTTAGTTTTTTAGGGGATGGATGACCACATGATATAAAATAATGGATGGAATCAATTCTAACTATCTTCTAGAATCTAAAGAGACCTCTTGAGAGGATGGTCAAGATCTCAACTTATATGGTGTGTGATTCTTCCAAGAGATGGTGGGATGTTATCCCTCATGCATGGAGCCATCTGGATATGACATGGGAAGACTTTCAGATGGCCTTATATGATTATTATTTTCCATAGACGCTATGTTATGGCCATGCCTAGGTGTTCACCCACCTAGAGTAGGGCACACTATCAGTTATGTACTACTCTATCCAATTTATTGAACTT
The DNA here is from genome assembly GCA_963277665.1 of Viscum album. Classification (NCBI taxonomy): domain Eukaryota; kingdom Viridiplantae; phylum Streptophyta; class Magnoliopsida; order Santalales; family Viscaceae; genus Viscum; species Viscum album. The sequence continues at coordinate 1,158,952,862 of OY728165.1, read as the reverse complement.
CAGTGATTTTCACCTATTCTAATGGGTGATGACTTATCTAAAGCTTGAATATTTTAGGATTGTATCAGGCTTGACATTAGATCACAGGTGAATGTATTCTGGTTTCCTTTTTTCTTTACTATCAGGAATTAGGTGCTGATTATCGAGCATAGTCTATGGGAAGCTAGAGGTGTGAACTGGGTCGGTTGGGCACCGAGATCTGGTATTGTATTGGCCAGAAGCAAGAAGCATCATAAGGAGATTTCTCATGGGGATACGAGTAGTCTGAACCTTTTTTCCAGTAGCCAGGTGAGGTGCTACTTGTGTGGAAAATATGGACACTTGAAACCATATTGTATGATGGACCCAGTCGAGTGTCAATATTGTAACAGGAAGTTCCATCTATAGTGTAATTGTAGGATGTTTCCCCTAGTATCTAGTGAGCGAGTGTTTGTACCAACTCCACATTTAGGAATGGGGTTAGCAACTTATCACCTATCAAGAAACTAGAATACGTCAGGCCATTCAGGACGAGGATGTGGATGTGTTTGTGGTAACCAAACCCTAGGATCTCAATGACAGTAGGGTGGGCCAGATTAGGGTATCCATGTTATGAAATAGGTTCGCGGTACAAGTCAGACTTAAGTAGTGGAATATACCCAATAAGAGTAGGATCCAAGACCTTCTACTGGTAGAGGTACTATTCTAGCCACCACTATTTTATCTTTTACACTTTTCAACAAGAGTGCTTCACATAGTTTCATATCAGTTCTTTTTGTGGAGAGACTTGGGATTTGTTTCTTTACTTCATAAGATGTTATGACGCTAGACACTCTGTTTTGGATTAGAATGGTAGGTGGGAATTAGTGTAAGGAGCTCCCTCTTGAGTTTGGTGGGTGTAACTTATTTTGGGACCTCTATGTCTTGGAGATTACAGGCTTCGATGTCATTATCTAAATAGACTGGTTGATCTCCTTTCAAGTCTTTGTTGATTTCTATCATCGTAGGGTGAGTTTCATGTCATCAGAGGGTGGGAGTTTTCTACACAAGGAAGAATGGGATGTCCATGTGAGTTGATACTGACCCGAGCATCGTGGGTTGGGTGGGATGACAACCCAGATTGTAGGTTTGTATCTACATGACCATGGAACATGTTTGGAATATTTCCCTCTAGTGGTTGGCTGTTTCAAGGACATTTTACCAGATAACCTCTTAGGCTTACCTCTAGTCAGAGAGGTGGAGTTCACTATTTAACTTGTGCGAGGAGCTTCACTGGTATCCATTCCTCTTTATAATATGGCTACGATGTATTTGAAAGATCTCTAGAGGAAGTTGGAAGATCTAGAAGCAAAGGGTTTTAATCGACCCAGTACTTCTCCTTAGGGTTCACTGGTCCTTTTCGCAAAAAGGCAGATGGTACCCTTAGGTTATGCATGGACTATCAGAAAATGAACCAGTTGATGGTCAAAAATATTTATCCATTTCCGTGGATATATAACCAGTTTTATCAGCTTTGAGGAGCTCGAGTGTTCTTGATGATTTACTTAAGGTTAGGATATCACTAGGTATGTGTTTTACCAGTAGACATACCATTTAAAACCTTTTGTAGTAGGTGTGGTCTCTATGAGTACTTTGTTATGTTGTTTGTTCTTACCAACAAGCCAGTAGTTTTCATAGTGCTAGTTAATTGAGTGTTCCATCTAAACCTAGATTTTTTGGGTGGGTTTTGTGGAATATATCTTGGTGTATTCTCACATTCGACACAACCATGCCAATCATATTGAAATAATTTTTAATACACTAGGAGGGCATCAATTATATTCTGAGCTCTCAAAATTCCATTTTTGGATGGATTAGATTCACTTCCTAGGTCACGTCATCTCTGATACAAGAGTATATGTGGACCCAGTTAAGATGAGAGTAGTATTTACCTGGGAGTATCCCAAGAACTTCTTTAAGGTGTGGATTTTTTGGGGGCTATCTAGTTTCTATAGGTGTTTTATACAGTACATCTCATGCCTAGAAGCACTGAAGAAGGGATTTACTAAGAAGGGTGTGAAGTTTGTGTGGTCAGATTCTTGTGAGACAGCCTTTCAGGATCTAAAGGGTCATTTGACTGTGGCGGCGATAATTATATTTCACGAGTCAGGAAAGGGTTACACAATGTACTATGATTCATTAGGTATTGGTCTAATAGTAGTGCTTATGTTGGGGTTTGAGTTTTTGTGTATGGGTTTAGGTAGTTGAGGCCATATGAGAGGAATTACCCTATGCATGATCTGGAGTTAGATGCGATTGTTCAAGCCTTGATCTGTTAGAGACATTACTTATTGGGAGAACATTTTTTGGTTTACACTGACCACAAAATCCTCATGTACATCTTTTATCAGTGGGATATAAATTTAATATAGTGAAGGGGGTGGAATGCCTTCAGTCCTTTGATTTTTAGCTCACCTATATGCTTGGAAAATGCAACGCAGTGGCTGACACACTAAGAAGGAGGACTCATATACAGGCAGTGCAGGAGGCCAGGGGTGAGTGGAAGCTTATGGTGTTGTTCAATGAGATTCATCTAGAGGTGCATGACAGATAAGGGGAGACTTTTCTTTCATCATTGTCCATTACTCAAACCCTATTATATAGAGTGAGGATGAGGCAGCTATCAGATTCCAAAGGCCTTATTCTATGAGAGAGTGTAATAGGTGAGGACCCTCCTCCTAGATGGAAGGTAGGAGAGGATGAGATATTGTGTATCCAAGGTCGTGTTTGGGTTATAGTGGACATACATGAGGAGTTTATTTGGTATTTTCATGCCTCTGTATGGGCAGTGCATCCTTGTGTCACAATGATGTTTTAGGATTTACATCGTCAGTATTGGTGGCTAGGTATGAAGAAAGACATAGCTAGTTTTTTCATGAGATATTCCACCTATCCGAATTTGAAGGAGGAGCACCAAAGACCAGTAGGGATTTTACAGTAGTTATCCATTCTTGAATGGAAATGGAATGATGTTGTAATGGATTTTGTGATAGGTTTACCAAGATCAGCTTGAGGAAATGATGTCGTATGGGTTTTTGTTCACAGGCTCAAGAAGTTTTCACATTCTTTACAATCAAGGAAACCTTCATTGTGATAAAATTTGGAGGTTCCACATTCATGAGATTGTACGAATGCACGAGGTTCCATAGTCTATCATTTCAGATAGGGATTCTCACTTCACCTCTTGTTTCTAGAAAGGGATAAAAAGGGATTTAGATACATAGTTTCTTCTGATCACATCTTACCACCCCCAAATAGATGTCCAGTCAGATCACATGATTCAAGTGCGGGAGGAAAAGCTTCAGGCATGCATCCTAGATTTCGAGGGTCCTTGGGAGAGACCCATACCATTGGTTGAGGTTTAATATAATAATAACTTCCAGGATAATATTCAAATGGCTCCATATAAGGCTTTGTATGGTAGACTATGTCGATCACCCGTATGTTGGCTAGATGTAGGAGAAGAATCCATGATGGGACCTCGTCTTGTCCAAGGGACCATTGAGCAGGTTCAGTTGATTCGAAAGTGGATGGCTACTGCACAATCTTGTCAAAAATATTATGTCGATCACTGTAGATGACCTCTGTAGTTTGAGGTCGGGGATCATGTTTTCTTACATGTCTCGCTGATATTGGGACACCACAGGATCATGAGACATGGTAAGATTTCACCAAGATATAGTAGACCATTTGAGATTCTGGTGAGAGTCGGGCCAATTTCTTTTCGGTTATAGTTACCTCATAGGTACCAAGCCATGCACGTTGTCTTCCACAAATCTCATCTATGCCACTATCACTCAGACCCACCTCACATTATTTGTCCTCAGGAGTTTTAGATTTAGGTTGATGCATCCTTTGAAGGGAATCTGATTTGTATAGTTGGCAGGAGCACAAAGGTTCTCGGAGGCCGGTCAGTTCCTCTCGTACAGGTGCTATGGCAGCACGGCTGAGTACATGAAGAGACTTGGGAGAGGGAGGCTGAAATACGTGCTTAGTGGCTGAAGTTATTCTGAAATGTTCCTTTACCACACTTTTAAGGGAAATCTAGGGATGAATTACTTTAAGGGTGAATGTTTGTAAGATCCCAGTTCTTACTTGGAGGTACAAGTTTCTTTTCTTCTTTTTCCATTAAGTTGTTTTTGAGAAAACAAGGGAAATTTGTTGAAGGTAATGGAATCAGGGGTTACAAACTACGTAATCCTAAGAACATGCCATGCAGTATGTCGGTGTGTGAAGGTAATATATGTCGTGTGGGAATGTTAGTATGGAAAAGATGAAAAACCAACTACACAATGTTTACTACCTGGTACACACCGTGTAGTCATGTCAGCAGGCCCTGGAAAGTAAGTCGGAAAAATTCTAATGCCAAATGAATAGTTAAATTATATAAACTCCATTTATATGGTATTATACGCTTTTTATTTTATGTTCTTCACTTAAGAAGGTCTGCAACCTCGTTCTTTTGTCATTTGGACAGAAGACTCATCGGGTGGACTAACAAGCAGCGCTAATAGCCTTTCCTCCTGTTTTTTTAAAGCCAATTCAGATACCATCTAATCCATTGGAATCCTCTTAGTGAGTTATCAATTACTCTTAAGCCATTCTTGTTAATTTCTTTTCTTGAAGAAGTTATTTAAGGTTGAATAAATAATCTTGTTTCATAGATCTCTATCATTTTAGTTTGAATTAGAAGTTGTGGCTGGATAAAGAGAGTGATACTATGATGAGGTAGGTGGTCTCATGCTTATTGATTAATTTCAAGTTGGTTATATGTGTAATTGTGTCATGTTCTCATGTTTAGGGTGTTTCTTTGTTGGGATTTTAACCAGTGTTAATACCAAAAAATGTTTGGTCAATTACTTATATTATTTAAATCATGTTTGAGATTTCTTGTTTTTATTAAGGACCACCCCACGGGTGTGTTCCCTTTGGTTAACTATTGTTGAGACTTCTTGGAATAGGATACCCATGGGTATACCTCTTTTTCCCATGTTATGGGTTATTTAAATGAGTGGTTAATTAAATTTGTACCAAAGTGATTTGTTTCTTGTCAATTGTGTAATAGTTTAAAGATTTCATGTGTTGTTTAATATGATGAAATGTTGATATATGGTCTTTCCCCTGTTTGATTTTTTATGTATGCGGGCGAGATTTGTTATGCCTGTGGTCAAGGATTTTCTATGCCTATGGGTGAGGTCTTGCCTATAAGAAAGATGTTGAATTGATTATTAAAAAAATGGAATGACTTATGACACGTCTTCCAATCCAAAGAACAAGATTGGATTCAGTCTTCACTGTCACGACCCGCCCTCGGGGTCCGTGCCGTGACTACCCCAAGCCCGCCTTCCATAGGCCAGGGGCTGGCGACTAGCACCAAGGCGTAAATCCCGGTAAAAAGGGAAGGCATTGCCTTTGTAAAGTAAACAAACACGACAGAGTAAGCAAGCGGAAATTAAACACTAAGCAAAAGTAGAGTACAACTGAAAGTGCGGAAAAGTAAAAGGGCTAGTATACAAACCCAAACTGAAAGTAAAGTACAACTCGAAAGGAAAAAACAACAACTGAAAAGTAAAAGCCACTACACCGAGCTGTCCACTGGAAATCCCACCTGAAGGGTCGGTACAGATAGCTCCACTGCTCAACGGGTCCCACCGTCCGCTCAGAGATCGTCCCGCCCAGTGGTCCACCTCCAGGTACCGTCCTACTCTGCAAGCCTCAGCTAAGATCAACGATGTCCGTCGTCTGCAACCAACACAACGTAGTGCGGGCAAAGCCCGTGCAGGGGTGAGTATAAGCTACTCAGTAGGGATCCTGAGACCCCTGACGGTCTCTCCAAATCCACAAAGGATAAACCACGAAGAAAGGTACAATCACGAAGTAACAACCGACACTGCTAGTTATATGCCCATACATATACCTAAGTCATCAATTTCAAATACGCTCCAACCTCCGAGCCCACGTACAACTCAGTCCACACAGGAAAGTAAATGTATTCCACACAGGAAAGTAAAACGTAATCCATACAGGATAGCACAACAAAATCCACACAGGAAAGCAACAGGATTCAGCTCACACAGGTATACTTCTTCGAAAGACGATAAAGATGATCTCTGATCCATCTAAGTCGTCGGACCCACGAAGGATCGATAGGTAACTAACCCCCGCAAAAGACTCACACAGGATCGGGCCCACGTAGGACCTGTAGGCGCTGGTTCACACAGGACCGCTGAGCGCAAAGACCCACATAGGATCGGACCCACACAGGATTGGGCCCACACAGGACCGGTAGCACTGATCCACGTAGGATCGCTGAGTGCTGAAGTCGTCATCGTCGAATCCACATAGGATCTCTGTACTGTCGTCGTCGCAGTGACAGTAGCAGTAGCAGTAGCAGTAGTAGTCACAGTAACAGTCGCAGCCAGCACTAGGGTTCCCGCACACAGCAAGCTCGTACAGGAGGGTCCGCTCCACGAGCCGAGAGGCTGATACATCAACTGTCACAAAGACCAGAGTTGATGTATGCAAAAGTTCCGTATCGTCAACAGGAACTCAACGCAACAGACGGCGCGTCAATCGGACGCCCGGTCTGAGAGTTTTTGGCATTTTCGTCCCCGGGGCCCGGTTGGTTTTTAAGGCAAAACCAACCCGACCGTACTCCACCTGCGTCCAAACCTCGGGCGGAGTATTTCAAAAGATCCCTCTCACTATGAGGAACACAAAAAAGCTGACGGCACGTCAATCGGACGTCCGTAGCTCTTGATATGAGCGTTTCCGCTCCGAAGGCCCGGTTGGTTTCGTGAACGAACCAACCCGGCCGAACTCAAAGTATTCCGAAACTTTGAGTGCAATATACTGAAACGACCGTCTCGATTCGAAGATCGTGTTTCCGCTGACGGTTCGTCAATCGGAGGTCCGTCGCTCAAGTTATGGCCAAAAGACCGAATTCGTCTCGAAAATGGGGGGTCCGGGTCTGGGCCGACCCGGCCCGAACCCCCCTGGGTCGGCTCGAACCGAGTCCGACCCGGCCTGGCGGCATGGCGGCGCGACGGCCTGGCAGCGCGGCGGCCTGGCGCTGCACGGATGCAGCGCGCGGGGGGGCAAAGCCCCCCGCTTCTTCAAATTGGCGGCGCGGCATAGCCGCGCCTTTTTGCCAATCAACGGCCCCCCTCCTGGGGGCCCGCTTTGAGGAGGAACCGGGGGGCCGCCTGCCCCCTTCAAGGAAACCGCCCCCCCTCAATTAAATGGGGGGGGGGGTTTAGAGCTGGCCGGGGGGAATTAAATTCCCCCGGCATTTGACCTTCCGGCCTGCCATCTGCCGGCCGGTTTTTCTTCAACGCGACCGGAATACCGGTCCCCGTTCCGGCTTCCGACGCCGGCGGCCCGACCACAGGTCTTCTCGTCCCACCGCGGCCCGGAACCAGCCGCGGTGTTCGTCGTCAGGCACGGTGCGACGGCGCCGCGCCCCTCCGACGCGCCTTTGATTCCCTTCGATGCGGCGCGATGGCGTCGCGTTCTTGATGATTATTCTATGGCGCGGCGCGACGGAGCCACGCAATAAAATCGGGTTGAATAACCGCGTGGTGCGACGGCACCACGCCACCTTGTTTCATCCGCAATATAAAACATCAAGAACGAAGGAGGGGGTTCGGCCGTGTTCATGCGGTCCGGCCCCCTCACGTTAAACAAGAACACATATTTAAAATCCTCACGTTAGTCATGCTAGAACCACGAACAAGGATAAATAAATAAATGATTAACAACAACCCCTACCTTGGGTATAGGTTCGACGATTTGTCAACGTCCCGCGGAAGTCAACGTCGCGGAGGTTGGTCGTCGCGGTAATCATTCGTCAAATCCAATGACGAAGAGGTACGTCCGAAGAGGTACGTCGTTGGCGAATCTTCGTATGCCGACGAAGGGAGTCCGAGGAGGAAGCGGCGTTCCCTTTCGTTGACACCGAAGACGAAGAAGAGAGGAGCGGTGTTCTTCGTTGGATCTTGAGCGTTCTTCGTCAAAGTTTGAGCGTTCTTCGTCAAAGTTTGAAGAAGAAAGAAAAGCTCTCAAACCTCTCAAGATTGATAAACAAAACTAACCAAATAAAATAAGCTAAGAGCTTATTTTATTAACTCAACAAAACCTTTTTGAATTTCAAAGGTTTGAAAAAGTTAAACAACTCAACCTAATTAATAAGCTAAGTTGTCAAAACATTTAAAGAGGGGTTAAAGGGAGTTTTGAGAGAAGTTTAAAAGTTGGGTTTCATGTGGGCCCCACCACACTTAATCCTCCCAAGGGAGGTTAAGTGGATGTGGGTCCCACCTTTAACTCCCTTTGGGAGAAGTTAACTAACATAAAAAATAAAATAAAAAGTGTTCCACATTTTTATTCAATTTTTTATAATTCTCCCAAAAATTAACTTTTGTCCTGCAATAAACGCAACTTCGGAAAAGGTCTCCTTATGCGAATATCGGCGTTGCGAGTTCATCGGTGTCCTCGTATTTCAATTCCGAGCACCGGATAAAAAGTTAGAAATTCCCGCTCATTCGTTCACTGAACATACCCGAGCCAAACTTCGGAAATTGATTCAGGGCACTCCGGGACTCGAAATCAGGTGCCGTCTGAAACCGCGCTCTTGTAAAATTCCAAAGAAAATTAAGAAAAAATTTCCCTTGAATTTTATGGGTCTTTACATTACTCCCACATCAGGGCTTTACGTCCGCGTAAAGATACATCAAAAACTAGGGAAACAAATGAGGGTACTGAGGACGCATCTGAGCCTCCCGCTCCCATGTGCTCTCTTGGAGATTCTCGAGATACCATCTGATGCGCACCAGAGGAATCGATCGCCCATATAGGACCCGCTCCTGTCGATCCTCTCTCTCCACTGAGACCTCTGTAAAAGTCGTCCCATCGTCAACGTCAAGCTTCCCATGGTCAATGATGTGCGTCGGGTCGTGCACGTATCTCCTCAGCTGAGACACGTGGAAGACGTCGTGCACCCGGTGCAACTAAGGTGGTAGAGCCAGGCGATAAGCCACCTCACTAATCCTGCTGAGGACCTGGAAGGGTCCGATGAATCACGGAGATAACTTGCCGCCTCGGCCAAATCTCTAAATACCACATCAAGGTGAGACCCGCAAGAAGACGTGGTCGCCATCCTCGAACTCCAGTGGCCTCCGCCTCCTGTTAGCATATGACATCTGCCGGCTCTGAGCTGTCCTCATCCGCTCCTGGATGACCTGGACCTTCTCTGTCGTGGCCTGGACCATCTCTGGTCCCACCAGTGCTGACTCCCCAGGGTCTGTCCAGCACAAAGGAGATCTACAAGGTCGGCCGTACAACGCCTCATACGGTGCCATCCCGATGGTGGAGTGGTAGCTGTTGTTGTAAGCAAACTCCACCAAGGGTAGGTGGTCCTCCCAGCTATGACCAAAGTCTAGGACACATGTGCGGAGCATGTCCTCGATAGTCTGAATGGTCCTCTCTGTCTGACCATCCGTCTGAGGGTGAAAGGCTGTGCTCAGACGTAGCTGCATCCCGAACTCCTCCTGTAACCCCTTCCAATGCCGGGAAGTAAAGCGAGAATCTCGATCGGAGACGATAGATGATGGCACGCCGTGGAGCTGCACAATCTCTTGAACGTAGAGGCGTCCCAAGCTCTCCACTGAGCCCTGCTCTCTGATGGGTAAGAAGTGTGCCGACTTGGTGAGTCGGTCAACAATCACCCAGATGGAGTCATGACCTCTGGAAGTGTGTGGAAGTCCAGTCACGAAATCCATAGATATGCCGTCCCAATTCCACTCCGGAACCTCCAAGGGCTGTACCAAGCCTGCTGGTACCTGATGCTCTGCCTTCACCTGCTGGCAGGTGAGGCATCGAGAAACGAACTCTGCTACAGCCTTCTTCATGCCCGACCACTAGTGCTGTCGTCTGAGGTCCTGGTACATCTTCGCCACTCCAGGATGTACCGCCAAAGGAGAACTGTGAAACTCTCTTAGCACTTCCTCTCGCAAAGCGACTGGTACCATGGTACGTCCTCTGAAAAGGATGTCGTGCTCTGCTCCAAGGGAGAAACCATCAGGTGCCTGTCCCGAGGATATCTGTGCACGCCGTGTCTCACATTCAGCATCCTCACGCTGTGCCTCTCTGACCCGCTGTAGTAGTGGAGGGGTGATTGTGAGAGACTGGAGTAAGGCTGCTCCATCTCTATCTACGAAGGATATCTGTAAAGAGGCTAGCTGCTCCGTCGCCTCCTCAAGTAGCTGAATGCCCGTCCTCCTGCTGAGGGCATTGGCTACTACATTCCCCTTCCCATGAGTATAGACTATCTCAAAGTCATAGTCCTGGAGGAACATGAGCCATCGCCGCTGTCTCGGGTTTAGGTCCTTCTGCGAGAAGATATACTTGAGACTCTGATGATCAGAAAAGACTGTAAAGCGCTCACCCATCAGATAGTGTCACCATGTCTTCAGAGCGAAGACCACTGCTGCTAACTCCAGGTCATGGGTAGCGTAGTTCTGCTCATGTGGCCTCAACTGATGTGATCCATAGGCGATCACTGCCCGCTCCTACATCAGAACACATCCGAGTCCGGTTCCTGATGCATCGCAGTAGACTACGTACCCTACTCCCTCCTCAGGCAACCTCAAGATATGTGCGCCAGTCAATCTCTGTCTCAACTCCTGGAAGCTCTGCTGACATCTATCTGACCACACGAAGGGTTTCCCCTTCTTCAAAGCTGTGAGTGGTGCCGCAACTCTAGAGAAGTCTGGAACGACTCTCCGATAGTATCCAGCTAGTCCCAAGAAACTCTGAACCTCAGTCACGCTCCTGGGTGGCTCCCATGCTAACACATCCTCGATCTTCGCAGGATCCACTGCAACTCCAGCCTCAGAGATAACGTGTCCCAAGAAGTGGAACTCACATATCCAGAACTGGCACTTCGAGAGATTACCATAAAGCTGGTGCTCTCGGAGTGTGTCTAGTATAACTCGCAAATGATAGGCGTGCTCCTCCTCAGTCGTAGAGTAAATCAGAATGTCGTCGATGAAAACCACGACAAACCGATCGAGGTATGGCTGAAAGATCCTGTTCATGAGATCCATGAACACTGCTGGAGAATTGGTTACACCGAAAGGCAGAACCAAGAACTCATAGTGGCCATACCGACATCTGAAGGCTGTCTTCTGCACATCCTCATCTCTGACTCTAAGCTGATGATAGCCTGACCTGAGGTCAATCTTCGAGAACCACCGTGCACCCTTGAGCTGATCAAAGAGGTCATCAATCCTCGGTAGTGGAAACATGTTCCTCACTGTCACCTGGTTCAGGCGATGATAGTCAACACAAAGTCGCAAGCTCCCATCCGCCTTTTTGGCGAACAATATCGGGGAAGCCCAGGGTGAAACACTGGGTCGGATGAACCCCTTGACCTGCAAGTCCTCTAACTGTACCCGTAGCTCTTGAAGCTCGGTGGGGGCCATCCGATATGCTGGAGTGGATATCGGGGCTGTCCCGGGGTACAAGTCAATATAAAAGTCTACCTCTCTACGAGGAGGTAGCCCTGGAACGTCGTCAGGAAAAACGTCTACAAACTGATCCACCACTGCAGGAAAACCAGGACTCCGCACGTCAACTGCTCCAAGGATGAGGCTAGCCAACTGTTGAGTGATGGGATGTCCTCTCCTCCGCGGAAGTCCATCCTGTGCTGTTAAGGCTCCCTTCTCGCCGGTGAAGGTGAACCTGCTCCTATCAGTGCGTACACATCGCACCTTGCGCCTAAAACAGTCAATCTACGCATGGACCGTAGATAGCCAATCCATGCCCAAGATGACGTCGTAAGGCCTCGACGCTGCTACAGGGAGATCCCAGCCGAAGCTCTCGCCTCCTAGAGTAAGCTCACACTGCCAGCACCAGTGCGTAATCGTCGAGTCTACTCCCGTAGGAGTCTCTAGCCGTAAGGATCGAGCCAACGGCTCTGTCGCAATCTCCGAGCTCCAAACAAGGGCAGCGGCTATGAAAGAGTGACTCGCTCCTGTGTCTATAAGTACTACAGCAAGGGTGGAATAGACACAGATAGTACCTCGAATCATCTCAGGTGAACCGTGGTCATAGGCCCCTGCTGCCTGGAGCTGTGCCTGTCTCTACCCGCCAGCTCCCTGTGGTCGGGGTGGACCTCCTGGTGGTGGTGGTGGCAGAGCCTCAAAGCATAGCCCACCACCTGCTGCTCGGCCAGCTCCTCTACCTTGTCCGCCTCCTTCTTGCAGACCGCCACGGTCGACCCTCTTCCTCTGCCTCGGTGGTCCCTCAACCATCTGCTGCTCCTCAGCACGGCAGGTCGGGCAGTCACGAGCCATGTGGCCCTGCCCGCCGCACGAGTAGCATTATCTGCCTATCGAAAGACTGGCTCCTCGCTGTGTGCCCTACACTGCTGAGCCAGTGCCCTGAGGTCATCTGCTCGATGGTCTGGTCTGTCTGGACCCCTGAGTCATCCGTCGACTGCCTGCTGCAGATGACTCTGCCACGTGCCGCCCTGCGGTGGGTCGCTGTGCTGGTGTAGACTCAGCAAGGAAGCTCTCGATCAGAAGGGCCCCCTCCAGTACTCCTGTCTGAGTCGGTATGCTGAGGGAGATCAGCGATGCCCTGATCTCGTGTCTCAAACCCTTCTCGAAGGTCCGGGCCCGGAAGAATGGGTCCCGTACCATGTCGGTCGAGTAGCGCGAGAGATCGGTAAATCTCGCCGAGTACTGAGCGACCGTCATGCTGCCCTGCCACAGCTGAAGAAGCTCCTGGATACGCACCGCACGAAGGGTGGCTGGGACGAACTCCGAGCGGAAAAGGCTCTAAAAGTCCGTCCAAAGTAGAGATGCCTCATCGTGCACCTGGAGGATCAAGCTCCACCATCGTCCTGCTGCTGCGTGTAGTAGGCTCGCAGCGAGGATCACCATGAGGTTTGCTGGTGTCCTCACTAGCCTAAACACACATACCACTGCCTCCAGCCAGTCCTCGGCTGCCTGGGGATCCGTCAACCCGCGAAACCTGGGTGGTCGCTGGCGCTGAAACTCATGCAGTGCGCTGAGGCGACATGCATCGTCAGCGGCTGGCGCTGGAAGCATCGGGGGCTCGGCGGGTAGTGCTACCGCCGGTGCCACTGCTGACAAAGGGCCCTGCACCGAGGCCTCGTCGCTCGGTGGGCTGTCATCACGCTCGACTCTCGGAACCCTAGCTGGCTACCGTCGTGGGGCCATCCTGAAAAGGAAACAGGTGCGCCACGGTCAGAACAGTATACCTGGTGAGCTGATATAAGTAATCACAAAGAAAACTTGAAACACACACGCAATCAATGTTTTCGTGCATTATGTCGGAAATCAGAAGTCAGGGTCCTGGTGTACGGATACGTCGGCCGCCGCACCAACACTGGACTCCCTGGACTGATAACCACACTCAATACACTAAACATTATTGCTTCACATAGAAAAGATCGGAGTTCGGAGTAGAACCGAACCCCTCTGATACCAATTTGTCACGACCCGCCCTCGGGGTCCGTGCCGTGACTACCCCAATCCCGCCTTCCATAGGCCAGGGACTGGCGACTAGCACCAAGGTGTAAATCCCGGTAAAAAGGGAAGGAATTGCCTTTGTAAAGTAAAGAAACACCACAGAGTAAGCAAGCGTAAAGTAAACACTAAGCAAAAGCAGAGTACAACTGAAAGTGCGGAAAAGTAAAAGGGCCAATATACAAACCGAAACTGAAAGTAAATTACAACTCGAAAGGGAAAACAACAACTGAAAAGTAAAAGCCGCTACACCGAGCTGTCCACTGGAAATCCCACCTGATGGGTGGGTACAGATAGCTCCACTACTCCACGGGTCCCGCCGTCCGCTCCGAGATCGTCCCGCCCAGTGGTCCACCTCCAGGTACCGTCCTACTCTGCAAGCCTCAGCTAAGATCAACGCTGTCCGTCGTCTGCAACCAACACAACGCAGTGCGGGCAAAGCCTGTGCAGGGGTGAGTAAAAACTACTCAGTAGGGACCCCGAGACCCCTGAAGGTCTCTCAAAATCCACAAAGGATAAACCACGAAAAAAGGTACAATCACGAAGTAACAACTGACACTGCTTAGGTATATGCTCATACATATACCTAAGTCATCAATTTCAAATACGCTCCTACCTCCGAGCCCAAGTACAACTCTGTCCACACAGGAAAGTAAACGTATTCCACACAGGAAAGCAAAACGTAATCCACACAGGATAGTACAACACAATCCACACAGGAAAGCAACAGGATTCAGCTCACACAGGTATACTTCTTCGAAAGATGATAAAGATGATCTCTGATCCATCTAAGTCGTCGTACCCATGAAGGATCGATAGGTAACTAACCCCCGCAAACGACCCACATAGGATCGGGCCCACGTAGGACCTGTAGGCGCTGGTTCACACAGGACCGCTGAGCGCAAAGACCCACACAGGATTGGACCCACACAGGATCGGGCCCACACAGGACCTGTAGAACTGATCCACGTAGGATCGCTGAGTGCTGAAGTTGTCATCGTCGAATCCACACAGGATATCTGTACTGTCGTCGTCGCAGTCACAGTAGCAGTAGCAGTAGCAGTAGTAGTCACAGTAACAGTCGCAACCAGCACTAGGGTTCCCGCACACAGCAAGCTCGTACAGGAGGGTCCGCTCCACGAGCCGAGAGGCTGATACATCAACTGTCACAAAGACTAGAGTTTATGTATCCAAAAGTTCCGTATCGTCAACAGGAACTCAACGCAACAGACGGTGCGTCGATCGGACGCCCGGTCTGAGAGTTATTGGCATTTTCGTCCCCGGGGCCCGGTTGGTTTTTAAGGCAAAACCAACCCGACCGTACTCCACCTGCATCCAAACCTCGGGCGGAGTATGCCAAAAGATCCCTCTCACTAAGAGGAACACAACAAAGCTGACGGCACGTCAATCAGACGTCTGTAGCTCATGATATGAGCGTTTCCGCTCCGAAGGCCCGGTTGGATTCGTGAACGAACCAACCCGGCCGAACTCAAAGTATTCCGAAACTTTGAGTGCGATATACCGAAACGACCGTCTGGATCCAAGGATTGCGTTTCCATAGACGGTTCGTCAATCGGAGGTCCGTGGATCAAGTTATGGCCAAAAGACCGAATCCCTCTCGAAAATTGTGAGTCCGGGTCCGGGCCAACCCGGCCCGAACCCCCCTGGGTCGGCCCGACCCGGTTCCGACCCGGCGCCGCACAGAGGCAGCGTGCGGGGGGGGGGGGGGGGCAAAGCCCCCCGCTTCTTCAAATTGGCGGCGCGGCATAGCCGCGCCTTTTTGCCAATCAACGGCCCCCCTCCTGGGGGCCCGCTTTGAGGAGGAACCGGGGGGCCGCCTGGCCCCCTTCAAGGAAACCGCCCCCCCTCAATTAAATGGGGGGGTTTAGAGCTGGCCGGGGGGGATTAAATTCCCCCGGCCTTTGACCTTCCGGCCGGCCATCTGCCGGCCGGTTTTTCTTCAACGGGACCGGAATACCGGTCCCCTTTCCGGCTTCCGACACCGGCGGCCCGGCCGCCGGTCTTCTCGTCCCGCCACGACCCGGAACCGGCCGCGGTGTTCGTCGTCAGGCACGGTGCGACGGCACCACGCCCCTCCGCCGCGCCTTTGATTCCCTTCGACGCAGCGCGACGGCGTCACGTTCTTGATGATTCTTCCATGGCGCGGCACGACGGCGTCGCGCAATAAAATCGGGCGAATAACCGCGTGGTGCGAGGGCTCCACGACACCTTGTTTCATCTGCAATATAAAACATCAAGAACGAAGGAGGGGGTCCAGCCGTGTTCATGCGGTCCGGCCCCCTCACATTAAACAAGAACACATATTTAAAATCCTCACGTTAGTCATGCTAGAACCACGAACAAGGATAAATAAATAAACGATTAACAACAACCCCTACCTTGGGTATAGGTTCGAAGATTTGTCAACGTCCCGCGGAACACAACGTCGCGGAGGTCGGGCGTCGCGGTAATCGTTCGTCAAATCCGATGACGAAGAGGTACGTCCGAAGAGGTACGTCGTTGGCGAATCTTCGTATGCCGACGAAGGGAGTCCGAGGAGGAAGTGGTGTTCCCTTTCGTTGACACCGAAGACGAAGAAGAGAGGAGCGTCATTCTTCATCGGAGCTTGAGCTTCTTCGTCAAAGCTTGAACATTCTTCATCAAAGTTTGAAGAAGAAAGAAAAGCTCTCAAACCTCTCAAGATGGCTAAACAAAACTAACCAAACAAAATAAGCTAAGAGCTTATTTTATTAACTCAACCAAGCCTTTTTGAATTTCAAAGGTTTGAAAAAGTTAAACAACTCAACCTAATTAATAAGCCAAGTTGTAAAAACATTTAAAGAGGGGTTAAAGGGAGTTTTGAGAGAAGTTGAAAAGTTGGGTTTCGTGTGGGCCCCACCACACTTAATCCTCCCAAGGGAGGTTAAGTGGATGTGGGTCCCACCTTTAACTCCCTTTGGGAGAAGTTAACTAACATAAAAAATAAAATAAAAAGTGTTCCACATTTTTATTCAATTTTTTATTATTCTACAAAAAATTAACTTTCGTCCCGCAATAAACGCAACTTCGGAAATGGTCTCCTTAAGCGAATATCGGCCTTGCGAGTTCATCGGTGTCCTCGGATTTCAATTCCGAGCACCGGATCAAAAGTTAGAAATTCCCGCTCGTTCGTTCACTGAACGTACCCGAGCCAAACTTTGAAAATTGATTCCGGGCACTCCGGGCCTCGGAATTAGGTGCCGTCTGAAACCGCGCTCTTGTAAAATTCCAAAGAAAATTAAGAAAAAATTTCCCTTGAATTTTACGGGTCTTTACATTCACTTTACTTATTTAGATAGTATTCTAATTTATCTATTGTGCATTCATTATATGGGGGATTGACAGGCTAAGGATGGATCCTGAGACATATATAATGCAATGTAGTTCAATGGTTGAACTACACATACTAAATAAAAATGGAAAAAAAGACTTGTAGAATTGTTTACTTTTGATTACATCCTAGTTACTGTGTTTACATTTTCACACTACTATTGTATATACTCACTAACATATTCCAACCAACCTTAGGTGGTTCCCTACATGGATTTATTTATTACACCCTTATTGGGTCATGTTTTTGGCCCAAACAGACTATATTAATATAGGTTTTGACAAGGTAAAGAGGCCTTTTTCAGGTATTTTATTACTACATAGGAGTAGGAGATCGTAGGACCAAGATAAGGCTTTCTATGAAGCTATGTTTTGATTTCTGTAATCATACTTTTGTATTGCATTTTACCTGACTAGTAGTGTATCTTGATTTCATTGTTTTATTTGAACATGTGACATGCTGCATCATTTTCATATTATATGCCTTCTGGTTATCTTAATCTTTCGTTCATTAGTTGTTTACTTCAGTTTCATGTTGTTTATTGCTTCCACTATTGTTATTATTTGTTCCTTTGTGTAACAATTTTCTAAGGAGGGTATAGTTTTCAGACTATTACACCCTACACCCTTACTACTATTCAAAAAACTCTGTTGTTTATGGAAATGCACATGAGGCCATGTGTCCAACCTGGTATGGGGCACCAATTGATTGGATTCCGGATCCGAGACGTTACACTGATGGATATTCGAAAAGTGGGTAGCACATCATCCTTTTCAAAGGAAGCACCATAGTACCAATGTAATTTCAAGAGGAGGTGTTAACGGAATTCCATACATCCCCTTTGATGGTGCATCCAGGTGAGGTGTAGATATATCAGGACCTCCAACATCCGTATTAGTGGTCGGGTATTAAGAAGGCAATGGCAGAGTTTGTTTCCAGATGCCTCACTTGTCGGCATGTAAAGGCGAGGAACCAGCTTCTAATAGGTTTGACACAAACCCTCAGGGTACTGGAGTGGATGTGGTATGGAATATTGATGGAATTCATAATGGGTTTACCAAGTATTTACATGAGACACAATACCATATGAGTTATTATTGACCAACTCACCAATCTGGCCCACATTCTAACTACCCAGGATCAGAGTTTAGTAGAGGGCTCAGGATGCCTCTATGAGCTAGATATTTGATGGTGAGGTGACTTTAGTGAAGTTTGTCATAGATATTGAGGATTTATAGGGATTATCCTTCGTGGATAGTTGATTCTTATGTTTCATGTTCATTGGAAGAACATGAATCTCCAAGAGAGCGCACAGGATCTGAAGACTCTGATTCGTGCCCAGTAACCCCTTTTGTTTAATCATCCCATGTTTTGGATTAAGAGGATGTAAATACCTGAAGGGGGGATTAATTTAATACCCCCTGATTCCCTTATTTTTTTAAAAAAAATATATTTCATTATTTTGAGACCTGGTTCTAAGACGGTGTGCAATTCCGAGGCCTGAAGTGACAGGAATGATCTGTCGAAAAATGTAATGATTTAAATAGCGTACGTGAGTGGTTTTCCTAAAAATTTATAATAACTCATAAACGGGTGCCTAGATTAGAAATGTAATGGCACCATTGCATTCAGGATGGCGGGTTTACCTTAGGCGCAGCTTAAGTTTAGTTGACAAAGGCTTCTAGTGAGAAAACCTGAAAATGGCATAATTGAAAATAAATTTATTAAATAAAATTATTTTATTTTCAAATGATTATAAATCACAAATGGTGACTCAGATTGAAAATCTGAGACCTCCGTTAAGCTCATGGGGGTATTTTTTCCATAGGTAAAACCAAACATCGGTTGGTGCAGGTCAACAGTGAAAGTTAGTTTTTGGTCATAAATAAAATAACTAATTAACAATTATTTTATTTTAAAATCCTTATAACTCTTAAATGGTGACTTGGATTGGAAATCTGACAATACTGTTGATCTTGTAAGGTAGTGTTACCCTTTGGTGGATCTTAACCTTGACTGGCATGGGTTGAGGGTGAAAGATATTTATTTGAACTTTTTTAAGCGAATTAAAATGGAACACATGCACAGTTTTGGAAATTTCTAAATAGGTTCCTCAATTCAAAATCATAGGGAACCATTGCATGTAGAATGGATTAATTACCTAAGAATGGATCTATCCTTGACTGACATGGGTTGAGGATAAAATTTAATTTTTGGATGTTTTAAGAAAAAATAAAATAAACATAAAAAGATTATTGTATTCAAAAGAATTGATTTACATCAATGCAGCGATGAGCTAAAAATTTCATTCCATAATTGAAAAAATATTGAAACACAAGAACTAAATCATAAAAAACACGCTATTTCATAAATGAAAAAATGTAAGTATGTGATGATGCAACGTAACAGAAACATTGTGATGTGTTTCTGTTTTAATGTGATAATGGGTTAGAGAATTAGAGATGGAATTTATCTGATGAACGGTGAATAATTTCTCTCCAAAGATGAAATTTGATGAATCCTAAAGTTGAGATGACAACATGGATAATGGATCCAAGACCAGAGATTGATAAATGCCGATGACTTCGAACGGATCGACACCAACAACGAACCTTCTCCAGGTAGGGGCATGTTGTGATCTTGATTTCCCCGTTCTTAAATCTAAAACAATAAACACGGATCAACCCATGAATATGTTGATCCACCGATAATTTTATCTTGTAGAAGGGTGCTTAACATGGGGTTTTAATTGGGGTTACATTATTTTTTTAATCCTGAACCACCCCTTGTTTTAAACTCTAACAGGGAGGGTGAGGGTAGATAAGAACAAGGCCCAAGCCAGACCTACTTTGTGTGTTCTTTATGGACAAACCTATAAGTTGACGGAAAGGAGTTTTTGAGGATGTATTAGGGAATATTTCACCCCATGGAGACCGAAGTCGTAGATGGATCAAAGAACAGGCCACCAGAGCGGACCTCGTGGTCCATGGAAGGCGATGTCGGCGCACCACAATGACACACTAAGGCCGCATCTGTGGTCAGCTTGAGCTGCGTCAGTGTGGCCGGAGCTGCCAGAAGTGGGTCTGCAGCATGAGGATAGGATGAAACCACCTGACCACATCAGATGAGGCGGACTGTGGTGACCCACAGGCACGCAGTCTAGTGGGACCACATGCATGAGACAAGGTGGCCGACATAGCTAATGCTGGCACATGGAAGCCAGTCGTGCGAGCATCCGACAGATGGAGAACTATCCCACACCAACTGGCTTGGTGGGAGGTGGGTTGGACCTACAACCAAGCGGGCCAGGTCAGATCCAGACTAGTTCGAACCCGGTTCGAGTCGAGTCAATCCGACCGGGGTAGAACAGACCCGGACAAAACCGGCCCCCTGTCCAAGAAAATGGTCATGTATTTCAAACCGGGCATCCGATTGATGATCCATTGCAGCATTGGAACCCTCGCAACAAGGTGGTTCTTTTATCATACTCTAAGGAGGCTTTCATGGATGTTTAAATGTGATGAAGGGCATGAGGAGTGGATTCTACCAGAATCAAGTGAGCTACATACTAGAATCATGTGGATGGTTGAGACGCGAGACTATTAATGAGTGGATTCAAATGACCCTGTAAGACTAGAAGACAAGTGACCCTATGTGGATCAGCTCCAAGTGACCCTATGTTGATCTGTTACCAACAACCCTATGTGGATCAGCTACCAGCAACCCTATTTAGATCTACTACCAATGACCCTCTGTGGATCATCTACCAGGGACCCTATATGAATCAGCTCTAAGTGACCCTCTGTGGATTAGCTACAAGTTGCCTTATGTGGACCAACTATGATGGAATATGTGAGAAGTGGCTCCAAGTGACCTAGTAGACCCACAGTACTCATAAGGTATGAGTACCCCAGTAGTCCAAGGTGTTCAGTGTTGCAACTAGTGGACTTTCTTTATATACTCTAGATTATACCTACGTGTACTGACTCATAGTGTACTTGGTGTACTCTCCTTAGTGGTGTGCTTAGTGTAATCAACTCAGTGGTGTACTTATAGTACTTGGCGTAATTTCCCCAGTGGTGTACTTAGAGTACATGGTGTACTCTCCTCAATGGTGTGCATAGTTTACATGGTGGACTCTCATCAGTGGTGTACTTAGTGTACTTGTAATACTCTCCTCAGTGGTGTATTTGGTGTACGTGGTGTACTCTCCTCGATGGTGTGCTAATAGTACCTTGTAAATACTCTCATTTTTGGTCATTCATTTGTGATTTGTGGTCCATACTGAGTATTGTGTTACTCACCCCTGCACGGGATTTTCCCGCATTTGTCATGTCCCTTGCAGGTGATCAACGCTTCGATGGAAACCCAGGTGGTCCAGGACCAGGTGGTGCTCAGTGAGATGGGACAGACAAGTGCTTCGATGGAGACCATGGTTGTCCAGGATGAGGTGGTGCTCAGTGAGATGGGACAGAAGGGCGTACTACTACAGATATAGGTATATACCCTTCACCTACCCTTAAGGTAGGTTCGTGAGTGGATGGACATGGGCAATTTTACTTTCCATTGGGGTTTTGGGCTTGTATTCTAGCACCTTTGTACTTTCCTTTGTGGTTTTCGGCATGTATTTTGGCACCTATATACTTTCAGTTTGTGTTGTGATCATGTGTATAGGTCTAAAAGAAAATGAATTCCTTTTTGGGATATTCCTTCTTGGTGCTAGTTGGTAGCCCTATCCTTTGGAAGGAAGGCTTGGGGTTAGTCACAACAAGGGACCTAGGGGATAGGTCGTGACAAAATCCTTTAATTAAAATGATTCCAAATAAAAGATCTCTATAATGAATGAAGAAATTAAATCCTTAAGTAAACACCATCACTAGTATAAAGTGGATAGAATTCCCAATGCTAAGGTCATTTGGTGTAAATGGATTTACAAGATAAATAAAGATTACACAGATGAAAAAAAAATCCAATTCAATGCCAAATAAGTTTCCAAGGGATACCTTCAAAGAGTGGGTATTGATTATGTTGATATTTTTTCACTAGTTATTAATCATTATTATATTAAACTTCTTCTTTATTTTATTTCTTTTGAAATCTTTTTCATAAAAAATTTGATATAAAATGTGCCTTCTTACATGGTGACCTTAATGAGAAATTGTACATAAAACCTCTTGATGGTCATCAAAAGGAGTTCAAACCTTATAATGTTATTATTTTAAATAAATCAAGGAATAATTTAAAATAATAATATAGACAATGATATAGGAAATTTTACTCTTTTATATTAGATGACCAAATTAAGAGGATCCAACAAGATGTATGTTTTTAATTTAAATGTGTTAAAATTTGTATGCTTTACCAACCACTTTATATAGATACTATTTTGGTAATGTGAAATAATATGAAGCTCATTAATTGTATCAATTACCAATTGAATGATGTTTTTGAGATAAAATATTTAGGAGAATAAAATCATATTTTATGTATAGAAACTATAAGGTAGAGACCTAATAAATAGTTATACTTGTCCCAAAATGTTACATCATTAAAAACATAAATCCAGTTAATGTTACTTTGGGTCAACATTTTAAATTCTCATTGACTTGAGCCCTTTCTTCTCCTATAGACATTGATTATATGTCAATGATCCCTTATGCCAATATTGTTGGCATCCTGATGTACTTTATGATTTTCAGTAGTCCAGACATAACTTTTTTAATTTTTTCTCTTAGTAGACCCATGTCCAATCCAAGGAAACCTCATTAGCATGCCCTAAAATGGTTAATTACATATGTTTCACATAAAAATAACCTGTATTTGTGTTTTTTTTGAAATATAAGTAATGATGAACTAATTGTTGGATATTTATATGTTGATTATATAGTGAATATGGATACCAAAAAGTTACTTACTGGATATGTCTTCATTTATTATTGAGAACCCATATATTGGAAATGCAACATGAAATTTGTGGTTTCTCTTTTAACCAATAAATCTAAGTATATTTCCTTGAAAAAAGATATCAAGGAGGATTTATGATTAAAGGGTTTGGTTTCAAAACTTAATTCACACAATATTGTTATTTCAGTTTTTTATGATTGTCAATTAGCTTTTAATTTTTTCAAAAAAGAATATTTTGCATGTAAATCGGAACACATAGGTATTAGGTTATATTTTATTAGAGATATCATTGAATCAAGAACCATATGCATCAATAATATACATATTGATAATAACAATGCTGATAGTTCGAATAATGTTGTGGTTTTATCAAAAATCAAGTATTGTTTTGATAGATTGAATTTGGATTCTATTTAATGATAATAGGCACAATAACATCTCTAATTTAAATTGATTGTGGTGTAAATTTGTGAGTTTAAGGGGCTTTCATTTATAATTTTTGTTTTTTAATATATCTTCTATTTATACTTTGTTATAAATGCATGAAAAAGTGCTTTTAATTTTTTATAATTCTTTTTTATATACTCAAATTTTATTCAATATTTTTATGTTTTAACCTTACATAAGGTCTTCAATACCTTTATGTGGTTTGGGGTGACCTTACATGCACATTGATTCATTGGTTATTCCCTTATGTGAGGAACACATTGCCTTTATGTAACATGGTTTACCATTACATGAGGCCCAAACTAACATTACATGGAGTTCGATTACCCTTACATGTGGTTCCCATTACCTTTACATGGCCTAACTATACCCTTAAGTGAGGCCCTTATTACTCTTACGTGGGTATTACCCTTACGCGAATACCCTTACATGGGTGTTACCTTTACATGAGTTCCCTTACATGGGTGTTACCCTTATGTGATTACCCTTACATGGGTTATACCCTTACACATTTACCTTTACATAGCACAACCCTTTTTTATTTTTTATGTGGTTTCTTTTCTATTTCAAAGGACTTTACGTCATGTTTTGATTGGATTTGAATTTAGGATAGCCTATGTGGTTTTTGGGAGATTTGATAACCCCCTATGGTCTCATTCTTCAGTATTCAATTGATTCTCCCATCCTAGTTTTTCTATGGTTCTTAGTGTGGAAAAACCCTAGCAGTTCTTCATCCAGTTCTTCATATAAGATCAGATTTCCGACCTACCATCGTCGACTAGAGTAGTTTCTGCTCCATTAATGGTGGAGATCATCGAGGTATCTTCACTGAGAAGAAGTTTGGCCTCTTATTCCTGGTCTTGGATCCACTTAGAGAGTTCCTAGAAGATCCAAAAGATTATGTCTTCAATAGGGATGTATGAAAAGTGATTTGAATTGTTGGATAGTAAAACTATCCAGTGCTGTAATTAATTTCAAATCCCCTTTTTTTCTTTCTCATCAAAGTAGTTTAGTTTTAAGATCTCAGTTTGATATTGGATTTTTTTTGAGGATGTACCCTTAATGTTTTCTCCAACAACATGTTGTGCATCCACCTCGTGGGGACACTTAGTGGTAGTGTCCACTCTTCTATTAAGATGGATTTATTTAAAAATAAATTTTTTTAAATAGTGAGTTGGTATATGAATTATGAGTATTAAATTACTTTTTTAGAATAATGAGTTATAAAATGCATAAAAATATTATTTTATAATAAAAAAATAAATGTTTTTTTTGTGTTTCATGTATATAC
Organism: Viscum album; assembly: GCA_963277665.1. Classification (NCBI taxonomy): domain Eukaryota; kingdom Viridiplantae; phylum Streptophyta; class Magnoliopsida; order Santalales; family Viscaceae; genus Viscum; species Viscum album. The sequence continues at coordinate 1,158,928,279 of OY728165.1, read as the reverse complement.
ATATTGTTTTTTATATATAAACATAACAAAATTTTAGACAATAAACTATTTTTGTATTTAATTTTAATTTCATGAAAGTATTATTATATTTAACATTCAATGTTCGAAACACATTTCTCATTTTTAGCATTTGAATAAAAATATATTAGTAATAAAATATGTTAATAATTATAATAAATTATTAATAATTAATAATACTATAATGATTAATAATAATGATAAATAATAATTAATTAAACATTTCTATTAGTAATAAATTATTATAATTTAAAGTAAGTATGCGAAGTTAAAAATCAAACCAAACAATATATGCACTCAACAGATTTCAGTACTAGTGCTTAACACTAAAAATAGAAATTGTAAATGCTAAAAGGTTCTAACAACATTAGTTCCCTAAAAATCCCACAACCATTATTAGTGCTAAAAACATTAATTCGACCCATGAATTAATTTTTTAATTTTATTATTAATTATTAATTATACTATTAGTCAATAATATTATTATGAATTATTAATTACATTTTCATTTAATAATTTATATAAATTATATTGTTAATTACAAAATATATTAATGATATTATAAGTTTTTAATTATCATAATTACCTAAATAGTTGCTAATAATTATATCATTAATTACAAATATTTTAATTACATTATTAATCATTAATTGTATTATAAATGGTATTATAATTTATTAATCATGTTAATTAGTTATTTTTTATTATTTATTAATATAATTATTTACATTTATTTTATTATTAGTTATTACGACTTGCACACCAAACATGATCGTGGTTCACGGCCTCTATCAGGGATCTTCGTTCATGATTCTTATGACTCCTTTTGCCAAATATGCATCATTTTCCAAAAATTTTATAGAAAACAGAGACTGTTTTCTTGGTTTTGAAAATATGGAACATGTTTTGAACTAAAATGACACTATTATATTGAAAATAGACACTTTGAATCATACCAAACACATTGTGTGTCATATTGACATGCGAATGATTACTACATGATGTAATTGAATTATGTATCATTGTATTAAATATTCAAGACAATTAGAACTCGTTTTATCTATTTTGGCTATATGAATCATGTTTTAGAATAAAATGACACTTTTTCATTGAAAACACACACTTTGAGTCACACCAACCACATCATGTGTCAAATTAATGTGTGGTAAATTAAAAATGAATTGTAGATCATTTTATTAAAGTGTGAAGACAATCCAAGATCATTTTCTCAATTTTGGCTATGTGAATCGTATTTCAGACTAAAATGGCACTTTTATATTGAAAACATGCACTTTGAGTCATACCATCTAAATCATGTGTCATATTGAGGTGTGTTCAATTCCCACACATAAAAATAAATTATAGGTCATTTTCCTAAAGTATAAAGATAATCTGAGCTCATTTTCGTAGTTTTGTCAATTTGAATCGTGTTTCAGACTTAAATTACACTATTATTTTGAAACCATGTACATTGAGGCATACCATCCACAACGCGTGTCATATTGTTGTGGGGTCGATTCATGCACATTACAAATAAATTATTGATTTTTTCCATAAGTATGAAGACAATAAGATCATGTTTACTCAATTTTTGTTATGTGAATTAAGTTTTAGACTAAAATGACAATTTTATATTGAAAACAATAAATTTGAGTTAAATCGGGCACATCATGTGTTGGATTGGAATATGGTCAATTCCTACTCATAAAAAAAGAATTATGGATCATTTTTTTATATTATCAATATGATTGAAGCTTATTTTCTTGGATTTTGATATGTGAATTTTGTTTTAGAGTAAAATGAAAATTGTATTGAAAACATGAACTTTGAGTCATACTAGCCACATCATGTTTTATTTTGACATGAAGTCAATTACTAAATGTTAAAAAATATTTATCAATCATTGAATGAAAGTATAAAAATATTCTAAGCTCGTTTTATTGGTTTTGTCTATGTGAATAATGTTTTAGACTAAAATGACACCTTTTTAACATGAAAACAAGCATTTTGAGTCGTGCTGGCCACATCATATGTTAGATTTACATTTAGTCAATTCATACATTTCAGAAAAAGTATTGATCCTTAAAAAAAATTATTAAGACAATATGATCTTGTTTTCTTGGTTTTATCTATGTGGAATGTGTTTTAGAGTAAAATGAGACTTTTTAAAGTGAAAACACACACTTTGAGTCATACTGGACACATCATGGGTCAAATTAAAATGCATTTGATTCGTACAGACGAAATTTAAATTATGAATTTTTTTATTAAATTATAAAGATTATTTAAACTTGTTTTATTGGTTTTTGATTTGTGATGCATGTTTTAGATTAAACCGAATCTTTTTAATGTGAAAATATGCACATTGAGATGTACCAGTCACATCATGTGTCAAGTTGTTGTGAGGTTGATTCCAATACATCAAAAATGAATTGTGGGTCATTTTCATAATTTATCAAGACAATTAGATCTAATTTTCTCATTTTGGATTATATGAATCTTATTTTAGACTAAAATGACACCTTTATATTGAAAACATGCACTTTGAGTGATATCATCCACATCATGTGTTGGATTGATTTAATGTAAATTCATACATGTAAAAATTAATTATGAATAATTTTCCTAAATTATCAATACAACCTGATCACATTTTAGCATTTTTTGCAATGTGAGTCACGTTTTAGAAGAAAATGACACTTTTATATTGAAAACAAGCATTTTGAGTCATAGCAGCCACGTAGTGTTTCATATTGACGTGTAGTCAATTCATACAGTTCAAAAAATAATTATGTACAATTGATCTAAATTAGAAAGAAAACCTGAGATTGTTTTCTTTGTTTTTTCTATGTGAATCATGTTTTTGAAAAAAATGATTCTTATATTAAAAACATGAACTTTACGTCATATCAGCTGCATCATGTGTCATATTAATGACTGTTCAATAAATATACATAAAAATGAATTAAAAATCATTTTCATAAAGAATCATTACAATACAAGGTTTTTTCTTGATTTTGGCTATGTGGTGCATGTTTTAGAGTAAAACAACACATTTTTATTGTAAAAACACACACTTTGAGGCATACTAACAATGTTGTATGTAAGATTGATGTGAGGAAAATTCTAAAAAATAAAACATAAATTATGGATCATTTTACAAAATTATGAAGACAATATGAGATTATTATCATGGTTTTTGATATGGGAAACTTGTTTTATAATAAAATGATACTTTTATACGGAAAATAAGAGTTTTGAGTCATACTGGCCACATCGTGTATCAGATTGACATGTTGTAAATTCCTACATGCCATAAATAAATTATATATCATTTTAATATAGTCTAATTGAAATCTAAGATCATTTTCTCAATTTTGGCCATGTGAATCATGTTTTATACTAAAATGAAATTTTATATTGATGACATGCACTTTGAGTCATACATATCACATAGTGTGTTAGATTGAAGTGTGGAAAATTCATAAACATAAATAGTGAATTATGGATCATTTTACTAATATATCAAGAGAATATTTTCTCATTTTATTATTTTTGGATATCTACAATGTGCTTTAGACTAAAATGACATTATTTTATTGAAAACATGTAATTTGAGACATATTGGCCACACTGTGTTTCAGATTGAAATACGGTCTATTTATAAACACTAAAAATTAATTGTGGATCATTTTCCTAATGTATCAACAAAATACGATATATTTTTCTTATTTTTCGATACATAAATCGTGTTTTAGTCTAAAATTACACTATTATATTGAAAACATACACTTTGAGTCATACCAGCCACATAGTGTGTTGGATTGATGTGAAATCGATTAATAGAAGTCACAAATGAATTTTGTATTTTTTCATGAAGTATAAAGATAATACAATCTCATTTTATTTTTCATGGTTATGTGAATTGTGATTGAGACTAAAATGAAAATTATATTGGAAACACAAACCTTTAGTCATATAGGATACATCATGTGTTGAATTGATGTGAGGTCTATTCTTACACATCAAAAATTAATTATGGACCATTTTTATAAAATATAATGATAATCCAAGCTCGTTTGAATAATTATGGTTATATGATGTATGTTTTAGAGTAAAATGACACTTTTTAATGTGAAAACACACACTTTGAATTATACTAGCGACGTCTTGTTTTAGATGGATGTGTGATCAAAAAATACTCATCAAAATTGGGTTATGGATTACTTTCCTAAAGTATCAAGATAATATGATCTCGTTTTCTCAGTTTTGGCTACGTGAATCATGTTTTATACTAAAATGACATTTTTTATTGAAAACATCCACATTGAGTCATACCGGTCACATTGTGAGTCATATTGATGTGTGGTTAATTCCTACATGTCAAAAATGGATTATGGATCATTTTAATAATGTATAAATATAGTATGATATTATTCTCTGGGTTTATTCTCTGTAAATCATGTTTTATTGTAAAATGAAACTTATATTGAAAACCTTCACTTTGAGTCATACCAGCCACATCATGTGTTAGATTGATGTGAGGTAAATTCTTACACCTGAAAAATAAACTATGTATCATTATCATAAATTACCAAGATAGTATGAGCTCATTTTCTCAGTTTTTTCTATGTGAATTACGTTTAGACTAAAAAGGAAACTTATTGAAAACATGAACTTTGAGTCATTCCATGCACATCATGAGTTAGATTGAAGTGTGTTCCATTAATACACATCATAAATGAATTAAGGATCATTTTAAAAAAGTGTCAAGATAATCCAATATTATTTTCTCATATTTGGCTATGTGGATCATGTTTTAGACTAAAATGAAACTTTTATATTGAAAAAAATCACTTCAAGTCATATCATCCATGTCATGTGTCAGATTGATGTGCGGTCAATTCATGCACATTAAAAATGAATTATGTATCATTTTCCTACCATATCAAGATAATCCAAGCTCTTTTTATCAATTTTGGATATATGATTTTTTTTGTAGACTAAAATGACATTTTTTAATATGAGAAGACACTTGGAGACCCACTGATCATGTTGTGTGTCAAATTGATGTGCGTTCAAATAATAATGATCTCTAAAAAATAAAATAAAAATCACAAACATAATTGGTAATTATATAAAATTTATGTTATCAAACATTCATAAACCACATTCTCTACTCACTCATCTCAAAACAAATCTACATCATCTTGTGAGTACATAGACTCTCAAAAATCTTGGTGGTACTGAGAAAATATAGATAAATAATGATTAAAGAATATTCTAAATGAAATTTTAATAACCTTCAAAAGTATATATTCAGGGATTCTAGTTTGTTGATGGTATATGATGTCTTTCTTAAATTTAAAAGTGTAATATGCATAATATTTGTTTTTATTTTGTTTTAGATAATGAAAAAACATTGACCAAAATAAATAATTTTATTTGAAATATGTTATGATAGTTAAATCATACTATATATATATATATACAACTAAATACATCTCCATTTATAGAAATTAATTAGCTTCTTATGTTTAGTCACAAACCTCATACCATGATTTAGATGATATTTATAGATCACCCTATCATAACAATATTCTTGTTAGAACATGAAATAAAATATATAATTTGATGCTTACCTATAAAATGTTGATTTCGGTGCATTAAAAAATTCACAGTGGACTTCATGTGGGGTCAATTTTCTAGAAATTCATGCTTTGGATCCAAAAAAAAATTTGGGTTTCCAAATTGAATGTGATGAGCATCCAATGCTTAATAAAGAAAAAAAAACAAAATAGTTATGAAAAAAATAAAAAAATATTTTATATGATTATATTGTAGAGTTTTATCCTAGTATTTTATGAATCAAGAGGAGTATAAAATATATTGTTTTCATTTCAAATTCCATGATTAGTTCATATTTTTTTTTAAAATTTTTTCATTTCTAAATTAACTTCTGGCATAAAAATAATAACAAGATTAATAAGTCTAAATTTTTCTTCATCGGTTTTTTCTTTATATAGTAGTAATATATTTGCCTATAGAAAATTGAATAGTCATTAATTGTAATGAACATAGTAAATATTTTTTTGGAAAAATATATTGTGAAAATGTACCTCATGTACACATTCATAACCAAGACTAACACCCATTCAAGATTGATAATTTCATTTATACTCTCAAGACCAATCACATATGTAATGGCATCTCATATTCAATGTTGGAAAACAATTTCATGATTTAATGTTGAATCTTCATGAACTTGTAATGTTAATATATACCGAAGTGAAACATGTGGGGTGAAGGTACTCTTGGAAGGTATTTTTGATTTCTTGGTAAATCCACTATATTTTTATGATCCTACATTTCATTTATCCATTATTTTTTCCATCTGTAATACCATACCTCATTTCATAAATTTTTTCTTCAACTATTAAAGTATTTTTATTTGAATTTTTTTTAAGTAAATACCTCAATGTAAGATCATATTTCTGTTTGAGTTGATAATTCTAAAGGAATTTTTAATATTCAATATAACGGACAATCCAATTTTAAAACTGAGATCTAGAATGAAATTCTATGTGATTTATCACCATTAATTTTTTTTATGTTGTTTGGGACTTGGGGGGTGTATTAAAATCCTAAAGAACTCTCATGATATTTGGACTTCAAAATCTCAATTTCAAGAGAAAATACACTGGGGCTCATGGTTAGCACATTTTTAGTGCTAACTATGCACCCCAAACCATGTGGCCAATTTTTTATGGCTCATGTTCTGTTTGAACAATGTGAGTGGCTTAGAAAACCATGTGGTTTTTAATAGAGATACATTGGTATATGTGTTGTTGTCACATAGTTTTTCAAACCATGTGATGTAAACATACGAAGTGGGGCGTGTTTTAAAGAGTGAGTCTACATGGTTTGAACATGGTTTCCTAAACTATGAACCTCGTTAGAATTGAAATTTTTTTAATTTCACCCCTCCACCCTCTAAAGTTTTCTACCCCATTTTTCCTCAGTCATTTTCCCAGCACCAATTCTTATTTGCGTGCCTCTCCCTTCCTCAAAGTGAAATATCCTTCATTATTAGACTGAATTATACATCATTACTTGTGAACAAGATCCACTGGTGACTCTACCCATTATCTAGATTCCTTTTTTAGTTTCTTTTATTGTTAAAATTTCTCATGTAGTTTTTGTGGGTAACACCCTATTTTCAAGAATTTTGTTTGGTTCTCCAATTTCTTCCATTATAGCTTGATCCAGGGGTTTATACTTGATGAGGTAAGCTTCATGAGCATAATTTAGGTGGTCTATATGATTTTCCATAAAAGTATTTCGTATTATAAGTTGTGTTGTTGTTTTTTAGGCCGTTAATTCTATTTATTGCACCTAAAATTTATAATTTCTTTAAATTTATGCCTAGGGACTAACCTAGATGTAGTACATTCTTCCCTCACGCCATAGGATGTTGAAAAACTCAACTAGGACCTATCCATAGGTCGAGTTCAACTTAACACCCATGAAAAAAAAATTATTAAACTAAAACACCACTTAAGGTGTGTTTGGATTGTGACTTGATAAATCTCCATCTTTGTAGCATCTCGATTAAAGTACGCTCTACTCTTATCATTCAAGATTTTTTTTCTTTGTGTTATAGGGATTTTAGAGGTAAAACTATTGTTTTACAGGGGACTACACTGAGAAAGGGAACAATTAAGGTGTGGAGAGGATGGTTGTGTTCTAGGAGAGTTGGCTACACCATGGGGTCTTGGGAAGGTTCTGCATAGCTGCAACATGGTCAATGAAGCAATGCCATGGAGTTTAGGTGGTGGGTTTTGGGTACCACTAACATTTACAGCATGGTTTCACCATAGATTAGAGGTTATGATGTAGTTATTATATTAGGTTGAGCTCTATAGAATGTAGGAATAGGTTGTAGTGTAAAGTCCCGTGGGGGTGAGTTTTATAGTTCATACAATTTGGGGGTAGATCTGGTGTAGAGTATAGGATATGGCATAGACTTATAGTGGGTAAATAGAATTTGGGAGAAATATATACTATATAATTCAGATTATAGTTGGATTGGGGCGATTGGAGAATACTATTTTGGTATATACCATATTCTTTGTTAAATTGTGGCATGTAGAGGTGTTCTGCACCGTGTCCTGGTAAAGTTGCGCCTTGGTGTCAAGGGTTATGTCGTTGTCTTATGTTTTCCAGATTGGGTATAAAAACCCAAAGCCCTTCAAATCCAATCACTCTTCCTTCCATTTTCTTGATTCTTGGGAGACCCAAGTATGTACCAAGGAGTTATTTCAACCACTTTTATTTTTATTCCAACCCCAAACTTGGTAGATTTGTCCTTGGTGGTTTAGGGTGCGTTCCTTCTTTATTTTTCTCTATGTTATCTTTATTATTCATCCAAGTAAGGTTTTTGGCTTGGGATTTTTTGGTTCAGGAATTTCTATATATTGGGGTTGATATAGGATGTTGTATTTTAGGTTTATCGATGAGTTTCCCTTTCTATTTCGGTGTGTGGATTCCAACATGGGTGGTGTGCGACCTGAGTTTGAGGTTGTTGGTTCCATCTATACCCTATGACAGTTGAACTATAATTTCTATTGGTTTCATAAATTTTTTTCAAAATGATTTTTCATTATTTTGTGTTGTTGTATTTGAGGGTGTAAATGGGTTTTTGAGAAGAGGTGGGTTTCACCCTCATTTTGTTTGAACTATGTTGACTTTTAAAGCCCTATGAAATTGATTGTGAAATCTATTTTCATAGAATGTTTTTCTGAATAATGGGTGTTTAAAATTTCATTGTGATCCATGCAATACCTTTGAAATGATTTGATAAAATAAAGTGCATGGTATCCTTTGGTACTTATGTGGAAGGTGTAGTGGTAGAAATTTTATTTTGATAGTGTAAGAGAGTTCACATTATGGGTTGTTCTTCCATTCCTTGATCAAGATTAATTTGGATCTAGGACATGATTGATATGTAAGGATGGTTCAATTTATACGGTGTTCCTATGTTCATTATACCTTAATTCATGGGTTCTAGGTACTTGTAGTGTTCACTACTCATAACTAATGTATGAGTGAACTAGCTTTCCTGACTATGAGTTATCCTTGGTGTATTTTACCATTGTGGTTTGAATTTTTACTATTTTGGATTTGATATAAATTTATTGATAAATTTTATTGTTTATTAGAAATTATAGTATCAAAACATTTTACCCAAATTTATTTTATATCTTTAGAAAAAAGGGTAACTGTTTTCCATGATTTTGATATAAAACTATTTTAATTATTATCAAGCCTTGTTTTGTTTTATACTGAGTATATTTATATTATTATATAGATAATTGATATAGAAACCATTGGTGGGATCATTCTAATCCTATTATATCACACCCTACACATTTCTTTGGGAATGTATCAACCTTATATAGTCTTTTGATATGAAAAAAGGCAAGGTGTCATATTGAGGAGGTGAGGTTCATGTTAGCTGGGTTTGGGAAGTTTGTGGTGAAATGGTGGGACATTTCTTATAAATCATATGGAGTAGTTTTTTCTTGTTTTTTCACTTTTTTGTTGTTGTCCATGTAACATGGGGTTTGGTTTATCTACTTTCAAGTTGTTTTGAAACCATTGGTTTTCTTTGTTTATGGAATATATCTTTCTAGTTATTTCTTCTTCTATTCTTTCTACTAGTATATGTTCTATATATATTGTTCTAGTTTGGGAGAAATAATTCCTTCTTATTTATGCTTGATTCTAGGGTGCTATTTTTCATCCCATAGGGATCTGGAATATCCATTGGGTTAGTAGTGAATCAGTTTGGGTACCAGTTATTGGAGGGTATCCCAGGTTGATTCATTAGAAGATGGTATCAAAGAGTGGTTATGCTTGTATTTGGGATGATAATAGATATTATATAGTATTTTTGGGACATGAGGGGTAGGTTTCGGTGAGTTAATAGTCAAATATTATTATAAAGAGCCTTAAGTCACCATGATATGTTGAGTTGTATATCTCATCTGTTGGGTTTTGACCTTGATCTCTATTTTTACATAAGAATTTTTGGTTTAAAATAATATTATTCTATTGTATGGTAATTGTATTCTGTTTTTGGTATGTAGAGAAATGACTCTAAGATTTATTACGAAGGTATTATAGGAGTGTGCAATGAAATATTACTTTAAAGAGAAACCCACTATAGATCAGTTGCTTCTAGATGTTGTCATTCAAATAGTTCATGTCATGGACCAGAATGTAACACTAGTATAGAACCCAACCACTGTGGTACATCTAGAGGATAGAGGAGAAAGGGAGTGACCTCTAGATTTATTAAAAGAGAAACCCCCATTATTTAGGGGTACGAATGAACCTCTAGAGGTATGGTAATAGATGTATAAGATCAATTGGGTCTTCAACTTCTTAGAAAAATCTGAGGCTATCAAGGTGAAGTGTGTAACATTCAGACTCGAGTGTATCGACAAGTGGTGGTTGGATTCCATGGTATAAGAAAATCAGAATGTGATCTTGGATTGAAAGGGTTTAAAGATCATATTCTTTCATTTTTTCTTCCTAGAGTCTCTAATTATAGAAAATTCCTTATAGTTCCTCTCATTTCATTAAATAAAGATCCCAATTTCGTAGTACACCAATAATTTTATAAAGCTAGTTTTGTTTCTCAGGAGGTGGTGATGAATGCCCAATTGAGAGCTCAAAAAAACATTTAGAGTTTGAAACAAGATATGAGATTTTAGGTATATATGCTGAATGTTACCACCTATACTTACATGTTATATAGCTAAATGATGACAGAGATGAATATGGCAGGAAATATTGGCTCTTTTGGTTGCTCTATTCCTCCCAATAATGGTTTTAGTAGCACACAGGGGAAGAAGAGGAAGTTGAATTATAATTATAGGGGTAGTATAGGTGGTTCTTAACAAAATGTCTCCTATAACCCATCATTAGTAGCCAGTGGTGTGCCCATAACTTTCCATTAGCGTTTTAATGAAGGGAACACCAGGAATACTTGTCACACAACATTGAATTAATGTAATGCTTATGACTTCTAAGGCTACATAACTTTTTATTTCTAGGCTATGTATTTTCCCTATTGTGATCAAGGATATTTGGATCCAATGTAAATTTTGGCATAGTCATATTCTTCAATGTCCATAGGGATCTACCCCTAAGATTCATGAGAGAAGAAACTTCATGTAGTGGATATGTTTTTAGGGGATATTGATTTGAGGAAAACAGTAGTGAGATGTAATGTTTTTTCATATCTTCTATAAAAATGATTTATTTGATAATGTTTCCTCACACTCATTTATATTTTTCTATTTTATTGATATGGAAAAAATTACAATAGAGCTCATGTCTTTTATTTTGGAGCTAGTTATGCCTATTAGGAAGAGGAAAGAGTATGGGGTTTGATGTTCATCTTGTTCTCTATTGATAGTTGATGTGGAGTTGACCTGATATTTCCTGGTCCTCAATATAGATCAATTTGATGTCATCATCAAAATGTATTAGCATGTTTCCCATCATTATGTGATTTATTATTATTATTAGTGTGTTTTTTCATTGCTACCAATGGGATTTCTTACCTGTTTCAGTGAGAGTGGGATTCAAGGTGTGGTCTTGCATGACTTTTCCACTAAAATATTAGAAGTTTTTTTAGAACCATTACAATTTATCCTAATGATGTTTACTATTTTTGAGATATTCCCATAGTTATTAGGTACTTCCGAAATGTATTCTAAGATTATTTTTCTTGTCTACCTCCAGAGATGGAGGTAGAGTTCAAAATTTATCTACTGTTAGGTATGCAATCGATCTCGATACCCTCTAATCATATGGAACTTGTACAGATTAAAGAGATGAAGATCTAGATAAATGATTTAATTGAGAAACGTATTGTTTGACCTAGAGTTTTTCTATGTGATTTCCTTATTCTCTTTTCGAAGAATACTGTTGGTTCACTTTGATTGTGTGTGGACTATCAAAAGTTGAACAAGGTTATAATTAATAATAAGCACCCTTTTTCTCATGGGGATGACTTCTTTGATTAGTTATAGGAGGGAAAGTGGTTTTTTAAATTCGATCTTTGGTCAAGTTATCATTAACCTAGAGTTTCAGAGTTGATATATTGAAGAATTCTTCTAAGAGTAGGTATATCTATTATAAATATCTTATGATGCATTTTGGTCTGACTAATACTCCTAAAATTTTTATGAATTTAATGTAACAGATATTTCATCAGTATCATTACTCCTTTATTATTATATTCATGGATGATGTCATAGATTATTAAAGATATGAGTTCAAGCATGAGAACCATATGAGTCTTTTTTTGGAAATCTTTAGGAGACACTGACTTTATGGAAATATTTTTAAATATAGTTTCTGGATCTAAGAAGTGAATTTATTAAAACACATGATTTATGAGCGTATAATTTTAATTGATCCAAAGAAAGTGATGGTTTTATTTTTATGGGAATAACCACAAAACATCTTTAATATATAGATCTTCTTAGGTATGGATGGATACTATCAATGGTTCATAAATTATTTCTTGAAATTTGTGTCACATTTGACTTCTCTTACAAAGAAATCGGTGAAGTTCATATGGGATGTTATATTTGAGACATCTTTTGATGAATTTAAATATATTCTTACATTATTTACTATTATGATATTACCTAATCATGGTAAGGGTTATATCGTATAGTTTGATAACTATGGTTCTAGTTTAGATTGCATACTTATGCGGGATGATCACATTATAGCCTATGAATCTCATCAGATTTGATCACATGAGAATAATTACCCCACTTTTGATTTAGATATTTCTATAGTTATACATGCACTTAAATGTTGGAGGCACATTCTTTTTAGAGAGAGGTTCAAGGTATTTTTTAAACATAAGACTCGGAGTTATATCTTCTCTCAGAAGTACTTGAATATTTGATATTGAGTGGGTGGAATACCTCTAGAATTTCGACTTCAACATCACTTATACCTCAGAGAAGGTTAATGTCATTTCATATACTCTCAGTCAGAAAGTTCCACTGCAAGCTATTTTAAAATCAAAAAATATGTGGATCCTGATGGGGATTTTCACTCAGTTGCATCCAGATATGTAGGAGGATGGTATAGGTATGGTTCTAAGAAGTTATCAATTAATACCATCTCTCCTTGAGTCCATTCTGTAGGTTAAGTAGCAGTATGATGAGTTCAAAGGATTTTGGGAAACCTTATACTATGGGGAGACTATTTCTATTTGGACTCTCCCTTTTTTGGTATTCTATGTTTTGGGGATCATTTTTTCATCCCAGCATCTGGTTGTGCCAAATTTACACAAGAAATATGGTAAAAGAGGTAATTTGTAGTAAAAAATGGGTTATTGAATCCATAGAGACTGAAGAAGTAACCACTATACACTCAAAGAGGTCAATAGAGGTTTTGGCTATAGAGTGGACAACTATTTTGATTTATTTTATTTGATGAAATTGTGATTTAATTTGAAGAAACAAACAAACAAAATGACTTGAATTAAAACAATTAATGTCGGTGGGTTGATTCTAGGTTTTTTCTTGGAGTGAATTGGATGAATTTCATTTCTTCGAAAATTTCATATCGCTTATTCAAGATGTATACAAACAATGAGATAATTCTAAAAAATCATTCACCAATTTAATACCTAAAAAATTACAAGACTACTCACTAATTCACTTATAGGATAAATTTCATTATCTCTCTAAGTAATTGGATTATACTATCACTCAGAATGTGTCATCATTAAATTGGGTGAATACAAATAATAATGTAACTCATCAAATGAAAATCTTAAAATAACAAAAATATTTAAATATTAAGTACATGAAATAAAATTTAATCCACCTCATGCAACTACCTAGGACCAAAACATAAACTTTTATCCCTCTATTGATGTTATTCTATAAATGGATGTGGAATTTAGACTTAAAGATGTGTGATTTAAGAATAAAAACATTAAGATAAATAAACACTCCACTGTTGTGTGAATAATTCACATGTGCTAGTGTGAATAAATTTACACTTTTATTCAACAGTATCAATGTGTGAAGAAAAGTAAAATAATAATTGAAGAATAATGTAACATCCCAAGTAAGTAATGAATAATAGATATTTTTATCTATGTCTATTAATGATTAAGATAGCGTTATAGAGGCTTAAAATGAAAATAAATACAATCTTATGCATGGAATACACTAATATTCTTAAAAGATTGTTTTACTACCTTTTGATGGAAAACCATTTTTGAATCTATATTTTGACAATTTTATAAACTATGTTTGTCAAAATAAACTTATTCTTTATGATTGGGACATCAAAATTTACCTTGTGTGAATTTTTGGTATTTTTCTGACAATGTTCATTTTTTAATGAATAGTGAAAAATACTGCATTTTACATCGAAACTGCTTTTTAATCTAATTTATTTATATGATTAGATTATCTTTTGAATTGGTCTTAATGAGGAATATGAATATATTTTCACCATTTTATCCAATGGTGGTCGTTGTAATCAATTTCTCTTTTAAATTAGACATAAACTGGTGTCAATCTTTTGATACTTATTGTTTTGTAAAAACACGCTATTTGCTCTGGCAGCGGGCATTAATTATTAAATTAATTAATGTGACTTATATGATTTGAATTTTGTAAAATAGACTTCATTTTTGAATCCGGAATATCAAATATAGCTTAGGGTGAATTTTTGGTAATTTTCTGAAAAACTTCAATTTTTGATGAATAGTGAAACCACTAAGTGGTAATCAAGCAAACTGATTTTCAGTTAACTGAAAGTTTACCACTGATGTGTACTGAATTTTGAAACTCCGACATACATGGTTGTCATTAAGAAGTAAAATGTGGTTCAATGAGATTAAAATAATTTTTTGGTGAATCGTAACATATTAAGTTCTTAATCGCGATTAGTGGTAATTAGGGTAGTTTAAGGTATAAATAATGCTTTAATAATATGAAACGACCTAGAAACATGTCCCAACCTTATTGGTTGTGTCATGGCCGACCAAGACAAGCCATGGGTCAACTTGGGGACCCCATGGATCCACTTTTTTTGGGAAATGACATAAATAACTTTTTATTTAATGTAAAAGTAAAAATGACACAAACATAATATGTTTTACGAACTTTTTTTTTTCATGGGGTTATAAAGATCATATTTTTGATTATAAATAGTCATTGGAAATCTAAAAAGATTTCCTACATCATAGTATTTTTTTTATGATTTTTAGACATTAAATAAATTAAATTATTTATGACATAATAATGATGCTGCGATGACATCATTATTTGGCGATTTAAATAAAATGGAAAGACAATGTAAAATCTATGATCTACACATGGCTAAAACCAATTGGATGAGTGGATTTAGAACCCTTATCACCTTAGACACGAATTATATCAATGTGGGACCTTTTAAAACCGAAACACATTTTCAAATAAAGCAATGTTTCTTTACTTTCCAAAAGTGCCCCTCCTCTCCTCTCATAAAAGGCCCCCACCTCTACCTCATTTCACACACTTCTCAAGCATTTGGCTCGGCCAAACCCTGCCCATTTACTCTCTCCACACCCCTCTCCTCATCCTAGTGGATTCCCTTTGGGCAGAATCCTTTCAAAGGAAGCCTTTAGGTTCAACTCAAAAAGAGTTACACTTTTAAAGGTAATTCATTCTCTCATGTTCATTTGTTTTATTTTGCTTCTCCAACCCCCTAAACTCTTTTTATTTACTTATTTTGTAAAAACACCAGTATCTTCAATATACAAGGATATTTTTATAAGATTTATTTGAGCTACACTCTCACACAACTACATCAAATGGTTAAAGAACATACGGTTTCTGTGGATGGCGAAATTCTGCATCCCGAAACGATGATTGTTCAATACTCATTTAACACCTTCAAAGGTGGCCATTATGATGTCACTATTTTTGTATATGATATATGATATGTTTATTTTTTCCTTAAGTTTCTGTTTTTTTTTCATTTTGGTCATACCTTTATGGTTTCCATTATGGGTAAACATGATATCTTCATTTTAGGAAGTGCGGACTACCGCCCCCTGAAAGTGATTTGATTCGTTAAATACCATATGTGGGACATATAAAGGATGGAACTATGATATTATATATGTTATTATACTTGAATTACAATATACTCTTATATCATTATGACTCTATTCCAGAAATACGAAATAGAAATGGAAGTAGCGTTTATGCGTACGTACGGCTTACCGTCTCAATGAACGGTGCATTTCATTTCTTACCTCTAAATGTGATGTAATATTATAAATACATGTATATGATGAATATATATGATATATATATTATAGAAATCATTAATATCATTCTGGATATAATGAACCTTTGACCAAATTAACAACATGTAAGTGTAAGAAGTCTATTTTTGACTTAAGAACCAAATACCGACAAAATGAACATTATTAACTTAACTGATTACATGATGTTCATAACATGGTATAAAAGGAATTATGAATTTGAAAAAGATTAATAAGCACTATATATTAACTCAAGTTTATTATTCAGGAGATTAAAGAACGGTCGGGTCAAGTCGGATACGAGGTATGGGACTTCGTCTCAATCTCCTTTCATTGAGGCATATTTTATTTTATACACAACTTTCTTTTATACGATGTATAAACCACTTTGACTTTTACGTTTATTCAAAAGGAATCTTTTTTATACGAAGCGTTTACTAAACGACAAAAGGGAATGTTTTTGTCGTACGTATGCGGCGACAACGACTTCTCAGCCGTCGTGACCGTTATTTGAGTTTCGGCTTCCTCTACAAGCCATACCTTCTTTTTAAAATAAAAATAAATACCATGTTTTACTTTTCTTTTATTTTAGTATTGAAAATGGTTTTCATAATGTTTTTATATAAATGTGTTGTATTGATATATCGTGATTGAAATGTGGAAATTTTATGTTTCCTTTATGCATGTTTTATGTGATATGATTATGTTATGGTTCTTGGGCATTATTATGAAGACGGGTGGTTCCGTGATAAAATAAGGGTGGGTGAGCCCGTTATAGCTCTCCAATGCATTGGGTAACGCGAAGGAGTGAAACGTTAAGGTTTCTCCGAAGAGATTTTAGGGACTATACTGTGATGGGTATTCCAAACGTAACCAAGAGGGTTACTCCCTACGTAAGAATGTTATGAATGCCTCAAGTTACCTTTATGTCTTATGATTTCTATGATTTATTCATGATTTTATGAGGTATGTTAAAGCGCCTATGTTTTATGGGTAAAGTATGATTTCATTCTTATGTATATATGGACTCATGTTTCCTTTCCATGTTTTTTATATAGCCCAAACTGAGTTTTTATGCTCATCCCATGTTTTTGAAATGTTTTTCACAGGTCAAGGGAAAGGTACATGATAAGATGATAGAGTCAAGGATGTGTCAAGAAATAATCCATGTTTTATTTTAAATGTGATTCCATTGATGGGAATGAAGAATACTATCTTTATGTAACCACTTTGTTTATATGTGGAATGTAATGCAAGTTTTATAATATAATTCTATAAAACTCTAAACCCGAAAAGATCCTTAATGTGTAATCTTGTAATAACTCAAGATTAAGTAAGGTTTAAGGCTGGGGCCTTATAGTTGGTATCAGAGGTCGTTTTAGATAACTTTAAGAGTTAGAATTATATTAAATGATTATCCAAAAATATGTTTTTTAGAAATGATATAGCATTTAAAGATTATCATGTTGCTTCATCTAAGACATGTTTGTTCAGAATGGTTTTCCGCAGAGGAAACAGGGAAGCAGTGCTAGGAAGGAAAACAGAAGGAAATAACCTTCCGAATCAGCATCTAGAAATGGTCGGAATTGGAACTGAACAGTTTGTTGCAGTGATGGCGCAGTTGACTCAAGCGATAAATGGCGGTGGTATCCATGCACGAGATCAGCCAGATCAACCGCAGAGGAACATGTTAGTGGTGGATCATTTCATGAGACAACATCCACCATCATTCAAAGGATCATCTGACTGTGTGCTAGTTGAAGGGTGGATTAAAGCACTGGAGAAGATTTTTGATGTCATGGGGTGTTCAGACAATCAAAAGGTTATTCTTGCTATTTACCGTTTGGAGGGTGAAGCAGATCACTGGTGGTCTATGGTTAAGAATATCAGGGACGCTGATGAGATTGATGCTCTTGACTGGGATGAATTCAAAGGTATGTTTCTTGAGAAGTATTTTCCTAAGGCTGTTCGACTTAGGATGGAAAAGCAATTCTTGGAATTGAGTCAAGAGGAAGACTCAGTGACTGCCTATGAAGAAAGGTTCACTCGATTGGCAAGGTATGCCTCAAATTTTATCCGGGACCTTGATAGAAAAATCAATCGTTTTTACTCAGGATTAAAGCCAAAGAATCGAAGGGCATTAGCTTCTCGTGAGTTTAAAAGTTATGAAAAGCTTGTTCGATGTGCTGAGAAGGTGGAAATGGAGTTTGCCGATGACCAAGTTTCCTATAACAACCAGCAGAAGAAGAGACCGAGGTGGCAGGAGAAAGGTAATAATTCTTCAAAAAAGTCTGATGGTAAGAGAACTAAGTTTCCAGTTTGTGATAAATGTGGCAAAAGGCATGCTGGGGAATGTCTTCTGAATTCTAGGAAGTGCTACCGATGTGTTATTATGGGACATAAGGCTCATGATTGCACTGAAAAGGATCAAGGTGAAGGTAAGAAAAAATTTGATTTACAGTTAGTGAAATGTTATAAGTGCAATGAGATGGGTCACTATGCAAACGAGTGTCCGACAAGGAGCTTGAGTGATGGGAAGCAGTTAGACTACAAGCAGAAAGGGGTGGTGAAATCCTTTGCAACTACTTCAGCAAATGTCGGGCCATCAAATGAAGTTGTATCAGGTACTTTGTTTGTTTTTTCAGATTATGCCAGTGTGTTGTTTGATTCGGGGTCTACACATTCTTTCATCTCTAAAACCTTTTCTAGTAAAATGTGAATACCATCTAAAGAAATGACTCCTGAACTTTTGGTAAAAACACCTGGGGGATGTGTCGAGGCAAAAAGAATTTATGATAATCTTCCTATCCTTATCTGTGGAAAGAACCTACTTGCAAACCTTATTGTTCTACCTCTAGTAGAGTTTGATGTTATCCTGGGTATGGATTGGCTCTCTATTTACCATGCTAATATTGACTGTAGAGCTAAAGAAGTTTCTTTTCAGAAATACTTTCAGTTTGTTTACAAGAATGAACCCTTACTTTTGATAACATATCAAGAGGCCGAGAAACTTGTGAAAGATGGAAATGAGTGTTACCTTGCACACGTCGTTGAAAATAAAGGAACTGTTCAGATTAATGATGTGCCAGTGGTAAATGAGTATCCTGATGTTTTTCCTGATGAGTTGCCTGGAATAATACCAGATCGGGAAGTTGAGATTACTGTTGACTTAGTTCCTGATGCTAAGCCAATTTCAAAACCCCCTTATCGAATGGCACAAATTGAACTTTTAGAGTTGAAGGAGCAATTGCAAGATTTATTAGAGAAAGGTTTCATTAGACCTAGCACATCACCATGGGGTGCTCCTGTTTTATTTGTTAAAAATAAAGATGGTTCTATGAGACTTTGCATTGATTATAGAGCCTTGAATAATATCACTGTTAAGAACAAATATCCTTTGCCTCATATCGATGATTTGTTTGATCAGCTCCAGGGAGCTCAGTTTTTTTCAAAGATTGACCTGAGATCGGGGTACCATCAGCTGAAGGTAAAGGAGGCAGATATTCCGAAGACCGTGTTCCGTACGAGATATGGCCATTATGAATTTGTAGTAATGCCTTTTGGGCTAACCAATGCACCTGCTGTATTCATGGACTTAATGAATAGAATTTTCCATGAGTTCTTGGATAAGTTTGTGGTGGTTTTCATTGATGATATTTTGGTGTTTTCTAGAAGTAAAGAGGATCATGAAAAACATTTAAGGGTTATCTTGCAAACCTTAAAAGAAAAGAAACTGTATGGGAAATTCAGCATGTGTGAGTTTTGGTTGCAACAAATTTCTTTCCTTGGTCACATTGTTTCTAAAGATGGAATAACTGTTGATCCTACAAAAACAAAAGTTGTGGAAGAATGGCCAAGACCCACAAATGTAACCGAGATTCGTAGCTTCCTTGGTTTGGCAGGCTATTACCGAAGGTTTGTTAGAAATTTTTCACGGTTATCTAGTCCAATGACTAAGCTAACTCGGAAGGGTGTTAAGTTTTTCTGGACAAAAGAATGTGATGATTGTTTTCAGGAATTGAAAAGAAGATTGGTGAATGCTCCAGTTTTGGCACTACCTTCCAGGAATGGTGAGTTTGTTATATACAGTGATGCTTCATTGAAAGGACTTGGTTGCGTCATAATGCAGAATGATCAGGTAATTGCTTATGCTTCATGACAGTTGAAAACTCATGAGGTAAATTACCCTACACATGATTTGGAATTAGCTGTTGTTGTTTTTGCTTTAAAAATTTGGAGGCATCATTTGTATGGGGTAAAGTGTGAAATATATACCGATCACAAAAGTTTAAAGTATATATTCACTCAGAAAGAGTTAAACATGAGATAGAGGAGATGGCTGGAATTAATCAAGGATTATGATTGTACAATTCATTACCATCCGGGAAAAGCAAATAAAGTGGCTGATGCTTTGAGTCGAAAAAGTAATGCTTCATTAGAAATGTTGCGTTTGGAACGTGATCCTTTAGTTAACGATTTGATGAACTTTGGCATAGAAGTTGTTGGTGCAGGAAGTCCTTCTGTTTTGTTTCAGGTATCAGTGAGATCTTCTCTATCAGATAGAATCAAGCAAGCACAGAAGCTAAATAGTGAGTTGTAGAAAAAGGTAGAGCTGGTTCAGAAAGGTAAGTTGTCTGAATTCAACATTGATAGTGATTGTGTTTTGAGATTTGGGAAGAGATTGTGTGTGCCTTGTGATTCACAGTTGAAGAGAGAGTTGTTATGTGAAGCTCATAGTTCTCCATTTTCAGTTCATCTGGGCAGTACTAAGATGTATAAAGATCTATGGGAGTATTACAGGTGGGATGGAATGAAAAGAGACATTGCTGATTTTACTGTGAAGTGTTTGACATGTCAACAGGTTAAAGAAGAGCGGCAGTTACCGAAAGGGATGCTTCAGCCTTTACCAGTGCCAGAGTGGAAATGGGAGAATATATCCATGGACTTTGTTGTTGGATTACCGAAGATATCTCGAGGTAATAATGCAATCTGGGTTATTGTTGATCGCTTGACCAAATCTGCTCATTTCCTTGCTATACGAGATACTTTCTCTCTTGATCAACTTTCCCGTTTGTATCATAAAGAGATAGTCAGGTTACATGGAGTTCCTCTCTCCATTGTATCGGATCGTGATCCCAGGTTTACTTCTAACTTTTGGAAAGGCCTTCAGAAGTCGTTGGGTACTAAATTAAATTTTAGTACAGCTTTTCATCCTCAATCAGATGGGCAGTCAGAACGAACAATTCAGACATTGGAGGATATGCTACGATCTTGTTCTATGGATTATCAGGGAAGTTGGGACCAACATCTTTATTTGGTTGAGTTTTCATATAATAACAGTTTTCATTCCAGTATACAGATGGCACTATTTCAGGCATTATATGGGAAGCGGTGTCGAACTCCATCTTTCTGGGATGAAGTGGGTGAAAGGAAGTTGATGGGACCAGAATTGGTAGAAGAGATGGTAGAAAGAGTTCAGCTGATTCAGAAACACATGAGAACAGCTCAGAGCAGGCAGGAGAGTTATGCGGATAACCGGAGGAAGGATCTATCTTTCGAGGTAGGTGATCATGTTTTTCTCAAGGTTTCTCCTTGGAAAAGTGTTATGAGATTTGGTAAGAAAGGAAAGTTGAGTCCAAGGTTCATTGGACCATACGAAATTCTGGAGAGAGTTGGATCAGTTGCATACCGAGTGGCTTTACCTCCGAGTTTATCTCAGGTACATAATGTTTTTCACGTTTCGATTTTGAGAAAGTATATGGCAGATCCATCTCATGTTTTGAGTCCAGAGGTAGTTCAGCTGGAAGAGAACCTATCTTATGAGGAACAACCGGTCCAGATTCTTGACCACAGGGAGTAAGTGTTACGGAATAAGGTGATTCACCAGGTAAATGTTTTGTGGAAAAACCACATGATTGAAGAGGCAACATGGGAATCTGAAAATGCAATGAGGGATAAGTACCCCCATTTATTCGATAAGTAAATAAATTGCAGGGACGCAATTTTCTAAAGGGGGGAAGGATGTAACATCCCAAGTAAGTAATTAATAATAGATATTTTTATCTATGTCTATTAATGATTAAGATAGTGTTATAGAGGATTAAAATGAAAATAAATACAATCTTATGCATGGAATACACTAATATTCTTAAAAGATTGTTTTACTGCCTTTTGATGGAAAAGAATTTTTGAATCTATATTTTGACAATTTTATAAACAATGTTTGTCAAAATAAACTTATTCTTTATGATTGGGACATCAAAATTTACCTTGTGTGAATTTTTGGTATTTTTCTGACAATGTTCATTTTTTAATTAATAGTGAAAATTACTGCATTTTACATCAAAACTGCTTTTTAATCTAATTTATTTATATGATTAGATTATCTTTTGAATTGGTCTTAATGTGTAATATGAATATATTTTTACCATTTTATCCAATGGTGGTCATTGGAATCAATTTCACTTTGAAATTAGACTTAAACTGGTGTCAATCTTTTGATACTTATTGTTTTGTAAAAGCACGCTATTTGCTCTGGCAGCGAGAATTAATTATTAAATTAATTAATGTGACTTATATGATTTGAATTTTGTAAAATAGACTTCATTTTTGAATCTGGAATATCAAATATATCTTAGGGTGAATTTTTGGTAATTTTATGAAAAACTTCAATTTTTGATGAATAGTGAAACCACTAAGTGGTAATCAAGCAAACTGATTTTCCAGTTAAATGAAAGTTTACCACTAATGTGTACTGAATTTTGAAAATCCGACATACATGGTTGTCATTAAGAAGTAAAATGTGGTTCAATGAGATTAAAATAATTTTTTGGTGAATAGTAACTTATTAAGTTCTTAATCGCGATTAGTGGTAATTAGGGTAGTTTAAGGTATAAATAATGCTTTAATAATATGAAACGACCTAGACACATGTCCCAACCTTATTGGTTGTGTCATGGCCGACCAAGACAAGCCATGGGTCAACTTGGGGACCCCATGGATCCACTTTTGTTGGGAAATGACATAAATAACTTTTTATTTAATGTAAAAGTAAAAATGACACAAACATAATATGTTTTACGAAAACAATTTTTTTCATGGGGTTATAAAGATCATATTTTTGATTATAAATAGTCATTGGAAAGCTAATAAGATTTCCTACATCATAGTAATTTTTTTATGATTTTTAGACATTAAATAAATTAAATTATTCATGACATAATAATGATGCTGCGATGACATCATTATTTGGCGATTTAAATAAAATGGAAAGACAATGTAAAATCTATGAACTACACATGGCTAAAACCAATTGGATGAGTGGATT
Source organism: Viscum album (assembly GCA_963277665.1). Taxonomy (NCBI): domain Eukaryota; kingdom Viridiplantae; phylum Streptophyta; class Magnoliopsida; order Santalales; family Viscaceae; genus Viscum; species Viscum album. The sequence goes on along the minus strand of OY728165.1, from coordinate 1,158,904,559 downwards.
TAGAACCCTTATCACCTTATCCACGAATTATATCAATGTGCGACCTTTTAAAACCGAAACACATTTTCAAATAAATTAATGTTTCTTTACTTTCCAAAAGTGCCCCTCCTCTCCTCTCATAAAAGGCCCCCAACTCTACCTCATTTCACACATTTCTCAAGCCTTTGGCTCGGCCAAACCCTGCCCATTTACTCTCTCCACACCCCTCTCCTCATCCTAGAGGATTCCCTTTGGGCAGAATTCTTTCAAAGGAATCCTTTAGGTTCAACTCAAAAAGAGTTACACTTTTAAAGGTAATTCATTCTCTCATGTTCATTTGTTTTATTTTGCTTCTCCAACCCCCTAAACTCTTTTTATTTACTTATTTTGTAAAAACACCAGTATCTTCAATATACAAGGATGTTTTTATAAGATTTATTTGAGCTACACTCTCACACAACTACATCAATTGGTTAAAGAACATACAGTTTCTGTGGATGGCGAAATTCTGCATCCCGAAACGATGATTGTTCAATACTCATTTAACACCTTCAATGGTGGCCATTATGATGTCACTATTTTTGTATATGATATATGATATGTTTATTTTTTCCTTATGTTTCTGTTTTTTTTTTTCATTTTGGGCATACCTTTATGGTTTCCATTATGGGTAAACATGATATCTTCATTTTAGGAAGTGCGGACTACCGCCCCCTGAAAGTGATTTGATTCGTTAAATACCATATGTGGGACATATAAAGGATGGAACTATGATATTATATATGTTATTATACTGGAATTACAATATACTCTTATATCATTATGACTCTATTCCAGAAATATGAAATAGAAATGGAAGTAGCGTTTATGCGTACGTACGGCTTACCGTCTCCATGAACGGTGCATTTCATTTCTTACCTCTAAATGTGATGTAATATTATAAATACATGTATATGATGAATATATATGATATATATATTATATAAATCATTAATATCATTCTGGATATAATGAACCTTTGACCAAATTAACAACATGTAAGTGTAAGAAGTCTATTTTTGACTTAAGAACCAAATACCGACAAAATGAACATTATTAACTTAACTGATTACATGATGTTCATAACATGGTATAAAAGGAATAATGAACTTGAAAAAGATTCATAAGCAAGTATAGATTAACTCAAGTTTATTATTCCGGAGATTAAAGAACGGTCGGGTCAAGTCGGATACGAGGTATGGGACTTCGTCTCAATCTCCTTTCGTTGAGGCATATTTTATTTTATACACAACTTTCTTTTATACGATGTATAAACCACTTTGACTTTTACATTTATTCAAAAGTAATCTTTTTTATACGAAGCGTTTACTAAACGACAAAAGGGAATGTTTTTGTCGTACGTATGCGGCGACAACGACTTCTCCGCCGTCGTGACCGTTATTTGAGTTTCGACTTCCTCTACAAGCCATACCTTCTTTTTAAAAGAAAAATAAATACCATGTTTTACTTTTCTTTTATTTTAGTATTGAAAATGGTTTTCATAATGTTTTTATATCAATGTGTTGTATTGATATATCGTGATTGAAATGTGGAAATTTTATGTTTCCTTTATGCATGTTTTATGTGATATGATTATGTTATGGTTCTTGGGCATTATTATGAAGACGGGTGGTTCCGTGATAAACTAAGGGTGGGTGAGCCCGTTATAGCTCTCCAATGCATTGGGTAACGCGAAGGAGTGAAATGTTAAGGTTTCTCCGAAGAGATTTTAGGGATTATACTGTGATGGGTATTCCAAACGTAACCAAGAGGGTTACTCCCTACGTAAGAATGTTATAAATGCCTCAAGTTACCTTTATGTCTTATGATTTCTATGATTTATTCATGATTTTATGAGGTATGTTAAAGTGCCTATGTTTTATGGGTAAAGTGTGATTTCATTCTTATGTATATATGAACTCATGTTTCCTTTCCATGTTTTTTTATAGCCCATACTGAGTTTTTATGCTCATCCCATGTTTTTGAAATGTTTTTCACAGGTCAAGGGAAAGGTACATGATAAGATGATAGATTCAAGGATGTGTCAAGATATAATCCATGTTTTATTTTAAATGTGTTTCCATTGATGGGAATGATGAATACTATCTTTATGTAACCACTTTGTTTATATGTGGAATGTAATGCAAGTTTTATGATCTAATTCTCTAAAACTCTAAACCCGAAAAGATCCTCAATGTGTAATCTTGTAATAACTCAATATTAAGTAAGGTTTAAGGCTGGGGCCTTATAAATAATAATTTTTATTATGAGCCTAAAATTATTGAAAAACTTACATGGAAAAAATGATGATGTGATTACAAAATGAAAGCGGGAAATTACAATTGAAAGAAATACTTTGAAAGAAAGGAAAAAACATGGATTGTAATAAAAATTGGATGCTAATTACCTTCACCACAAGATACTTATATTGGTATATTATGAACCTTAGGTTCACCCAAAAACAATATTTTTCTTCCCCGTTAATTTAAAGAGTCAAAAAAAGGGTGAGAAAATCAAGTAAATTGGACGTTTCAATGTTGACTAGGAAAATCATCCAGATTCTTCCCCCTTATTGACATGTGAATTTGTTACTGAATATGGATAAATTATAAGGGTTCATAGAAGTAAAATATCTTAGTACATGTGTCCTATAACATCTTTCCAAATTTCAGTCCAATTAAATCATCTTTTCAGAAGTTATGGTCGAAATGGTGGGATGACTTTATGGGTGTTCATATCTAGACCACCATTTAAATGTCAACTTCAGCTCCCTTTCTCTCCATGAAAACATCATAATTAGCTCCAAAAATAGTTGAATAAAATTATACTCATAATTTAATATTTCTAATGTTAAAATTTTAGCTACATTGGGCTTGTATTATGGGCCCCACATTTGTTTGATGTTCCAAATTATGCTTTGTCCGGAAAATTTCTGTATGCATGCTCAAAAATATTCATCTTAACTTGGTAGTCATATATAGATCCTATAAGATAAAATATTCCAAATAATGTGGTTAATCATATCCCAAAATATCATGTTCAAAAAATTAACAAAATGTTTTCTACAAAAAATGATTGATTGGGTCCAAATTTTCATTTTACACATGAATTGAACAAATGTTGAGAAATGACGTTCCATTTATAAGATTCCCTAAAATTTACATTTATTAACATTAAAACATTTTAATATTAAGATTTAATCAATGAATATTATCTTCTTTCAGTGGATAATCATCATCTATGAGGAATTTAGTTTTTCATTATTTTCATAGATCTTTATGTGATGTTCAACCTAACACTATGAAGACATATTATGACATGAGACATAATTTATGGTGGAAAGGTATAAAGTGTGACATCATAGATATTGTGTCTTGTTTTTACACATGCGAGTAGATATAGGCAATGTAGATGAATCCTTCTAGTATGCTCTACCCTCTTATGGTATTGGTCTGGAAATGGGATGAGGTGTCCATGGACATCATTATTATATTACTATGGAATCCCCAAGGTAAGAAGTCTATTTGGGTGGTGATTGATTGATTGAAAAATCAGACCATTTTATTTCAACTAGGGACCCAACTAATTTTAAATATTTGGGTAAGCTAGATGTACAAGAGATAGTGAGGTTCCACGGGGTCCCCTCAACCATTGTCTCAGATAGGAATATTGGGTTTACTTCATGATTCTCATAGAGTTTCTAAGAAGAGATGTTGACTCATTTCATATTGAGCGCAATTTATCATCAATAGATAGATGATTCGATTGAGAAATCTATTCATATTCTAGAGAATATGATTTTTTCCTACATCTAGTATTTTTTTGGACCTTGGGACATCCATCTCAGACTATTTGAGTTTGAATATAATAATAGTTATCATTCATCAATTTAAATGGTTCCCTCCGAGGCTTTGTATGATCACCCATGCAGGCCACCTATTTATTAGGTAGAGTTGGGTGAGGATTATATTGTGGGACTAATTATTATTCAAGATATGATGATGAGGATTCAAGATATGTTTAAATTATTGGTCTTAGTTTAGATTCAACGTAAATATTATACATATCATTGACATCATCCCTTGGATTTTTCCATTGGCAACTGAGTTGTCTTGAATGTTTCTTCATGGCTGGCTGACTATCATCTTGGAAAATAAGGGATGTTAGATCTGAGATTTTTTGGACTATTTGAGGTAACTGAGTGGCCTGGAAGGATACTTATCAATTGGAATTTTTTATGTATTTGATGTGTGTCCCATATTGTTTCACATATCTCATCTCAAGAAATACCATCACAGTCCCTCTCATGTTTGGAGTTGGTAGGATATTAAATAAGATCCAGATGTTTCCATTGTGGAGAAATCAGTGGAGATCATTGATTCTCAAATAAAATTCTTTCATGGGAAGTCTATCTCATTGGTCAAAGAATTATGGCAGCATGGATAAGATTCTAATGAGACATGAGAGAATGAATCGTTGGTGAGTAAGTAGTGGATTCACCTATTCCTAAAAAATATTTATTCTACATGACTTCTCGAGGATAGAAAGTCTTATGGTTGGTATAATTGTAACATCTTGATTATGTTATGCACTCCCCTTTTTATTCAAGAGTTTTTATTTCAATTTATAGGGGTTTTAGAGGTAAAAATGTATTTTTTTTAATGGGAATTGGACATTGAAGGGAGAAGTTACAACATGGAAAGGTTTGATATGGTTTGGGTAATCCAACTACACTAGGGAGTCTCATCCTGGTTCTGTGTGGTGACAGCATGGTCAATTTAGCTGAAATGAGGAGTATGAGAGGTAGTTTTTGGGTTTTACTACTATTTTTTGCATGATTGAACCATGGATCATAAGCTACGGTGTAATAATTTTGTTTGATTGAGCTCTACAATGTGGATTTAGAGGTTGTGGAATAGAGTCCCTTGGGGGTGAGTTTTTTAGTTCTTCCATTTTGGGGGGTAGTTGTGGTGCGGTGTATAGTGTCATGACCCTCCTCCACCAAGATGAGAGAAGGGACAGTAGGTTGCTAGACCCTTCCTTCTTCAAGTTGAAGGAGAGATAATGACCCCTGAGACCCGCCTTCAATAGGTCCTGGAGTGGCGACTACCACCAAGGGTATAGAATGACACATAAGATGGAAGGCATTACCCTTTTTGTTTAATAGGATTGAGAGATAAGATAGTAATTCCCAACAACATCAATGGTTGCAGTACAAGTAAAGCCCAAACAAACCATTCTCATATGCATGTTCCAAAAGTACATAATACAAATGTAAAAGAAAACCCCAAAAGGAAGTACCAAAAAGAAAAACAACAACAGAAACTATCCCAACATCTGAACTAGTACGATCCTACACGATCCCTGATGTCCTCCAGGAAACCTGAAAATATTTTTATACATGTAGGGTGAGCATACCAATATACTCAGTAGGGAAAACCAAAAGCTCTCGTGCATAAGTGGGGAGGCATTCTAATGCCCCATGAGAAAAGAGTTAACCCAAAACACCTAGAAAGGAAAACTACCCACCCAAGCCTCACAAAGGCACACTCCCCAAATAATGCAAGTCAATAAATATAATAGTAATAACACATTGATGTTTGGGTACCTCATGCCACTTCCCCACTGGTTATTGAAGAAATCCTATGCATCAAACCTCTCCTGCCATTCTCACTGCAGTTCCAATTCCACACCCCAACCGCACACACCTAGGCCACAACCAGTCATCCAGCCCACAAAAACCTAGGCCACAACAACCACCTGTAACCATGCCTACAAACACCTGTGCCAGAACAACTACTGCCATGCCCGAAGACACCTCGGCCTCATCCCCAAGACACTTGGGAAACAACCTGCCCGCACACACTTGGCCAAACTACCACAACTACCCTACCCAAATAACCTTGGGATATAATGGACCTCATGACATTACATCCTTCCCAATGAGTCTTGGGATATTCGGGAAATGGAGTAGAAAAGGATCTAATAACCAGCCACTCATTATTGGGAAAAGCACCCTCGCCCATTAAATTGGGGTGTTCCGTATTAAGTGCTCAACATGGGTGGGGTGCGAATAATATGCATAAAAACTACAATTATATGTGTAGGTAAAAAGCACTCATCCCATCCTAGGGTTCCAAAACCAACATAAGCACAAGCTCCCTCATTACTATTCATTCATAAAAGAAAGGCACAACACTCATAGACAAGTCACAACTCATTCCCAAAACCAATTCCCATTGAAAGCTATCTTGTTTTCATGATGAGGTTACTCCATTTAAGTAAATTCTACATTATTGGGAAACTAATAGGAATAACCACTGGCAAAGACAACAACTGAAGGAAAACATCCAAACATCAATTTAAGCATTCACACCCGGTTCTCTTGTAATGTCACAACAGAAAAAGGGGTCTGTGAGATCCCGCGAAGTACTGGAACCAAACCAAGCCCCAAGATACAACCCCACATGGCCTCAGATCCACAACCAACAACTATATAATGATAGAGGATCCCATCCCCATCCACATCACCCCATAAGCATCGAGCAGAACAAACATACATGCCACCAAGACAGAGCAAGGAAGTCACCAGACTCAAGTACATCATTCACTATGTTTTCTTCTTTCTGTTTGGTTAACCTGGGTGATCACACAATGGTTTTTGTTTACTGGACATTCATTTAATCGGCCGAGTTTATGTGATTAAAAAAATCCCATGCTGGATCCATTCAATCATCATAGAAGATGGAGGTTCATTAATGCACAGATAAAGACCACCAACGACCAAGATTTTTAGTGGGAAAAGGCCCGCAAAATTCACAACATAAATAACCAAGGGTAAGCAAATATAGTAGAAACATCGATCACACCCTCACTGACATTCTTTAAAAGTATGTTTTTTATCTTCATTGATGTTTGGTTTCATCCATCCCGTACAAACAACAGCATACCCTCCCCTCATGATACACAGTAAATATAGACGAAGGAAAACCCTACTTGGATGATCAAATATCTATGTTTCTCTCGATGCACCAAGAACTGGGGATGCACAACTTGAAGGGGGGAGTGTCCGGGACTCCAAGGATGGGAAATAGGGGCTCCAGAACATGCGCACCACTTGCCTCAAGAAGGGAACTCCAATCTCTCCAAGGGAATAGTGAACCCGTCCAAGAAGAGGAAAAGGAAGAAAGCTCGTGCGATAAAAAGATGAGCCTGAGATTTATTGTATATCAAGATCCTCGATAGTTTTAAAGGTGGATCGTGGTTTTACCACGCAGTTGGGTGGTTACACATTACTATATTAATTATTATTTAATAACTATAATTGGGAAAAGTTAGTAACAGCTGTGACTTTAAAGGATTTTATATAAATAGAGGGGAACGTTACACGGACACACAGCTGGGTCCGTTGTGGGTCTCCCCTCTCTTAGGAATTTAAACATTGATTATGGTGATAAAAACAGCCCTGAACCATTTCAAAAAGGTTAAAAGGGTTTAAAAGTAGAGTTACGGGAAAAACTGTAGAAGAAAAACTCAACAAGGCTGTGTGACACTAATCGTGTCGCACCGATCGGTGACACATCGATCGTTCGCACCGATCGGTGACACGCCGATCATGTCACACCGATCGGTGAGACACTGATCGGTGACAAACCAATTGTGTCACACCGATCGCATCACACCGATCATGTCACACTGATCAGTTGCACACCAATTGGTCACACCGATCAGTGACACACCGATCGTGTCACACTGATCGGTCCCACACCGATTGGTCGCACTGGTCGGTCTCAAATCGATCCCTCGCACAGCGACCAGTGACACACCGATCGCGTCCCACCAATCGATCGCACCGACTGGTGACACGCCGATCGTGTCTCACCGATCGGTGAGACATTGATTGGTGACACACCAATCATGTCACACTGATCGCATCACACCGATCGTGTCACACCAATCAGTTGCACACCGATTGGTTGCACCGATCAGTGTCACACTGATCTGTCGCACACCGATCGATGAAACACCTATTTTTCCCCACCGATCTGTCTCATTGATTGGTGACACACCGATCATGTCACACAGATCGGTCGCACACCGATCGGTCGCACCGATTGATGACATGCCGATCGTGTCACACTGATCATGACACGCCGATTGGTCGCACTGATCGGTGACACACCGATCGTGTCACACCGATCAGTCGTACACCAAAATGACATCCTACCACCGAGACGTCACCCATAGGATCTGGAATTTGTCAAAGGGATGGACTATGAGGGTCTAGGCCATTACATTAGATAGCGCTCGAACTATTCTCATCCTTGAGAATCAAAGCTAAACCTGAAGAGGAGAGAGGGGTCCGAACCCCCCCCCCCCTCGGAAGATACCTCTTGGGGACAAACCACCCCAAATAGCCATGCTGAACTTAAGGTCCAAATTTTCACGACACACGGTTTCAGGAATTCCTTCCTCCATGTAAAGATATTATCCGCTTTGGGTGGAACTGACTCACTCGCACTGGTTTAATCGCATCCACTTTAATACATCATGATTAGGGATCAAGTCCTCCCCTCCCCACCTATTAGTAATTTTCATAACATTCGCAAGTTAGGGAAACAAAACATCTCATAAGCCAACAAGGTCAGCATTACATCACAGACAAGTACAAAACGAAATGGAACAAAACTCAAAACTGCTATGGGTATTGGGTGCACATATGTGCCTCCCATTCCTAGGTACTCGCCTTGAGCCCACCATGGCTCCATAACACACAAACCAAAGGGATGGTTCATCCATAGAACATCTTCTCCTCACGATCCTCTATCCTCACCGGTCTTTATACAAACATTGTGTCGGCCTCAATATCTATCTTTTTCCAGTTGAGGACGTGTGAATCGTCGTGTAGATACCATCGGAGTTGTGAAAAATGGAATACGTCATGCATTCTCAGTAGTGGTGGTGGTAGTGCTAGCTGATAAGACACTTCACCGACCCACCAAAGTACTTCAAAAGGTCTAATGAACCTAAGAGAAAGCTTACTCCCCCTATCAAACCTATGTTGCCCACACAGAGGGGAGACCTTCAGGAATACGTGGTCCCCGACCTCGAACTCTAAGGGTCTCCTCCTATTATCGGAGTATGACTTCTGTCAGTCCCGAGATGCCTTCATCCTCTCCCATATAAGCCAAACCTTCTTTGTCATGCTCTGCACCACTTCCAGGCCAAGAACACCTACTTCCCTAACCTCGGTCCAGCATACATGGGAGCGACATGGCATTTCATACAAAGCATCGTACAGAGCCATGCTAATGGTAGTGTGATAGCTATATTTGTAGGCAAACTCTACCAGAGGCAAGTTCCACACCCACGATCCCCCAGAGTCTAGAATACATGCTCGTAGAATATCCTCCATTGTTTGGATTGTGCGCTCTGTCTGTCTATCTGTCTAGGGGTGGAAAGCAGTACTAAGACGTGGCTGGGTGTCAAAATCATGCTGCAATCCTCTCCAGAATCATGAGGTAAACTGTGCATCCCTATACGAGACTATGGACCTCGGAACTCCATGAAACTACACCACCTCATCCTTGTACCTCAATGTTAAGGCATCCACTACACCCGACTCCTTGATCTCTAGAAAGTGAGATGATTTCATCAACTAGTCCATCACTACACAGAGAGCATCACAACATCCTTGAACCTTGGATAGTCCTATGACGAAATCCATCGAGATGTCATCCCCCTTCCACTCAAGGACACCTAAAGGTTGTAACAGACCGCCTGGAACACGGTGTTTATCCTTAACCTACTGACACACTAGGAACCTGGCCATGAATTCTACCACCGCCCGCTTTACCTCGAGCCACCAAAACTGACTCCTCGGACCTTGGTACATCTTGGAAACTCTAGGGTGTACTGCTAGGGGTGAGTTGTGGAACTCACCAAGAACAATCTCACTGATCATCTCTGTAACAAACAACATCCCTTGGAAAAGAATCTGATTCTGAGCATCCTTCATCCACCCTTCCAGAGCATCGGCTTGGTTAACCCAGTAACGCATTACTTCATACTATATGTCTCCCCACTGAGACTCCTCCACCTGTCATAGGAGAGAGGATTGCACTGTCATCTGAAATATATAACTTCTACCACCATCCTCCCTCATATCTAGGTGTCGGGAAGCCAAATCCTCCATTGAATTCCATGAATCTACCAACTCTCGAACCGCATTCTTCTGTGACATCCTGCTCAAGGCATCATCCACTGCCTTCCCTTTTCTTGAGGTGTAGGAAATATCTAAGTTGTAGTCCTAAAGGACCTCTATCCACCTTCACTACCATAAGTTTAGGTCATACTAGGAGAAGATATACTTCAAGCTTTTGTGATCTGTGAAGACCACGAAGCACTCCCCAATGAGGTAATTCCGCCACATCCTTAGTGCGAACACTATTGACGAAAGATCCCGGTCGTGCGTGGCATAATAACACTCATGGGGATGTAACTGTCTAGAGACATTAGAGATTACCCCTTGTTGTTGAATCATCACACACCCGAGGCCTTGTCCTAAAGCATCATAGAACACCTCATATGCTACCCCATCTTCTGGAAACCTCAGAACCGGGGCACTAACCAACTTCCCCTTCAGATAGCTGAAGGCTGCCGTGCACTTCCCACTTTTCACAGAAGCCTGGTCCTTCTTGGTCAATGCTATCAAAGGTACTTCAACTCAAGAGAAGCTGGGAATGATCCTATGGTAGTAACCTACCAGTCCTAGGAAACTATGAATTTTTGTCACACTCTTAGGTGCTTCCAAAAAAACAACAGCCTCGACCTTTGATGGGTCCACTGCTATTCCCTGCTTGGACACCACGTGCCCAAGGAAGTGCACTTCTCACGTCCAGAACTTTCACTTGGACAATTTCCCATATATTTTGAGCTGTCAAAGGACCTATAAAACTATTCTTAGGTGTTCAGCGTGATCCTCCTCTAACCTTGAGTAGATTAGGCTGTCGCCAATAAACATGAATATGAACCGATCCAGGTATTCCCGGAAGATGGTGTTCATGAGTCCCATGCACACAGATGGTGCATTCATAACACCGAACGACATGACTACAAACTCAAAGTGTTCATTTCTACACCTGAAGGCAGTCTTTGATATGTCTCCCTCCTTCACCCTCAACTGGTGATATCCAGACCATAGATCGATCTTAGAGAACCAACCTGCTCCCCTCAGCTGGTCAAAGAGATCGTCTATCCTCGGGAGAGGGCAACAGTTCTTGACCGTTACCTGATTCAGTCTCCGGTAGTCTATGCACAGCCTGAGACCACCATCTACCTTCTTTGCGAACAAGACAAGAGAACCCCAAGTTAACGCACTTGGTCGAACAAAACCCTTCTTAATTAGATCGTCAATATGAATCAGCAACTCCTGCAACTCCGAATGCGCCATCCGATAGGGAGCCATCAAAATTGGATGGGCACAAGGTTGCAAGTCTATCCCGAACTCAATATCATGTCGAGGGGGTAGAGTAGTCACTTATTCAGTGAAGACGTCCATAAATCACTGACAATCCTTGGGACTTCTACCATTTTTGTATCCAATGACTCCACTAATAGTTCATCTAACATGGAAATGAGGGTCTCCTCTTGCCTGCTTCTTTTCTGGCAACCCCAACCGCTAATTAATGTTACATAGCGGCCGCCCAAATCTGAAAACACGATCCTTCCTCAGAAGCAGTTAATGATGGCACATACCGAGAACAACCAGTCAATGCCTAGGATGACATCATATGGTTGTATCTGTATCATTAGAATGTCCCTGATAGACTGATGTGGCCATATCATCAGTCCACATCCTTGGAAAACATAAAAAAAGTCAGCCTGACTGCCAACTAGCATGCTCAACACCAGGGGCACTGGAAGTCTCTCGGCGTCTAATCCTAGAGCACGGGCCAAACTGGGTGCAACAAAGGAGTGAGAATCTCTTTTATCGAACAAGGTATAATAATGATTACTAAACAAGCTAATCGTACCTCGAACAACTTCTGGCCCTACTAGAACTGCTGACTCTGCGGCGTGCAACTGCCCATGCCTAGCTCCTTTGCCTCTCGGCTGTCGGCCACCTCCCGGACCATGCCCTGGTCAAGGTCCTTGAGGGGCACCCTGGGGTCGTCCTCCTCCCGCCCCGTCTGGTCTCAGAGGGGCGGAAGCTTGCTGCCCCTACTGCTGCTGCTGAAAGGGCCTAGCTAGAAATGATTGCTGCTGAGGTGGGCATTAAACCTGCCCACCCACACTGTACTACACTCTTTCTGATCACTGATTTTGAATGTTCCCATGACATCCACAGACAAAGCATCTTGGTCCTGGGCCCGAAAGGAAAGGGCGAGGACCAGGAGATCGGAACTGGAACGGCTAAGGCCTACTCCCTACTAGTCGAAACCTAGAGGGCCCTGATGCTGGAGGCCTGCTGCTAATGGCCTTCCCTTTTGACGAGCCCAACTGGATTCCCTCTCGCGATACATCTCCCAGTATGTGCATCCTCTCCACCACTTCATCCTTCTTTTGGACCTCCAAGTATGTTGATAAGGTGAAGGGAGTAACATAATACTAAATAGATGGTCGAAGTGCCTCTTCCAAACGTCTTTCCCGAGACTCCTCATCTGGAAAGAGGTCCGAAGCAAAGAAGAGGAGATCCTTGAACATGATCCAAAACTCTCTCACTGACATGATCCCCTGCTGGAAGGAGAGAAGCTCCTTCCTCTTCACATCCTATATCATGGAAGAGAGAAATTCTGCCCAGAACACCTTCTTGAAGTCATCCCACGTAACTTTAGCCTCCCTCTTCTCCCCAAGATAAAGCGTCCACCACTGACAAGCTGGTCCCAACATCTAGCTTACAACCAGAGGAACCCAGTATTCCATCGGGGCCTGGATCAAGCTAAAATCTATCACCAGCTCCTCTAGCCAACTCTCTATCTTCATTTCTGAGATTCTACCCTCGTACTTCCTGAGGGTTTTCTGCTGAAAGGCATGAATCATCCTCTTCCACTGATTGTACTCCTCCACTCAATCATCCCTCTGTTTATCTACCAAATCAACCTCTAGGGCCTCGATCACTCACACTACCCTTGGTCGTCATCCGGGTTCCATAGCTGCAAGGTAAAAAAGGAATACCTAAGCCTGAGCAGTGCAGACGATTGATTTTAAATTTTCATAGACCTATTATTCATTTTAAAACCCAAAAATACCCATGAAACACATTAACAAAAGTCATTATGATGCATATACCTTCCCTAGGGTCTCAACCCTATAATCAGTGTAGCCTTACTTGGTTGTTCGGTAGGCCCAGAGTCCTTGCATCGGATCCTGGGGGGCCCTAAAATCCTATGTCTTAGCCGATCATCCCTGGCATATTTCACGCACCAAGATCACCCACATTGTTGCCCTACCATCCCATGAAATCCTCATTGTGCCTAACCCCAGACTCCATCCTATCTCTCAACATCACTTCCTCGGATACCATTCTGTCATGACCCACCTCCACCAAGATGAGAGAAGTGAAAATAGGTTTCCAGACCCTTCCTTCTTCATGTGGAAGGAGAGATAATGACCCCCAATAGCCGCCTTCAATAGGTCCTGGAGTGGCGACTAGCACCAAGGGTATAGAATGACACAAAAGATGGAAGGCATTACCCTTTTTGTTTAATAAGATCGGGAGATAAGATAGTAATTCACAACAACACCAAAGGTGGATGTACAAGTAAATCCAAAACGAACCATTCTCATATGCATGTTCTAAAATTACATAATACAAAAGTAAAAGAAAACCCCAAAAGGAAGTACCAAAAAGAAAAACAGCAACATAAACTTTCCCAACATCTGAACTAGCATGATCCAAAATGTTCCCTGAAGTAATCTTGGAAACCTGAGAATAGTTTTATACATGTAGGGTGAGCATACAAGTGTAATCAGTAGGGAAAACCAAAATCTCTCCTGCACAAGTGGGGAGGAATTCTAATGCCCCAAATGAAAAGAGATAACCCAAAACACCTAGCAAGGAAAACATTCCACCCAAGCCTCACCAAGGCATACTCCCCATATAATTCAAGTCATGAAATATAATAGTAATAAAAAATCAATGTTTGGGTACCCCGCGCCACTTCCCTGCTGTTTATTGAAGACATCCTACGCATCAAACCTCTCCCACCATTCTCACCGCAGTCCCACTACCACACTCTGCCCACACACACTTGGGCCACAAACACACATCCCACTCGCAAACACCAGGTCCACAACAACCACGTGAAACCACGCCCACAAACACATGGGCCAGAACAACTACTGCCATGCTCGAAGACACATGGGCCTCATCCCAATGACACTTAGGAAACAACCTACCTGCAAACACCTGGGCCAACCACCACGACTACCCGGCCCGAAGAACCTTGTGCTATAATGGACCTCAGGCCATCACAACCAGCCCGATGAGTCTTGGGCTATTTGGGAAAGGGATATGAAAATGAGCTTATAACCTTCCACTCATAGGAGTGTTGGAAAAAACACCCTCCCCCATGAAATTGGGGGGGGGGGGGGGGTCGGCACGAAGTGCTCAACATGGGTGGGGCGCGAATAAGAAGCATTAAAACCAAAATTATATGTATAGGTAACAAGCACTCATCCCAACCTAGGGTTACAAAACCAACCTAAGCACAAACACCCTCATTACTATTCATTCGTAAAAGAAAGGCACAACACTCACAGCCAAGTCACAACTCATTCCCAAAACCAATTCCCCATTGAACCATTTATTTTTTTCATGTTATGGTTACTCCATTTAGTTAAATTCTTCAATACTGGGAAACTAACAGGCCAAACCACTCACCAACACAACAAATGAAGGAAAACATCCAAACATCAATGTAAGCATTCACACCCGATTATCTTGTAAGGTAACAACAACAAAAGGGATCTGTGAGATCCCTCGAAGTACTGGAACCAAACAAAGCCCCAAAATAAATCCCCACATGGCCTCAAATCCACATCTAAAAACCGTATAATGACAGAGGATCCCATCCCCATCCATATCACCCCTATGCATCGAGCAGAAAAAATATGCATGCCACCAAGACAGAGCAAATAAGTCTCCATACTCAAGTACATCATTCACTATGTTTTCTTCTTTCTGTTTGGTTAACCGGGGTGATCACACAAGGATTTTTGTTCACTGTACATTCATTTAATCAGCCGAGTTTACGTGATTAACCAAATTCCCATGTTGGATCCATTCAATCATCACAAAAGACAGAGCTTCATTAATGCACAAAGAAATACAACCAACAGCCTTGATTTGCAGTGGGCATAGGCCTTCACAATTCACAACATAAATAATCAAGGGTAAGGAAATACAACAGAAACATCGATCACACCCTCTCTGATATTCTTTAAAAGTTAGTTTGTTATCTTCCATAATGTTTGGTTTCATCCAACCTATAGAAACAATATCATACCCTCCCTGCATAAAACAAAGTAAAGAGAGATAAAGGAAAACACTGCTTGGATGATCAAAGATTGATGTTTCTCTCGGTGTGCCAATAACTGAGGATGTGCAACTTGAATGGGAGGAGCATCTGGGACTCTAAGGATGATTAGTAAGGGCTCCATCACACTCACACCACTTTCCTCAGTAAGAGAACTCCAAATTCTCCAAGAGAAGAGCTAACCCGGCCAAAAAGAAGAAGGAGGAAAGCTCGAGCGATAAAATGATGAGTCAAGGCATTACTGGATATAAATATCTTCAGCGGGTTTAAAGGAGGATTGTGGTTTCACCATGCGGTTGGGTTGTTACACATGACATGATTAATTGTTATTTAATAACTCTCATCGTGAAAAGGTGGTAACAACTGTGACTTTAACGGATTTTATATAAATAGAGGGGAACGTTACATGGACACACTGTTGGGTCCATTGAGGTTCTCCCCACTCATAGGAATTTAAACATTGATTATGGGGCTAAACAGCCTTGAACCATTTCAAAAAGGATAAAATGGTTTAAACGTAGTGTTACGGGAAAAACTATATAATAAAAACTCAACAAGGCAGCGTGACACCATCGTGTCGCACCGATCGGTGACACACCGATCGGTCACACCAATCGGTGACATGCCGATCGTGTCACGCCGATTGGTGACACACTGATCATGTCACACCGATCTTTTCCCACCGATCGGTCACACATCGATTGGTCACAACTATTGGTGACACACCGATCGTGTCACACCGATCGTGACACAATAATCGGTTGAACCAATCAGTGACATGTCGATCGTGTCACACCGATCAGTTGTACACCAAAATGACGTCCTACCACTGATACATCACCCTTTGGATCTGTAATTTAGAAAAGGGATGGACCATAATGGTTTGGGCAATTACAAATAGGATTCTCCTTATCCTTGTAGTGTGTAAATAAGATACGAGGGATAACTTTACTGTGGGATCTAGAGACTAGTTATACCGAGGGTGACTATGGTGTAATTTTTTGGTTTACGCCATATTATTAAGTGTATTGTTGTGTGGAGACGGGTTATGTACCATTTTTTGGAAATGGAATTCCTTGGTATTGTGGGATACATCATAAACTTATGTTCTTGAGACTAGGTATAAAACCCAAAATACCTTTGAATCCAATCACTCTTCCTACTTTTTACATTGATTCTTTGGCGACACAACTGTGTCCCAAGGAGTTCTTTTGGACCCTTTTGATTGGCTTCCTACCACAACCTTAATCGATTAGTCCTTAGTGTTTTATTGTGAGTTCCTTATTGCTTTCTCCCAATTTTTTTCATTTTATTCATCCAAGAAATGTTGTTGTCTTGTGATTCATTGGTTTCAGTATTTCTATAGCAGGTTAATGATTTGGTTCATTATGTTATGGGTTTATTGAAGAGTTTCCCATTCTCTTTTACTGTGTGGATCTCATTGTGGATGGTGTGTGACCTGAGTTTGAGGTAAGTGGTTATATCTCTAGCCTATGAAAGTTGAACCATAATTTTACTTGGTTTCATAATGTTTTTATTAATTACTTGTAATGATTTTATGTTTTTGGTTTTTTGGGAAAAGATGGTTCCCCCATTATTTTGGTAAAAATGGTGATTTTTAAAGCATTGCGAAATGGATTGCGAATAAGTTTTCAAAAAGGTTTTGATTGAAAAAGGGTGTTTAAAATTGAATTTTGATCCATGTAATCCAATTAAAATGATTTGATAAAAGCATCACAAGAGAGCCTTGGGTACTTAGGTGGAAGTTTTAGTAGTAAGACTTATATTTTTATATTGTAAGGGAGTACACTTATGGTGTGTTCTTATATTCCTAAATCAGGATTCATTAGGATCTAGGACTTGATTAACTCATAAAGAGGGATTACTTTTTGGGGTATTCCGCTATTCTCTAGATACTAATTAATGAGTTCTAGTGGATTTTAGTTCACCCTAGTTATAATTGATGTTTGAGTGACCTAGTAAACCTGGTTGTGAGTTTTCATACGAGTATTTAACCACTGTTCTTTGGATATTTAATATTTTGGATTTTATATACCTGTTTTGATCAATGTAACTAGTAATTAGAAATTATTATTTGAAAATTTTTTACCGGGATTTATTTTAGGACTATGGAAAATGGGACTATTTACCATGCTTTTGATATAAAAACATTTTACTAATTATGATTCCCTAATTTGTTTTAAATTGATCATATTTGGATTGTTTTATAAATATTTTATATTGAACACCTAGGTGGGATCCTATTATTCATGTTAGCTCACATTATTCACATTCCCCTAGGAATATGAAGACCTTGTATTGAATTTTGATTCAGGAAAAGACAACGTCTCATAGTGAGGTGATGAGGTTCATGTCATCTTCATATGGGTAGTTTGTGGTGAGATGGTGAGATGTTTCCCACATATCACGTGAAGTAGTGGTTTCTTTTTATTATCCTTGTTGGTTTTTATATGTTTACCTTAGAGTTTGTCTAGTTTCATATTGTTTCACTATCATTGGTTTTTTTATTGTGGAAATTATTTTTTCATTATTTCTTATATTGTTATTTCCTGGATCACTCGTTATAGCTTATTTGATGGCTGGGCCCAGATAGCATCGGGTGAGCTCGATATAGCTTTTATAATGGTTTCTCCAAGATAAAAATTTAATATAATGGGTAATTACAATTTTCTCTGGATAATAATTTTAGATTTCGATAGTATGGTTATCCCATTTGCAGGGGTTCTGTAAGTGTTTTATAAAGATGATGTCCCAAGATTCCAACATGTTTTTTATGCAATGAGTTATAAATGTTTCCCTATTATCAAGATTTATATCATATGGGTCATGATTATTGATTCCGATGATTCATCCCTTTTTTAACAGATTATTTAAGGTTTTCATGTTTGATGATCTCAGTATTGATGGGTATGAATATTATTAAGTTATTCTTAGGAACATAGATTATGTCATCATAATCTTATGTTCTTCTAATTCTCCTTGATGACATTAAATCGTTAATGCTTACGTTTATCCTTAATGATAATTTGAGCTCACCCTTATTATGTTTCATCTTCCCCAGGTTATAAAGATTGAGGATGAACAAATTATGTCGAGAAGGGTTTTAGATGGATGATGATGATTACTTAATGTGAAATAAGAAAAGCTGGGTTGTGTGGGATAAATGATCATTTAAGGAAAAGAGTATTGGTTATGTAAGAGTTGTTTGTAATTCTATAAAATTATAAACCTAAAGGTTCCTTGAGAATGTGATTGAATTCAATTTTTTCCATTTGATGTTGTAAGTTTTGGATGGAAAAAATTGGGTCATCTTCATCGATATTAAAGCCAGAAATGTAAAATTTATGATTATAGAACCGGATCTGAGATTGTGGGTTGAGGGCCGTTATACATATGGTGTTAAAATTATTCATACAATATGATTCATTCTTTATGATATATCCATGAAATACAGTATGATATGCCAAGGCAGTGGCTATGAAATCCTTATATCGTAGACAATGATATGCTAAAACCAAAATATTCAAAATGTAATTAGATTATATATGTCCTTTAATATAACATCGCTAAATTGTATACTATGATATAGAACGGTATGGTATATCTCTAGCAGATAAGGGTTCAAACCATGATGATAGTTTTATGGTCAGGATTTTAATGTCATGAAAATGGGTCAAAAACAAGAACCAAAGGTTCCTATAGATATAGATTTTAAATTGCGTTCAAAGGGTACCTATTGTCATAGTTTGATCAAGTCTATGACTATAGGTTTTCCCTGATGGTTCTTGTAACCACAGCTTCCAAAAATATGATGGTCGGCTACCGTCACAGTTTTAGAGGCTATTGTCATGGATTAAATCTAAGATAATAGTCATATTTCCTAATAGTGTTATAAAGTTGTTCTTAATTGCAGAGAAGTTGGTGCGGTCATGAAATGGTGGGGGACAAAATTATCACATTAGAGTGGTGAGAGGACAACCATAATGAATTGTGGGTTTGTGTTGGATGTGACAAGTTAGAGAAATATTAAATTTATGAACATTTTCATGCTCTAGTTTTGTTGTATCAGTATGCATTTCAAGCCCTTGGTTTTCTTCAGGTTTTATTTATATGTGAATTTCATAAATATGAATGTTAGAGTGTTTATTAAAATTTTTTAATCAATTTTTATTTAATTCAAAACTTTCATAATATGTGTCAATGGAAACTATATTTTTTTTACCATTTTTAACGAAATGGTAATAGATGATAAATTTTAGTATCTTATAAAAATTTCAGTTACAGCTACAAATAGAAACACCTGACATAATAAAGAAAACAGTAGAAATAAATAGGCCCGACGACACAACCCCATGACCTGTGCCCCCAACCCCTCCCTCGTGTGCCACCCCACCCGCATGTAGGGGGCACTTTTAGTATCTTATAAAACCCATATTTCACTATAATTCTTTTAAATGATAACTTTTAGTACATTATATTAGCCGTTTTAAATGTGATAAATTTTTTAATAATTTTTTATTAGTTATTATTGTAAAAGTATTAATAAATGAAAAAGTAGGACTGGCCCAGGAAATCTTGTTGCCCGATATGAATTATAAAAATGTTTCCCATAATATATGGGTGCTTAAAGGATTAGACTAGAAAAGGCCACATCAAATTCCACACTTTACGGACCTAAATTTATAAACCCATTTAAAATCACATTACATGGGAGCTTCAAAAAATAAGATCATTCCGTATGCAGATCAGTAAACATGTTGGCCCAGTTGATATTAAAAATGTAAAAGAAACAAATATATGTATATATATATATATGTTAGGTTCACCCATATTTCATGATAAACTACTAAATAATTTACAAATAAGGCATTAAATTATATAGAAACAACTTTCTTCTATAAATTTCAATTGAACATAAACAAGGGAAAATGACCATTTTTTCTAAAAGAAAAAAACTATAAATTTTTATAACCATTTAGACCACTTCAAAACAAATCAACAAAAGGAATTAATGTTTGTAATAACTGATCTATTAGTCCTTTAAAATACATGAAAATATATCTAGGCATATAAATAAAATCATCTAAAATCAATACCTAATCAAGTATACACTATCAACTTAAATTAGTGCGAAAAGATGATTTAAATAATACAGTTTTTTTCTCTTTTATTTGTGAATAGTAATTTCTAAAAATAGGTTAATAGTGTTTTATATAAAAAAATAATAATTGGACTTTCTATCCATGAAAAAAAATTATAATTAAACTAAGAAATTAATAATAATAAGAAAATAAAAATGATAATTAAAAAATGATTATAAAAAACATTAATTACCATTAGACACATTACAAAATGCAATTGAGGTGCACAAATTGCAATTGAGACGGGAAAAGAACTAATGAATCCACAATTCAGATAATTTCTGATTATTAAACAAAACAATTAATAAAAATAAAGAAATAAAAATGATAAATAATAATTTATTATCAAAAAACACCATAAATACTTATAGAAAAAATGAAAATTTGAATTGATTTAAGAAAATTCCAAATGAGATGAGCATGCCACCAGTGAATGAAAATTTTATATTTTTGGTCGAAGTAGTTTACTCGAGAGGGGAGGGGTGAATTTAGTAACTATAAAAATTTATGTTACAAAGATATTATTTTAAAAGAAATTGTTTTCCACAAAAATAGATATATCAAAGTTAATGAAGGTTATATTGTTATAATATTTTTAATATTTAAACAACTTCTTATAAGATTGATTAATTCCCAGTAATCTTAATATGTATTATTATTATTACATTTGAAGTTATCCTACTAAGACAAATCAATTATAAATTCATTCCAAGACTAACTATCAAAGTGAAATTAGAGTATTTTGGATTATGCAATAAAGTAGTAAAACAAAGAAGACTAAATTTAAATAGCACAACAGATATGAAACAAGTGGTTCAGTCTGAATCCGAGACCTAATCCACTCCACTTGGTGATCACATGCCACTAAGTAGTTTATATAAATAAACTTTGATCCACACCCTGAATCGGGGTTAAAAATAGTACACAGACTATCCCGGTCACACAGAGACCTCTTCCATAGTTTTCATGTGTAATCAAAATAATAAACAGGCCACATAGGGACTTCTTACAGATTTGACATGGGTAAACAAGAGTATAAATAGTTTGGTGTTAGGATTTAGAAATGCATCATTTTAGCACAAGATTCAGTGGGTGTATGGAATATAAATAGTACACACAGTGCTGAAAAGAAAGTAAAATAATCACTGAGAGAGAGTAGATATGAGTTTAGAATTCTCTAGTGATTTTAAGTGCAGCTCTAGACTCTTTTGATTAAATAGAATTGCTTCTGATTCCTTCTCTGGTTTTTGTCTTGAAAACAGAGTGTTATGATTCAGCTTGTGTACTTCATGAGCTTTGATAATGTGAAGGTTTTCTCTGGATTCTAGTGTGCTTCGTATGTTCTTCATCAGAGTTGGAAGGTATTCACGAGACAATGCTTTCTTTGAAAATATTTCAATGTGTTCTTCACAGTCGTGCTCATAGGCTTGTTTCTCGTTTAGTATCACGCTCTATGGTTGTTGGGCACACTCTACTCTTTATCTTCGAATGATTGTGTTTTAGACAAAAGGATCCATGTGTTTCATACCTCGTACCTCGTATTATGTAGTTTTTTATGAAAATGGTGTCTCCTTCACACGATGTCTGGGTGCCATGGTGTCTTAGTGTCACGGTCTGAGTGTCATGGTGTCTGAGTGTCACTGTGTCTTCATTACGGTGTCTTGATCATGGTGTCTTTCTCATGGTGTCTTTCTCACCGTTTCTTGCTCACGGTGTTCTGCTCATGGTGTCTTTCTCATGGTGTCTTGCATACAGTGTCTTGCTCATGGTGTCTTGCTCACGGTGTCTGGCTTCACGGTGTTTGGCTTACTGTGTCTGGTTTCACGGTGTTTGCTTATGGTGTCTGGCTTCACGGGGTCTTGTACTTAGGCATATAATATTGTTAAGATTTAAATAGTAATATGCATGAAATGGATTGAGCATAACCATTATAATGGTTGAGATAACTTGAAACATAAATACACACGACTGGATATAATTCATAAGAGCTAACTAGATTGAATGAGATTTTTTATCATTGATGAGATTTGTGATCATTAAAACATGATTAATACATGAGGAGTCCAACAATCTCCCCGTTTTTTATGATCACAAATCTTGAACAATTAATATATAAATTAGATGCAACTATAGAGAAAATAACATATAGAAACTTATACCCCTTTTGGGATGATCAAAAAGTTGAAACAAAGAGAGGGTAAACTATGCACATGCCATTAATAGTAAACAGTTCATTACAAAATAAAGGAGAAATAAAAAAATAATGACATCCCATCAAAAAATAGTAAGCACTAGTCTTCTTCAGGGATTGGCATTCTCTTTGCCTTTATCAGTAGAAGAAGGGGAATCCATAGGGGCAGTGTTTGATGTAGAAGAAGGCAGAGAGGTGGTAGATAGAGAGGGTAAAGGGATACCTTCAAAGACTGAGGGTTCCAAGGTAGGAGCAGTAGAATATCGAGGTTGTTGCTGATCAAGAATAACAGGACTGATCTGATTGCGATCGTGGCCAACATACATGGTAGTTGAGGCTAAGGAAAAAGTGAATGTAGGCAGTCTAGGTCTGTGAGGTGTAGCTGCTGAAGCAAAAATTTCTGTACTTTGGACATGAAGATAGGGTCAGAGAAGTTTAATGAAGTCTGCAATAATCTCTCCACCATACTACATGGATTTTTCAAAATCATCATTGTTTTCCATAAACATTTCAACAATCTGGTTAACTCTGTTAGCTTCTGGACATGGTTTTTAAAGGCTTGAGTTACAGGATGAATTCATAGATTATCTACAAGGTATTTGATGTGGTTGGTCATATAAGTCTTGGAGAAAATTTGGTTGAAATAGAATTCCACATTCTTAGAAATCTCTTGCAGGGCATCATTTGCAATCTTGGAGTGAATTTGCACAAGGTTAAGAACTCTATCTCTATTCTTGACAACTTCAGAGAAAGATTCCACATTAAAGCGACTGAAATCATTATGAAGCTCTTCATGGACTATATATCTAAGAAATGTACTATCTAATGAAGGTGTATAGGATTCACCAGAGGTATTGGAAGATTTGACGGCTATTGTCAGAGATTTGAGCTGATTTAGTACCTTTTGAAGACAACTAGTGTACATCAGTGAGTTTATTGAGGTTCACCACAATCTCTCTCATTTCCTTCAACAACTGTTTCTTATTATTTGCAATCTTTTCATCAAAGGATAACAGATAAGGGTGAATTTGAGACACAACATCTCAATAGATTTGGGAAATAGTGGGTTTTAGAGGAGCATTATCATGTTCTAATCTTGAATGAAGCTCTTTTTGGATGTATTCCACCATTCTTCTCAGGCTTGTGACTTCATTACTGAGAAACTTATTTTCAACTTGAACTTCTTGAATCTCATGTAGCATTTTCGGTTGGATCTTCTAAATGATCATCTCCAAAAACATTGAGGCATCTCTCTCATTTAGATTTATCACAACACGAGGTTGGGAGTTCATAAGATTCTAAACTCCGGAGAAGATAATATCTCCAAAATACTTCAAATCATCCTTCTTGACAAAGGGTAGTTGTTCTGGTAAAGGTTCAAGTGATGGAATTGGTATAGGGGTAGGTTCAGGTTCCGGTTCCTTCTCAGGGGAAAATATAGAAACCGACTTCAACTGAAACAAGGAAGAGAGATCAATCCCGGTTGCAGTAAACTACTGAGACTCACTCACAACATAAAAACTAATAAATTTTTTCTGAGTGTCCACAAAACATGACTCAGTTGGATGTTATGCTTCATCAGACTCAAGATTTTGGGTTTCCTCCCCCTCAACAGGTGCTTCCTTTTCAGGATTGAGAGGCTATGAGCTTGGTCTAAATACACGGTTTCATTTCAATGTTCCCCATTCATCTCTTTTCTAGCCGACTGAAAGGCTATATCCACCCTCTCTTCAGTAGAGGGTATTATTTTAGGAACAGAATGTTCCATAGGGAATTCTTCCAGATTCGCTTCTTGCATAACAGGGAGTTCTTCTAGATTTTCTTCTTCCATAATAGGGAGTTCTTCAAGATTTTCTTTTTGTACACCAGGGAGGTCTTCTATAACAGGCTCTACCACGGCTTGCTGCTCATATTCTGTCACACCTGAGTCTTTTTCATCCTTGGGATGGATTTCCAGATTGAAATCTTCACTAGGGGTAGGAAATCCTTCTTAAACAGAAACAGGAAGAACAATAGTCCTTTATTCTTCAACAATAACTTCTTCCCTATGAGTTACATTAGCTTCATATTCCTCTTCTTCTGAATACTCACCAAGTTCATCTGGTTCCAAACCAAGATAAGAAATGTATTTCGTCCTTGATGGATATTCCACTAGATTAAACTTTTCATAATCCTTATCATTGTCTTCCACCAACTCCTTTTTCCATGGGTTCCAATTTGTCTTCATTCTCCTGACAGTGGCTTTAGAGAGATAGTACTCACAGTCCATAATCACTTCTTAATTAGGTCCAACTACGCCTTTTGCAACAAGCATGGCTGATATCAGCCGAGAGTAGAACATAGAGGTGGACTTTGATGTAACCTTGATCAACTCACACATATAGTGAATGATGTTCTTGCACAGGTTAATCTTGTATCCATTCTTCATAAGATGAATTAAAAACACATATTGATAATTTAATACAACAAAATCACCATTTCATGGATGAACCATATTTTAAACAAAATTAAACAATAATCATGTTTCTCCATTGAGTTCTACAGTGATGGCCCTTCTCTTGGTTCCATTTCCAGTTTGGGGTTTCAGAGCATCTTCAAGATCAAAGAAATCAGTTGTATGTGGAGGTTCTCTCTGATAATCATCACATATTCCTTCATGAGTTATCCTAAGGCATGAATCCCATAACCTCCATGAGAAGGAGAATCTTTGGCCATTAATCCAGCTCCTCACAATAAATCTTTCACCAGAGTCAAAAGAAATTTGTGTGTACTAATAGAAATGAGCTACTAATCTGGGATAGATAGGTCTGTTCTCCCTTGAGATCCATTCTAACAAGACTTTTTCATTTAACACTTTCAAGAAGAGAGATTTGATAGACAAAATCCTTTTGGGGAAAATTTATTTCTCAGGAACAAAACTATTCAGAGGCTCTTAGACTGTCATCTTGGGAGCAATCTTCATCTTCTTAGAGCGGCACTTCTCAGGTGTGGATGATGATGGACGTTTCATTCTTGGAATCCACTAAGGGTTCAAGAGAGAGAGAGGGTAGTAAGATTGAAAGGGTTAGAGATGAGTGAATTGGAGAACATCTGGGTTAAGAACCGAGTGAAATTTTTTTTTATCATTTGGGAATTTCAATCGTCACAAAAGTAAACACGCGGGAAAGTAGAAGAGGTGAAATAAAAATTACCGTGATACGAGATTAACTAAAATCATAAATAATTTTCATGGTGAGACAGTAAGTGAACGTCACTGTGAGACAGTGATCGGTCATCATGGTGTGACAGTAAATGAATGTCACAATGAGACAGTGAGTGAACTTTTCAATGCATGTTACAGTGAGACAGTAAGTGTCAGACCGTAAGTACAAAGTGCTAATGGTGAGACCATAAACATGAGAGGTAGTAATTGAGAGACCATAATCATGAAACATTAAAGTAAAACATAGAAAAATATTGAATAATAATAAAATTAAGATATTTATTTGAGATTTATCATGCCAAGATCATGTATGATGTAGTATATTCTCTCATAATTTAATGGTTTAGTGAATATATCAGAAAGATGATATTCACTACCAATGAATTCCAAGGTGATATCACCTTTTTGAAAATGATCTCTCAAAAAGTGAGGTCTTACGTCAATATGTATTATCCAAGAATGTGAAACAAGATTTTTTGAGATGTTAATATGACTTGTTTTGTCTCATTTTATTAGTACATAATTGATATCCATAATCATGTAAAGTGTGTTTCATCCATAAAATTTGTGCACAACAACTTCCAACAGCTATGTATTTAGCTTCTGTAGTAGATAATGCTACAAATTTTTTTTTCTTACTACATCATGATACTAATGACTTTCCTAAATGGTGACATGTTCCAAAGGTTCTATTTATATCTAACATACAACCACTGAATTCAGCATCAGAATAACTAAGTAGTTCAAATGATTTTCCGTTAGGGTAGAACTTTCCTAGATTGGGTGTGTGCTTGAGGTGTTTAAAAATTCTCTGTACAGCATTTAAATGAGATTCTTTAGGATTTTCTTGAAAACGAGCACACATACACACACTAAACATGATGTAAGAATGGAAAGTAGTTATGTAGAATAAACTTACAATCATTCCAATATAAGTAGTGTGATCAACATATTTTCTATCTTCATCAATATCCAACTTATAGATGGTACTAATGGGAGTGTCACTACTTTTAGTGCTATCCAATCCAAAAAGTTTTAGAAGATCTATAGTGTATTTAATTTGATTTAAAACAATTACATCATTATTTTGAATGATTTTAAATCCAAGAAAAAATTTTACTTCACCCATTAAACTCATTTCAATTATTTTTTGCATCATTTTAGAAAAATCAATACATAATGAATTTTTTGAAGATCCAAAAATAATATCATCTATAAAGATTTTGACAACAAAAAAAATCATTAGAAATTAGTTTTATAATGAGAGTAGGATCATCTATTCCTTTTGTAAAACCTTTATAAATAATAAAAGTAGTCAATTTGTATAACATCCCACATTTTTATAACATAAACATTCATTACATTATACAAAACCGAGGATCTTTAAGGTTTAGTGTCTTTGAAATCAGGAACTTAAAACATGAAAATAACATAAAAAATTCTTCTAATCCACTTATAAGGCTTAATCATATGTTCATCTTAAGTTCAATTATTGTGTCTCATATCCTAGAGACATACATCAAAGTAATGGGTGAGCAGAAGGCCCAGTAAGGGTAAACAAGGAAACAGTTTACTTGTGATATCAATAAGAACTTGAATAAATACATAAAGACATGAGCAATGGATGTATAGGAATATCATAATGAAAAGAAATTGAAAAATAACTTGAATATTTGGCTACAAAATTTATCTTAGAAAATCATGAACATATCACCAAGGTCCATCCCCAAGGTTTCATTTTAAATTACCAAGGTTATTCACCAAGGTATCGTTAAAATTGTAATATATAGTGGTTACATCATTACCCAATGAATTGGAGCACTATTAGGGTGCAAACTTAAATTTGTCTTTATCATAATGTGATACACATATATCATCATCAAATATTTCATAAATAAACCATATATCATAAAATAAATGGGTTTCATTTCATTATTATAATGATTTAAAAACTGCTTTTAAGACAATATCTTTATGTCATTTTAAACCCACAGAAATGGAAAGCGGGTTTCAAGTATGTAAATCCAAGAATTAAAATAGAACATTTATATATATATGTGAATAAACCTGTAGAAGAAATATCTTTTAGTATTCACTTATTAAAATAAAAAAATTTGAGAAAAAGAGAGAGGCATTTTGAGATGAAAATTCTACCGCATAACGACTATGTTACAGGGTTTTAGAAAACACTAAAAAGAGAGGTGACATAGGTCACCCACTCATAAATGATCCGAAAACCAGTATAGGGATATAATATAAAGGATATAAGAACATGGTAATGAAATTTGATAGACATAAAATATGAAATGAAAAACATGGAGGGGAGACAAAAATAAGATTTCTCTTATGAAAATTCGGCAGCCTAATGGCGTCAATTAAGACATTAAAAAAATAAATTGAAGAGACCAAATAGGTTCTATAATAATATTAACATAAAAAATAAGTAAGATAGATATAGAGATCATACCCTAACATAATAAAATGAACTATAAATACTTGACATGAATATAGAACTTGAAAATGGGAAGGGTGAAAGAATCCCTTACAAAAATTCGGAAGCCTAACGACGCCACTTAAACATTCATAAAATTAAATGATGAGAGAAAGAGGGGGTATCTCATCATATGAACCTAAAAATTATAGTAATATTAATATAAAAGAACATCCTCCAATATAAGAACATGGAGCATAAAAGATATGACATAAGAGAGTACTTGGAAAGAAGGCGAGAGGTAGGATCCCTTACCTTAAAATGTAACTCTTAAAACTCAAAGGGTGGGACCTTGGTGGATTGGTGGCACCTTGGTAGGAATCCATGGGAGTTAAGGAGACACAAACATTGTTGACGATGTTTTAGGAGTCGAAAGGATGAGAGAATGTCTTGGTATTGAAAGGATAAGTGAGGGGACAAGACATTAATGGCCAAGGGACACCTCATTGGTGGTATTGGAAAAACCATGGGATTACCCATGGTATTTTCCCATGGTATTGGCCACATGGGACACCTCATACCTTATCTTACTATTCATAAGTCGACCATAATTATTAAATAATTATTAAATCCTTAATTATGTCATTAAACACCCGAAACTCTAAACTGAAAATTCTCTATTCACTGAAAATTCAACTTTCTCAGAAAAATCCCAAAATTTCACCTCAACCAAATATTGATGCTATGATTTCAAAAATAAACTTCATTTTTTAAAAATATTTTTATAAATATTTTTAATTTAATTTTTATATAAATACACAATTCACCAAAAATTCATTTTTTTCAGAAAAATACCCAAAAATTACCTTAACATAACATCGATGCTCTGAGTTCAAAAATGAACTCCATTTTATAAAAATAATTTCTTAAATATTTTTAATTTATTTATTAAATAAAAAGCACTATTCACCTGAAAAAACTAATACTAGACTAATAATTTATGAAACAATTATTTACCTATTTTATTTAATCACATTACTTAGTCAGTGGGCCTATATTATATTAATACTTTCTCTAAGTGAGATTACTAATCCATTTGGTCACATTACGAATCCTAATAGTAAAATCACTATTCCTAATTTACTATCAATCAAAAATTAAGTTGATATTATTAGACTATAAATTTCTTATTGAACATAATTGTAGAAGACAATTTTTTGAAAATCATTACACATAGTTAATTATTTAAGGTTTATATAAATATTTTCAAATATCCTTTTTCTAGAATTCATCAAAAATATGCATACTATATTTATCCGAACATTTGAAAATTCACAAAATTCATCAAAATGAGAAATCACAATTTTTATTTAAATCAAAGGATTACACAAGACAGTTACAGTCTTCTTATATAGCCCCTTATAACCCCAGCATAGGACCTATGTGTAAGGTGTGAGAAGGTGAGAGAATCTAAGGGCGGCTCGGCCAACATCGTATGCGTAGTAATTTCTATTAGATTGAACTTATCACAAAGGAGATTCCGTTCTAGCATCACACGATGATGTTCGGCTTGGGTTTGGTCTAGAGTAAAGCCCAATGGTGATACCTCCTTCCCATATACTATTATATGGGTTTAAATTGGCTCGAGACTACTAGATGAGGCCATCAAATCTTCTTTCTATATTAATTAACCAAGATCACTTATATTTAGAGACAGTAGTCACAACATTTAGTTTCCAACAGTCATACTGACTAATTGTCATATAATAGTCAAAATCCATCAGTCTCATTTTATAAAATGAAAAAGTTTTGTTGAGTATTACATAACACACAAAATAAGGAAACAATATTTATTCAAAATTTCAGGGCGTTACAATCTTCCCCCTTAAGAAACTGTGTGCTCACAATTTTTAAAATTGGGCTTGGAAATTTCATTGAAAGTCCCACATCAGAAAAAGAGTCAGTAACACTATTACTTTAAAAGAAAGAAAAAGAAGTACAAAGTCACCCATGTTATCCCATACTATGATTCCATGTAAGAAAACATGTATATGGAGGAGAAGACAACGGGTCAAGTTCTGAGGGAGAGTGGTAGAAAACATGTCTAAGAAGAAGTTAACAAACAAAAAGTCACAAACTTGTGATGGGTTAAACGGTCTTTGATTACCCTGTAGGAAACTTAAACCAATAAAATTTTTGTTTTATGTACCTTTTAATAATTTTAAGGAATTCATTTACTACATAGAATAAAAACACAAGGAAATATATTTACCTTCATGTAGAGTTTCATCCCTTACTATGTTTTCACCAAGACTAATCTTTTCTCCAAACAAAGAGCATTCAAAACAACTTGGTCTCATGAAAGAAAACGAATCATCTTCTAGAGAATCATGTAATCCACAAAATAATAACTATATATCTTTAAACATTTATACCAAAAATAGAAAGCTTAAGGTAAAACAACTTTTAAAAAATAAAGAACCCCATAGGAAGGGAAACTACTTTATGTCTTCAATGTTCCATGGTTCTACCCAAAGTTTATCATAGACCATTCCATAAATAACTGTATCTAATATTCCTAAAAATAAACCAAACTATGATTGAAACCGAAATATAAGAAGGATTTGATTACATAGTCTTCCAAGATAAACTTTATCGTTCATCTCCAAACAATATCAACCACTCCTAACATCTTATAACAAAATTAACTAACCTAAACATATTTTCCCCAAGATAGGTTAATCATTCACATAAGTAACATAAATAACTATAAGTTCACCTTAAATTCGTCGATTCCTCAAAGTCAACATTTACTCCTCAAAGAAAATTCCATAGTAATCTATTTACCTTGATCATATAGGGTTCCCATAATAATGAACGTCTTCCAAAATAATAATCATATTTTAATCCCCTAACCATTTTTTTCAAGAAGAATAGCTTCACAACATCAACATGTGATACATAACAATAGATGTTTTACTTAAATATATAAAATCATATTAGGTAGTGACTCAATGTTCTTAGAAAACATTAAGGATATGCTCATAGAGCACAAACAAAAATACAACATGACATAGACAATTATTGCGATGAAGATGCATGTACGTTAGTCATCATGATCCGTCTCAGCATAGGACTTTCACTATTCCATTATCCTTGAAGATTGTTGATTCTCATCATGATTATCTTCCCTTCCAAGAGACATTACCTTGGATAATATCCAACTTCTCCACATTTACGACATTGAAAATTATAGGGTACATTAGATCGAACCTTATCTCTATTCATCACATCATCCATTTTTTGAAGAAATATGCTAATTTATGCCCTATCACCCCACACTTAAAACATCTCCTGGTTCCTTTGTGACATTATCCTTGGTTCCACATTCCTCACTTTTTCCACAAAGGAAATTGGGTCTTCTTTCCCTTATCACCTTTATCGGGTTGAACATCCTTGAGACATAGTATTCTTCTTCCTTGATGAATTTGGGCATTCAACAAGGTACCAATTATTAATTGTGATTTTTGATAGCTGGTTTTGCATAATCACAATATGTTCAACTTGATCTCTCATCATCTCTGTCACATTAATAGAGAAATCGTCACATTTCCTATCACAATTATTGTTGGGACATGTTATTCTATTTCTCACCATTAACTAAGAAAAAAAAGTTTAATTAGTGGCTTAAATACTTATCCAATATTCATGTAAAGGAAACTTTAAGCATAGAAGGATAAACTTGTAGAAGAAAAGTATGTCCTAACTTGTGATCCCCTATGATCCAATCTTGGTTATCCATGATCATATATTATTATGTAAATCTTTGTTTTATTTTATATTTGTTCCTTTAAAAATGGTGTATACTAAGCTTATTAATTTACCATAGCATATCCCCCGAAAGTGTCATAACCAAGAGTGCAGCAAGACCCATTGTCGAGTACTAGTTCCCGTTCGAGTCTAGCTCAAGTGGTGTTTTCGGGTTTTACCCCTATGTACATCTGTGACATAGCCACCTCTACCTGCTCGTATCCAGAGAGGAATGTATTTTCTTGATAAACCACTTACTCAAAACTCACCCAAATACCAGGAGGATTTCCTATATTAAAACTTTTCTATAGGGTTCTTCCTAATTTTTTCATATCCTAATTTCCAAAAATAACTAAACCATCCTTTGATACCAACTATAACATCCCGCATTTTTGTCACATAAGCTTTCATTACATTATACAAAACTGAGGATCATTAAGGTTAAGTGTCTTGGAAATCAGGAACTTAAAACATGAAAACAATATAAAACATTCATCTAATCCAATTGTAAGTCATAATCATATGTTCATCCTAAATTAAATTATTTCATCTCATATCCTGGAGACATACATCAATGTAAAGGGTGAGAAGATGTCCCAGTAAGGGTAAACAAGGAAACAATTTACTTGTGATATCAATAAGAACATGGATAAAAACAAAAAGACATGAGAAATGGAAATATAGGCATATTATAATGAAAAGAACTTGAAACATAACTTGAATATGTGGCTACAACATTTAACCTAGACAATCATGAACATATCGCCAAGGTCCATCCCCATGGTGTCATTTTAAATTACTAAGGTTATTCACCAAGGTATCGTTAAAATTGTAGTCTCTAGTGGTTAAATCATTACCCAATGCATTGGAGCGCTATCAGGGCGCACGATTTAATTTGTCTTTATCATCATGTCTGCCACATATATCACCATCAAACATTTCATAAATAACCCATATATCATAAAATAAATGGGTTTCATTTCATAATCATAACGTTTTAAAAACTGCTTTTAAGACATGATTTATATGTCATTTTAAACCCACTGAAACGGAAAGCGGCTTTCGTTTATGTAAATACCAGAATTAAAATAGAACATTTTGATATATATGTAAATACCCCTATATAAGAAATAGATTTGAGTATTCACTTAATAAAATAAAATAATTTGAGAAAAAGAGAGAGGCATTTTGAGACAAAAATTCTACAGCATGACAGCTATATTATTGGGTTTTAGAAAACACTAAAAAGATCGGGGGCATGGTTCACCCCCTCATAACTGATCTATAAAATAGTATATGGATAGAATATAAAGGATATAAGAAAATGGTAATGAAAATTGATAGACATACCATATGAAATGAAAAACATGATGGGGAGGCAAAAATATGATTTTTCTTATGAAAATTCAGCAGCCTAACGGTGTCACTTAAAACTTAAAAAAAATGAATTGATGAGATCAAACAGGGTCTCTCATCATATGAACATAAAAAATAATTATTATAGATATAGAGATCATACCCCAACATAATAAAAAGAGCTTGAAAGACTTGACATGAAAATATAACTTGAATATGAGAAGGGTGTAAGAATCCCTTACAAAAATTCAGCAGCCTAGCGGCGCCACTTAAACATTCATAAAATGAAAATATGAGAGAAAGTGGGGGTCTCTCATTATATGAACATGAAAATGATAGTAATATGAATATAAATTGACATCATCCAATATAAGAACATGGAGCATAAAAGATATTAGATAAAAGAGAGTACTTGGAAAGAAGGAAAGTGGTAGGATCCCTTACCTTAAAACGTAACTCTTAAAACTCAATGGTTGGGACCCTAGGGGCTTGGGGGCAGCTTGGGAGGACACCTTGAATGGTACGAAGACCATAAATTCGTTGAGGATGATTTTGGAGTCAAAAGGATGAGATAATGGCTTGGTATTTATAGGGAAAGTGAGAGGACAAGACATTAATGGCCAAGGGACACCTCTTTGGTGGTATTGACAACTTGGGACACCTCATACCTTATCTTACTATTCATAAGTCAACCATAATGATTACAAAATTTTTATATCCTGAATGATGTCATTAAACACACGAAACTCTAAACTGAAAATTCACTATTCACCGAAAATTCAACTTTCTCAGAAAAATCCCAAAATTTCTCCTTAACCAAATATCGATGCTTTGATTTCAAAAATGAACTCCATTTTATAAACATAATTTTCTAAAATATTTTTAATTTAATTTTTAAATAAATACACTATTCACTGAAAATTCATTTTTTTTCAGAAAAATCCCCAAATATTACTATAACATAATATCGACGCTCTGAGTTCAAAAATGAACACTATTTTATAAAAATAATTTTATAAATATTTTAAATTTAATGTTTAATTAAAAAACACTATTCACCCGAAAAAATTAATAATTGACAAATAAGTTCTAAAACAGTTATTTACCTATTTTATTGAATGACATTACTTAATCAAGGTGCCTAGGTTATATTAATACTTTATTTAAGTGAGATTACTAATCCATTTGGTCACATTACTAATCCTAATCGTAGAATCACTATTCATAATTTACTATTCATCAAAAATTAAGTTGATCTTATTAGACTCTAAATTTCTTACTGAACATAATTGTAGAAGAACATTTTTTTTTAAAATCATTATACATAATTAATTATTTAAGGTTTACATAAATATTTTCAAATATCCTTTTTCTAGAATTCATCAAAAATATGCATACTATATTTATCTGGACATTTAAAAATTCACAAACTTCATCATAAGGAGAAATAAATTTTTTTATTTTAATCAAAGGATTACACAAGGTAGTTACAGTCTCCTTACATATCCCCTTATAGCCCCAGCATAGGACCAAAGTGTAATGTGTGCGAAGGTGAGAGAATCTGAGGGCGGCTCGGCCAATATCGCATGAGCAGTAATTTCTATCAATTTGAACTTCTCGAGAAGGAGATTCCATTCTAGCTTCACATGATGATGTTAGGCTTGGGTTTGGTCCAGAGCAAAGTCCAATGGCGCTACCTCCTTCCCATGTTCTGTTATATGGGCTTCAATTGACCTGAGACTACTAAATGAGGCCATAGAATCTTCTTTGTATATTAATTAAACAAGATCACTTGTATTTAGAGACAATAGTCCCAACATTAAGTTTCCAATGGTCATACTGACTAACATTCATATAATAGTGAAAACCCAACAGTCTCATTTTATTTATACTAATTTTATTAAATGATAAGGTTTTGTTGACTATGAAATAAAAAACAAAATTAGGAAAAAAGGGTTATTCAAAATTTCGGGTCGAGACAATATGTCATACCAAGCTCTAGGATCTTGTTTTAAACCATATCAATCTTTTGATAGTTTGAAAATATGATTGGGAAAATGAAGATTTTTAAATCTAGGGGGTTGTTCAACAAATACATCCCCAGCTATAAACCCATTTAATAATGCACTCTTAACTTCCATTTGATATAGTTTGAAATTCAGATGTGCAGTATAGGCAAGTAGGATTCTGATGGCTTCAAGTATAGCTACTGGAGAAAAGGTATCCTCATAGTCAATTCATTCTTCTTGACTATATCCATGTGAAACTAATATAGCCTTGTTCCTAACTATATTTCCAGCTTCATCTTCCTTATTTCTAAACACCCATTTAGTGACTATGATAAAAGTGTCCTTTGGTCTTTCAAAAAGTTTCCAAACATTGTTTATTTAAAACTGATTATGTTCTTTGTGCATAGCCATTACACAAAATTCAATTTTGATGGCATCATCAATCTTTTTAGGTTCACATTGTGACAAGAAGGCTTGTTGTTCAACCTGATTTCTAAGAGAAGCTCTAGTTTGTGATCCTTTCTCTACGTCTCCTACAACAGCATCTAAGGGATGGGTTTTAAGGGTTCTAACCTTTCTAGAAAATAAGGGACTTGTGATTTTTTGATCCTTAACAGATTCAAGATTATTATTACTCGATTGTAGATAATTTCTAGAATTGGAAGTTTTCACAGATTCTTTCACAGAGGAATTTTAGGATTTTTAGTTGATGATCAAATTTGATACATCATCCTCCAGATTTTCTAGGATGGTTCTAGGCTCATGTGGATCTGTTTCATAAAACTTGATATGAACATATTCTTCTTCACATTTAGTTCTCTTATTGAATACTCTATAATCTTTACCTAATATTGAGTAACCTATGAAAATTCCATCATCATTTTTTGATGCAAATTTGTCAAGATAATCATTTTTGTTGAGAATAAAGACTTTGCAACCAAAAAATATAATGTAATTAACCTTAGGATTCCTATTGATCCAAGTTCATATGGGGTCTTTTTAAGAATAGGTCTAATTAAGACTCTATTAATTATATATCATGTTGTATTAAAAGCTTCAGCCCAAAAGTAAATAGGTAAGTCAAATTCACTAAGCATTGTTCTAGCAATTTCTTGCAGGTTTCTATTTCTTCTTTCTACAAGACCATTCTACTGAGGTGTTCTAGGGGAAGAGAAATTGTGAATATAACCATTCTGTGAGCAAAAGGATTCACACTCTTTATTTTCAAAATCATGGCCATGATCACTTCTTAAAGATTTCATTTTAAGGCCACTAATATTTTCTACAAACTTGTCATACATAGAAAAATAAGAGCAGGCTTCACTTTTGTGAGCCCTGAAGAGGGTCCAGGTATATCTAGAAAAATCATATACCATAACATAAACAAAGTTCTTCCCATTTAAACTAGAAACTCTAGATGGTCAAAACAAATCCATGTGAACAAATTCGAGAGGTTGAGAAGTAGAAACTTCTTTCTTTTATTTGAAAGAGATTTGGTGTAGTTTTCCCATTTGAAAAGGATTACACACTTTGTCATGAGGAAACTCATGTTTGGGTATGTCTTTGACTAGGCCTTTTCTAGTTATCATTCTAAATTATAGTGTCCCAGTCTCCTATACCAAATCCAAGATTCATTATGAAACACACTTAAGCCTGAAACATTTTGAGAAGATAAGGAATCTAAATTAACAGAATAAACTTTCTCATCCCTTGATGCGGAAAATACAAATTAATATTTATAATTAAATACAATAAAGACATAATTTTCAAATTTAACATGATATCCATCATCACATAATTGTGAGATACTAAGCAGATTATATTTTAAGACATTAACAAACAATACTTTAGAAATTAAAATCGAATCAGAGTTACCAATCTGTCCCAAAACAATGATCTTCCCTTTGGAATTGTCACCAAATGTGGAATGTCCACCATCTACTTTTATAAGGTTCATGAAGCATGAGTATACTCCTATCATGTGCCTTGAACATCCACTGTCTATGTACCATAGATTTTTGTAGGAGCTCTTTAAGCAGTTTTCCTATGTCATGATCAAGAAAAGACAGATTTTGGTACTCATACTTGTTTGGGTCTAGTAACATTAGTAATAAGTGATTTAGGAACCCATATTTGTCTCATAGGTTTCCTATAAGCATTATGTAAAGTATTTGAAAAATAAAATGTATTTGGTCTACAAAAACTTAAAACAATAGAGTATGTATCAGGACCTGAGCTAGTTGTGTTGTGTCCAGAACTGGGAACAAAATTATATGTCCTATATTTTGAAACAAAATTCATTCCACCAAGGTTTCTTTTACTAGGTTGATAACCTATTCCAGTATTATATTTGGGGGAATTTTTTTTCTTAGAATTTGGGTAAGGGTATTTTTCCCATTAGTAATCTTTTCTAAGTCACTTTTTAATTTCTCATTATACATTTTTAATTCATTTTTTTCATTAAGCAGTTGATCATTTTTCACCTTTTCAGTATTAATTTTAGATTTAACATTTACAGTGAGACCATTTTGTTTCTTCAATAATTTATATTTATCCTTTAATTGATTGGATGTATCTTCAAGCATGTTATAGTATTCAAACATTTCGTAATTAGTCATATTTTCAAAGTCACTTTCCTCTTCAAAATAGTATAAATTATGTGAAGATGAGTTCAGTGTTAATTCAGATTTGTTTTTCATAAAACACATATTGTCTTTGTTAGCATGTTCATTGTGTGATGTCTCTGAGTCAGTTGAACTATCCTCAGAGGAACTCCAGGTTTCCTTCATTTCCTTTTTGTACTTCATATCCTTGTCCTCATATTTCATCTTATACTTGAGCTTTGGACAGTCAGCCTTTATATGTCCTTTGCGCTTACATTCATAGCATACAATTTCATCAGTTTTGTTATTTCTTTTTTAGTCATTTTTCCAGTTTCCTTTTAGATCATACATGCCCTTGATGTTAGGCTTTTTGAAAACGTTCTTCTTTTTTATGAATCATTTGAATCTTCCGAACAGTTGATCCATCTCCTCATCATTGTCAGGTGATGATTATCCAGTGGTGGAACTTTCTACAGAAGCTTCTAGTTTCCCTTTGTCTTTGTGCTTCGAGAAGGTGGTCTTGAATGCTACAGATTTCCTTTTATGGTTCATCCTCCTCTACTTTGTTAACTTTAAGATCTTACTCATACATCATCAGTTTCCCAATGAGTTATTTTATAGGTATCTTGATGATGTCACACGATTCTCTAATTGAGATAGAGGTTCCCCTCCATCTGTCAGGTAGACATATAAGGATTCTCATGATATGTTCTTTTTCAGTGAATTCTCTTTTAAGAGAAATCATTGTGTTGACAATCTCATTGAACGTGATATACATGATCTAAATAGGCTCAAAAGGTTTCATTTTAAAATTATCATATTTTATAGTATAATTATTAAGTCACATTTCCTTTACACTAGATGTGCCTTCATGTGAGACAGACAAGGTTTCCCAAATTTCATGGGTAGTTTTACAAGCAGAAATCCTATTAAACTCATCATCTCCTAAGGAAAAATACAGAGCATTCATGGATTTGAAATTTTTATTGTAAGCAAGTTTTTTAGGATCATCCCATGTAATTCTATCAGTCACAGGAAGATTGTATTCATCTATAATGGATGACCAAATTTCAAAGCTTATACTCTCTAGATGCATTTACATTTTGATTTTAAATAGAGTATAGTTGGTTCCATTAAAGAATGGTGGTTTGTTGGTTGCATCACCTTCCAAATGTTGGTCAGAGAAGTTTACTCAAGAGGGTAGGGGTGAATTGTGTAACTACAAAAATTTCTGTTACAAAGATATTATTTTAAAAGAGATGAATTTCCCCAAAAATAGATACAACCCAGTTAATCAATTTTATACTATTATAAGAGTTTGACTGTTTAAACAACTTCTTATAAGATTGATTAATTATATGTAATATTAATATGTATTAATAATATTACTTTTCAAGTTATCCTACTAAGAGAAATCATTTATAACTTCTTTCCAAGACTAAATATCAAAGTGAAATTATATTTTTCTAGATTATTCAATAATGTAGTAAAACAGAGATGACTATATTTAAATAGCACAATAGATATGAAACAAGGTGTTCAGTCTCAAGCCGAGACCTAATCCACTACACTTGGTGATAAACTACCACCAAGAAGTTTATATTAATAAACATTGATCCACACCCTGGATCGTGGTTAACAATAGTACACAGACTGTCCAGGTCACACAGGGACCTCTTCCACAGTTTTCATGGGTAAAACAATAATAACCAGGCCACACAGGGACATCATTCGCATTTGTCATGGGTAAACAAGAGTATAAAGAGTTTGGTGAAAGGATTTTGAAATCCTTTAGTTTAGCATAAGATTTAGTGTGTGTATGGAATATACAGAGTACACACAATACCCAAAAGTAAGTAAAATAATCACTAAGAGAGAGTATATATGAGTTTATAATTCTCTAGTGATTTGATGTGTAGCTCTGGACACCTTTGATTAAACAAAATTAACTCTGACTCCTTCTCTATTTTTTGTCATGAAAATAGAGTGTCGTGATTCAGCTTGTGTTCTTCATGAGATTTGATAATGTGAAGGTGTTCTATGGATTCCAGTGTGCTTCCTATGTTCTTCAATAGAGTCAGATTGCATGCATGAGACAATTCCTTCTTTGAAAATCTTGCAATGTGTTCTTCGCAGTCATGCTCACATGATTTTTTCTCGTTCAGTCTCGCGCTCTGTGGTTGTTGGGAACACTATACTTTTTATCTTCTAATGCATGTGTTTTTGCTGACAATTTCCATGTGTTTCGTACCTCATACCTCGTATTATGTAGTATTTAATGAAAATGGTGTTTCCTTCACATGATGTTTGAGTGTCACGGTCTGAGTGTCACGGTGTCTGAGTGACACGGTGCCTGAGTGTCAGAGTGTATTCTTTACAGTGTCTTGCTCACGGTGTCTATCTCATGGTGTCTTTCTCAAGGTGTCTTTCTCACAGTGTCTTGTGCATGGTGTCTTGTTTACGGTGTCTTGCTCATGGTGTCTTGCTCAAGATGTATGGCTTCACGGTGTTTGGCTTACTGTGTCTGGCTTCACGGTGTCTACTTATGGTGTCTGGATTCACGGTGTCTTGTACTTATGGAAATAATAGTATTTAGATTTAAACAGTAATATGCATGAAATGGATTGAGCTTAACCATTATAAAGTATGAGAGAACTTGAAACATTAGACACATGATTGGATATAATTCATAGGAGTTAACTAGAGTGAATGAGATTTGGGATCATTAAAACATGATTAATACATTAGGAGTCCAACATAGATAATTTCTAAAAATTAAACAAAAAAATAAATAAAAATAAAATAATAAAAATGATAACTAAAAATTGATTATAAAAAATCTAATTACCTATAAACATATCTCAAATTGCAATTAAGGGTAAAATTGAAATGAAGCCCAAAATTCAGATAATTTTTTTATATAAAAAAAACAAATAATACATATAAAAAAGATAATAAATTATAAAAAAACTACTAAAATTTTACCTCCGATGACCAGCCGACAGAAGGGGGAGGTGAGGGATCTCAGACGAAGGTCGGCACTGAGGGTTGGTATGTGAGGACAGGTGCGCACGAGAGCGGGGGAGGGAGAGGGCTGTGTGGGTAGGGGTCATCATCGGTCTTGTGAGGATACAACAGCAGGTGAGTGTGGGGGCGTCGTGCGACACCAAGAGGGGAGCAGAGTTGGAGGGAATTGTTGCGTTGCACAAGACAAGAAGAGGAGGGGAGCAGAGTGTGGGGCATCGTGCATGAGACCAGGAGGGAATCACGTGGGAGCTTGGGATGGGAGAACGTAAAAGGTGAGGCAAGAGCACAACAAAGAGGATGAAGAAAAGAGTAAGTTAGTGCTAGAGCGTGGGGGTGAGGGGTGGGTAAATTTGATTCCACGATTGGTGGAGTGTACCTAGCAGAGGGTCTCATGGGGCTCACCTGTGGGTCGGCCTTGTGCAAAAGATAAAAACTAATAAATATCTTTTTTTGTGGTGAGTGTAATTATGCGATTGTTTTGAATTATAATGTTACATATAAGGTTTTTTTAATTAAATTTTACTTTTAATTCATTTGTTTTTTTCGTAATAAAATCAGTTGTTTAAAATGTTATAATTTACCACGCCTTTATTTCTTATGATCTGGATATATGCTGGTTGGGTATTAATTGGTCATTGAGGTTTGCACCGACTTTTTGATATTATTCGTCTATCTTGTACCTTACTGTTCAAGTTGTGTGTTGCGGTTCAGCTTTTAGATTCACTCCATGGGTTCGTGGAAACCCTTGATTGGGGCAGCCTATTTGGGGGGGGGGGGGGAACCATCGCTTGTAGGGGGTTTAATAACCCCTACTTCGGCGCTTTTTGGTGTGACTAGTTTTCCAGACCTCGACATGTTTCTCTTCTCTTTCCCTGTCTCTCGGATCGTGAGGTGAGCCCCTTTGATTGTTGTCTCCACATTGCGTCATTAGAGTAGCATGTGCCTGTTGTTCTCCATGGAAACATCTTATTGTCGATCTACTGGTAGAGATAACATCCCTTTCGTGGAGGAATAAGTGTGGCGCTGGTTTCTGTTAAAGGATTTCCGAACTAGACAAGGAAGAGACCATCTCCCCTTCCAGACGAACCATGTCCTTACAGTAGTGGATTCAATGAGATCAGGACCGTCGGTCAATTTCTCATCTGGAACTATAAGTTCAATTTACAGTCATTTTTCATATTAGAATTGCGATATGTAAATCTTGCCTTCTTGTTTTCCATCACACTGGTTGGATTACATTGTACCGATTCTCTTTTGTTTTTGAAACAAATAAAAGGTGTGTGTGTGTGTGTGTGGTGTTCTTGCCATGTAGTAGGTCCCAAAGGGGGACGAAGCATGTAAATATTGTGTTCT
This sequence comes from Viscum album, assembly GCA_963277665.1. Taxonomy (NCBI): domain Eukaryota; kingdom Viridiplantae; phylum Streptophyta; class Magnoliopsida; order Santalales; family Viscaceae; genus Viscum; species Viscum album. The sequence goes on along the minus strand of OY728165.1, from coordinate 1,158,861,858 downwards.
TTATCTTTCTTGCATTGTTTATGTCGATTGTTTTGTTCTTGCTTCACCTATTCACAACACCAGTGATCTTGCGTTCCTTTGTGGTTGTTTCATTGTTGAATTCCCACTACCAATCAACCTCTACATGTTGTATCAGAGCCAACTAGGATATTGTGCCTTGCGATTTATTTCATTACTTAATTTATCCTATGGAACATTTTTCTTATCTTATTTTCTTGTTGTATTTTTTGTTTTTCAGTTTTTCATTAATTACAACTTGCATGCTGTCATTGTTTTCTACCCTTTGTTTCCTATGTTTACATTATATTTTAAAGTTTTTTCTTGTTCCTGTTGTACTTGTTTAGTTGTTACCTTTTTTTATTACACCTTGGATGCCAACATTCTGTTAACAACCCCTTATAACATTGTTTACAGACTTATTATAATCGGTTGGGTGGTATTCTATTTAATATTTAGTACATGGCTTGCATCTCATTAATTTGGGTTTCTTTATTTGATTTCATTATTTTAAATCTGTTCAAATTCTACCTAAACATTGTTATTGTTTTTTTCATTCTTTTTGAGTGAAATCATTGTATTCACAAAATTATTTCTCATTCATATCTCACAGTACTCATTTACCCGGTGAGATCGGTGGATTTTTTGGGGCGTACTCTTATTATTTTCCCCAATCATTCTACATCTACTCATTTGGATAAACATGTCTATAATGTGATATAAAATCAAAATGTTTTTTGGAGATAACGACTTCAATTTATAGTGAATAAAAATGAGTGAATTCTTAGTCTGACAAGGCCTTTTTGATGCCCTATCTGGGCCTACTAAACCCATTTCAACTATTAATGAAACTAGTCAAACCCTTATAGAATACTACATTGTCCCCCTTGACACTCTTGTTAAAGCCCATAGTTTTCTCTTACTTTTCATAGGAGATAATGTTCTTAAGGAAGTGTCTTATGAGTATATCACTGTTGGAATATGGCTAAAACATGAAAAGTTATACATGACCTCCTCCCTAGTAGGAAGACATTATAAGAAGCATCACATGTTCACCTTTAGGATGAAACCTGGTACTTGTATAAAATTCTATCTAGAAGAATTCAAAAAAATAATGTTGGACATAGCCATCATTGATGTTTCTGTAGATTATGAGGATCTGGTGATGATCTTATTAATCTCTATTGACCATAATTATAGTACATTGGTCGAGACCATGATGTATGGCCGAGACTCCTCGACTCTAGAATAAGTCAAGTCTTCCCTTTTCTCCAAAATACTTCACTCTAAACCTAATGTAAAAGGTGAGGCAGAGAGTTAGTTTACTAGAGAGATACATCAGGGTAAAGGTAAAAAGAAACAGTTTAATAGGGACAAAAGTAATGGTATCAAAGAACCTAGGAAAGAACCAAAGCTAAAGGGTAATCCCAAAGATAGAAAAGTTACCTGCTTCCACTGCGGGAAACCTGGGCACATCAAGACCGAGTTTAGGAAGCTTAAGTGTGAACTAGAATGAACACAACCCACTGTCCAATCTCTTGTTTTCGAATCTGGATATGACACTGCTGAACTGTTAAACGTTACCATCCATGAACTTGATTATGAGTGGGTCCAAGACTTTGGGTGTTCCCTTCATATGTGTACACATATAGAGTCTTTTTTAGAGCTGGTTGAGAAAGTGGAAGGGGATGTCCTATTAGAAAACAAAAAGAAGTGTAATGTTGAGGGAACAGTGTCTGTTCTGATAGAATTGGATGATCAATCAGTCATTACCCTACTTGATGTGAGGTGGGTCCCCAACCTGCAACGAAACTTGATTTCCTTAAGAGTACTTGATCAAAAGAGATACAACTTTAGATCAGAATAGTGTTATATCAAAATATATAAGGGATCTTGAACCATATTAAGAGTTTATCATGTGATTAGGTTGTAATTATTAAATGGAAATACCCATTTGAGAAAGTTGGGTTTTGTTTACAATACAAACATTGACAACATTATGTTTTGTCATAGATAGTTGGGGCATGTAAGCTCCAAGGGGATAAATGAACTCAACAAGTATGGGCTGTTGAGTGACATCACACATTCGTACCTTCCATTTTGTAAAGATTGTGTGATGGGTAAGTCCAAAAGTGTGAGTTTCAATAGGGCCTCCTTCAAGGCTACCACCCCACTTGAGCATATCCATTCAGATTTATGGTGGCCAGCCAGGACCACCTCGCATGGTGGAGGATCATATTTCATCACCTTTATTGATGATTACTCCAGGAAGGTTAGGTTTTACATCCTGAAGAATAAATCAAATGTTTTCAAAACATTCAAAACATGGAAAACATCAATTGAAATCCAAACATGAAAGAAGATTAAGACCATGAGAACAGACAATGGTCTTGATTACCTATCCACTGAGTTCATTCAATATTGTGAGTCTGAAGGAATTAAAAGGCACAAAACTATTAGGGAAACTCCCCAATTGAATGGCCTTATAGAGAGGATGAATCAAATTATATGTGAAAGTGTTTGTAGTATGCTTGCATACTTGGGACTCCATAAATCATTTTGGGCCAAGGCCACCAGCACTATTATGTACCTGATCAATAGGTGTCCCTCTTCTGTGAATCAATTCAAAAATCGTGAAGAGCTCTGGACCGGCAAGTCCTCTTCATGTTCCTACTTAAGGGGTTTAGGGTCTACAGCCTATGCTCACGTCAAGACTTGTAAACTAGAACCTAGAGCCCTCAAGTGCACTTTCATTGGTTATACCGAGGGTTTTAATGGATATAAACTTTGGGTGGATAAGTCGGGATACCAGAACTGCACTATTAGTAGAGATGTGGTCTTTCATGAATCATCTGTCCCTTAGACCAGGACTATTACACCTGGAAGTTGTGAACCATACCTTCATAATTCTGATGAACATGAGCCACCAACTCATATTGAGACTCATGTCCAGCCTAATCCACCTCCTCCACAGCCCACTGATGCGGCTGGTTTTTAGTCATGTTCTTCATCTGATTCTGATTCTGGACCTTCTACCACTCATGATTATTATCAATTAACCCGAGATAGAAAATGGATTGTTTGAAGACCTCTAGCTCGGTTTAGCCAGTATGATATGGTTTGATATGCCTTTTATGTGGCTCAAGATCTCATTGATGATGATCCTCAATCATATAGGCAAGCTTTAAAATAAAGATTCAAAACATTGGATCTTTCCCAAGAATGAAGATATACAATCTCTAAAGAAAAACCACACGTGGACCATTGTTAACAAGAAACCTAATGCTAAGGTGATTGGGTCCAAGTGGATCTATAAGAAAAAGGAATACAACACCCTGGGAAATAAAATAAAATTTAAAAGCAAGGCTAGTCGCCAAAGGATTCCTTCAAAGAGAAGGAATTGACTATTCTGAATTTTTTTCCCCTGTTGTTAAGCACTCTTCTACTAGGCTCTTATTAGCCTTTGTTGCTTATCTTGATCTACACATCAAACAACTAGATGTTAAGACTGCATTCTTACATGGCTATCTGAATGAAAAACTCTATATGTGGTCTTCTGATGGTTATTTTATAGAATTCAAGCCAAACCGAGTTTGCCTATTAAATAATTCCTTGTTTGTTTGATGAAAGCTTATAGGCGATGGTATACAAAATTTAATTCCTTCATGATAAATAACCACTTTACCAGAAGTCAATATGATGCATGTGTATACTTTAAATCAATTCAAAGTTGTATGATTTACCTATAGAATTACGTTGATGACATGCTAATCATATATATGAATGTGAGTTTTATCACTTCTATTGAATCCCAATTAAAAGGAAATTTTGAGATAAAATACATAGGTGTAGCTAATCCGAAACTAGGTGTAGAAATAAATAGAGATAGACCAAACAAATTGCTATACTTATCTCATTGTGCTTATATATTAAATATCCTAAAGACATACATGAATCTCTCAAACTTGTTAATGTACCTCTTGCTCAACAGTTTATGTTATCTTTAACAGAAGCACCCACTACTGATGATGAAGTGAAATTTAGGTCTACAATTTCATATGCTATCATTGTTTGTAGCATTACATACTCTATGATTTGCACCAGACCTGACATTGCCTTTGCAATCTGCACTTTAAGCAGATTTATGGCCGCACCTGGGAAGCCACATTGGCATTCCCTTAAGTGGATTCTTAGATATCTCTCATGTACATCTAATTTATCTTTGTGATATGGGAAAAATGTTGATGCTTCTGATATTTTGGTGGGCTTTGTAGATGCTGATTATGCCAGTAATATTGACACCAGAAAATCATTGGCTGGATACATGTTCACTGCTTGTAGTGGACCTGTCTCTTGGAATTGCAATATGAAATCCATGGTTGCCCTTTCAGCCTCATTGTCCTTGTACATTGCCCTTACTGAGAGGAAAAAGAAGCCTTATGGCATAAGACTTTTATTCTGAACACAAACTTTTTAATTCAGTCATTTATGTTTATTCTGATAGTCAATCAGCACTCCATTTATCAAGAAATTTAGTTTTCCATGGGAAAATCAAAACACATAGATATTAGATTACATTTTAATAGAGATGTTATAGAACAAGGAACCATGTGTGTCAATAAGATACACACTGATAATAACCCAGCTGATAGTTTGACTAAAGTGGGGGTTTTATCTAACATCAATTTTTGTTTAGATAGAATGATCATGGTCCTTTTTCTTTAACATTAGGTGCAAGAACATCACAAATTTTAATTGAAAATGGTGGAGTTTTGTGAATTAAAATTTTCTTTTAAATCCTTTGTTGTTTTCGTATTAAAATATGTTGTTTAAAATGTTATATTTTACCACGGCTTATTTCTTTTGTGAGTTGGATATATACTGGCTAGGTAATTGTTGGTCATTGATGTTTGCAACGACTTTATTATATTAGTCTTCCATCTTGGGCTTTGATGTTCGAGTTGTGTTGTGGTTCAGCTTTCGGTTTCACTTTGTGGGTTTGTGGAAACCCCTGATTGGGGCAATCTATTTGGGGGGAACCGCCGATTGTAGGGGTTTTAATCCACACTGCTCTGATGCTTTCTGATGTGAATGATATTTCAGATCTCGACATAGTTCTATTATCCTGCCCTATCTCTCAGATCGTGTGGTGAACCCCTTTGATTGTCGTCTCCGCGTTGTGACATCGAAGTAGCCTGGGCCTGTTGTTCTCTATGGAAACATTGTCTTGTTGATATTCTGGTGGAGACAACTTCCCTTCCATGGAGGAAGACGAGCAACGCTGGTTCCTATTTAGGGTTGTCTGAACCAGACGTGGAAGAGACCATCTCCCCATCTAGACAAGCCATGTCCTTGCACTAGTGGCTTCAAAGAGATCCAGACCGTCAGGTGATTTCTTATCTGACACTATAAGTTTGATTTGCAGTCATTTTTCATATTAGAATCGTGATATGTAAATTTTGCTTTCATGTTTTCCATCACACCGGTTGGATTGCGATGTACTGCTTCTCTTTTATTTATGAATGTAATAAAAGGAGTGTGTGTGTGGTGTTCTTGCCATGCAGTAGGTCCCAAAGTGGGCCAATGCATGTAAGTACTGTGTTCTTTATCTTTCTTGTATTGTTTATGTCGATTCTTTGGTTATTTCGTCACATATGTACAACACCAATAATCTTGAGCCCCTTTGTGGTTGATTTGTTATTGTATTCCCAATGCACATCAACCACTACAGGTTTTATTAATAATTTTTATAATATTTTTTGATAAAAGTAAGGAATTAGATGAGTTTTTTTAACATTATATAAAAAATATATTTTTTAAAATACCACCAGGTTAAAAAAAAAAATTTTACCTCCCAAAGGCGGCACCTGGTGTGCTGCCTTTGGGGGTTTTTCCAGCCAGGGCAAGGCGGAACATGGTGTGTCGCCTTTGCACAAAAATTCACCGCAAGGGCGGCACACCATGTGCCGCCTTTGCATTAATGTTTTTTTAGTTTTTAATTTTTAATTTTATTTCTCTTTGTTTTGTTATATATATATATAACATTATTTTTCAGCAGAATTTTTATGCTATTTAATATCCAACAGTTCTTCTATTACAGCGGTCTGGATTCTGACTGATACCCTCACCCAGGACTCCCTTTTATAAGGGGGTTTTCCTAAAAACCATACTGCATTTTCGATGTGGGATTCTGGTTCTCCTTTTCCTGCGTAGTACATTCTTCATTTCCGATGTGTGATTCTGTTTCAAGTACACGTCTCTGAAAGACTATACAACATAAACTATAAGACCAATATAAATGAAACTTTAAAAACTGATTAAAATTATACGAAATAGTCGAAAACAAAAATAATTTCATAAGAAATGTTGATACAAATTAATATATAAGCTTTCAAAACCACCTACATGAAACTTAAGCATATTTCAAGTAAGTGACTTTTAAGACCTATAAAATATAAACTATATGAGCAATATAAATGAAACATTAAAAACTGATTAAACATATATGAAATGGTTAACAAAATAATTGCATAAAAAATGTTGATAAAAAATAATTTACAAGCTTTCAAAACCACATACATGAAACTTAAACATATTTCAAGTACATGAATTTGAAAGCCAATAAAATATAAATTATAAGACCAATATAAATGAGACATTAAAAATTGATAAAACATATAAAAAATAGTTGAAAACAAAAAAAATTGTAAAAAATATCAATGAAAATAATTTTTATGTTTTCAAGACCTCCAACATGAAATTGAAAAATGATTCAAGTACATGCGTTTGAAAAACTATAAAATATAAATTATAAGACTAATATAAATGAAACTTTAATAAATGATTAAACATATAAGAAATAGTTTAAAATAAAAATAAATTCCTAAAAAATTTCGATGAATAATAATTTATATGGTTTCAAAACCGTCTACTTGAAACTTAAACGGTTTCAAGTACGCGAATTTGAAAAAATATAAAACATAAAATATATGAGTAATATAATTGAAACCTAAAACATTGATTAAACATATAATAAATAGTTTATAATTAATTAGTTAATTAGTAATATTAGTATTCATTATATAATATTTAATCTGTAATATAGTTATTATAAATTTTTTTTATCAACATTTTTTAAGAAATTCCTTTTGTTTTCAATTATTTCATATATGTTTAATCAATGTTTAAAGTTTCATTTATATTGGTGTCATATTTTATTAATCAATAATTGTTACATATATAATAATTAATACTTATTACTCAATAATTATTACTTATATAATAATTATTTAGTTAATTATTAATATAACTATTAATTATATAATTATTAATTAGTTAATTAATAATATAATTATAGTCTTTCAAAGTCACACACTGAAAACATTTTTAAGATTCAAGTAGACGGTTTTGAAAGATTATAAATTATTTTTAATCAATATTTTTTATGAAATTATTTTTGTTTTAAAATAATTATTATTTTTTCAACTAATGTTTAAAGTTTCAATTATATTTGTTTTATAGTTTATATTTTATATTCTTTCAAATTCGCATACTGGAAACTTTTTTATGTTTCAAGATGGGGCTTTTGAAAGCATATAAATTATTTATAATTAACAATTTTGATGAAATTATATTTGTTTTCAACTATTTCTTATATTTTTAATCAATGTTTAATGTTTCATTTATATTGGTTATATAGTTTATGTTTTATAGTATTTCAAAGTCGCGTACTTGAAACATTTTTAAGTTTCAAGTAGGCGGTTTTGATAGCTTATAGATTAATTTTCATCAATTTTGATTGGGATATTCTTTTGGTTTTAAACTATTACTTTTATGTTTAATCAATGTTTAATGTTTCATTTATGTTTGTATTATATTTTATGTTTTATAGTATTTCAAATTTGCGTACTTGAGACATTTTAATTATTCAAGTTGAAAGTTTTGAAAGATTATAAATTAATTTTTATGGAAATTTTTTAGGAAGATTTTTTTGTTTTCATATATTTATTAAATGTTTAATCAATGTTTAACGTTTCATTTGTAGTGGTCTTATAGTTTCTGTTTTATAGTCTTTCAATGTCGGGAACTTGAAACCTTTTTAAGTTTCAAGTTGATGGTTTTGAAAGATTATAAGTTATTTTTGTTCAACATTTTTTATGAAATTATTTTTTTTCAACTATTTCTTATATGTTTAATCAATGTTTAAATATTCATTTTTATTGGTCCTATATTTTATCTTTTATAAGCTTACAATTTCACGTACTTTAAATATGATTATGTTTCAAGTAGGTAGTTTCGAATGCTAATAAATTAACTTGTATCAACATTTTTTATGAAATTATTTTTGTTTTCAACTATTCCTTATATGTTTAATCAATTTTTAATGTTTCATTTATGTTGGTCTTATATTTTATGTTTTATAGTCTTTCAAAGTCGCGTATTTGAAATAGAATCCCACATCAGAAACACAGAATATACTGCACAAAAAAAAAAGAACCAGAATTCCACGTCGGAAATGAAGTATGATTTTCAGGGAAATCCCCCTTATAAAAGGATGTCCATGTGCCGACTTGTCCTCGGTGAAGAAACCCCTAAAAGCAGCACACCAGGTGCCACCTTTGAGGGGTAAAAAAATAATTTTTTTAAACCTTGATGTATTTTCAAATTCTTTTTTGAAAAAAAGTAAAAAAAAACTCGCATTATATTGAGTGGTCCGGGCATGTGAAGAGGGTATAAATATGAGGTAGTACAAGGATTTGTAGCATAAGAACATATATTTTATTAGTGTTTTTCTTACATGATTTTTGTGATTGATTGACTAGAAAATAATTATTTTGATAAATGACCATATGATCTTTATTTGTTAATTTTATTTTATTATGATGTGTAATATTTTTTACTATTAGTTTACCATTTATTTTTTTAAATTTTAATGTAATATTACAACAATTATGGATGAATATTTACATTCACATTATTTAAGATGGGGATATAGTGGTTATAGTCAAATAATGTTGTATTATTTAACCTAGGTCACCAGTAGACTCTAGATTAGCAGGAGGCACAGTTTAGATCACATGGAGTCTTAATATGGGATTGTAAATTGTCACCACAGTGATGACATTACTGTTAGTGTTGGTAATTTCGTTTCTATATTTTTTTTTTGATAAACATCATATTACTTCATTTATATATCATCACTTGAAAATCATTTAAATATTCCTTGTGAATAATTTCTTTTTAATTTTGTAATTATGTTTAATTTTATGTGTCAATGTTTTCTTTAAATGAATTTTTTTATAAAATTTTTATTCAATTTTTGGAATTAAATGTTATTGATGTTTTGTGGAATTATATTTTGGGAAAACATTTTCATGTTCTATTGTTTAGAATTTTTTGATAATAAATTTTTTATTAACATATGTGTTAATCAACCCTATTTAATTATGTTTTTAATGTTTTAAGTATTAAAATTATATAATATATTATATATATTGATATATTTATACTTTTAAAAAACAATTTTTTTCAAATTTAGTTTATGTAATTCATTATATACAAAGTTATCTGGAGATTTGGGGCTTTTTAAGTGTTTAGTAATAAAATGATAACGTGTCGACATGACTAAATACTGCTGATAGTGCTTAATTGTTATGATAAATGATTTTTCATAAGTATTTTAAAATCTCTTGAAAATGTGTTTTTATGTTATTTAAGTGGGTTTATTCTGAAATTTATATACAAATTATGTGAAACTATTTTTTAGAATTAAATCAATATTTATGCTATATTTGGTAGTTCTTTTTAAAAACCTCTTATAGTACATATCTGTTTTGAGAAATTCTTTTGTGTAATTGTTTGAAAATTTCTTGAAAATCTATTTCTCGAAAACGTGTTTCATGAAAATGTGTTTATTCATATATTATAATTGAAAATGAATGTTGTATTTAGATTTACTTGTTATTTAACAAGATTTTCTAATTTCTTTATCTATTAAAAACTTTAACAAAAAAAATTTCATTTCGTAATAGAAAATATATATTAGTTGGGTTTTATTTTATATATTCATATGATCAAAATTTTCATTTTTAAAATTATTTGTTTTATCTAGACTAGTTTTATAAGAACCTCTCTACAAAATATTCAGTCATGTAAAAACGAAGTCAATAAAAAATAGAATGTATAATTAATTAAGCATAATGCAATGATCATGCCATTTGTGACTTGTTTTTTGGTTTTTGATGATTATGAATTGAATTCCAGATGCATTTTTTAGTCTTTATTTTGAATATATTTTTTGAAACAACATTCTAAAAATACATGAAACATGAAGTCTTGTGTAAATGTTACTTCTTATTGTACAAATACAAATATGGATAAGAGTTGGATTGATCTTCCAAATAGAACATATAGAGAATATCATAAATGAATTATACAGTTTATGGATTTCTCTAGAGGATTCAAAGGTGACTATATAAATTTTCCATGTAGAAAATGTACAAACGCATATTAATTCATATGAGATACCATAAAAGAGAACATATTCCTGAATGGGTTTCTGAAAAATTATAAGAGTTGGAATCCTCATAGGTAATGATATATTCTTTTTCATCATACATAAATATTTTAGATGGATGTTAATATAAGGATGAAGATCCCATGCAATAAATTATTACTGAAATTGTACGTGATTTGGCTCTTGAAGAAATCAAAATCTGGAATTTTGAGACTGGTGTGATCAATTCGTGATCTAGTTTAGATCATGATTCATTGAGGTTTTATGAAATAATTGATGATGAAGAAACTAAATTATATTCTAGGTTGAATTCTTACAGTAAATTGTCATTTATTATGGAGTTGTTTCACTTTAATACTTTCAATAAGTGGTTATATCCATCATTTGACATGCTATTATTGTTATTAAGAAAAGTACTTCCTACTGATTCTAACATTCCTGAGTCATATTATCATGATCATAAGTTGAAAAAGAACTTAGGTTTTACATATGAGACTATAGATGCAGGTGCAAAAAATTGTATTCTATTTAGAAAGAAAACTGTGCAATTGGATAATTTTACGAGCTGTTACTCTTCCAGGTAGAAATATAATGGGGGAATCATACTAATAAAAGTCAGACTAAGAAACATGGGTAACTGATTTCCGTAAAGAAAATATGTTACTTTCCACAAAATATGAGGTTGAAAAGATTAATTATGTCATCTATAGTTTCTCAATTAATGAGATGACATGTGGAAGGAAATAAGGATAGTGATATGCGAACCCACCCAATAGATTATCTTGAATGGAAATATTTCGATCAGAGACACCCTAAATTTTCTAAAGATATTCATAATTTCCAATTGGGGTTGGAAGGATATGGTTTAAATCCATTCAGGTCTATGGTTGGTGAAACTCACAGTACATGGCCCATAGTGTTGGTTCCGTATAACCTTCCTCCATGGATTTTTAGGAAACAAAAATTTCAATTACTTTCCAGTCTTATTGATGGTCATAGAAGTATTGGCTATAAGATGGATATTTAACTTCACCCATTGATTTATGAGTTAAATGAATTTTGGGGTGATGGTGTGATGACATACAACTAGGAAACAAAATAAATGTTCAAACTGTAGGGTGATTTATTTTGAACAATCAATGACATCCCAACTTGTGTGAAATTTTCACGTTAGAGTATGAAAGGGGAATTTGGTTTCCCTTATGGCAATAAATGTAAAAATTCTAAATGGATTAAACATAGTATAAAAGTGGACATACATGGGTCATATATGTTTTATTCCTCCTTAGTACAGGTTTAGAAAGGACATAGGGTAATTTGATGGTTCTAGAGAAATCAACCCAACACCAAAATTTATGACAAGAGTAGAAATATTATCTTAGAATGAGGAAGAAAACATTCACATGGTATATGAATTTCTGGGCTTGGTGGTGCATCCATTACCCAAAATTCATGGTGGAGGTAGACAAAATAGTCACAATTGGAAGAAGAAAAGTATTTTTTTAATCACCCTTACTGAAAAAAACCCGCTAAGGCATAATCTGGATGACATTCCCATTGAAAAAAATGTTTGTAATAATATATTGAAGACCATTTTTTATGTCAGTGGAAAATCAAAGGTCCATGTTAATATACAACATGATTTAGAAGAAATGGGTTTATGAAAACAATTTAATTTATTGTTCGGTGAGGGAAACAAGGCATAAATGCGTTATACACAGTATATGATGAGAAAAAAAGAGAAAGATAAATTTCATTCCATTTTAAAGATGCTAAAGGTGCATGATGGTTACTCTTATGATAATTACAAGTGTGTGAATATGATGATCATGAAATTGAAATGGATGAAAATTCATAACAATCACATACTACTTCAGTAGATGATTATAATCGCAATTTGGGATTTTTTATCACCCAATGTTGTTCAAAAATTGATTGAGATCAGTATTTTTTAGAAATCTTTGTTTAAGAAATCAACGAATGAGCCATTTAAAAATTTTATAGGATATAATTTCACTTATTCTTTGTCACATAGAGAAACTATTTCAACCATCATTTTTTGATTTCGTGGTTTACATGACAGTGCACCTAATTGATGTAGTAATGAATAATGGTCCAATTAAATTCAAGTGTACGTATCCTATTGAGTAGTATCTGAATAAATTGAAATGATTCATACTCAATAAATCTTTTCTAGAGGAATCTATAGAAAATGGTTATTTTATGTATCAGTGTACTAATTTTTGTGAAAAATATCCTATGGATGTTGGAAAACAATTATATAATCCCTCTTGTATTCATGATGGACTAGTTGGAGAAGGAACTATATTTGACATGGACAACATCGAGTTGATACAATCTCATCGATATATCTTGTTCAATACCCCATCAGTTGCAGCATTGATGCGGTAAGTGTCTTGTTACTTTTATTTTTTAACTTTTACATATTCTTCTTGCATATTTAATATTGATCATTTAAACACAACATTATTATTTACATGAATCACATTAATGAACTAAAATAAGAGATGTGTTGTGTGAGTGGTTATCAATTTCAATAGTCCCATTATGCATTATTTCATGGTTGGTTGAAAGATTTTGTACGTATAAATGGTTTTTCATTATGATTTAAGTATAATAATAATATATTTATGTATTAATTATTTTTTAAATCTATGAAATATATAGGTCTATAAATTGTGGGAGTTAGGTGACCCTTCATTTTTTGAAGAATTTAAACAACTAGCATAGGGTCCATCTATAATGACTTTTCATTATAAATCTTTAGATGATAATGGATTTTGGTTTCACATTAAAGACATCGATGATAAATTAGAAACACAAAGCAATGGAATTAGTTGTCCATCTATCGATTCAGGTCATTACTATGCTCAATTGAAAGTCATCATTGAAGTTGTATATGCAAAGAATTTGAAATACATATTGTTCAAGTGAAATTGGGCTGATCTAGTTTGTTGAAGTAAATTTGATCGATATCATTTTACTCTGGTGAATTTTAACAATATGTTATAGAGATATGATTAAGTTAGTAATGAACCTTTCATTTTGATATCACAAGCAGAACATGTTTTCATTGTTACCTTTCCATCTAATCCAAATTGGAAAGCTGTTATGAAAATGTCAACGTAAGGATTGTTTTTAATAGAATGAGATGAACCAAAGGCCATTTCATTTTTGGGACAATATTTTTATCAACCCACCATAGTTCAATGTGAAGAATCTATTCATTGGTTTAGAGCAACCGTTGAAGGAGAAATGATTTATTTTCATGTTTAATGAAAGGTATGATTGTTTTCTCACAATTCAATTTAAAACATTTTTTAATTATTTAACTTTTTATAAACCATGTAACTATTTTTTTGTATATTTATTGTCTCTATCATTGATATATGTATGTATGAAAAATGACAAGAATACGAGTAAAAATAATTAAATGAATTATTTTTCATAAAAATATAAAAACAAAAATTACTATAATATTTATATAATAAAACATAGAAAAAAATAAAATATATTTAAATTATGATAAGAAAATAATAACAAAAATATGTTAAATGTATCCCCCATGTTGTGTAGATATCTAATTTCATAGCTATGATACAACACTAATTGGTATTCTTGATTATGGTTTTCCATTGGTGCATGAGGTATTTTAGATATCTCTTTGATCAAAATCAGTGCAATCATAATTGGATGCTCATTATTATACCTCAGCTATCGATAAAGGTGTGGAATCATTTGATGACTAATTTTTTCATCCCACTTGGTGTCTCCATCAATTGGTTGTCAATGTCCTTATAAGGGTGTACCATCACAATAATAAGTATGCACACTAAAATTATTGAAATTACTTCAAGCATGGAAGTTGATCTACTTATGGTATACTTAGTGTTCCTTGAACCAAAATATCGTTATGTTTTATTAAGGAATTATCATGTAGGAATTGAGTTACTGGTAGTTTCACTGTAGGGATTTGCAGTGAACATTCTACAACCTCATTTTTCACTATTATATTTACTAGTGTTTTCATCATTCATATTTTGTTCATTCTTATTAAGAGCATAGATGGTTTGTGATATCATAAATCTCTATTATATGTATATGTTATATAAGTTCTCATAATATTTCCTAACATAAAATGAGAACCCTACTATTTCCTAAATTATCCCACCAACTGCACACTAACAATGGACTTAAATTTTTAATTAGATGAATTTAATTACTCTGAAACTGATTTGGAGTATGATCAAGAGGATCGATATAAATCATTAATAAGGAAATTTAAGAATTAGCTACTAATTAGTTTAATTTCTTTCGAAAATATTAAAAAACAACATATAGTGAAATGAAAGGATGGTTTCCAGGATCTTAGATCTAATATTAAATCACCTAATATAATGGTTCAATCTAGGATGAAAAACTAGATCGACTCTACTACCTTATTACATTTTAGTGGCACTGATAAGAAACTATTTGATGAAACTCATATGGTAATTAGAATGTAGATAATAGTGGGTAAGATCATTTTTTCTACTATGTCACAAGGGATGGAAAATTCTAAGGAATGTTTTTGGAAGATGAAATCTGGTAAAAATGTTATTGATTCTGAAAAACTAAAGGAAACTGAAATATCTAGATTTAAACTCACTAAATATGATTTTGATCTACTTTTAACGATAGGGGTTATATTATATTCTAGATCTGATACGAAACTGTTCTACAATGATATAAACATAGAGATCCCTAATGATGATAGTAATATTATAACCCTAGGTGGCTATAATTACTGGCACACTAGTTTGGAATTATAAGTTGTTAATTGCTTTTATATGCATAATAATATGAATGTATCTATTATTAGGGAATAATTACATGCAGTAATTTGAGAAATATCTTGGAATAAACTACAATGAGGAATGAAAAGAATATTATATCACATAATAGTTTTTGATTTTTTTAGCCAATGGATCATGTATGATATCATAAAAACCTAGGGGAGACACACATGCTTCTTCGAGTAGCACACATTTTGTGACTACTACTGGATCTGATCATGTAGACTGGGTGAATTACAAAGAACACCTACATGAAACCTTAATTGATCAAATTGTGTGTATTATTAGTAATAAAAAGGTAAAAATCAAGTGTCTGGATGAAATGGTTTGGACTTGAGACTCTGCAATTCCACCACAATATTTCTACGATGCACATACTATTTCATGTGATGATGACCCAAAAAAAGATATGTTACACTAGTAGCTTGATGTGAACCATAAAAATACAAATATTATTAGAAATAACATAAAAATATATAGAAGGATGATATTACTAACCTAATAAATTATATTTCCCCCGAGTCCATGAATGTATTATCAGTTATAGCCCAACTATTCA
Organism: Viscum album; assembly: GCA_963277665.1. Lineage (NCBI taxonomy): Eukaryota > Viridiplantae > Streptophyta > Magnoliopsida > Santalales > Viscaceae > Viscum > Viscum album. The sequence goes on along the minus strand of OY728165.1, from coordinate 1,158,845,930 downwards.
CTAAGTTTTCATCTGATTGATGGCGTGCTACATTCCATAGAATTCCTCCCTTTGGTAAATAGTGATAGAACACATGGAATTCTCCACTATCATCTATTTTGTAAATCCACCCCATAATGATATATCATCTAGGTAATTATATACTCCCATCATCAAATTAACTTCAAATAGATAGGTTCTTGAAAAATAATGTTCAATTATATAAAATACCCCATCAAAAAATAAAACTCACCCACCATGGTCAATAGATGGTTGGGGGAAGTACCAATCATTCCTACCTACCATAAATTGTGTCTCATCATACTTTGAAAAAATATCATCATGGTTTGTACGTATACATTATTACAATATCATTTGTTGGTTTAAAAATGGAAGAATTATTAATTAAAAGAAAAGGACTACTACATATTGAATGATCAAATAATTACAATATTTAACTATTGAAAAATAACTACTATTAATTCCTAGTATAATGTGTTAGAACCAATGGAATATAAAATATTGGAAGGATGAAGGTATGTAAATATTAAGAACATCCTTGGATGTGACAAAAGATAAAATAACCACTTCTTTTTCACTTTTGACCTCATATGGCAGTGGTGCATCGGTTTGAATCTTTTTATATTAAATTATTGTGGTATCAATACTACTAGGTGGTTTATGTTATTGATGATAACCACTATTGAATCCAAGAATTCATCATTTTGATATTTCTATATAAATTGTTTATAAATATAAATAACATTATTAAAATTAAAGAGCCCTTTATATTTGACAAAATATGTCTGCAATAAATAAAAAGTACAAGAGTTATTTGTACTTCACATTATATGTAACTGTAATAGGCATAAAATATTTTCCTTACTAATGATTTCTATTATTACAAAAATGTTAGGGGAACATTAATTAGATCCACATCATTTTTCAGATCCATTTACATCTAAGGGTTGATGTATGTATAAATGTAAATGTATTTTTAATTAAGCATAAAAAATATATATGAAAATTTGTATAATTATGAATGATTTTTTATAGGATCAGAATCTACCACTTCTTCCTCTAATATGAGAGGCCCTATTCATAGTATTTCATCTTGGAATTGTGACATGACCCTTTACGTAACATTTGACGATAGATATCATCTTATAAGAGTGGGTACCCCTACATTTATTCCCCAGTAGGATCATATCATACATTAACTACATATATTATCATTTACTACATGTGACCTAGCTTCATTACCCCATGATACATTAGATCAGATATAGAGGAAAGATTAGGTAGGAGAACTATTTTAGTTTCATGTTTATGTTAAAAAAATATTAACATGTGTGATAACGTTTTTCTTAAATAGAATAATACTAGAGTGTTCCCCAATGATATTTGAATAGTGTGTATGAAATAATGTCATAAATGTGGAAATATAATAATGGGAGAGTCAATATGGATAACTGGGTACCAAATGTGGGTTCCCTAGACATTTTGGAAAGTGTCCTGAGAGGTGTCCTCCCATTTCAGTGGCATGAGTTAGTTTCATATTGGTACACTAAGGCTACAATGGTGAGTCTATTTATTTTCATTTATATATTTAAAATATTTTATATAATTTTACATATTTGAAATTTGAATTAATTGAATGTAGGAGGTGGAATCATGTCATTCTGAGAATCGTGCGTTGTAGGGAACACCTCATAGGCTTGGGACTCATCACGTGTCAAAAATTTGACACGATTCATTTATTATTCTATTTTTAAATTTATTATTCAATATTTTTTTGTGTCTTATGCTTATATCTTATTGTTATATAGTTATGGGATAAAGGAGAAGTTACTTATATGATGTTGATGTGGGTGATGACTCGTGATCGAAATGATCCAGAGGTTGAAGCTCTTATAGTATGTTCTTGTACTAATTATCAATACTTACATAAATCTATATTTATATTTATATATTACACATTATCAATTTTAGGATGAGTTAGCATAGCTTCCAGTGGACCAGTAACAAATTGGAATGTGGATGGATGAAATATTCAATCACATTATTGGTCGTGATTGACATGGATATAGTTTAACCTATGGAACAGGGATTACTCATTCTGCAGTTTCATGCATTGAGGATTTGGATTATACTATTTCTAGTATGACACATCATGTGATAGATTTGGCGGAATGAATTCAAGATTCTGAGTAGATAAATTCATAACTATTAGAAGAGGTTAGAGCAGTGTGGGAATAGGAGCATTGGTGTGATGGTGTAGGGGATCATACGATGCAAGTATATAATGAATTTATGTATTTATTTTTTTATTACATTAATTATTATTATTTTCATAATTTTTATTTTTTGTATTCCCCTTCCACATCAGATTGAGGTAATAACCATGGCCTTGTATGACACATCAAATTCAAGAGGCTATTTTGTTTTATCTTTTTGGTTTTTCGTTCCAATTGAATATCTCATTTTTTTTGTATTTTTAGAAAATTCAAAAATCACATTTAAATTTTCATTAAAATTAAATTTGACCAAGTATGGATTAAAAACCTATTAAATAAAATTATACTAATGATAAAACATAAGAAAATAATAATTATTTGTTTTTATAGATTTAAATTTCAACCGTGCGTCACATTTAGAGCATACAAAAAATTTAGCAGTTAGATGAATTCCATTACACAGTGAACCATGGTTTGATGCAGTTAGCATTATATAATATCATGGTTGAAATGAAGGTCTGTGATGTGACCTATCCCCATATCCCTAAAAAACGTTTTGGGAAACTTGATCATGCTTCAATGCTCACCATATCCCCTAAATTACCTCTCATGTATTCTTCCAAATATAAAAAAATCATTTAGTAATTTCCAAAGATTAAAAATTCTGATCTAAATCTAAAATAATGAAATTACCCTATGATTGAACTAAAAATTTAAATTCCCTATGAAATTCACTAGCAATATTGAAAAGGTATTATATAACCTCCCCACTATAGCACCTTTAATTACATAGAAGCCTCACTGTTATTTCAAAAAATTATCCATGACCATTGAGGTTAAAAAATATTTATCAACTCACCACATTATATCATAGAATTTCCTATGATCTACCATTGAGAAAATACAACAACAATTCCCACTATTCCTTGAAAATTGAGATACCCAATCAACACTCACCATCTATATAGTGATCATTCTCAACTAAACCCATCAATCATGAGATAGATAGTAGACAACAACAAGTTCATCTTTAGGATTATAGTTCTCCTAAAATATGTATTCGCTACCAATGTCTTATTATGAACTAGGTTTATCTCAACAATAGAAATCACATATTAAAATACACATTCACCAATTCATTAACATGATCATTTCAGTTTACATGCCACTACAATGAATTCAATGAAAAACATCAGACATCCCTTATTTGATTTAGTTTTCTATAAAATAATCAATTTCGCCCATCAAATTGTAATATCATTTTCTAATTATGATCTATAAATTCCATGAGGCATCATAAGATCATCCAAAAACCCACACTAATTTCCAAACATGTAATTTTGTGTAATTCCATGGTTGGTTCCTTGACCTAAAAACTATACCATTGTACCACATTCATGAGTGTGGCCACGCCTCTAATCTAACTCACTCTCAGATCACATTACCTCTAACTAGAGCTTGATAATATCATCAAAACTCCATATAATATCACATCCAACATCCATATATGTGTTTAATAAGTAACCAAAAAAATTTAGATCCACCTTCTTACTAAGTGTTTAGTTCCATATTGAACTTTTAGTGATCATTTCCATCACACATACATCCCAAAAAACACAGGTTCATACATATACAATTGATAAGACACACCCTAACATAGGGTTTCTTTATTGTATCCCCAATGAATCAAAAAAATAATAACTAATTAACATTTCCTATATAATACTACTTATACTGATCAAATGTTCTCGACTGACTAATACATGATAACCAACATGAATCATTAACCGCTACCTATAATAGGCTCAACAGAAACTCCCACATATAAATCCTCATAAACTCCATCCATATCGAGGGTAAGATCCTCCAATGGAAAATGTGGAACATACCACTTTATTGTAATATATTTTTGGCGAGATTCATCAAGTGTGAATATTTATATAGTATTATCAACTCATGAAGAAAGTATTCTTTTGGTGAATAACTCATTTTCTAGAAAATATATCAACCGACATGATTATAGTAAGCTCACATATTCTTGATTTTGTTAAATTCACGTCTTCTTCATATGGAAATACCATTTTTTCTTCTTTGATTGTTCATCCAGTTCATTCATATTTATATAATCTATATCTTATTTCCAATTCAAGAAACACCTACATGTATGTACATCTAGACTACTTCCTATATTTATATCAACTATTGTTTATCTGAGCATTTTTTGGTATAATATTTCATCTTATGATCATGAGATAATCTTCTGAACATAGTTCATGCATGACCTTCTATTTAAATAGTTATATTATGGTCTGATATCACTATTCGTATTTACAGTATATTGATATTGTTCTTATAATGAATAACCTTTCATGGATCCTTATCATGAAGATGAATATATAATCATATATTTGCTTCAATCACATTGTCCTCATCTTCTTCCATTAAATCCCAATGATTCGCCATTCATGCGCATCTCATACACTTCCACTATTCACTTGTTATATGTTGAAACATTGTTTTAGAAACCTCAGATCCACTATAAATATGATTAATGTTAATATTATTATTATTTTACTTTTTTTAATTGTTTTTTGTATCTTATCGATATTTTTATTGAGGAAGAATATTGGAAGGGATCTATATCTATTTGGATAGAAAGTTTGGTCAGAATACCTATTTTTTAGTTGTTGTTTGTTGATTCATATAGGTTGTTATTATGTTTTGGTTATTTGTGGCTATAAAACATTTTATAGGTTGTTTTTTTCTATTTTGGTTATTGGTTATAGAACTTCTTACAGGGGATGTAGAACATCTGTTTTTTTAAAAAAAATATCTATATTAGTGACCTCCATAGGCAGTCGTTGCATCTATTTTTTCTAGGCCAATATTGATCACTTTAGTAGTCTCTAATGTTATTCATAGAAACAACTCTGGAATTTGTGGTGGTAAAGACAATAGCAGTCCCATTTGGTTGTCAATGTTTCCCTATAACAACGGGCCAACTACGACCGCCAAAGGGAGCCGAGCAGCTGCCGCTAGAGGATGAATTTTTAGTAGTTCCCTAAATAACTTTATGTGGATTTTGATTACCCTTATAAGTGGTTCTCATTTCCATTACATCACCTAATTATATTCTTACATGATACACTTATAACCATTATGTTATGTGAGTATCGTTACATGGGTGTTAACTTTACGTGATAAAACTTATGTGGGTGTCACCCTTACGTGATTACCCTAATGTTGGTGTTACACTTCCACATTTAAATTTATAAGGTGAAACCCTTTTTGATTTTTTATGCGGTTTATTTTTGTTTTTCAAGTATGCATGGAATGATCTGATTGGATGGTATGTTAAGATAGACTATGAGGTTTTTAGGCTATTTGATGCCCCCCTATGGCCTCATCCTTCGGAATTAGACTAATTATATCCTCTCGATTTTTCTATGGAGCTTAGTGTGAGACACCAATCCTTCTTTTTACGTATGTTTTTTCTTTTCTGGTCATTTTTTTGGAAAAAGGAAATTCTGGAAATTTTCTAAGCACACACCATGTACTTCCTTGCCGCAGCAGGCCATGTGCTGGCCATGTAATAGCCACACATCTGATCATGAAGGAGTGACTTGGAGGCCGCTTAAAGTGGAGTACATTCCGGGTACTTTTTTATTTTTCAATAAATGAATCAGGGTCACATATAATCACCATATTGCTCTTCTTTTAGGTCTCGTTTAACCTAGAGCTCCTTATGGGCGTGAATCTTCAACGAGCCCCCGAGCCTCCATCCATCCTCTGAAACAAACACCTTCAGTTGTGTTGGAATCACATCAGTATGTTCTCTCTTCTGCTTGAGTCTCCTTTCATGATTCCTCTTCTTTTCCAAATTAACATGGGTTGAATGTTTTTTAAATTTTCTTAGATCTACAGTGTTCTAAGGAGATTCAAGATTCATGGTTCACATATAGCGATCTCCTAACCTCGAGGTAGGTGGTTTGTGCCTTTCTGTTCAAAGTCTTTGAGTATTATGTGAAAATTCCACCAATACCCTTGAACGAGGTATTGCATATTTACCGTTTTACCCCTGTTTATTGTCTTCCATGCTTGTATGCTTGTCTAGAGTTAATTTGGATATGAATATGGTTGATTGATATACTTTGAATGTATTTCCCTTGCACGTTTTATTTGCAACTGTTTGGTCCTGTTTAGCCAGTTTGACTGCCTTGCCTGTTTTCCATGTCTGTTGCTGTAGGATGGAGAGTTTGTATTCTGACATTCTTGATATACTGTAGACTATTTATCCAAGTAGTTCTATAGGTTTACTTTGGCCATATTGCACTACTATGATCGTTGACCTACATAGGGCCGTGAGAACCTGGTGTAGTAGACTATAAGGGGAATTTACCGAGTGAGCTTCGACATATAGTCTTTGAGCACTTAGGCTATAAGGGGATTGACCAAGTGAGCATCCTCAGAGAGCATAGAACCACTTGGGGATATAAGGGGAATTGACCGAGCTAGATTCCTCATAGAGTCCTTGATTTCTTTAGACTATAAAGAGAATTGACCATGTGAGCTTCCTTAGAGAGTCTTTGTTTTTATTTAATGAACTGGGATATAAGGGGAATTGAATGAGTGAGATTCCTCAGAGAGTCTGTGACCTTGGGGCTATAAGGGTAATTGACCATGTGAGCCTCCTTTGAGAGTCCTTGAATACCTTATACTGAAAGGGTAATTGACTATGTGAGACTCCTCAAAGAGTATTGCTTTATCTTTGACTGTAAGGGGAATTTACTACGAGCGTTTCCTTAGAGAGTCTTTATATATAACTGAACCTGAGGGGATAGGCTGTGTGCACTTCTTAGAGGGTTACTGTGTTTGATTAGTTGATTTGAAACTGTAGATTGTTTAATTCTCAGCACTTTCATGTCTACTATATTCTGTACTTTTATCTACCGTATATTCACTGACTAATTTTCACAGATCTTTGGGTGGTTTCCTATTGAGATTTAGTCTCACACCCTATTTGGGCCATGCTTTTGGGTGAAAACAGATTATATTTTTGTAGGTATAGATAAGGGAAAGCACCCTTCTACTTTAGGTAATTGATTTTCTGTGGAGATGAAGAGCATGAGACCAAGCTATGGCTTGCGATGCTAATGAGTTTATCTGATTTCTTTTGCACTTTGGTTTAGTACTATTGTATTCCAATATTGTGACTTGTTTGGATATTTTACTAGACATATGTATCATGCATCATTTTATATATGTTCTCCAGTTTATACTTTAAATTTTCTGCTACTACAGTTGTATGTCATTATTACTACTTCCACTCTTGTGTGTATTGGTTTACTTCTACTGTGTACTCTTCCAATGAGGGCATAGTTTCCCCACTATCACACCCAAGGCCCTCGTTGCTAGTTAGAAGCCTATGGCTTTCAAGGAAATGTGCTTCAGGCCATGTGACCAACCAGGCATGTGGTACCTCTGGGTAGCTTCCAGAACCGGGACATTACAATGTGGCATCAGAGGAATTTATTTTCTCTTGACATTCTGTTTGGAGCCTTTAGCCAGGGATAGGATGGAATAAGTACTTGGTAATAAGCTATACCCAAGAGTAGCTATCTCGTGTACATGGAAAAGCCAATCTATCTCGTTAATTTCAATTTTTCTAGTTTTTCAATTATTACAGTTGAATTGATTTCAACTTGAGTGATTCACATGATTTGTGCTATTATTATTGAGTTATTGAGGTTCTATTTCTGTTGCAACCCATTGAGATGAGGGTATGCCATCTCATGCATCTTAAAGGCACTTGCTAGAAATCACATGTCATGCATTTTTGCTATGCCATATAGGATGGATTAGTGATTGCATGTTATTGCGATAGATGTTGTGTAAAATATGCATGCTGTTGTGATAGTTACTTTGAAAGAAAATACTTGCAATTTGATAGGGCATTGTTTTGTAAGGTTTTGTTGAATAAACGCCAAAATTTGTCTCTTTAGGTGTTATGGGATCTCAGGGACCATAATTTGGTGGATCATTTCCTTATTTTCCATATTATAATGTTTACAATATGCCAAACATTGATTCAATGGGAGTATGGGCCCTCACGGATCAGAATTTGGCACTTTCAATGTTCGTTTCAGTGTTTTTTTGGGTCCCGGAGTAGTTTCTAAGGCTTACTGTCTAGAAAAACCCAGAATGCACACCGTATAGTGTTAAGTACACGCCATGTGTTATTTTCTTCAGGAAGAAATTGTTTTTCTTATGTACACGCCGTGTCCTTTATAAACACACCCGGTAGTCTATAACCATGTCTTAGGCTGTGTGGGAAGGGACACGGGATGGGGAAAGCCTTCAGTGAAGACGTCATGTAACATCTATACATGCCGTGTTGTGTCTATCTCGTGCCCACCCATGTCACTAAAAACAAAGGTTGGTCGAGTCTTGTCTAATACACACCATGTGTCATCAAAACACGCCGTTTAGTCTGACCTAGGTACTCGACTGTGTCACGAACAACACGGGTCGGTGTCATCCTTTCTCATACACACATTGTCCACCTTGAAAACGCCATGTAGTCTGACCTAGGTACCCAGCCATGTCACGAACAACATAGGTCGGTGTTATCCTTTCACATACATACCATGTCAGTCTGGAACACGCAGTGTAGTGTGATCTGTGTGTCAGGATATGTCACTAATAACATAGGCCAAGTAAATCATGTCTAGAACATTCCATGTATGAATTGTACACACCATGTAGTCTTGTCTTAGGAGAGCTGTGTGGATTAACCATGTAGAAGTACTCAGGCAGAGGATGAGGATTCAAGTACATTCCATGTGTTAAGAAAACACACCGTGTGTTTTGGGTGTTAAACGACAAATTTAGGTTGGAGTACACACCCTTGTAAATGGATTCATGTAACACACCGTGTATGAATTTTACATGCCGTGTTGTCATGTTTTGTATAACTTGAATGCTTTCTTTCTCATGTTACCTTCTTACACTTCTTGTTTTCAGTCCATGATAATATTGATATAAGGTGTTCATTTGAACTTGCAGAGTCATGCCACCGAGACGTCCTTCGGTTGTACTCCAGTTTCTAGGCAGTGATCAGACAGTAGACATGGCTGATCAGGGACTACCTGCAGATCCTCCAGTTGTGCCAGCCTTGGTACCATCTATTGTACCTGACATTGGTGCTGATGCCCAGTTCAGGGAGGGCTTTTTGAGGATGATGCAAAAATTTCAGGTATGGCCTCCTCCAGCCCCGTCAATGGATGATTCGACGCAGGTCTTCCGATAACAACATCCTCCCACCTTCTCAAGGGAAGCAGGACCTCAGGTTGCAGAGTCATGGATAAAAGACACACTGATGATTTTCGAGCATCTGGAGATACCTCCAGAGAAGAGGGTGAATCTCTCTACCTACATACTTCGAGACTCCACCAAGAGGTGGTGGGATGTGATCTAATAGGTGGGAAACCAATAGAATATGGATTGGGATGAGTTTCGATGCATATTCTATGATTACTTATATCTGGAGACCTTGAGGGATGATCGAGCCTAAGAGTTCATGAGTTCAGAGTAGGGCTCTCTTTCTGTTATGGAGTATTCCTCTCTCTTCAAAGAGATGCAGCGTTTCACCCCTATTTTAGGAGGTGATGAGTTGTTCCTTGCATGAATGTTTTAGGATTGTCTAAGGCAAAACATCTGATCTGAGGTGAACCTCTTCAGGTTGACTTCGATATCCTCTATCGTCAACCAGGTGCTGATCACAGAGCGTAATCTGAGGGATTCTAGAGCTGTGATCTAGGGCAGTTCGATATCCAGAGTTAGTGCTCCGCCTGCTAATAGCAGGAAGCTCCATTGGGAGACTGAATGAAAAGATCAGAGTGGGTGGGATGCATCTTCTGGTAGCCAGGTGGTGTGATAATAGTGTGGGAGAAGCGGGTATATGATTCCACGTTGCCCAAGAGACCCAGTAGATGTCGTTCTTATGGGAAGATGGGTCACCATTAGTGCTTCTGTCAGTAATTATCACCAGAAGCTGGTGATAGGGGTTCTTATATGACTCCTCGTTCAGGAGCAATGCCACCAGTTTCTCACTAGTTTGGGAACTGAAGTTCTTCCGGCCGATTGGGCCAAGGCGAAGGCTATGGCTGTGGTAGTTAGTCACCAGTTCTTCAGTGACAGTAGGGTGGATCATCTCACAGTGGTCAGATAGGGTCACATGGCCGAAATATATGCTAGAATTTTGCAGTGGATTAGACCCATCCGGAGCAGGATCCCAAAACCTCCACAGTTCGAGGTACAATCTTAGTAGGCTCAGTTTTAACTTCTGATCATTTCAATACATGATCTTCCCATAAAATTATATCTGTTGATGTCATGGAGAGACTTGGTCTCTACATCTTTTCTTCTGTGGGTATTTTGACTCTAGACACACTGTTGGGGTCTAGAACGACTAGTGTAAGTCAGTGCATAGAGTTTCCTATACAGGTTAGTGGATGTCACTTTTTATAGAACCTTTATGTCCTAGGGATGATAGGATATGATGTCATTCTAGTAATGGACTGGCTAGTTCCTTTCCGGGTAGTTGTCGACTGTTACTGTCTTAGGGTGAGTTTCATATCACTAGAGGGTGGATATATTCTTCATAGGGGTGAATTGGATGTCCAGGAAAGAAGAGCGAGTCTAGAGCATCATGGGTTGGAAGGAGTTACAACCCAGATTGCTAGTCTATATCTGGATGACCAAGGGACTTCACAGTTAGGATTTCCACTATTAGTGGATCATTTCAGATATGTCTTTCTAGGGGAATTTTTAGGTTTGCCTCTAGAGAGTGAGGTAGACTTTTATATTGAGCTTATGCTAGGAGCGGCACCAGTGTCCATTCCTCCTTATATTATGGCTACACCTGAGTTACAGGAGATTAAGAAATAGATGGAGGATTTGCAGGAAAAGGGTTTCATTCGACCCGATACTTCTTCTTGGGGTTCACCTATCCTGTTTGTGAAGAAGGTAGACGACACCCTCAAGATTTTTGTGGACTATCGGAAGTTGAACCAGTTGACAATCAAGAACTGATATCCCTTGCCTAGGATTGATGATCTATTTGATCATCTTCAAGGAGCCCAGGTGTTCTCGAAGATTGACTTGTGATCTGGTTATAATAATTTGCGTGTTAGACCATCTAATATACATCTCACATCCTTTTAGAGCAGGTATGGTCTATACGAGTATGTGGTTATGATTTTTGGTCTTACGAGCGCTCCTCCAGTTTTCATGGCATGAATGAACCTAGTGTTCCATACATAATTGGATTAATTCATGGTGGTTTTCATGGATGATATGTTGGTGTACTCTCACACTTGACATGACCATGCTACCCATTTTGAGATTGTTTTGAGTATACTGAGGGAGCATCAGTTATATTCTAAGCTCTCAAAGTGCCACTTTTGTAGGGATAAGATTCACTTCCTAGGTCATATTATCTCAGAGGAAGAAGTATCAGTAGACCTAATTAAAGTGAGATATGTAGTCTCCTGGGAGTAGACGAATAACTTCTTTGAGGTGCAGAGTTTTCTAGGGCCGGATGGATACTACAGGCATTTCATACAGGACTTTTCACGCTTAGAAGCACCGCTGATAGGTCAGACTAAGAAGGGTGAAAATTTCTTATGGTCAGATTATTGTGGGTCATCCTTTCAGGAGATGAAAGGATGGTTGAATTCAGCACTGATACTAGTCATTATAGAGGCGGTCAAGAGCTATACTATTTACTGTGATACTTTAGGTATCGGGCTGGGAGCTGTGATTATGAAGGGAGATGGAGTCATTGCGTACGGGTCTCGACAGTTGAGGCCACATGAGAGGAATTACCCAACACACGATCTAGAGTTGGAAGCTATTGTTTATGCTCTACGTTGTTGGAGACATTATCTTCTAGGAGAGCATTTTTTGGTTTTCATCGACCACAAAAGTCTCAAGTACATCTTCACTCAGCATGATCTGAATTTAAGACAATGATGGTGGGTTGAGTACCTTCAGTCCTTTGACTTTGAGCTTGCCTATATGCCTGGGAAAGGAATCGTGGTGGCTAATCCGTTGAGAACGAGGATGCAGATACAAGAAGTTCAGGAGGCCAATAGTGAGTGGCATCTTATGGCTCTGTTCTATGACATGCATTTGGAGGTACATGACAGTCATGGGAAGATGTTTCTTTTTTCTGAAGCTGTTACCTCTACTCTTCTGGATCGAGTTCAAATGTGGAAGCTATCAGATTCTGAAGGCCTAGTCGTAAGGGAAAGTATGTCAGTAGAGGACCCTATTCCTGGATAGACCATAGGAGAGGATGAGATCTTGGGTTTCCAAGGATGCGTATGGGTGCCAACATATATACAAGAGGAGATGATTTGAGATTTTCATTCCTCAGTTTCGGTAGTTCATACTGGCATCACCAAGATGTACTTTGATCTAAACCATCTGTATTGGTGCCTAGTAATGAAGAGGGACGTTTATGGTTTTGTCATGCAGTGTTCCACTTGTCATGAGGTGAAGGAACAACATTAGTGACCAACATGGCTTTTACAGTAGTTACCCATTCCCAAGTGTAAGTAGAATGATGTCGCGTTGGATGTCATAACAGGGTTTCCAAGGTCTCCTCGAGGTAATGATGTTGTGTGGGTTTTCATTAACATACTCATGAAGGTTTCTCAATTCTTGCCAATCAAGGAGACCTTCAGTGTTTATGAGATGGTATGGTGGTACATCCAAGAGATTGTATGTCTTAATGGAGTTCCACACACTATTGTTTCAGACAGGGATGCATGTTTTGCATCCTAGTTCTGACAAGGGTTTCAAAAGGATTTGGGTACACATGTACATTTGAGTATAGCTTGCCACCCACAAATAGATGGGTATTCTAAGCATACGATTTAGGTGCTTGAGGATATGCTCCAATCATGCATTCTTGATTTTGGATGTTCTTAGGAGATGTAGATACCTCTTGAGGAGTTTTCCTACAAAAATAGTTTTCAAGAAACTATTCAGATGACACCTTATGAGGATTTTTATGGTAGGCCATGCTGATCACCCTTATGATGGCTGGAGTCAGGAGTGGCAGCTTTGCAAAGACCTCATCTTGTTTAGGAGACCACATAACAGATAGAGTTGATTAGGAAGAGGATGGCTACTGCACAGTTTCGACAGAAGTCTTATGATGACCAGCAGAGACAACCTCTGGAGTTCATGTTCGGGGATCAGGTTTTCCTACATGTCACACAGAGGTTGCGACACAAGAGAATTAGGAGATAGGTTAAGCTTTCACCAAGGTATGTTGGGCCGTTTTAGGTGTGGGAGAGGGTTGGGCCGGTTTCCTATCAGTTGCAGTTACCTTAGAGGTACCAGGATATGCACGATGTCTTCCACATTTCTTAGTTTCGACGTCACTTCTCAAACCCATCTCATGCATTTCAACTCGAGGAGGTTGAGCTCTAAGTGGATGTGTCGTTTGAGGAGTATCCTATCCGGATTGTGTATCACAGTAAAAAGGTTCTCCATGGCCGGTATGTTCCTCTGGTACGAGTGCTATGGAAGAAAAATCAAGTGCAAGACAAGAATTATTAGAGGGAGGCCAATGTGCGAGCACAGTGGCCAGAACTCTTTGGAGTTTCTTCTTCTATGTCGTGCTAGGGAAATTCAGGGACACATTTATTTAATGGGGGAAGTTTGTAAGAACCCGGAAATTGTTTTCAGGCATGTTTTTTCTTTTTCTGGTCGTTTTTGAGGGAAAAGGAAATTTTGGAAATTTTCCAAGTACACGCCATGTACTTTATGAGAACATGCTGTGTACATCCTTTCCGTAGAAGGCCGTGTGTTGGCCATCTAGTAGAAACACACACAGCCTTGTGGGAGTGACTTGGAGGCTGCTTAAAGCGAAGTATGAAAAAGGTGAGTACAAAATGTGTACTTAAAAAGTACACACCGTGTACTTTTTTTCATTAAATTCACCAGGGACACGTCTAATCCCTAGAATGCTCTTCTTCTAGGTCTCATTCGACCGAGAGCTCTATATGGCCGCATATCTTCGACAAGGCCCTGAGCCTCTGTCCGTCCTCCGAATCGAACACCTTTGGTTGCGTTGGAATCACATCGGTATGTTATATCTTCTGATTAAGTTTCGTTTCCTTATTCCTCTTCTTTTCCAAATAATAATGGGTTGAAAGTCTTATAAGTTTTCATTGATCTACAGAGTTCTAAGGAGATTCAAGCTTCTAGGTTCACATATAGCGATCTCCTAACCCCAAGGTAGGTGGTTTGTTCCTTTCCGTTAAAAGTCTTTGAGAATAATGTGTAAATTCCACCAATACCCTTGAATGGGGTATTGCATGTTTACCATTTTAACCCTATTGATTGTCTTCCATTATTGTATGCTTGTGTAGAATAAATTTGGATATGAATAGGGTTGATTTCTATACTTTGAATTAATTTCCCTTGCATGTTCTGTTTACCACCGTTTGGTCCTGTTTAGCATGTTTGGCTGCCTTGCCTTTTTTCCATGCTTGTTGCTATAGGATGGAGATTTGTATTTTGACATGCTTGATATATTTTAGACAGTTTAGCCAAGTAGGTTTGTAGGTTTACTTTGGCCATATTGCACTACTATGCTCGTTGACCTACACAGGTCCGTGAAAACCCGGTGTAATAGACAATAAGGGGAATTGATCGAGTGAGCTTCCATAGAGAGTATTTGAGAACCTAGGCTATAAGGGGGATTGATCAAGTGAGCATCCTCAAAGATCATAGAACCACTTGGGGCTATACGAAGAATTTTCTGAGTGATCATCCTCAGAGTGTCCATGATTTCATTATACTATAAGGGGAATCGACCGTGTGAGCTTCCTCAGAGTGTCTTTTTTTTAATTGAACGACCTAGTATATAAGGGGCATTGATCGAGTGAGCTTCCTTAGAGAGTCTGTGACCTTGGGTATATAAGGGTAATTGACCATGTGAGCTTCCTCAGGGAGTCCTTGACTACCTTAGACTATTAGGGGAAATGAATTTGTGAGCTTCCTCAGAGATTCTTGTTTTACCTTTGACTATAAGGGGAATTGACTATGAGAGCTTCCTCAGAGAGTGTTTATATATGACTAAACCAGAGGGGACATGCTTTGTTCACTTCCTAGAGGGTTACTATTCATGATTAGTATCTTTGAAATTGTGGATTGTTTACTGCTGAGCACTTTCCTATTTACAATATTCTTTACTTTTATCTGCCATATATTCACTGACTGATAGAAACAGATCTTTAAGAGGTTTCCTACTAGGATTTAGTCTCACACCCTATTTGGGCCATGCATTTGGGACCAAAAAAGATTATATTGTTGCATGTATAGAAAAGTTTAAGCACCCTTCTACTTTAGGTACATGATTTGTTGTGGAGATAGAGAGTATGGGACCAATATATGGATTGTGATGATGTGGAGCTTATCTACTTTCTTTTTCACTTTTATTTAGCACTATTGTATACCAGTATTGTGACTTGTTTGGTTGTGGTTTTGAGACATTTGTATCATGAATCATTTTATATAAGTTACCCAATTTATACTTTCAGTTTTCTATTGTTACTACTATATGTCATTATTACTACTTCCGCTCTTGTATCTATTTGTTTACTTTTGTTGTGTACTCTTCCAATGAGGGAATATTTTCCCCAATATCACACCCAAGGCCCCTCACTAATAGTCGGAAACCTCTTTCATTTGGGGAATTTCGCTTGAGGCCATGTGACCAACCACGTACGAGGTGCCTCTGGGTGGCTTCTGGAACCGTGAAGTTACAATCAGTGTGGAAAAATCCTAGAGGTTATTCATCATGGGATTTATATATGATCTGTTTTCTTGTCTTCTATCATCCATTGGAGCTATTGATGCTCTATTTGTGATGGAGATCATCAGTGAACCTTCTCTGAGAAGAAGTGTGGCCTCTTTTTTCCGATCATAGAGCCACTAAGTGATTACAAAGGAGATATCCAGAAGAAGATGGCTTCAAGAGAGTCATGTGAGTAGTGATTTTGACTACTGGATAGTAAATATTTTTTGATTTTTATGTTATTTCAAATCATCCTTTTAATTCCTTGTTAAATATTTTGGTTCAATGATCTTACTGTGTTTCATTGATTTGTTATGGATTGATTTATCTTGTACTTGTATCTTTGTTTGAGTTTTATAAAATGTGCATGTTTTTGTGGATGATTTTCTTCCTATGCATGTAGGTACCAATGGTATCAAAGAATATTAAATACAGTGTTCTTATTTATTATCTTCTTTATTTGTTTGTTCGAGTCAATCTATATTTTTTTATTATAGTTGGAATGATATATTTCTTTTATTAATTGAATCTTTTGAATAATATTCAAGTTATCATTTAAATTTTTTAATTATGTACTCTTCTAAATTCATCATTTTTATTTTTTGTTTATAATTTAATTTATTATAACCACAAAAGACCTTTCAAATTCAAATAATTAATTGAATAATAGTGTATAAAAATTGATCTTTGATTTCTCTTTGGGATGTTTTCTTAACGTTGTTTTTAACAAAGTAGAATCAAAGTCTTGGGTTAAACATGTATTCAACTAATAATTAAATTGAAATGTTTTATGGTCATAATGATTTTAATTTGTGGACAATTAAAATGAGGGCTCTACTTATTATCAAGGGTTAATTGGTGCTTTACATGGCCAAAAGAAACTTATTTTATCCCTTACTATTGATGGTTAGAACTCTACTATATATCATGATGTCCCTCCAGAAATTCTTATTGAGGCCCATATTTCTATATTACTATCTCTTGGTGATAAGGTCCTTTGGGAAGTTTCCTTTTAATTAACTACTACAATAATATGGATTAAACTAGATAATCTTTACATGAAATCTTCAATTATTAGTATAATTTATAAGAAGCATTGCATGTTCACCTCTAAAATGAATTCAGGTGTTTTTATTAAATCCCATTGGATGAGTTTAATAAAATCATGTTTGATTTAGGCTACTTTTTATGACTGTTGATGATGAGGATCAAACTGTGATTATTTTGATCTCTCTTGACAATTCATTGAACACATTTGTATAATCTATGATCTGTGGTCGTGACTCTCTTACATTTTAAGAGGATAAAAATGCCATGATTTTTAGGGATTTTCATTTTAAACCCAAAATTAAAGGTAAGGATGAGAGTATCTTTACAAGAGGGAGGCCACAATATAAGGGTAAAAAGAAAGAAAAATGTAAAGATAAAGGGAAGAAAAATAAAAAACCTAAACCTAGGTCAATGTCTAAGAATATAAAAGTTGTGTGTTACAAATATGGTATGCCCATTGACTTAAGAAGTAAGTGTAGAAAATCTGAAAAACCAAAGGATAAATATTTGGTTAACCAGTCCCTTTTAGTTGATTCTGGTTATTATACTGCTAAAGTTTTAGATGTATCCAGAATTCCATTCACTATTTAGTGGGTTTTGGATTCATGATTCTATTTTCACATGTTTCCTTATAATGAATATTTCCTTGAGTTAGTTGAGTGACTAAATGGATTTGTAATCTTAGGGAATAACTAGAAGTTTATGTTTCAAGGAAGAGTTCATGTTCTTATATAATTAGATGACCATTCTATCATTACCCTCCTCATTGAATCTTGGGATGACGAAAACTTTGTAGTATTAATTGACAAGAAGAATCAACTTAATGAATTGTTAAATGAGAAGGAGTGGGTGTCCCAGGATAGTGCGAGGGTGACTTGGTTGGAGGAAGGAGATAATAATATGACATACATCCAATCTTTTATTCGAGATAAAAAACGTGGAACCATGATGAATATATGCATGGATGATTATTCATTTTCTAATGATACGATCATCATTATATTCATGGCTGAAAGTTAATTCAAATCATTTCTCTCTTCCAATAATCCTTATATGCAGGGTGGATATCCATTAAGAAAGGGTGACTTATTCACCTGCATCGTTAATGTGGTATCCACTTCCTTGAATGAGTTTTTCATGTTCATTCCTAATGAGAAGGAGGTTCTTAATGTAATAAAATCACTGAATCAAAATTGTTCTTTGGTGCTTGATGGTTTTCTAGCCTTTTTTATATGTCTTCACCAGATATCATCAAAGAGGACCTTGTTTCCTTTATTTAGGAATTTTTTCATGGAGTATTTATACTTCTGAAATATGTGCTATATTTCTTATGCTCATTCCTAACGTGAAGGATACTTCCTTGTTTAATCACATTCGGTCCATTAGTGTATGAAATGTTTCTTATATAATTTTGGATAGAATAATTAATAGGATATTGTCTAAAAACATTCTTGAATGGGTATCTATGGAGCAACATGGTTTCATCAAGGGACGAACTATTCAAGTAGCTATTGTATTTTTTCAGGAAATGGTTTCATATCCAAATAGAAAAGTTCATGTTTCGAATATCATCATTAAAATTGATATGTACAAGGCTTATGATAGAGTTAAATAGAATTTTATTCTAAGAGTCATGGAGTGCATGGGATTCACCAAATGGGTTTGTGATCTATTTTCAAATGTTATAGCTCATCTTGGTTCTCAATTTATTTGATGTAAAGAAGAAGTAGATTGTTCAAATTAGTTTTTGGCCTTAGACAATGATATCCCCCATCTCCTTCCATTTTCATCCTAGTTCATGATTTTCCCAGTCAGTTTTTTGAGTTGAACATGATAAGTGGAAATATCAATCCATTCAAACACAAGAATCAATTTTGTGGTTTATCTCATCTAATGTACGCGGATGATATGATATTCTTCATCAATGGAACAAGGATATATATTAGGGTTTTTAAACATGTGATGGATGAATATTCCAAGTGGATTGGTGAGAAAATCAATAATGAGAAAAGTATTATTTATCTACAACATGCATGCTTGGAAGGATGTATAAGAAAATGGAAGAAGTGCTAAGATTTTCCAAAAACTAGTTTCTCTGAGAATATTTAGTGGATCTTATTACTCATTAAAGATTATGTAATAAACATTGAGAAGGGGAGGTTATTAAAATCATCAGTAGGATCAACTACCGGAAAAAACTCTTTCCTTTCCTTTGGTGGTAGAATTACTCTTGTGAACTGTGTTATTACATCTACCCTGATGCATGTGTTAGCATTCCTCAAAGTTCCTAATGGGGTGTTGAGAAATATTGAGAAGATCCTAACATATTTTATATGGGTCTCTCATGGATAGGGTAGGACCCACTGGGAATCATGGAAGATTATGTCCAAACCTATTCAGGATGAGGGCATTAATCTATGAAGTGTGGAGTTATTAATAAAGTGTTTACAAGCTAAAATGGTTTTGGAGGTTATGGAGGGATGATCCCAATGAAGAAATTCCATTACAGGTAAGTATGGGTTAATGCTTAAGGATCAATGGAGTATGGTTTCGTGTTTATGGAAGTCACTTCGTGTAATCCTACCAAGTCATCAATAACATTCTTGGTGGATGTTGGATAGTGGAAACATAAAATTCTTGTTCAGAAACTGGGTAGTAACTCCCTTAGGCTTCCCAAGCATTCCAACACCTGATATCTATTTTCTTTTGGCAATCCATTTACCATTGTTCATTCATTGAGTTATTAATAAACAATAGAAATGTATTTTTGATGGTATTGAGCTTACATTTGAAAGAGATCAATTGATCTTCACTGATACAGGTATGGGGATCTTCTCAGCTAAGGATTATAGGGATGGTTTTTAGATCGAGTCAGGTACTAACAATAATAATGTTTTATACTGGTGTAAATAAATTATAGTTAAATATAACTTCCTATTATGGTGTATTTTCAATTCATGTATACCCACTGATGATGATATCTGTAAGAAAGGAATTGCTCTGGTTTCGCGGTGCTGGTGCTGTCCAATTGGAAATGTGGAAATGTGGAAATGGTGGATCACCTATTTAATAAGAGTGATTGGACCTCATCTGTGTGGAGCTATCTTATAGATATTATGGGATTAGGCATGCATAATAACCATGTATATGGACTACAATTGAATGACATTCAAGGTGACGAGGGTATTGATCAATAGACAAGAAGAGAATTGTCGTTCAGGTAGCGGGATGCAAGACCATCTGAAATATGAGGAACTTAGCACACACAGAGTGAACTCATAGTTTGGATTTGGAAATCCATTTTTGCGTTAGGTCTATGGTGGTGGAAATGGGTCACTTGATCAAGATGAGGGAAAATAATAAATACATGAATTTACTTTTATAGGGACCAGGTTCTTCATTGCATGGTCCAGTAGTGCAAGAGATAACTAAAGTGGGAAGTTGGATTTGTTGGAAGCCCTACCACAGTGGCTTGAATCTCAATGTGGATGGTTCATATAATCATGGGTTCATGCAAGGTGGAAGAGTGATTTGGGATATTATTAGATTAGTCCTCATAGCATATAACAACATTTATGGTCCTAGAAGTTCAGTTATGGTGTAGGCTAATGCTCTCCTAAATTGGACGAAATTATGCAATGATCACAATTTGACAATCTATATCATTAAAACAATTTCATTTGTTGTACACAATTGTTTACAAGATATGGCATCAACTCCCTGGTCTTTTTTCATCACATTTGGAGAGGTAGAAGAATCTTGACCGATGATGTAGTCTTTCTTCATACTTGGTGGGAGGGCAACAATGTGGCAGATTATTTAGCCATAATAGGTAACCATGAAGAACCTCAAATCATTTTATCTTGAATAGGAATTCTTCCCCTATAATGTGTGTATCTTTCTAGGTAAGACACCCTTGGTTTTCATTATTTAAGACCTTTGTAATCTTCTTTTTCTCTATTTTTTCAATATTTTCTGTGTTTGTTGTACATGCCTCATTATGATAATAAAAGAAATATGTTTGTGGGTGTTATGTATAAATTAGGATGCCTTAATATCTCCAAGGGCTGTAGAAATATAGTGAAAGGATACTAGTTAATAGTATTTCTATGTTTAATGTGAAGACCCTTTCAAGGAATCTTGATAGTGTATAAGTGAGTAATGTTGATAACACTTTGTTATAACATATAAGATTGGGTTATGTTAGCTTTAAGGGCCTAGAGTAATTGAGAAAATATGGGTTGTCAAAAAATGTTACACCGCACAATATCCAATTTTGTGAATATTGCATCTTGGTTAAGACGAAGAATATTAGTTTTGGTAGGTATTATTTATGGATTCTCAAATAATGTATTACATCAAATCTGATATATGGGGCCCAACCTGAACCACATTCCATGGGGAAGGTTCTTATTTTTCTACAATCATATCTAACTACTCTAGAAAAGTTAGGATTTATATACTCACAAACAATATATTTCTTTTGAAACATTTAAATTGTGTAAAAAACTTATTGAAAACCAGTTTAGAAAGAGGATTAGATTCTTGAGAACAAATAATAGTCTGGAGAACTTATCTACTAGTTTGTCCACTTCTTTAAATCTGAGGGAATAACTAGACCCTGGACTATTAGGGAAACCCCTAATAGAATAATCTAACTAAGTGAATATATAGAACTATTATTGAGTGAATCTAAATCATTCTTTCATGCTCAATCCTACCTAAATCCTTTTGGGAATAGTCTACCACTATGATAGTGTACCTGATTAATAGGTTCCATCCACTGATAACCATTTTAAACCCTCATATGAACTATATCATGGAAAAAAACCTTCTTATAACCACCTAAGATTATATTTTTGTTCTAACTAGTCCACATTTAAATTGATGAGTTGGATGAATGATCCATTAAGTTTGTTTTTGTGGGATACCCAAATGATGTCAAGGGATATAAGTTGTGAGTTGAAAAACCTAGATATCAAAGGTGTATAACCAGTAGATATGTTTTTTTATTAAAACAGTTCTCCTATATAAAAATATATCATTGATGATAGTGGTGACAGATCCCATAATAATACTATTGATCATCGTCCTTTAACTCCTCTTGAGGCTACTGAGGATCTTCCACTACATGTTCCTCAAAATGAATCCCAAAATGAGTCCAGTTTAAATCAGGATTGGATTCTGAGCTTCCTAATGATAATAGTGATTAATACTTGACTAAAGATAGAGATAAGAGGGTCATTAGACCCCCTGATCAGTTAATCTAATATGGTATAGAATACTTTACCTTTTATGTTTCCCAATATCACATTGATGATGATCCTCAACCCTATAAGAAATAATTGATTGAAAAATATTCCAAATACTGGATCACTTCCATGAATGGAGAAATAAAATCCTTGAGTAAACACCATAACATGTCTATTGTTAATAGTCTTAATAATGTTATTTTTATTTTGTGTAAATGGATTTATAATAGAAAGGAAGATAACACTGATGAAATGAAAATGAAATTCAAGGTGAGATAAGTGTCCAAGGGTTACCTTGAAAGAGAGGGTATTGATTAGGTTGATATTTTTTCACTAATTATTAAACATTTTTCTATTCAATTGCTTATTTATTTTAATTCATTTAATTACTTTCACATAAAACAATTAAATATAAAAATTTCCTTCTTACATGGTGACCTTAATGAGAAAATGTACATGAAATCTCCCAATGTTTGTCAAAAGGAGTTCAAACCTAATCATGTATTTTCTTTTAAATTAATCATTGTATGGTTTAAAATTGGAATATATAAAATGATATATGAAATTTGACTCTTTTATATTAGATAAACAATTTAAAAGGATTTGACATGATACATGTGTTTACTTTAAATATGTTAAAAATTTCATTCTTTACCTACCACATTATATAGATGATATGTTGGTAATGTAAAATAATAGAAAGCTCATTAATTATATCAAGATCTGATATGAGACACACAAGGTGGCCCGATCTTCACGGTGAAGGGTGGTGGATGAAAGATGCGGTTCTGGGCTAAGTGGCGGATGATGGGTATGGATAGAGGATGCATGTATTCAATCAATGTTATAAGGAGCGCGACCTACTACTTAGACAATACAGTCAAGGGATGTATGTGATATCCAATCCACATAACAATGCAATTAGGTTGAGGCATGGAATTGGGGGATTGGTGATATTGTATCACCAATCTAACTTATTGATTAACAAGGCAAGAATTCACAAGAGCAAGGTGGAAATCCAGAAAAATCCTCACATAATAGAGAGAAATAAACCATATGTTGTCAATTAATTCTTTAATGCCATAAAAGATCCATGGGGGTGAATATTTATAGCCAAGGGGGTGGTACAATAGTCAAAGGTCTAATACCCTAAAGTCATAAAGGCTAAACTAATTTGTTCCCTTAAATGTAAAAAGTTAATGTCTAATAA
This sequence comes from Viscum album, assembly GCA_963277665.1. Taxonomy (NCBI): domain Eukaryota; kingdom Viridiplantae; phylum Streptophyta; class Magnoliopsida; order Santalales; family Viscaceae; genus Viscum; species Viscum album. The sequence continues at coordinate 1,158,822,323 of OY728165.1, read as the reverse complement.
AGACTTTTGGTAATGTTGCACACAACATTCCAACTATAGCCTAGCAGATTTGAATTTGAGTGCATATCCCACGAGATTTGACTTTGGTGTCCAAGGATGCCATTTCTAGAATCCTCCATGTGGGAAAGGGTTCAAAATTCATGAAACCATGTGGTCCAAGATTTAAGAATAATTTTTGGGATTTATTAAGAGAGATAATTGGCCAATTTTCTCCATCCATCCAAGACAAGATCTATTGAGCCTTTATTGAAGCAAAATGGTCACACATTGTAGTATTGATCCTATTTAATCTCCCTCACATCATTGGACCTTGAAAATCCAAATCATCCTCCGAAAAAATTTGACTTTGTGCCTCTAAAATGGTTATCATCATCCACCCCCTCTTGAAAAGGAATTTTACTTGACTCTTCATCCTCTGCACCCAAAAAAGGGGAAATATTAGAAACATTTAAAGTTTCACTTACACCATACTCAATAGGAAAATATAACTTGTAAGAATTGTTGTTAATATTATCGATCACTCTAAAAGGTCCATCTCCTTGTGGCATGAGTTTTAATTTCCTCTTTTCGGGAAATATCTCCATTCATATATGAATCCAAAACATGTCTCTAGTATTGAAAATTACTTTTTTACAACCCTTGTTTGCACGATCAACATATTTCTGGGTCATCTGCTTGATATTTTTTCTTGACTTTTCATGGAGTTGTTTGATGAATTCAACATGACCTTTTGCATTTATGTTAGTTGCTTCCTGCAGAGGTAAAGGAACTAGATCATTAGCAGAAAGAGGGTTAAAATCGTAAACAATTTCGAATGGATAATATTGAGTGGTGGAGTGCTTGGCCCTATTATATGCAAATTACACATGTGGTAGACATGCCTCCAAATTCCTAATATTCTTCTTAAAAATAGTTTGTAGAAGAGATGATAGTGTCAGATTCACCACTTTCAATTTCCCATTAGTTTGAGGATGAAAAGTAGTGTAAAATAGTATATTTTTACCTAGTTTTCTCCATAAGGTCTTCCAAAAGTAACTAAGTAATTTTGTGTCTCGATCCAACACAATTTTCCTTATCATTCCAGGGAGTTTTACTACTTCCTAATAGAAAAAGTGTTGAAATGTTATTATCATCATCTGTTTTGTGACAAGAAATAAAATTTTTCATTTTAAAAACTGATCCACCACAATAAAAATGAAATCTCTCCCCCTCTTGGTCCTTAGTAAACCCACAATAAAATCATTTGATATGTCCTCCCAAGGGTTTTTGGGGATTGGGAGAGCAAGATATAATACCTATGGGTTAAATTATTATTTGAATTTACGAAAAACAATGCACTTTCCCATAATTTTTTTAACATATTTAGATATAATAGGCCTATAAAAATGCTCACAAAGAACACTTAATATTTTTGAAACACCAAAATGTCCCATTAACCCACCAGAATGTGACTCCTTTAGTAAAATTAAATTTATAGATCAATTGAGAATACAAATCTTATCAATCCGTAATTAGAATACATCATGTAAATAAAACTTTTCATATCTTAATATAGGTTTACAATGTCCCTATGGTTCACTAAAATCACTATCTATAGAATATAAATCCTTAATGCATTCAAAAGCAAGGCTTTTTGAATCCAACAAGGATAAAAGACCATATCTATGTGAAATTGCATTTTCCATAGTATTTTCTTTACCCATTATCTGCTTGATGACATATGAACATGATTCAATGAATTCCAGCCATCTAGAATGTCTCATATTTAGTTCGTTTTGGCTTATAATGTACTTAATAGCCTTATGATCAAAATGGATCACAAATTATTTAGGACAAAGATAGTGCTTCCATGCCTCTATTACTATAAACAATGAATAAAAAACTTTATCGTATGTAACATTGTTCAGAGTTGGGCCATTTAACATGTCACTAAAATAATCAATAGGCTTACCTTTCTGCATTTGTACTCCAGCAATACCAATTCAACTTGCATCACATTCAATCTCAAAGGTCATACCAAAGTATAGGAGTGAAAGTATAGGGGCATGTGTGATTAGACCCTTGATAGCATGGAAATCCTTCTCTTGAGTTGTTCCACATTTTAAAGGGACTTTATTCCTTTTCAATTAATTCAATGGCACTACTATTGTGCTAAAATCCATCACAATTCTCCTGTAAAAACTAGAATGTCCATGAAATCTTATTACCTGCCCAACAGAGGTCAGAGTTGGCCATTATTGTATTGCTTTGATCTTCTCTGTGTCCACTTTGAATCCATTCCTGCTCACAAAAAATACAAGGAAAACAGTCTGATTGAAGAAAAATTCACACTTATTGATGTTTCCAAACAATTTTTCTTTCCTTAACACCTCTAGAACTTTTCTTATGTGATCTAAATGTTCCTGAAATGTCCTACTATACACCAGAATATCATCAAAGTAAACTAAAACAAATTATCCAATATATTCTTGTAATACATGATTCATTAAACTCATAAATGTTCTAGGTACATTGGTGAGACCAAAAGTCATGACTAAACATTCATAATATCCTTGTTTTGTCTTACATTTTGCTTTCCACTCATATCCTAGTTTCATCTTAATTTGATGGTAGCCACTTCTTAAATAAGTTTTTGAGAAAATAGTAGATCCATTTAACTCATCTAGCATGACATCTAACGTATGAATAAGATGCCGATAATTGATTGTAATGTTATTGATGGCTCCATAGTCAATGCAGATTCTCCATGTCTCATCCTTCTTTGGTACTAGAATCACTACTAACACCAAGGATTAAGGCTCTTTATCAGTCTCCCATTCTCCGTAATTATTGATGGTCATGGTGCACCGATTTGGGAACTCACTAGAAATGTGACCCCTTCATTGACATTTTTAACAACGAATATCCTGATTTTAGGTTTTTAGCCTCAAAATTTGGTTTCATAGGTAAAATTATTACCTTGTCACTTTTGTGATCAACCGCCTATTTTTACTTTGATGGTTCTCCAATCTCCTTCCTTATATTTCTCCATGGCGTGAAAGGGGTATTTGGTTTCCTCATGTTGCTTCTCCTTTTGATTTGTTTCTTGATCTTGGTTTATTTATGGAACATATCTTGTATTTCCACATGGTGGTACATCTCCACTTGATTGTAAATATTTTGATTGATCCCATGTAAAAACCATTCCATGGTTGCCTTCTTAGCTTCCTCAATATTTTCCCAAATCATGGAAATTTTAATCTCCTTATAGCAATCCTCTACGGTATTACTTCCTTCGGTGAGCCACTAAAGTTTGTTGTGGAGATCTCTATGGTAGTGTGGGGGAACAAACCGCTTCCGCATGAAAAAATTCATCTCTTACCATGTTTGGATAGGAAGTCCTCCATATTGGGCTCTCTACTTTTTGAACTTGATCCCACCATATTAATGCATAATCAATGAATTCAAGGGCTGAAAGTTTTACATTTTTCCCCTCAGAATAGTTACGATAAGAAAAGACATGCTTGATCAACATCTTCCACTCAAAGTATGTTTCTAGATCGCTTTTCCCTTAAAATGAACCTTCACCAAGATCCCTCCAAGCAGGTCATCATCGTATTTTCTACTTCCACCTCTAGGGTTTTCATATAGCCTCTTCCATTGTGGGGCATCATCAAGATCATAATCGATGTTCACCATATACTCCTCCATGATTTGCGGGTGATGTGGTGTTGGATATTTCCATGGGTTATCATGGACCATCCTTGGGCTTAGTTGATTATCCAGGTTATCAATTCTCTCATGTAGCACCTCCAACTTCCTATAAAGAAGATTCTCAAAGTGGATCACCAAAGCTTGCATTTGGAGTTGTGTTGCTTCGGGTGCAGGATATCTAATTTTACTTCCTTCATTGCTAACATGAGAAATTTTATTCCCGCAATCTTCTACCATGATAAGTTACACAAACAGAAACAAAGACGAGATATAAACACACACATAATATTTTTTTCTTATTTCTCTCCACTCTCAATAGTCAATTCAAATTCCGAGATCTTATGAAATATAATACCTTATTTAGGGTGATCAATTTCCACCAATCCTTCCCCAATCAATATTGCATTTGGGGATGGTTTAACACAACCCTCTTGATTGGTAAAGGGTAAAGGGTGAAAAGTGGGTAGAAAAATGGATAAAGGGTGGGTGGAAAATGGTGTAGAAAGTTAGTATTTAGGTTTTTACTATTTGTGAAAGATAAGAAACATTAATTACAATATGAACCAAATATTACATGGGGATTAAGTAAAATGGTGGAGAAAGTGATGTATAGAAATCGAAAGTTATAATAATGTAAATCACAAAGAATTAATTGTATTTTTTCTATTTTTTTCATCAAATATCCTCAAAAAGTTCTGTGCTTGGAGTTCTAAATCACAAAACAATAAATTGAGTGTAAGAGAATTTTTTTTGAAATCTCTCAATGATAGGATGTGATTAATTTTGAAAATCACAAAGTGATGAGTTGAGAGATATTTTTGATTTTTTTTTCAAATAAAAATCACATATAGAAAATTAAAGGAAAAAAGAAGATGGAAGAATAATTAACTCAGTGTAAAAATATTTCAATCTTGCACAAAAAAGGCCAATTATGAATGTTTTCAAAGAAAAGTTTTTTCTTAATGGGTGGATAATAAGGAATGATAAGGAGGGTAAGGGGTAAAAGTAATGTAAATGAAGGGATAGATTCCTATCGTGTCAACCTCGCTCTGATACCAACTGATTTGAGATGCACGGGGTGGCCTGATCTTCATGGCATAGGATAGAGGATGAAGGACGCAGTTCATGGCTAAGTGGCAGATGATGGGTTTGGATAACAGATGCAAGTAGTTAATCAACGCTATAAGTAGTGGTACCTACTACTTAGAAAACACACTCAATGGAGGGATGTGATACCCATTCCAAATAACAACACACATGGGTTGAGGCACAAAATAGGGGGATTTGGGATCTTGGATCACAAATCAAACTAGTAGACTGACAAGGAATGAATGCATAAGAGAATGTGGGAAAATCGGGATATCCTCACACAGGAGAGAGAAATAAAGCATAATCTCTCAATTAATTCTTGAATTCCATACAAGTGCCACGGGGTGGCTATATATATCCAAGGGGGTGGTTCAATATTGAAGGGTCTAATACCCAAAAGTCAAAATGGATAAACTACTTTGTTCCCTTAAATTAAAAAAGAGAAAGTCTATCAAAGACTTTTGGAAATGTGTAACACAACATTCCAACCATATCCCACCAGATTTGACTTTGAGTTCATAGCACACCGGATTTGACTTTGGTGTCCAAAGATTCCATTTATAGAATCCTCCATGTGTGCAAGGCTTCCAAATTCATGCAACCATGTGGGCCAAGATTTCATCATCATGTTTGAAATTGAATAAGTGAGATCATAGGACCATTTTCTCCATCTATTCAAGTAAATATTCAATGTTCCTTTAATGAATCAAGATGGGAATCCATTGTAGCAATGAGCCTCTTTAATCTCCCTCGTTTTATTTGTCCTAGTAAATCCAACTCCTCCTCTTGTGCAATTGACATGGTGCCTTTAACATGGTTCTCATCAAGTTCTAATTGAAATATTTTTTTGAGAATAAAGATATAGGAGAAGAAAATCAGATATTAGTTATGAAAACTATAAGGGAGAGACCTAATAAACTCTTATACTTGTCTCAAAATTCTAATATCATGAAATACCTAAAAAGTTTCATTTTTGAGACCTTAAAGATGGTTAATGTTACTATTGGTCAATAATTTAAATTGAATTTGACTAAATCCATTACTTATTTTATATAAATTGAATATATTTTATAAATCCCTTATGCCAATATTATTTTCAACCTAATTTAATATATGATTTTCACTAGTCCAGACATAAATTTTCCAGTTTTTACTCTTAGTATATTCAGGGACAATCCAAGGAAACCTCATAGAAAAGCACTAAAATGGTTACATAGATATTTTTCATATATTACTGACATGTCTTTGTGTTTTCATAGAAATATTAGTAACGATGAACTAATTTCCAGATATGTAGATGTTGATTATAATGTTATTGTGGATACCAAAAATTTAATTACTAGATATGTCTTAATTAATTGTGTAGAACCCATATATTGAAAATAAGACACGAAATATATGATTTATCTTACAATAACTAAAGGTGAGTTAATTTCCATGAATATGGCTATCAAAGTGGATTTATGATTAAAGGGTTTGGTTTCTAAACTTTATTCACACAATCATGTTATTTCAGTTTATTATGATAGTTAATTAGCTTTGCATTTGTCCAAAAATTTATTTTTTCTTGTAAATACAAACACATAGGAATTATGTTAAATTTTATTTGATATATCATTGAATCAGGAACCAACTGCATCAAGAAGATATATACCGATAATAAACCAGCTGATAGTTTGGCTAAAGCCATGGTTTTATCAAAATTCAAGTATTGTTTAGATAGATTGAATTTGGTTCCTATTCAATGATAATAGATACAAAAATATCACCAATTTCAAATGAAATTTGTGTCAATTTTTGAATTTAATGTGTTTTCATTTTGAATTTCCCTTGTTAAATATATATTCCATTTATATGTTGTTATGAATTCATGAAAATGTATTTTTAATTATTTTTTATTCTCTTCCTTTATTATTATGAGTTAATTTTGATATTATATTTTAAGGTTTGACCCTTATATAAGGTCTTTATTGACATTACGTGGTTTTGGGTACCCTTATGTTAGTATTGATTCATTGGTTGTACCCTTACATGAGGTTACTATTACATTTATTGTCCATAGTTTACCCTTATGTGAGGCTCTAACTACCTTTACATGGATTCTGATTTCCCTTATACATGGTTCTCATTACCTTTACATAACCTAATTCTACCACTAAATGAGGCCCTTATTAATATTACATGGTTGTTAACCTTATGTGACTAACCTTACATGGGTGTTACCCTTACAAGAGTTCCCTTACATGGGTGCTACCCTTAGATGGGTGGTACCCTTACACATTTATCTACATAGAACATAAACTTGTTTGAATTTTTTGTTACATGATTTATTTTCTGATTCAGAGGTTTCAATGGAATGCTTTGATTGTATGGGGAGTTAGGATATCCTATGTGGTTGTCATGGGATTTGATAACCCCCTAACACCTCATCCTTCGACAATCAACTGATTATCTCCTCTTAATTTTTCTCAGGTTCTTAGTGTGGAAAAACCAAAGCAGTTCTTCATAATATTATTCATAGAAGAGTGGGTTTTAGGCCTACCATCATCCATGAGATCTATTTATTCTATTTTCATGGTAGAGATCACCATCATTGAGAAGAAGTGTGGCCTCTTATTCTCGATATTAGAGGCACTCAGTGAGTACCCAAGAGACCTAGAAGAATAATGGTTCAATAGAGCCACATGATAAGTGATCTAGATTGCTGGATAGTAAACCTATTCAACATTGTAATTTCATTTAAATACCCCTTTTACTTTGTCATTAAAGTAGTTAAGTTTGATGATCTTGGGTTGATTTTGGTTTTTTCTCAAGGATGAATGATTAATATTTTTTCCAATACCATTTTGCGCATCCAGCTCATGGTTCCACTTATTTGTAGTATCCACACATCTTTCAGGATAGATTTATTTAAAAATAATATTATTTAAATAGTGACTTGGTAAATGAATTATGATTATTAAATTACTATTTTAGAAGAATGTGTTATTAAATACATTAACATATTATTTTATAAATAAAAAATAATTTTTTTTCTATTTTTCACATATATAAATATTTTTATATATATATACATAATTTTTTTTAAAAACTAACTATTATTTTATTTAATTTTAATTTCATGAAAGTATTATTATTTTTAATATTCAATGTTCAAATCAAATTTCTCATTTTCAGCATTTGAATAATAATATATTAGTAACAAATATTTTCTAATAATAATAATAAATTATTAATGATTAATAATTAAATTAATAATAATGATAAATAAAAATTAATTGAAATTTTTTATTAATAATAAATAATAATAACTTAAAGTATGTATGAGATGTTACAAATCAAACGAGAAAAAATATACACTCTATAGATTTGGTCATAGTGATTAGTTCTAAAAGTTGTAATTTTCAATGCTAAAAAGCACTGACAATCAAATCTCCCTAAAAAGCCCATAACTTTTATCAGTTATAACAAATGAATTGATAAAATTTTCATTTATTAGTGGTGAAATAATGTACTAGTAAATTTGTACTTTATTTGAGCTTTCGTAAGACCTGATAAATCTCATACTAGCTGATGTAGACTTAAACATCTACAATCTCCATAACAGGAAAACCATAAATTAGCAAGTATAGAAAAAATAATTAAATATTACAATTAAACACATTTGTTATAAAAATATTTCCTTGAACCATCATATAAATTCAAAATTTACATTAAATAATTTCAAATAAAATATCTACATTGATGTAATATTTACAATTTATCAGAAAAAATTAAAATCGAATAAAAAACTCTTATAGTAGGCTTTTTATACCTATCAAACAAACTCTATATAAAAGTGTGCCCCTAAAATAAAACTAATGTTTATTTTCGTAATAGTATATAAAAAATTTAATCAAATAATAATTGCAATATTTTATAATCCAAATATAATAAATAATATGGTTAATTACTGAATATATTAATGATATTATCAATTATAGTATAAATTATATTATTAATGATTATAATTTTAATTTCATTAACAATTATTAATAATACTATTAGTCAATAATTATATTATGAAATAAAATTATATTTTAATTAATAGTCTATATAAATTATATTCTTAATTACTGAATATATTAATAAAATTATCAGTTATTAATTATCTTAATTACTTGAATAGTTGTAAATAATTATATCATTAATTACTAATATTTTCATTACATTGTTAATAATTTATTATATTATTAAATTTAATATCATTTATTAATAACATTAAGTTGTTATTTTTTATTTTTATCCATTAATATAAATATTTACATTAATTATATTAATAGTTATTACACCTTGCACACAAAACATGAAAATGGTTCACAACTTCTATCATGGATATCCGTTCATTCTTCCTATGAATCCTTCTTCCCAATATGAATCATTGTCATAAATTCGAATAAAAACCAATATTGTTTGCTTGGTTTTGATAATGTGAAAAGCGTTTTTATCTAAGATGACACTTTTATATGGAAGAGAAACATTTTGAGTCATACCACCCACGTCGTGCGTCATATTGATATTATGTTGATTCCTACACATCATAAATGATTTTTTATTGTTGTCTTAAATATTCATGACATTGAATACTTTTTTTCTCAATTTTGGCTATACAAATCATGTTTTAGAATAAAATGACACTTTTTATTAAAAGTGAAAACTTTGAGTCACACCATCCACATCATGTGTCATATTGATTTGTGGTCAATTAGAATTTAATTATAGATATTTTTCCTAAAGTTTTACAATAATCCATATTTTTTCCCGATTTTGTCTATATGAATTTTGTTTTTAACTAAAATGAATCTTTTATATTGAAAACATTCACCTTGAATCATATTGTCCACGTCGTGTGGAAGATTGAGGTGTGGTCAATTACTACATGTAAAAAAATAATTATAGATCATTTTCATAAAGTATCAAGACAATATCAGATCATTTTATCAGTTTTTGACAATCTAAACCACATTTCATAATAAAATGACACTATTATATTTAAAAGATGTACATTGAGTCATAATGGAAACATCTGGGTTAGATTTTTGTGAGGCCAATTCCTACACATTAAAAATATATTATAGATTTTTTCCATAAGTATGAAGAAAATCTGATCACATCTACTTAGTTTTGTCTATTTGAATTTCATTTTATACTAAAATGACTCTTTTATATTAAAAACAAGTAATTTTAGTGAAACCAGCCACATCATGTGTTGATGTAATGTGTGGTTAAATAATACACATAAAAAAAGTAAAGATCATTTTTCCAAATCATCAGGATGATCTGATCTTAATTTCTTGTTTTTGGATATATGAATGTGTTTTAGAGTAAAATGGAACTTGTATTGAAAGCATTCAATTTGTTTCATACTAGCCACATCATGTTTTAGATTGAAATGCGGTCAATTCCTATATGTCACAAATGATTTATGGATCATTTACCTAAAGTATCAAAATAATCTGAGATCGTTTTAATGGTTTTAACTTTGTGAATCACGTTTTAGACTAAAATGACACTTTATTAACATGAAAAAAGAACTTTTATTCATAAAAGACACATCATATGTTGGATTAACATTTATTTAATTCCTATATTTAAAAAATATTATTGATAATTATACTAAATTATTATAATAATATGATCTTTTTTTCTTTTTTTTAGTTATGTGATGTGTGTTGTAGAGTTAAATGAGACTTTTTCAATGTTAAAACATGCACTTTGAGTCATACTAGACACATCATGTGTCATATTAACCTAAATTGGATACACAAAAAATACAAATGAATTATGTATTAATTTATTAAATTATCAAGACAATTTGAGCTTGTTTTAAGGATTTTGGATTTGTGATGCGTGTTTTAGGGAAAAATAAAACTTTTTTAATGTGAAAATATGCACTTTGAGTTATACCAGCCACATTATGTGTCAAATTTATGTGAGGATTATTATTATACATAATAAATGAATTATGGATCATTTTCATAAGGCAAAAATACTATTTGAGTTAATTTTTTGAGTTTGGATTTTTTGAATCTCGTTTTCAACTAAAATGACATTTTTATATTAAAAACATGCAGTTTGAGTCATATCAGCAACATCATGTGTTGGATTGTTGTACGATAAATTCATAAATATAAAAAATTAATTATATATCATTATCCTAATGTATCAATACATCCTGATCTTTTTATCTCATTTTTCACAATGTGGGTCACGTTTTAGACTAAAATTAAACTTTTATATTGAAGACAATCATTTTGATTAATACTAGCCATTTTTTGTGTCATATTGATGTGTATTCAATTCATACACATAAAAAATGAATTATGTATAATTTTTCTAAAGTATAAATACAATCTGAGATTTTTTCTTGGTTTTGGCTATGTGAATCACATTTTAGAAAAAATGACACTTATGCTGAAAATATGCACATTAAGTCATATTAGCTGCATAATATGTTAGATTTAAGTGTTGTCAAATTCTATACATAAAAAATGAATTAAATATTATTTTCCTAAAATTTAATGAAAATATGAGGTTTTTCTTGATTTTGCCCATGTTATTCATGTTTTAGAGTAAAATGAAACCTTTTTAACATGAAAAAATACACTTTGATTCATACTAACCACATCGTATGTAATATTGATGTTAGGAAAATTATCACATATAAAAAATGAATTCTAGATAATTTTACAAAAGTATCTAGAAAAAATAGGAATATTTTGATGGTTTTGGATATGGGAATCATTCTTTATAATAAAATGGGACTTTTATATTGAAAAAAAGAATTTTAAGTCATACCGACCAAATGATGTGTCAGATTGACTTGTGGTCAATTCCTACATGGCGTAAATTAATCATATATAATTTTAATAAAGTACAAAGATAATATATGATTGTTTTATTAGTTTTGGAAACATGAATTATGTTTTATACTGAAATGACATTTTATATTGAAAACATCCACTTTGATTCATACGAATCACTTATTGTGTTAGATTGATGTTTAGTCAATTCCAAAACATCAATAGTGAATTATTGATCATTTTACTAATATACCAAAAAAATATGAGCTCATTTTCTTATTTTTGGATATATGAATCATGATTTAGACCAATATAATACTATTATATTGAAAACATATAGTTTGAGACATACTAGTGAAGCTGTGTTTCAGATTGATGCACAGTCTATTCGCAAACATAAAAAAATTAATTATGGATCATTTTCCTAAGGTATCAAGAAAATTAGATATCTTTTTATATATTTTGGATATATAAATCATTTTTAGACTAAAATGGCACTATTATGTTGAGAACATGCACTATGAGTCATATCATCCACATAGTGTGTTTGATTGATGTGAAGTCTATTCGTACAAGTCATGAATAAATTATGTATTTTTTATGAAGTATCAAGACTATATGATATTGTTTTATTTGTTTTGGTTATTTAAATAATTTTTTAGAAGAAAATGATACTTATATTGAAAACAAAAACTTTGATTCATATCTGCCACATCATGTGTCAAATTAATTAGAGATCATTTTTTACACATAAAAAATCAATTATAGACTATTTTCCAAAAATAAAAAGATAATATGAGATCATCTGCACAATTTTCACTTTGTGACACATGTTTTAGAGTAAAATAACATCCTTTTAAAGTGAAAATATGTACTTTGAGTTATACTAGCCACATAATATTTCATATTGATGTGCGACCGCTTCCTACACATCGAAAATGATTTATGGATTATTTTTATAAAGTATCAAGGAAACATGATATCATTTTCTTCATTTTGGCTATGTGACTCTCTTTTTTTACAATAGTGGAACTTTTATATTGAAAACATGCACATTTGGTCATACCAACCATAGAGTGGGTCATATTGATATGTGGTCAATTCCTACATGTCAAAAAAAAAAATTTGGATCATTTTAATAAAGTATCAATAAAATATGAGATTTTTTCTTTGATTTGGCTATGTGAATCATGTTTTATAGTGAAATAAATCTTATATTTAAAACACAATCATTGAATTATACCAACCACATCATATGTCATATTGATGTGAGGCCGATTCCTATACCTCAAAAATGAATTATGTATCATTATCATAAAGCATCAAGACAATACAAGCTTGTTTTATCAGTTTTTTCTTTTTGAATCACATTTAAACCAAAATGAAACTTATTGAATACATGAAATTTAAATCATACTAGAAACATCATGAGTCCGATTGATGTGTATTAAATTATTACACATAAAAAATTATTTATGGATCATTTTACTAAAGTATTAAAATAATCCAAGCCATTTTTCTCTTATTTGGCTATGTGAATCATGTTTTAAACTAAATTGACACATTTATATTAGAAAAATCACATTGAGTCATATCAACCACATCATGTGTCTGATTGATATGTGGTCAATTCCTACACATTAAAGATGAATTATGTATCATTTTTCTACCATATCAAGACAATCCGTGATCATTTTCACACTTTTGGATATATGAATTGTGTTTTAGAATAAAATGATTTGTTCACTATGAAGACACACATGGAGACCCATATATTACATTGTGTGTTAAATTGATCTATGGTCAAATCATAATGATCTTTAAAAAATAAATAAAAATCACAAATATATAAGGTAATCTTCTAAACGTGATGTTAGAAAACTTTCATACACCACATAATATACTAACTCATCTCAAAATGAATGTAATTATTCTTTTGAGTATATTGACACTTAGATATATTGATATTATAGAGAAAATATAGACAAAAACAAATTAAAAAATATAATAAATGAAAACATAGTTACCTTCAAAAATACCTAATTAGGGATGCTAGTTTTTTGATTTTATATTAAATCATTCTTAAATTCATAAATGTAATATAAAAAATCATTATTTTTATTTGTTTTTCAAAAAATGATAAAACATTGACCAACTAAGATTTTTTTTGAAAAATATTTTTATAGTCAAATATTACTCTATATGTACTAAAATACATCTACATTTTTAGAAATATATAGGCTTCTTATGTCGATTCACCGACATCTTATTATGGTTTGGATGATATTTATAGAACACCATATTATAACAAAATTCTTGTTAAAAAATGAAAAAAGATATATAATTTGAAGTTTATATATAATTTTTTAATTTTAGTGCATTAAAAAATTAACTGTAGAAATAATGTGGGATTTATTTGTTGGAAATTCATGATTTTGATCCACAAAATAAACATCGAAGGTATCCAAATTTAGTGAGATGTGTATACAATGCTTCATAAAAATCCAATAAAAATAAAAGTAATAAAAAATGAAAAATATATTTTATATGATTAGATTATGGAGTTTTACCCTTGTATTGTAGGAATAAAGAAGAGTACATCATCTGTTATTTTCATTTCAAATTCTATGATTAGTTCATCATTTTTTTTCAATTTATTTCATTTACAATTTAACTTATGGCTTATAAATAATAACAATATTAATAAGTCCAAAATTTTATTTACATGGTTTTCACTTTATATTGTAGTAATATATATTACTATTGAAATTATGAATATTCATTAACTATAATGAACAAAGTTAATCATTTTTTGGAAAAATATATTATAAAAATGTACCTCATGTATACATTCATAACTAAGACTCCGTACCATTCAAGCTTGATAGTTTCATTTACACTCTCAAGACAAATCACACCTATAATAACCTCCCATATTCCAGGTAGGAAAAATTTCAAACATTAAATGTTGTATTTGTATGAACTTTTAATGTTAATATATACAAAAGTAGAACAAGTGAGGTGAAGGTACTCTTGAAATTTTTATTTCTTGGTTAATTCGTTATATTATTTTGATATAACCTTTAATTTCCCCATTATTCTGTTTATCTGTAATGCCAAAAATCATTTCAGAATTTTTTTCAACATCTATTAATTATTTTTCATTTAAATATTTTAAATGAAATACCAAAATATAAGATCCTATATCTGTATGAGTTTGATAATTCCAAAGAAATTGTCAATTTTCAATATGGTGGACATGTTTTTTTTGAATCTGAGATCTAAAATTAAATCTTGAGAGATGGAACAATGTAAAGTGTTGTTGTTTATGTGTTTTGAGACTCAATAAGTGTCTTGGAATCCTATAAATGTCTCGAGACCATTGTCCTTTAAAATCCCAAATTTGGGAGAAAAGAGCCTCTGGCACATGGTTAGTCTAGGGTTAGTCCTAACTATTCACCCCAAACTATGTGGCCTATTTGTTAAGGAACATGGTGTTTTAAAATTATTTGAGGACCTTAAAAAATGATATTGTTTTCAATAGATATACATAATTATTTGTTTGGTTTTAATATAGTTTTTCTAACCGTGCGTTGTAACTATATGAAATGGGGTGTGTTTCAAATAGTGATTCCACACCACTAGTGTAGGATTACCCAAACTATGCTTCTAATTAGAAAAGAAAAAATTACCTATTCCTCTCTCCACCATATAATGTTTTCTACCCCATTTCCCTCCCTCATTTTCCCAAAACCTCTTCCCATATGTGTTCATCTCCTTTCTCCCTTCCTGCAAGTCATATCTCATTTATTCTTAGGCTGAATTAGAAATCATTTCTTGAAACCAAGAGCCATCGGTGAGTCTACCCCCTCAATATTACTTATAGGATTCTTTTATTATCATGTTTCCTCATGTATTTTATTTGGGTTACAACCCATTTTTATGGATTTTTTCTGATTCTTCAATTTCTTACATTCTAACTAGAATTAGGGGCTAAGACATGATGAGTGAATCTTCATAATCATTACTTATAACTGATGTTATTTTTTATGTTGGTAATTTTGAACGTTGGACCTAAATTTTATAATTTCATTAAATTTATGCCTAAATCCTAACCTAGATGTATTAAAATCTTCTCTCACACCCTTGGAGGTTGAAAAACTCAATCGGGACATATCCTTAGGGAGAGTTTGTCTTAACACCCATGAAAAACACACTTTTTATGAAACTAAAACAACACTTAAGGTGTGTTTATATTGTGAACTAATATATCTTTATCTTTATAACATCTTGGTTAAGGTACACTCTCCTATTATCATTATAGAGTTTTTTTCTTTGAGTTTTGGGGATTTTTGAGGTAAAACTATAGTATTACATGGGATAACATTGAGAAAGGTAATGACTATAGTATAGATAATATGACTATGGAATGGGTGAGCCAGATGCACCATGGAGTTTTGGGTAGGTTCTTCATGGATTCGACATGGTCAAGGCAACTGCAACATGGAATCCAGGAGGTTGTTTTTAGTTACTAATACCATTTTTTACATGGTTGCACCGTGGAGTAGAGGCTCCGATGTAGGACCTTTGTTCAGTTGATATCATTACCATGGAGTCATAGGTTCTAGTGTGGAGTCCCACGGGGATGAGTTTCTTAGTTATTTCATTTTTGGGGTATCTATGTTGTGGTGTATGGGCTGCATCATATCGTTATAGTGGGTAAATAGGATTTGGGAGAGATTTATGCCATAAATTTAAGAGGTTACTTGGATGGGGGTTGACTAGAGCATACTGTTTTGGTTTGTGACATGGTCTTAGGTGAATTGTGGCATGGAGAGTGGTTCAAAACCATGATCTAGTAAGTCAAGAATAGGTTTCAATGGTTTCACCATGGTGTTATGTTTTCTAGACTAGGTATAAAAACCCAAATCCATTTAAACCCAATCACTCTTCCTACCATTTTCTTAATTATTGGGTGATCCAAGTGTGTCCTAAGAAGGTATTTCATCCATTTTTTTGGATTCTAAACCTGAATTTGGGAGATCAGTCTTTGCTGGCTTAAGGTGTGTACATCCTCCCTTCTTCCTATTTTCTACTTGTTCATCATTCATGGAAGGTTGTTGGTTTGGGATTTTTGGGTTTTGGTATTTATATTGAATGGGATTGATGTATGATATTGTATTTTTGGATAATCTAATAGTTTTACATTCTATTTCGATGTGTGGATCCCAATGTGTGTGGTGTGCGAACCATGTTTGAGGTAGGTGGTTCTGTCTCTAGCCCATGATAGGTGAACCATAATTTTTATTGTTTTCATAAATTATTTATTAAATTATTTTTCAAGATTTGGTGTTTTTTGGGTGTGTGAATGTAAATGGGTTTTTGAGAAAATATGGGTTTCCCACTCATTTAGTTAAAAAAGTTGATTTTAAAGCATTATAAAATGGATTTTTAAATAATTTTCTTTTGTAAAAAGGGTTTTTAAAATTGTATTGTGAACCAGGTAATACCTTTGAAACGATTTCATAAAATAGAACACATTGGATCCTTGGCTAATTAGGTGGAGGGTGTAACAGAAGGAATTTTCTTTTAACACTATAAGAGGTTTCACTTTCTAGGTTGTTCGTATATATAACTATAATGATATGTATTTGTATGTAATAATTGATTTAAATCTAAGTAGGTTTCACTTTAAAGGGTTTTAATCTATTCTCTAAACCATAATATATGGGTATCATGAACTTGTAGTGTACACTAGTCATAACTGATGTAAAAGTGACCTAGCTAGCCTGACTATGAGTTATCATTAGTGTATTTTACTATTGTTATTTGTATTTATACTATTTTTTATTTGATATACATATTTTGATAAATGTAACTGGTTATTGGAAATTATGTTTTGAAACCATTTTACCTTACTTTGTTGTATATCTTTTGAAAAAGGGTAACTATTTTCCAAACTATTGATATAAAACTATTTTACTACCTAAAAATACCATTTTTTTAAATTGGGAATATTTTTATTATTTTATAGATACTTTATAAAGAACACATGGGTGGGATCCTACTAATACTATTATCACACACCCTGTACATTCCCTTGGGAATGTTTCGACCTTGAATTTTTTTTGATGCAGGAAAAATAATGGTGCCACATTGAGGTGGTGAGGTTCAAGTTAGCTAGGTATGGGTAGCTGATGGTGAGATGGTGGAAATTTATTATATATCAAATGTAGTAGTGATTTCTTGTTTTGGTTGTTGTAAGTATACCTTTGATTTTTGTTTATCTACTTTCATGTTGTATCACCACCATTAGTTTTCTTTGTTTATAGAATATATCTTTCAAATTATTTCATACACTATCTTTTCACTGCTATATGTTCCATATATCTTATTTTAGGTTTGGATAAATCATTCCATCATATCTTTGATTGATACCCAAGTCATTGTTGTCATACTATAGGGATCGAGAACATTCTTCCGGTTATTAGAGAATTAATTCTGATATCGTTTATTAGAGGGTTTCCCAGGTATATTCATTAAAAGGTGGTATGAGTGCATGGTTATGCTCAATCTTGGGAAGTTGGTATATATGATATAGTATTTTTTGTACTTTAGGGGTTGGTTGTAGTGAGTGAATAGCCAACTCTTATTGTAAATATCCATAAGTTGTTATAATATGTTGAGTGGTGTGTCTCATATGTTGGGTTTTGACCCTGATATCAATTTTTACTTATGATTTTTTAGTTTAAAATGGGATTATTCTATTGTATGATTGTTTTCTTTTATTTTTTTATGTAGAGACATGCCTATGAGATATCTTCTTGATGGTTCCATAGGAGTGTGAAACATAATATGTTCTTAAAGAGAATACTCCTTTAGATAAAAATAATCTAAAATCATTCATTTAGGTAGTTAATGTCATGGAATATAACGTAACACCAGTGTAGAACACAGTCACTATGGGATAGTAAAAAGATGGAGGAGAAAGAGACCATCCTCGATCGTTCTTACATGAGAATCCCAATCCTTTAGGGGTATGAATGATCTTCAAGAGGTGGGAGACTAGCTATATAAGATCTAACAAGTCATCAAATTCCTAGATACATTTGTGGGTGTCAAGGTGAAGTTTTCAACATTCAGACTTGAGTGTAACTACAAGTGGTGGTTGGATTCCATGGTGCAAGAAAATTGGAATGTGAGCTTGGATTGGAAGGGTTTGAAGATAGTATTCTTTCATAAGTTCATCCTATAGTATCTAATTATATAAAAGTACTTGGATTTATTCTCATTGAATCAAGGAAATAGATCAATGTCGTAGTATTCTATTAGTTTTTTAGAGATGATTTGTTTTGATTAGGAGGTGGTGATGAATGATCAACTAAGAGATCAAAAAAACATACAATGTTTGAAACTAGATATAAGATTTTAGGTATATATACTGAATCTTACCACCTAGGATGAAAGTTTAGACATGGAAATGATGGAAGAGATGAATATGGAGGGAAATATTGGCCATTTTGGTTCCTCTATTCTTTCAATTGATAGTTTTAGTGGCACACAGAGGAATAACAGAAAGTTGAATGATAATTAAAGGGGTAGTGGAGGTAGTTATTAGTGGATAGTATCCTATGAACCATCTGGATAATTCAGTGGTTTTCCCTGTAATTTCCATTAGTGTGGCAAGGAAGGGCAGACTAGACATACTTTTTGCAGACTCATGAAGTTATGTAACTATTGTGGCTGCTATGTCCACCCAAAACAATTCATCCAGGCTTTGTATATTCCTTATTATGGTTAGAGATATTTGGATCGAAATTGAAATATGGAATAGTAAAATTATTCAAAGTCTATAGGTCTCTATCCATAGAATTAATAATTGAGGAAACATAACATTGTTGATGAGTTTTTTGTGGAGGTTGATGCAGAACTAATGATGACGAGATGAACTATTTTTTTATATCTTCTATAAAAATTATTTATTAGATACTGGTTCCTCACACTCATTTATATCTTCCCATTTTATTTAAAAGGAAAAAATTTGAATGGAACTCATGTATTTTGTTATGGAGATAGTGATACATCTTGAAAAAAGTAAAGAGTATGGGTTTCAATGTCCATCATTTTCTCTATCTATTTCCAATGTGGAGTGGGTATGATATTTCCTGGTTCTCGATATAGATCTATTCCACATGATCATCAAAATAGACTGGCTTGTTTCTCATCATGACAATATTGATTATTATCATTGGTGTATTTCATTATTTTCTTCTGATGAAAGTACATGGGTCTTTCATGAAGAGTGGCATTCAAGGTCTGGTCTTGCAAGACTGTCCCACTCATAGATTAGAAGTTTTTTTTCAACCATTACATTTGAGAATGGTGATGTTTCCAATTTTGGTGACCATACCTTGGTTGTTTGGGACTTCCTTGATGTTTTAACAGATGATTTTTCTAGTCTTCCTCTATAGAGGGTGGTAGATTTGAAAATTTATATATTTTTAAGTTCGCATCTGATCTCAAAATCCTCTAATCATATGATACTTGTAGAGATGAAAGAGCTAAAGATATAGTTAAATTATTTAATGGAGAAAGGTTTTTTTAGCTAGAGTTTTCTGATGGGATTCCCCCATACAATTTTCTAATAATAAGGATGGTTTACTTTTATTGTGTGTGGACTATCAGAATTTGAAAATGGTAAAATCTAAGAATATGTACCCTTTGTCTCGTGGGGATGACTTGTTTCATCAGTTACATGAGAAAAAGTGGTTTTCAAAAATTAATCTTTAGCTGAGTTATCATAAAATCAGAGTTAAGAATCCTGATATCCCAAGGAACATTTTCAAGAGTAGGTATAATGATTGTAAATATCTTGTGATATATTTTTTTCTAACTAATACTCCTATAGTTTTTATGTATTTGATGAACCAGTAATTTCATCAGTATCATGAAACATTTATTATAGTATTCATGGAAGATATCCTAGTTTGTTTGAGATCTAAGTGCAAGCATGATAACCCTATGAGTCTTGTTTTAAAAATCATCAGGATCCACTACATTTATGAATGGATTTTGAATTATAGTTTCTGGATCTAATAAGTGATGTTCATAAAGAACATGATTTATGAGTGTGGAATTTTAGTTGATACTTAGAAGTTGGAGGTTTTATTTTCCTGAGAATAACCACATAGGGTATTTAAGATACATAGCATCCTAGGTATGGCTGGATACTATTAGTGGCTTATAAAGGATTTCTAAAAATTTGTATCACCTTTGAATTATCTTACCAAGAAAGTGGTGAAGTTCATAATGGATGCTAAATATCAGACTTCTTTTGACGAGTTTAAATGAATTATGAAAATAGTGCCTATTATGGTCTTACTAAATATTGGTAATGGGTATGTGGTATA
The DNA here is from genome assembly GCA_963277665.1 of Viscum album. Taxonomy (NCBI): domain Eukaryota; kingdom Viridiplantae; phylum Streptophyta; class Magnoliopsida; order Santalales; family Viscaceae; genus Viscum; species Viscum album. The sequence continues at coordinate 1,158,801,289 of OY728165.1, read as the reverse complement.
CTGTGATGATTATAGTGCTAGTATGGGTTTCATGTTTAAGTAGTATTATCATGTTGTAACCTATGAATATCATTATCTTAGATTACATGAGAATAATTACCCCACTAATTATTTTTATATTTCCTCAGTTATACATGAACTTAAATATGGAAGGAACTATCTTTTTAGAGATTCATTCATGGTCTTTTATGATTATAAGAGTCTGAGATATATATTATCTCATAGGGAATTGAATCTCAGATAGAGGTGGTGGGTGGAATACCTATATAAGTTTGACTTTGACATCTATTATTACCAGTAGAAGGAGAATGTCATTTCTTATTCTCTCAGTCAAAAAGTTCCACTACATGCTGTTTTTGAATGCATATAGAAGTGAGTCATAATGAATATTTTCACTCAGTTGCATCTAGATGAGTAGGAGGATGATTCATGTTTGGTTTTAAATAGTGATAAATTATCACCATATCTTAATGAGTCTATTCTGTAGGGTAAGTAGTAGGATGATGAGTTTATAGCATTCATGGAAACGTTATATGGTGGGGAGACTATTTCTGGTTGGTCTCTCCCTTTTAATAGTATTATTTGTCTCAAGGATCAAATTTTCATCCCATAATCTATATGGAATACAATGTTAATTTATTTTTATATCTATTAAAGAGATTTTAACCGTGGAACTATGAAGATGTATTATGACATGAGAAAACATTTTTGGTGTTAAGGTATGAAGCATGACATCGCTGATATTGTGTCATGCGGTTACACCAACCATCAAATAAGGGAAAAGAACATGAATAATTTTTATCTGCTACACCCTCTTATGACAGTGGTATGTAAATTGGATGAGGTGTCCTTATACTTCATTGTTATATTACAAGGGAATCCCCAAGGTAAGAACTCTATCTAGGTTGTTATTAATCGTTTGATGAAATCAAGCCATTTTATTTCGATCAGGAACACCACTAATGTTAAATATTTGGGTAATCTATATGTAAATGAGATTGTGAGGTTTCATGGGGTCCCCTCTACCATTGTATTAGATAGGAATCCTAGGTTTACTTAAAGATTATTGTAGAGTATCTAGAATTTGAGGGGGACTCATGTCAAATTGGGAACAACTTATCATCCATAGATGGATGGTCAAATGGAGAAAGCTATTCATATGCTATAGGATATTTCTATTACTACATATTGGATTTATATAGACCATGGGACATATATATAGGACTATTTGAGTTGAAAAAATATAAAATTTATCATTCATCAATTCGAATAACTCCCTTCAAAGATTTGTATAGTCACCTGTGCAGGTCACCTCTTAGTTGGGTTGTGGTGGGAGAGACCTCTCTTAAGGGATTGATTATCACCTTGGAAATGTCAGTGAGGATTAATTATAAATCTCAATTATTGGTCATAGTTTACAGTAAAAATAAATAATATGAAGATCATTGAAATCATCCTTTGGAGTTTTCTATTGGTCACTGAGATTTTTTTAACGTTTCTCCAGGGTGGGTTTGTCGTAATCTTGGGAAATAAGAGGAACTAGATCTGATATATTTTTGAACATTTAAGGTCACTGAGTGTCTTTTAAGGATTCTAATCAATTGGAACTATCATCTTATTTTTTGGGTATCCAATATTTTTTTCACATATCTCATCAAAATAAATACCATAATCATCCCTATCATGATTTGAGTTGGGAGGATATTGAGTTAGAGCTAGATAATTACATTATGGATAAATTAGTGGAGATCATTGATTATCAAATCAAAGTCTTTCATGATAATTCTATCTCATTGGTGAAATTATTATGGTGTCACAAATCATATACTCATGACACATAAGAGTGTGAATCATTTGCGAGGGAGAAATAGATTCACCTCATCCCGAAACTTCCTTTTCCCACATGACTTTCTGAGGATAGAATGTCCATTGTGGGTATAATTGTAACATTTCGGTTATGATATGAACTCATATTTTCATTCAAGATATTTTTTTTCATTTTATAGGGGTTTTGGAGGAAAAAATTGCATTTTTGGAGAAATAACCGTGGAAGGGAGAGGCTGGTTGCGGTGTGGGCGAGCCAACTGTACCATGGAGTCGTTGGCTGGTTCTACATGGTGGTGGTATGGTCAGGTCAGCTAAAATGTGGAGAATGAGTGGTATTTTTTGGGTTTTACTACTATTTATTACATGGTTTAACCCTGGAGAAGAGTTTATGGTGTAATAATTACATTCAATTGAGCTCAATGGTGTGGAAGTAGAGGCTATGGCATAGAATCCCTTGGGGTGAGTTTCTTAATTCTTCCCTGGGGGGGGGGGGTAGCAGTGGTGTGGTGTATGATACACACTTTAGCCTTGTAGTGGGTAAATAAGATCTAGGATAGAACTGTTCTGTAGAATCTAGTGGCCAGATGGACGGAGGGGGAATATGGTGTAATGTATTGGGTTACACCAGTGTCTTAGGTGTACTGGTGTGTGTAGATGGGTTCTGCACCGTGGTCCGGCATAGCCCAACCATGGTGTTGAGGGCTACATCACAATATTATGTTTAATATAATATGCATAAAATCTTAATGTCCTCCGAATCCAATCACTTTTTTTACTTTTATCTCAATTCATGGATGAACTAAGTGCGTCCAATGGATTTATTTTATCCCATTTTAATTGGATTCCAAACCTAACCTCATGAGATTAGTCCTTGGTGTTTTAAAGTGAGTTTCATCTTTCTTTATCCACATTTTCACTCCATTATTTATATAGGGATGGTTATTATCTTTGGATTCATTGATTTTGGTATTTCTATAGCATGGGAATGATGTATAATTTTGTGATCTTGGTAAATCGAAGAGTCTACCTTCATATTTTCCCATGTGGATCCCATTGTGGGTGGTGTGAGACTTTAGTTTGAGGTAGGTGGTTATGTCTATATAATATGATAGTTGAACCATAATTTCTATTAGTTTTATGAAATATTTTATAAATGATTTGAAATGAATTTTTTTATGGATTTTTTTGTGTAAGTGGGTTTTTGAGAAAAGATTGTTTTCCCATTGTTTTTGTAAAAAAATGGTTATTTTTAAAGCATTATGAAATGTATTGAGAAATGGGTTTTCAATTAATGTTTTTTTATTGAAAAAGGTGTTTTTGAAATTTCATTCTGATTTATTTATGACCTTTGAAATGATTTGATAAAACACATCACATGTGAGACTTGGGTACATAGGTGGAATGTGTAGTAATATCACTCATCTTTTGATATTGTAAGGGAGTTAACTTCATGGGGTGTTCTTATGTTCCTAGATCAAGAAGAATTTTGATATAGGAAATTATTGACATGTAATCATGGTTGACTTTTTAGGGAATTCTTTTATTCCCTAGAAATTAATTAATAGTTTATAGGTACTTGTAGTTTAACTTAGTCATAATTGATATATGAGTGACCTAGTTAGCTAGAATGTGAGTTATCATAAGATTATTTTACAATCATGCTTTGGATTTTTACTATTTTATATTTTATATAACTATTTTTATAAATTTAAATGGTTATCAAAAATTATTATTGGAATCCATTTTACCTAGATTTATCTTAATACTATTGAAGAAGGGGAACTATTTACCATGATTTTGATATAAAAATGTTTTGATTCCTATCATTCCCTATTTTGTTTTAAATTTAGAATATTTATATTATTTGACAAATATTTTACATGTAACACCTTGGTGGGATACTATTGTGCATGTTATCTCACACTATACACATTCCCTCAAGAATATGTAGACCTTGTATTGTCTTTTTATGTATGAAAAGGCAAAGCACCATAATGAGGCGATGAGGTTCATGTCATTCATGTATGGTTAACTAGTGGGGATATGGTGGGATTTTCCCACATATCACATGGATTAGTGGTTTTATATTTTATGGTTCTTTTTGGTTTTTGGATGTTTACCTTTGACATTAGCTACTTTCATGTTGTTTAACTTCCATTTTTTCATTTTTGTTTATAGAAATTATTATTTTTTTGTTATTTATTATACTATTATTTCCAATTTTTATATGTTTCAGGTATATTATTTTAGTATGTAAAAAATAATTCATTATTTCATATGTTCGATGCCTAGATGATAGTCTCATGTCCGTAGGGATCAGGAACACCCTTTGGGTTAATATAAAATCGGGTTTCGATACCAGTTATTGGAGGGTATCCTGGGTTGGTTCGTTAAAAAATTATAATTCATCTAGGTAATGAAACCATCCATTAGGGTGTGTTTTGAATTTAATTTAAATAATTTAACTCTTATACAAACCATAGGGATTCCTTGGGTCACATAAATATTTAAAAATCCTTCTGTTGTTTTGAGTAAATTCTAGAGCCAAAGTTCTTTTCCTATTATATTCACATTAAAATAAATTTATTGATTTATTTATTAAATGATATGATCACTTATTTTGTTCCGATTAATCATTCCTTGAATTCCTTGTATTCCCTTTGGGGAATTTCTTAGAACATATGAATTATTTATATGGTTAACTTGGAGATTATAAATTAAATTATTGTTTTTTTAATGTTGTGAATCCTTTTTTTCAAAAAAGACAATTTGTGGAATGTGTATATAGAACCTAATAATTTATAATAAATGTAATTTTTTGTATAATTTTAATTTTATTCCTTGAGACCAAGTGAAATAATTTATTATCTTTTTATTTTTATTTGTTATCCGTGATTATATTGATGTAATGGGACTAGTTATGGTTATTGTGAGGCTTTGCACGGGAAAGACCTGGATTCCAATTTTGAATACCAAGTGAAAACATGATAGAGACCACATGATTTATTTATTCACATTACAAGAATTTATTCCACCTTTGATCTAGTAAATTTATTACATTTGGTAATCCCTAATCCATATATTAACAATACATGTTAAAATTCTAGAAAAATTAGAATGTATGGGATGATCTCCCTTGATTCAGCTTGATGTCCTCATTGATGGACTGCCTAAAATTATCTCTTTAGATTCCAGTCAATTATTTCTTGAGATTACCTTGTACTTATTTATTGGGCTTAATGAGATTTTTTTAGAAAGATTAATTCATTGGTTTACCCCTTGGATTCAATTTGGTAGTTGTTTTTGAATTCCTGGGATTATAGTCATTGGTCCTATGGATGTATTATATTTCTATGATCATAATAGTCTAGAATTGGATGAATTATGCAGTATTACCTAATTCAACTCCATATTTTTTCTTTCCTCATTATATATTTTACCTTTTTATATATTATACTCATAGGATGGAATACATTAGACACCATTAGTGGGGGATTACTATGTTTTAATCATACCCTATTTGGGATACTGTTTCGTACCTGGGTAGATCCATTGGTTGCAAGTTAGGACCTTGGATCATGGATTTAACTATTAATTATATGGGATATGACTTGGAATGGTAAAAGTGGTCCGAGCATGTAATATAACCATTTACAAGTGTTGGGTCTTTTTTTTAATTATTTTTATTCAATTCCTACTATATGTATTACATGATATAATTTTTGATTGCCTTGTACATGTATCACCTTATGTTCTTGCATGGTTGGTTTTATTGGGACTTTACAAGTTATTAGTTTATTATTATTATATACATATAATTCATTTTATTTGTTATCATCTTAAATTTAGTACTGATCCAGAGGATATAGTCTCCCCACCATACAATTATTAAAACCTCATTGATAGTCAGTACCTTTTAGTGTATAGGGAGGTATGCTGGAGTCCATGTGGACCTTATTTTTAGTTACTTATGAGTGATATGTACCCCTAACATAAATAATTATTTTTAAAGATTTGTTTTTTCCATGTATTATTATTTTGGGCAGGTAGAAATAAGACTATGAATATGTTGTAACTTGATAAATAGCTCGTGTCTAGGAATGACCAACCCACACAAAAATGAATGACAATGTTTACAAGGATAATACTATTGTTTATGTGTTTTGTTATAATAGTTGATTATTATTTCACCTTGATTTTCTATTTTCATCTTTATATGGGCTATTGATTTATGGTATTTATCTCATGGTCCCATATAGAAAGAGAGGAGGTGTGCACATGAATCATTTCAGATTTATGTGATTTACATGAAATTATCATATTTTCCATGTTTACCTATATTATTGGATTTTTGATAACTTTCCTTGTTATGGTTATTGTTTAATGTTGGGTAAATAATGTGTATGTATCAACCTAAAGGATTTTTTCCTATATATCTTGATGGTTAAATGTTATCTAATTCGCCTAAAATAAATTAAATAAATGAATTATCCTTGACATGATTAATGAATTAACTTTTTTGGAATCCTTAAATGTCAAGGAAATTGGGTTTTTAACAAATCTAAGTGATTTAATATAGATGTTAGTTAAATTGAATTCCAATTTCCACTCTTGGAGTGGCTTCACCCATAACATGGGAATGGCTATCAGCATCTTTGAATCCCTATATACTTGATTTGATCCTTATAGGTAAATGTTAGTGGTATATGTTTGTGTAATAAATTCCATAAAGTTTTATGCAATTTGATGTTTTTATTTCTAAAAATATTTAAATGACCATTGATGGAGGTTAGTTAAATAGAATCCTAATTGAAACTACAAAAATCTTTTACCACTATAACATGGAAATTGAAATTGTGTATCTAAATCCATGTTTTCTCTACTCAACCCACACATGTTGGTTTTAGCATATTATGCCTATGAGATAACCTTATAAGGGTGTGGTAAATCTATAATAAATTTACTATTAAGTGGTTACAATTAAATCATATTCCAATTGAAATTTATATAGTAGTACCTCTATAATTTTTGAGTGGACACCCATATAATTTAACCTAGGTTATCATGACTTAACACTTGTAGGTCGACTTTATCTTTGCATGCCATGGTAATTAACCCCTTGGGGGTATGATTATATTAAATGGGATGGTTATTTAAAGTGTATAAAAACACTGATATGATTTTTTTCTATTAGTTTTTGTTGTAATCTAACAGAATCACCCCCTTAATATGATAAAGTAAATTTTTTGTGTTTTGGGTTTTTATTGATATGAGGTGCTAGTTAATTAACATTCCAGTTCCAACCTAAATATTGTTTCTATTTATATCTTGTTATTTACATTTTAATTAACCGATCCAAGTTGTGAGAACATATAGATATTTAATGATTGTAAGTAAATTATGAGATAATTTTACTAGAGTTCATTATGGCATCACCAAAATTAATTTCCAAGTATATCTTATAAGACTGTTTCCACTATAACCGGAATATAACATTTCATTTATCTATTACCATAATGTTAATATAAAAAGATAATTGATATAACAGATTAAATAAAACCTTTTATTTTTGTTGATAGAAAAATGCATAGTATAGTGGTTAGTTTGAAAAATTCCATGGATGGGTATGTGGACATTTTTAGCGAGTTTCATTTAAAATTTTCCTTTTTGTTGGACCTAATGATTAATCAAGAAATCCTAATGAGATTTATGGAATGGCCCTAGTTTTAGAGTCAATTAATTCTACAATGTTAGGGTTTATATGAGTTTTTTGTAGTACTCTTGGAAATAGGAAGAAATTCTAGACGATTATATAGAGTTTTAGGCTTGGGAAGTACTGTTTATATTCCCTTTGTACTTAGATATGGCCCTTGGTATGTGAAAAAATTCCCCAAGTAGGTGGGTGGTCATTCAGTAAGATGATCCTTTTTAAAGACATGAGCATTTTGGATGCCTATGTTTAAAGGCACTAAAATTCCAAGAGAATGTTTTTCTATTCGTTATTTGTATAGACATATTTTTAGCAATGTATGACACAATAATTCATCATCCAGGTTAATAGTCAAGTGATATAACATGACCATGGGTTGATATTTTTTATATGTTATGACATACCATTAATGTGTGGTTCCATTGGGTTTATGAATCAATTGAAATGGGTATACCTATTTCATTGATGAAATATCAAGGAAGTATGCCTTAGCACCAACAATTCCCATTGAGTTAAGAAATGGTACAAATAGCCATGTCTGGTTTTATGGTAATTTTTTAAATTTTAGTGGGTTTGGAGTGACAAGATTATGAAACAACTTAAAATATGTTAGTTAATGAATTATTGGAAAAGGGTTTTGAGTTATTTAATAATACTCTCATAAGACACTTCAATAGAAGAATGAAATATACATATGAAGGAAAAAAAGTTATCCTAGTTCTCGAGATGGATGTGTAAAAGGATCGGGAACCATAATACTATTGATCTTAGCTGATGTTTTGAAATTAGTGTTCAATATAGAGGATGTTCACTAGCAAGGATTAGAAATAGAGTTACCAATGCTTCTATGAAAATACCCATGTTAGATACACTTTTTTGTTCCCAAAGAAAATCCTTGTGGTGGGAGGTACACCACTAATAGTTCAAGGAAGGAATCCTCATTGTGAGTAAATTTCCTTAATATGTGAAGTTATAGTTTTGTTTTAGATATTATTTTAATCATATTATCCAGATCCATACACCATGTTCTGTGGTGGATGAAGCTTATGTTGTGGGAGTAAGTTTTTTATTTAAAGAAAGATGATACCTAAAATACACATAAGTTGGGGGGTAGAATGATAATCTTGGGATGCAACCCTCATGTGAGGGAGATTCAGTGTATGTGAGATAAATCATGGGATCATGTTTGTGGAATCGTGAAGTTATAAAATAGGTGGATATGAAAATATTTGTATTAATTTATGAATGTTAGGTTCTGACCTGATCAAGATCATTTCTCATAAAGTGTCGATGCTCATTCCAAGGGAAATGATGGTTTTGGGTAGCTCTCAATCAACTGTTAGTTAGATGTGATAATTGGTTATCCTAAAAATATTCTTTCCCCCTTTATTAAGGGTAACATAAATATTTCTTAAGTCACTGAAGGGTAACATTAAGTTTTCTAAATTTCCTGAATGGTTACATAAATATTTATTAAGTTAATAAAACTTAAGTTAAAGATTTATTATGTTACTAAAGGATAAATTTATTTTTTTAAGTTACAAAAGGGTAAATTAAATATTTTTATGATATTTTGCGTAGCTTAATTATTTATTAGGGTAATTAGATATTTTCTTAAGTTATTCAAGGGTAATAGAAAAATTCCTTATGTTACTTAAGGGTAACTGAAAAATTTCTAAAGTTATTGAAGGGTATCTTAAGTATTTCATTAGTTACAACATGTTAACATAGGTTTACAATCAAATCATGTAATTCCACCGAGGGATTGGTATGAGTCTCAAGTATTTTTCTTAGATGATCCTGAGATGTCTTTGGGGGTAACAGACTCATGATCTGGTATTGATGACTTGTCGATGGGTATAACGATGAATTTTCAATAAGAGTCAACTAGAGGTGGTTCAAATATAGTTTCATTTTTTAATTTGATATGATTATTTGGAAACCATATCAAGATCATCCCTTGAATAAAAACATACATTGTTCAAGGGTTGGATGTTCTTTTCAAGGAAGAGTTGGCATGCTAAGTTTTTGTTTGGGTGGTGAAGGAACATATGCCTTTATTTAGAGTAGAAAACCATGATCTGGTACTTGGTTGATTTCACACTCATGTTTTTGAGACTTGATACACTTGGGACCATTCTAAGGGAGTCCATGATCAACATAAAGTGTTCTTTGATAGGAATTTATGATGGTGGGAAGAACCAATGTTTAGAATTTACCTTATAATCTATGTTCGGTGGGGAGCACCATGGAATGGTTAATTAAACAAGAAGATGACAAAGGTGTATCATGTTAGATGAGAAACATATATAATTAGATTGTTTCTCAACAAGGAACACATGTGTTGGATTATGTTTGAGTGATATTGTGTCATGTGCTTGGTGTTGGACTGTGGGGAAATATCAGATAATCAAAAATAGATAAGTGACATTTGAATGGCTTTTGACAACATGAGTTTTATGGGTGATGTTTTTGGGTGTCCAATGGGGCTTCTTGGGATTGAGAAGTGCTATGGTGGGTAGGTTTTAAGATCATGTGTCTGTACGGGTTGATAATTCCAAAGGAATTTTTAATTTTCATTATGGAGGATGGTTCATTTTTAAAACTAAGAATTAGAATGAAATTTCAATATATAGAGAACCTTAAAGTGTTGTGTTGGAATGTTGTTTGATTCCCAAACGGTGTCTCAAAATCATGGATAATTCTCGGGATCTTTGGGCTTTTAATTATCAGTTTGGGGATAAAATATCCTAGGGAACATGATTAATGCATGGTTAGAGATAACCATGCATCCCAAACCATGTGGCCTATTTTGTAAATAATAGAGTTTTTTAAACAATGTTAGGGGATAATAAAACCATGTGGTTGTCAGTAGAGGTGTAAAGGAATCCCCATGGTTGGCATAGAATTTTTCAAATTGTATATTATAATCGTATAAAGTGGGGTTTATTTCAGAAATTGTGTTTGTATAGTTGGAACATAGTTTCCCAAACCATTCAATCAAACCGTTTTCATCATTTAAAGGGGAAAATTTCCATTTTACCCACTTCCCTTTAAAGGTTTATACCCACCTTTTCCTACCTCATTTTCCCATCACCTCCTCCCCCATGCATGCCTCTACCTTCTACCTTCCTTCATGGGAGTTATCATTCATTTCTAGTCTAAATTGGAAGGCATCACATGCAATCAAGATCCTTCAGAGAGTCTACCAACCCTTTTGATTCCTTTATTAGATCTTTGTATATTAAGTTTCATCACTTTTTTTATGTGAGTTATTCCATAATTTTATGGTTTTTTGCTATATGAAGGGTGTGTTAAACTAAAATGGAACATCAATATTGAAAAGTGTGACGTCCTGACCTGGGTTCCACTAAATAGTTACCTGAGACAGTTGGTCACATGCCCTAATGCATGCCTCCCTATACGCCATAGGGTGTTGACTAGAAGCATGTCTCTAGTAAGTGAGTGGAGTAGAGTATACCCTATTTTATCAAAATAAAACACCAAACAGAAGCAAAAAAAAAAACAAGTGCAGAAGTGTATAAATAACAAAAACAATACATTGTTATATGATATTCAAAACAAGAAAATACAATACTTAAATAACCTATAAAAACTTTTATAACAATGTGAATGTTAAGTTTCTACGATGCAGTTAAAAGTAAAGACCCAACGTCTCCCATAAAGGTCACAAAACATGTCTTGTTTCCTCTCCAATGCTCCAAACCCAAACAACAACCTATCTCAATGCCTTGTTATTATCCTATCCTAAAACAACTAAGTCTTGTTGGGTGTTGATTTGGTGGCCCGAATATGCTGTGAGTACAAATCCGGAAGCCACCACAAATGTTGTTTAAAACAAGTCCAGTAGAAATATAGTGTATGTAGATTTATGAAGCAATAAATACAATTCATAATTAAATAGTTATCACATTTTCATTCAATATTTCATCACCAAATTAGACCCATTTTAATATCATGATTTACATTTGAATAATAATTCAATATTATGATTTTTTATGTGTGGAATTTCATGTCTTGTACCTGAATTTCATTTAGTATAGATCACAATGCCTAACACTCCCTATCTCATTCAGTGTAGGAAACCATGCCTAGAACCCCAAAATATCAAGCTTGGATAACAATTGGGGAGGAATTCCATGTCCGAGTAACAACTTCTTTTCAGTCTAGAACACCATATCTAGAACAAAAAAAATATCAAACATTTAATCATTATTTAATTCACAATAATTTTCTACTCCATTACATTACTAATCTAATGATTAGTTAAATATTTCAAAGAACATTAGTTAAATCTACAATGAAAGAAGAACATAACCCATTAATTAATTCATTAATTAATTAATCAATCAACACAATTATATTTCCACAATTAATTCTTCGCAATTAATAATCCATATCAAATCTCAACTTGTCATAATTAATTCTTACAATTAATTATTTTTTGTCAACATCATGGAACCAAATTAATTCTCCCAATTATTTATCTTATATATCTAAACATCATTTCATAATTAATTTTACCTAATTTATATTAACAAAATAAGATCAATATCTAAATTAAAATATCTAAACCCATAAACAATTTCTAAAACAATTATCTATTGGGGAAACCCCGCTTCATTTGTTTCACGATTCAATTTTCAATTAATCATCAAGGCAATAGAATGTCAATGAAAAATTACTAATTTCTCCAATTTAGGAAATCAATTATAAAGGGAAGCTATCAAATCCATAAACTCACATTAACTTATCAAATCCATGACTATGGGAGTTCTATTTAGACCACATACCTCTATTTATTAATAGATGTAATCAGAATAGAAATACCCAAAATCCGAGCAATACAACGTCATTGATCAACTCCTTGTCTAACTCCCTTTACCATAATTATGATCAAAGGCATCGAGATCTTGAAAATCTATAATTATATCCAAAATTATAGATGTAGTTATCAAATCATAGGTTTTGATCCATGGAAATGGTGGATATCTTCCATGAAAAGATCAAGGAATGATATAGAAATGAACATGAGAAGCAACTGGATGAAATCCATTTACCAGGAAGATAGAAGATCTTCAATCTAGGATTTCAATCTCAAATAATAATGTTTGAATCAACTTGGAATCCATAAATAAGGCTATGGGATAAATGATAATTTTTCAAGCCGGAGCCAAGGTCAATATATGTGAGTATTGTGGGTTCGGGTGGTTTCAAAAATTATTTTTGGATTTTTAATCCCACACAAATGATTTCATAGATAGGGGTGCACAATTAGGGAAAACTATACACCACACATGTGGACCTTCTCTGTTTAGATTTTAGTGTTTGGCATGATTTAGTGATAAGGAATCTCAAACTATGTGCAAACCATGTGGACTTAACTTTCCAGGTATGCATAGTTGTCATAATTTTGTCACACGATTTGTAAAACCATGTGCAAACTGTTATCAGCCCATTGTCTGTTAGTTTTTCTTATAAAATTCACCCATACAAACCCCAATCCACTACACTTAAACATAGGTAATTAAATACTTCAAAAATTATTGTAAAACATGCCTGAGATGACTCTAGAAAATGCCGGGATCTTACAATCTCCTCCTTATAACAACTCGTCCTTGGGTTGCACTCCCAAACCTCTCTAAGATTCCGAGAAAAAAATATTATTCCATTGTGTCCTCATGTATTCTTTCGATTATTAATTTTACTCTTTAACACTTCCAAGTTTCTAAAACACATTAACTAATGAAATGGTCTTTCCCCGTAACACTTTCTCACCATGACCCAACACATATATCAGATGCACCTCAAATGATGAATCTTTATCAAGATCAACCTCTGCCACATCAATCTCATGAGAATGGTAAAGGTGATACTGTCTTAGTTGTGACACATGAAAAAAATTATGTATAGTACTGAATTTATGTGCAAGGGATAGTCGATATGCCACTGGCCCAATTCTCGCTTGCACCTCAAACAATCCTACAAACCTGGGTTCCAAATTTCCCTACCACCATATCCTATGTTGACCCAATATAGGCAACAAAAAATGGAATACATGACCGCACTTTGTAAAATCTAGGGGTTATCTCCGTCTATTAGCATACAACTTCTGTTTACTCTAAGCCATAGCCATACATTTCCAAATCAACTGAAACTACTCTGATGTCTCATGAATGAGACTCAGTCTCAACTGCTCTGACTCCCCAGCCTCTAACCAACATAGTGTGGATCTATATGGTCTTCCCTAAAGTTCCTTTTATGGTTCTATATGTATAGATTCCAGATAACTGTTGTTATAGTAAAACCCCACTAAAGCCAAATGCTTCTCCCAAGAACCACCAAAGTCAAGAACACATGCTCGTAGCATATCCTATATCACCTATATGGTACACTCCAACTACCCATCTATTTGTGGGTGGAAGACCGTACATAACAATACTTGTGTACCATGTACCTTGAGTAAGCCCTTCCAGAAGTGTGAATTAAAGAAAAAATCACGTAGTGAAACTATAGTCTATGGAACACCATGAAAATAAATTATCTCTCAAACATACAGTTCTACCAACTGATACACTATAAATGTTTACCTAATATTCAAGAAATGTGCTACCATCATTGGTCATCAACAATGACCCAAATAACACCAATCTTCCTAAGTGTATTTGGATTTCATACCATGAAATCCATAGTCACATTATCTCACTTCCATTATGGAATAGGCAACAGCTACAATAGGACTCCTTCTCCTTGATGCTCTGTCTTTACTTACTGATCAGTGAAACATCCTGTTATGAACCCTGCTATATCCTTTTTCATTCCCATCCACCAAAAATTTCATCCTAGGTCACAATAAATTTTTTGTCACCACAATATGTACAACCCACATTGAGGCATGCAATTATCACATGAGTTCTTATCACATACTGTAGTCACAACAACCAAAATTTTCACATAGATGATCTATTCCTCATCTATTATCGAGTCTGAAGGTGTCTCCCCACCTTTAAGGATTTCACTTAAGGCTAAAAAATCTGGACCCTCATACTACCTATCCTTGATCTGTCTCAAGAGTGTAGACTCCATTTCTATATAATCTAGAGTCATCCTCTCCTGACTCTCCTGAACCAATACATGCATTTTTTCCAGCAAGGTCATTATTTTCCACTCTAAACTCAAATCATATACCAACTGAGTCTGAGTTTTCCTGATCAAGGCATCATCCACAAAATTCCTCTTTCCAGGTGTATATTCCAATTCAAATTCAATGGATTGCATATACTCTACCCATCTTCGCTGCCAAAGAATCAAGTCATTCCATGAAATGATATACTTCAAGTTTTTTTGATCCATAAAAACTGTAAAATTTTCACCTAAAATATATTGTTGGAAAAACATAAGAGCATAAAACACTAATGTCAACTCAAGTTCATGCATAGGGAAGTTATTTTCATGTGGCCCCAAATTCCGAGACCCAAAACCAATAATTCAATCCCCATCCATCAACATGTCTCTGATTCCAATCCTAGAAGCATTAAAATACTTCGTGTAATCCTCACCTAACTCAAGTATGATAAAAATTGGTGCTATTTTCTAGCACTTAATTTAATCCTAGAATGAATTATCTTACTCTTTTTTTCAATCAAAATTTACCCCTATCTTTGTCAAACTTGAATGTGGGGATTCTAACCGAAAAAAGTCCTATATGAACCTCATATAATAAATAGAAAATACCAAAAATATTCGAATATAAAAAACATTATTGGGATTCTCCCATAAAATAACTACCTACACATTTTCTGGGACCACAGTCACACCTTATTTCGAGATGGTATACACCAAATAGTGTACCCTGTCGATCCATAAATGACATTTAGATATCTTGGCATAATACCAATGCTATCTCAGTGTACCCAGGATGATGTCAAGATGTTGGGAATTATCGTCATTAGTCTTAGAGTACAACAAGATGTCTTCCACAAACACCACTAAAAACTAATATAAGTACAAATAAAATATCATGTTCATCATGGCCATAAATACTGCTGAATCATTAGTCAACCAAAACTACATTATAAAAAACTCAAAACGGTCATACCTCATTTTGAAATAAATTCTTGGTATATCAGAGGTACGAACTTTCACCCGATGATACCTTGATCATAGATTGACCTTTTCATACCACTTTGTGATGTCCATACTTGGATGCCACGAAACAGTCCCCCTGGCTGGTTGGCCACAAGCCCTCAAGCACCTCCACATATTCTCTAGGGTGCCGAATAGTAGTGAGGGTACAGTAAGTCAGTCTTTGGGAGACTATAACTTCTTTTATAAGAATAAAACACCAATAAAATAAAAAACAATAACCAAGGGTCGAAGCATAAAAATAACCCGAAAAATACCATGTCATATGATATTGAAAACAAGAAAATAAAATACTCAATTGGAAGGTAAAACATGATATAACAATTCTAATGTCAAGTATATACGATGGAGTTAAATGTAAAGACACAACAACTCCCAAAAGGGTCCCAAACCGTGTTTGGTTCCCTGTCCCATACTCTAATACCAAACAACAACCTATCCCATGGACTTTCCCATATCTCATCCTACAACAACAGAGTCTACTGGGGTGTCTATCAAGCATCTGAAATAGGGTATAATCCTAACACATGAACTAACTGCATGTTTCTATAACACATGAACTAACTTCATGGTGTTTCCCCAAAACACTTTCTCACCACGACCCAGCAAACGTATCAGATGCTCCTCAAAGGATTCATCAATATCGATGTTAACATCTTTCACATCAATCAAATGAGAAGTGTTGGGGTGATACCATGTAGTTGTGAAACATGGAAGACATTATGCATAGTACTTAATATCTGTGGAAGAGATAATCAGTATGCCACTAGCCAGATTATCTCCCGCACCTCAAAAGATCCTAAAAAACTAGGGTCCAACTTACCCTGCCTCTGTATCCTATGGTATCCAAATCTAGGAAATAACCAAAGGAATACATGATCACCCTTTGTAAACTCTCAGGACCATCTCCGTCTATTAGAATATGACTTCTTCCTACTCTGATCTATAACCATATGTTTCTGAATCAATTGATCCTACTCCAATGTCTCCTAAATGAAACATAGTCCCAATAGCACTGACTCACCCGCCTCTAACAAAAATAGCATTGATCTACAAGTTCTACAATAAAGATCCTTGTCTGGTTCCATATGTATAGTTTTATGATAACTATTTTAATAGTAAAAATCCACTAATGATAAGTGCTTATCCCAAGAACCACCAAAGTCAAGAACACATGCTCGCAACATATCCTCTAACATATATATGGTACGCTCAAACAACCCATCTATCTATGGGTGTAAGACCATACATAACAAAACCTGTATACCAAGCACCTTCTGTAAGACCTTATTGGAGTGTGAATTAAATAAAAATTCGTGAACTGAATCTATAGTCTGTGGCAGCCCATGCAAACGAACTATCTCCCATACATACACTTCTCACAACTGTTCTATTGTAAAGGTCTTCCTAATATGAAATAATTTTCTACCATCATGTGTCAATACACAATGAACCAAATAAAATCATTATTCCTAAGTTTTTTTGGAAGTCATACCATGAAATCCATAGTCACATCATCCCACATCCATTCTGAAATAGGCAATGACTTTAATTGGCCTCTAGGTCCTTGATGCTCTACCTTCACCTGCTGATAGTTGAAACATCTTGTTACAAACCCTACTATCTCATTTGTCATGCCTGTGCACCAAAACTATTTTCTTAGGTCACGATACATTTTTTTCACCCTAGGATGTACCACCCACTTTGAGGCACGAAATTCTCGTATGAGATTCTCTCGCATACTATTAGGCACAAAAACCAGATTTTTTTCACATAGTTGATCTCATACTAATCTATTATCTAGTTTGAAGGTGTCTCCGCTCCCTCAAGGATTTCCCTTAAGGATAAAAACTTCCGATCCCCATATATCCTATCCCTAATCTATATTAGGAGTGTATAATACACTGATACATAAATCAAAGTAATCCTCTTCTAACTCTCCTCAACATCCACATGCATTTCCACCAGCAATGCCATCATCTTCCACTCTATACTAAACTCATATACCAACTGAGTCAGAGTTTTCATGCTAAAGGAATCAGCCACACTATTATCCTTTCCAAGTGTATATTCTTGTTCAAAATCAATGGACTACATATACTGTACCCATCTTTTCTGCCGATGATTCATGTCACCCTGTGAAATGATATACTTCAAGTTATTTTGATACGTAAAATCATTAAAATTTTCACACAAAAGATAGTGTTTCCAACACTTGAGAGCATAAAACACTGAAGCCAACTCGAGTTCATTCATAGGGTAATTCCGTTCATGTGGAATCAACTGCCAAGTCCCATAGTCAATGACACAATCCCATTGTATAAACACATCTCCAATTCCAATCCCAGATGCATCAAAATACTCCATGTACCCATCACCTAACTCAGGTAAGATCATAATTAGTTTCGATGTCTAGTTATTCTTTAAATCTTGGATATAATTCTCCCATGATTTTTTCGAATATAACATTACCCTTTTCTTTTTCAAACATGAAATGGGTGCTTCTAATCGAGAAAAGTCCTGGATAAACTTCATGTATAAACTATTTATTCCCAAAAATATTCAGATATCAAAAACATTATTGGTATGCTCTAATGAAATCACTACCTGTAATTTTTTTTGAATCCAATGCCACGCCTTCTTCCAAGACGATATTCCACAAAATGTGTACCCTATCGATCCAAAACTATCATTTATATAGCTTAGCATTTATCCAATGATATCTTAGCATACCCAGGACATTTTCACGATGTTGGGAATGATTTTTATGAGTCTCGTAGAACACCAAGATGACTTCCAAAAACCCCAGCACAAATTGATCTAAGTATAGATAAAATATAATGTTCATCAAGGCCATAAATTCTGCTGGAGCATTAGTCAAGCCAAATGACATTACAAAAAACTCATAAAGGCCATAACTTATTTTGAAAGAAATTCATTTTAAAAAAGAGGTACAAACTCTCAACTGATGATACCCTGATCTCAAATCGACCTTTAATTAAACTTTGTGATGTCCCAACATTGGTGCCACTAAACGATTCCCCTAACTAATTGGACACATGCCCTCAAGTGCCTCCCTGTATTCCAGAGGCTGCTGACAAGCATCGAGGGTCTGGTAATTCAATATTTGGGAGATTATACCCTCTTTTATCAAAATAAAATAGCAATATAATTAGACAAAAATAACCAAGTGAGGAATAGTATAAATAACCAGAAAAAACTCATTTAATATGATATTGAAATAAAGAAAATACCATACGCAACAGAAAGAAAAAACATGCTATAATAATGTAAATGTAAAGTGTCTATGATGGAGTTAATAGGAAAGACACCAAGACTCCTAAGAAGGCCCCGAACCATGTCTGTTTCAATCTCCCATTATCAAATCCCAAACAACAACCTATCCCAGGGACTTGTCCTTATCCAGTCATGAAACAACAATGTCCACTCTAGTGCTGATCAAGCGGCTCAAATATTGTGTGAGTACAACTTATTAGGCCACCACCAATGATGTCTAAAACAAGTCATGTTAGAATATAGTATATACAGTTTTATGAAGAAATTAATACAATTCAAAATTAAAAAATTATCACATTTTCATTTAATCTATAATCATCATATTATTTCCAGTTTAAATTCTTGTTTTCTATTTGAATAATCATATAGTATTATCATTCATTTGGTGTAAAATGTCATTTCAAGAACCCCAATCTCATTCATTATAGTTCACCATGTCTAACACTTCAAATCTCATTTGGTGTAGGTTGTCATGCCTAGAACCCCAAAATCTCAAGCTTGGAAAAATATTGGGGAGGAACACCATGTCTAACTCCTAACTTCTAATTGGTATAGAGTGCCATGTCTAGAACCAAAAAATCTCATCCATTTAATCAATCAGTAATTAAAAATAATTATCCACATAATTACCTAAATAATCCAATGATTAGTTAATCATTTGAAATGCCATTAGATAAAAAAATAATTAAATAAGAACAGAACCCATTAATTAATTAATCAATTAATTAATCAATCAACCTAATTCTAATTCCATATTTAATTCTTCAAAATTAATTATCCATATCAAATCTAAAATTTAAATAATTAATTCTCATAATTAATTATCTTTGATAAACATCATGGTGCATAATTTATTCTCATAAATAATTATCTTACCCAACCAAAATCATTTCATTATTAATTTTCCCTAATTAATTATCTTAACAAAATTAATTATCATAACAAAATTAATTCAACATCTCAATTAAAATATCCCAACCCATAACCAATCTCTAAAACAATTATCTATTTGGGAACCACCCTTTATTTTTTCAATGATTAAATTATCAATTAATCACCAGGGCAATCAGAAGTCAATTCCACATTCCTAATTACTCCAATTAATGAAATAAATTATCAAGGGAATCAAGAAAATCCATAAAATCACATTCACATATTAAATACATGAATATGTGAGTTTGATTTAGACCACCTACCTCAGTTTATTGACATATGTTATCCCAACAAGAATCCCCAAAATTTTAGTGGCACAACATTGTCGATCAACCTCCAGGTCTAACTCCATAAACCAAAATTAAGATAAAAGGAATAAAGATATAGAAAATATAGATCTAGATCTGAAATCATATATATATATATTTCAAGTAATATATTTATATCTTAAAATGGTGGAGATCATCCATGAAAAGATCAAGGAAGGATTATGGAATAAACTGGCGAAGCAACGAGATGGAATCCACTTACAAGGAAGAGAGAAGATCTTCAATCAGGGAATTTTATCTTGATGATTGATGTTATAATAACCTTGTAATACCTATATAAGGCTCTGGGATCAACTAGAATTTGTCAAGCCTAAGCCAAGGTCAATATATGGGAGTCTCAAGGGTTCAGGTGGTTTTAAAAATGATTTTTGTATTTTTAATCCCACACACACAGTTTCTTGGGAGGGGGCACACAGTTAGGGAAAAATATAAGGCCCCGCCCTTAAACATTACTTATTATTTAATTAAATTAATAATTCACTTTCAAGATCTTTTCAGGTTTTTTGTTTTAGAGAATTAGGACATAACTTTTACATCCCAAAGATTACAAAGTATACACTTATACAAAGTTTCCATAAAATAAAAACACTTAAAAAGAAACATGTCTAGTTCCATGTTTTAGATAACATGTATTTCCTTGATCCCATCCTTGTACCTATTCATCATTAAGACCTATGGAAAACATTTCAAAAACTTCGGATGAGTATAAAAATCCCAGTAAAGGATACACAAAGATGGAAAACTGTTAGTTTTTTTCCAAAAAACAAGTAAACCAAGAATACTTTATCAAAGTAATACTTTTCACCTTTATAAAGTAGTAAAAAAAACTCTTCACTGAATAATAGATCATTACTTACCCCTTTTGTAACCAATAGATTACCAAAAAAACCCATATAAAGAACAAATAACATATAAAGGTAACATGGGACATAAACATACTTAAATGGGATAACCATACGGTCGACTTCCACACATATCACTTGATGGAATAGCCATATGGCTGAATTCCATACCCAATGCATTGGAGGTTATAACGTAACCACCCGTCCTGGTATTAATGACACCACCCATCATATGGTTTATCACGTAACCTCCTGTAAAATGTCCAAGTACCATCATTACATATTAAATATTGAAAATATAAACATTTCTGTAAATAAATTGCATTTGAAATCACAATAAGTAATTCCAAGATATTGAATTAATCAATCGATTTTCAAAAATCATTTAAAAGAGATTTTTGAATCAAAGTGTCCCATACCACATTGAAACTTTTAGTGGAATTATAATTTTAAAACATTAATGTAAATATAAATAAATACTGAAAACCATTTTCAAAACATGGACATTAAAGATAAATATTTAGAATAACGAATCATCAAAACATTTAAAATGATATTTTTGTTAAAGAGTTTTTAACAAAATGAGAGACTATTGAATACAAATAATTGCGGAATAACATTTAATATGAACTTTATAATATCATGAGAATAAAGGGATTCATGATATAATATGTCAAAGGACAGTATACACACCATATAAGAGTGAAATGGGGTATAACAACAACGACGTATCAATGGAAATGGAAATTGAGATGAAATCCATTATAATGATGGTATCCTTAAATTAAGGATAAATCTATCACATAATTATGTGTGAGAAATATAAATACACCCAATATAAGTGGATATTAAGTGTGAAATAATCATAGGTCATTCACACATAATTATGTGATTTATTTATCTTAAATTTAAGGATACCATCTTTATAATGGATTTCATCTCAATTTACATTTCCATTGAGACTTCGTTGTTGTTATGCACCAATTCACTCTTATATGGTGTATATACTGTCCATTTACATATTATATCATGAATCCATTTATTCTCATGATATTTTAAAGTTGGTATTAAATGTTATTCCGTAATTATTTGTAGTCAAGAGTCTGTCATTTTGTTAAAAAATCTTTAACAAAAATATCATTTTAAATGTTGTAAAGATTCATTAATCTAAATATTTATCTTTAATGTTCATGTTTTAAAAATGGTTTTCAGTATTTATTTATATGGACATTAATGTTTTAAAGTTATAATTCCACTAAAAGCTTCAAAGTGGTATTGGACACTTTGATTCAAAAATCACATTTAAATGATATTTAAAAATGGATTGATTAATTTAATATCTTGGAATTACTTATTGTGATTTCAATTGAATTTTTGTTACTGAAATGTTTCTATTTTCAATATTTTATGTGTAATGATGGTACTTGGACATTTTACAGGTGGTTACGTGATAAACTATACGATGGGTGGTGCCGTGAATAATAGAACGGGTGGTTACGTTATAACCTCCAATGCATTGGGTATGGAAGTCGGCCGTATGGCTATTCCATTAAGTGATATGTGTGGAAGTCGACTTTATGGTTATTCCATTTAAGTATGTTTATGTCCCATGTTACCTTTATATGTTATGTGTTCTTTATATGGGTTTTTACGGTAATATTTTGGTTACAAAAGGGGTAAGTAATGTTATTTTATTCAGTGAAGATTATTTTTACTACTTCATAAAGGTGAAAAGTTTTACATTGATAAAGTATTCTTGGTTTACATTTTGTTTTGAAAAACTAACAGTTTTAATTATTTGTGTATCCTTTACTGGTCTTTTTATGCTCATCCCAAGTTTTTAAAATGTTTTCCACATGACTTAATGATGAATAGGGCCAAGGATGTGATCAAGGAAAGACATGCTATCTAAAACATGGAACTAGACATGTTTCTTATTAAGAGTTTTTATTTTATGGAAACTTATTAGAAGTGTATACTTTGTAATCATTGAAATGTAATAGTTATGTCCTAATTATCTAAAACTCTAAACCTGAAAATATCCTCAATGTGAATTATTCATTTAATTCAATAATAAGTAATATTTAAGGCCGGTGAATTATATTTTGTATCATAGGTCGGTTTAGATAACTTTAGAGGTTAGGGTATTCTATAAGCATAAGTGACATTACCATAATGGATAGGATTTTAGAAAGAGTCATAGTTTTTAGATAAAGTGAATGAGTAAGTATATCTTAGTGTTTATCTTCTTCATTAGCACATGATGATTTTGTTCATATATGCACACTGCCATTTATGTTTTTAGTAAATGGATGGATCTAGTAGGCATCAAAATGAAAATGGGTTTGATGGAAACTGTGGTGGTTCTCTGATTAAGAGACTGCATGAAATAGGGGATTCAATGAGGAATCTCGGGGTTTTGCTAAATTAACTATCAAGGAGTCATGATCAACCAATTGAACCTTGGTGAGTTCTATAATGCATCATGTACGAGATGACCAACACGATATGGAAGTTTAGGTAATAATAATAAAGGTAACCATTAGGGTTTATATGATCCTTACTTTTTAGGTAATTATGGGTAACTCTATGATATTATGGAAAATGAAAGGCATGAGATAAACTTGAGGTTAAAATATGTTATGATCATTTTTTAAAATTTTATCTTGTTCTGGGGAATGTTTAAGGAATTATATAGTTTTGGAAAAAGTACAACACGTAGACCGTGTGACAACCCATCGCGTTAGACAAAGCTACGGGAATTGAACCCACAACCAAAGTGCGATTAATATTTATCGCCTACCACGGGAATACGTGAAGTCCCTTGTTTGATAGACTAAATCTTTTTAGTTAGATGATTTTAGGAATCAAGAGTAAGTTTATTTTGGGTTATCTATGGAAATGATTAACCTATAATGGAGGATATGAGATTAGGATAATTACTTTTCAATATGAGACATTAAAGGAAACTAATGTTATTTGGAGATAAATGTTAATTTTTACCTTGGAAGACTATGAGTATAAATCCTTAAAAAATTTGGGTTTCAATCTTAGTTTGGTTTACATTGAATAATTTTATGGAACAATTGTTTATTGAATGGTCTTTGTTGAACTTTGGGTATTTTTTGACATATTTTTGAGATTAAGAATAGATTTCTTTTATAGAGGATTATGCTTTTTGGGTATTATCCGATCTCATAATAACATTATTTGTTTTAGTTTTGGTTATGGTCTAAAGACCTGGGAAGTATATATTTCTCTTTTGTGGATTAGGTGATTCTCATGAAGTTGATTATAACTCTTTTAATGTAAACAAGTCATCTTAAATACTAATCTTTTAGAGAAAATATTAGTTCGTGTAAGAAATGTTGTAAAATTTGAAAGTCAATATGACAAGTAAGTATGTTTCATTATGTTTTAGTTACGCTCATAAATAAATTCCTCAATGAAAAGTAACTTAATTAAAATAATGTTGCCGGTTAATTTTTCCTACTAGGGAATCAAATACCATTTAACCCATCACATGTTTGTGATTTTCGGGTGGTTAACTTTCTCCTAAACATGATTTCAATCACTCTCCCTTGGAACATGACCCTTTGTTTTCTCCTCCATGTCCATTTTTACTACATGGAATGCTTGTAAGGGTTAACTCGGGTGACCTTTGTACTTCTCGTTCTTTATTTTAAAGTGATAGTTTTACTGACTCTTGTTCCGATTTGGGATTTTCAATGAAGTTTCCAAGCCCATTTTTTTTAAAATTTCGAGGACGCAATTCCCAAATGGGGGGAAGGATGTAACACCCTAGGTAAATAAATAATATGAAAATTTCATATTTATCCATATTTGTGAATAAAATATTAATGTCACTTTAAAGGGAATGCTATGCTCGATGGCATACCCAATACGCAACAACGGGTTTCTTTAAAATCATATGTTGCACTCTAATAATAAAATAATATTATTTTAAATGGTAGTTAACGCCTAGACGTTTTAACTGTGGGAATGAATGGAACTAACTAAAAAATTATTATATAAGTTTTTACAATAGTTTTACTTTTATCCAATAAATGTTAGAGGCTAAAAATGCAAATGAATCCAATTATAAGTGTAAATATTCTAATATTCTTTAAAAGGTCGATTAACCTTATTTTGATGGAGAAACCTTTTTAAATATACTTTTGACAATTTTATATGTTGTATTAGACAAAATAAAATCCTTCTTTAGAATCTGGACATCAAAATTTACTTTGTGTAATTTTTTGTTTTTTTTCAGATAAAGATCATTATTATTGAAAATGTTGCATTTTAATTCCAAACCTCCTTTTAATCTGATTTATTTATATTGATAGATTATATTTTTAATTGAGATAAAAGGGTATTTATAATATATTTTAACCATTTAATCCAATGGTGGTCATTGGAATTAATTTCACTTTGAAATTGGACTGAAACTATTGCCAATCCTTTAATAGATATTGTTGTTTAAAAACACGCTATTTGTTTTGACAGTGGGAATTAATTATTAAATTAATTAATGAAACTTATATGTTTTGAATTTTATAAAATAAACTTCATTTTTGAATTCGGAATATCAAATATAGCATAGGGTGAATATTTGGTATTTTTATGAAAAACTTCAATTTTTGATGAATAGTGAAACCACTAAGTTGTAGTTAAAGAAACTGATTTTACGTTTAAATGAAACTTTTCCACTTCTATGATTTGATTTTCAAAAATCCGCCATACATGGTTGTCATTAATAAGTAAAATGTGGTTCAATGAGATTAAAATAATTTTTGTTGAATAGTAACTTTTAAGTTTTATTAATCGCGATTAAAGGTAATTAGTGTAATTTTAGGTAAAAATAATGTTTTAATAATATGAAATGACCTAGATACATGTCCTACCCTCATTTGATGTGTCATGGAATACCAATAAAATGCATGGGTCAACTTGGGGACCCCATGGAGCCACTTTGGTATGAAAATGACATAAATAACGTTTTTATTTAAAGTTAAAATAAAAATGTCAAAAACTTGAGTTGTTTTACTAAAACAATTATTAAATTGGGTTATACAAGTCATATTTTTGACTATAAATATTCATTAGAAATATAAAACGATTTCCTACATCATTATATTTTTTTTATAATTTTTAGACATTAAATAAATTAAATTATTTATGACACCATGATGATGCATTGATTACCTCATTATTTAACAATTTAAATAAAATGAAACGATAATTTAAAATCGAAGACCTAAACATGTCAAAAACCTATTGGATGTGTGGATTTAGAACTCATATCACCTTATACACAAAATATATAATTTTGGGACCTTTAAAATCCAAAAAACAGTTTATAATAAAGTAACCTTTTATTACATTCCAAGAGTGCCCCTCCTCTCCTCTTATAAAAGGCCCCCACCTCTACCACCTTACCCACACCTCTCAAGACTTTTCCTCAGCCAAAACCAGACCATTTTTTCATTAAACATCCCTATATTACTCATAGAAGCCTCACTTTGGGCATAAGTCTTACCAAGGAATCCTTTGAGCTCAAATAAAAAAGAGATACCTGTTTTAAAGGTAATGTCTTCCCTAGTATTCTTTAGTTTTATTTTGCTTCTCCAACCCCCAAAACACTTTTTATTTATTTCTTTTGTAACAACACCAGTATATTCAATATAATAGGATGTTTTTATGAGGATGATTCTAGCTACACTAACACACACTTCCATCTAATGGTTAAAGAACATACTGTTTATGTGGATTGCAAATTACTGCCTCACGAAACGATGATTGTTCTATCTTCTCATACCACCTCTCCTGGTGGCCATTATGATGGAAATATATTTATTTATGATATATATTATATTTATTTCCTCTATATGCTTTGTTATTTTATATTTAATACATTCCTTTATTCTTTTCATGCTGTGCAAATGCGATAATTTCATTTTAGGAAGTGTGGACTACCGCCCCCTCAAGTGATGTGACTCATTCATGCAATACATGGAATGTATACAGAATGAAATTGATGATATTATTTGATATATATAAAATATATATTATACTGTAATTATAATATATATATATATATATCTTATCTAGTTTTAATTCCTTTAATCTGCCAAAGAAATGAAAGTAGCGTTCATGCGTAAGTACGGCTTACCGTCTCCACGAACGGTACATTTCATTTCTTATCTCCAAATGTTATGTAATATTATAAGTTCATATATATAATGTATACAGATTTCATATATTAAATCTAAAATATGGATATCATTCTGTAATTATAATATATATATGTCTTTTAACTATAATTCCCTTAATATGAAAAAAATGAAAGTAGTGTTCATGCGTACGTACGCCCAACCGTCTCCATGAAAGGTGCATTTAATTTTTTATCTCCAAATGTTATGGAATACTAAAAAATGAATATATAATGGATATATATGATATTTAAAACATTAATACTATTATAGATATGATTTACCTATAACTACATGGAAAATTCTTTTCCAACAAGGTCAATTTTTACTCGTGTACCGAACATCAACAAAAACGTCTGATATGAACTCACTTTATTAGCCAATTATTATAATATTATAATATGTGATATGAACTGAATAATAATATTTAATTTAGGTCCTTATGTAATTATAAATTTACCAAATTTTATTAGTCAGGTTATTAAAGAACGATCGAGTCATGTCGGACACGAGGTAAGGGATCCTACCCCTCTCTTTCTTTATAAGTACACTCATTCATGTCATTACTTTTAAGCTCATCATTATTATGATTGGGATGTTCTTTTATATTACACTTACTGTAAGTTTTATGCTCATACGATGAGAGACCCTATTTTCTCTCATCAATCCATTTTGGACGTTTTGATTGGCGCCGTTAGGCTGCAAAATTTTCATAAGGGATCCAACCTCTCTCTTTCTTTTTAAGTACTCTCTTTTATGTCATTTATTTTAAGCTCATCTTTCTTATGTTTGGGGATGTTATTATATATTCCTCATACTTTAATTTTTATGTTCATATTATGAGAGAACCTATTTGTTCTCATAAATCCATTTTTGTATGTTTTAAGTGGCACCATTAGGCAGCTGAGTTTTCATTAGGGATTTTTCATCTCACTTTTATTCCTGTGACATTTATGCTACGTTTGCCACTATTTACATTGAGTGGTGTTTGTACTGCCCATTATTATAAACTTTTTTTAGTATAATTTCATTTATTAGTATTTACATCTTCATTGTATGGCCCTTCTTCCGTGGGGTGTACGTTTCGAAAGTTACCCAACTCGTTAAGGGGACCTTTCACCCTCCTCTTTTTAAAAGACCTCTTTTGTTATGTCTTTTAATTCACATACTATTATGTTGGGATTTGATTTTTATATCATTATTTATGTAAATTTTATGTTCATGTGATGAGATACCATTTTATCTCTCATCAACTCATTTTCTGAATTTTAAAGTGATGCCGTTAGGATTTCAGATTTCTGAAAGGGAACTTCTTAACCCACTTTCAATTCTTTGGGTTAAACCCCTACTTATTGATTTTATTATTCCAAGATTATGTGTGGAATCTCTATGTTTTAATTTACACAAACCTTTGTGTGGATATACTATTTCTACACATAATCATCTTATTGATAAATTCTTTCGAACTTGTATAGGAAATCATAACTCAATCTCATTTCATTGAGTTAAATATCTATGTCATTGGTTTTGTTTTTCCATGTTTTTGTGTGAATGACCTCTGAATGTTTCAAACATAATATCCAATTATATTGGGTGTATTTATATTTCTCACACATAAATATGTGATAGATTTATACTTTATTTAAAGATACCATCTTTATAATGGATTTCATCTCAATTTACATTTCCATTGAGACATCGTTGTTGTTATGCACCAATTCACTACTATATGGTGTGTATACTGTCCTTTTACATATTATATAATGAATACATTTATTCTCATGATATTATAAAGTTCAGATTAAATGTTATTCTGTAATTATTTTTATTCAAGAGTCTCTAATTTTGTTAAAAACACTTTAACAAAAATATCGTTTTAAATGTTTTAAAGATTCATTATTCTAAATAATTATATTTAATGTCCATGTTATCAAAATGGTTTTTAGTATTTATTTATATAGACATTAATGTTTTAAAATTATAATTACACTAAAAGCATCAAAGTGGTATGTGACACTTTGATTCAAAAATATCTTTTAAATGATTTTTGAAAATGGATTGATTAATTCAATATCTTGGAATTACTTATTGTGATTGCAAATGAAATTTTTTTACTGAAATGTTTAAATTTTCAATATTTTTTTTGTAATGATGGTACTTGGACATTTTATGGGTTGTTACAAGATAAACCATATGACGGGTGGTGCCGTGAATTCCAGGACGGGTGGTTACGTTATAACCTCCAATGCATTGGGTATGGAAGTCAGCCGTATGGCTATTCCATTAAGTGATATGTGTGGAAGTCGACCATATGGTTATTCCATTTAAGTATTTTTATGTCCCATGTTACCTTTATATGTTATGTGTTCTTTATAAGGGTTTTTACGGTAATCTTTGGGTTACAAAAGGGGTAAGTCATGATCTTTTATTCAGTGAAGAGTTTTTTTACTACATCATAATGGTGAAATGTATTACATTGATAAAGTATTCTTGGTTTACTTTTTGTTTTGAAAAACTAATAGTTTTCCTTCTTTGTGTATCCTTTACTGGGATTTTTATGCTCATCCCATGTTATTGAAATGTTTTCTATAGGACTTAAAGATGAAAAGGGTCAAGGATGGGATCAAGGAAAGACATGCTATCTAAAACATGGAACTAGACATGTTTCTTTTTAAGAGTTTTTATTTTATGGAAACTTAGTAGAAGTTTATAATTTGTAATCTATGAGATGTAATAGTTATTTCCTAATTCTCTAAAACTATAAACCTTAAAAGATCCTCAATGTGAATTATTTATTTAATTCAATAATAAGAAAATTTTAAGGTCAGAGCCTTATAAAAACCATATGACAAACATGTGGACATATTTGTGAAAATTTGAAATGTTGGAAGAATTTAGTCATATGGTTTTCAAACCGTACACAAACCGTGTGGACCTCTATGTCTAGGTTTTCACTGTTAGTAGTTTAGTCACACAGTTTTTCAAACCATGTGAAAACTGTACACAACCCACTGTCTGTTTTGTTTCATAAAATATTCACCCAAACACACCTCAAGACACTAATCCTAAAAAAGGTAATTAAAAAATTAAAAAAGTACATGAAAACACACCCGTGATGAATCCAAAAATTCATGGATCATAAAATCTCCACACCTAATAACAACTCATCCTTGATCGACACTCCCAATCTTCTCTAATATTTTTCGACAAAAAGATTAGGAGATTGAGCCCTTATGTCTGCTTCAACTTCCCATGTTTCCCATTTAACACTTCCATATTTCCATAACACATGAACTGAAAGCATTATCTTTACTCATAACAATTTCTCACTGAGACCCGGAACACGTATCAGATGCATATCAAAGGGTGCATCTATACCGTGGTCAATCTCTTCCACATCAATCAATTGAGAAGGTTCAGGGTGATACCTCCATAGTTTAGACACAATGAATACATTATGCATTGTACTAAATTTATGTTGAAGGGATAATCAGAACGTCACTGGCCCGATTCTCTCCAGCACCTCAAACGATCCTACAAACTTGGGCACTAACTTGCCATGCCTTTATATCCAGTGGTGACCCAATCTAGGTGACAACCAAAGGAATACATGATCTCCTTTATAAACTCTATGGGACATATCCATCTATTAGCATATGACTTTTTCCTGCTGTGAGTCGTAGACATACATATCCGAATCAACTGCACCTTCTCTGTTGTCTCCTGAATGAGACTTAGTCCCAACAGCTTGGACTCACCTCCCCCTAAAAAACATAACAGTTATCTACAAGGTCAACCATAAAGTTCCTATTATGGTTTAGTATGTATAGTTTCTTGATAATAGTTGTTATAGGAAAACTCCACTAAAGACAAGTTCTTCTCCCAAGAACCACAGAAGTCAAGCACACATGCTTACAACATATCCTCTAACATCTATATGGTATGCTCCAACTACCCATCTATCTATGGGTTGAAGACCATAATTAAAAACCATGTATACCAAGAACCTTATATAATCCCTTCTAGAAGTGTTAATTAAATCACAAATCACAAACTGAAACTATAGTTCTTGGGACCCCATGCAATCAAACTATCTCTTGTACATATAGTTCTTCCAAATGTTCTACTATAAATTTTTTCCTGATAGGAATGAAATGATCTACCATCATTATTCTATCAAAAATGACCCTTATAGAATCATTCTACTAATGTTTCTTTGGATTTTATACTACAAAATCCATTTTCATGTCATCCCACTCCCACTCTAGAATAGGCAATGACTCCAATAGGCCTCCAGACCATTGATGCTCTGCCATCACCTAATTATAGGGTAAACCTATTTTTACAAACCCTGCTACCTCCTTTTTCATGCCTGACCACCAAAACTACCATCATGGGCCACGATACATTTTTTTCACCCCAAAAAATACCGCCCACTTTGAGGCATGAAATTCTCGCATGAATTCCTCTCAAATACTTGTAGGCACAACAACCGTATTTTTCAAATAGATGATATCATACTCATCTATTATCTACTCTAAATGTATATCCCCACCTTCAAGGATTTTCCTTATGGGTAGAAACCTTGGATCATCATACTTCCTATCCATGATCTATCTCAAGAGTGTAGACTCCACTACTAAAGAAACCAGAGTCATCCTCTCCTGAATCTCCTAAACTACAACATACATTTCTTCCAGAAAGGTCATCATCTTACACTATACAATCGAATCATATTATAACTGAGTCTGAGTTTTCCCACTCAAGGAATCAGCCACACTATTCCCCATTCCTGGGGTATATGCCAGTTCAAAATGTACACGAAAATAAACTCTTGAAGACTCCATAAAAGGCTGGGATCTCACAAAAACACACAATTTGAGTCATTCCTTCCAAATCATCTGTTAGATTGAAGAAAATTGAATTCCTATACATCAAAAATAAATTATGGATTTTTTCCTAATGCTTGAAATAAATAATATCTAATTTTATTATTATTTTATATGTGGTATTATTTTTAAACTAAAATGACACTTTTATTTTGAAAATACTCATTTCAAGTCATACTAACCACATCGTGTGTCAGATTGATGTGCGGTCAATTCCGATACGTCACAAATGAGTTATGAGTTGTTGTAATATATTTTATAAATAATAAAATATCATTTTTTGTATTGGTTATGTTCTTAACATTATAAACTTAAATGATACTTCTATATTTAAAATGTACATTTTATGTTATATCAACCACATAATGTGTTAGGTTGATGTGCATTTGATTACTACACATCATAAATGACAAGCGGATCATTTTAATAATGTATCAAAACATACTAAACGTTTTTTATCTATTTTTGAGTATGTAACATGTGTTTTGAACAAAAATATCAATATTAAACTACGAAGAAACACATCAAGTCATACAAGGAACAAAATGTATCACATTGGGGTGTAGTTGGTTCATATATTTCACAAATGTGTTAAAGTTATTTTTTTATAGTGTATCAAAACAATCTGAATGTGTCTGATATATTTTGAGTATGCGGAGTGTTCTTTTGACCTAAACTATCAATTTTAAACTAAAAAAACAATTTACGTTATACCTGCCAAATCATGTATCATATTGAAATGTGGTAAAATACTACACATCAAAAATGACTTCCAGGTCATTTTCATTATGTATCAAAACAATATGAAGGAATTTTATTTGTTTTTATTAAAACATGTGTCTACTAAACTAAAATAGTAGTTTTAAACTAAAAACATTCACTTTGAGTCATACTGGGCACATTTTGTATCATATTGAGGTGCATTTGGTTCATAAATATAAAAAATTACTTATTTATCATTATTATAATGTATCAAAACAAGATAAATGAATTTCTGTGGTTTGGAGTATGTGATGAGTTTTTTTAAATAAAAATATTCACTTCTTGTCATTCCAAGAACAATGTGTATTGGATTCAGGTTTGAATAATTGAGTTGTGGATGATTCCTATAAAGTTCAATACAATGTTCATGATAGATATTAATACAATTCATACTTTTCCTTCAACTATTGAAAAATAACTGGTTAGGTGATAGATTCAATTGGAAATGAAATGTCTCTTTCAAAAAATTAATTGAAGAAAATTAGTGTAATCATAGATTTTGTAGATGTATCCTTATGATTCACTTCACATTCCAAGAACCATGTAGTTTCCTCTACCATAAAAAATAGAATATGTTATCTCAGTTTTGTCCTTGAAGTACAAACTTTTACAAGCATGAGCAAGTTAAAAAATGCAACTAGATTAATTATAATCCATAGAGCATAACCTTTCCTAATTCTTCTCCTTCAAAAAAGGCCGAAAATAATATATAAGAATTACAATACAAATACTTTACATCCCAAATTTATATTCTCGCACACCAACCCCATATGCTAGAATTTAGTGTCAACTACCATTACATTGGCATGATTACAAGGAATCAAACCAAAAAGGTTCTATGAGTTTAGTAATATTGGTAATCCAAATACAAACATGAGTATTTTATTAAAAATTAATACAATAATCACGATATAATTTGTTTTATTTTGAGGATAACTTAATCCCATTACGTGTATCCTTGTATAACTTTATTAACAGACTTTTGGGAATCCTGGGGAAAAGAAACATAATAAGGGTTACCTCAAATGCACATTAAGGGAAATGTATAGTGGAAAAAATAATTAATCAATGAGAATAATCAATATGAAAAGGTAAATAACTAATAACACATTCCATGTGATCAATAACAGAGAAGAAAGTTAGTAAATAATTTAGAATAGAGAATTACTCAAAACTAATTCCATTTAATCAATGAACTGATAATGAAATGTATCCATGGATATGTCGAAGAAAAGTCTCAGGGATAAATATACACTTAATCTAAACAAAGGAAATGTTTAATTATTGTAAATTATTTATTAGACACGTTAAAACCTTTACCGTAAAGATCTATCCTCTAGATAGTTTAAAACTATAGGTAGAAACCTGTTTAATTTTCTCAACTAATTTGTCTCATTAAAACCTATCGATGCATTAAGGGGATATATAATGTCTAGGCCCCACCCAACACTTCCACTCTAAATAATTCCTTATATCGAGTAATCAGTTTAATAAAAAATTCTTATTTAATAAATAAAATGTACTTATAAATATTTCCTCCTTGGAGGTTAACTAACAGCAAAGATTATTGATCTTGATTAATAGATATACCATTGAAAGATCATTAAAACAATCTTAAGGAAAATTATGTTTAAACATTCTGATGTGTCCCATTCCACATTGAAACATTTGAATCATAATTCCGCATCAATTATACTAAACATATAATATCATGGGAATAAGTAGATTTATGATATTCAATTTCAATGTAATCATCGTATCTAAAAATAATATATGGGTTTGGAAATAAACATATCCATGATAAATGATATGAATAATTAGAGGAAATTCAATGTTAAATGATCATAGGAAATTAAATATTTCAAAGGGGAATAAAAATAAACAAGGTAATAATGTAAATAATATCCTTGAATAAATCAACAATGAACCATCCATATGTAGAATAAGGATGGTATCAATAAACTATATCTCATATAATGTACAAATAAATGGTTGTTGTTGTTGATGAATAAAAATCCTATAAATATATATTTTAAAAACAATATTTATGAAAATATCTTTTTTTTGGATTTTTTTTTGAAAATCACTTTTTTTTGAAAATAACTTTGGAAAAAATTTTCTTTAAAAATTATCATTTTTATCATGAAATTGAAGATTCGAAGAAATAACAGAAGACAAATCTGTACATAAAATACAATGAAAAATAAATATCCCATTTGAACTGTAAAAAGGTTATAAAAGTTTGTTATTTGAAAAGAGATAATAATATTACTTTGAAAAAATTATTAAAAGACAGAAATTTTAATTTTATTAATAATTCATTTTGGAAAGGGTAAAAACATTTTTAAAAAACTAGGTTTTTAGTAGAAAATAGGTTCTTCTACTAAAGATATAAATGAAGTCGGGTTTTATTAAAATCAATTTAAAAAACATTTTAATTACCAATAATTGTAATAATGGTATTATTATTAGATAAAGTTCATGAATAAACATAGAACATGAAAATTAAAGGTTTTATTAAACCACGATAAAAAAATTTACTCTGATGGGAATTCATGGGTAAAAAATCCCGAACAGAATGATATTGTAAAGTAAACCATTGAAAAAATTATAAAATTGAAGTGAGAATAATTAATTTAGTAGATTATGCATATAAAATGTAAATCCACATAAAATAAGTGGAAATAAAAAAATGATAGTAAAAGTTGATGACACACATAATTTTAGAATATTAACGACAATGAGTAAGTAATATAACCCAAAAAACCATATTGGGTAATGAAATTATTTTAATCTTGGTAAATCTTAACTCAAATCCCCTTATATTAAATAATTCAAATTTAAAGTCAATATATCATGGTGAATGTATGAATCATGATATTATATGTCAAAGTGGATGTATGTTTATCATATAAAATAAATTAGGTTCAAAATTATAATGTTTGTCTCAAATAATGAACATACCCCAAATATAAAATAATTCAGAAAATAATATATCAAAATGGGTAGTTGAAACACCACAAAAAGAAGTATGTGGTGAATATGACAATTATATCACTAATGTAAAAATTGAGATGAAAATCTATTACCTTGCGTTTTATTTTTGGTTGAAAATATTTTAACCTATGGTATAATGGTTTTAATAATTTTTCTAACCCATACCAGAACTAGAACCATATTTATAATATCATATATTAACTTCTTATAATATATTATTACCTGTTTGTTAACAATTTTTCACTATTTCAATTATTTAAAGTGTTAATTTCCGAGTTTTTTAAGTATGTTTTGACTTGTTACTTTATATTCATATTACATAGATAATGATTTAATAATATAAATATTTTAAACCATAATATAATAATCATATATATTTAATATATATGTATTTATAATAATCGATAATATTTGGAGATAATAAATGAAATGCACTGTTCAAAGAGACGATAATCCATACGTACGCATGAACACTACTTTAATTTCATTTAAATATTAAAAGAATTAAAATTAAATGATATATATTTATATTATAATTAAATTATCTTATCTTTGTCATATATTTTACATAGTTTTTATAAAACCATCCTTTATACATTCCATTTATAGTGTGAATGAATCACATTGCTTTGTGAGGGCGGTAGTCCATACTTCTACAAATAATGTTATTATATTTAAATAAAATTGAAATAATAAGGGTATGTATTTTATGAAAATTACCGAAGCATAAATACATATTAAATATCATATAATTAAAATATATACATAATTTACATCTTAATTTCTAACCATGTGAGGTGGAAAAAGAAAAACAAACAATCATCATATCACGAGGTTCTAGTTTGCCGTACAAAAAATGTAAGTTCATTACCCATTATATGGAAGTCTGTATAGTTTCATGTTGAAAAATTATAATAAAAAATTCTAATTATATTTATTATACTGAGGATATTATATAATCATGTAATAATAATAGTTTAAGGTGTGGATAATGTAAATAAAACTAAAGAGATTGAGGAATGATGTTACCTACTATTCGGGTAACTCCTTTTGGTATGAAATAAAGGGTGTACTTAGTTTTCATTAAACCAAATGTAAGGTTTATATGATTATGGGAGGTGTTTTGAGGATCTATTTGGGTAGATCTTGGTATATCCAATGTGGATTGAGATGCATGTGTGTGCGGGAGGGGTGAGAGCCTTTTAATAGCAGAGGTGAGTGGCACTCTGGTAAATTTTTAGAAAGGGAGTTCCATGCACATTTTTCTCATGTCAAGTGGATCCAATAATAGAAAAAATTTGAGAATAGGGAGGATATGGCCAAAATATGACCAAAAAACTTCATTTGGAGAAATGTTTAGGTCAATTTGGATCTTATGATTTATGTTTAGTCCATTGTCAAGATAATTTTTCTCTTAATTGATGTAATTTATTTTAATCATATTGACTAATATTTTTATTCAAAATATAAGTAAAAATTATTATTATTCCACATATGGAATCAATTTTTCCAAATTAAAATAAAATAATTGGTAAAAATTAATTTAAAATTAATCTTGTAGATGAGACGACAATGAAGGTTTTTAAAGTAAAAACGTCAAAAAATTTTCTTATTTTTTTAATATTCAATTTCAAAGTGAAATTAAATCTAATGAACGAAATTATATTAATTTATGTAAATTTCATCCAACTAAACATTAATACCAATAAAAAATAAAACTTACCATTATAAATTAATTAGAAAAAAGTATTTTTGAATTATAATTCAGTGATTTTCACAATTCATTAAAAAATGAAAGACCTCAAGAAAACCAAAAATTAAAAATAACCTAATTTTCAGGTTTTTAATTAAATGAAGAATTTTATTTTAACAAATAAAATATATAAAATTTCAAAAAAAATTATTCAAAATGAATTCTTCATTAAAAGGCTGTAAAAGTGCCTTTATAAAAATATTGATTTTTATGTGAAATATTGTTTTTTTTATTTTCTTCCTGTTAGATCTATTCGATGAATATCCTCAATATTTGATTGAATATGTAATATATTTACATTTTATTAATATCACTCAATAATTGAAAAAAATTTAATTTATTAGGGTAAAATAGCTTTGGGAACATAACAATAGTTTTTTATAAAAACATCCCCTTTATATTAAATTGGTTTTTATATTCATTTATAATTAATTTGGAACAAATTAATTCGTTTTACATTGGTGTAAACCAATTATTTTAATAATTTAGTTAACACAATTTATAAATTCTAATTTAATGGCTAGTTTATGTCTTATTATATTAAATAATAATAATTTAATAATAGATTTTAGTTCGGTAAAACTCTGTCTTTCGTGTAATTCAAGCTGTCAAAGAAAGTTTTTATTCTATGTAACTAAATATAACTTAGTATTTCATTCATTTCAATATATCTAATATATTAAATTTATTTAAAATAGAAAATATATTATAATTTTTTAGGATATTATATTCCCTTATGTGCTTGGTGTTTCATGTTATACATGCTATCACATACAATGTTCTAAAATTATAATTTCAGGGCGTTACTTTATTCCCACATTAATTATATTGCATCATCGATGTTTTATATTATTCTTGGTAATAAATTGTTTGCTATTTACTATTTTCAAATCACATATCATGGTAATGGTTCATAAAACATGCTATAGAAAAGAGAGAATGTGATTTATAATGGTCACGCGAACAAACATATAACTAGGTATCTAATTTGGAGAACATTTTTTAAAAGTAAATATATGTTAATGGAGGAAATTCATAAATATTTAAAGGGAGTGATTGAGGTCATAAATAAAAAATAAGTGAATGATCAATGGATAGTTGGTGGCCTCAAAGCAATAAATCTATGATGATTTAGAAGACCATTTTTTCAACAAAAATTATAGTACAAGGGAAACAACATTTTTGATCATTTTCCCAATGTTTAGTGATTATATTACTACCTAAGAATATATGGAAATATAATTTCATGATACTTTTAAATTTAATAAGAACAATTTCATAATTTAGTTTTTCTTAGATCAAATTTTAATTCATCCCTTATTCCATGAAATGGATATCCTTAAATGAACCGTCATTTTTTTAATGAACTAATATTTTCTTTTAACGGATCCTAATACCCATAAAACAAGTCATTATATTTTTCACTTACAATTATGAAATGCCAAAATGGTTCATAAAGTGACAGTATAGGTTTATCATTAATATTTATTCATCAAATTATTCAACTAATTAAAATTAAATATTAAATAGGGAATTGTGTTGGTTTGTGGTTGGTATTAAACCCTTATCGTCCTTCAGTTATGGGTTCAAGTCCTGCGGCCTTCTTGGACAGGATGGGTTGTCACCTAACATACAAGTTATCCTTTTATAAGACCATATTAATATAATTTATAAAATAAATATGATGGAAATCCTTGAAATAACTTTAATCAATAAATATAATTTTAATTAAGGTTCTCAATACAATATCAATACATAAATAATTCTTCCATTTTATTCGGACATAGGTCCTTATTTGGTATAATTATTAACCTAGGTCATTGATTTTTAATTTCTATTCAAATCCTTTATTATGAATTGTAAATAAAATTTGAATTACCCTAAGTGTATACCCTAAGAGTGTCAAACCAGGTTTGTAGTGAGACCAATTATCGTGTACTTGGTTACGCTTGAGTCAGGCCCGATGCACCTTGTTAGAGCTATTACCCCTAGGTACATATGTTCCAGAATCAAATCCACATATAGTATATAATGTATACCTTAACAAAATTCTTGGATATTATAATATA
Organism: Viscum album; assembly: GCA_963277665.1. Lineage (NCBI taxonomy): Eukaryota > Viridiplantae > Streptophyta > Magnoliopsida > Santalales > Viscaceae > Viscum > Viscum album. The sequence continues at coordinate 1,158,761,500 of OY728165.1, read as the reverse complement.
CTTATCCTGAAAATATAACTTAGGGATATGTTCTCTAATCTATGTTTTCCTAAATCTAGATCCCAAGGTTTCTACTAGACATCCTATGATACAAAATATAGAATCCCAACCCTATAAGCTCCAAGATGATATCTACTACCATTACATTGGAAATATTACAAGGAATAAAATCCTTAACGGTCAAATAGTTTTGTATTCTTGGTAAACTAGATTTATATATGAGTCTTGTATTACAAATGAATACAATAATTAAAATATAATTTTCTTCTTTTGAGTAAAAATTAAATCAATTTAGTATATCCTTTCGTAACATTCTTTGCACACCTTAGGGAATCCTGGGTAAAGGAAACATCATAAGGGTGTGCTCAAATGCTCATTTTTGGAAAAGTAAAAAAGAAAAAATAATGAATTAATGATAATAATCAATATGTGTAGCTAATTAACGAGGAAAACATGACAAATAATTAAAAATAATAATAAGAATGTGATTAATAATATGGAAAGATAAATAACTGGAAAAAAATTCCGTTTAATCAATGAACTAAGAATGAAATTTATCTATACATATGTGGATGAAAAATATCCGGGATAAATAAATACTGTGTCAAAATTATGGAAATAATTAATTATTGAACATTATGTCTCAAGAAAATGAAAACCAATTCAATCAAGATCTATCTTCTAGAGAGTTTAAAACTACTTCGTGAAAGCTCTTTAATTTTCATAACTAATTTTTCTCATGATAACTCCTCGATGTATCAAGGGTATATATAATGATCAGGCTCCACCCATCACTTTTTGTCTAAATCATTCAATATATTAAGTAATAAATTTAATAAAATATCTGTATTTAATAAAGAATATGGATTTAATAATATTTCTTTAGTGGAGGATAAATAAAAATAAGAGTTGTTGACATTGAAGAAAAGAGACACCATAAAAATATCATTAAAACATTATTGGGTAAAATAATATTTAAACATTCCAAAGTGTCCCTTACCACTTTGAAACATTTTAATCATAATTATCTATGAATTAAAAGAAAATTATAATATCATGAGAATAAGGATATTCATGATATAAAATTTCAAACTAAAAATTTTTTGTAAATATAATATAATGTTTAATAAATAAACATTTCCATGATAACTGATTTGGATAATTAAGGGAAATTCAACCTCAAATGATCAAAGGAAGTTAAATATTTCAAATGGGACTAAAAAGGAATCAAGGTAGTGAATTCATTTACTATCCTTGGATAAATAAATAATAAAACATCCAGAGAGAGAATAAATATGATATTAATACCTCATATCCCGAGTGGAGTAAAAATAAAGGCTTTTTTGTCATTGATGAATAGAAATACTATAAAAAAACCGTTAAAAAATTTCTTTTGGAAAATATACTTTTTTGGAAATATTTTCCATTAAAAATCACTTCGGAAAACAATGGCTTTAGAATGTTACCTTATAACATGAAAATTATTCATCAAAGAAATGATAAAGGGTAAATCTGTACATGACATACAAGGCAAAAAGAACATTTCTATTGCACAGTAAAATGGATAGAAAAGAGCCATGTTTGAATATAGGAAATAAGATTCCACTAAAAATGTTGGGAAAAGACAAAAATGGTAATTGTTTTATAATATATTATTTTTTTAATAGTAAAAATATTTTTAAAAACATTTTTGGATAACCATTTTTATAATAAAACAAGTTCTCCATCTAAAGAGGAAAATGATGTTTGGTTTTCCTTAAAAAAATTCTAAAATATTTTATGTACAAAAGAGTAAATAGATAGTACTGTTATTTTATAATGGTCTTGAATAACCATAGGAAAAGATAATTAAAGGGTTTATTATACAATTACCATTAATTTACATGATTGTAAATTTTGGTGTAAACAATCCTGAAAAGAATGAGATTGTAAAGTGAACCATTGAAAACATTATAATGTTGATGTGGGAATAAATCAATCATTATATTATGTGTCTCCAAGGTAATTCTATATAAAATAAGTGGATATAAAAATAATTACCACAAAAGGTGATTACACACATAATCTTATAATATTAATGAAAATGAGGAACTAATATAACCCAAAGAAAATAATGAGTTTTTGAAATTTTTATCAACTTGCTAACTTTAAATTAAAATAACTTTATATCAAATAATTCAAATTGAAACTCAAAATATCATTGTGAATGAATAAATAATGATATTATATTTGAAAGTGGAAGTATGTACACAATATATAAGAAATTTGGTTCACAAAATTAATGTATGATTCAAATAATTTAAATAACATGAAGATAAAATAATTAATTATATAATATATCCAAATGGTCAGTGGATGCACCACACAAAATAAGTGGTGAATATGACATTTATCTCAAAAATATAAAATGTGAGACGAAAGTCCATTACCTTGGGTTTACTTTTCAAGTAAACATCCTTTAACATCCTATATAACGGTTTTATGTATTTTACTAACTTATTCTAGAACCATACTCATCATTATTATATCATATATTAACTTATTATAATATCTTATTACATATTTTTTAACAATCATTCATTATTTTCACTATTTCATGTGCAAATTGCCTGGTTTTTGAGTATGTTTTGATATTTACTTTTTCATCATATTAATTATATCGAGACTTAATCATATCCATATTTTTAACCATGATTTAATATTCTTATATATTTAGTATATATATATATTTAGAATAAATATTCGGAGATAAGAAATGAAATCCACTATTCATGGAGATGGTAGGTAGTACGTATGGACGAACACTACTTTCATTCTTTATCATATTAAAATAATGAAAATTAATTGATATATATGTATATTATAATTAAAATATAATATCTATGTCATATATTTCATATAGGTTTAATAAAATAGTCCATTATATGTTCAATGTATAGTGTGAACGAATCACATAGCTTGGAGTGTGTGGCGGTCCACACTTCCAAAAACGATGTTATCCAATTTACACAAAATGAAAATCATAAGGGTATGTTTTATATAAAAATAAAATAAGAATAAATAAATTATAAATATTATATATATCATATATAAACATAATGTTTAATATAATGTCTATCCATGAGAGGTGGTAAAGAAGAAACGAACAATCATCATTTTGCAAGGCAGTTATTCACTTTACAAGAGCAATAAATTCATTACCCATTAGATTGAAGTGTATGTAAGGTCATTTGTAAATAATATAATAAGAACATTTCATTATAATGAGGACACTAAGTTTATTATATAATCATTGAATAAAAATGGTTTAGTGGGATGATATTGAAAATAAAACTAAAGATTTTGAAAAAATATGTTACCTCTTATTCGGGAAACTCATTTTGGATTTCACTAATGGGATTCCTTGGTTTTATTTATACCCAAAGATAGGATTATTGGATTATTTTAGGTTTGGTTAGGGGATATTTGGGTAGATATATGTCTATCTAAAGTGTCTTGATAGGTGTTAGGAAGTGGGATGGGTGAGTTCCTTTGTATAGTGGAGGGGAGTGGCACTCTAGTAAATTTTTTGAAAGGGAATTCCACCCAAATTTTCCCATGTCATGTGGATATAATAATGAGAAAATTTAGACATAAAAAATTAAATGTAATATATGTTTTCATAAAATGACCTTTGGACTAGTGTCTAGGTCTTTTAGGCTCTTTAGTTTAAGGTTCAGTCCCTTTTAAAGCAGTTTTTCTCTTAATCATTGTAATTAAATTTAATAACATTCAAACTAAGTTGAAATTATTAGAAATTATTTTTATCCATAATATGGAATTAATTTTTTCAAATTCCAATCAAATAAGTGCAAGAAATTAATTTAAAATTAATCCCACAAACTGGACGACAATACAGGGTTTTAAAGTAAAAACGTTTAAATGTTTACTATGTTTTTAATTTCAATTTAAAAGTGAAATTGAATATAATTAAACAAATTTGATTAAATCATGTAAAATTGAAAAAATTTAACTTTAAAACCAATAAAGAAAAAAATTTAACTTTATAAATAAATTATACAAAAAATAAGTACTGAATTACAATTCAGTATTTTTCGATATTCATTAAAAAATGAAAATACTCAGAAAAACACCAAAAAATAATACTACCATAATTATTATGTTTATATTTAAAAGTTTAAGTTTATTTTGAAATATAAAATCAATAAAATTACCAAATATTGGATTGAAATGGGTTCTCTATTAAAAAATGTTAAAAGTGCCTTTTTAAAAATATTGATTTTTATGCGAATATTGGGTTTGTTTTTATCGAATGAATATAAAATATATTGTATTAAAACCAAAAGTATTTTATTGAATATATAGAGTATATATTTCATTAATATTACTCAATAATTTTAATTAATTTAATTTATTAGTATAAAATAGCATTGTGTGCATAAAAAATGTTTTTTATAACATCATACCCTTTATAATAAATTTATTATTATATTCATTTCAAATTAATTGGTATAAAATGAATTCATTATATATATTTTTAAACCATATATTTTAAAAAATTATTTAATAATATTCATAACCTCTAATTTAATGGGTTGGTTTACCTTGATAGAAATTAAAGTTATACTAATGGACCAATACCAACATTCTGGAAAAAACCGTTAGAATAGTTACCTTAGAGAGACCCTCTACCAACGGATTTAGACAAAACATTATTATAAGATTTTTTTAGACACCCTATACCAATTTTTTTTGGAAAAACTATTCGTATAGGTCTCTTGTAGACACCCTATATCAAATGATTCTCCAAATATGTTGGTATAGATCAATAATTAAGACCTAAACCCACAATTTTGGCCCAAACCATTGGTTTAGGTCACCTATATGGACCTGTACCAACTGTTTTGGATAAAACCATTGGTATAGATCTACCCTATGCTAGCGGTTTCATAAAAACTATTTCTATAGCTCAAAATATCAAAATACATATACCAACAGTTCTCTAAATCGTTTGTATATACCTATTCTAATGGTTTTGAGAACCGTTGGTATAGGTACCCATATTTTTTTGGATTTTTCTTTCAAATAATATTAAATAAATATAATGTTAAAATACATAGTAATATATATATATATATATATATGAAATTAAGTTTACAAAAATCATCATAGGTTGGTGGATAGGTTGTTGATATATATGGTGGAGGTCATGAGTTCAAGAATAAACTATGTATTTTATTTTAGATTACCTATCTCGGTGATTTGGAAAACCATTGGGATAAGTCTATCCTAATGTCAAATCACCCAATGACCCTCCAAACCATTGGTAGAGTTATAACAACTTTTTTGGGACATACAAAATCAGTTCAAAACCGTTGATATAGGTTGTTTTCTAATAGTGTTATTATATTGAATAATAATATTTTAATAATAAATTATTGTTCAGTAAAACTTGATCTTGTATGTAATGAAATTTGTCAAAGAAAGTATTTTGTGTGTGTAACATAAGGTAAATTAGTATTACATGCATTTGAATCTATAAAATCTTTTAAAATTAATTAAAATAGTAAATATATTATAAAGTATCTGGATATTATACCCCCTTATGCACTTGGTGTTGCATGTATTAAACACTATTAGATACATTGTTCTTATTTTATAATTTTAGTGTGTTATATATATCTAAGATCATAGCCTATACTATATAAAAAACATAATAGTAAACAACCGAAATTTAGTGTATACAAGCTTTCTAACACAATGTACTCTATCCAACCCTCTCTAAAATAGTTTAATTCTTTTCTTGAGTACATAGATTAATGGAAATCTTGGTAGTAATGAGAAAATATAAAAAATTAACGATTAAGAAATATTTTTAATGAAATTTTATTTAGCATTAGAAGTAACCTATTCGAGGATATAAGTATTTTGCTGGTATATAATATATTTTATAAATTTTAAAACATAACATCCACTTTTTTTGTCATTATCTTCTTTTAAGTGTTGTATAAACATTGAAAAAATAAGTAAATTATTTCAAAATATGCTTTTATAGTTAAATATTACTATATATACCTTAATTTATTTCTATTTGAAGAAATCAATATGCTTCTTATGATCAGTCCTCAAACTCATATCATGAATTAGCCAGCATTTATAGATCAATCTATTATAAAAAAATTATCATTAAAACAAAATATAAAAAATATAATTTTTTATATCTATAAAATATTGATTGCAGTTCATTAAAAATTAAAACATGTCATTATGTGTTGTCAGTTTCATAGAAACACATGAATTGGATACAAAAAATAAATATTAGGTTATCCAAATTGATTTTTATCAATATATAGTACTTCCTAAAAAAAGAAATTATTAATAAAAAATTAAAATATAGTTTATATGTTTAAGTTGAATACTTTTACCCCTATACTGTTTTATTTAAGAAGAGTCTATCATCTATTATTTTATTCTCAAACACGTCTCTTAGTGAATCAATTTTCTATTCAATTTCTTTCTATTCTAATGAAATTTCGTTCATAGAAATTATATAAGGATTAATGAATCTAAATCATACATCATACAGTATTCCCTTTATATAGTAGTAATATATATTATGGTAGAATATATAAAATGCTATTAACTATAATGAACATGTTAGATAATTTTGTGAGTGGAAGTATCATGAAAAAAACCTCATATATTAATTCAAAACATAGACTATTAACCGTTCAAACTTGATAATATCATTTACAATCTTAATACTAACTATACACGTAATGAAATATCCAAATATTTATTCTTCACAGTGAATGTATGACTTATTTACATCTTTTAATATGGGGTCTCCAAAAACCTTTAATGTTATTATATATGGAACTGTAACTGGTGAAGAGAAGGTGATATTGGAAGGTCCTTTTGTTTTCTTGGTCAATTCATTGGATTTTCATGACCAAAGATTCTGTTTTCCCATTATTCTATTCATATGTAATAACATAGCTCATTTCAAAACTTTTTTCAAAAACTATTAAACTACATTCATTAAAAAAAATTATTAAGGATATACTTCATGCATATTTATAAGATTTTAAGGGCATGAAATTAAATTTTAATGAAAATAATAAACTATTGTCACATCTAAATCATCCACCAGAATAAAAAAATCAACTATCAGATAGTGATATAATTCAATCCCCACTCTCATATAATCTTTTAGGAGTTATTTTTTGTGTATAATGTCATGTTTGATACTATATATTATACCCCTTATAGTTAGGAAGTGTGGGTGTTGATAGTTTTATATCACAATAAACTAAACCATTGATAATTTTAGAAATATAATGTTATTAAAAGTTGACATATTCAAATTTAGGAGAATGTGTACTGAAAAAAATTACAACATTATGTAAGGTAGGTTGTTGAGGGGAATTGATAGCCTTAATGCTAGTGGGGTCATTTGGCACTTCATGTATTAATCTCTATTCCACTTCTGGTTCAATTTGATCATTTGACATATATTCATCCACTAAACCAGATTAGACAATAATATATTTCAAAAAATGTATCTATGATTATGGAAATATCATTATTTGATATATATATATATATATATATATATTTGTGCCTTTGTCTACATGAAATATATTTATGGTAACACTCCAAAACATACCCCTCTAATGTGGCCATACTGTTCTTGTTTCTTCAAAGCTACCAAAAGTAGTTTTTCTTTAGGTATATTCTATTCTAATTATTATGTCTAAAATGTATGAGAAACATAAAAACATAAATATTTATTTTTATGAAATAATATTTTAAATGAAAAAAAATTATTACCATGTCATACAATTACATATTTCCCATAATTATTTTGTTTTTTCATCAATGAGTTTTCCATCATTATTTATTCATGCCTTCTTCTAGAGCACATTACATGTGATGAAGCTGGCTTCAAATTTTGATTCATGAATTTTGATATAGAAAAGTAAATATATTGTTACATATCCCAAAAAATATTTATTATATATTTAAAATACACAACTTTTTTTCCCATTAGGCATACTCATTAATTTTTTTATATTTGGGGACACCAGTTTTGATGCATGTTTATTTTCACAACTACTTTTTTGTTCATTATATTAACAAATTTGAATCACAGTGGATAAAAAATTATTTCAAATAAAATATTATCGATTAAATTTCACCTGAAATAATTTCTCATCACAAACACTATTGGAATCTTTCCATGAACGATATTTTATAATGTGTGCATAAGTAACTGGTGGGTGTGACTTTTTTCCCCCTCAGTATCCCTGATATGATAATTTGAAAGAATTTTTCAAAATCCTCTATGATATTTTCCATTGGACATATGACATATTTATTAATGAAATTATCTAAAATCATCAAACTCTGTAAAGGATAATGAAATTAAAATTAATGTTTCATTATATAATTTTTTAGTAAAATACTAAAAGTATATTGTAACATTAACTAAATATATTCCCATAGGGGTAACTTTAAAATGGATTGGACATGGGGACACATATATCTATCAATTGGAACATTCATTTGTTGTAGATTGTGTCCTAGGACCAACTATTTGCAATATTATGACAAGAATATTTAATTTATTAATATTAATAAAACTTATTATTACATATTATTTGTTGTTATGAATGAATCTAATGTAATAATTTCATAGATTACACAACTCATTTTATAAGGTCATAGAAGTTCCCTATAATGATGAGAACCTAGATGTGCTATGATGATATTCTCAAATAATATTCTGTAGATTGATAACATACTATTATAAGACACATAACACATAAACATTCATGTGAAAATACTCATATGTAGATGATGCTTATTTTCATGAAGTTTGCACTTGGTTATCTCCATGATGAGAAATTGTGAGAACAAACACGCTAGTAAGAATTCCTCATGTTTTTGTATCATCAGATATTACTATCTACGAGAAGGTGTTATATTCCTTAGACTGTAAGATTATTATTAATACGTTTTACAACTCACGTACTTAGATGTATTTCGTAAATCATGATGATAAAAGTTCATGGAGAACTTGGATACACTGGGTGCATCATGAGTGAAATGTCATTAATGAATAAGCCGAGAAAGGATTTGTCCATTTCAAATTTATGGAAGCTAATATCATTGCCATTTTATTGGAATAGAACAGTCACATTGAATTCCATGTCCATGGTGTAACAGCTTGTTTATTTTAAATATTTAATGAAATTCATATCGAACATATAGGTTGGGGACATATATGTAAAATCTACATGATGATATATTATGTCAAAGAGATTATTTTTCACAATGAGCATTTGTATGTGGTTGTTGATGTTGTGACATTATGTTCTTTCTCTTGGTTGCATTGACCTATTTCTAAACAGTAATCTTAGATTTAAGCAAGCCTGCCTAATGAAAATGATAAAAAATCCTAGAGGGTCACGCACCAAGATTTTATATAGATCTCGATTAAATAATATTTTAATTTAATTTTTGGAATAACTATTATTATCTTATTTGAGGAATAATTTTATTCATGTTATATTGATTACAAAAATTATATAAATTTATTTTCATTGAATTTTGAATAAAATATTTTTTTATTTACTGAATATTTTTTTAAAAATTTATTTGGTAGATTATGAATAAAATATTAATTTATGAATAAAATATTTATTCGGTTATTTAATAAAATTTAGAGGAGTTTAAACAGACCAAGAATGAGTCTGGTGAAAAATATTAATTAACATGACCCATAAATAATATTTGTTATTGCGAATGTTGTCATGCATCACAATATAATAACTCTATAATTATTATTATGTGGCATGGGATTTATTGAAGGTAATAAATGTTATTTAACGAAAAGTGTGAAATTAAATAATATTTTATCTCAAATTATAACTCTATAAATAGATGACTATGTTTATTATGTAGATATTCTGAAATTGAGAATATAGAATTATTTCACAGAAAAAATTATTTATCAACTCCTCCTCTATTCCTCTCAAGAACAAGAACTTAATGATAGATTTATTCAAGACCAAATATCAAGAGATCAATAATGAACAATGAAATATATTCAAATCACCATGCTAGTTGCCAATGATTGATTTTTGTTTCTCTAAGATCATAGGAGCATGTGTGGAACAATGTTAGAGGGATTATATATTTAGATCCTCACAGTGAAACTAAGGTAATCTAAGAGGATATTTTTAGATGATCAATATTCACAAATGGAAAAAGTTCCTAAGCCCATGTATTTATTTCCTAAAATGTTAAATAATTTAATTATAAATTTGACGTGGAAGATCATCGATCTTGGTTTTGTGAAATGATTATTAAAATAAATTTTAATATATCACCCATATCTGTACACTTATTTTGTTCCCAAAACACATAAGTGGAATCAGAGGGTTTATGCTTAAATTTATAATATTTTATTTTATTTTTGATCTATGCATAATTTTGGTTGGATTTTTATTTCATGTTACTGATTCTTTATTCTTATTTGCATTAAAATTATATTAAAATTTTAATCATGTTGGTTGAATGTTTCATTTTCCTAATGGTTTTATAAAAAATGATGAATGACTAAAGATTCCATCAGGATGTTCAAAATCATAGTCTGGTAAAACTAGGATACACTGCGTGCAGCCGGATTACACATCATAAAACCATGAACATTGTATCTATATGTGTCAACAAATAAATTACACGCAATGTTTTTATTGAACACCATATGTTGACCATGAAAATATTGAATGATGAATGTGGATACCAGATTTGTAACTCGCATGTACACACCTTGTTGTTTGGCCGAGTCAAAACACCGAATCCCTAGGAACGTGACTTGGATGTACAAAAACTGAGGTAAATGGACTGTAGTTATATGTATATATAATGTATTCTCCCATTAATGGAGAAAATTAAAACTATTTTAAATTTAAAATTTCATTATTAAAACCATATTTAATTTATTGTCACATAGTTTCATGTTTGACAATTTAGTAATGGTTTTAAAGAATTTTAAATGACCAATAACTTTATTGCAATTAATATTTGTTTATTGGTTCTATTGTTTATTTTACATTAATTACATTAATTATTGGTATCTTAAAATAAGATTGTATTATCAGTAATATGAAAGGGAATTAATTAAATAATTATGCAAGCTCATTTATCTTAAATAATAAAAGAACAAATAATGAAATCAATACTAGCCATTTAATTTTGTGAATTCACGGAATGTATGACCATTCATGAGCCTCGCCAAGACCTTTATATGTGTTATCTATTTTAATTAAATTAATTTCATGAGTTTGAAATTATTTGAAATTAAATTAAATAATGGAATTTGATTCACCCCTCCCTACATTATTATGTAGGACCTTCATGTACACATTTATTTATGTAGTTCTATTTAACCAACCCATTGGTTCCCCTCACCGACATGGGAGTAATACCCATTTATATGTAATGGAGCATCCCATGGTGAATGGAGGAAGTTTAGAAATGAACAAAAATGATGCCAACCTAGGTGATACACATGTGGACATGTAGAATGCTGTAACTCATGCCAAGACTGGAAGAGGAGTTGTTTCCCATAGGTCAAAGGTTGATTTAATATAATATCATTTAATCAACCATTAGATAAATCTCATGAATTTGTCATTTAGTTAATTAACTATGTTTATCCATGAAATTATTTATCTTATGGATGCAAGACCGAAATTACATAAATAAATAAATTAATGTTAAAATATTCAAATAAAATAAATGATTTATGCATAAATATTTTATCCAAAATGGTTAATTAATTAAGTAACATCCATTTAATATTAACAAGACATGTTAAGTATAAAACAAGAAAAAATTTATGCAAAATAAATTAAAACCCCTCAATTAAATATTAAGGCTAACTAAGCCTTCCATTACTTGATTGGGAATGCAACTACAAAACTAAGTGTAGTACATGGCCAAATTATGGACACTTTGTTTTATTGGTGAGTTATTATGAGAGTTTTGGGTTGAATTCACCTAAATTGAATTGACTTTAAGATCCATGGTATGTTTAATAATAATATGGAGGCAAGTATTAAGGAAATCCAAGTCAATATTTCGTGATAGGGTAATCCACTCAATAGATCAAGGATCTATAAGTCCATAGTTGGTAAGACTGCCTGATTAATTACATTATAATGGTTTTCATAGACAATGTATTGATCATTAATAAAAGTAATGGTAATATTTTACACTATAATGTTAAAGAAACTGGACATTCCAAGTTCAATAGTGAGGGGTATTGTGACTTGATAAAATAGTGGGAGATTTAATAAATAAATAAATAAAAATATTTAATTTATTGCATCTCACTTATTTTTTAATAATGAAAATTTCTAATAATATTCTATTTCTAACTATATAATAAAATGATAATTTCATCATACACAATATCCCTTGAATTGATATTTGAAAATGAAAACCTTATAACTACCAGTATCCTCTAGAACTAGTTTAGAGACCTTCTTGTTATGTTACACCATGATCAGAAATATTACATTCTAAAATCTTCAATTCCTGATCCACCTACAAAAGAGGTGAGTAATGAGGAGTTCCATCTCCATGAATAACATTTAAATTACTTGTTCAGTATTAAATTATTTATGCTTTCATCAATTTCTATTGAACTATTGTAGTATCAAGAAAAAAGGATGAATATAACATGCTTCATCACCCCTATGGTCCTTACAAGTACATAGATAGTCAAGAATGGTTTGAAATTTCCAAGTCCCTCTTTCAAAGAAATCTGGGAGAGGGATCCCCAAATGGGCCTCATGTAGTCAATCTCATTGGCTACATTTAGTGTATAAATGCTCTAAGGTTTAAACTCTCTGAAGAATTGGGAACCAAACTCACTCTAGAATCACTCCCAAGGACTTTCTCTATCTTTTTTTTTTGAATTTGAATATGAAAAACATTGACAAGTCTCTTTTAGATATTTTTGAACTTCTTTACCAAGTACATATGGATATAAAGTGTCAAAAACATTCCTCCCTTTTAGTGAACAAACCGAAAGGGAAAGTGAATATATTTAATTCCAAATCTTCTTCACACCCTTCCCAGAAGATTAAGATAAAGGGGAAATAAATGGAAAAGGTTGATGTCTATTTCTCAAGTGGCAAGAAGGGCTACTAAAAGTAAATCTATACCAAGAAAAAGAATCAATGGAAAGCATCAAGTGAGTTTTTATCGAGTGTAATTTACCTATTTATACAAATTAGGAATTAGATACTAAATGTGTTGCTCGTATATTTATTCAAATATAGGAACCAATTATATTAAGAAATATTGACCTAGTATATTAAGGTTTTCAAGTAGCCAACATAGCTAAACTTACTACTGTAGATTCTAATGACAACTCCATCACATTGGCAAACAAAACGATCTTAGTTTTAAAGGGTTGGTACTATGTTACTTTAGTTATAAAAACATTATTTTTGTATCCATACTTTATACTGATGGATTTATTTTTAATTTTTGGAATAAATGTTGATCATTTTATAAATATATCATTTTTTAGGGTAAGGAACATTTAAATAATGGTTTTTATGTTCTATATTTCATGACAGAAACAAAGGAAGTTGATAAAAAAGTTACTTCACATGACTCATTCCACACCCAAATTTGGAATCACTAGATAATTCTTGTAAATGAAGAAAGATTGACTAAATTACATCAATATTGATATTTTGATTACTTTGAACTAAAACCACTTGGTGTATTTTATTCATGTTTATAAAGAAAAATAACCAAATCCTCATTTATTGGGAAAAGAGAAAGGGATAAGGAACATCTTGAATTAGTTCATACTGATGTGTGTGGAACAGTTCCTATTGAATCAAGGGGTGGGTACTCATATATCATAACTTTTACGGATGGTTTTAGATGATATGGATATGCCTACATAGTGAGTTATAAGTCAGATTATTATGAAAAATACAAGTAATACAAGAATGAAGTTCAGAGCTAGCTTGGTAATAATATTAAGAAACATATGTCAGATCATGGTGTAGAATATCTTAATCAAGATTTAATTGATTATCTATGGGAGTTTTGTATTTTATCTCAACTCAATCCTTTTTATTTTTCTCAGTGGAATGGGGTAAGTAAAAGAAGGAACCAAACCTTTTTGTAGATGGTGAGATAAATGATGAGTCATGTGAGTCTTCCATTATCCTTTTATGGATACATGCTAAAAACAACACTATATGTACTAAAATTGGTGACAAATAAAGAAACATATGGTATACCATAACAAATATTGAATGAATGGAAACCCATGTTGTCTTAATTACATGTTTGAGGTTGCAAAGCATTTTTTAAGGCCTCTTCATGAAATAATCTTTCACCCCAAGAAAAAATGTGTATCTTTATAGGATATCCCAAATAAACAAAGGGATACTATATAAAATCCTTTAGAGAAAAGGTTGTGGTTGATAGACATCCCAAATTTCGTGAGGAGGATATAATCTCTAAAATAGATAGTGGGAGTGAGAAAGAATTTGATAATGTCCATGATCACGATACACAAGAGTTGTGATAAGAAAAAATTCCATAAATCCTAGTGGAAGAAGAAATTCTTCCAGAGACACAATTACCACACAAAATCACTAGAGAGGTTAGAGAACCAGAATGGTATGGTTTTGTAGTCACAAAAGATGGTAACTCAATATTAGTTGATAATAATGATCCTATAACTGACTAGGAAGAAATAACGGATACAAATGTTTCCAAGTGGAAAGAATCCATGAATTCAAAAAGGGGTTCCATCTACCAAAACCAAGTCTATATTTTGGTTGAAACGTTAGTATATGTTAAGAATATTGGTTAAAAATGGGTAATCAAGATGAAATTGTAAATGTAAGGACAATTCAGTACTTATATGACATGAATGATTGTATAAGGGTTTAAACAACACTGGAGAATTGAATATGATGAAATCCTTTCAATAGTTTCAACGATGAAATACAACATATTTCAGATTTAAATTATTGATTCCATGATTATGAGGCTTGGAAAATGTATTTCAAAATACCCTTCCTTAATGGACACCTTCAAGAAGACACCTATATGACACAACCTGAAGGGTTTGTGACTCTAAAGGATGCCAAAATAGTATGCAAGTTTCAAAGATCCATTTATAGATTAAAGGAAGTATCCAGGTCACAGAACAATAATTTTTACGTGTTCATAATATAATTTGGTTTCATGAAGAACAAATATGATACATATGTCTATAATGGTTTTAGTGGGAGTGAATTAATTTTCTTAATAGTATATGTTCATAAAATATTAATCATTAGAAAATAAATACTAGTCTTATAGTCTTTTAAGGTGTGGTTGAATGAATGATTCTCTATGAAGGAATTTGGTGAGAAAACATATATTCTTAGGATAAATATTCCTCATGATAGATCTAAGATATTGCTTAACCTAAGTCAAAGTACATACATTGATATTTTTTTGAAGTGATTCACTATATAACAATCCATGTGGGGATTATTTCTAGTGTATTTTGGAATTCATCTTTTTAGGAATATGTAACCTCAAAATGATGAGGAAAGAAACCGAATGTCAATGATTCTATACACATCAATGAATGGTTCAGTCATGTATGTTATGCTATGTACTAGTATAGATGTTTCCTATGAATTAAGTGTGGTAAAAAGATATCAAACTGATCTAGGAGACAACTATTTGACTGAATTAAATTCTATCCTAATGTATCTGAGGATTACTAATGATATGTTCTTGTTTTATGGAGGAGATAAAGAACTATTCATGGAAGGACATGTAGATGATAGTTTCAAAACTAAACAAGATGACATAAAGTCAAAAATTGGATACATATTCACATAGAGTGGAGGTTCTATGAGATGGAAGAAATCAAAGTAGGCTGTGAATGCAAATTTTACGTTAGTGTGCAAATATATTGTTGATTTTGAGGTATGAAAATAAGTAGTATGGATGTGAAAATTAATCGATGATCTTGAAGTGGTGCCTATATATAAAGATCCTATCACACTCTATAGTGATCAAACTGTTGTGGTGGCACCTACAGAACATCCAATGTCACATTAGTGGACAAAAAACATACTTCAAAAGTATCATCTATTGAGGAATTTTTATCAGAGAGTTGAACATATAGTGAACAATATTTCCATATAAGACAACATGGAAGACTCTTTTACTAAATTCCTGACTCAATAGAAACATGACTATCATTTGAGGTCTAGAGAACTGTATTTCATAGGTAGTTGGCTCTAGTTCAAGTGGGATTTTGTTGTATTTGGTTTCCTAGAAATAATTTTCTATACTTTGATTACATAAATATTTGATAAATCGAATATTAATAACACTTATTATTACATTTTATTTACCGTTATTCATGACTATAATATAAAAATTTAATAGAGTATATGTCACATTGATAAGGCCATAACAGTTCCCTACTATGATGAGAACCTTTGTCTGGTCTGATGATATTCTCAAATAACATTACTTGGTTGGATAACGTACTATGATGAGACACATAGTACATAGACTATTAGCTATGAGTACACATAATAATAAGAGTCATATTATCAGGAAATTTACACATAGAAATATCTAAGATAAGAGATTATATGAACATACAGTCTCGTAAAAATTCCACTTATTTTGGTGTCATATGATATTCCTATCTCTAATTGTGTGTGATGGTCCTTAGACTTTAAGATTATTTTTAATGCATTTTTTATCTCACGTACATAGATGTATTTTGTAAACCATGATGATAATAGTTCATGTTGAAGTTAGATACATTGTGTGCGTCCCGAGTGATGTGTAATTACTGAATATGTTGAGGAAGGATTTATCCCTTTCGCCTTTATAGAAGATGATCTCTACACCCTTTGATAATAATAGAACCGTTGCATTTAATTCTATGGCCATGGTGTAACAATGTGTTTATTTTATATAGTCAAAGAAAGACATGTTTAGCATATAGTTTGGTGACCCGAATGTGAATCCTTCATGATGAGACATTGTGAAAAAAGAGATTATATTACATAGTGAGTATTTGTATGTGGTTTTCAAAGTTGTGTCAATATGTTATTTCTCTTGGGTGCCTTTACCCATAGCTGGACAATCATCATGGACTTTACGTAATCCCACCCAATGCCAACAAGAAAAATTCTATAGTGTTACACACTAAGTGTTTCCATTGATCTTGATTTAATTCTTTTTGAGTTGAATTAATGGAATAAATAAAATTCTTTAGTTTGAGAAATAAATTTATTCAAGTTATATTGATCGCATAAAATTAATAAATATTTATTACCGTATTTGTGAATAGAAAAATTATTTTATTTATTGATTATTTTAATAAATACTTATACACTAAATTGTGAATAAAATATTTATTTATGAATAAAATATTTATTTGGTTATATAATAAATGATAGAGGAGTTTAAATAGACAAATTCTGCGTCTCGTGACAAATAGTAAATTTTAAGACTGTTACACAATATATTTTTATTTCACAACTTTGTGTGCACCACAAAATAATAATTATATAATTATTATTATGAATCCTAGTATTTATTAAATATAAAAAATTTATTTAATGTTAAATATTAAATTAAATAATATTTTAACTCAAATCCCAAATATATAAATACACAAGTGTATCTATTGTGTATAGAATCCAAAATTGATAATAAAGAATGTTTGGGCACAAACAATTCTCTCTCAACTCCTCTACCTATCTCCCTCTCAATAATAAGAAGTGCAAGAGATATTTCTTCAAGATCCTAGAATGAGAAATCAAGAATGAAAAATTCATGAAATTCAACTCTCCACACCAGCACCCGAAGATCAAGTACTGTTGCTCAAAGATCATAAGACCATGTTTTGAACACAACTAGATGGATTCTATCCTTGCATCCATACAACAAAAAAAAGGTAATCTAAAAGGGTATTTTTGTATGATCAACAAGTTGGTCGCAGTATTTCTCACTGACCAATATTTTTTACCCCTGATCCTTTCCCTAATAATTTTAATTACACAATGATGCTATATTATTCTTGTTTTTTCATCAACTTGTTGTTGAACCCTAATAATTATGTATTTTTCTCATAAAACATCATTCTATTTAATATTATTAAATTAATCATGTTTAAAATTTATTATATACATGATTAGTTAGAAATTTAATTTAGAATATTTAAATGTAGTAGAGAACACATAATATTACAAGGAAAACATAGTATATTAAAAAACACTTTAAAATTATCATTAAACTATCTTTTTTTATTCAATGTTTGAAGGGATTTGGATCCTCTATCATGTATCCAAATCCCCTATATATGGTCCCCTACAATATACAAATCATTATCTATATTGGGGACACCATGTAATGATTGCGATCTTCAAATTAATGGTTCATATCCAATTGAATTTTTATATAACCCTGCAGTTGTTATAGTCTCCAATTGGATAGTTAAATATTTTTTTTCTTCTAAATATGAGTTATAAAATACCTATAATAGATTCAATTCAATTATGACTGACCCATTCTTATAAATTTACAATCTAAAATTGACCTTCACAAATCCCAATTCATCATCTTTCACTATACTACTATTGTAAACACATTTTCAATAGAGAACTAGAAGTTGAAATGTTTTATAATCCAATATCTATATCTATTAGATGATTATTAAATATTAAATATTCACATAAATTGGATTTATATACTTGTAATTGGATACATGAATCTCTTCCTCCACAAGCATAACACCACCATTTCACATTGTACAATGATCATCTTTTTTCCTTTGTATTTAAAAAATAACCATTAATTGGAAAAAGAATATGATATAACATTTATATTTGGTCCCCTAGCAAGCCTTCAAAGTCATTTGATAATTGATTTCAGATTTCCATATAACTCTTTATAAATATTGTATCAAAACCATCCTATAAACTATTTATTATGAGTATTTTATATCCATCCTTTATCCCTTGATGGATTCAAATATCGAAAAATTAATTTGTGTACTTCAATGTATAGAGAAACCTCTACACTATTATGTAAAATAAAAATATGATCCTAATCCCACTCTATGATAATAATTGTAATAAAATCTCTACCAAAAATCCATTCCCCCATAAGGATTCCACTATGTGGAGAGTTTTGGATACAAATGATACCAATATCATATAGGTAATTTGTTTATAATTCAATATTTTCTTCAAAAACATATTGATATACAATATAACCTTATAGACGACTTCGATTCAGGTTGCACCCTTTAAAAATATTCATATATCATTTAATGTGGTATATCCATGTTTAATAGATAAAACCACATAGTTGATCCTCTCTAATTAAGGGAACCATCAGGTGGACCATTATATCAAAAAATATGGTTTGGAAGAACTCATATAATATAACAAATATGTCTACAATCTCCTTATTCATGATTAACTACTTCTCCAGGTTTATAAATTTACTGCATATGGATTTGAAAAAGAAGTAGATTTTTGTTAACGTATTTCATAAAAATTTACGTTGAATGATACGTAAGGTGACACACATCAATTCTTACATTGAAACATGATATCCATGTGATTTTATAATCTATAAATACAAATTATTAACTGACATCGAATTATTGGTATTTGATGAATACCCAAATGTAACTTTCATAGCATTAAGAAAATTAAGAAATTACATTTTTTTATGGATAGAGTGTAAGATAATAGAGGAATAAAATTATGCCTTTCACCCTTCACATGTGCCAACTCTTCCATTATCCCCATGTCAATCATGTCAATATTAGAATTGATTCTACATTTTTTGTATGGAACATTTAGTAATTTTCTAATAACACTATCATATGTATTTGATTATATAAGCATGAAATAAAGAAGCTATATAACTTAAAAAAATTCTTATATGGAAATTCAATGAAAATAGATATCTTTTTCAAAACTGATTTTTTTAAAAATTTAATAAAAGTTTTACCAAAATTAGTTTCTATATATTTTACATTATTTGAAAGTTCATCACCTGTTAGTGAAGATAGTGTTGTGGATTTTTCCATCTTCCCATAAAATTATATTGTCCAGGATTTATATTTATGTTGTTGAGGTAAAAATTCCAAATTTTATAACAACACAATCTTTGAGGAATGATTCAACTACATTTAGTGTGTGTATTCATCATAAATGGGACACATCAACATTTCATTAATGCTACAACCTAACAAATTTTATAAGTAGAAAATTAATTTATCACCCCATAAAACATTGTTCTCATTGTGAATTCTTCAATTCAATGAGCATCATACAATGTAACACCTATATACCACATAAATTTTAGTTATTAAATCAATGGAGTAAAATATACATCAATATGATTACTGGTTTTTTATAGTCTAGATATAAGCAGGGACAAAAAATATATTTGTTTTTCATGCATAACGATGGTGGAATGTTATAATTTACCAACATAACAAGAATTTTTTTGAGTAAAAATATGAAAACTAAAAGTATTTATTCTATATATATATATATAACATAAGAAATAGGTTTCTTATCTCATTTATAAATTCAAGATTCTCATAATAAATTTTATTATTCCTTGGTGAGTTATCTGGATGACATAGATTCCCATATTGAAACCTTTTATCTACATACCATGTCAATTATCTTGTGGTTTCTTGATAGCCATATTTTTTTATAAGCCGTGGAATGGTAGGAACCTAAAATAAACATTTAAAAGAACTTTATTAATATTTCTTATATCAATTCTTGTCAGACCTCAGACATTTTTTGAGTGATTCACGGTACATAAGAAATAATATGCAATCATTTGGGAAAGAACATATTTATTTAGGGATCATGCCTATGGAAATTATCATTCATTTAACATAATATGTTTTATAAGGAATCTCATTTTCATCCAGTATCATATCCTTTAGGAGAACAAGTAGTTCTGTAAAGTGGGTGTCACTTCATCTACTTGTAGATTTCAAATTATATAACATTATTTTTTCTGAAAATGATGTATATTTAGTGAAACTGGTATAAAATGGTCTATTAGAATAGTTATTTAACTTATCAACCATATTTTTGAATCATTAAGGTCATATTCAATTAACATTTTAATTTCTTATAAATGATCTCCATCACCATTTACAAAGGTATTCATATCAAATGATCTATAAAATGCTATATTATCCAAATCAATGTGTGCATGTAGTTTCTCCATGTGTTTAGTTCAATATGTATAAATATGATCTATTCCATGACAAATAAAATTTTATTATATTTCTTTTAGACTAATTTTTATTGAATAAAAACAATGTAATCACAGAAAAAGGATTTGAGAAGGGTTGTTTTCATGTTCCATTGCAACGTTGATAAAATCTTTAACAAAATTATCACACTCTTTTGTTATACGATTAGAATGTGTCCATTTTGGATTAATATCAATCCTATTAGGTTTATAAAATATTAATTTTGTTAAAAAAATAAATAAATAAATAAATAAATACATATAATATATTTATAATCAAAGGATAGTGTTATAGAAAACTATAATAATGGGAACCCAACATTTTAATGTAATTAGTGACTATTACTAAAATGTTACCATTTTACCAAAGGGTAACATGAAATTAAATAACCTGGAGTAAACATGTGGTTGTTGGTCCTGGTTCTCAATTTAATTTAATGTTGAAAAAAGGTTGTAATTCGAGGATTATTTCTATAGTATTTCTTGGTGGGTGTTTAACAAGATAAAAAAGATTATGTTTATCTATTTGGTAATGGAAGGGGTAGGTGGTGTTTCATTGATAGGGTAATTAAGAACCAATTTTTATGATCTTTTATCACATAATGAAAAACTCAATTTCAACAGAAGTTGAAGAAGTGTCCCATTGGGATTAATAGAATTCCACATCTCAAACTAATGATTGGACTATAATCCCCACAACCTATGATTACCAAAAAAATCTCAACCTTAGTGGAATGAATAGAGAGGGTAAAATCTACAAAAATATTGTGTAAATAGGGAGTGAGGTTTTAAAAATATAAAAGGAGATATAGATGTTTTAAATACGGGTCTCAATACCAACATAAAGTGTGAAGAACAGTCTGAGGGGAGCTCAAAATAGAGTTCTAGGAGTCCCTTTAATTGGAACTAGGTATTTAATAAAATTATGGATCTTTATAAATGGGATGGATTGATAATGTGAGATAAAACAGATCAAAATATTCATGTCTTTCAGAAATCCAAAGGTGTGTAAAATGAATGAAATTATGACAAAGCGCTATAATACACAAAAAATGTCCCACTTACTAATTGGAACCAACGTTTAAATGAGTAATTTTTTTTAATGTTTTAAGTATATTCCCTCATGAACTATATATAATAGAAAAAATATTTAATGATTTTGTTTTTGAATTCAAATATTTCATTATTTTTATTATAGGTTAAAAATAGAATGTAAATAATTTAATAAAATTTTAATAGTGATCTGAAATTATTAAAAAATAATCACTATAATTTTTTTATTTTAGGGACAATTATAATGTTTAATTTATTTAAGGAATTCAATGAGAAGCATTCATTGAGTGGGTGTGCATGCTCAAAAAATATATTTGACCCCTATTTTCATTATTTACCATCCCTAAATACACATATATATTTTCATTAGTACAATGTATGATTTCTCTATTGATATTATATGATTCTAATCACTATATCGTTTTCTTCGATCATCAATAAACCTATTCCAAAAATTCATTCATATAATTTTTTTTGGATCTTTCCACTATTGTCATAATAGCTATATAAAATTTGGTTAAATAAAATATTTATCATTGAGAAGTAAATAAAAAGAATTCATCATAATAATTTTATATGAAATGAATTTAGTGAATAGAAAAATTTCACCCATTCTATGTTGAACCCATTATTCAATAATCATGAGATTCTAATTTTTTTTTAAAAACCTATGGTTTTTCAACATGAAAATTATTCACATTGACATATCAAATATTAAAGTAGAGAAATTCCATGATTTTAGAAAACTATATAGACCCTTGTTCAGGGATTCATTTTAGATGAAAAGTCTACAAGTATCAAACAATATTTTAGAAATATTGTGTAGCATTAGAGAAGATAAATGTAATATGTACTTATATAATTTTTTTAAGTGAATATAAAATCATAAACATAACAATTAAAATTAATTAATTATTTATATGTTATTTTAGGAATTCCATGTTTTTTTGAAGGGAGAAACTAATAAAATGAAAATAAATGATATAGATATATTCAGCATTCATATTGGACTGATACATTATTAAAACCCCCTCAAGGTATTTATGTTTAGTGGTGAGTTATTTTGAAAATATTTTATAAAAACATTTATATATATTTGGTGTAGTTTGTGTCAAATTTATGATACAAAACATGATAAGGGAAGAGGAAAACATGAAACCACATAATAATTTAAATTAAATATTTTTATATTGTAAATAGACTTCAACTCCCCTAAATCATCTCATTCCACCCAGAATAATCCCCACCAAATGAATTGTAAGAAAGGGATATCATTGTCGCTACATGCAATGGTTCCAGATTTCCATGAGGGAGGTGACACAGGTTGAGGACAATATCAAAGAACTGATAAATGAGAGAGGAGTAACATAATTACATACCATAGGATTTGAAAAGCTTGATTCATTTGACAAATTTTTTGGGGGAGTGGTGAAAAAGGTAATGTTTTGTGAGATCTTGAATGGCGCATGAGAACCGTGTTCAGTTAGGGGTAAATTTATAAGATCAGGAAGGGTTTTATCAGCATTAAAATAACAAGAATTAAAAAGATCCCTATTTATCAAGAATTTTAATGATGGTAATGATATGTTTTTTTCAACACTAAAAAATTCCAAATAAAGATTGTTATTTAACAGCACTAGAATATTAGTGTTGATAATGATAGCTTTTATCAGCAACTTATATTATAGCACTAATAATGGATTATCTTTATCAATGCTAATAACTAATGATAAAAAAATTTATAATTAATGTCTAATGATAAAATTAAAATAGTTAAAAAAATTTAAATGTATATAATTATAAATAAATATAAATTTATATAATTATAAATAAGTATTTATATAATTATAAATCTTTTTAATGAATTATAAATATGTATTTATAAATATATTATAAATTAATATAAATATATATAAATATAAATAAATTATTATTTATATAAATAAATATATATATATATATATATATATTAAAAAAATTAGAAATATGTATTTATAAATATAATTATAGATATATATTTACAATTATAGTTAAAAATAAATTTATTTATATATACATATATATAAATTCATAAATATATATAATGTAGAAGGGGTTTAGATTAGAGGTAATCCTACATGAAAAATTGGGGATAAAAACCCATTGAGCATTGGTACTGTAGCAGTACTGTAGCGTATTATAGTAGGGGAGACCTGTAGCGTCACTAAGCACTATAATTGTAGCTTCGATGGATAATGTAGCAGCAGCGGGTACTGTAGCAGTAAGGGTACTATAGCGATACTATTCTGAGAATCGACCTTGAGCCAAAAATTATGGGCCTATAGTCCATGTTATGGGTTACATTCCCCCTAGGCCTACATGCCAAATATATATGATGTAATAAAGCTGGTAGTTGGGTGTGTTATCCCTTGGGGGGGCTACAACTTACCTTTCAGGCCTTTGTGTGTGCGTTGTGTGTGGGCGTTCGATCTAATTGTACCCCCAAACACCTAATATAATATATTTATATATAATTATAAATATAACAAATATATTTATTATTTAAATATATTTATTATAATATTATAAATATTTATTTATAATTATTTAAATAATTATATATATATATTTATTATTATAAATATATAATTATATAATTATAGCATATATAAAATTTTACATATAGTTATATGTAAATATAAATATAATTATTTAAAAATATTTTTTTAGAAAAATATTTTTTTAAACAAAATATTAACATTATTAATGAATATAAAATTTTAAATGAATGAATCTTAAAATAAGTGAAATTGTTTAATTAAAAATGAATAGACTTTAAAATTATTAAAAAATGGATATATTTTATTAATTAACCGAATTATTAAAAAAATTAAATATGGATATTTATTGAAATGGAGATGAAAACATATTGAAAATATTAAATCACATTAAGTAAATATGTATAAATAAATATAATAAAATTATTAATTAAAAAAATAAAAAAATAAAAATACTAAGAATAAATAAAAAATATTAACAGAAAAATATTAAAAATGAATAAATAAAATTTACTCATTAAAAAAATATTATTTTTACCCATTATTTTACTAAATGAAACTCTAAATTGATTATTAAAATTTTAATTAATTTTAAAACTATTATGTGTGTGTGTTTTTATATAAAATTGAAATAATTATGTAAATATATGTATGAAATTAATGTATTTATACACACAGAGAGAACACATGTTAGATATATGTTAAATTAAACAATAACATTATATAATAGGCAACATCTATAAATGAAATAAACAATAATAATAATGAATAAATATAAAAAAATAATTAGTGTTATTAGTTATATAGATTTTAAAAAAAAATACTAAAAATGAATATTTATAAATACATTTGCTAAAAATTGCATATAAATTAAAAATCTATAATATTAAAAATATTATATAAAAAATAAAAATATATTTATATATATATACACATATATATTTTGTTAATATTATTTATATAATTCTAATGTACTTTAAATCATATTTATATATTATATATGTGGTAAAAAATGTTTTATAATTTTGTTGAAAATTGATATTAATTAAAAATATTGACTAATTAATATCAATAGAAATTTAATATCCTCATTTTTATCAATGTAATTTGTTTTTTTTTTCAATATGACATATATATAAAATAATTAATATTAAATTATTAATTTCAAAAATTAACTAAATATGTTACAATTAATATATCATACAATTAATCTACAAGTAAATATATGAAATTAAGTTAATTTCATAAAGATAAACATACACAAATAATAAATTGTTAATATTATCATTTAATTTTTTTATTTATTAATATTTAATATTTAATATATTATATTTGTAGTTATTAAAGTTTATTCAATTTTTATAATTAATTTTTATATATACTATTTATTAACTTATATATATATATAATTAAATTTATTCAATTTTAATTTTTATACATGAAATATATTTGTAACATTATTTATTTTTTAGTATTTATTTATATTTATTTATTATAATTTAATATGTTCTAAATTAAAGGTCTGGAAAATTTGAATCTAGTTAGACCCGTTTTGGTATTCATGTTCTATCTGAATGGTTTTAAAATAACCCGTGCATAGGTAAATATCAAAATTCATGGATTGAATTAGGTCTTATGGAATCTGGAAATTTTTTATGATATTATAACTTCAATAAGCATTCTAATTTTATTAGATTCTACTATAGAATTGGTCAGATTCAGTAATTTGGTTATGGTTTTAGTTGAGGTATATTTAATATCTAGTTTGATTGACAAGGTGGTTCTTTCCAGTCCACATGGTGTGATTGTTATTAGTATTGAATTGGAAACAACTCATTTTTTTGTGAATCATTCCAAATCATTGGAAATTCAAAATCTAATTGTACAAGAGATATTAGTTGCTCTATTTTTATATTAAAATGATACTATCTACCACATTGTCAAAAGATGGTAAATAATGGAAATATATTGTGCATTGATAATTAGTTGAAGGATACTATTATGGACGAGGATTCTCATTCTTCTACTTTGAGGAATTTGGATACTATAAGGTGGAAATCCTATGATAATGAAGATGGATCTCTAATAAATCAATTTCCTAACTAGGTACATCCTGCCTAGTTGGATGAATTCATTACAAGTCCTAAAATTAGACACAGTTCTAATATTTTTTCTCTTGCAAGGTTGGATGAAAAGCCGGCTAAGTCTTGGGATGACTTAGCGGAGGAGAGAAATTGACTTGATTTCATTTTTTCTTTCAAGGATGAACTTTATAGGGTCCAAATGGATGGTAATTATAGGGATGAATCTACTGATAGTCAATCTTCCCTAAGAGAAATCTTTACAAGATGATTTAGACTACAACATGTGGAAGGCACAAAAGAGGACATCTAATATTAACCACAAGGGAAAAGACAAGTTTGATGATGTAATTATCATGAATGTAAATCCCGAAAAGGATCTCACCTAAGAGATTGATATGGTTTTCACTCTAAATGGTAATTATAAACTTTCAGATACCCTCAGAAACTCCATTTCCCTCAATCCCATTGGATTTTATTTGGAATCTGTGGGCAGAAAGACGGTAATTAATGATTCCCTAACATCTCCTATTAATATTAATCATATGGTAGGTAGTGCAGGGGATGGAAACCACCATGGAACCCAAATTATACTAGTAGTTGTTTGGTTATTATTTCTCCTACTTCGAGTTCCTCAAGGACCCATTGTTTGGGTCATGGTTTGGTTTCAGTAAATGCTAAAGTCAAGGATGACTCATATATTTCTACTAATAAATATGCTGTTTCAAGTATGGTGAATATATAAGTTATTATGACTACTGAGGATGTAGGTATACTTTGGTCGTGAATTGTGCTGAAGGAACTTGATGTTTTAGAGGGACTTAATTAGGTCTCAGAGCCTGCCCATGGTATGGAAATTCCTATGGTTATATTTTTGGATAAGGGTACAAGAGCAATATCATGTTCCACAACTTCTCCTTATATATAGAATGTTTTCACTGACCATAATGTTGACATTGATGCTTGAGGGGAAAAAATAGAGGGTCTCAAGATGGAAAAATCAAAGGTGTCATGTTCCTCAGTGGGTTTAGATTTTTTGCAGTATTCCAAGGATAAATAAATTTTGACGGTGAAGACATTTAACTCCTTCGATCTACTTGCATCTGGTAGTAGCAGAGAGGAAGGAAAGAGTAGTGAAAGTGTGACCAATGTAAACACCCACGTGGTAGAGGTGGTCAATCCAATCACCAAAACATTAGTTTTTATTCTAGAGTGTCTTGATTTATTTTACTCTTTGACATTCCACCTTTATATTCTATACTTTTATTTTTTAGTAAAGGTGTCTTCATATATTATCCTTAAAAAAACAGAAACAAACACACACATTATATTTATCTAATTTATTATATTTTTAATATTTATTTTATAATTTTATTTATTAACATATTATATTTAATATGCATTATGTTTTTAATTTGTAAATTTTATTCATGTTTTATATTTTTACTCAATATATACTATTTATTAATTTGGAATATTTTCTCATATTTATTAATTTTTTATATTATTTATTCTTAATAATATTTTTATTTTTAAATATATTTTAATATTTATTCATTTTATTTTTTTCTTTGTTTGATATTTTTATAATTTTACCAATTTTTAAAATTACTCAAAAATTAGTATTCATTAACATTCAATGTTCTTAATATGGCTATAAATTATATTAATAATATGGATTCATTTTCATTTAAAAGATATTCATATTTATTCTTTTAATAATCTATACAATTAATAACACTTCTTCATTTTGTTAGTATTTTCACAATATATTGATTTTTATAATTATCAAATTCCAATATTTTGTAAAATCAATATATTTAATATTATTTTTTTCACGAATAATGTTAATTATTTTTTAGTTTTTTTAATTTATTTATTTCAAATATTTTTTCATTTAATATATTTACTATTTGTTCATTTTTAATATTTTTATACATAATTACACATTAATATATTTAATATATTTAATATTTAAATATATTCCTATATTTATATGTTAATATAATAATATTTCATAAACTATGATTTATATAATAAGAAATGAGTATTTACATTAAATAATACATACATTTAGTGAAAAATTGTTTATAATTAATAATTATTATTAATTTAAAAATATTGAGTAATTATTATTGAGTAATAGATGTTTAATAAAATGCTATTTTTTTAATTTAATACATATCAAAATTGTAAAACCTTAGTTTTTCCCACACATGTACATGATTAATGCAATTTTATATGAAAACACACACACACACATATTATTTTTGTATTTTATTGAATTTATGATACTCATTTTAAAATTTAATTTATTAATATAATATATTTTATATATATTATGATTTAAATCAATCAATTTTAAATCATTTTTAAATTTTAATTCTGTAAATAATAAATAATAAATATTAATTTTTTTAATTTTTTTAAATTATTATTATTTTTTTCATTTATAATCTTAATTATTTTTTAATAATTCTTTAATTTATTCACTATCAGTTTTTTATTTAATATTTTTAAAAATGTTATAGATTTTTCATATTTCATTATACCTGTTTATTTATGAATATTTAATTATTTTAATATGGTTGTAATTTATATAATGATCATGTATTAATTTTCATTTTAACATATACTCACTTTTATGTTTTTTAATAATCTATATAATTAATAAAACTTATTCATTTTTTTAAAAACATTTTCAGTATATTAATTTTTATTTAATTTCACATCTTTTTACCATTCATTATTTTAATATTATTTGTTATTATTTATTAATTAATAATGTTAATAATTATTATTATTTACTTTCCTTTTAATTTACTCATTTTTAAATTTAATCATTTAATATTTTATAAATTTATTCATTTTAATATATATTTTTATATTTATTTATTTACATTTAATGTTTAGAATAAGGTTGTATGGTATATATTTAATATGAATTCATCCACATTTTAACATACATTTATTTTATGTTTTTAATGATTTATATAATTAATAAAACTAATTCAATTTTTTAATATTTTTGAAGTCTATTTATTATTAGTTATTAAATTCCACAAATTTATAACATTCATATATTAAAAATTATTGATTCATTAATAGTGTAATTACTTAAATTTTTCATAATTTATTCATGTTTGGAAAAGAAGGGGCAAGACTGGGAGTGCATGGTCCCACAAATTTATTAATAAAAAGAAAAGTGGAGAGAAAAAAATAAAAATAAAGATAGGCATACCATGTCTAGAAAAGTAGCTACATATCAAAAAGACCAAAATCTTCACCATAAGCATAATCATAGGCTGCAACAACATCAACTAATTCTCATTCATATTACGAGTTGTATTGATTAAAAAGTTTCATGTACCTCTCTCTGAGCCTCAACTACTCTAATGTGAGTTTCTCCTTATAAGAGTGGTTTTATCAGTGCTTTATATTTACGTTCTAATAAAACCTATATTTATTAGTGTTTTTTGAAAAACACTAATAAAACCCTTTAGTTCTATTATATATAACCCAAACTAAGAAAAACATAATTTTCCAATCAATTTCTCATAAAACTAAACCTTCTACATCAATCCCCCTTAAAATCATTTGAATAATTAATGATTATTTCAACTCCTTTTTAGTTTATCTTTCATTTTTTTGTGTGTTTAAATTTTTTAAAGGGTTCGAGTGTGTTATGAAAACCACAGACTCAAAGATTCTAGAGACTTGTTCATCCATTATGCCTCACAAACCTGATAGTCACTCCAAGAATACACTCTCATATAAAAAATTTTTCTTTGGGAATCATGTTAGTTTTATTTCTACTGAAATGACCAAAATTTTAAGTATCATATAAATAAAAAATCCATAAACCAGGGCCCAGTTATCCCTGACTTTCTCACATGATATGAAAATTTTGAGCCTTAATATCTTTTTTAGATTTATTTTTTCAACAAGATAAAATATATACATCCATTATATATTCATTTTCATACTCATTCATCCTTGGTATTACTGTTAGTTGAATAAAAATCTCAAAAATTTATTCTATTCCCCAGATATAAATATTTGAGAACAATTCAAAGACGAGATTCCAATTGAAACAGTTATAAATTCTTCCAGAGAAAACTCAAACAATTCAAATAATGTTGGAAATTATTTTATGGTTTCTAAAATACTCTACTAGAATTAACCATATAACCTCAAATGATGTTAATTTTTATTCACACTTTTAAATTTTGAAGCAATAAAATTGAAATCTTTTTTATTAACTAGATTAAAATTTATTTTAAACAATATTATATCATGATCAAAAAGAATTTTGTAATCAGTACATATAAAAACTATAATGCAATTGTGAAATATGAAAACATCCTAAGTGATAATTTGTTAACTATATTTCAATTATATATATATAATACAGTCATAAATAGTATTTTTCATTATTCACATACCAATAAAGTCCTCTGATATGATACTTCTCTTTCAAAGAGGCTTAGAAGATGGATTATCCTTACTAAAAACTCCTTAAATGAATAAAAAATAAATGTATCTTTTTTCAAATTTATAGGTGTTATCAATGATTCTACTTTATATTACTCAATGTATTTCTATTGAAATATCAAATCATTACATTTTATATTCTGTATAATAAAGAAATTATTCCTAATACAAGAAGAGATCACGAATTACCTATATTGGTCTTTGAGATTGTAAAATACAAAAAAAACAGTTTCTTAAGAGATGAATGAGAGAAACACAAATAATTGAATGAAATATATAATTATTCAAAATGTTAAGTTGTAAAATTTATTTTCAATGGTTTTTAACATTTAATAAAAAAAATTAAAATATAACAAACCACCAATTAAATTTACTAATGCATAATGAGTGATAAAAGTTTAATTGTTCCAAACATAATAGGAATGTTGGGATATGTTCCAATGGTCACATATCTTATGAAAAAGGATAGAAATATTTCATTATTTATAATGTAATTTAGTTTTCTTCCCATAAAAACATATCCATGATACTACAATGTGTCATATTTCTTTAGATTGTATCACCAAATAGTAGATTTTGTAATAAGTCCTCATACTGAATTCAATTTTTGATGTATTCCATATTTACAATTTAGATAGTGATATAGATATAAGGTTGTGTTAATATAATTCCATAATTTATTGTATTAAACATTATGTTGAAATACATGTGATATAGATGACATATGAAGTATTGGTAAGGATAACACTTCCCTATGAGCTAATGCTCTATGTGTGGAAATAATGGTTTTTATGTAATGAAAAAAAGAAAAGAGTGGAGGAGATTTTAAAAGAGAATAATTTATATTTTTAGGAAATTAATATCTATATATATATTATTTACCCTAAAAATGTTCAATCTATGTAAACATTCCCAAAATAGAGCTTGCGTACACTCAAATTCTCATACATTGTTTATATATCAAAATATTTATACATTATATGAATAATATCTATATTTTTATTTTATTTTTAAAAAGTGAATATTTTTTATCCCAATTGGATGTTATGGAATAAAAAATGTCTGAATGATAATCATATAACAAAGGAGTATGTGGATGGATTTAAAGAGTTCATTAAGTTTGCAATATTGCATGAATAAGACACTTCCCAAAATCTTTATTTGTTTTTATTATTATTATTATTTTAGAATAATTCGTCCAAAATAGTTATAAGGACATATCATTTATCATAAAATAGTTTATATCTATTAATTTTGGACTAAATGTATGAAAAAATGAATACACATATTGATTTGGATGATAATTCCATTTTTGTATCATTTGATATGAATACTAGTGTAAATGATAATTGAGTTCATATGGAAGAAATGATAACAAAAATTGAAGATGATTATCATGATTGTCTAAATGTTTTTGAGAATATAAAAAAATATTAAAATAGACCATTGTATGAGAGTTGTATTAATTATATAACATTTTAAGATGTATTGTAGTTAGGTAATTTAAAAGATGGAAGGAGATAGAGTGATAGTAATTTTAGAGCTACTTGATCTCCAGAATGATATGATATTAGAAGAAATGATATTTCTTATTGAACATTTGATTCTATGTCAATTCCATGTTCAATGGATATTATCTTTGAAAAAAAATACATTCCTACCCAAATGTTTTTATAATATTTCACAAGAATCATTAATCAATCAGAAAATGACCTAAGTGTGGCATAAATCAATATATGGAAGATAAATCAAGTCCATAAAAATTTTAATGGTACATCCCTATCATTTAAATGTTTAGATTATTATATGGATGTTCGAAAATTGTATACAATTGACCTGGAATGCAAATTTTGGAATTGAAGAAGGGAAAATGTGTCACCTTGTATACCCTCCTTAGTGGTAGAACATTTATTATGAGTACCTCGAAGTAGGAAAAATGTTAAGAAACCATCATCTTTCATTACATAAATATGTAATAAATCCTTATTGGTGTAAAAATTAGTAATCATTGTATATGTCTAGTTATGTTGGAAAATTATTTTTTTCTATCATGGTTATTCATAAAGTGAAAATACATTATGTTTTCTCTATTTATTTCTAGACTAAACCAATCTTGTAATTATATTGAAGTATATTTGGATCCATTTATTAATCTAATGAAATTGATATGTGATATAGGTGTTACATTATATAATTCTAGTAGAAATGAAAAGTTCACATTGAGATCCATGTTGAATGAGACGATAAATGTCTTTCCATCTTACAAATATTTTTAGGATATAACATTAAAGGAAAGTTGGGTCATACCATTTGTGAATAAGGTATACAATCTTTTAGGTTGAAACATTCAATGAAAGAAATGTTTTTAATACCCTATAAATTTTTACCCTAATAACATAATTACCAATCCTAGAATACATAATTTAATATAAATATAGAACAAGGTAATTCACCATATCTATTAATAGGTGATCAAAAATTTGTGGAAGTAAAATATATTTACAATGAATTTGGTAAACCATCTTTTAAAAACCTTATGAAATCAATTTGGAAAAAGAGATTAATTTTATTTGAATTCCCATTCAGTAACTTTTTGTACTTCATATATTTCTTTGATTTCATGCATGTACAAGAAAATATATGTGATAGTTTTATTGGAATTTTACTAAAAGTACCAAAGGGAAAAAATACGACATTAAGGCTATGTTGTACATGATAGAAATGGGGATAAGGTATGAGTTGGAACCACTAATGAGAGAAAAATGATCTTTCCTTCCTTCAGTATCTTACACTCTATCAAGAAAATGAATATTTGAATTTTCAACATCACTAATACTATAATTATTTTATAGGTATGATTAATAAATATCAAGAATTTTTTGTTAATGATTAATTTGAAGTTCCATGGTATAAAATCACATGATTTTCATGTTTGGATTAAATATTTAATGAATGTTCTTTTATATTTCATTCTAACTGATTTTGTATGGCATACATTGACCCAACTTTACTTCTTTTTAAAATCCATATATTGTAATGTTATAGACCTTGTGAAATTTCCAATGCAATATCCAATCATGAATAATGGAATTGTAGAGATATTATGTGAATTCGAGATGTTCTTCCCACTATTATTATTTTATATAATTCTCCAATTGATGGTTCACTTGGATATAGATATTAAACTATGTGGTATTTATCATTATAGATTGATGTACCCCATTGAACTGTATTTAAATATTTTAAAAGGGTATAACAATAAATGAAGTCGTCCAATTTGTTTTATTGTAAATATATATACTGTTATAGAAGATGTTGAATTCTACATCTATTACCTAGAAAATTATGATAACATTAGTCTCCCAAAATCTCATTATAATAAATTCATTTTGGGTAAAAGGATTTATAGAAGATATATTTTTAAAATTACCATCACATAGTGGGAGAAAAATGATGTTTACATTTTACATAATAGTGTAGAGTTTTCTCCAAATGTTGAAGCCCAAAAAGTAATTCGTATTCATTTGAGCCCATTAACGTAAGAAGGATAGATATCAAATAACCATAATCAATTATTTATAGGAGGTTTTTGGGATCATATTTATAAGTAGTAATATGAAAATTAGAATTCAGTTTCCAAATGACTTCAATTACTAGCCAGGGGACTAGATTACAAATATTATATATTATATTAGTTTCTTAATTAATTTTAATACATTATATACATAGGACCATGCTGAATAAAATACAATTTAAAATAGTGTATTTTTGTTTTTAATAGAAGCGATACATGATTCCAGTTCAAAGTATAGAAATAAAATTCTGTAGAATTTTTCAAATTTCAGCATCGTCAAAAATACCTATAAGTTGAATTATACAATGTTTTTAGTGATTATTGTCTATTGAAAATTGTTTAACAATTGTAGTGTAGTGATAGTCGATGAATTGGGATTTGTGATGGTGAAATCGTGTACCTAAGGGTATGAGAATTAATAATTCATAATGAAATTAGAAATAGTGGAAGTATTTTATTGTCAAGTTCGAATAAATTAGAATTGGTCAATTATTCTATTGGTGACTAAAAACTATAGGTTCAGATAAAAATTTAATTAATGATGACCCTTTTATTTGGATATGACAATCATTTCATGTAGGTCCCAATTTAGACAATGTTATGTATGTTATAAGTGAACATAAGGTGTGGATTTGGATACTTGATAGAGGAACCAAATCCCTTAAACCTTTAAAGAATAAATTGTGGACTCAATTATATGGTTAAAGAGTTTTTTACTATACCATTCTTATCCTCATAATATTATGTTATTTATATTTCATTTTTTCAATATAAATTAAATTTATAACTACTCATGAAGATAATGACTTCGGTAGATGCTAATGTTACCAATCCCTAGGAAGTGCACAAGATTGATGTTGAAACTATGGAATTATTCAAGAATAAAAACATATTTATGAAAAAACATAAATTATGTAGCAGTTACATTTTAACTAAATTTATCAAGGAAATAAGGAAAGGTATAAAATTTGAGTTTGGATGGAATCAACATGACCAACATGTTGACCCGAATAAGTCAATGTTCATTTTATTTACATTGGGTTCAAAATAAGAATGCAAGTTCCAATTGATTTTGATATGTGAAAAAATTTCATGACTACATTTATGGAAACCATTTGAAAAAATATTAGTGTAATTTTATGTTATAATTTATCTATTTTACTAAAAAATTATTTTATGAAATTTTTATTAATATTTAATTGTCCATTACAAAGTTCATTTATAATACTTTACTTCTATATGAAATCTTTCTTAATGGTCACTAGAAAAGCTCATAGAGGATTCTAGAAATTTCTTACAAAAAATTATCTAATTGATACTAAGGGGAATTTAAACCCACACCCACACGTTATGTATGAAAACATTATAAACCAGGAAACATGGAATGATTTTATTTTCATTTATGATGAGGAATGATTTAAAGTGAATTTTCAATGATGATATTTTATTCAAAATTATTTATTTTCTCCACTTTGATTCAATGTTTTTAATTTATGAAAAAATGAGTGATGAAAATAAGCAATGTGCAAAAAAACAAATGTACCCATTTGATAAATCAAGTATGTGGTGCACTTACTTTTAAAATAAAATGCTATGTATTTTAAAACTATTGTAAAATTTTTATGTGATGTGTAAGAATATATATGATTTTGTTCATATGTTTATTGATGAATCAAAATCCAATGACACTTCCATCCCACATCATGTATTATTGAAGGTGTCCTATGTTAATAAACGGGAAAAACTAGTAGTTGAAATCACACATGTAATATGAGAATAATGTGTAAGTAAGATATAATAGTATTTTGTTAGGATTTTTAATAGTATTATATAATAATATATATTTATTTTTATTAGTTTTTTATATATTTTATACAAAATAATGAAAATTTACTATACCTAAAGAACAACTACATTAATTAGCTTTGATTTGGACAAAATAGTATAACCATGTTAGAGGTGTAGGTTTTGGAGTTTCACCTAAAACATATTCTGAGAAACAAGCCTACAAGGAGAAAAAATGAGATTATGAAAGGAATTCATGGATAGATAGATTTTTTAAAACAGATAACTATCTGATTTGGTTTATAATAGAAATATATGAAAAATGATCAATGTGAACTTGTATTGGAATAATGATCACAACATGAAGAGACACATAACCCTACTGTCATTGAGGCTAGAGATGCTTCTCAAATTCTTTCCATACTCAAGGTAAAAACTTTTTGTTAATTATTTCTCATAAATGTGAATCAAATAACTTTAAATAGATTTATATTACTAAAATTATATATAGTGAAATTTTATGTAATTTATATCTATCAAAACCCATACATAACCTTGTATTTATGGGTACAATGTACAATAAACTAGGAGACATGATACTATAATCAACTAAAAAAAGATCTCAAGAGAGTGGGGATTAAAGTAGCTATTGAGTTAAGCATCATGTTTTCTATTCCTATTGATGATATAAATGTTATCATGATCAATAATTCTACAGAAAATTTTGTAGCATGGAAATTTATTCTTATAAAGATACATGAGGTATGTTTTAAACAATTTTTTTCAAGTAAAAAACCTTTTATAGTTGATGATAAAAGTTCTCAAATGAGCTATGGTATTATATAAGGAAAAAGGGTAAATAAAAAGAAATATCAAATAAATATAGTAGGTTAACCAACAATTCAAATGGAACTTCTAGGAGTACCTTCACCCAGTAGTGTCATTACTACATATATTAATGTTAAAATTTCATGAACCTATTACATTTAAAGTGAAAAATATAGCCTACATTGAATATGAAGAAGATGTATTTTTAGAGGCAATTATAGAAGTGGTAGGTCTAGAGAGTATAAATGATATTATCATGTTTGAATGGATGGGTGTCTCAGTTTGGAATACATTCATGAGGTACATTTTCATATATTTTTTTTCAAAAAAATGATCTACTATTTTTATTATTGTTAATAAGTATTCATATTTTATATATGAATATATATTGATATTATATAAATGGAAAACCCAATAAATTAATCTTTGGAATCATTAATCCTTCTATAATTTCAAAAGAAAATGTTTCTTTAGAATTGAATGAAAATGAAAAGAAAAAATTCACCAAAGTGTGGTGTTTGAAAATA
Source organism: Viscum album (assembly GCA_963277665.1). Lineage (NCBI taxonomy): Eukaryota > Viridiplantae > Streptophyta > Magnoliopsida > Santalales > Viscaceae > Viscum > Viscum album. The sequence goes on along the minus strand of OY728165.1, from coordinate 1,158,723,237 downwards.
AAATAATAGAATACATACTCTTCTTTATTCCTACAATGGTGGGTTAAAACTATATTATCTTATCATATAAAATACATTTTCTTTTTCTTTTTTATTAAATATTTTTAATTTTTTAGGAAGAACTAGATGCTAATCACAACAAAATTGGATTCCCGGAATTTTTAATTTTTGGATACAAAGCACAAAATTCCAATAATTAAACCACACATGATGTCTAATCTGGATTTTTAATTCATTGAAAATGATTATTTTATATATAAAATTATAATTATAAATTTTAGTTGGTGTTTTAGTAGTAATTTTGTTATGATAGGGTGATATATAAATATCAGGTAAATCATGGTATGAGGTTAGTGACTGACACACAAAGGCTATGCATTTCTTCACCTATAAATATATTAAGGCATATAATATAATAATTGAATATAAAAATATATTTCAAAAAAAATTACTTATTTTGGTCAATGCTTCTTCAATGTCTAAAATAAAATAATTATATTGATTATGGATATTACATTTTTAAATTTATGAATGGTATTACATACTTTCAATTAACTAGAATCCCCAAATAGGCACTATTTAAAGGTAATTACAATAAAATTAAAAATAATTGGTTATCTTTTATTTTTATTTATTTTCTTAGTACTACTAGGACTACCAACTAGATAGAGTCTACCAAAAATAAGTAATGTTTTTAGAGATGACTAGGAAAAATACATGGGGTTATAATGTTTTCTGACATCAAATTGAGGTGATTACCTATTATTTATGTGATTTATAATACAATGTGTCATTATATATACATTTGTTATGTGAAAAATTAATATCATAATATTATAGATAATATTTTTCAAAAAATAAAAATCAACTGCCCAGTAATCTTCTTCCATTAAGGGTTATGATGAGTTGGTAAAAAATAAAAACGGATTTTGGTGATAAACATGTAAATTAAGAAATATTTGGGCTATTTCTCAAGGAAAAGTATCACATAGGGTTGCAGTCTATAGATTTTGATAGAGATGGTAACATATATTAAGCTGCTCATGCTCACAAGATATAGGACTTTAGGGATGTAGTTGAGGTAATTGTTAGAGGGAAATGGGTCTAGGATCCTTATACCAAAAAATCTAGAGACATATTACCAACTTATGGGGATTTTTATATCATTATACTATCCTCATAATTTTCATTTTGTGTCTAACTATATTTTGAAATGTTTTTAAAAATAAATTAGGACTTATTATAATCACTTCCACCTCTATGATGAAGAATCAAGATGTATTATTTTTTATTTATGTTTGATTTAACCGAATAAATGGCAATAAAAGATAATATAAATGATAATAAAGATGTATCACCAATATTATGATCTAATTCTCAAAGAAAAAAAGAATTAAATGGGAATGAATTTGAACTAGTGTTCAAAGATGAAAATATTCAGACACTGAATGATCTGTATAAGTGCATGTAAAACATTATCAGATTGTCTTGGAAATTCATAAAAATAAATCATTTTTTATTTTTGGCATATAGGTATCAAACACATGTTAATATGACACATGATGTGGCTCAGATGACTTAAATTTCATGATTTTAATAGAAGATTCATTTTTGTTTTAAATATGTGTCACGTTTCTAAATCAAAAAAATGTGCTCGGATTATTTTACAAATTTTATACAAATATCCATAATCCAGTTATGTTATCTAGTAATTTACTTCATGTTAATCTAATACATGATGTAAATAGTATGAATCAAATTGCATGTTTTCAATATAAGTGTAATTTTAGTTTAAAACATGCATCCCCTAGCCAAAAAGATGAACTAAATATGGATTAATTTTCAATATTTAGGATAATGATCTATAATTAATTTTTTATGTGTAGGAATTTAATTCTAATTAATTTAACACATGATGTGGAAAGTATGACTAAAACTGCATGTTTTCAATATAAATGTTTCATTTTAGTGTAAAACACAATTTTCATAGCCCAAAATGAGCAAATGATCTTATATTATCTTCAAACATTAAGACAATGATCCATAATTTATTTTTGTAATGTAGGAATTAACAACAGATAAATTAGACACACTATGTTGATGGTATGACTCCAAGTGGATGTTTTCAACGTAAATATATCATTTTAATGTAAAATATATATCACATGGACAAAACTAAGTAAATGAGATCATATTGTCTTGAAATATTGGGAGAATGATCCATATTTAATTTATGGTGTGTATGAGTTGAACTCACATCTATCCCACACATGATGTGGCTGGTAGGACTCAATGTTCTTATTTTCAATATAAAAGTGTTATTTAAGTTTATAAGTTGTGTCACATAAAAAAACAAATAATGTGAGATCATATTATATTTAATATTAATGAAAATGATCCATAATTCATTTGTGATGGGTATGTATCAATTGAACATCAATCCAACACATTTTGTGGTCGATATGATTGTAAGTGAATGTTTTCAATTTAAAAATGTCATTTTAGTTTAAAATGTACATCACGTAGAAATAAATGAGTAAAAAATCACTATATATAACTATACATTAGTAAAATAATTCATTAATACTTTCTGAAATGTAGAAAAAACCACATATAAATCCATCACATTATGTTTCCAACATGGAAGTGTATGATATCAATATAACTGTGTCATTTTAGTTTAAATATCATGTCACAAAGTGAAAACTGAGTAAATGAGATCATATTATCTTGATAATGTTTTAATATATTCCATAATTCATTTGTAGTATGTAGTAATCAACCACAAATCAATACAACAAACGATGTTCTTGGTATGACTCGAAGTATCTGTTTTTAATTTAAAAATTTCATTTTAGTTTGAAATGCCTGACATGTAACTGAAAATTCTTTAATGAGATCATATTGTCTTGATACATTAGGAAAATGATCCATAATTAATTTTTGGCATGTAGAAATCCCCCCCATATAAATCGCACACATACTGTTTCTGGTATGACTCAAAGTTTGTGTTTTCAATATAAGTGTCATTTTAGTTTAAAACACGTGTCACATTATTAAATCTGAGAAAATTATTTGAATAGTTTTAGAAATTTAAGATAATAATATATGATTTATCTGTGATGTGTATTAATCATCCACACATCAATCTAACATACGATGGGGTAGTTATGAATCAAAGGGCATGTTTTCAATATAAGTGTCATTTTAGTTTAAAATAGAGATCACATAGCCAAAACTGAGTAAAAAATTTTGTTTTTTTCAAACATAATAAAAATAACCCATAAAATATTTGAGATATTTATGAATACAACACACATTAATATGAAAAATTATGCGGACTATATGACTCTATGTGCGTGTTTACAATATAAAACATCATTTTAGGGTAAAATACACACCACATAGACAAAAATAGAGCAAAATAGATCTGATTGTCTTGAAAATTTCGAAATATGAATCAAAATACATTTTTAGTATATAGAGACTGAACACACAATAATTGGACCCATTGTGTGGATGGTATGGATCTAAGTGCATGTTTCCAATATAAAAATTTAATTTTAGTTTGAAATGCGCGTCACATATCGAAATCTAATTAATGTTTCTTGTGATGTCATGATAATTTTTGAAAACAATCTATAAATAATTTTTTATATATTAATTGACCTAATGTTAATCCTAGATTTGTTATGGTAGGTATGAATCAAAGTTTGTGCTTTCATTGTAAGTGTCATTTTAGTTTAAAATATGTTTCACATTGAAAAAAATATGAAAAAATCATACTATTTTCAAAATTTATAAAAATGATAAATAATCCATTTATGATGTGTAGTAATTGACCACAGATCATTCAGACACATGATGTGGCTACTATGACCCAGAGTGTGTTTTTTCAATATTAAATGTCATTTTAGTTTATAAAAGTCATGTCACATGTCCAAAACATAGTAAAAATCCATATGAACTTAATAATTTAGGAAAATGGTCTAATGTTCATTTTGGCATGTAGGTATTTACTATACATCTTTCCAACACATTGTGTGTCCAAAATGACATAAAATGTATTTTTTCAACATAAAAGAGTAATTATTGTATAAATTAAGTGTTACAAAGTCAAAACTAATAAAATGAGCTCATATTGTGTTGATTATTTAGAAAAATTATCCATAATTCATTTTGGAATGAACGAATCAACCTCACAGTAATCCAACACATGATATGGTTGACATGACTCTAAGTGCATGTTTTCAATATGAATATTTAATTTTAGTTTCAAATGAATGTCATATTGAAAAACATGAGTAAAAAATACCAAATTGTCTTGATACATTAGGAAAATGATTTATAATTCATTTATGATTTGTATAAATTGACCAAAAATCAATACAACACACGATGTATCTAGTGTTACTCAATGCTCATCTTGTCCATGTAAGAATAATTTTAGTTTAAAACATGTATCCTTTGGTCAAAATTGAGAAAATAGTTGGGATTGATTTCAAAATTTATGGAATCAAAACATACTCTTTTTGAGAACTGTAGGAATTGACCGCATGTCAATCCGACAGATTATGTGACCAATATGACTCAAAGTGCATGTTTTCAGTATAAGTGTAATTTTAGTTTAAAATGAATGTTACGTAGACAAAACCAATAAAACAATATTTAAATGTTATTAAATCTAATGAAAATGATACATAATTAATTTTTTTAGGTAGGAATTGACTAAACATTAATCTAGCACATGGGGTGGCTTATAAGACTCCAAGTGCATGTTTTCAATATAAAAGTGTCATTATAGTGTAAAATTATCATCACATATAAAAAACTAAGAAAAAGACCTTGGATTATATTGTAATATTAGGAAAATGATCCATAATTTTTTTTGTGACATGTATAAATTGACTGCACATCAATTCGACACACAACATGAATGATATGACTCAAAGTGAATGTTTTCAATATAAAAGTGTTATTTTATTTTTAAATGCATTTCACATAGCCAAAATTGAGAAAATATTCTCATATTGTCTTCAAAATATAGAAAAATGATCCAGAATTCATTTTTTGATTATAAGAATTTACCATAAATTAATCCAACAAATAATGAGTATGGTATGACTCAATGTTGTTATTTTTAACATAAATGTTTCATTTTAGTTTAAAAGAGGTGTCACATTTCCAAAAAATGAGTAAATGATCTCATATTATATTGAAAATTTGGGAAAATGATCCATAAACCATTTTTTATATAAAGGAATCAACCACACATTAATATAATACATGGTGTGGCCAGTATTATTTAAAGCGTGTGTTTTCAATATAAGTGTCATTTTTGTTTAAAAAATAAGTTACATAGACAAAACCAGGAAAATGAGCTATGATAATTTTTAACCTTTTGGAAAATTATTCTAAATTAATTTGAGATGTGTAGGAATAAACCATATATAATCTAACCCATGATGTGGATGGTATGACACCAAGTGAATTTTTCTATATTAATAATTCATTTTAATGTAAATAAAATTCCACATAGAAAAAATATAAAAAATGAGCTTATATTAGCTTTAAAATTTCGGAAATCAACATCTAACTTATTTTGGGATTGTATTAATTGACTTGACATCAATCAGACACATGATGTGGCCGATATAACTCCAACTGTGTATTTTCAATTTAAAAGTGACATTTTAGTATAAATGGTATGGACATATCCAAAACTAAAAAACTAGTATAGATTGTCTTGATACTTTTGTAAAATGATTCATAATTAATTTGTGGTGAGTAGGAATTGACCGAACATGAATCCCACACATGATGTGGTTGGTATGACTCCAAGTGCATGTTTTCAATATTTAAATATCATTTTAGTTTAATGATATAATTATTAAAAAACATTTAAGTAATTAAGATAATTAATAACTTATAATATCAGTAATATATCCAATAGTTAAAAATATAATTTATATATATTACTAATTAATAATGTATTTAATAATTCATAATTTATTTATTAATTAGTAGTAAAATTAATAATTAATAATACAATTAACAATATAATCAATAATAATTTTATTAATAGTATAACTAAAAATATCATTAATATATCCAGTAATTAATAATATAATTTTTCATATGTGGGTTAAATAGAATTAAAATTAAAATTTTTTTATTTTTTTATGTACTATTACCAAATAAACACTGGTTTTACTATAGGGAAAAAATTTTATTAGGAGGTTGACCTTTGGAGAAAGCATGTTATAAGAGTTATGATTTTTTATATTGGTTGTAATTTTTATTGGTTAATTTTAAACATAAAATTAATGTAAATATTTTTTTATATCACTTTTTAATTTAAATGAAAGTAGAATGTTATATTAGTATTTCAATATATTTTCTATAATATTTTCATTCCAATTTGATTATATCTTTCTAATCTGGCTGTCTTATCGGCTAGTTATAGGGATGAAAGAGTTTCTGCAGCTATATGACCTTTCCTAGTACTTTCTATTTTGGCTGATAATGGTTCCCTTTATCAATTCTAAAAATATATCCATGAAAAAGGGATCCTCTCATTTTTTCACTGATATAGTCCTCCTATACCATGAGTTAAAATATATTTACATATATTTAATGCAGTTAATGTTATCTATATGCTACATATTGTATTTATAATGAATTCATTATATATTATTGAATATGAATATGTTTCATATAATTAATTGTGACATGTCCATCTTTAATAATTTTCAAAATATGAAATCTAATTCATTGAATAAATATCAAGAGTATAGTTTAGTGAATACACTATTTTCATATAGATTATTGAAAATTGTATGTAATTTAATGATATTTAAAAATTATACCATTCCAAAAAAAAATTATAAGATATTTTTACATTCTATTATATTTGAAACAATCCACATTAGAATGTTTTAAGATATATGTTTTAGATGTTAAAATAAAAATATGCACTGCATTCCAATATTGATGTATCTTATACCATCTCACTTATTATTTGTATTTTATAAAATCTATGTGTTGTATATTGTACTCATTGAATATTCGTAACATTAAATTGAAACTATATGTTTATGATATATAGTGTGAAATGTCTAAATGAATTAATTTCTAAAAAGTGGGATGTAACTTATTGAATAAAGATTTGGGGTGTATTTTGGGGATTAAACTTCTTGTATATGTATTCTTAAAATTATTTATGAAGTTTACGTCATTTTAAAAATGATTTGGTCTATATTTATTGAAATTATAATATATTAACACTTTATTTTATATTTCACAAGCATGAGGTCAATAGGTATTAAGATATTTAGTTTAGTTGTTAAATTTTAAATTTACATTACAATACCATCTTTATTTATCTGTTATAATCACTCATTTTTCAATTTTAATAGACTGAATATAAATTTAAGTATAATTCATAGACATATTTTATATATATTAAATTAAATCTGTTAGAAATATATAGTACTCATTATGTATTCAGTACATTTTAATCAATGTTTTCATGTTATCATAATTTAAAGTGATATATATTTCTTCACTAATTTCAAAAATAATTGAAATAATTCATCAAATAATGTTTAGGGATATTGAAAACAAGTTTAGGATCTGGGGAAAACCAATCCCTATAAAATTAATAAAAAATAGAAAAAGTGGAAGAACAAGAGGGCTTACAAATACACGAGTAAAACACACCACGTATATCCGAGTCCACAAAATGAGAAAAAAAATATAATGTAATAAAGGAACATCTAGAGGATACCTCTATGATATCCCACATGGAAAGAGCGGCTATAACATAGTTTCCATCCCTGTAGACAAGAGGGATATCCAACTGAAAATGAACAGGAGCACCAATATAGGCACTCCATGAAAAATCACTTTCTAAGGAAGATTCCGTGAAGGCATATTAAAAATTTTCACTATTTTGGTAGATTCATATTCCACCTAGATATGCGTACAACCATGTAGCATTTCATAAATAATGGACTTGATCATTTACCAAATCTTAGCTTCAATTGAGGATCCAATTCCGATATAATGGTAAAAGTGGCCTTTAACAAAGCCCAGATGGGTGTGGAAGATGCCACAAAAGCCTGACAATCCTAGTACGCCCAAGGACACCCCATCCATGTTCAATTTCAACCATGGGAAGATATGAAGGATCCATTTGATTGATTTTAACACCACATGATTCTTGACTCTGCTAGGCACAAAGAGAGTCTTAAGAATAATTAAGTCAGAAATAGTGTTATTCATCACACCTATTATAATTTTAGAGGTAGATAAAAATGCCTCGTAAATCACATTCAACCCAGACATCAATGAGGGTCAGTGGTTTTGAAGTACAACACCATTTCATGCCTTCTAGATGAAATTATATGCAGTAGAAATATCAGACCACAACAATGCATAAATCTATTCACTATGTCTAGCACCCTGGATGAAACACATGAACCTATCAAGGCTATCCTTCTGGAAAGAACAACCAAATAGTGCCTACATCTGATTCCATATTTGGCATAAATAATTTCATGATAGAAAAATGTGTTGTATAGTTTCATTGACCTACATACAGAAGTACCAGACAGGTGTAGTATGAAACCCAATTCGCTGCAACATACATTGCAAAGGCAATATGTATTTCAAGACCCGCCATATGAGTAGGTACCAAGAAGAACTTATGAAGGGCTTTCTAAATAAACATAACCATGTAAAAGTGGAATTAGCGCCATCACACAGATGTAACACCCCAAGCTTCCATGGTACATTTCCCTTCGAATAATACAATGGCGTGCATTGTACGCAACTTTGAGATTCTAACACACCACAACCAATCAAACTAGTAGTTATGAATAGTAATACCTACTTTTTGAAATATTATAAATTCTATCTCTCAAAATGGACTTCATTTTTGGATTCGGATTATCGAATTTATCCTAGGGTGAAATTTTGGAACTTTTCGGATAACACTTATATTTTGATGAATAGTGAAAATTACTAAATTTTAATGAAAAATAACTTTTTAAATCAAAATAATTTATAGTGATAAATTATATTATTGAGTGGTTTTAAAGTATCATTAGAATATATTTTTACCATTTTATCCAATGGTGTTCATTAGAATTAATTTCACTTTGAAATAGGTCCTAAACAATTGTCAATCTTTTGATATATATTGTTTCTTAAAAACACGCTATTTGTTGTGACAGCGGGAAATAATTATTAAATTATTTAATGCAACTTATACGTTTAGAATTTTGTAAAATAGAAAAACAAAATTTGAATTTGGAATATCAATTATAGCTTAGGGTGAAATTTTGGCATTGTTCTGAAAAACATCAATTTTTGATGAATAGTGAAACTACGAAGTGTTAGTTAAAAAACTGAATTTTTCATAAAACATAATTTTACCGCTTCTGTGAATGGAATTTCGAAATTCTGAGAGACACGGTTAATACCAAGAAGTAAAATGTTGTACAATGAGATGAAAATAATTTTTGGTGAATAGTAACTTTTTACTTTTATTTACCACGGTTAAAAGTAAATACGGTAATTAAGGGTATAAATGATATTAATATTACCCTAACACATGTCGTAATTCTATTTAACAAGTGTATCTCGAACAAAAACAACCTTAGAAATAAAATATTATCATTTAGGTCCACTTGGATTAGATTTGGATATTAATTATTATTTAATTCAAAGAAGAGTTAAAAGAGTTAAAATCAAGGTTTATTTACTAAAACATTTTCAATATAGAGTTATACATAAGATAAATTCGATTTAATTATTCATTAGAAAGATAATAATATTTCCTACATAATGATATTTTATTTATAATTTTTAAACATTAAATAATTTAATATATTTTGGACACAATGAAGATGTAGTAATTACCATAATAGTGAAAAATTAGAATAATTGATATTATAAATACCCAAATAAATATAATTTTAGACTTTTATTGATTTACATTAATTTTATAGGTTAACATGACATATTAAGATTGATTTAATTAACTTTGTTTGAAGTAATCATTCTTTTACGTGTCTCACCAAAATCAACTATTGAATATTGTCAAAATTGACAAAAAAAGAGTTTTTAAAACAAATATTATATTATTAATTGATATTAAATTCATAAAAATCTAAGGATCGGCCAAGAGACTTATATCATAATATGTATATCATTAATGAACCAATTGGGGGTCTCTTGGATGTATATGGTATGTTTATTAACTATATAATATAAAAATACAAAGAGTCTTTGTAAAAGTGAAACTAATTAACTAAGAGTTAATAGTTAAAGATAAGGTTAATATAATGACCCAAACCTGTCTAAATTCTATTGGTTGAGTAGTTTTAGACCCCTACCCATCTTAAGCTTTAAATAATAAACATTGGAGCTATTATAAACCGAATATGAATTTATTATAAATTAATATTTCTAGCATTTCCAAAGGTGCCCCTCACCCCTCTTATAAAAGGGCACTCCTCCTTCTCATTTCTTCACACCTTAAAAGCCTTTTGGTTCGGCCAAACTCTTCCCAAATACTCTCCCAAAATACCTCAATACATCCTATGGGCCTTAGTATGATCATAAATCCATCCTATGGAGCCCTTTTGATCAAATCAAAAGGAAGAACCCGAAGAAGAGGTAATGATTTCACTACCATTTTCCAAGTTCCTTTCTTCTTCCACTTCTTATTCCTTTGTTGTTACCATTCTAAAATAATAAATCCAGTATCATATATATACTATGATGTTATTATAAATATGGTACCACCATATTCATTATTCTATCCATCCTTTGAATAACATATTACCACACGTGTGTACGTATAGCTTACCGTCTCCACGTCGTGGTGTAATTGTTATTCAATATATGATTATTTGGATGAGTATAATAATGATGTGTAACTCATGTAAATAATAAATATAACATGATAATGATTCTGTATATATGATATACCATCCAATTATATATTATTTTAATATCAAAAGAATGATATTGTCGCTCGTGAGTACGTACGGACTACCGTCTCCACGAACGCGATGAGATTAATTCTCCATCGTATCCATTAAAGTATAATTTTCATTTGATGGTTAAAAATAATATTTAAGGACTTGAAATCATTCTGTATATGAATAATATACATCCAATTAATAAAAAATATGGATCACATAATAATGAATATAAAGTAAAATGATCCTGTTAACACCCGAAATGACGATAATTCTAAGATATTATTAACAAATGAATGTTAAAAGATCATATATGATATCATATTAATGCATATGATTCTTGTAAAATTAAATAACAATTATTTCACCATTATAAAGGAGGATAAATTACCATCGATCAAGGAAACATTACAATGTAAGGGGTTTCGTAACTCACTCTTAATTTCGTGAGAATTCCATTATTCACCACTTAATTATTGCATGTGATGTTTGTGTACTTCCCATGATTGTATTAATTTTGTAATATACTCTAATTTTTGGGTATTTACATCATCATTGAATGATCCTTCTTTCATGGGTGTATGTCTCGTATGTTACCTAATTGATAAGGGAATTCCAAATTCCAATTTCCACTCATTCGGCTTTACACATAGTTCATTGATTATATTAACCCAAGATTATGTGTGGAATCACTATTCATTTGATTACGTCATAATTTCCACTCCCCTTCCTGTGGATATAATTTTGATACACATAATCACATCATTGATAATTATCAATTCATTGAAATGAATTTGATAAGATTAATTTTAACTCATTCACCATTTGTTGAGTTAAACATCCAATTCGTTGGTGTTGTTTTTAAATAAATACGTGTGAATATCCATTGATTGTTTTACACTGAATATATAATCATATTTAGTGTATTTATAATTGTCACACATAATTATGTCGTTGATTTATCCTTAACCTAAGGATACGACCTTTATGAGATATTTCATTACAATTTACATTCCATTGAGACTTCTTTGTTGATATACACCAAATCACTTTTATGTGGTGTATATAATGTACTTTGACATAGTATGTCATAAATCCCTTTATTCTCATGATATTATAATGTTTTGATTACCTCAATTATTTGTATTCAAGTTTCTCTCTTTTGGTTAGAATCTCTAACTAAAATACCATTTTTAAAATTTTTAAAGACTTATTCATCTAAATCGTTCTCATTAATGTCCATGTTTTAAAAATGGTTTTAAGGATTTATTTATATGGACATTAAAGTTTATAAATTAAAGCTCCTTTTAAAAGGTTTCATAGTGGTATGGGACACGTTGATTTAAAAATCTATTTTTATGTGGCTTGTTGACAAATAGTGTGACTTTTAAATGATTTCAAGAACAAGGGGGATATTTCTCTCAAATAGTTTTGATGATTATTTTCATCTATGTCAACATCCTTCATTATTCTTGATTTAGGTTAATGTGATACAATACAATCTTCCATATTGTATCGAATGAGTTATGTTTCACTGTGTATGTGCTATTTTTATACCATTCATGGTTTGTGGTTAAAGTATTGACATTTTGTATGCTAGTTTTAATACGAATGTTTATGTTATGTTAAATCCTGTTTATATTTGGAATGCATTGGACTTAATATGTGATGGGTGGAGCCTGTTATAGCTCCTCGATGCATCTGTAGGTCTCATGAGAAAAACTAGTGTCTTGGCACAAGGCCTTGGCAAAATCTTATTTGTAGTCTTGGCACGAGGCCTTGGCTATGTGGTTATGATAGTCTGGAATTATGCATTCCATCATTATGAAAGTGATTATTGATATTTCATGTGATCATTCGACTAGTAGAATATCCAAGTGAGTATGTAAATGGCATTATTTCATTTTACCTTTGTCATTTCATGCTGATGTTCAAGTTTAAAAGGATTTTGTTTTAGTTATAAATTGCCTTAAGTGTTTATGCTTATCTATGAAAGCTTCTGCTATAATGTTATCCTTACTGAGCATCTGAGATCACCCCTTTCAATGTTTTATTTTTACCAGGATTATGAAGATGTAATTTATGAATGACCTGCAGGGACAGTATGAGGGGATATGAAGAAAAGATGTTTTTTAATGATGTAATGTAAAATTTTATGAATGTTTCAAGTGTTTCCAAGGCTTCTAAACTAATCAGACATTTGAGATTTCATATTTCTTTGGATCATGCCAATGTTATGTAATAATGCACCGACTCTCGGTAACAAGGGTTGGGGCGTTACAGTTGGTATCAGAGGAAGTTTAGTACAAACCTTGGAAGCTAAATTTAGATAAACTCTTATTAGAGCACATAGACCTAAGATGAACATTGAGGATTAGTATAGAATAACTTCCTAGAATTTTGGTATTGTAGAGATTTTGTGAGTTTTCCGAGCAATACATCCATGTCTGGATACAAGCAGGTAGAGGCTCCTCTGGCACAGATGTACCTAGGGGTAAAACCTGAAAACACCGTTTTGAGCTAAACTCGAACGGGAACTGGTGCACGACAACGGGCCTTTCTACACTCTTGGTTACGCCACTCCCGAGGGATATGCTTAGGATAATTTACATTTTCTTTAAAAACTGATTTAAAGTAATATATATATAAGATGAGAGTAAATGACCTTAGTTAATATTAATGAGTTCCAAATTAAGAATATTGTGACATGTTAATCTCTAAATGATATTATGACTACTGTTACTCACACAATGATTTCTGGTTTTAGTCAATGGCTAGATTCCAAGGAAGTCATAGTGACTTTAAGAATGATGTACAAGGTGGGAACGATGGTGACAATGAGCAACAAAATGGAATGTTGATAGGCGTAAAAGATATCGTCTTTATGCTAAATCAATTTTCCAAAAATATGATCAACAATATATATATTAACCAATTCGCTGACTCAAAAAAATTGAATGCTGATGAATGATAAGAGCTCTAGTAGAGGAGACGATGGAGAAAGGAATCCTCAATTTCCATCATGCAGGAAATGTGGAAAGAGACACCTAGGAAAGTGTCTCAGTTGGACAATTAAATGCTTTACGTGCGGAAAGGAAGGACATAAAGTGAGGAATTGCTGAAGAAAAATGAAGAGTACTATGGAAGACGATACAAATGGTCCCAAGAGTCCATTTACATTCATTTGTCGTAAATGTAGGGGACCTGGAAATTACTTGAGTGAATGCCCAATTCTATAGGATATTTTCTTTGTCAAAGAATAAGCTATGTGGAAATAAATGGTTGGAGAAATGTTTAAAAAGGATTAGTGCTCCTTGTTGATGGGTTTACTTTGGAATAATTTTCTCTTGTGTTTGTATCCCCATAATTTGCCATGTGAGAATGATATTTGAGGAAGAATTATCTCTTCTCTTGTGGATATAGGTATAAATATCCATTTGGTTTTATATGATCATTGGGGTTTGAGAGAATTATAAGTTATTATAATTTAGGATGAAAATGCAAGGTATGATATAACATTTGTGATTAAATTATGTCATAGTATTTTGAGGAATTTATCTCATTTTGGTAATATTATAAAATATAGTTTTTAAAAAGGACAACACGCAGACCGCATGACAACCCGTCACGTCAGACGCAATTTTGGGAATCAAACTCACAACTAAAAAGCGATTGGGATTTATCGCCTACCACTGGACTACGTGAAGTCCCTTGTTAGTGTGACTATTATTTTTAGTTAAATGATTTTATTGATGAATAATAATTTTATTTGGGATCTTATGTCATATTAAATGAATACCCTTAGTATAGGAAAATGATTTTGTGATTAAGGGATAAATCTTATTTTGGAAGTTTTTCGCTTTGTTGAGAACACTATATGCCAAAGGAGAATAGAGTAGTATTGGATTTCATTTGAAGAGTAATGGTGGATTTTTATCTATGTTTTTAATGTGGATTTATAATCTTTTGGGTTATTTATGTAAATGATTAGGTTAATTACTTTTAAGTATTTGACTTTAAGAGTAATTAATGTCATTTGGAGATACAATTTAATGTGGAAGACTACATTCTTAATAAGTTTTGGTTTTCAATATTAGTTTTGATTATATTAAAGGATTATAGGGACAATTTATTATTGAATGGTATTTATTTAACATGGGGTATTGTAGGTTTAATTTTGGAAATTAAGATTTGTGTTTATTTATCTTAAAAGATAATGTAAATATATAGTTCATCCTGCATGGAACATGTGATTCAATAGAAGTTTATTCTAGATCTTCCAGTGTGACCAAGTCTTCTTGAATACTCATCGTTTAAAAAAAATTATTTAGTGGTGGAAATTTATTAAAGAATGAAACTCTACTTAAAATTATGTATATATCTTTATATTCTTAGTCAATATCATAAATGATTTCCTCATCCTTACGTAATGTACCTTAAAACAAAAAAGTGTTGTCCGTTTACTTTCCTACTAGGAGACTAATGGTCGTTTGTCCCAACAAAAGTTTGTGGTTTTCTTATTGTTAAGTTTCTCATAATCATGATTTCTATCCCTCTCCATCAAAACTTGAAACTTTGTTGATCATCCATATCCATGTTTTCCTACATGTAATCCGAGTATGGGTTATCCTGGTTGACCTTTATATCTCTCATTCTTTGTTTTAAAGTGACAGTTTTACTGACACTTTTTCCGATGTGGGACTTTCCATTATATTCCCAAGCACAATTTAAAAAATTGTGAGGACACAATTTATTGAAGGAGGGGAAAATGTAACACCGCAAGCTTCCACGGTACGTTTCCCTTCGAATAATGCAATGGCGTGCATTGTACGCAACTTTGAGATTCTAACACACCACAACCACTCAAACTAGCCGTTATGAATATTAATACCTAATTTTTGAAATTTTGTAAATTTTATCTCTCAAAATGGACTTCATTTTTGGATTCAGAATATCGAATTTATCCTAGGGTGAAATTTTGGAACTTTTCGGATCACACTTATATTTTGATGAATAATGAAAATTACTAAATTTTAATTAAAAACAAATTTTTAAATAAAAATAATTTATAGTGATAAATAATATTATTGTGTGGTTTTAAAGTATAATTAGAATATATTTTTACCATTTTATCCAATGGTGTTCATTAGAATTAATTTCACTTTGAAATTGGACCTCTACAATTGTCAATCTTTTGATATTTATTGTTTCTTAAAAACACGCTATTTGTTGTGACATCGGAAATTAATTATAAAATTAATTAATGCAACATATATGTTTATAATTTAGTAAAATAGAAATCATTTTTGAATTTGAAATATCAATTATAGCTTAGGGTGAAATTTTGGCATTGTTCTGTAAAAATTAAATTTTTGATGAATAGTGAAACTACTAAGTGGTAGTTAAAAAACTGAATTTTTCATAAAACTTAACTTTACCGCTTCTGTGAATGGAATTTAAAAAATCCGAGAGACACGATTAATATCAAGAAGTAACATGTTGTTCAATGAGATGAAAATAATTTTTGGTGAATACTAACTTTTTACGTTTATTTACCACGGTTAAAAGTAAATAGGGTAATTAAGGGTAAAAATGATATTAATATTACCCTGACACTTGTAATAATTCTATTGGAAAAGTTTATATTGACCAAAAACTACCTTAAGAATAAAATATTATCATTTAGGTTCACTTGGATTAGATTAGGTCTTTTAATATTATTTAATTCAAAGAAGAGTTAAAAGAGTTAAAATCAAAGTTTATTTACTAAAACATTTTTAATATAGGGTTATACAAGAGATAAATTTGACTGTAAAAATTAATTAGAAATATAATATTATTTCCTACATAATTAAATTTTATTTATAATTTTTAAACATTATATAATTTAATATATTTATTTCACAATGATGATGTAGTAATTACCATAATAGTGAAAAATTTGAATAATTGATATTATAAATACCTAAATAAATATAATTTGAGACTTTTATTGAATTAAACTAATTTTATAGGTTAATATGGAATATTAGTATTGATTTAATTAACTTTGTTTTAAGTAATAATTCTGTTATGTGTTTCACAAAAATCAACTATTGAAGAGTGTCAAAATTGACAAAAAAGTGTTTTTAAAACAAATATTATATTATTAATTGATATTAAATTCCTAAAAATATAAGGGTTGGACAAGAGACTTATATCATAATAGGTGTATCATTAATGAACCACTTGGGGGTCTCTTGGATGTATATGGTATGTTTATTAACCATATAATATAAAAATACAAAGAGACATTGTAAAAGTGAAACTAATTAACTAAGAGTTAATACTTAAAGATAAGGTCAATATAATGACCCACATCTGTCTAAATTATATTGGTTGAGTGGTTTTCGACCCATCCCCACCTTAACATTTAAATAATATACTTTTGATCTATTAAAAACCGAATATGAATTTATTATAAATTAATATTTCTAGCTTTTCCAAAGGTTCCCCTCACCCCTCTTATAAAAGGGCACTCCTCGTTCTCATTTCATCACACCGTAAAAGCCTTTTGGTTCGGCCAAACTCTGACCAAATACTCTCCCAACTTCCCTCAATACAACCTATTGTCTTAGTTTGATCAGAAAGCCATCCTAAGGATCCCTTTTGATCAAATCAAAAGGAAGAACCCGAAGAAGAGGTAATGATTTCACTACCCTTTTCCAAGTTCCTTTCTTCTTCCACTTCTTCTTCCATTGTTGTTACCATTAAAAATAATAAATCCAGTATCATATATATAATGTGATGTTATTATGAATATGTTACAACCATATACAGTATTCTATCCATCCTTTGAATAACATGTCACCACACGTGCGTACGTACGGCTTACCGTCTCCACGTCGTGGTGTAATTGTTATTAAATATATTATTATTTGGATGGGTATAATAATGATGTGTAACTCATGTAAATAATAAATATATCATGATAATGATTCTGTATATATGATATACCATCCAATTATATATTATTTTAATATCAAAAAAATGATATTGTCGCTCGTGCGTACGTACGGACTACCATCTCCACGAACGCGATGAGATTCATTCTCCATCATATCCATTCAAGTATAATTTTCATTTGATGGTTAAAAATAATATTTAAGGAATTGATATAATTATGGATATGAATAATATACATCCCATTAATAACAAATATTTCTCACATATTAAAGAATATAAAGTAAAATGAACCCGTTAACACCCGAAATGACGATAATTCTAAGATATTATTAACAAATCAATGTTAAAATATAATATATGATATCATATTAGAGAATATGATTCTTGTATAATTAAATAACAATAATTTCACCATTATATAGGAGGTTAACTTACCGTTGACCAAGGAAAAAGTACAAAGTAAGGGGTTTCTTAACTCACTCTTAATTTCGTGAGAATTCCATTATTCACCACTTAATTATTTCATGTGGTGTATGTGTACTACCCATGATTGTATACATTGTGTAATATACTATAATTTATGGGTATTTACATCATCATTGTATGATCCTTCTTTCATGGGTGTATGTTTCGTATGTTACCTAATCGATAAAGGAATTCCAAATTTCAATTTCCACTCATTCAGCTTTATGCATAGTTCATTGATTATACTACCCCAAGATTATGTGTGGAATCACTATTCATTTGATTATGTCATAATTTCCACTCCCCTTCCTGTGGATATACATTTGATACATGTAATCACTCCATTGATAATTCTCAAGTCATTGATATGAATTTGATAAGAGTAATTTTAACTCATTCACCATTTGTTGAGTAAAACATCCAATTCGTTGGTGTTGTTTTTACAAGAATATGTGTGAATATCCTTTGACTGTTTTACACTGAATATCCAATCATATTTAGTGTATTTATATTTTTAACACATAATTATGTCGTTGATTTATCCTTAACCTAAGGATACAACCTTTATGAGAGATTTCATCTCAATTTACATTCCATTGAGACATCTTTGTTGATATACACCAAATCACTTTTATGTGTTGTATATAATGTACTTTGACATAGTATATCCTAAATCCCTTTATTCTCATGATATTATAAAGTTTTGATTACCTCAATTATTTGTGTTGAAGTGTCTCTCTTTTGGTTATAATCTCTAACTAAAATACCATTTTTAAAATTATTAAAGACTTCTTCATCTAAATCGTTCTCATTAATGTCCATGTTTTAAAAATGGTTTTAAGGATTTATTTATATGGAAATTAATGTTTAGAAATTAAAACTCCTTTTAAAAAGTTTCAAAGTGGTATGGGAAACTTTGATTAAAAAATCTATTTTTAAATGGCTTGTTGACAAATAGTGTGCCTTTTAAACGATTTAAAGAAAAAGTGGAATATTTCTCTCAAATAGTTTTGATGATAATTTTCATCTATGTCAACATCCTTTATTATTCTTGATTTAGGTTAATGTGATACAATACAATCTTTCATATTGTATCGAATGAGTTATGTTTGACTGTGTATGTGCTATTTTATACCAATCATGGTTTGTGGTTAAAGTATTGAAATTTCGTATGCTAGTTTTAATACGAATGTTTATGTTATGTTTAAACCTGTTCATATGAGGAATGAATTGGACTTAATAAGTGACGAGTGGAGCCCGCTATATCTCCTCGATGCATCTGTAGGTCTAATGAGACAAACTAGTGTCTTGGCACAAGGCCTTGGCAAAATCTTATTTGTAGTCTTGCCATGAGGCTTTGGCTATGTGGTTATGCTAGTCTGGAATTATGAATTCCATCATTATGAAAGTGGTTATTGATATTGCAAGTGATCATTCGACCAGTAGAATATCCATGTGAGTAAGTAAATGGCATCATTTTATTTTACCTTTTCCATTTTATGCTGAAGTTCATGTTTAAAAGGCTCTTGTTTTAGTTATAAATTTCCTTAAGTGTTTATGCTTATCTATGAAATTTTATGCTATAATGTTATCCTTACTGAGCATCTGAGCTCACCCCGTTAAATATTTTATTTTTCCCAGGATTATGAAGAAGTAATTTATCAATGACCTGCAGGGATAATATGAGGGGATATGAAGACAAGATGTTTTTTTATGATGTAATGTAAAATTTTATGAATGTTTCTAGTGTTTCCAAGGCTACTAAACTAATCAGTCTTTCGATATTTGATATTTCTTATGATCATGCCAATGTTATGTAATACTGCACTAACTCTAGGTAACTAGGGTCGGGGCATTACAACAGATTCCTATAGTACTCACTGGAAGTGATGATCCCATTCATGCTCATAGTGTAGTCCAGAAAGACAAAAGCATTGTAACTGAATTGATGTACCTAAAACCGAATTGGGCTGGGTAAACATACCTGAAGATTGTTATTATGATATTAGTCAGCGATTGAGAGTGTTTTCAAGGGGGATGAAACATCTATTATCTCATATATATAGGTTTTTCCAGCCACTAGTTTTTCCACATATTAATATTAGAACATAGAAGTACTATCTAAATGGATCATTTCATAATTCCATGGTAGGAATGCTTAATGGTAGGCCAAATATAGGAAACAACATATATGGAATGCCCATTGTAAAACTTGGACAGAAACTTCTCTGAAATATATCCCAATGAAATACCACTGCCAAAAACTAGGTACTATGTGAACATACTAATATGAGCATCATTGAATAATCTCAAATCCTTGAAACCCATACCTCCCAAAGTAAATGGATTGATACATTCTTTCCAAGAAGTAGTAATATGATTTCACTCATAAATGGATCATGTCCTAATAAAATTCATAATTAGAACATGATGTTACTAAATGAGGTCTACTGGCCATTTATAAATAGAGAAGGCATAGAGAAACATAGATTTAATCACATAATTCACCAAAAAAATTCTACCCACTCGGGAGATGGATTTATCTTTCCAGGTTACCATATGAGAAATGATTCTGGAGTAAATACTTTCAAGATAAACACATTTGACTCTTCTCCAAAAAGAAGGCACACCATGATAAATGAAAGGAGGGGTTTATTTCCTCAACCCAAGGATCATGTCTATTCTATTATATCTGGAGAGGGTCATACCATTCTCTATATAAAATTAAATATTTATTCCAATTAATTTCCTACCCAGAAATGTCTTCATAGTGAGAAAAAAACTCTGAATACATGAAATTGTACCTTTGTCATCCTGTACTAAAAGAATAATATCCTGAGCATAAAAGAGGTGAGAGTGTGTGAAGTAATCCCTTCTAACTATGATTTTCCTATATAAACTAGCTTTCACAAGGTCATCCAGACACAAACTTAGGTAGTCTTCATCTAGAGCAAAAAGAAGTTCAGAGAGGGGGTCCCCTGGTCTATCCCCTCTATTATAACTAAAGTACTATTTAGACGACCCCTTGATGAGAATTGATAGCCTGTAAAAACTCATAAATGTATAAACTAGATTAACAAAGTGATCAAAGAATCCATGTTTCCTGAGAATATAAAATAATAAATTTCAAATTATGGTGTCAAAGGCCTCAATATATCCAACTTAAGAGAAATGATTCCATTCATGACATTCTTTCTCACAATGTAGAATAAATGTTAGTGTTATATATTACTAATATAAGTAATATAATATTCACTATTTTAATTTTTTTATTTCATAAACACTCTATCAAATCATTTTTTGTCATATACCATGACTTTTTTTTCTAAAACAAGCATAACTATATTGGAACTTAAAATTAAAAATTAAGATTAATATTACAATTTATTTATCATTTTTTAATTTCGTAATATATTATTGTTTTACATTTTTTGATATCATAACAAAATTTCTAGTATCTTTATTTCCAGTCTATTCATTTAAAAAAAATTAATGCAATCCAAAACATTGCTTGAATTTATTACCATATTCCTTTCCTATTGTAGTGTTCATGCTTGAATGAAAATATAATACTGTTAAATCCCAATATCCATATATTTGAATCCTTTTGAATCTAGTGTAGTATCTTTAAACTTCTCTCAATTTTACTATTTCTATTTGATATTTTTTTTAATATCTCAATACATGATGTCTTAATCACATAATGCTTCCACTTAGTCCCAAAAATCATAACTTCATAGAATTATATGAAACCTATTTTAATTTTTTGTGTTTCTATTAATATGAATCAAAATAATTTTTTCTATAATTGATGCCTTCTATTTATAAATATGTTTGACTGGAGTACCCTACCAACATTATTTTTAGGGAATGATCATTGAGATGGGAACGAAGACAAACAAACTATATGTGTGTTGTGAATGATTTAGGAGAATTTTACATGTTCAATCATACTCTTACATATTATTTTTACTATCATTTATCGAGTTTATTTTGTTTTGGATTAGAACATATATTTTATTTCATTAATTATTGAGTACTTATACTCATTTGGGACATTAATATCTTTTATTACAAGTCTCATTTATAGATTTTAATGTTCTTATGCATGGAAAGATATTTTCTTATATTGTTATGGTGTAGTTTTCATTGAATCAATATGTGATATTTATATAAAAATAGTGAAAAAAATAATTATCATATATATTTTCTTCTTTTCTGTAATTATTATTAGATTATTTTTTAATTCATATTGTAACCCAATTATTTATGTTCATAATATGTTTTGTTATTTTTTTTATTAAAACTAATATTATTTAATATATCTACCATCTGAAACTTACTGTTTACTATATATTTTCATTTTCATTCATTTTCATCTTCATTATTACACAACTAAATTATCTTTTGACCCTTCCTTTTCTTAGAAATTCTCCTTGACTTCGATTCCTCAGTGTCACCTATCATTTTTAAGAAGATGTTAATATGTATAACTTTCATAAAATGAAGTTATATTTTATTATTATTAAATTCATTCTAATTCCATTAAAAAAAATTAAACTTAGTTCCATTAACTTTAATGATGGAATATTTTTATATTTTATAGTACGAGTCTTTAAAATAATAAATAATTCTTCCATTTTATTATTGGATTCATCCATTTTATTTTTATTTTATTTATCCATCATTAGTTTGGATTCATTTCATTGTTGTTCATTTTATTTACCCTATTATGGTCATAGTAAAAGATAGTACATTTCATGTGGTGGAAACAACCATTTGGGAGCGTCATATTGATGTTTCATATAATTTTATTATTATTATTATTTAACATAAAGATGTACAAGAATAATATATCAAATTTATGAATGTTAAGTTACTTAATCGTATTATATAGTTTTAAATATTGAAAGTCATTAAACCTTCAGGTATATAAAATCAAGTATTATTCTATCTTATATAGATTTGAGATGGCTGCAAGTTATTTGACTAGACAATATCACTAGTATTTAATTTTTTTTTCATTGGGTATAAATGATGAATTTTTTTCTAATTTATATATGATTTGACTGTAGGTTATTCCACTATTGTCTTCATTTTCAACAATATCATCATTTGACCATCTTGACCCATTGACTCTTATGGACCAATCAAATCTTCTTTGAAATATTAATTCATCATTAATAGACTTTACTCATTAGAAATTGAACACAAAGGTAAGGTTACATACATAAAATGAATGTTTTTTAGTGAATCCCCAATATGGGCATTATTTCTCAAGTTAGGACATGGTTGAATGGAAAAAAATAATTTAATTCACTTGGGGATACAATGTAATTTTTAATCATGTATTATATAAAATTTTCTATATTAAATTATTATATAAATAATATTATGTGTATAAACCACAATTAAGTATAGATATTGAAAAAATTATGGTGGAGTTATACTAATATAATAGTCAACATAATGGAAGAAATTTTTGGTCTCGATATACACGGTTTATATTCTAAATATGCATTTACTATTTTTTAGAATTAATTATTTCAAATAAAAACATAAATTTATACCCTTGAGTTGTTAGAAATCATTGGAAAAACATATTTTTGTTATTTATTTCATTTCTGAGAAGATTATATATTACTTTAATGCACAATTACACCCAGATGGACAGAATGAGACGTTTTTTACATTTTTCCGACATTTAAAAATGAATGTTAAGAAGTAAAAACAAAAAAAAAATCCTATTTACGTGAAATAATATGAAAAAAACCCAGAATTAATTGTGATATATTGGATTAGACAAATCATCACTCCAATGTGTCATTTTCTTAGGATGATCTGAAACACACATTTAGTGTTTTAAAAACACTAAAACACGAGTGTAATGGTTAAAACCTGAGAAAATGATCTATGAATGATATAAAATAACATGAAAATCATGTTTATATTATTTATGATGTTTATGAGTATAAATAATGTCAAAAATATGTGCAATGTGTTTAGATAGATTGAATAACAAATTTTTTAATGGTTTAATGGTCTTTAAAAACATTAAATAGGTTGTCAAAAGAAAGAAATTTAAATCATATTATCATAATGTCATATGAAAAAAACAATATTGTGATTTTGGGAATGTTGGAGTAGAAAAAACATTAATATAATGTGACATTTTATTATGATGAATGGAAGAAAACTTTTAGTTTTTAAAAAACACGAAAACTTGCTTATAACATTTAGGACCAAAGAAATCATCCTCTAAATGATTTCTAATAAAATGAATTTTTTTTGTATTATTTTGACATGTAAGAGTGGACATATCATCAATTATATCCGTGTTATGATTAGACGAACTAAATAATTATTTTTAATGGATTGATGACTATTAAAAACATGTTT
This sequence comes from Viscum album, assembly GCA_963277665.1. Lineage (NCBI taxonomy): Eukaryota > Viridiplantae > Streptophyta > Magnoliopsida > Santalales > Viscaceae > Viscum > Viscum album. Next base: position 1,158,698,434 of record OY728165.1, on the reverse strand, counting down.
TAGGGGGTCAAAACCAATAAAATGACCTTAGAATTCTAAGAAATGATATGAAATTAACTAAAGATTGATTTATGTCATTTTGGAGCATATGACAGATCAATTTGACATGGAGTTTACTTAAGATGAACAAAAATGAAAATTTAGTGTTTTAAAATCACTAAATTATGCTTTTAATCATAAAAACAGGGTATAACATCCTCTGAATGACATGAAATCATCAAAAACCCGTATTTATATTATTTCCAACATGTTTGTTAAAATAAAATGATAATAGGTTATGTAGTCTCCCCCGATGGACTGAATAAGTATTTTTTTAACGGTTTGACAGATGTTAAAAACATGTGTCAAGGGAGTGAAACTAAAAAAATGTCCTCTGATTATCATAAAATATTACAAAAATAATGTTATAGTGATTTCTATAAATTTATATTAAAATACATGTGAATATGAAATGTCCTTTTCTTGGGATTACAAAAACACCCATTTAGTGTTTTAAAAACACTAAAACAACCATATAACGGTCAAAATAAAAGATAATGGCCTATGAATGAGGAAAAATAATTAGAGAACCTTTTGTATTATCTATGATGTATAAAAGTAGATATAACATTAGTCAGACATGTGAGGCTCTTATATGAACCAAATAAGTTGTTTTTAATGGTTTGATGACCTTTAAAATTGTTCTTCATTGGATCAAATCTATGAAAATGACCTCTAATTTTAATTAAATCATATAAAAAAGTCATTATAGTGATGTATTAAATATTGGTGCAGAAAAAAATTCAATCTGATTCATTTTTTTCTCCGGATAACTGAAAATTCACTTTTAGTGTTTTAAAAAAAGTAAAACGTCCATGTAAAGGTCAAAAACAGAGAAAAAATTTTTAATGATGAGAATTAATTTCATAACCATATTCATATTTTTTGTGATGTGTACTAGTAAACTACATGTTAAATGGAAGTGCAGTGCACTCAAACAGACCAAATAACAAATTTCAATGGTTTTTCGATCTTTAAAACAAGAGTTAGGGGGGTCAAATCCATGAAAATTAACTTATATTTTCATTAAATAATATGACATTATCATTTAATTGATTTCTGAAATATTGGATTAGATGAAACATAAATTCTCAGCATTTTTATTTTGGGATAACCCAAAACACATGTTTAGTCTTTTAAAAACAATAAAACATGCATATAACAATCCAAACTAGAGAAAAAAGCCTCTAAATGATGTTAAATCATAAGGAATATATATTTTTATTAATTGTGACATTTAATAGTATAAAAAACATTAATTGCGCATTTTGATGATGGGAAACATAGAATAATCAGTTTATAAAGATTTGTAAGACATAAATTATGTTACTTAGGAGGTCAAAACTCATAAAATTTCATCTGATTACAGGGAAATCAAAATAACTATAGGGTCATTTCTTAATTTTTTGGGTGAAATACAAGTTAATTCAACATTTCATGTGATTGAGATGATAAAGAAAATCATTTAGTTTTTTAAAAACTCTTAAATGTTCATTTAACCATCAAAACAAAAAAACATTGAATGATGAAAAATCATAGGAAAAATATCAATAATACATCCTCTAATTTCTATGAAATAATTTAAACATATATGTATAGTTTTTTATAAAATGTTAGAGTAAAAAAACATTAATCTAATGCTTTATTTTCTTAGGATGACTATAAATTCCCTTGTAATGTTTAAAAAAAACGAAAACCTATTTTTAATGTTCCAAACCACTAAATAAATCATTCTAATAATGTAAAATCATCAAAAAATCATCTTTGATTTTTTTTATTTGTATGATTAGATGACACATCAAATGGACTTGTGTGTGCTCAGATGGGTAGAATAAGTAGTCATATTGGTTTTATGACACTTAGAAATGTGTGTGAGAGGGGTCAAAAATAAGAAAACAACAACATATTCCCATGATATTTAATGAAAACAACCATAGAGTGATTTTTGTAATGTTTGATTAAACAACACATCATTATTATTGGTCCTTTTTTTAGGATCATTGAAAACACATCTTTAGTGTTTTGAAAACACTAAAACGTATGTATAATGGAAATATCAGAGTAAATGCCCATAAAATGATGTAAAATCATAGGAAAAATGTATTTTTATTATTAATGATGCATAATATTAGATTAAACACCAACCAGATGTGTGGTGTGATTAAACATTCTAAATGAGAAGTTTATAGTGGTTTAACCACCTATAAAAACATGTAATAGGGGGTAAAAAACAAGTAAACAACCTCTCATCACTATGAAATCACACATAATGAACTATAGATCCATTTATAAAAAATTTAAGCATATTAAACATCAACATGATGTGTTATTTTCATTAGATTACTGAAAACAAACTTTTAGTGTTGAAAACACAAAAATGCGAGTTTAATAGTAAAAACCAAAGAAAATGACCACCGAATAATGTGAAATCATCAAAGAAAATTATTTTTACTATTCTTGATTTGTATATGTAGAAGAAACATCAATAAATCATTTTTCATGCTCATAAAAAATGAAAAGAAGTTTTTAATGGTTTGATAGCCTATAAAAACATGCATTATGGGCTCAAAACCAAGTTAACAACCTCTGATTTTCATGAAATCATACTAAAACAACCCTATAAGGAATTGTGAAATTTTAGAATTGAAGGAACAAAATTATAATGTTTTATTTTCTACGAATGATCATAAACATACATTTATTGTTTTTAATGCACTAAAATATGCATGTAATAATTAAAACCAAACAAAATGACGTAAGAATAACCTAAAATCATACAAAAAATACCTTTTAATTATTTGTGATGTGTATTAGTAGATGTATTATAGATTGGATGCACATCATGTTCAAATAGTCCAAATAATATGTTTTTAAAAATTTAGCGACTTTTAATAAATCGTGTTAGGCGGTCAAAACAAAGAAAACGAATTCTGATTTCTATGTAATAGTATAACAACAAACCTAGAGTTACTTTTGAAATGATTGAGTACAATCTACATCAATTTTATGTTTCATTCATTAAGGATAACCAGAAACATACTTTTAGCGTTTTGAATAAATTATAATGTTTGTATGATGGTAAAAAACACAACATAAGATATTTGAAGGATGTGAAATCAGAGTAAAACTATTTTTTTATAATTTTGGTTATTTATGAGTAGATAACAGATCAATATGATGTGTGGTATTCTCAAATGGACTGAATATGAAGTTTTCAATGGTATGGTGGCATGAAATAACATGCATTAGGGGGTAAAAGCTATAAAAATAACACTTATTTTCATCATGTCCTGGGAAATAACTATAAAGTGAATTTTTAAATTTTAAAGGGGAATACTTGTCAATATATTGTTTCATTATCTCAGGATGATTGAAAACACACATTTAATGTTTTGAAAACACTAAAACATCAATGTAATGGTCAAACCCCAAAAAAAGACTGTTGAATTATGTGAAATTATGGGAAAACCATTTTTTATTTTCTTTGACATGTATTAGTGGATTACATGTCAATACGACATATAGTTTTCTTGGATGGATACAATAAGTAATTTTTAAAGGTTTTACAGTATTTAAAAACATTCATTGGCAGATCAAAGCTAACAAAACAACATTTGATTACTATGAATTAAAATGAAAAAAAATATTGAGTTATTTTCTAAATTTAGGAGTATAATCAACATTAATAAGACTGGTATTTCACAAATTTACCCATGTTTTTAGGGTTAAGCGGTCAATTGTAGAGTAGCTTGGGCTGTCGATTCTTCATATACCTAAGGAGAATCATATATACCCGCACATTCTATGGAATGATTTTGGATATTAAGTGGGGAAATTTGGGTTTATTTTTGATAAGTTTAAGAAAACACAACATGAGTTAAGTGAATTCAATTTATGAGAAGGGTTTATCCGAGGATATTGCAAGGGTTTGATTTGATGAAATTCTATTTTAACGATTTCAATTTCTTATAATCGAGATGGGTTTATTCAAGAAAATCAAATAACATCATCATTAAATAGATTAATACCAACACACCATAATAATAAATACCTATACACTTGGAGGATCAAATTTATGAGCACTCCAATGTAAAGGTTCATATCAGTACTTGAAGTATGGGGCCTTAAAATTCAATAAGAACGATAAAGCTTTAAAATAATCAAATAAATATATCATTTAAAATTAGTGATTAGATATTAATGGAGTGAAAAATAACATCCAATAAAGCCCATTTCTACTCTCTTGTATCAACCCATAAGTGAGTAATCCATCCATTGAAGCAATGATTTCAATAGAATCAGGAAGTTGACTCGTGAGAGAGGAATTGAAGAAGTAAAGAAAACAATAAAAAGAAAATGATCAATCCACCATTGTGGGAATAATTTCACAAAGATTTTTTGAATAAATTCACACCTTAAGGAAATGATATCAAATTGAGATAGATAAGAATAAAATAAAATGAGAAGAGTCACTTTTATTAAGAAACTAGGATGAATTAAAACCACTTACAATTGAGGAAGAACATTACAAAGGAAAAGTGGAAGAAAACAGTTACAATGAAATAAATCATTCAGTATGATTAAATCCTAAAAAACCACTAACTTAAATATTAATTTTGGTAGCCTTGGGTTGAGCCTCCAATATTTAACGTCATCCCACTTGAGTATGGTATGATTAGAGTGGTGGAAAGCATGTGGAACGTAGACTTTACCACTCTTGACCCGAAGTGGAATCCGACTTGCATACACCGAACAGACACGTCAATATAACCTTCTAGATGGCTCAATTAGAGTGGTAAAATGAATAATAAAATGGATCTCTTGATGTCTCCTAACCTCCTGTAGAATTTATGGTCAAATGTAATTTTCTCTTGCGAGATATAATCGTATATTGGGTTATTTATATGGGCCTCAGAATTTGGCCCAGAATTTCATCTTCCACTTAGGATGCCTATAACTCCATTAAAAAATACTCATTATCACTATTAACTATTTTATAAAATGTTCCCCATGATTTACTATATCATCAATTAAATTTTGAGAATCATTGGTCCTGTATCATGGCATCTACAGTCTCTTTATTGGGCTATTGTTCAGTTTACTTTACTCAGAATGTATTGGCATGGAATCCCATTTTTGATGTCTTTCAATGTGAATATTCAAGAGCTCCAAAATAATTAATTGTTCCTTATAGAATTGGAAACATGATATTAAAATATGAAAATAAAATCAAGACCATTTTGAATTGTAGTAGGTGTTCTAAAATGGACCATGTAATAGTGCATTTTAAGAGGGAATTACAAACATAATGTGAATCAATGTTCAAAGTGTAAAATGCACTGAAATGGTTTTTATGAATAATAAATCACATAAATATTTTATATATAAACAATTAATATTATCCTTATTCATTGGATAAAAAATTAATTAATTTCTTCTCAATATGAACAAAAAACACTTTTAGTGTTTTAAAGACACAAAAATATCTTTATAACATTCAATACCAAAGAAATCAACATCGGAATGATGTGAAATCATATAAAAACCATTTTTTAATATTTATGGCATAAAAGAGTAGTCTAAAATTCCCTTAGATATTAATTTTGTTTTAATGGACCAAATAATCATTTCAAATGGTTCATCCGCCATTAAAAATGTGCATTAGGGCGTTAAAAGAAAGAATATGACCACTGATTTCTATGAAATCATAAAAAAATAATTATAGAGTGATTTGTGAAATGTTAAAGTAAAATAAAATTCAATAAGATGGGTGATTTTCTATGGATTAATGAAAACTGAAATTTCTTATTTTAAGAACACTATAACATGCATATAATGGTCAAAATAAAAGAAAACAAACTTTTAATAATATAAAATCATAAGAAAACTATATTTTTATTATTTATGATGTGTAGAAGTAGACCACATGTCAATTGAACATGTGGTGTGCTTGAATGGACCAAATAAGTACTTTTTTTTTCTAATTCTACTGTAATATCTTTTTTTAAATTACATATAATGATCACAAAAAATAGTCTCTATAGGTTTAATCTGGATGGTCTATAGTGGTCACGAAATGGTAGTCAATATATCTTACCCTATATATAACTCTATTTGGTGGTCACTATAGTTCCATTGGGACTGGCTAATAGAGAAAAAAAATACTATTTCATATAAGCAATGGGGATAGGAAAATGTGGACAGAATTTGGCTGTTATTGAACAATCACTCTAGGCCTTCTATGATGAGTTTTGGAAGTTACTAAGTTGATTTATTCTATTAATAAATCATCAAATTAATAGCTTCAACAATCACTTCAATTTTCATTTATTTAGTATCGATGAATTTGTGATGTAGTTTCCTCATATATTCAAGAGGGATATTATAAGGGTATTATCTTTGTAATTTTTAAAGAGTGTGTACCCACATTTTCATAATTATCCTTATATTATGTGCATAGTTTTTTACACCTTTCATTTTCATGGGATTTCCACAATATATCCAATGATCATTTATTTTCCACTTTTTAGAATTTATTTAGTCTTGATATTATTTTCACATTTATGGGATAGTTATTTTAAGTCACAACAAGTGGTATTAGAGTGATGTTCTCGGTTAGTGTTGCTCGCATTTGTTGGTATTAATAATTCTCATATATTGAGTTTGATTTATGATTACAACCCTGGTTGATATTTCACTTTAGAAAAGATATTAATATTATTAAATACACCATCATGAAATTTTGGTGGTTATCGATTTTTGGCATGTCCATATGGAAACAAAATTTTGAATCAAAATATTCAACAGGAATAATTACCTATTGTTATAAATTATGATTCATGTGGTGATATATAAAGATATTTTCCTAATATAAATTGGTGAAAGACTAGAAATTTTGATGGAAGATAAATGGAAATATTTTAATTAGAATGTTATTTACATCATCAAATTTTATTTGATTATGGGGTCCTATAATGTATTCTGGATAACTGGATGGGGAATGAAATTTAGTATACTGTAATGAAGATATACAAGGCTAATTCACCATATAAAAAACATTCATGGATGAGAAAATTAAACACTCTTAGAATGGTAGAATCATCATCAATGATATTCCTCATCACCACTCTAAATACCATGTTCTCTTAGATCATAAAATTAGGATATATTATAAGGGATACTGAATGTGTGGAGATTATTCTCCATAAATTTCTAAATTCATTTGATCATCTCATCATCAAACTCACCAAAAATATGCTTATAGATATGATAATCTTCAACAATGTTACTGATATGTTACTATAAAAATAAGGTCATCACAAGAATAAGGATTATGCAAAAAAACATTACATTAAGTGTATGCACTTCCAATAGAAACAAGAAGTATGATAGAGCATCGTTGTAGTGGGAGAAAAATCATAGCAGAACCATGTATCAGAGGAAAACGAATGTCAATTGTTACAATTAATGAATGAATATGTCCTTTAAAAAGTATTGTTGGACCAATATGAGTGGTAGAATGAATTACCAAGGAAATTTGGTGAGTTTTTCTCACAATGAAGATATAAAGGTTATCTGAGTTGCAATAGATTTTGGAGGTAAGTGACTCCTCAATAATGAATGGATAATCAACCTGAGAGAAACATATAACATATCATATTAAAGGGAATGGTTTGATCATTACGAATATATCCTTGAATGGATTGTATAAATGCAAATGATCAAACCTTAAATATATTTGGCTTTAGTAACCTAAAATTGATGTTCAATGATAGTATTGTTCGAACCATCCAAGGAGTATTCTATGTGAATGGATTGAAAATTAAAATAATTTAATTGGGATAATTTGACGATATCAGTATCAAGGCTCTAATAGAGAAATGAGTTATAAATATTTTAAATTCTGTGCTTTTGGTGATGAAGGTGGAGAAGATCTCAAAGAAATTTTACATTCGTATTGTTGAAATATACACGGAGGAATAGATAGTTGGTGCATAAACTACTTTGATTGAAGAATTTAAGAGATATAAAAGCTTGAATTTATGCCCGAAAAATATTTGAAGGATTTCATTGATCAGAAGATGAAGCCCGTTATTTAAAAGGTATCATTATGATTCTTTTATAATTTTGTGTTGATCAAGAAACATATGTTAATGTTTTGAATATTTATAGTGAAGAGCCAAGAGATATTATAATTGATTCATTCTGATGTTTGAAATGCACATGTTTTGTAACTCGTTGACATAAATGGCCTGAATGACATTAGATCAGGGGTCTCCACCTAAATAGAAGTGTGCCTCCCCCTATTTTAGAGGTTTATGAATAAAATATAGACCCTAACAAAGTCATTGAGAGAATATTCCCTCAAAATAAAACCCAAGTTCATGCCCAAAATGTAACATCCCAAGTAAAGAAAGAAAATGAAATTTTTATATTTATTAATATTTATGGATTTAGTATTAATTTTACTATAAAGGGTATGCTTTGTTTGATGGCGTACCTGATACACAACAATTGGTTTCATTGAAATCTTACACTACACACTAATAATATAATATTATTATTTTTAATGATAATTTACTCTTAGCCGTTGTATTGGCAGGAATGAACAGAACTATATACAATATGAATATAAAAGTTTGTAATTTTTATTATATTTATACAATAAATTTTATAGGCTTAAAATGTGAATGAATCTAATTTTATGCATAAATACTCTAATATTCTTTAAAAGGTCGAATTATCACCTTTTAATGGAAAACACTCATTTAATCCAGTTTTGGCCACTTTTATATGTTCCATTTGACAGAATAAATTTCTTCTTTAAAATCGAGACTTTAAAATTTACCTTGGGTAAAATTTTGTATTTTTCTGATAAAATTAATTTTTTAATGAAGAGTGAAAAATATTGTTTTTTAATTCAGAACATCCTTTTAATATAACCTATTTATATAGATAGATTATATTTTTAGATGGTTTTAAAGTAGAATTAGAAAATATTTTTACCATTTAATCCAATTCTGGTCATTTGATATAATTTCACATTGAAAATGGGCATAAACAAGTTTCAATCTTTTAATAGATATTATTTCTTAAAAACAAGCTATTTTTTGACAATAGAAATTAATTTTAAATAAATTAATGAAAATTTTATGTTTTTAATTTTGTAAAATAGAAATCATTTTGGAATTCGGAATATCAATTATAGTGTAGGCTGAATTTTTTGTATTTTTCTGAAAAACTTAAATTTTTGATTAATAGTGAAACCACTTAGTAGTAGTTAAAAAATTGACTTTTTTATTTAAATGCAATTTTACCACTTCTGGAAATTGGATTTTTAAAATCCTAAATCCATTTTTTTTATTTTTATGTAAAATTTGGTTCAATATGATGAAAATAATTTTTTGATGAATAATAACTATTGACTTTTATTCACCGAAGATAAAGGTAAATAGGGTAATTCATGGTAAAAAATAATATCATAACAATAAGAAATTACCTTAACAGTTGTCTTAAACTTATTGGATGATCCATGGCTGACAATGGTCATCTTTGGGTCGATTTTGGGACTCCATGGAGCCACTTAAGAGTGATAATGACACATTATTTTAATTAATTTAATGTAATGACAAAAATGACATAAAAAAATATCTTTTAGTAAATTAATTTTTACATTGGATTATATAAGTTATCCATTCAACTATAAATATTAATTATAAAGCTAAAAATATTTCCCACATCATGGTATTTTTTTTAAAATTTATAGACATAAAATAAAGTAAATTATTTGTGACATAATTACGATGCAGTATTTACCTCATTAATAAATGATTTAAATAAATAAGATTATAAATATTAAAATAACATCAAAAACATATCCAATTCTTATTGGATGATTTTATTTCGACCATGAGTGATCTTATATTCTACTTTATTTAGTTTTGGACCTTTAGAAACTAAATATCATTATATAATAAAATATTATTTTCACACATTCCTAAAGGACCCCTCCACCACCTTATAAAAAGCCCCCACTTCTTACTCATTCGTCACACCTCTCAAGCCCCTTAGCTCATCCAAAACCTAAACAAATAAGCTCTCAACATCCTCGTCATTTTCCTATAAGCCTTACCTTAGGTAGAAGACACTTCAAGAAACCCTTTTGGTTCATACGAAAGAGAGTTACCCAAATTAAAGATAACAATTTCTCTTCAATTCTTTTGTTTTATTTTAATTATACAACCCCTAAACACTTTCTATTTCATTATTTTATAACATAACCAGTATAATCAATATACTAGTATGTTTTTATGATAATTATTCAAACTACACTTACACACACCTCTATCTAATGGGAGAAGAACAAACTATTTCGGTGGATGGAAAACTAACACCTCACGAGATGATGATTGTTTGATTATCTCCTACCTCCAATAATGGTGGCAATTATGATGAAATTGTATTTATATATTCTATATATTATGTCTATTTTTTCTTTATGATTCTATTTTTTTTAATTTATAGCATACCTTTATGGTTTCCATTATGAGTAAACATGATAATTTTATTTTAGGAAGTGCAGAGTAGCGCCCTCTCAAAGTGATATGACTCGTTCATACAATACATGGGACATATAAAGGATTGCGTTATTGAAATTTTAATTATATTATATTGGAATTATAATATAACTATGTATCATTATGTTTTCATTCAATTAAAATACAAAATAAAAATGAAAGTAGTGTCTATGCGTACGTATAGATTACCGTCTCCATGAACGGTGCATTTCATTTCTTATCTACAAATGTTATGTAGTATTATATATACATATATATACTGGATATATATGATATATATGATATCTAAATCATGAATATAATTTTGGATAAAATGGACTCTTGACCACATGGACAACTTGTAATTACAATGTGTTCATTTTTTACTCATTTACCAAATATCGCCTAAACGACAACTGTTAACTTAAATGATTACATATTTTTTATAACATGGTAATAAGTGATATAAAAATAATAATAAAATTTAAAAAGGATATTAATAAAGTATAAATTATCTTTATTTTATTATTCATGAAGAACAAGGAACAAACAAGTCAAGTCGAACACGAGGTAAGAGATTACTTATCTCACTTTTAATTCCGTGAGATTTCCATTGTTCGCCACTTGTTTATTGAATGTGGTGTATTTTGTACTACCATTTGATATATATTATCATGATTCTATTTATATTCATGGTATTATGTGATCAATTTGGTGGTTATTAACTTTTTTTCATACGAATTGATTAATTACAATGAAGTAAAGGTTTTTCAATTCACTTTTTATTCCAATGAGATTCATGCTATATTGGACACTATTTCCTTTTTGTGACATATGTACTGTCCATTATTGTATTCATTGTGTAATATAGTATAATTATTGGGTATTTACATCTTCATTTAATGATCCTTATTTCATGTGGTGTATCTTTCGTATGTTACCCAATCTGTAAGGGAACCTTTCACCCTCCTCATTTTAAACGACTTATTTTTGTTATGTCTTTTAATTTAAATATTATTATGTTGGGATATGTTCTTATATATCCTTATTGATGTAAATTTTATGTCTAATTTATGAGATAAACATTTATCTCATCAAATCATTTTTCGAATTTTAATGTGATTTGGTTAGGATGTCGAATTTTTTTAAGGGAACTTCTTTACATAATTTCAATTCTTTGGGTTAAACTTTTACTTATTGAATATGTAGTCCTAGGAATATTATTGAATGACCACTAATTGTTTAACACATAAAATCCACTTATATTGGGTGTATTTATATTTTTCACACAAAATTATGTTATTTATTTATCTTTATTTTAAGGATACTGTCTTTATAGGGGATTTCATCTCAATTTACATTTCCATTGGGGATTCATTGTTGTTATGGACCAATTCAATCTTATATTGTGTATATACTATCCTTTTCCATATTATATCATGAATCCATTTATTCTCATGATATTATAATGTTCAGGTTAAATGTTATTCCTCAATTATTTGTATTCAAGAGTCTCTCGTTTTGTTAAAAACTATTTAACTAAAATATCATTTTAAATGTTTTAATTTTTTTTATTCTAAATCATTATCTCAAAATTCCATGTTTTATAAATTGTTTTGATTATTTATTTAAATTGAAATTAATTTTTTAAAATTATTAAAAGCTTCAAAGTGGTATGGGACACTTTGATTCAGAAATATATTTATTAAATATTCTAAATGGTTTTGAAAATGGTTTTATAAAGCCTTGATTAAGCCAATATATTGAAATTATATATTTTAATCGCAATGTGGAAATGTTACCTTTCGTTTATGCTTGGATTATGTGTTACGATTATGTTTATTGGGCATTGTTTATGTATACGGGTGGTTCCGTGATAAACCTAGGGCAGGTGAGCCCAAGATAGCTCTCCAATGCATTAGGTAATGTGATGAAGGTAAACATAATGTTTCTCCAAAGAGATTTAGGGAATATACTGTGATGGGTATTCCAAGTGCAACTCCCTATGTAGCTGTCATAGCTACAATGTAAGTTTGATATGGATTCCATAATTTACCTTTATTATATGGCCCTGACCTTAAACATTACTTAATATTGAATTAAATGAATAATTCACATTGAGGATCTTTTCAGGTTTAGAGTTTTAGATAATTAAGACATAACAATTACATCTCAATAGATTACAAAGTAGACACTTCTACATAGTTTCCTTTTTTTAAAAAACATGAACTCTTGAAAAAAAGGTCATGTCTAGTTCCATGTTTAAGACAACATGAATTTTCCTTGATCCCATCCTTGACCCTATTCCACATTATTTCATGTGAAAAACATTTCAAGACAACTTGGGATGAGCATAAAAAACTCAGTAAGTGATACACAAAGAAGGAAAACTGTTAGTTTTTCAAAATAACAAGTAAACCAAGAATACATTATCAAAGTATTACTTTTAACTGTTATGAAGTAGTAAATACTCTTCACTGAATAAAAGATCATTACTTACCCTTTTGTATCAAAAAGATTACCATAAAACCAATATAAAGAACACATATCATATAAAGGTAGCTTGGGACTTAAACATACTTAAATGGAATAACCATACAGTCAACTTCCACACATATCACAAAATGGAATAGTCATAGGAGCAACTTCTATACCCAATGCATTGGAGGTTATAACTTAACCACCCATCCTCATATTCACGTCACCACCTGTCATTTGGTTTATCATGTAACCACCCACCAAATGTCCATGTACCATTATAAAATCATAAGACATAAAAAAATATAATGGAAAGAAAAAACTTCCAAATTTCGATCACAATATATCACTTAAATATATTGACATAAAAAATCCATTATAAAAACCATTTTCAATACCAAAATACATTAAAGATTATATGTTATTTATTTCATTTTAAAAGCATTACAGCTTGTTGAGGAAGCCAAAGACCAAATAATACTCATGGCGGCAGAAAGGTCGTTGTCACCGCATACGTTAAAAGAAACATTCCTTTTTGTTGTTTAGTAAAAAAATTCATAGAAAAATATTCCCTTTAAAGTAAATGAAAATTCAAAGGTGTTTATACAGAGTATAATATAAAGTCTTGTATTAGAACAAAATATGCCTCAAGGAAAAGAGATTGAGACGAAGTCCATTACCTCGTGTCCAACTTGACTCGATCGCTCTTTAATCTCTTGAATAATAAAATAGAGTTAATTTATACTTACATAAGAACCTTTTTCATGATTATTATTCTTTTTATATCACTTATTGTAATGTTATAAACATTATGTATTCATTTAAGTTAATAAAGATTGTTTTGTCGATATTTGGTACTTATCAAAAATGGACTTCTTACTATTACATGTAGTTCATGTGGTCAAAGGCTAATTATATCCATAATTATATTCATGATTTGTATATCATATATATCATATATATCCAGCATATACATGTATTTATAATTGTACATAACATTTTGAGATAAGAAATAAAATGCCCCGTTTATAGAGACGGTAAGCCATACGTACGCATGAATGCTACTTTCATTTCTATTTCGTATTAAAGGAATTAAAACTAAATGAGAGAAATATATATTATAATTATGGTATAATAAATATTATATATATATATAACATAAGTTCACTAATTATATTCTCTAAAAATTCCTTGTTTGGCATGAACGAGTCACATCACTTGAGGGGCGGTAGTCCACACTTCCTCAAATTAAATTATCGTATTTGAACAACATTCAAACCATAAATGTATGTTTTAAATATAAAATATAAAAGAATATAGAGGGAGTAAATATATTATATATCATATTTAAATACAGTGACATCATAATGGACACCGTGAAAGGTGTTAAGAGAAGATTGAACAATCATCATTTCCTGAGGTAGTAATTCGCCATCAATAGAAATAGTATGTTCATTAACCATTAGACGGAGGTGTGTGTAAGTGTAGATCTAATAATTCTCTTAAAAAAATCCTATTATATTTAAGACACTGTTTTTGTTACAAAATAATGTAATAGAAATAGTTTAGGGGGTTGGAGAAGCAAAATAAAACAATAGGACATAAGAGATGGCATTACCTTTAAATCGGGTAAGTCCCTTTGGTTTGAACCAAAAGGGTTTCTTGAAGAGCATTCTGTCTACGGTAAGGCTTCTAGGATGAGGAAAGGGATTTGGAGTGATAAAATGAGTTGATTTTGGTGGATACAAGGGCTTGAGAGGAGTGGGTAAGGGGATATAGTTGGGGCCTTTAATAAGAGGGAGGAGGGTCACTCTTGGAATGTTATAAAACATTACTTTATTATAAAATTATTTTCGGATTTTAAAGGTCCAAAAAGAATATATTTCTAGGATAAGGTAATAAGGTTTCTAAATCCACCCATACAATAGGTTTTTGACTAGTTTATGTATTATATTTTACCTTATCTTTTCATTTTATTTAAATCGTTCATTAATGAGGTAACCGCTGCATCATCATGGTGTCATAAATAAATTTATTTATTTATTGTCTAAAAAAATATAGAAAAAATATCATGACGTAGGAAATATTTTTAGATATCTAATTAATATTTATAGTAAGAAATATGACTTTTATAACCTCATGTAATAATTGTTTTAGTGAAACAATTCATGTTTGTGACATTTTTATTTTAACATTAAATAAAAAGTTATTAACATCATTTTCATACCCAAGTGGCTCCATTGGGTACCTAAGTTGAACCATGGATTATCATGGTCGGCCATGACTCATCCAATAAGGGTAGGACATGTGTCAATGTAATTTCATATTATTAAAACATTATTTTTACCTTACATTAAACTAATTATCTCTAATCACGATTAATAAAACATCAAAGTTACTATTCACCAAAAATATTATTTTCATCCCATTGAACCACATTTTACCTAATAATGAGAACCATGTATGTTATATTTTTTAAATTCAATTCACAAAAGTGGTAAAGTTTCATTTAAATGAAAAATTAATATTTTAACTACCACTTAGTGGTTTCACTATTCATGAAAAATTTATGTTTTTCAAAAAAATATCAAAAATTCACCCTAAGTTATATTTGACATTCAGAAATAAAAAAATGATGTATATTTTACAAAATTCAAAACATATAAGTTGCATTAATTAATTTAATAATTAATTCCCATTGTCAAAATAAATAGCGTGTTTTTATGAAACAATATATATGAAAAGATTGACACTAGTTTAAGTCCAATTTCAAAGTGAAATTAATTCCAATGACCACCATTGGATTAAATGGTAAAAATATATTCTAATTTAACATTAAAACCAATTCAAAATATAATATAATCATATAATTAAATTAGATTAAAAAGTGGTTTTGAATTAAAATTCAACATTTTTCACTTATTCATTAAAAATGATCTTTATCAGAAAAATAACAAAAACATACACAAAGTAAATTTTGATGTACCAATTATAAAGAAGGATTTAATTTGGCCTAATAAAATGTATAAGAGTTACCAAAACAATTTTTAAGGAGTACTCACCATCAACAGGCGATAACTAGATCTTTTAGTGAATATTAGAGTATATAGGCCTAAAATTGCATTCTTTTCATATTTTAATCCTTTATATTTTATTGGATAAATGTAAAAATATTTAAAAAACATATATAATCATATATTAGTTATTTCTATTAATTCCCTCTAATACAACGACTACCTGTTCACTACAATTTAAAACAATACTATTATATTACTAGTGTGCAACGTATGATTTCAAAGAAACTCATTGTTGCGTATCGGGAACGCTATCGAACATAGAAACCTATTTATAGTAAAATTGATATTTAATTCGAAAATATTAATAAACATTAAAATGTTTTACTCTTTATTTACCTAGGATGTTCCATCCTTCCCCCCTTTTCGGAATTGCGTCCTCACAATTTTATTCCCTTATCAAAATAAGTGGGGGTATTTATCCCTCATAGATTTTTCAGATTCCCACGCTGCCTCTTCAACCATATGGTTTTTTCCGAAAACCATTACCTGGTGAATTACCTTATTCCGTAACACATGCTATCTATGGTCAAGAATCTAGATTATTTGTTCTTCATAAGAGAGATTCTCTTCTAACTGAACTACTTCTGGGCTCAAAACATTATATGGATATGGCATATACTTTCTCAACATCAAAACATGAAAAACATTGTGTACCTAAGATAAACATGGAGGTAAAGCAACTCGGTAAGCAACTGATTCATCTCTTTCATGAATTTTATATGGTCCAAAAGATACAAGTGAACCTGGGATAACGATCAGATAAAATAGAGAGGGGAAATCCGTGAAACTGAACTATCTCTTTGACATAAAACCAAGTAAGTTGATCTAGATACAATGTATCTCTAATAGGAAGGAAATTATCAGATTTATTCAATCAATCAACAATAACCCAGATTGATTTATTACCTCGAGATGACTTAAGTAATCCCACAACAAAGTCCATGGATATATTTTCCCATTTCCACTCTGGCACCGGTAATGACTGAAGCATCCCTTTGGGTAACAGCCAATCTTCTTTAACCTACTGACAAGTCAAACACGTCACAATAAAATCGGAAATATCTCTTTTCATTCCATCCCACCAGTGATACTCCCACGAATCTATGTACATATGAGTACTTCCAGGATGAATTGAAAACGAGGAACTATACGCCTCACATAACAACTCATTCTTCAACTATGAATAACAAGGCACACAAAATCTCTTCCCAAACATCAAAAAATATTCATTATCAATGTTAAATTTAGTTAACATACCCATCTGAACCGGATCTACCTTTTTTTTGCAACTCAGTGTCTTGTTTCTGTGCTTGCTTAATTCTGTCTGATAAAGATGATCTCACTGACACCTGAAATAGAGCAGAAGAACATCATGTACCAAAAACTTCTATTCCAAGGTTCATCAAATCCTTAACCAAAGGATCATGTTCCAAACGTAACATGGATAATGAAGTATTATTTTTTCAACTCAATGCACCAGCCACTTTATTTTATTTTCCCAGATGGTAATGAATTTTACAATCATAATCCTTGATTAATTCTATCCGTCTCCTCTATCTCATGTTCAATTATTTCATAGTGAATATATACTTTAAACTTTTCTGATCCGTATATATTTCACACATTACACCATAAAAATGATACCTCCAAATGTTTTATAGCGAAAACCACAACAGCTAATTCCAAATCATGTGTAGGGTAATTTACCTCATTATTTTTCAACTGACGTGAAGCATAAGTAATTACCTGATCATTCTGCATAAGGAAACAACCATGTCTCTTCAACAAAGCATCACTGTAGATAAAAAACTCACCATTACTCGAAGGAAGTGCCAAAACTGGAGCATTCACCAATATTCTTTTCAATTCCTGAAAATAATCAGCACATTCTTTTGTCTTGATGAACTTAACACTTTTAGAGTTAAATTAGTCATTGGACTTGATAACTGTGAAACATTTTCAACAAACCTCCAGTAATAGCCGATCAAACCAAGAAAACTACGAATCTCTGTTACATTTGTGGGTCTTGACCATTCTTTAACAAGTTTTGTTTTAGAAGGATCAACAGTTATTCCATTTTTTGAAACAATGTTACCAAGGAAAGAAATTTGTTGTAACCAAAACTCACACTTGCTGAATTTTCCATACAGTTTCTTTTCATTTAAGGTTTGCAAGATAAACTTTAAATGACTTTCATGCTCCTCGTTACTTTTATAAAACACTAAAATATCATCAATGAAAACAACCACAAACTTATCCAAGAACTCATGGAAAATTCTATTCATAAGGTCCATGAATAAAGCAGGTGTATTGGTTAACCCAAAAGCATAACTACAAATTCATAATGGCCATATCTAGTACGAAACATAGTTTTCGAAACGTCTGCTTCTTTTAATTTCAACTGATGGTACCCTGTCCTCAAGTCAATCTTTGTAAAATACTGAGCTCCCTGGAGATGATCAAACAAATCATAGATATGAGGCAAATGATACTTGTTCTTAACAATGATGTAATTCAATGCTCTAAAATCAAGGAAAAGTTTCATTGAACCATCTTTCTTTTTTTTAAAAGATAGGATCACCCCATGATGTAGTGCTAGGATGAATGAAACCTTTATCTAATAACTCCTACAATTGCTTCTTTAACTCTAAAAGTCCAACATGAGCCATTAGATAAGGGGGTTTTGAAATTGGATTAGAATCATAAACTAAGTCAACAATAAATTCAACTTCCCATTCATGAATTATACCTGGAAACTCTTCTGGAAGAATATCAAGATACTCATTTACCATTGACACATCATTAACTTGAATAGTTCCTTTATTTTCAACAATATGTGCAAGGTAACATTTATTTCCATCTTTTACTTGTTTCTCAACTTCCTGATATGTTATCAAAAGAAAGGGTTCATTCTAGTACACAAACTAAAAATATTTCTGAAAAGAAACCTCTTTAGATCTACAGTCAATCTTAACATAATAAATAGAAAGTCAATCCATGCCCAAAATTATATAAAACTATACTAGAGGAAAAACAATCAGGTTTGTAGGTAGATTATTTCTTCACACAAGGATAAGAAGGTTCTTATAATTTATTTTTGTCTTAATGTTTCCTACGGGTGTTTTTACCATATGTTTAGGATTTATATCTTCAGTTGGAGTTCCCAATTTATTAGAAAAATTCTCAGAAATGAAAGAATGTGTATACCTTGAATTAAACAACACATTGGCATAATATGAACAATCAAATAGTGTAACTGATACTACTTCACTCGATGGCCCAACATCTACTAAAGTAGTTGCAAAGGATCTCACCACCCCTTTATGCATGTAGTCTGGATGATTTCCCCAATTGAGTTCTTAGTTAGACACTCATTTTCATAATGACCCATTTTATTACACTTAAAACATCTTACCGTTGCTTTCCATTTCCTACTTGATCATCTTCAATATAGTTACGAGCAATATGACCAGACTTACAACACCGAAAGCACATTGCAGACTTGGATAAACATTATCCAGGATGCATTTTACCACACTTCTCACAGGATATTTATTTGGTTTTCGTACCTCCTGGATTCTTTGATGAATTATTTCCCTTTTTCTTGGAAACTTGACCGCTTATTTTGTTGTTTGTCAAAGAACACATGATCATTGGAAAACTCCATTTCCACCTTATCCGCACGTCAAACATGTTTTTCATAACATTATAAATCACGAGAAGCTAAAGACCTTCGATACATTGGCTTTAACACTGAGTAAAAATAGTTGATTTATTATAAAGATCTCGTATGAAATTTGGAGCATACCTTGACAGTCGAGTTAACTTTTCTTCATAAGAAGCCATTGAGTCATCCTACTGCTTCAAATCTAGGAATTGTTTTTCCATCCTAAGATGAACCACCTTAGGAAAATATTTCTCAAGAAACATACCTTTGAATTCATCCTAGTGAAGATCATCAATCTCATAACTATCCTAGATATTTTTCACCATCGAACACCATTGATCAGCTTCACCTTCAAAACGGTAAACAACAAGACTAATGTTTTGATGTTATGAACACCCCATGACATCAAAAATCTTCTCTAGTGATTTAATCCACCCTTATCCTAGACGACGGTCAGATGATCCTCTAAATGATGGGGGATGTTTCCTCATGAATTATTCCACCAGTGACATGTTCCTCTATGGTTGATCTGGATGATCTCTTGCATGGATACCACCACCATTTATAGCCTGAGTCAACTGTGCCATCAGTGCAACAAACTGTTCAGTTCTGATTCCGACCATCTTAGGTTGAAAATTTGGATGGTTGTCTTCTTCCTGGTGACGTCCCAACATAGATGCCCTGTTTCCTCTGCAAAAAACATTCTGAACACATAAATATCTTAGGAGAAGCAACATGTTAATCTTTAAATGCTACATCATTTCAATTATACCATAAATTAATTTTTGGACATAAATTGATCAATTTTTTTCTAACTCCTAAAGTTGTCTAAACTGACCTCTGATACAAACTATAAGGCCCTGACCTTAAAAATTACTTAGTATTGAATTAAATGAATAATTAGAATTTAGGATCTTTTCAGGTTTATAGTTTTAGAAAATTTGGACATAACTATTACATCTCAAGAGATTTCAAGGTAGACACTTCTACATAGTTTCCTTTTTTTACAAAACATGAACTCTTGAAAAAAAAAGTCATGTCTAGTTCCATGTTTAAGACAACATGACTTTTCTTTGATCCCATCCTTAACCCTATTACACATTATGTCCTGTTAAAAACATTTCATGAAAACATGGGATGATCATAAAAAACTCATTAAGGTATACACAAAGAAGGAGAACTGTTAGTTTTTCAAAACAACATGTAAACCCTGAATACATTATCAAAGAAATTATTTTCACCTTTATGATATAGTAAATACTCTTCACTAAAAAAGATCATTATATACCCTTTTGTAACCAAAAAAATACTATAAAACCCATATAAACAACACATATCATATAAAGGTAACTTGGGACATAAACATACATAAATGAAATAACCATACGATCAACTTCCACACCTATCACTAATTGGAATATCCATATGGCTGACTTTCATACCCAATGCATTGGAGGCTATAACGTAACCACCCATCATGTTATTCACGACACCACCCGTCAAATGTCCAAGTACCATTATAAAATCATAAGACATAAAACAAATATAATGGAAAGAAAACATTTCCACATTTCGATCTCAATATATCACAAGAATATATTGAAATAAAAAATCCATTATAAAAACAATTTTCAATACCACAATACATAAAACAGTATATGGTATTAATTTCATTTTAAAAACATTACGGCTTTTTTAGGATGTCAAATACCAAATAATACTCGCGGTGGCATTAAGGTTTTTATCACCGCGTACGTTAATTAAAACATTCCTTTTTTGTCGTTTAGTAAAAAACTTCATCGAAAAAGATTCCCTTTGAATGAAATGAAAATTAAATTGTGTTTATACATCCTATAAAATAAAGTTTGGTGTTAGAACTAAATATTCCTCAATGAAAGGACATTGAGATGAATTCCCTTACCTCGTGTCCGACTTGACTCGATCGCACTTTATTCTCCAGAATAATAAACTAGTGTTAATTTCTACTTGCTTAAGAACCTTTTTCATGCTTATTATTCCTTTTATATCACTTATTTCCATGTTATAAACATTATATAATCATTTAAGTTAATAAAGTTTGTTTTGTCGATATTTGATAATTATGTAAAAAATGGACTTCTTACAATTACTTGTTGTTCATGTGGTCAAAGGTTCATTATATCCAGAATGATATTCATGATTTGGATATCATATATATCATATATATCCAGAATATACATGTATTTATAATAGTACTTATCATTTAGAGGTATTAAATGAAATGCACTGTTCATGGAGACAGTAAGTCGTACGTACACATGAACGCTACTTTCATTTCTATTTCGTATTAAAGGAATTAAAACTAAATGAGACAAATATATATTATAATTCCAGTATAATATATATGTTATATATTTAATATAATTTCACTAATTACATTCTTTATAAATTCCATGTTTGGCATGAACGAGTCACATTACTTGAGGTGCGGTAGTCCACACTTTCTCAGATTAAATTATCGTATTTTCACAACATGCAAAGAATAAAGTTATGTTTTAAGTATAAAATACAGAATCATAGAGAGGGAATAAATATATAATATATCATATATAAATATAGTGACATCATAATGGCCACCATGATAGCTGTTAAGAGAAGATTTAACAATCATCGTTTCGTGAGACAGTAATTCACCATCCATAGAAATAGTATGTTCTTTAACCATTAGACGAAGGTGTGTATAAGTGTAGATCGAATAATTCTCATAAAAAAATCCTATATATTGAAGATACTGGTTTTTTTACAAAATTAAGTAATAGAAATAGTTTAGGGGGTTGGAGAAGCAAAATAAAACAAAAGGACAAAAGAGAAGACATTACCTTTAAATCGGGTAACTCCCTTGGTTTGAACCAAAAGAGTTTCTTGAAGTGCTTTCTTCCTAAGGTAAGGATTCTAGGATGTAGAGAGGGATGTGGAGAGATAAATTTAACAGATTTTGGTCTAGCCAAAGGCTTGAGATGTGTGGGTAAGTGGGTAGAGGTGGGGGCCTTTTATAAGAGGGGGGAGGGACACTCTTGGAATGTTATAAAATGTTACTTTATTATAAAATTATTTTAGGATTTTAAAGGTCCTAAAAGAATATATTTAGAGAATAAGGTGATAATTGTTTGAAATCCACCCATCCAATAGGTTTTTTACAAGTGTATTTCTTAGATTTCAACTTATCTTTTCATTTTATTTAAATTGATCATTAATGAGGTAATCGTTGCGTGGTCATGGTGTCATAATTAAATTTATTTATTTAATTTAAAAAAAATATAAAAAAATATAATGATGTAAGAAATCGTTTTAGATTTATATTTAATATTTATAATAAAAAATATGACTTGTATAACCCCATGTAAAAATTGTTTTAGTAAAATAATACATGTTTGTGATATTTTTATTTTAACATTAAATAAAAAGTTATTAATGTTATTTTATTACCCAAGTGGCCCCATGGGGTCCCCAAGTTGATCCATGGATTTTATTGGTCAGACATGACTCATACAATAAGGGTACGAAATTTTTCGAAGTAATTTTATTTTATTGAAACATTATTTTTACCTTACGTTACACTAATTACCTCTAATCACGATTAATAAAACATAAAAGTTACTATTCATCACATAAATTATGTTCATCTCATTGGACCACATTTTAATTAATAATGACAACCATGTCAGTCATATTTTTGAAATTCAATTCACAAAATTGGTAATGTTTTGTTTAAACGAAAAATTAGTTTTTTAACTACCACTTAGTGTTTTCACTATTCATCAAAAATTAAAGTTTTTCAGCAAAATTCCAAAAATTCACCCTAAGTTATATTTGATATTCCAGAATTTAAAAATTATGTCTATTTTACAAAATTCAAAACATATACGTTGCATTAATTAATTTAATAATTAATTTCTGTTGTCAAATCAAATAGCGTGTTTTTATTAAACAATATATATCAAAATATTGACACTAGTTTAAGTCCAATTTCAATGTAAAATTAATTCCAATTACCACCATTGGATTAAATGGTAAAAATTTATTATAATTTCAATTTAAAAACAATTCAAAAGATAATCTAATCATATCAATAAATTAGATTAAAAAGCGGTTTTGAATTGAAATACAACATTTTTCACTTATTCATTAAAAATAAACTTTATCAGCAAAATAGCAAAAACATACACAAAGTAATTTATGATGTCCCGATTATAAAGAAGGATTTCATTGGGTCCAATAAAATGTATAAGAGTGACCAAAACTATTTTTAAAGAGGGATCACCATCAAATGGCGATAAATCGACCTTTTAGTGAATATTAGAGTATCTATGACTAAAATTGAATTCTTTTTCTTTTTTAAGCCTTTATCTTTTATTGGATAATTGTAAAAACATTTAACAAACATATATATTCATATTTTAGTTATTTCTATTAATTACCACCAATACAATGGTTACGTGTTAAATAAAATTTTAAATAATATTATTATATTACTACTGTGCAACGTAATATTTCAGAGAAACTCGTTGTTGCCTATAGGGTAATCTATTGAACATAGCCACCCCTTTAAAGTAAAATTAATATTTAATTCTAAAATATTAATAAATATGAAAAATTTTTATTCTTTATTTACCTAGGATGTTACATTTATGGTTTATGATTTCTATGGGTTATTCATAAATCATATAATTTCATGAGGTATGTTATGATTGAAATGTATGGTTTCAGCAATATTTATTTGGGCTAATGTTTCTTTTCATTATTTTATAACCCTTACTGAGCTTTTTTTGATCATCCCATGTTTTGAAATGTTTTCCAAAGGACATAAAGATGAATAGGGTCATGGATGGGATCAAGGAGAAGTATTTCTATAAAAAACATGGAACTAGACATTAAATTTTTAAGAGTTTTTATTTAATGAAAAAATTGATAATGAGAAGAATTTTCTACATGTAATATTCATGTAGTTATGTAAATATTATGACCTAATTCTCTAAAACACTAAACCTGAAAAAATCCTCAATGTGAATTATCCATTTAATTCAATAATATGTAATTTTTAAGGCCTTGTCCTCACACTAACTTTACTAAAAATTTAGTGTGACCTATACATATATCAGATATCACAAAATATCATAACAAATAAAACAAAGATCCCTACAGGACCTTACAGTCCAGAATAGAATAAAATAAACTATCTACATTATATAGTAATACAAAACAATGTATTAGAAAATAAACATTGTATAACATGCATCCTATAATTAAAAGTCACACTAGATAGTACATGCTGAACAATAACTATCAAATAAAAAACACAACCACTAATCCATCTCACATAATCATCTCACCAAATCTTTGAACTCCAAAATGTATTAACTAAACCATGTTCTCATCCCCATGAGGTACCAATGTTCTGAGAGGAAATATAAAGATATAATCATGTCCATCGAAATACATGTAATCAACATTAATAAGACTGGTATTTCACAAATTTACCCATGTTTTTAGGGTTAAGCGGTCAATTGTAGAGTAGCTTGGGCTGTCGATTCTTCATATACCTAAGGAGAATCATATATACCCGCACATTCTATGGAATGATTTTGGATATTAAGTGGGGAAATTTGGGTTTATTTTTGATAAGTTTAAGAAAACACAACATGAGTTAAGTGAATTCAATTTATGAGAAGGGTTTATCCGAGGATATTGCAAGGGTTTGATTTGATGAAATTCTATTTTAACGATTTCAATTTCTTATAATCGAGATGGGTTTATTCAAGAAAATCAAATAACATCATCATTAAATAGATTAATACCAACACACCATAATAATAAATACCTATACACTTGGAGGATCAAATTTATGAGCACTCCAATGTAAAGGTTCATATTAGTACTTGAAGTATGGGGCCTTAAAATTCAATAAGAACGATAAAGCTTTAAAATAATCAAATAAATATATCATTTAAAATTAGTGATTAGACATTAATGGAGTGAAAAATAACATCCAATAAAGCCCATTTCTACTCTCTTGTATCAACCCATAAGTGAGTAATCCATCCATTGAAGCAATGATTTCAATAGAATCAGGAAGTTGACTCGTGAGAGAGGAATTGAAGAAGTAAAGAAAACAATAAAAAGAAAATGATCAATCCACCAATGTGGGAATAATTTCACAAGGATTTTTTGAATAAATTCACACCTTAAGGAAATGATATCAAATTGAGATAGATAAGAATAAAATAAAATGAGAAGAGTCACTTTTATTAAGAAACTAGGATGAATTAAAACCACTTACAATTGAGGAAGAACATTACAAAGGAAAAGTGGAAGAAAACTGTTACAATGAAATAAATCATTCAGTATGATTAAATCCTAAAAAACCACTAACTTAAATATTAATTTTGGTAGCCTTGGGTTGAGCCTCCAATATTTAACGTCATCCCACTTGAGTATGGTATGATTAGAGTGGTGGAAGGCATGTGGAACGTAGACTTTACCACTCTTGACCCGAAGTGTAATCCAACTTGCATACACCGAACAGACACGTCAATATAACCTTCTAGATGGCTCAATTAGAGTGGTAAAATGAATAATAAAATGGATCTCTTGATGTCTCCTAACCGCCTGTAGAATTTATGGTCAAATGTAATTTTCTCTTGCGAGATATAATCGTATATTGGGTTATTTATATGGGCCTCAGAATTTGGCCCAGAATTTCATCTTCCACTTAGGATGCCTATAACTCCATTAAAAAATACTCATTATCACTATTAACTATTTTATAAAATGTTCCCCATGATTTACTATATCATCAATTAAAGTTTGAGAATCATTGGTCCTGTATCATGGCATCTACAGTCTCTTTATTGGGCTGTTGTTCAGTTTACTTTACTCAGAATGTATTGACATGGAATCCCATTTTTGATGTCTTACAATGTGAATATTCAAGAGCTCCAAAATAATTAATTGTTCCTTATAGAATTGGAAACATGATATTAAAATATGATAATAAAATCAAGACCATTTTGAATTGTAGTAGGTGTTCTAAAATGGACCATGTAATAGTGCATTTTAAGAGGGAATTACAAACATAATGTGAATCAATGTTCAAAGTGTAAAATGCACTGAAATGGTTTTTATGAATAATAAATCACATAAATATTTTATATATAAACAATTAATATTATCCTTATTCATTGGATAAAAAATTAATTAATTTCTTCTCAATATGAACAAAAAACACTTTTAGTGTTTTAAAGACACAAAAATATCTTTATAACATTCAAAACCAAAGAAATCAACATCGGAATGATGTGAAATCATATAAAAACCATTTTTTAATATTTATGGCATAAAAGAGTAGTCTAAAATTCCCTTAGATATTAATTTTGTTTTAATGGACCAAATAATCATTTCAAATGGTTCATCCGCCATTAAAAATGTGCATTAGGGCGTTAAAAGAAAGAATATGACCACTGATTTCTATGAAATCATAAAAAAATAATTATAGAGTGATTTTTGAAATGTTAAAGTAAAATAAAATTCAATAGGATGGGTGATTTTCTATGGATTAATGAAAACTGAAATTTCTTATTTTAAGAACACTATAACATGCATATAATGGTCAAAATAAAAGAAAACAAACTTTTAATAATATAAAATCATAAGAAAACTATATTTTTATTATTTATGATGTGTAGAAGTAGACCACATGTCAATTGAACATGTGGTGTGCTTGAATGGACCAAATAAGTACTTTTTTTTTCTAATTCTACTGTAATATCTTTTTTTAAATTACATATAATGATCACAAAAAATAGTCTCTATAGGTTTAATCTGGATGGTCTATAGTGGTCACGAAATGGTATTCAATATATCTTACCCTATATATAACTCTATTTGGTGGTCACTATAGTCCCATTGGGACTGGCTAATAGAGAAAAAAAAATATTATTTCATATAAGCAATGGGGATAGGAAAATGTTGACACAATTTGGCTGTTATTGAACAATCACTCTAGGCCTTCTATGATGAGTATTGGAAGTTACTAAGTTGATTTATTCTATTAATAAATCATCAAATTAATAGCTTCAACAATCACTTCCATTTTCATTTATTTAGTATCGATGAATTTGTGATGTAGTTTCCTCATATATTCAAGAGGGATATTATAAGGGTATTATCTTTGTAATTTTTAAAGAGTGTGTACCCACATTTTCATAATTATCCTTATATTATGTGCATAGTTTTTTACACCTTTCATTTTCATGGGATTTCCACAATACATCCAATGATCATTTATTTTCCACTTTTTAGAATTTATTTAGTCTTGATATTATTTTCACATTTATATGATAGTTATTTTAAGTCACAACAAGTGGTATTAGAGTGATGTTCTCAGTTAGTGTTGCTCGCATTTGTTGGTATTAATAATTCTCATATATTGAGTTTGATTTATGATTACAACCCTGGTTGATATTTCACTTTAGAAAAGATATTAATATTATTAAATACACCATCATGAAATTTTGGTGGTTATCGATTTTTGGCATGTCCATATGGAAACAAAATTTTGAATCAAAATATTCAACATGAATAATTACCTATTGTTATAAATTATGATTCATGTGGTGATATATAAAGATATTTTCCTAATATAAATTGGTGAAAGACTAGAAATTTTGATGGAAGATAAATGGAAATATTTTAATTAGAATGTTATTTACATCATCAATTTTGATTTTATTATGGGGTCCTATAATGTATTCTGGATAACTGGATGGGGAATGAAATTTAGTATACTGTAATGAAGATATACAAGGCTAATTCACCATATAAAAAACATTCATGGATGAGAAAATTAAACACTCTTAGAATGGTAGAATCATCATCAATGATATTCCTCATCACCACTCTAAATACCATGTTCTCTTAGATCATAAAATTAGGATATATTATAAGGGATACTGAATGTGTGGAGATTATTCTCCATAAATTTCTAAATTCATTTGATCATCTCATCATCAAACTCACCAAAAATATGCTTATAGATATGATAATCTTCAACAATGTTACTGATATGTTACTATAAAAATAAGGTCATCACAAGAATAAGGATTATGCAAAAAAACATTACATTAAGTGTATGCACTTCCAATAGAAACAAGAAGTATGATAGAGCATCGTTGTAGTGGGAGAAAAATCATAGCAGAAGCATGTATTAGAGGAAAACGAATGTCAATTGTTACAATTAATGAATGAATATGTCCTCTAAAAAGTATTGTTGGACCAATATGAGTGGTAGAATGAATTACCAAGGAAATTTGGTGAGTTTTTCTAACAACGAAGATATAAAGGTTATCTGAGTTGCAATAGATTTTGGAGGTAAGTGACTCCTCAATAATGAATGGATAATCATCCTGAGAGAAACATATAACATATCATATTAAAGGGAATGGTTTGATCATTACGAATATATCCTTGAATGGATTGTATAAATGGAAATGATCAAACCTTAAATATATTTGGCTATAGTAACCTAAAATTGATGTTCAATGATAGTATTGTTCGAACCATCCAAGGAGTATTCTATGTGAATGGATTGAAAATTAAAATAATTTCATTGGGATAATTTGACGATATCAGTATCAAGGCTCTAATAGAGAAATGAGTTATAAATATTTTAAATTCTATGCTTTTGGTGATGAAGGTGGAGAAGATCTCAAAGAAATTTTACATTCGTATTGTTGAAATATACACGGAGGAATAGATAGTTGGTGCATCAACAACTTTGATTGAAGAATTTAAGAGATATAAAAGCTTGAATTTATGCCCAAAAAATATTTGAAGGATTTCATTGATCAGAAGATGAAGCCCGTTATTTAAAAGGTATCATTATGATTCTTTTATAATTTTGTGTTGATCAAGAAACATATGTTAATGTTTTGAATATTTATAGTGAAGAGCCAAGAGATATTATAATTGATTCATTCTGATGTTTGAAATGCACATGTTTTGTAACTCGTTGACATAAATGGCCTGAATGACATTAGATCAGGGGTCCCCACCTGAACAGAAGTGTGCCTCCCCCTATTTTAGAGGTTTATGAATAAAATATAGACCCTAACAAAGTCATTGAGAGAATATTCCCTCAAAATAAAACCCAAGTTCATGCCCAAAATGTAACATCCCAAGTAAAGAAAGAAAATGAAATTTTTATATTTATTAATATTTATGGATTTAGTATTAATTTTACTATAAAGGGTATGCTTTGTTTGATGGCGTACCTGATACACAACAATTGGTTTCATTGAAATCTTACACTACACACTAATAATATAATATTATTATTTTTAATGATAATTTACTCTTAGCTGTTGTATTGGCAGGAATGAACAGAACTATATACAATATGAATATAAAAGTTTGTAATTTTTATTATATTTATACAATAAATTTTATAGGCTTAAAATGTGAATGAATCTAATTTTATGCATAAATACTCTAATATTCTTTAAAAGGTCGAATTATCACCTTTTAATGGAAAACACTCATTTAATCCAGTTTTGGCCACTTTTATATGTTCCATTTGACAGAATAAATTTCTTCTTTAAAATCGAGACTTTAAAATTTACCTTGGGTAAAATTTTTGTATTTTTCTGATAAAATTAATTTTTTAATGAAGAGTGAAAAATATTGTTTTTTAATTCAGAACATCCTTTTAATATAACCTATTTATATAGATAGATTATATTTTTAGATGTTTTTAATGTAGAATTAGATAATATTTTTACCATTTAATCCAATTCTGGTCATTTGATATAATTTCACATTGAAAATGGGCATAAACAAGTTTCAATCTTTTAATAGATATTATTTCTTAAAAACAAGCTATTTTTTGACAACAGAAATTAATTTTAAATAAATTAATGAAAATTTTATGTTTTGAATTTTGTAAAATAGAAATCATTTTGGAATTCGGATTATCAATTATAGTGTAGGCTGAATTTTTGGTATTTTTCTGAAAAACTTAAATTTTTGATTAATAGTGAAACCACTTAGTAGTAGTTAAAAAATTGACTTTTTTATTTAAATGAAATTTTACCACTTCTGGAAATTGGATTTTGAAAATCCTAAATCCAATTTTGTTATTTTTATGTAAAATTTGGTTCAATATGATGAAAATAATTTTTTGATGAATAATAACTATTGACTTTTATTCACCGAAGATAAAGGTAAATAGGGTAATTCATGGTAAAAAATAATATCATAACAATAAGAAATTACCTTAACAGTTGTCTTAAACTTATTGGATGATCCATGGCTGACAATGGTCATCTTTGGGTCGATTTTGGGACTCCATGGATCCACTTAAGAGTGATAATGACACATTATTTTAATTAATCTAATGTAATGACAAAAATGACATAAACAAATATCTTTTAGTAAATTAATTTTTACATTGGATTATATAAGTTATCCATTCAACTATAAATATTAATTATAAAGCTAAAAATATTTCCCACATCATGGTATTTTTTTTTAAAATTTATAGACATAAAATAAAGTAAATTATTTGTGACATAATTACGATGCAGTATTTACCTCATTAATAAATGATTTAAATAAATAAGATTATAAATATTAAAATAACATCAAAAACATATCCAATTCTTATTGGATGATTTTATTTCGACCATGAGTGATCTTATATTCTACTTTATTTAGTTTTGGACCTTTAGAAACTAAATATCATTATATAATAAAATATTATTTTCACACATTCCTAAAGAACCCCTCCACCACCTTATAAAAATCCCCCACTTCTTACTCATTCGTCACACCTCTCAAGCCCCTTAGCTCATCCAAAACCTAAACAAATAAGCTCTCAACATCCTCATCATTTTCCAATAAGCCTTACCTTAGGTAGAAGACACTTCAAGAAACCCTTTTGGTTCATACGAAAGAGAGTTACCCAAATTAAAGATAACAATTTCTCTTCAATTCTTTTGTTTTATTTTAATTATACAACCCCTAAACACTTTCTATTTAATTATTTTATAACATAACCAGTATAATCAATATACTAGTATGTTTTTATGATAATTATTCAAACTACACTTACACACACCTCTATCTAATGGGAGAAGAACAAACTATTTCGGTGGATGGAAAACTAACACCTCACGAGATGATGATTGTTTGATTATCTCCTACCTCCAATAATGGAGGCAATTATGATGAAATTGTATTTACATATTATATATATTATGTCTATTTTTTCTTTATGATTCTATTTTTTTTATTTTATAGCATACCTTTATAGTTTCCATTATGAGTAAACATGATAATTTTATTTTAGGAAGTGCAGACTAGCGCCCTCTCAAAGTGATATGACTCGTTCATACAATACATGGGACATATAAAGGATTGCGTTATTGAAATTTTAATTATATTATATTGGAATTATAATATAACTATGTATCATTATGTTTTCATTCAATTAAAATACAAAATAAAAGTGAAAGTAGTGTCTATGCGTACGTATAGATTACCGTCTCCATGAACGGTGCATTTCATTTCTTATCTACAAATGTTATGTAGTATTATATATACATATATATACTGGATATATATGATATATATGATATCTAAATCATGAATATAATTTTGGATAAAATGGACTCTTGACCACATGGACAACTTGTAATTACAATGTGTTCATTTTTTACTCATTTACCAAATATCGCCTAAACGACAACTGTTAACTTAAATGATTACATATTTTTTATAACATGGTAATAAGTGATATAAAAATAATAATAAAATTTAAAAAGGATATTAATAAAGTATAAATTATCTTTATTTTATTATTCATGAAGAACAAGGAACAAACAAGTCAAGTCGAACACGAGGTAAGAGATTTCTTATCTCACTTTTAATTCCGTGAGATTTCCATTGTTCGCCACTTGTTTATTGAATGTGGTGTATTTTGTACTACCATTTGATATATATTGTCATGATTATATTTATATTCATGGTATTATGTGATCAATTTGGTGGTTATTAACTTTTTTTCATACGAATTGATTAATTACAATGAAGTAAGGGTTTTTCAATTCACTTTTTATTCCAATGAGATTCATGCTATATTGGACACTATTTCCTTTTTGTGGCATATGTACTGTCCATTATTGTATTCATAGTGTAATATAGTATAATTATTGGGTATTTACATATTCATTTAATGATCCTTATTTCATGTGGTGTATCTTTCGTATGTTACCCAATCTGTAAGGGAACCTTTCACCCTCCTCTTTTTAAACGACTTATTTTTGTTATGTCTTTTAATTTAAATATTATTATGTTGGGATATGTTCTTATATATCCTTATTGATGTAAATTTTATGTCTAATTTACGAGATAAACTTTTATCTCATCAAATCATTTTTCGAATTTTAATGTGATTTGGTTAGGATGTCGAATTTTTTTAAGGGAACTTCTTAACATAATTTCAATTCTTTGGGTTAAACTTTTACTTATTGAATATGTAGTCCTAGGAATATTATTGAATGACCACTAATTGTTTAACACATAAAATCCACTTATATTGGGTGTATTTATATTTTTCACACAAAATTATGTAATTTATTTATCTTTATTTTAAGGATACTGTCTTTATAGGGGATTTCATCTCAATTTACATTTCCATTGGGACTTCATTGTTGTTATGCACCAATTCAATCTTATATTGTGTATATACTATCCTTTTCCATATTATATCATGAATCCATTTATTCTCATGATATTATAATGTTCAGGTTAAATATTATTCCTCAATTATTTGTATTCAAGAGTCTCTCATTTTGTTAAAAACTATTTAACTAAAATATCATTTTAAATGTTTTAATTTTTCTTATTCTAGTCATTATCTCAAAATTCCATGTTTTATAAATTCTTTTGATTATTTATTTAAATTGAAATTAATTTTTTAAAATTATTAAAAGCTTCAAAGTGGTATGGGACACTTTGATTCAGAAATATATTTATTAAATATTTTAAATGGTTTTGAAAATGGTTTTATAAAGCCTTGATTAAGCCAATATATTGAAATTATATATTTTAATCGCAATGTGGAAATGTTACCTTTCGTTTATGCTTGGATTATGTGTTACGATTATGTTTATTGGGCATTGTTTATGTATACGGGTGGTTCCGTGATAAACCTAGGGCAGGTGAGCCCAAGATAGCTCTCCAATGCATTAGGTAATGTGATGAAGGTAAACATAATGTTTCTCCAAAGAGATTTAGGGAATATACTGTGATGGGTATTCCAAGTGCAACTCCCTATGTAGCTGTCATAGCTACAATGTAAGTTTGATATGGATTCCATAATTTACCTTTATTATATGGCCCTGACCTTAAACATTACTTAATATTGAATTAAATGAATAATTCACATTGAGGATCTTTTCAGGTTTAGAGTTTTAGATAATTAAGACATAACAATTACATCTCAATAGATTACAAAGTAGACACTTCTACATAGTTTCCTTTTTTTAAAAACATGAACTCTTGAAAAAAAGGTCATGTCTAGTTCCATGTTTAAGACAACATGAATTTTCCTTGATCCCATCCTTGACCCTATTCCACATTATTTCATGTGAAAAACATTTCAAGATAACTTGGGATGAGCATAAAAAACTCAGT
The DNA here is from genome assembly GCA_963277665.1 of Viscum album. Taxonomy (NCBI): domain Eukaryota; kingdom Viridiplantae; phylum Streptophyta; class Magnoliopsida; order Santalales; family Viscaceae; genus Viscum; species Viscum album. The sequence continues at coordinate 1,158,663,887 of OY728165.1, read as the reverse complement.
AAGCGATACACAAAGAAGGAAAACTGTTAGTTTTTCAAAATAACAAGTAAACCAAGAATACATTATCAAAGTATTACTTTTAACTGTTATGAAGTAGTAAATACTCTTCACTGAATAAAAGATCATTACTTACCCTTTTGTATCAAAAAGATTACCATAAAACCAATATAAAGAACACATATCATATAAAGGTAACTTGGGACTTAAACATACTTAAATGGAATAACCATACAGTCAACTTCCACACATATCACAAAATGGAATAGTCATATGAGCAACTTCTATACCCAATGCATTGGAGGTTATAACTTAACCACCCATCCTTATATTCACGGCACCACCTGTCATTTGGTTTATCACGTAACCACCCACCAAATGTCCATGTACCATTATAAAATCATAAGACATAAAAAAATATAATGGAAAGAAAAAACTTCCAAATTTCGATCACAATATATCACTTAAATATATTGACATAAAAAATCCATTATAAAAAACATTTTCAATACCAAAATACATTAAAAATTATATGTTATTTATTTCATTTTAAAAGAATTACAGCTTGTTGAGGAAGCCAAAGACCAAATAATACTCATGGCGGCAGAAAGGTCATTGTCACAGCATACGTTAAAAGAAACATTCCTTTTTGATGTTTAGTAAAAAAATTCATAGAAAAATATTCCCTTTAAAGTAAATGAAAATTCAAAGGTGTTTATACAGAGTATAATATAAAGTCTTGTATTAGAAAAAAATATGCCTCAAGGAAAAGAGATTGAGACGAAGTCCATTACCTCGTGTCCAACTTGACTCGATCGCTCTTTAATCTCTTGAATAATAAAATAGAGTTAATTTATACTTACATAAGAACCTTTTTCATGATTATTATTCTTTTTATATCACTTATTGTAATGTTATAAACATTATGTATTCATTTAAGTTAAAAAAGTTTGTTTTGTCGATATTTGGTACTTATCAAAAATGGACTTCTAACTATTACATGTAGTTCATGTGGTCAAAGGCTAATTATATCCATAATTATATTCATGATTTTTATATCATATATATCATATATATCCAGCATATACATGTATTTATAATTGTACATAACATTTTGAGATAAGAAATAAAATGCCCCGTTTATGGAGACGGTAAGCCATACGTACGCATGAATGCTACTTTCATTTCTATTTCGTATTAAAGGAATTAAAACTAAATGAGAGAATTATATATTATAATTATGGTATAATAAATATTTTATATATCTAACATAAGTTCACTAATTATATTCTCTAAAAATTCCTTGTTTGGCATGAACGATTCACATCACTTGAGGTGCGGTAGTACACACTTCCTCAAATTAAATTATCGTATTTGCACAACATTCAAACCATAAAGGTATGTTTTAAATATAAAATATAAAAGAATATAGAGGGAATAAATATATTATATATCATATTTAAATACAGTGTCATCATAATGGACACCGTGAAAGGTGTTAAGAGAAGATTGAACAATCATCATTTCCTGAGGTAGTAATTCACCATCAATAGAAATAGTATGTTCATTAACCATTAGACGGAGGTGTGTGTAAGTGTAGATCTAATAATTCTCTTAAAAAAATCCTATTATATTTAAGACACTGTTTTTGTTACAAAATAATGTAATAGAAATAGTTTAGGGGGTTGGAGAAGCAAAATAAAACAATAGGACATAAGAGATGACATTACCTTTAAATCGGGTAAGTCCCTTTGGTTTGAACCAAAAGGGTTTCTTGAAGAGAATTCTGTCTACGGTAAGGCTTCTAGGATGAGGAAAGTGATTTGGAGTGATAAAATGAGTTGATTTTGGTGGATACAAGGGCTTGAGAGGAGTGGGTAAGGGGATATAGTTGGGGCCTTTAATAAGAGGGAGGAGGGTCACTCTTGAAATGTTATAAAACATTACTTTATTATAAAATTATTTTCGGATTTTAAAGGTCCAAAAAGAATATATTTCTAGGATAAGGTAATAAGGTTTCTAAATCCAACCATACAATAGGTTTTTGACAAGTTTATGTATTATATTTTACCTTATCTTTTCATTTTATTTAAATCGTTCATTAATGAGGTAACCGCTGCATCATCATGGTGTCATAAATAAATTTATTTATTTATTGTCTAAAAAAATATAGAAAAAATATCATGACGTAGGAAATATTTTTAGATATCTAATTAATATTTATAGTAAAAAATATGACTTTTATAACCTCATGTAATAATTGTTTTAGTGAAACAATTCATGTTTGTGACATTTTTATTTTAACATTAAATAAAAAGTTATTAACATCATTTTCATACCCAAGTGGCTCCATTGGGTACCTAAGTTGAACCATGGATTATCATGGTCGGCCATGACTCATCCAATAAGGGTAGGACATGTTTCAATGTAATTTCAAATTATTAAAACATTATTTTTACCTTACATTAAACTAATTATCTCTAATCACGATTAATAAAACATCAAAGTTACTATTCACCAAAAATATTATTTTCATCCCATTGAACCACATTTTAACTAATAATGAGAACCATGTATGTTAGATTTTTTAAATTCAATTCACAAAAGTGGTAAAGTTTCATTTAAATGAAAAATTAATATTTTAACTACCACTTAGTGGTTTCACTATTCATCAAAAATTTATGTTTTTCAAAAAAATATCAAAAATTCACCCTAAGTTATATTTGACATTCAGAATTAAAAAAATGATGTAAATTTAACAAAATTCAAAAAATATAAGTTGCATTAATTAATTTAATAATTAATTCCCATTGTCAAAATAAATAGCGTGTTTTTATGAAACAATATATATGAAAAGATTGACACTAGTTTAAGTCCAATTTCAAAGTGAAATTAATTCCAATGACCACCATTGGATTAAATGGTAAAAATATATTCTAATTTAACATTAAAACCAATTCAAAATATAATATAATCATATAATTAAATTAGATTAAAAAGTGGTTTTGAATTAAAATTCAACATTTTTCACTTATTCATTAAAAATGATCTTTATCAGAAAAATAACAAAAACATACACAAAGTAAATTTTGATGTACCAATTATAAAGAAGGATTTAATTTGGCCTAATAAAATGTATAAGAGTTACCAAAACTATTTTTAAGGAGTACTCACCATCAAAAGGCGATAACTAGATCTTTTAGTGAATATTAGAGTATATAGGCCTAAAATTGCATTCTTTTCATATTTTAATCCTTTATATTTTATTGGATAAATGTAAAAATATTTAAAAAACATATATAATCATATATTAGTTATTTCTATTAATTCCCTCTAATACAACGACTACCTGTTCACTACAATTTAAAACAATACTATTATATTACTAGTGTGCAACGTATGATTTCAAAGAAACTCATTGTTGCGTATCGGGAACGCTATCGAACATAGAAACCTATTTATAGTAAAATTGATATTTAATTCTAAAATATTAATAAACATTAAAATGTTTTACTCTTTATTTACCTAGGATGTTCCATCCTTCCCCCCTTTTCGGAATTGCGTCCTCACAATTTTATTCCCTTATCAAAATAAGTGTGGGTATTTATCCCTCATAGATTTTTCAGATTCCCACGCTGCCTCTTCAACCATATGGTTTTTTCCGAAAACCTTTACCTGGTGAATTACCTTATTCCGTAACACATGCTATCTATGGTCAAGAATCTAGATTATTTGTTCTTCATAAGAGAGATTCTCTTCTAACTGAACTACTTCTGTGCTCAAAACATTATATGGATATGGAATATACTTTCTCAACATCAAAACATGAAAAACATTGTGTACCTAAGATAAACATGGAGGTAAAGCAACTCGGTAAGCAACTGATTCATCTCTTTCAAGAATTTTATATGGTCCAATAAACCTTGGACTCAGCTTTCCTTTCTTACCAAATCGTATCACACTTTTCCACGGTGAAACTTTGAGAAAAACATGATCACCTACCTCGAAAGATAGATCCCTCCTCTGATTATCCACATAACTTTTCTGCCATCTCTGAGCTGTTCTCATGTGTTTCTAAATCAACTGAACTTTTTTTGCCATCTCTTCTACCAATTTTGGTTTAATCAGCTTACTTACCCCAACTTCATCCCAAAATTTGGATTTCGACACTGTTTACCCAATAATGATTCAAATGGAGCCATCTGTATACTCGAATGAAAACCTTTATTATATGAAAATTCAACCAAAGAAAGATGTTGGTCCCAGCATCCATGATTGTCCATCGAGCAAGAACATAGCATATCCTCAATGTTCTGAATTGTTCGTTCTGACAACCCATCAGATTAAGGATGAATATCTGTACTAAAATGTAACTCAGTACCCGATTACTATTGAAGGCATTTCCAAAAGATACAAGTGAACCTGGGATAATGATCAGATAAAATAGAGAGGGGAAATCCGTGAAACCGAACTATCTCTTTAACATAAAACCAAGTAAGTTGATCTAGATACAATGTATCTCTAATAGGAAGGAAATTATCAGATTTATTCAATCAATCAACAATAACCCAGATTGATTTATTACCTCGAGATGACTTCAGTAATCCCACAACAATGTCCATGGATATATTTTCCCATTTCCACTCTGGCACCGGTAATGACTGAAGCATCCCTTTGGGTAACAGCCACTCGTCTTTAACCTACTGACAAGTCAAACACGTCACAATAAAATCGGAAATATCTCTTTTCATTCCATCCCACCAGTGATACTCCCACGAATCTATGTACATATGAGTACTTCCAGGATGAATTGAAAACGAGGAACTATACGCCTCACATAACAACTCATTCTTCAACTATGAATAACAAGGCACACAAAATCTCTTCCCAAAAATCAAAAAATATTCATTATCAATGTTAAATTTAGTTAACATACCCTTCTGAACCGGATCTACCTTTTTTTTGCAACTCAGTGTCTTGTTTCTGTGCTTGCTTAATTCTGTCTGATAAAGATGATCTCACTGACACCTGAAATAGAGCAGAAGAACTTCATGTACCAAAAAATTCTATTCCAAGGTTCATCAAATCCTTAACCAAAGGATCATGTTCCAAACGTAACATGGATAATGAAGCATTATTTTTTCAACTCAATGCACCAGCCACTTTATTTTATTTTCCCAGATGGTAATGAATTTTACAATCATAATCCTTGATTAATTCTATCTGTCTCCTCTATCTCATGTTCAATTATTTCATAGTGAATATATACTTTAAACTTTTCTGATCCGTATATATTTAACACATTACACCATAAAAATGATACCTCCAAATGTTTTATAGCGAAAACCACAACAGCTAATTTCAAATCATGTGTAGGGTAATTTACCTCATTATTTTTCAACTGACGTGAAGCATAAGTAATTACCTGATCATTCTGCATAAGGAAACAACCATGTCTCTTCAACAAAGCATCACTGTAGATAAAAAACTCACCATTACTCGAAGGAGGTGCCAAAACTGGAGCATTCACCAATATTCTTTTCAATTCCTGAAAATAATCAGCACATTCTTTTGTCTTGATGAACTTAACACTTTTAGAGTTAAATTAGTCATTGGACTTGATAACTGTGAAACATTTTCAACAAACCTCCAGTAATAGCCGGTCAAACCAAGAAAACTACGAATCTCTGTTACATTTGTGGGTCTTGGCCATTCTTTAACAAGTTTTGTTTTAGAAGGATCAACAGTTATTCCATTTTTTGAAACAATGTTACCAAGGAAAGAAATTTTTTGTAACCAAAACTCACACTTGCTGAATTTTCCATACAGTTTCTTTTCGTTTAAGGTTTGCAAGATAAACATTAAATGACTTTCATTCTCCTAGTTACTTTTATAAAACACTAAAATATCATCAATGAAAACAACCACAAACTTATCCAAGAACTCATGGAAAATTCTATTCATAAGGTCCATTAATAAAGCAGGTGTATTGGTTAACCCAAAAGCATAACTACAAATTCATAATGGCCATATCTAGTACGAAACATAGTTTTCGAAACGTCTGCTTCTTTTAATTTCAACTGATGGTACCCTGTCCTCAAGTCAATCTTTGTAAAATACTGAGCTCCCTGGAGATGATCAAACAAATCATAGATATGAGGCAAATGATACTTGTTCTTAACAATGATGTAATTCAATGCTCTAAAATCAAGGAAAAGTTTCATTGAACCATCTTTATTTTTTTTAAAGATAGGTTCACCCCATGATGTAGTGCTAGGATGAATGAAACCTTTATCTAATAACTCCTACAATTGCTTCTTTAACTCTAAAAGTCCAACATGAGCCATTAGATAAGGGGGTTTTGAAATTGGATTAGAATCATGAACTAAGTCAACAATAAATTCAACTTCTCATTCATGAATTATACCTGGAAACTCTTCTGAAGAATATCAAGATACTCATTTACCATTGACACATCATTAACTTGAATAGTTCCTTTATTTTCAACAATATGTGCAAGGTAACATTTATTTCCATCTTTTACTTGTTTCTCAACTTCCTGATATGTTATCAAAAGAAAGGGTTCATTCTAGTACACAAACTAAAAATATTTCTGAAAAGAAACCTCTTTAGATCTACAGTCAATCTTAACATAATAAATAGAAAGTCAATCCATGCCCAAAATTATATAAAACTATACTAGAGGAAAAACAATCAGGTTTGTTAAGGTTCTTATAATTTATTTTTGTCTTAATGTTTCCTACGGGTGTTTTTACCATATGTTTAGGATTTATATCTTCAGTTGGAGTTCCCAATTTATTAGAAAAATTCTCAGAAATGAAAGAATGTGTATACCTTGAATTAAACAACACATTGGCATAATATGAACAATCAAATAGTGTAACTGATACTACTTCACTCGATGTCCCAACATCTACTAAAGTAGTTGCAAAGGATCTCACCACCCCTTTATGCATGTAGTCTGGATGCTTTCCCCAATTGGGTTCTTAGTTAGACACTCATTTTCATAATGACCCATTTTATTACACATAAAACATCTTACCGTTGCTTTCCATTTCCTACTTGATCATCTTCAATATAGTTACGAGCAATATGACCAGACTTACAACACCGAAAGCACATTGCAGACTTGGATAAACATTATCCAGGATGCATTTTACCACACTTCTCACAGGATATTTATTTGGTTTTCGTACCTCCTGGATTATTTGATGAATTATTTCCCTTTTTCTTGGAAACTTGACCGCTTATTTTGTTGTTTGTCAAAGAACACATGATCATTGGAAAACTCCATTTCCACCTTATCCGCACGTCAAACATGTTTTTCATAACATTATAAATCACGAGAAGCTAAAGACCTTCGATACATTGGCTTTAACACTGAGTAAAAATAGTTGATTTATTATAAAGATCTCGTATGAAATTTGGAGCATACCTTGACAGTCGAGTTAACTTTTCTTCATAAGAATCCACTGAGTCATCCTACTGATTCAAATCTAGGAATTGTTTTTCCATCCTAAGATGAACCACCTTAGGAAAATATTTCTCAAGAAACATACCTTTGAATTCATCCTAGTGAAGATCATCAATCTCATAACTATCCTAGATATTTTTCACCATCGAACACCATTGATCAGCTTCACCTTCAAAACGGTAAACAACAAGACTAATGTTTTGATGTTATGAACACCCCATGACATCAAAAATATTCTCTAGTGATTTAATCCACCCTTATCCTAGAAGACGGTCAGATGATCCTCTAAATGATGGGGGATGTTTCCTCATGAATTATTCCACCAGTGACATGTTCCTATATGGTTGATCTGCATGATCTCTTGCATGGATACCACCACCATTTATAGCCTGAGTCAACTGTGCCATCAGTGCAACAAACTGTTCAGTTCTGATTCCGACCATCTTAGGTTGAAAATTTGGATGGTTGTCTTCTTCCTGGTGACGTCCCAACATAGCTGCCCTGTTTCCTCTGCAAAAAACATTCTGAACACATAAATATCTTAGGAGAAGCAACATGTTAATCTTTAAATGCTACATCATTTCAATTATACCATAAATTAATTTTTGGACATAAATTGATCAATTTTTTTCTAACTCCTAAAGTTGTCTAAACTGACCTCTGATACAAACTATAAGGCCCTGACCTTAAAAATTACTTAGTATTGAATTAAATGAATAATTAGAATTTAGGATCGTTTCAGGTTTATAGTTTTAGAAAATTTGGACATAACTATTACATCTCAAGAGATTTCAAGTTAGACACTTCTACATAGTTTCCTTTTTTTACAAAACATGAACTCTTGAAAAAAAAGTCATGTCTTGTTCCATGTTTAAGACAACATGACTTTTCTTTGATCCCATCCTTAACCCTATTACACATTATGTCCTGTTAAAAACATTTCATGAAAACATGGGATGATCATAAAAAACTCATTAAGGTATACACAAGGAAGGAGAACTGTTAGTTTTTCAAAACAACATGTAAAACCTGAATACATTATCAAAGAAATTATTTTCACCTTTATGATATAGTAAATACTCTTCACTAAAAAAGATCATTATATACCCTTTTGTAACCAAAGAAATACTATAAAACCCATATAAACAACACATATCATATAAAGGTAACTTGGGACATAAACATACATAAATGAAATAACCATACGATCAACTTCCACACCTATCACTAATTGGAATATCCATATGGCTGATTTTCATACCCAATGCATTGGAGGCTATAACGTAACCACCCATCATGTTATTCACGACACCACCCCTCAAATGTCCAAGTACCATTATAAAATCATAAGACATAAAACAAATATAATGGAAAGAAAACATTTCCACATTTCGATCTCAATATATCACAAGAATATATTGAAATAAAAAATCCATTATAAAAACAATTTTCAATACCACAATACATAAAACAGTATATGGTATTAATTTCATTTTAAAAACATTACGGCTTGTTTAGGATGTCAAATACCAAATAATACTCGCGGTGGCATTAAGGTTTTTATCACCGCGTACGTTAATTAAAACATTCCTTTTTTGTCATTTATTAAAAAACTTCATCGAAAAAGATTCCCTTTGAATGAAATGAAAATTAAAATGTGTTTATACATCCTATAAAATAAAGTCTGGTGTTAGAACTAAATATTCCTCAATGAAAGGACATTGAGATGAATTCCCTTACCTCGTGTCCGACTTGACTCGATCGCACTTTATTCTCCAGAATAATAAACTAGTGTTAATTTCTACTTGCTTAAGAACCTTTTTCATGCTTATTATTCCTTTTATATCACTTATTTCCATGTTATAAACATTATATAATCATTTAAGTTAATAATGTTTGTTTTGTCGATATTTGATAATTATGTCAAAAATGGACTTCTTACAATTACTTGTTGTTCATGTGGTCAAAGGTTCATTATATCCAGAATGATATTCATGATTTGGATATCATATATATCATATATATCCAGAATATACATGTATTTATAATAGTACTTATCATTTAGAGGTATTAAATGAAATGCACTGTTCATGGAGACAGTAAGTCGTACGTACACATGAACGCTACTTTCATTTCTATTTCGTATTAAAGGAATTAAAACTAAATGAGACAAATATATATTATAATTCCAGTATAATATATATGTTATATATTTAACATAATTTCACTAATTACATTCTTTATAAATTCCATGTTTGGCATGAACGAGTCACATTACTTGAGGTGCGGTAGTCCACACTTTCTCAGATTAAATTATCGTATTTTCACAACATGCAAAGAATAAAGTTATGTTTTAAGTATAAAATACAGAATCAAAGAGAGGGAATAAATATATAATATATCATATATAAATATAGTGACATCATAATGGCCACCATGATAGCTGTTAAGAGAAGATTTAACAATCATCGTTTCGTGAGGCAGTAATTCACCATCCATAGAAATAGTATATTCTTTAACCATTAGACGAAGGTGTGTATAAGTGTAGATCGAATAATTCTCATAAAAAAATCCTATATATTGAAGATACTGGTTTATTTACAAAATTAAGTAATAGAAATAGTTTAGGGGGTTGGAGAAACAAAATAAAACAAAAGGACAAAAGAGAATACATTACCTTTAAATCGGCTAACTCCCTTGGTTTGAACCAAAAGAGTTTCTTGAAGTGCTTTCTTCCTAAGGTAAGGATTCTAGGATGTAGAGAGGGATGTGGAGAGATAAATTTAACAGATTTTGGTCTAGCCAAAGGCTTGAGATGTGTGGGTAAGTGGGTAGAGGTGGGGGCCATTTATAAGAGGGGGGAGGGACACTCTTGGAATGTTATAAAATGTTACTTTATTTTAAATTATTTTAGGATTTTAAAGGTCCTAAAAGAATATATTTAGAGAATAAGGTGATAATTGTTTGAAATCCACCCATCCAATAGGTTTTTGACAAGTGTATTTCTTAGATTTCAACTTATCTTTTCATTTTATTTAAATTGATCATTAATGAGGTAATCGTTGCGTGGTCATGGTGTCATAATTAAATTTATTTATTTAATGTCAAAAAAATATAAAAAAATATAATGATGTAAGAAATCGTTTTAGATTTATATTTAATATTTATAATAAAAAAATATGACTTGTATAACCCCATGTAAAAATTGTTTTAGTAAAATAATACATGTTTGTGATATTTTTATTTTAACATTAAATAAAAAGTTATTAATGTTATTTTATTACCCAAGTGGCCCCATGGGGTCCCCAAGTTGATCCATGGATTTTATTGGTCGGACATGACTCATACAATAAGGGTACGAAATTTTTCGAAGTAATTTTATTTTATTAAAACATTATTTTTACCTTACGTTACACTAATTACCTCTAATCACGATTAATAAAACTTAAAAGTTACTATTCATCACATAAATTATGTTCATCTCATTGGACCACATTTTAATTAATAATGACAACCATGTCAGTCATATTTTTGAAATTCAATACACAAAATTGGTAATGTTTTGTTTAAACGAAAAATTAGTTTTTTAACTACCACTTAGTGTTTTCACTATTCATCAAAAATTAAAGTTTTTCAGCAAAATTCTAAAAATTCACCCTAAGTTATATTTGATATTCCAGAATTTAAAAATTATGTCTATTTTACAAAATTCAAAACATATACGTTGCATTAATTAATTTAATAATTAATTTCTGTTGTCAAATCAAATAGCGTGTTTTTATTAAACAATATATATCAAAATATTGACACTAGTTTAAGTCCAATTTCAAAGTAAAATTAATTCCAATTACCACCATTGGATTAAATGGTAAAAATTTATTATAATTTCAAATTAAAAACAATTCAAAAGATAATCTAATCATATCAATAAATTAGATTAAAAAGTGGTTTTGAATTGAAATACAACATTTTTCACTTATTCATTAAAAATAAACTTTATCAGAAAAATAGCAAAAACATACACAAAGTAATTTATGATGTCCCGATTATAAAGAAGGATTTCATTGGGTCCAATAAAATATATAAGAGTGACCAAAACTATTTTTAAAGAGGGTTCACCATCAAATGGCGATAAATCGACCTTTTAGTGAATATTAGAGTATCTATGACTAAAATTGAATTCTTTTCCTTTTTTAAGCCTTTATCTTTTATTGGATAATTGTAAAAACATTTAACAAACATATATATTCATATTTTAGTTATTTCTATTAATTACCACCAATACAATGGTTACGTGTTAAATAAAATTTTAAATAATATTATTATATTACTACTGTGCAACGTAATATTTCAGAGAAACTCGTTGTTGCGTATAGGGTAATCTATTGAACATAGCCACCCCTTTAAAGTAAAATTAATATTTAATTCTAAAATATTAATAAATATGAAATTTTTTATTCTTTATTTACCTAGGATGCTACATTTATGGTTTATGATTTCTATGGGTTATTCATAAATCATATAATTTCATGAGGTATGTTATGATTGAAAAGTATGGTTTCAGCAATATTTATTTGGGCTAATGTTTCTTTTCATTATTTTATAACCCTTACTGAGCTTTTTTTGATCATCCCATGTTTTGAAATGTTTTCCAAAGGACATAAATATGAATAGGGTCATGGATGGGATCAAGGAGAAGTATTTCTATCAAAAACATGGAACTAGACATTAAATTTTTAAGAGTTTTTATTTAATGAAAAAATTGATAATGAGAAGAATTTTCTACATGTAATATTCATGTAGTTATGTAAATATTATGAACTAATTCTCTAAAACACTAAACCTGAAAAAATCCTCAATGTGAATTATCCATTTAATTCAATAATATTTAATTTTTAAGGCCTGGTCCTCACACTAACTTTACTAAAAATTTAGTGTGACCTATACATATATCAGATATCACAAAATATCATAACAAATAAAACAAAGATACCTACAGGACCTTACAGTCCAGAATAGAATAAAATAAACTATCTACATTATATAGTAATACAAAACAATGTATTAGAAAATAAACATTGTATAACATGCATCCTATAATTAAAAGTCACACTAGATAGTACATGCTGAACAATAACTATCAAATAAAAAACACAACCACTAATCCATCTCACATAATCATCTCACCAAATCTTTGAACTCCAAAATGTATTAACTAAACCATGTTCTCATCCCCATGAGGTACCAATGTTCTGAGAGGAAATATAAAGATATAATCATGTCCATCGAAATACATGTAATGTACATGGGTATGGGTGAGTCTAATGACATTTAGTAATCCCCAATCCCCCAACAATATAATGTTATTATATAATTAAATGGATCTGAATGAAATAAATACAAATAGGCGAAATAATGTTTTAGAAACACACCCACCTATAAAAATAACACAAAATTCTCATATTATGATACAATTTCGTCTATCGTGTGAAAAATAAGCCACCACGACACCCAAACCCACCTGATTCGACACCATTATAGAATAAATATGTCACCACATATCACCACCCAAATCAAACATTAATATGCACAAAAAGGTTCTAGCTAAATCCTCAACCAAAGATCAAAGATGCAGGGTAGGGTTATATTCTACATCTGATATTATACCAAACGTCTTACTACCCATTCTCACTCAATAGAGGCTACTTAATTGACCAAACACTACCTTCATAGTCAGGTTTGGGAAATCTATGAATAACCCAAAACATATCAAAAATCAGACCCCATATCACTCATTTTAATACCCCTATCTAATCCTAATCTTTTTCCAATTATATAACTCGTGAATGACCCATCATTTATCTATCGACCCACTTATTCTCACTGATGGTGCAGTCGACCAGGCTATATCACTCATAGAAATTCCCCTTCCACAAACACTAATATATCACTCAATGTATGACCTGATATCATACACACTTGGATCTCATCCCTCTCATGTCAATCCTTACAATTAAATCTCACTCATGGTGTGGCTATGACTTATGATCCTCTACCACACTGACATCGATATGATATCACAACACATACAATCAACTTACACATAAAATAAAAAACGAGGTGAACATCCTACATCATAACTCACCAACTCATCCCCGAGCACTAGTCCCTCAGAACCTATCCCCCTGTATCGACATATCCCAATACATAACTCAACTTAATTTGGGTTCCATCACATCTAACCTGATCAACTCATCCCTTTTTACCAAGAACATTTATCACAAGGCCACACACACAACACACATAATCATGCAATAAGGAATGTATCAGGCATACACAACTAAAAAACACATGAAACAAAAAATCATTAGAAAAATATGGAATCACCCTCATTATATTAAATAAAACAAAATAATTCAAATCAAGAACTCATATATTTCCATTAAAACTCAAGTCAACCCCCATTAATTTTTTTTAAAAAAGGAATCATGTTTAATTTTACTCACACTAGGACCTAGGCTAAAATCTATTTAAAATGATTTCTAGAAAACCCACTTACCATTTTGAAATTCTATTTCAAAACCAATTTCTCAATTCATTCAATTTCACATAAAACTACCATTTTAGTAAAACCCATTTTTAATTTTATTAAAATGCTAAATAATTTTAGTTTTCAAAACATAATGCACACCTTTAAACAATCTGTAACGAATGACACCAACACTATGTTAACAAAGGTTACAACATCACACTATTTAAAGATATATAAGGTCCATGTTGACTATTAGGACAATTCAATATTTTCCCAGCATTAATGGGAAACTCATAAAATATAAGAAATGTTAAAGTTTATAATACTAATGAGGAACACAAACATAAATAACAAAATTAAAAAGAGACTAAAAAAAATTAATGACACCCTACCTCAACTGTTGATCATAAATCCACCCCATGCTCATACTGACCTCCTGTATGTTCAGTAGCACCTATCTCATCAACAATAGTTGAAAATATAATTAATAAAACAATTAAAAAAATTTCTAAAATGAAAAAATTTATTACAAAGTCACCAAAAAAACAACAAAGAAAAAATGATGAGTAATTTTGTGAATCTACTCTATATAAACAATAAACCCTAGGATAGAAAGAATTCCAAAATTTAGAACCAAAATAAATGGTCAATTTCATTCAAATTCTCCAAAAAACTAAAAAATTCATTAGGGAACATAACATACCAAAAAAGATGAATGATGAATTAATTATTCCCACCTAATATTTCCTCTACAAGTTTCAAATTAATTATACATAAAAATGATGATTTCTCTACGATCTAGTGAACTTGTGCCTCCAAAACCCTAGCCAATGATTTGAAATTAGAGAATAATGAATTTGTAAATAAATGGAAGGATATTTCATTGTATCAACAAGAAAAATCACCGCTAGGACACCCAGATTGAAGCAAACCAAATTGAGAGGAAGAGGATATCACAAGAGGGATCTCCTACTCCACCAGATGATAAAGAACAAATAATGGTTGAGGGGTGGGGGAGGGTGGTAGAAAAATAAACCTCCAATAAGAATTAGTAAAAATTTCATAAAATAGTGTCTTACTAGTGTTGTTTATAGTATAAAATTCTCTAAATAGAGAACCTTTGGCTTAGCTTAGAAAATTTCACATCACGAAGCATTTATTCTTAGTGTGAAAAATATTTAAGAGTCCCTTATCACCCATTTGAGTGTAACATTCGTAACATCAATCCTGGATTTATGATATGAACGGATATTTATGTGTCATTCATGACCTGACCACCACCAATCACGCCCTAAAGAGCCTCATGTTGCAATTTTAATTAGCCCAACCAACATAACACTATTCAAACACCCATCCAAACCATGATGTAATGAACTAGGCCTAAAAATGTCTATAAAATACTTCAAGATCATCCAAACAGTCATAATTCTATTATGACTCTGAGTTATCTAAATAAAACCTTCACTAACTGAAATATTTAAATTCCCTTAGGAATTTACAAAAAGTTAAAATGAATGTCATTAAAAACATGCCACCATGAGGCTTTTAATTTTCAAGAATCATTTATTAGTCTTTATCCCCTAAATCAAACACAACTCTATCATTAATTCACCATAAACCAAATTCATCTTATCTCCAAAATTCCCACACAATTACACTATGATACTCTAAACACTGAGTCTATGCACAATATTTTTTCTCAATAAACCAAAGTTTTATCCCTGAACCAAACAGATAAATCACAAAAAATTCCCTCAATTTCATCTCCTCCTTACCACATTCAATTAAATCCTAAATAACCAATCTGTCCCTCCTTGGAGAACTTCTTACAAAAGAACCATGCCTCACCCAATGACACACTCCATGTAACCATACTACCTAACCATAATTCTTTAACACTCAATGTTATGACAGGGCCATAAGAACACCCACAGTAATCTCTGATCTTGAATCTCAATTAAATCTTGTATTAGAATCCTAAAATAAAACATTAATATTCCATGATGTACTCATAATCACCAGTGATCCACTAATTTGGTTCACTTTTGGATTATAAGACCATCATTCTGCTACTACCTTAACTGTCCACCGACCAGTTCCACTACACCCACAAACCTTTTTACGTGTGAGTCATGCACCCATGACTATATATAAGTTTCCATAATATTTCTATATTGAACTGACACATAATATAAACCATCAATGTCATGTACGCTACCACACCTAATGACTAGATGTTATAACAAACTTCTACAATGAGTGCTAACCCATAACACTGATCATCACACATCAAGAAGATTCCTGACCACACACATAAGTCCCAAAACATGAAAGTGCCTAAAATTTATTTATCTCAATTCTTTTGGTGATTCCCACTATAAGACACTACTAAATGAGGCTGATTTTATCTACTGGTTCCCCTACCATAGGAATCTCCTAAAATAATAACACGTCATGTTTTCCAACCATTGAAACCATCAAAACCACATCTGGGGTCTAGTATATGAATCCATCTAGACACATGTATCCACATTCACCCTATAAAAACATCCATCCCATAAAATAACTCCATGTAGATCACAAAAAACATCCAGGACATACCTTCCAAAGACACAATAACAACATAGGTCAGACCCATCGCACCACCAAAAACAAATATACATAGTATACCCAAGAACACATTTATTTTTCTAAAACCACGCTAACCATATCACACTGTCCAACCTCACATTGTTATTTCCAATCAAACATGACACACATTTGAAGTTCAAAATTCATGCATACGAGCTACCTCAACCAAAACACAAAAATAAAATGATCTTAGTTTAAATACACAGATTATTTATTTGAAAAACTAACTCAAATTGTTTGACACACACAAAAACTCACTTGTTTTAAAAAATGTTTTTGACATCCAAGGGTTTTCACCAAAAACTAAAATCAGCTAAAAAATACCTAGTATAGTTGGTCACTTACCCAAAAACAAAATACGTTTTCAAAATCTGTTCCCTTACAATTTTTCTAACCCCCAAAAATCAAAAACCATTTCCAAATAATTGGATCCACAATAAATTTCATGTAAAACATACTTCTATAATCATTATACTCAAACCACATTCCACCACATGAGTTTTCATTTAGAAAATATGTTTTTCTCAAAATTAAAAAACCCCACAAACCATTTCTATATGGATCCTAGTAAAGAAATTACAATAAATAAAACAAGACCATTGTAGCCATATTAATATAATAACCCCTTATAATACATGAGAGAAAACCACATTTATATTATAATTTTCATTAATTAATAATGGATTATAATGGGGTCTCATATCAAAAACACCACAAAAGGGTGCGTGTATCACACTATTAACATAACACTATCATGATTCATGAACATATTAGTGGATCCTAGTTTATATCCATCACTCAACCCAAGTCTCACTAATCCCATATTGGGATCCTTAGTCAAAACTAACAACTCGCCCATCCTAGAGTACCTAATTTTGAAATAAAAAATCCCATGAAATCTTGGGTTTCAACTGATGATATGAAATCCAAGAATGTGTTCTATCAACATCACAAGTCCCAATAATATATTTCCATTAATAACTATTGAATCCTATACCAATAAATTCTTGGATACAACTTTATAACACCCTAGCTTAGATAACCCAAAGGACAGCTAAACAGGGGTATTCATAAAAACTAAGGAAAACCTCCCTATACTTTATTAAATCATAAATAGAGATAGGGGCCTAACATAGTCATATGGTGAATATGAACTCAAAAAAACCTATCATCATATCCAAATTTTACTAAAAATTCAACATTATGCATCAATATATTAGATATCCCAGAATACCTATAGATATAAAATAGGGACCCCCATGGCTCCCTAAAGTCTAGAATAGAAATCAATAAATTATATATGAGATGAAAAAATATTACTACATTATATAAACATAACATAACTATGATAATATAAATAAAAGGAACAATTATTAATAAATTCTAAATAGAAATTGAAAAATAAAATACACGAGCTCTGAACCATCTCATATAATCATCTTGTTAAATCATTATCCTCCACAAACTACTACAAAATCACATGTCCCATCCCATATGATAATTTTGTACTTGATAAAAACATAATAGCTACCCATATACATCTAAACCTATGTCATGTACATCGAAAGGGGTGAGTCTAATGACATCATAGGAATACAAAATTCCAAAATAATTCTAAGTGTTTCTATGATTAAATGGATGTTCATTCAGTGTATATAAATAGTCGTGGTCATATTTATGAAATAAAAACACCTAGAAACATAACACACAATAGAAATACAATTATAAGATATAGGTTTTGTGTGATAACTATGAAACCATGTCACCTGACCCAACCCAATTCAACACGTTGAGGAAATGAAAAAGTAACCACATACCACCTTCAAGCCAAAACCCAATGATATAGAGTAAGGTGATTAACCAAGTACACAACCCATGCTCAAAGATACATGGTAGGTTTCTATTCCAAATTTTATCTCATACCAAATTTAAACCATACCTTATCACTCAAGGGGGGTAACAACACTTACCAAGCACTACCTTCTCTCCCAAGGAAGGCAAATCCATCCATAACCCGAAAAACATACCAACTAAAAAATCATATCACTCATAGTGGTACTCCAATTTGATCTCACATCCAGGTTCAGTCATCTTAGTCATGACTGACCCAACATGCTTCTATAAAACCACATCTTTTCAATGAATGCATGGTTGAACTAATAATTACATTCATGTAAAGACCACTTCCACACCCACTACTCTATCACGTAGGGTGTGGACCGATAGCATGCACACTAGGATCCCATATATCCCAGAAAAATCCTACCAAAACCATATAGATCAGGGTGGACCAATACTTAGAATTATATCGCTCATCAATATCCATCATATATAAAAAAATATAATGGGGCCACACATGCAACAAAAAACAAGGCATACAACCCATCTGATAGGTTGATAACTCATTCCTTGGGCACTAGTTGCTTACAAACTGACTCCACATATCAACATAAACCAATGTCAAACTCAAAACTAAAAGGGTTTGATCACTAATAACCTAATAATCCATTCAATTTGATAACAACAATTTTCTCATATGGATTCACTCACAATAAATATTTCCATACAACATTACACACACCAGTAAAGAAAAACTATGAGTCATATCAAGCACATAAGATTTGGAAAATAGTGGATCACCCTCTTGAGGTTAAATAGACCGAAAAATTTAAATTAGTCAAATATTTCCTTTTAAACCCATGTCAAATAAAATTTCAAAATCATTTCAACAAGGGTATCATGTTCCATTTTAATCAGACAAGGGCCATAGCCAAAATACTATCAAAATGTACCTTGTAAAATCACATTCTTGTTATAAAATACCTCTTCAAAAACAATTTCTGAATTATTTCATTTTCTATTAAAATACATATTTGGTTAAAAAAACATTTTAAAATTCATTTTAAAAAGGTAACGTATTTTAGTTTAAAAAACTGAATGCAGGCCCTTAAAAACCCATATGGAGGTCCATTGAAAATCTTGCAAACAATGTGCCACTATCAAATAGATTATAAATCAATATAGTGTATATTTACTATTAGGCCAATGTGATCCCATTCGAAACATATGGGACTAATCAAACAAGAAAACCAATATTTTGTATAACAATACTAATTAGGCACATGGAAATAAAATAACCAAATAACCAAGTGACTCAAAAAAAGCCATGGCCCCTACCTTAACTAGTGATCATAAATCCATAACATGTTCATTAAATTGTCCTTAGAGCCATTGAGAACCTATATAATCAATAATACAAACCATATTATTTAATTAAATATTAAAAATGGAATTCCCTAAATTGAATAATAGATTCCAAAATCACTAAGTAACTCAACAAAGTAGAAACCATGATCAAAATGGTCTATTCTACTTATAAGGCACAAATTCCCCCATTCCAACACAAAAGTAAAAAACTAAAGAGACAAATCAAAATCAAATATCACTGAAAAACCTAA
This sequence comes from Viscum album, assembly GCA_963277665.1. NCBI lineage: Eukaryota > Viridiplantae > Streptophyta > Magnoliopsida > Santalales > Viscaceae > Viscum > Viscum album. The sequence continues at coordinate 1,158,643,774 of OY728165.1, read as the reverse complement.
ATAAACATGCTAAAAACATAATATATAGAAAATGATGAACAATAGTTTTAATATATCCACCATTGAAGATGTCTATAATATTCACGTGAAAACCCCCTTAAGCATGATGATTTCACCACTCAATGATGAAATAATCATAGAAAACCCTATCAAATGACCTGAAATAAAATAATAATGTAAGGGGAAATAAAGGGAAGGATTTTTCCATTTATTCACTTGAAAAATAGATGATGAATCACCTATATAGACACATATAATAGAGGGGAAGAGGAAATCCAAATAGGGATATACCTCTTTGTTATATGAACATGACTAACAAAAACCAAAGGGGATTAACAAAATGAAACCCCTTAAAAATTACAAAAGATACCTGATAAGTGAGATTTTATAATATGATTCATGGAATGAATACCCCTAAGTAGACACCCCAAGGCCCAGTCCCGACACTTTCACATTGAATAGAATTTCTTCATGGTACGAGTAATGCATAAGGGTCCCAACTCACTCATGGAAGGGTAACATTGATAGCATGAATCATTAATTCATGGTGTTATTGGCCAATTAAAGGTCCTTAGACCCACATAGGGGTTATTTACAACATTACTTCTACTCGTTATGTAGTGAATATCCTACTGCTATAATTTTTAGCATCCCTACAACTTAACCACTTCTTTCACACCCCTATGAAACCTCAATATATATAAAATGCCAAAATACAAATAAACAACTAGTAAGGATTCTTAAACACTTATTATTACATTTGATTCCCAGTTTTCCAGATGAATCCCACAACAAATGAAAAAAATACATATTCCCTTAGTAATTTATAACCTATAATAAAAGAAGTTGTTAAAAGTTATATCAATAGGAGGAAAAAGTTACTTTGAATCATTCATTGATTACTATTCCATGAGATGTTGGGTATTATCAAATAAATTTGAAGGTGAATGTTTTTATGTATACAAAACATTCAAGACTCATAATGAGATTGAATCTAAAAATAAGATCAAGTGGATGAGGACTAATAATAGTGAATAATATAAAATTGAATATTTAGATATACTTTTTCAATGAGAAGGAATGAATATCTAGTTCATGTTAACAAACACATCTTAGTGGAATGGAGTTTAAGGGAATATGAACAAAATATTTTTTCATAGAATAATGGAAATGTTAAATACTAAAGTAATTTCTGTTAAATTATATGAATAAGTAGAAAAATATTCCAATTATATGATTAGTCTATACCCTATAGTAGTGATTGATATAATGAAAATGATGGATATGGGATTGGTAAACCCATCCACTATTATTAGACATAATATTTTGGAAGCCCTATATATTCAATAATCAATTACTAGGAATTTTCATATTTAGATTTAAGATATAATAAATGAATCTTATATATTAATATTTTGAAGGGTATCATTTGTGGGATCCCATTTCCTAGAAAATTTTCATCAGTAGGGATTAAATTTTTTAAAAAGACTTGATAAAAATAATGGTTTATAGAGATAAGGTGAAATAGAATGAAAAAATTGAAATATTAAATGTGGAGGATGAACTGAAGATAAAAGCAATATCCTCTAAGGCGTTAAAAAGGCATGATGGTCAAGTAATGGTTGTGTATTTTTCATGATAGTTAATTTAGGAGAAAAGACCACTAATATGACACTCATGTTGTTTCTATAAAACAATATAGAGTTATTATAATCAAAATATGATGGAGAAACTTTTTTATAGTGGAGAACAACTGTATATATGTATCAATATGTATGGTAGTCATGCAAGATGAAATTAAATACAAACATAAGAATAATAATTGGGATCTTCTTCCTTAATCTCATGAAATGAGTGTTACAAAAAAACGGGTCATTATGATCAATAGGGATGGAAATAAATTGGTGGAATTATATAATGAAATAATGGTGGTCAAAGGATATAATAAGAAGGATGGTATTTATTTAAGGGATATATTTTCTCCTTTTATTTGACTAAAGACTATCCATGTAGTTCTAGAGCTATGTGCTAAATATAGTTAACATCTATAGCATGTATATGTAAAGAAAACTTTTATCCATGGTGACCATGATGAATGAATCTATGCACTCTATCTAGATTTTTTTAAAATATGTCACATAGAATATGTTTTTTAGTTTAATTAAATCATTAAACAATCTTTAGTAGTAACTAAGGTATTACTAAAAAATATTTTTTTTATATCACGATCCTTGTAAATGAGATACTTTATTAATATTATTTTACAAATTTTAGTAGATCGAATGGAAATTAATTTATAATTGTTATATTATATATAGACTAAATGTGGGATTTAGTCCCCACCAATGAGAAAATTCATATGATTAAGGAACTATTGGATAGGGATTTTTATATGGACATGGGACCAAAAAAATATTCATGGTATTTTGATTAACAGAGACATAAATAATGGGAATTTTTTTTATCACAACATAATTACTTAATTTCTTTTTCTGAAATGATTTAATAATTTAGTATGTAATCAAATATCTACCCCTCTTCTCAAAATTTAAAATTATCCTTTATGAGGAGTCCTAATAGACAAGAGAGGATGATAGAGATGTCTTTATAACCATGCACATCATCATGTTGGATCTTACCTTTCTCTGTCTTATTTATTTAAAAAATGTTTCATATACATTTAATGAAGTTTGATTATGCATATAGAATACAAGATAGAAGCATTGGAACACATCAAATAGGTTCCTAAGATACATCAATGAGGCCTTGTATATTTAAATATATTATGAAGGATTATAGAATATTATGAGACTCTATGTCTTTTTATATTTTATAGTTGATTATAATATGAATAAAGCCCCTTCATGTTATGTTTTTACTCTTATATGTGGATTTTTGAGTTGGATTACAAATCTACAGTCAATTTTGGCTCTATCTAGTACTATGGAAGAACACATGGAAGTTATACATGTTTTCAATGAGGTGATTCAGATAAGTAGGTTTTTGGAGTAGATTTAGACTTATGAAAAGAGGGTTCCTATAGTTTTTGATAGTTAGAGTACATAATAAATTGAAAATAATTAATATTTTAATTCCCCAATGAATCACATTGGAGTTGAGTATCAATTTTTTCAAGTTGTGGTGGATGAAGGAAGTGTCGAATTGTAAAAAAATTACATGACAATAAATTTTGAAAAATTTAAAAAATGATATTTATTTTGAACTTATTAGATAGTGTATATCATCAAGAGTTCTCATAGATAAATGATTCATTTGTTTGGAAGACATCAAATATGTATTGATCATTTTTTTCTCATTAAAATATCTAGGTCATTGATATACTGAAAACACCCCCCCCCCATATCAATTTTATTCCATACACCATTGATTTGATTATTCATGGATGATACCACCCCCTTATATTATCAATGGGGTAGGTAGGGGTGGTATGGTTGTGGGAAAACCCCCTACTTGTATTCTAGAGGATGATCAATTGAAGAGAGGGTAAAAAAAATTAGAGTACACATAAAACTTAAAACAATAATCTTTCAATATCAAATGAAAATTAATTGTACATTTATATATCCCAACTGGATACCCATTAGGCTAACCAATTATAAAATACAAACAAAAGAAATTAAATGTAATGACTATCTACTACCACCTTTATACCTCATTTTATCCTGATATTTAAATCCATAACCAACCTATCAAGTTAAATAATCTATCGCTGAGAATCTACCCAACCAAAACCTATGTTAAATGAGGGATGATCAGATAACAAAGTTCTATGGTTGTCCAAGTTGGATGTGAGTATAACTCAATAGTGTACCACCAATGTGGTCCCTAACATAGAATATAAATATTGTGTATGAACAAGTTATAATTTCAAAAAATAAATAAACAATTGTACAAGAATAATTAAATAATCAACATCAATCCTAGTGTTTTAAGGTTACACCTGGGATTGACCATACCTACTTTGGCCAACACTGAATCTATATAAACATAGAACCATCATCTAAAACATAGATTCATATATGAAAAATTCTAGGAAACATGTAATATCATCTATAACCCAAGGGTAGACATAGACACCACTACGAAACACGTAACAGGTTATCTGAAACCTAGGAGAATACTACCCCATTTTGGAAACAAGTAACTAAATCTCTATATTTAGGGAATAAGAACTCCTACTAAGAAAAAATTAAGTTGTCATCCAAAATATTAGGTCAGACTCTCCCTACATGTAAACACATACGATCATCTAGAACCCAAGGGAATTATCTCTCTATCATGAAAAATATATGATCATATTGAACTCAAGGGAATAATATATCTCTCAAGAAACAAAAATGACAAACTAGAACCCACAGTAAGACTCTCCCTATCAGGAAACACATTTAGATCATTTATAACCTAGAGGATGACTCACTCAAATAGATTACACGTAAAAGAAACATCATACACTAGGTAATTATATCCATGTACGACCATCACAGAAAATATAAATATAGGTAATCATCACTAGAGTGGTAGAAACATGGGAATAACCCCACATATCAAGTAAATCCCATGCACACTCTTAATAATTTTAGTTTAACTTTGAAAATAATCCTATACATACTTGAACATCATGCTAAAACCCTCAACATACTAATCTCACATGAAATCCCCCAACTAGGGTCCTCTTGATCCATCATATTCTTATCTTATTAGCACAAATCCATATCCAAAAACCATAGATATTATCCCATCCTATATGCCCAATTGAACTCAAGCGTTAAGATGATAGTGAAAATACACATATTAAGGGTCAAATCCAATTTCATAGATAGAATAGAACCCATCAACATCACAATGATCAATCACATCTTCATAGTAATTATAATAAAATCTATAACAAATCCATTCTAGAGAGATTAAATAATTCTCGTCTCACTTACATGCCATTCTACGTGAATCCTCTCATGCCTAAATTATATATAAAACAACCCATGGTATACTGAGATGGAAGCTCATGTACTCATGGGGGATGAACCCTCAAACCAATATCACATAACTAGCTCAATGGTTATATGGTATCTCAAGGTTCTATTATCTCTTACCTGAGCCAATTGTTATTACTCACACACTCTCCCCTGTATAATAGAACTAAGGGAATCTGCCATGGTTCCACTACATTAATTATCATCTTGATTATACCCCATTGAGTCTATGTATTACATTTCACATTTCTATGATTAAGACCTTAAGCATTTAAATTTTAGGCACCAAGCTAGTGATTAGGGGTATATCATGGCCCATGACACTTCCATTATATTTATTGGGCTTAAGAAACTATTCATTTTATTTTATGGTATCTAAAACATAGTGGAAATATGATATGTTACATGGAAAATAAAATAATTCATATACTTTGAGGGGAATTTTAATGGACCAGGTAACTAATATAGGGATGTTTATTTTCATTGAACCTCAACCACTCTCACCCGTGATCATATCACCTCCTGAGTTTATATTTAAAGCCAAACCATAAAATTCAGTAAATTAATATTTTTAATTAATTTTACTATTCAATTCAAGTAGGCATAATAACCTAAAAACTCATTGTGTCATATCACCACAACAAAACCATGTCAAACCTAACCTGAATGTTCCATGGTGTACTTTTGAAGCTATCATATAAAAAGGCCTTTTAATAGACACAAAGTTAATAAATAGTTTAATTTACTCAAAATATATTAATAAACTATCTTAGCAATGTAACATAAATGAAATAATGAGGTAAAATGTGACTTTATTATTTTATGATGTATTGTTTCCTTTATAATGAAAATACCCACTATTTGAGATGCTTTCTACTATGCTTTGGAAAAATCTTTTCCATATACCTAACTGAATTGCATTGGAAATATAGGATATTAAGGGAAATCAAATTAGAAGGTAGCATAAATATAAAATATATCATAATCACCATAAAACACCCCTATCTATTGGGGATTGAGGAATAATTAGGATGGGTAGGATCTGGCTGAATGACCCTCCTTGTGTGTCTCTATTTTTCCAAAAATAATAGGGGAATGACTGATAAATTATAATTGCCCTCCTATAATAAAACCATCTAGTAAATGATCATAGAATAGACACATGGGTTATGGAGTGATTATAACTACATAATATAGGTTATGGAAAATCCCTCATAGGTCTTAAAATTACCACCCTAAGTAGAGGGGATGACCCTTGGCCAACCCTCATTGTTGAACGACCCTCATGCCCCACAGTGTGACAACCCCCAAGAATAGGGTCCATCCCCTTGCTTTTCTTTAGTGCGATGTTATCCTATAGGGAAAAAAAGGTATTAATCACTATATAAAGTTCCATGATAGATCCCCCTCTCTTGGTGTAGTGCTCTACACTACATACCATGGTGCCCGTTTGTAGGTTTCCATAGTGCGATAGGTTGTCTATAGTCAAAAATAACCAAGGGGGTTTCAACCTGATCCCCACTCTATTACTCTTTTATTCACCAAAATAACCTAATTGGCCATGTACCACTTCCAAACAAATCTTCCCAAGATGATCCAATACTGTTATTTATGATCTGAATCTCGTTCTCAAAATAACCCCTCTCAAGAGCCATGTTTTAATTCATTTTTAATTTTAAAACATGAAAGGTAATATGGTTTTAGAACCTAACCAATATAAAAATTACCATCCTAAAGAGGATTCAATGGTTCTTAAACCATTAATCCTGACCTATCCTAGATATTAATTCATGATTAAATCATTATATTTAATCCCTGAACACTGAACAATATTTCACAATGAAACTCTAAATATAAGGCACACTATCTATCCATACTTGAGCCAGCCACTCATAACAATATCAAATACCAATATAAAACTAAACCACAATAATCTATTCTGAGACACTATGATTTCATCAATTGATTCATACCCCTAAATATAATGCTTTTCACCATAATACTCAACTCATTAAAGTTTGTTATAATCCATAGTGATACTCACCATGAGAATTTCCAACCTAAAGTGAATTTTAAATAATCCACAGACACATTTAGTGTGTTTAAACGTCACCAAAACTAATTATATGAGAAACGTGATCGAAAATCTTTGGGTTGACCACTCCCAAAATAGCATGATTGGAGCCATTATTTCACAATCTCAACACCCAATCCTGATACCTAAACATGTGAAGGAATCTTGAGATCATCCAAGACCAACCCTAAAGTATGATCCTAAAAAACGAAATGTAATACCATAGTCAACTCACATATCACCCAGACTATCCATAATTATCTCATTCTAATAATGGAAAAAACCTTGATTTGACTCATAGGTAGATCACACTAGATCCACCCCGAGCCCGATGCCAACACACAGAATCTATTCGACACTGCATCCAAACAACTATGGCTCACTCTTCATCCATTATCACATGTATTGAATGATCATGACCATCCCAATCATAAATTAACACTATCACAAAATATCAATACCTTCCCATAACCTCATAACCAAAAATTCATCATCACAATTTTCTATATTTTCAATCATAATGAAGATCACACCTTTAGAAAACCAATAAAAATCACCCCCCCCATATGGATTCCTTTATAGAAATACTTTATCATCATCCTAACAGGCCCTCGTCATCGTATTATTGCAACTTCTACCAATAAACACTCACCCCTTCCTAGGACAAATGTATCTAGGATCATGTTTAGATTGATTAATCTACCACACCGGATCCATTTATGATTTCGCTTGTCTCCATACTGATACACCTTCCACATTCATCCAACACCTCAGAAAGACATGCCCATAAGAAGATCACAAAAACATCTGTTCTAAAACATTACATGATCACTCACCAATCCAAAATAACATTGAAACCATGAATAAGAATATCATACTACCTCGATCTCATTCAAAACCAATAGGTGTATTATCCAATACCACCCAATCATGGAACCTGAATCATGCTATCATGATTCACGTTTCATGAAACCTATTCTCATGAACCTAAACAATAGATCATGCTCCTATGACTGTTCATATAATATATTCCAAATCATCCTTATGATCTTTTCCAATAATCCCGACATCCATCTCAAGCCAAGGCCAATCACTCAATCACTCTCTACTTTAGACATGATCCCAAAAATTGAAGTGTCTACCCATTCTCTAACCATGATACCAAAAGTACATCCATAATCAATAGGTACAGGTATATTACTTGTCATCTCCTCAGAATCCATTATTGATACCAAAATCACCATCACTAAGAGTACTTTACCTCCTGAAAACCCATGGTGTCTCATATTCCTATACCATTTATTAAATAAAACTTATCATGAATCAATATAAAATGAAAACATCCATCCATGATTCTTATATATAGGGGTCCTCACATGATTGATCAACACTTCTCTCTAGATTCCCTTATATATCACAACCATATCAACAAAAATAGTAAAACACCTTTCTACTCAATGATAGTGCTCAACTCACTAATATCTAGTGCCATATCTCAAATTCATTAAGCATTCCAAACTATACCATAAATCATATATCAAATAGGCCATAAACCATAAGAAACATCCATGATCCCATCTCAATAATCAAAAGGCCACTCTCTTTCTAAGAAACCCATCAAGAGGCCTCACCTATATATATCAGGAATCAAATTCCAAATAGTTATCCCAATCTCAAGAATCAATTCCTATCAGGCATTAAAAAACCAAACTACCACTAAAGGATTACAATCCCATCGATAATCATTTATTATTATAACACCTAATGATTCATATCAAGAAAATCATAGTCCTATGGTTTAGTTAAGTATAATTACACCAATAGTCTATATTGGAAAACACTTCATCGGTTATTGTTTAAAAATTAAGTTACCAAAAGCAATCCCTCTATCCAGAATCAATATCTTAATTACCCAAACGGTGTTGATCATCAAGAAATCCAATGCCTATACAAACTAACGAAGATTACCCATACACCCCTTATACAGAGGGACTGTAAAGTCTTCATTGAGGAACATATACAAAAAATATCCGCAAATCCAGTCATCAAATAAAATATACCGTAGTCCAAATGAGTAGAATTCCACCAATTTTTTGTATAGGAAACATCCATATAAGTTATTATTAAAACTTTAAACATCTGAACATCATTTTTTCAATGAAATCAGTCACACATATGGACATGAATTTTATTGGGATTCTACTTTCCACGAATGATGCATGTACATAGGCCTTTTCCAAAGGAAAAAGTGCTAAAACCATAATAGCAATTTAAAAAACAACCATCATAATTGAATAAATTTCTAAACCATTACATAAAAAACAAAGAATAATAATTCCATATCCATGATAATCAGGTATTCCCACAAAAAAATTTCAAAGTGCTCCATCCTGAGGCCCACTAGTAGCTCTAAGACATAGCAATTTACTATCTACCATGTCCCTAAATAGTTTGTCACAGAAAAATATACTAAGATAAAACATTGTAATAAACCTATATACATAAACCACTCAGCAATAACCAACTACCCATATTATAAAATTCATATACTCAATATGTGGTTATATGGTGTTACCTTAGAGGGAATGAACTCTCATATAAGAGTTAAACAACATCAGATGAGTAACTAATAATCACCAATAAAAATATCACATTACACATAACCCAATAAATAATAATCATTAAATATATAATGAAAATAATGTATATATACTTATATATATATAAACCAGTCATATGGGCCTCTGCCTAGCCTAAACCTATTATAAATTAGGTCTTCTTACATACCAAAGTTCCATGGACCCTCAAGTAGGGTTCGAGAGAAACTTATCTGAGAATCACCAATGATATAGCTAAAATTTACAAAAAATATAGTGTATACACATTTTATATTCTTAGATAATATGGAAAATGGTTGTATAACAATAATAAAATAACAACAATTGATCCTCAGGTTCTAAGGTGATACACAGGATCAACCATACGAACTACAACTAGTGTTAGATGATTTTACTTTTTTTCTAGTAGGTATTTTGCATGATCCAAGGTTCTAAATGAAGTTCGTATGGTTGATCCTGAGTATTTTTTCTAGTAGGTATTTTGCATGATCCAAGGTTCTATCCATGCTGGAAAAAATCCAGCTTGACACTCCCTTTTTTTCATGATCAAATGGAGTTCATTATCTTGGGACTTTATCTATCCATCCTTGAAAAAATCCCCATAATTTAAGTCAACATTCACCATGAATCCATAAAAATCATCCCCAAATATCTAACTGAATCACACAAAAATTAAAGTAGATAAATGGAAACTAAAAATATTGAAGGGGAAGGAAAAACTCAATCATTGTTTTTGAAGAAACACAACTAATACCATCCATATCCACTGGGGATTGAAAAAAGATAAAGAGGGGGAAGATATAACTAAATGGATCAACAAGAGATCCATTGTTCACCCAAAAAGAGGGGTCTGAATAGTACAAAAATAGTCATCACCTCTAAAAACACCACCAAGGCGTTGGTCATGATATAAACATTAGGGGCCATATCATGACACTCCCTTTCATAGAAAAGTTATGGAAAACCCCTGCTGGATGATAATATGACTTCAATATGTAGATGGACTAAAACTGTACAAACCCACATCACAACACAACCCTAATGGATCATGGAACAATGAATTATAGGGAGAGGATCCACCACACTGTTTTCATACATCTTAGTGCTAACCCTATGGATAGTAGTGATACACTCTTTATCTATGTGATGCCCAGGTTGACTTCTCCACTTAGAGTGATTCACCTCACTCTGTAATCTATAGTGCCTCACTACAGTCCATTACAACACAACCAAAAGAGGTTCTAGCATGGCAAGACATTTATAGAAAAGAATAGAAAAGGGGTATCAACATATCCCTCAACTATAACACTTTCATGAGGTTCCGAAAAACCACCTAGCCTTGAATCACATCTAAAAACATCTCAATATGTTCTAACACATGTGATTCCAATCCTAATCCTGATTCTCCGAACTAACCCTGGCATGGGGACAAAAAGTTCATTTATTTTGAGAATTTAGAACCCAAAATTTGACACCCTAAGGTCTTTAAAGAACAATATTTTTAATATTGTATACAATACACAACACCAATCTTAATCAGGCCCCATAATATTATTATTTAAATTTTACTATTATAACATAGCATTTGAATTAGTGGGTATGAATATGATTATCAAAATTCTGAAATATATGTATATATATATATATATTACTAACTCAATACAAATTTATAGATTTATGCTTAGTAAATAAGCTCTCAATTTCATTGTAAATACATTTTATTCTTCAAAACAAGTTTTCTTCCAAAATTACATTTGATAGAAATTAATATATATATATATATATATATATATATATATATATTTCACTTTTAGAAATTTTATTTTGAAAAAATTAAATTCATTTTTGAAATCCTCATATAAAAATTTGTTAAGGGTGTCTGTTGTGTGTTTTTCTATAAATATTGATTTTTAAATGAATAATGAACAATATCGATTCTTATAAAATTTCATTTTATTTCATTGAAAAAAAAACATAATATTTTTAATTTTATCATAATTTAGTAAAATTATATTTAATTTATAAATAATATAATTAATTTCATAGGCATCAATATTATATTAAGTCATGGTATAAAAATAAATTAGGAGAAAAATTGTATTTTTTTATTTTGAAAACCATTTTTCATCATGATTTATAGGATTATTATTTAATTAATTTCTTCTAATTATAGATATTTAATAAGATAAAATGTATAACATATTTAGAATCATCATAATTAATATTATTTAATAAGTTCACCTTAATTTTGGGTCAAAATGAATAATAAAAATTATAAAAAAATTCGATTATGGTAAAAGGGTAAATTGGGTTAACCAAAGATAAAACTAAGTGATAAGGCCCTAAATTTTAATTTTAATTTTATTGTACAAATTAGTTAGTAAAATTATTACCTTACACATAGGATAAAATTGTTTATTAGACACTTTTCTATAAAATTCACAAATATAATTTTTTATGTGAAAAGAATACAAAATGTAACTCTCTTGTTTTTCAATTTATATTTTATATTCACATAGGGATAAAAATTAGTTGTGAAAAAATATTATAGTTTATTCTATGAATAATTAAATTATATTAATTATGTTAATATATTTTCAATTTTTATTGATTGTATAATTACATTAAATGTTTACACAACATTGACATGATATTTATTAAATTAATAAAGAATAAAATAAATAAAATTTGAGAAAATTGTGTTGTTTAAAGAATTTAATAGATTAATATAACATATTTGTGATGTGTGAAATTATTAGTTTTAAATTAAATAACTATCTAATTTACTTTAAAGTCAATGCAAATGAATAATTCCAAAAATGGAATTAATGATATTTTATAATAAAAACAATTTTATTAATGATTTAAAACTCACAAGAAATATAATATTCATCCAAATTAATGGAATATGGTTTAAAATATCATTGTTTTTACATTTATGGTTCAATTTTCCTTTAACGATATAATTTATGACCCATAAATAGTAGAATACATTGATTTTATTGTAGTTTTTAAAAGGGTTAATGGGGGGGGGTTAAAACTAAGAGATAAAGGATAAATAACCTAAATAGTTTTATTAACCCCAATATTTTGGATTTTTTGAGAATAAACATATAAAATTTTAATATTATTCATTTTAGATCCATTTTTCCTAGAAAATGACTTAATAATATTTTAAAACATTGACTAATTACAAGTGTTCCACTCACCTCAATTATAAAATAGAACCTCCACCCCTCACATCTTCACCCCAATTTAGACATATTTCTCAACCAAACCCAACAAAAATATCTACCCACCATCCTTATACACATTATATATGGGATTTTCTAACCAAAAAACAATCAAAATGGTCCATAATAAGATATCAAAAAGTGGTGTCTCTAATTGAAAGTAATCATTTTTACAACAATTTCAAATTTATTTATTATTCTAAATCTATTTTTCCTATACTAAAATAATAACTATGGTAAATTAAATTTAATAATATTTTAATATTATTTTGGTATTACCATTTTATACCTCTTTTCCATCCTATCAAAAGAAGATATCATCGCTTATGAATATATGCATCTTACAGTCTCTATATAGTGACACAATTAGTTTTTCATCTCCACTTTACATGGATGGATATAAATATAGAACTAATGATATAAATTATATTTATAATATTATTTTTATTATTTAAATATAATATATGATTTAATATATTACCATTACACTCATTAAAAAAATGATAATGTCGCTCGTACGTATGTATGGAATACAATCTCCACGAATTGATGTGATTCATTTTTAAGGTACTACTTGTATGGATAAATCTATATATATTTATACATATTGAATATACTTTATATTTATACCATGGTTAATATTATAGTTATGATGAAACTATGATAAATTTTTAAGGATCATAATTGTACACCTAAATCTTCTTTAAAGCATGAAATAATTAACACCTAGAAATGATGATTTAAATAAATAATAATTAATAAATGGGTATTGAAAAATTATAAGTTGATAATATATGATATTTATATATTGAAAATGAATCTAGTATCTAATTATTATATATTTAAATTTATTATATAGGTGGTTAAAATAACTGAAGAATCAAGTTATACATGATGTAAGGTCTTTCTTGACTCAATTTTCATTCATTTGGTTACACTTCATAATAATTTACTATTTTATACCAAAAATATATTTAAAATGACATATAATTATATATTTTTTTTATCTAAAATGGTTTTTTTCTTAATTTTAAATTTTTCATGTACTCACTCAATTTATTTGTTTTTACTTCCAATGATATAAAATTTGTAAGAGTTTCTTGTATCACTTCTTCTCCACTGATACATATTTCATATTCACAACTAGTTTCTTTTGTGTGGTGTTTATACTAACCCATTTGATATTTTATATCATTAATATATTTATATAAATTTTATTTAATGTTTTATAATATTTTATATATTTAAAGGTGGTTATGATTCAAAGGTTACCAATGCTATTTGGGATTATTTCACAATATCATCATTATTCGTGATTGTTTATGTTTAATTCTTTTTTGGGGGAATTATATGATATTTATATCATAAACCCAATATTTTCCCGTCTCCTCCATTAATTCATAAATAATATAATTTTTCCATTAATTTTTTTCTTTGAAGTACTCAAGTAATAGAAATAATGTTTTTAAGGAAAATGGACAGTGTTTTCTATTTGGTCTGGAATATTTTTCTTCAATGGACACATTTCCATTAAAATGTTTTTAGGAATAATTTTACTATTATAATATTAATTTTTAAAATAATTTTTACTCATATTTTAATTAAAAAATGTTTCTATGGAATCTTTGTATCAATTTTCAAACATGGCACTTTTTAAATTTTTATAAAAAATGTGAAAGGAATATTTGTTTTCATATACTCAATAAGAAAACATATTTATCACTATCATGACCACTAAATTTTTTGAGATTCATTTAAAAGTTTTAATGGTTATTTTAAAACATTTTTTTCTAATATTCAATAAATTTTTTGTTTTTAAAAGTGATTTTCAAAGTAATAAGGATATTTTTCCCAAGAATGTTTTTAATGATCTTTTATATTATTTATATTCATCAATGACAGTGATCCTTTATTTTAATTATAATACACTAGAGATATGATTTAATGATAACATCCTTTTTTTCCTATGGATGGTTTATGATCAGTTTGGTTTTGGAAAATATTTACATTTTTCATGCTTTTTTTTCAATATGATTTCTTATGTTGATTATGTATTGATTTGTTACTCACCCCTTTCATTAGATAAATTAATTAGAATTAGTAAGTGATTAGTATGGATAATTATATCCCCTTTATGAAACAATAGGTCTCATGAGACAAACTATTTTTGGTATTTGTTCAAGGCATTACCCATTTATATATGATAACTTATAATAAGACCATGATGGAAATTTTATGAGGTACACAATTTTTCATTCCAACACAATGAAATTAGTTATTTATTTATAAATGATTATTTGAATAGTAATAGTATTAATTTATACCTTTAAAGCTCACATGATTATTTATTTGTAATTATTTTATTATCATTTATTTCATCCATTATGTTCATTAGGTTCAAGTTTTTTATTAAATGAAATGAGTTTTCAATTATTTACCTTCACATTTTGATTAATATATATTTATTCTATAAAATATTTCACTATATGTATGAACATACTATGAATATAAGATTAAAACATTCTTATGATTCCATTCCAAAGGTTCCAAAAAGATTATTGTTGCTGATATGCTTGAGTCAATTCAAATATTCTTCATGAACCATTATAATGAACAAGAGAATAGAACATATTAAATAGTGACATAAGACAATCCTAAAGTTTCATAGGTTGATATTTATATGGTTAATAATAAATTTTAAGGCATAGATACTCATTTTGATGTTTTTTGAGATGGGAGGTTAACATAATTTATGATATTTTGGGTGATGTTGCTGAGACTTTGGGAATACAACTTTTTGGTTTAGTATATGTTTTAATAACAAGGTTATTTGAGGAATTATGATTTTATATTTTATGAACTTAAATTTAAAGTTATTGATAACCTTTAGGATTAATATGATTATTAATGTTAAGGTAATAATATTCAGTTATGATTATTTTATTATTTAGAAAAAATATGATATGTAAAATAACATAGTTATTGAATTTTTTATGATTAATGATATTTTTGTGGATATTAATCATATTTTTGGGAATGTTATAGGAATTATTTTAATATATTTTTATAAAAATGGACAAACCACAGGCTGGGAGATAACCCATCACTTCTGGTAAGGTCATGGAGCTTGAAATAATAACCCAAATGTGATAATGGTGAAACACATACCACTGGACTATGTGATATCTAGGATAGTATGACATTGTTTTCTTAAAATATTTGATGGATAATGATTAATTAAATTTCTGGAATCATTTTACTGGACCATTTGTTTTATTTTTTGGGATTTTGAGGTAATTAATGATATTTTTGGATACTTTTTATTAGTTTGAGGTATATATAACTTTTATGTTTAACGTAATGGATTATTTGGTAATGATGGTATTACATTTTTAGAGGTGTAATATTAAGGTTACGAGATAAGATTGAGGTTAAAATTTTTTATAATATTGAGGATATCAATTTTATTTTGGATATATAGTTATTTATTTATAGAATGGTCTATTCAACACCTTTTTTACAATTTAATTTTGGAGATTAATATATTATTTATTCATATGATGTTTCATTATTTTTGGGTACTATCTTATATTGTAGAATTTTTTTTGAATTTAGTAAGGATATATGAAATATTTTTTTATTTTGTGGAATATATTATTCGTTAGAAGTTGATTTTAGTACTTTCGGGATTAATAATTCATCTTGAATAATTATTTTTTTAAGAAAAATATGAGATTTTTCTAGAAATTTATTAAAGGATGAAAATATGATTTTCCAGTAGGTAAATTTCTTTATTTACATATTCGATATGGTAAATTAATTCCTTGGCTTTATAAACGAATCTTAAAATATATATATTATATTTTCATCATTTTTGAGGAATTGTGGGTCTTTTCACCCCTTATTGATTTATAGTTTTATGGAAATTAACTTTATCATGAACAGGTTCTCATGAACACTTTATTTTAACTTGGATGTCAGTTTTATCCTATATGTATATGTTTTTTACTTCCACCTGTTCTTATTCTTATCAAGGAACTATAATATTTGATATTTTAGGTAACCTTTATTTTTCCCACTTTACCATTTCAAAAAGGCATTTATTATACCAATGAATGATGTTGGTTTTTAACAAAGATTGATCCTTTGATGGATGAGGTAAAATAAAAAGGAATAAATTTATTTAATGGGTTAGAATTTGAAACCCTGAGTTTTAAAATAACACTATGTTCAATATTGTATACAATATGTTATACCTTGCTTAAACGAACAACAAATGATTATTATTTAAATATGACCATTATAACCTAGCAATTGAATTAGAGATAATTTATAAGATTAATTTCATAATGATATATATATATATATATGACCTACTCAATAAAAATTTATTGATTTATTCTTAGGAAAAATGCACTCATTTTTTACTAATGAAATGTTATTCTTCAAAATACATTTTCCACAAAAATAAAATTTTGTGAGAGAATTAGATATATTATTTAAATTTTATTAAATATATTTTAAAAAATAAACGTAACTTTTAAAATGATCATATCAAAACTATGTTAAGGTGGAATTTTATGATTTTTTTAGAAAAGATTGATGTTTCAACGAATAGTGAAAAATACAGGTTTTTAAATATTGTATTTTATATTCTTTGAAAAGGCCCATAATATTTTTTAATTTGATACTAAATTAATATAATTATAATTTAGTAATAATTAAAATAATTAATTATATATAAATCAACATTACACTTGATCTTGCTATAAAAATTCCTTTAGGCTAAATTTTTTTTCTTTAGAAAATTATTTTTTATCAATATTTATGAGATTATTATAAAATGAAATTATACCACTTGTTGATATTTTATTTGTTATAATAGAATAAATATTTTAAATCAGAATAAATAATTTTTTTTAATATGTCTGCCATAATTTTTGTTTGTAGTAAATAGTAAAAATAGTAAAAAAAATAAATAAGAAAAAAGTTAAATCAGGTTGACCTATGTTAAAAATATGTTTTAAGTGCACCAATTTTCTTCTAAATTATTATTTTATTATTTAATTTTAAAAATAATCACCTTATTTTCGATATTTTATTGTTTATTGTATATGTTTCTATGAAAATACCTTTTATAATTTTGTATGTAATGAAAAATACAAAATGCCACTCTTGTTTTTAAATTTATCTTATATGTTCACATAGGGATAAAAATAATACCTAAATAAATATTAAATTTAATTTAGAGAATTATGAGATATTTTATTGATAATATTTTTTTTTATATTTTTAATCATTATACAATTACATTAAATTATTATACTACACTACCATAATATGAATTTAATTAATTGAAAAATAAAATAAATACAATCTGGGAAAATTAATATATCTCAAAAATTATATAGATGAATATAAAATGTTTTATATGTGTTAAATTTTTATATTAGAAGTAAATAAATATAATACTAATTTCAAAGTCATTTTTAAGTAGTTCTGAAAATAACATTAATGATATTTTTTAATAATAAATATTTTATAGAATATTTTTAAAATTCATAAAAATATCATATTTGGAAAAGTAAGTATTATATGGTTTATCATATAATACTAGGACTATTTATGTCTCACCTTTCCTTTTATGATAACATTATTCATACTTAAATAATAGAAAACATTGATTTTGTAGTAATTGTCAAAAGGGTTATCAGAGGGTTAAAACTAAGAGATGATGGTAAAAATGAACTAAGAAACATCTTAAAAAAATTGGGTATATTTTCTTAATTTAAGATTATTTATTTCTAATATAAGTTTGTTTTGATGCATTTATCCATGAAATTGACATATTAATATTTTAAGACATTGAAAAGTTATAAGTAATCTAGTCACCTCAATTATAAAAGAGAACCTTGGCCACTTATTTTTTCACATCTATTGAATCATATATCTTGAATAAAACACACCTAAATAACTAGACAACATCATTATACAC
Source organism: Viscum album (assembly GCA_963277665.1). Classification (NCBI taxonomy): domain Eukaryota; kingdom Viridiplantae; phylum Streptophyta; class Magnoliopsida; order Santalales; family Viscaceae; genus Viscum; species Viscum album. The sequence continues at coordinate 1,158,624,863 of OY728165.1, read as the reverse complement.
ATTCTATAGGTACATGTAATACCAAAAGACCTACCATATGGTACCTAAGAAGAGATACAAATGTAAATTTTCTATGAGAAGGAAATAATATTAACAACTCTTTTAATTTTATTTCTTCAAATAAGTCTATTGTACCCATAATAAAATAATAAATAAATTATCATAAATATACTATTATTTTAATATTATAATATTAAAAAACGTTTTTTATTTATTTTCCATCATATGATAATGGAAAACATCACTCGTGCATACATACATCTTACTGTCCCCACATAGCAGTGCAATTCATTTTCCATCCCCATTTTAATTAGAAGGTTTTAAATATGGAACTAATTAGTATAAATTAGAAATGTTATATGATCATTATTATGTACATATAATATATAATTTACCTTTTTACCCTTCTACTTGTTAAAAAAATGAAAATGTTGCTCATGTTTTTGTGTGGACTACCACATCCGTGAAGTGATGCAGTTAATATTTTTATCCACCTTTTATGGATGAATATATATATATATATATATAATGAATATATATTATATTTATATCATTTTGAATATTTTTTAATGATGTTACCATGATCAATGTACTATTAATGAATCTGTATAACTAAATCATCCATTAAAATGAAGAAAATAACACCTATAAAAGGATATTATAATAATGATTTAATAATAAATTGTCACTAAAATATTATAAGTAGATCTTATGTGATATTTTAAGTGTGAAAATTATTTTAAAATATAATTATAAAAAAATAAAATTTCATATATTGGATGTTAAAATCATTTACAAAGAATGTCATAGATGAGGTAAGAGTTTTTTTAACACAACTTACATTCGTTGGGTTATACTTTTACTTCATTAATTATATTATTCCATGATTATGTATAAAATAAACTACTATTTTTTTATGTTTCTTTAAATTTATTTTTTTGGATGTTCATTTTCTACACATAATCACTTCATTGAATAATTCTCACTTCAATCATATAATCCTTATAAGGGTTTCCCATCTCACTTTTACTTCTCTAAGACATATGTCATATTCCCCACCTATTTATTTTTTGTGTTGTATATACTGATTCTTTTGATATGTTATATCTTGAATATATATATATTTAGATCAAGAATATTTTTTCAACATTAACAATATTTTCATTAAAATATTTTCAATAATTTTTTTAAAATTGTAAAATTATTTTTAAAGTCATTTTTACCCATGTTTTACTTTATATATTAAATTTCTATGGAATACTTTTATTTTTTTCCAAATAAGGAACTTTTTTACTTTTACAAAAAATATTAAAGGCATCAATATTTTATTATACATGTAATGATTGTAATTTCACAATATCACACATTACAAATGTTTAGAATATTATTTTAAAAATTTTCATGGATATTTTGAATAAAATATATTTTTAAATATTATAGAATTCATTACTTTTTGAAATTAATTTTTAAAATAAGAAGGTCATATTACATATGAAGGTTTTTAATATGTTTTTAATAGAATTTATATTAATAAATGATAATGAAAATTGATTTTACTTATACTATACTTGGGATATGTCATAATGATACCATAATTATTATTTCTCTGGATAGTATATGATTAGTTTGGAGGGGTAAAATATTGAAATTTCATATACAATTTTTGAATTAAAATTTATATGTTGATTATCAATATATTTTTTAAACCCCTTTAATTTAATGGATGAATTGAACATAGTATGTGGTTAGATGGTCCTATTATAGATTCTCGATAAAATGTTAGGTCTCATTAGATAATCATGATTATTTATTGAGTGAAGTCCTTACCATTTATATAATATGTCTTAGAAAAAAGACATGATGGCAAGTTAATGATGTCTAAAATTATACATTCCATAATTACGAAATTAGTTATTGATGTCCGTGTAATTTTTTGAATAGTTATAATTTTGAAGGATATGTTTTAGGATAACTTGATTATTTTTAGGGAATTATTTTATCATCATTTATTCCTACACATTTCTTGTTCATGTTTATGATATTGATAAAATTACATGTGTTTTAAGTTATTTATATTTCTATATTGACTATGATTTATTTATTATATATTGTATTCTGCTATTTTTATTTACTTACTGAGTATTTGATCTCACCCATTTCTTATTTTTATTTTCCTTAGGACTCTAGGAAGTTTATTATTATTGATATGTAATTATATGTTAGAGGGAATAATCATATTCTCAATGAAAATACTATTTTGGATTTTAGGTTTTCAAATTCACTTTTAGATTTAAGTATGAATTTTGTTTTACTATAATAAAAAACTATTTTTCCATTTGGTAAGTGATCTATTATATATTATAGAAATTTAATGAAGTAATTAATGGTTATGGGTTACCAGAGTTAAAGAATTTACTAAAAGGAAACATGGTTACAGAATTTTGGAAGATTTTCCATGTTATGTGTAGTGTTAATTTATTTTATATATTTTTAACATTATTTTATGTTGACATTATTGTCACACCAAAGGGATAATAATTTCTAGTCAATAAACATCCCAAACATCTTTTTTTCTATCAGATATAAGTTCTATTTTTTTTAAATTTGATGGCCTTAGTTAGTCATTATTACCTTTTCAATCTATTATATTGACCCAAATGGTAAAACCAACACTGACTATCACTTTTGTTCCACTGGGTCCATGATTTATCACCTACCAATGAAATGAAACACTTCATATAACTACTTTAAAAAACATTCTAGTCACTCCAAATTATAATGCACCCACCCAACCACTCTACGTAGAGAAGGATATTAATAAATCCATGAAAAATGGTTTATTTTACAATGAATGTTCCTAAAACCATTATTGATTGTTTTTAAAGATTCATGGGACGGTTATTTATTAAATTAAGTTTTCAATATATTTTTTGATAATATATACATAATACTTTAATTAAAATATAACTAAATATAGTAATATTAAATCTTAAATATTTTTTATATCACATGAAATTAATTTTTTACTGTTCCTTATTTTTGTAGAATTATTTAAAATAATATGTATGAATTAATGTGAAATAAATATTTAAATCTGTGAATTTCCATATATTTATTCCTATAATAAAAACCTTTTTATAAAAAATAGGTTTAGGTAATGTGAGTGAAATAAGGGTGTTTAGATTAATAAAAGATGGTCCGGTAAAATATGTAGCAAAATTTTTTTTCATTATATAAATATTTAATTTATATTTAATAAAAATGTATAATGTTTATGATATTACACATTATTTTTATAAAATGGTCTTATACTATGTCAACTATTAAGTCCTCAGTTTATATTTTCAATATTATTTATAGTTTTGGGGTGTTGAAGGTATTCTATTGGATCTCATGGATGATTTGAAAATAAAAAGATGATTTATATCCTCTTCATAGTCAAAACAGGAATGGTGGATACCCCGATTTGTTGGTGAGTTTTTTGGAATTTCATTCTCCAGTTATGGGTTTGTTTGGTATATTGATTTACTACGTTTAGATGATTTAAGTGGCCTATAAACTTTTTGGTGGAGGTTATGTAATTGTGTGTCATTTATACCATAAAAGTTGAAATTTTTTAGACTTAAAACCTTGTTTGAATCCTTGTGAAGTACCGGTAAGTTTGAGATGGTTGTTTTAAGAATATTATGGAATTTTTCTATGTTATTGCAAACTCTGCATCATGGTGGCTTCGTTGATGATAGATAGAATTATTTATTTTTGGTAAGCAATGTTGTGTTTATACAAGGATTTTTGTTAGATTAAAAGTCTGTAATAGATTAGTTTTTTACACTATTACATGATGGTGATCAAACTCTATTCCCATAGTGAAATAATTAATAAATTTGTAGGGGAAAATATACATTTTAAAAGCTATACAAATAAATTCTTATTTTATATGTCTTAATTTTTCCATGGTGTTCACCTCAAAATTCCATGGGGTTATCATTCAATTTTTATTATATATTTGGATACCAATTTCCTCTTATTTGGTTCTACCCACTCGATCTCAAACCCGGTTAAGCCAAAAGTTTTTTTAGATATTCCTTAATGACTTTGGTAGATCTTAAGCCTTCCAATTCATGTGATAAATTCCTTATGATACAAGGTGTCATTATATTCATTTATTCGTCATTCTTCTAGTATTCCTCCATTCTATAAGGATATGTAGTGGTTGTGGTATATTTTTTTAGATTTATTGGTTGTTTTTTATTGGGGATGGTGTGTATAGGTTTTATGGGACTATTTATGAGTTTTGTGGTATTTGATCATTGTTTTATTCTTGTAAATGGAGCTATGTAATACTGAAGCATTAATTGAGGTAAGTGATTCAAAAATTTTCGTTTTATTATAATTATTATGATATATATCTATCATTACATTGTTTTATTAGTTGAATGAATATAAATTATCCAAATGAAGGTAATAAAACATGTATGAATATAATGAATGGATAATTTATAGGGAATGTTTTTATCCCTTGTTTTTACTGATTTCTTGATTGATTTTTCATTGTATTGTTGTACTACTATGATTATATTATTCTTTTGAATAAATTTAATTATAATGAAAATTTTTAAATATTTTAAAGATAATAAGGTAATGAATAGGTGAAATATATCTCAAATATTTAGTAATATAATATTTTGGAACACATGATATTATAATTAAATGTTTGAATCATACTGTTTTCTGTAGTGATATGCCACTTAGTTGATGTCGTTATGATCACATGATTTCTTGTGGTAATTATGGTAGTATTATGGTTGTATTGATGTTGTATAAGAAAAGATACAATTTTTTCCATCAAATATTTTATGCGGTTTATGTAGTTTTTTATACAAAGGTGGTATAAGTAATTTTAGGGGTTATTATCATGGTTATTTATGTGAGGGTGTGATGAGGTAGTTATCATAAATATATTAATTTTCTATAGGATTTATAAATATATAAAACATACTAATGAATTGAAAAAATAAGATTATTTAATGTGAATGGGATGCAATGATAAGGTGGAAGTGTTGAATATATAAATTTAATAGTTGATGATGTAAGTATGGAAATAAAGCAGTTGATTGATATTTATTAAATGAATTAAAAATTATTTGAAGTAGTAATGGTTATGTAATTATGTTATCATTAGAATAAAATTGTTTAATAAATCATACATTTGGTTAATGTTTCATTAATGAAAAGTGGTGTTAAATTATGAAATGGGATATTGTAGTGATTTTGTGATTGTTTCTTAGTAATTATGGGATTATCATGTGTTTTTTATAGAGGTATAGGTGGATATTTGTTAGTGTAAAGTGGTGATAATGTGTTGATGTATGTGGTATTAGCAGTATTTTAGTAAGTATAAAACCCCTAGGATGAGAATTTGATCTATTTATTAAGAAATAGAACTCGAATTATTTAATGTGCCTAATGAACCTGTGAGATATTGAGTTTCATGTGTTTTCCAAATATCTAAAATATATTTTAAAAAAATTGATGAATACCAACTTACTTTCTCTCTATTATAGACAATGTGTATTCTATGATTTCCAGAAATTACTGTATGTGGTGTTATCAAAATGAATAGTTACTCTGGGGAAATATTGTTAAGATGTAGATATGGGTTTAGGGGATGTAGGATATGAGGTTGATGTGCATCATGACATTTTTTATCACAATTTGGTTTGTAGATAGGGATTATGGTATTTGATTGTGTTATGTTGTTGTGGTATGTGAATGTGGAATGTGGATATGGTATATAGTCATGATGATGTGGTAGAAAATTGTGATATATGGATATTAAAGGGATTATATCACCATGAAATCTATCATTAGGGAATGATGGAGGATATTTTAGTGGGGAATTTGATGTATAATACCATTATTGATATATTTTCATGATTATTATATTACTATATTTGTATATAGGTTTAGGCGAGTGAACCATTGTAAGGATGTGGGGTAGCTTATCTAGTATAGATAACTAGTTGGTTAAACTATTTATTCATGGAGGTTTTAGTATAATTATTCCAAATTTAAATAAGATATCCTTTAGAAGAATCTAGATAATAAACTAGTATTTTCATCCTTAACAGACACACACACACACACTATTTTTATAGTTATTTTGTAGGGGTTTAGGTAAGTATTTATTATAACATAAAGGTTTATAATATATGGTTGAGAGTCTGGATAATGTTTAGATTTATGCACTAGTGATGACTTATTTGGGTTAGTAAATCTGAGATATTAATAATTTTTTTATTTGATCTAGGAATGAGATATCACTAATAGCACAAAAGTTGGTTCCCTTGTGTTTCAATGTAAGTACATTAGCTTATTGAACATAGTAAAGAGCGATGATGTTGATTCCATTAGGGGGACCAAGGTTTCATACATGCATCACACTTTTTTATTCCTTTATTTGGATTTAGATGATTTTATAAAATAAAAAATGTAATTTATTTAAAATTCATTAATTTCAATACATATATAGAGTTTTGTGATACATTCCATACTTGTGAATTAAGTTAATGCTTTGGGGGTATACTGAGGTTATTTGGATTTCATGTGAAAATTTATGTTTCTTATTTATATTTATCTTGATAGATTTATAATGTTCTCTTATTAAATGATTTATAGTGGAATTAGTAATAACTTAAACTCTTAAAGATAATGAATATTTTTTAAAATAAGTTTTTTTTGGTAAATTAATTCGTTGTGGTTTCCATGAAAAGGTAATATGTTGTTTTACCCTATATTATATGTCTATTTTTTCCAACATTATGTTGTTCTTATGTTATGTCTATTTTTGTTGAAATTCTTAAATCCAAATGTGATTAAGTTTTTTATGTGGTCATATTGTTTAATGAAACATGAAACTGGTGTTGAATTGAAAGTCGTGTAATAATCACTTTCATTGAAGGTAAATAGTTTAAAATTAATATAAAACGAGATATTTTTAAAATTCAATTAATAACTACAAGAAATTTTTATAAATTCATGGTTCGTATGTTTACCTTGATGAATTGTTTAATATTAATAATTTGTTTATAACACAAAAAATGTTTAAAATTGATAGAATTTTTTATTTTTTCCATTTTTTTAAAGATTATTATGAGAATTAAAATTTATTAGTGAAGATGAAATTATTAAAACAGAGTGTTAATATATTTTTAATATATTTAAACATATAGAGCTCTGTAATTATACGTTATTATCATCTGAGTGGTATTAAACATAAGTAAAATATGTATCATGATGATATTTATTACATTATATGTGAGTTATTAACAAAGCACGATCAGTATGATATATTTTTCATCATGTTTAATGTGTTTCAAAATTTTCAAGATTGTTAAGTAACTATTGAGAAATCATGTTGAAATATATGAACTATTAATTGTGATTCCATGGTTTAAATCCTTTTAAAAATACCCCATTATTCATGAAAATTTATGTCATTTAAATTTTATGTCTATGAATCATACTTTAATAGTTTTATTGTTTTTTCAAAATGATTTTAATTTAGAATATTGAAGAAAAAATTATATTAAATGGATTTTTTAATACGTGGTAGAATATTTATTGGTAATATTCAAGAAAAATGATTTAAAATCAAGGTTCATGATATAGATTACCATATAAATAATCTGGTTTATTGACCATAAATTTATTTTTTTTATCTATAAAACTATGCAGTTAATATTAATACAGATATGTAATTAGTGGATAAAATATAATTTTATATTTTATAGAAACTTATTTGTGCCTATAGGTTTTTTGTGTGAATTTATTTTATTTTTTTGAATTATTTAAAATTATGTCTGTAAATTATTGTGTGTTTATTTGATAAATTTTTCTTTGATTTTTTAATAAAGGAATATTTTATTCATAACTTGTTTTATTTAATAAATAATGGGGATGATGAGTTTTTGTTTCAATGAAATTTGTGTTTATTTTGAAAGTGGTTTAGTGGGATGTCTAAAAAAGGTTTTTGTTGATGTTTGGTTTAAACAAATTAAAGAGTTTTGTTCTAAATATATTATTGTGAAAGGAACTCCTAGAAAAAAAACTTATAGGTGATTTAATTTAAATTTTTTTTTGGATTTCAAGAGTACTCATAATATTAGGAATTTTTGGGTGAAACCACAATGAAAATATACTACAATTTATGTGATGTGAGTTGTTGTTTCCATGGGAATAATTTATTGAAGTACTATTGTGATTAATTTTTTTTTCATGTTATGTGATAAACATGATTAGTGGGGTGATAAAGGGATTTCTGATAGGTTACTTATATAAAAAGGTTTTATAATTGGTGTTATAAGTGTAATGATCCATTTTATGTTTTAGGTACAAAAAATGGTCAATCAATAAAATGATGGGATTTTTATGAACGTTTAATTATTTTTGTAGTGAAGTGGTGTGGATGTGAATATAGTTTTTTTATATTTACTTTCTATTTATATCTAATTTAATTTCTTCAATAGATATTTAAAATTTTGTTTTTAGGGATAAGATATGTTTGCACGTCATATTTATTACTTTGGGATTAAGAAGTATGAGGATTTATGGGATATTGTTTTATTGATTTTCTAGTAGCATTGAGTATCAAGGTTCTTTAGAGGGTTATCAGTTCTCCCAGTTCATGAATGGTTATGTGGGAGTTGAACTTTTTAGTTGATGAAAATTCTATATTTATTGTGAGTTTCATTAGTAGAACATATACTTTGAAATATATCTCAAATATGGAGGAATTGTCATTGGAATGAGATATCATGGGAATGTTCTCTATTATTATTAAAGAAGGAATTTATTTCACAAATTATATAGGTCGACTATTTGAGAGTTATTATAGAGTTTCATTAGTTGGTGGGTGGTTATAAATTATAATCATGGAAATCCCTTTTAGTATTTATTGGTAAATTTATAGACCTATTAGTTGATAAAGACATGTGAGTGAAAAATTTGGAGTCCAATTTATGTCTATAAATTCGAAGGAAGCTTGTTATTTTGGAATTGATGTCTTAGAAATAGGTGATGGATTATACTGAGATGATAGAGAAAGAGCTAGTTTGGTTTGTTGAGTGAGATAAAGAGGAAACATTATCTCGTAGTTCTTGTCATACGAAATGGTAATGAGTAAGGTGGACTTTTAGATATTTTTCATGACATCAAGTTGTTGGATTATGTTTTTTATGGAATGCTATTCTATATAAGATGATACTTTGTTTCTCTAATTTAGTTGAGAATCAATAGTGAAATGTTCTATGGTTAATGGTGTCCCTTGGATATAGGTGTGTCTGTTTTAAGGATTTATATGTATTTTATGAGTTAGTATAATTATTACTTTAATATGTAACCCATTTAAATGTTATTTAGAGATTTAATCTAATATTATTATGCATGGATTGATTTGACCTAGTTTTATTTTTATGGGGTTTTAATTCAATTTTAATCATTTTTATGAAGGATGCATTAATTTAACATCGTTTTAATTTAAATGTTAAAATGGATTTTTTTTTTAATTTTATTAAATCTATATGGTTTTGAAAATTCATGAAAAGTTTTTAGAATTTAAGGTCTTGTTTTATTAAGGGGTAATATTTTTTTAGAAGGAGTTTCAGAAAACCAATTTTTTATTTGTATTATGAAATGAGTAAAAGTTAGTAAGTGGGATATGGTATAAGTTTTTGTAATTGATATTATCTTTCCTCTTTACATTCATGTTTGATACTTTTTAGTAGTGAGATTCCTATTTGAGAGGTCTCTCACATAGTAGTTAGATTTTAGGATTTCAATGGATATAGTAGTGCTAGTTTCATTGTATTTTTTTTGTTGAGGGGGTTTGGTGTATGTTTGGTGGGAAAATCATTGTGGGTGTGGTGGAATTTAGGTTCCAGTGTGTATCAAATTAACTCATTAATTATATTTTAAAGGATGTGTTATGTGTTCATGTGGATATTATTTATTAACTGCAATATAGATGTGTGATTTTTGATTATATTTATTTTGTTTTATCAATAATAGAAGAATCTCTCTTAGAAGTTATATTTTAGGATTTCTATCCTCTAGTTTTGGTTTGATTCATTAAGATGAGAATAATTTGATAGGTATCTAATTTAGGGACTTGTATTTATCATTTTCCTCTACATTAAGGGATTGTGTTGTTGGAGTAGTTATAACGGAGGTCAAGAATGATTTACAAGTAAATAGATGAGTTTTTTCTTCAACACATTCTTAATGTTTGTGGTGGATATCCCTAATTTGTGGTGAGTCTTGGTGGGTGTCAGATTTTGGTTGTGGTCATAACAGATTTGTCATTTTATTGGGTTTGGAGAGTTCATGTGGAAAATCTCTATTTTTATGGAGGTTATTAATTGGTGATTCATCTATTATATATAATTGGATGTTTTGGAATTAATGGAACCATGTTGGTATCCTAATAATCCACCAGGAATTATAAAATGTGTTTTCTGGGCATTACAGTGCTTTATGTCAGTTTTTTGAGAACACTATTCCATGGTAGGAAAACAAAGGTAGGGTAGAAATGACAAGGTTTTATATTTTATTCCACATTGGTTTGTGGATTTTAGTTGGATTAGGAGGCTAAAATGACCATGATCTAAAACCCATTTTGCGGTGGAGGTCAAAACACCTTCTATAACAAAAAATTATGAGAAATTTAAAGTGGATTATAGATAATTTAAATGTCTCAAATATTTTATCTTAATTGATAGAGATAAATTATGACCCGATGAGGCCCTCAAAATTATATGTTGATGTCATTCATTTTTTATTAAAATTTTATATGCCCCAGTCCTATTATATTTTTATATATTCGCTCTCTAAAAACCTATGAAAATAGATGTACATTTCTCATGGTATGTTATTCCTATAGTAGATTTTAGGCCTTATGCTGCATGTGATTGATCCCTTAGTATCAAAAGAAACATAATCCTCCTTATCTATTAATAATTATCATTTTAATTATTTCTATAAGGTTTTATTAGAGATTTTAGTTTAATTTTGTTGGTGTTTTTGTTTAGTTTTTTATGTAAGATGGTGTCTACTGTCTTTTTGGGAGCTCTTGTGAGTTTGGTGGGATTTATTCACTTTTTTCTTCCCATTACTGATGTTATGTATTTTTAATATTTAATAGATAAGGATGATTAAAATTTTCTCCTTTTATTACAATTTTATCAATCTAGAATTATCAAGGGATTATTTTCATTGGGTAAAAATTATAATTTTTTCTAATAAATATAAGAAACTAGAGATGAATATAATGAAGGTAATGTATGAAGGGATTGTTTTATTTAGTGATTTTTTATTCATAGTTTACATATCATTATAGTTTTTATGTCCATTTAATTTTTTATATATTATACCATAATGAAGTTGTTTAAATAATTCATAGATGGTAAAGTAATGAATAGGTGAAAATAATGCAGGATTTTTAGTTAATTTGTAATTTTTAAAGAATAATTTCATAGTTAAATGTCTTGGAATATTTTCTGTCATTGATATAGTTTAACTTTTTTATATTGTTGTGTTTATAAGATTATGTTGTTGTAGCAGTTGTAGTGAAAGTATAAATAGAATTATGGGGTAGACATAACAATGATGATATGTTTTTTTTTTTGAATTTGTTGTTTGAAGAAGTTGGTGTGGTATGGAATAGTAGTCTTCAAGGTCATGGGGTAGTCAGTTTTTATGGTCATTGGAATGGTTATTGATGTAGATGTGTAACGTGGTAGTTGTGGTTTTTCAGATGTATTCACCCAAGTATGTGAAAATAATGAATAATGAATGGAAGAATTATAAATTGGAATGTGAACCAGTTTTAATTAGTAAGTGAAGTGTTGAATATATAAATTTAAGAGGTGATGATGTTAATAATTAAATTAATTGGTTGATTATTATATGATAATTTATATAACAGTAATATCATGTACTAATGGTTATGTAACGATGTTACTGTTTTAATTAAATTTTTTAAATAATATCAAACATAGTTAATGTTGATTTAATGTGAAAGTTGTATTAAATGATAAATTGGATGATGTGGAGATTGTATGGTTGTTTTGTGGAAATGGTGGACTTAACATGTGTTGTGGATAGATGTGGTAGTGGATGGTCGTTATTATGTGGTAGTGATGATGTGTTGACTACTATGGTTGTATTAATATTTTTGAGTGAAGAGTTATCTTAGTATTATATTGTGTGATATAAATTTTACTTATTTTATTATATATTATTTAATACACAACACCACCAAAGTCAAGTGACACAACTAGTAACCATATTAGGTATTATATCGTTGGTGTTTTTATGAAAATATGTTGTATATGTGATATAGATAGTTGACTACTACCCCCTCCCAACTATCATTTATAGCGATAATAGATAATATGATAAAATGTGTTTATGGTATGTAGTGATGTGAAAATGATGAGATGATTTGGTTTGAAGCAATTATAATATGGATATGTGGTAGGGAAATTAATTGGGGGATCATGAGTTTGATGTCCTTTGCAATGCTTTATGGTTTCAATGTGTTACATGGTTTTGGTATACAGTTTGTGGCTATGGTATGTGACTATGTGGCCATAGTGTGAAGCTATTTTATATGGTTATATAGATATGGAATATGTTTGTGTAATGTGGATATGGAATTGTTGGTAGCACATGGACTTTAGCCATTGGGGTATGAGGGTGAATAGTTTAGTGGGGAAGTGGATGAAAATACATTTACCAATATATTTTCATGGGTAATATATTAATGAACTTATAAATATTGATTTTGGTGACTAATACATTATAATTGTGGGTGTAAATTGAACTCGTGTTGGTAATGAGTGTGTTCAACTAATTATTCATGATGGATTTAGTATGATTCTTCAATATTTTAATAATAGAGTATAGGGAGGATCCTACTAAGTATACTGGAATACTTATAACTAATATATAAATATATGTATTGTTTTTATAAGAATATACGAAAGGATCTATTAGGGATGTTCCACGATATCGACTATGATTTATAGAGTCAAAATCAGTCATTTTATAATGGTGGGAAATTTATTTTTTCTCAATCAATTTAAATTAATCTAGGAATTTTTTACATAATTGACAACAATTATGAGAGTGTTATATTTAAAAATGTTAATATTAGTAAAAAAACAAACCTGGAAATTTATAGAGGATCTTAAAATAATTAATTGGATATTTTTTTAAATGAATTTATTTAATATTGTACTATGGGAAGGATTCATTAAGAATAAGATTGTTAGGGAACCCCAACAAAAAATGGGTTAATGAAAATTATGAATAGAATAGACATAGAATGGTTAAGATAAATTTTGTATAATTTTTTATCAACTATAATTTTTTGGAATAGTTTTTTAGATGTTTTCCAATAAATTAATATTAGCACATATGTTTTTGTTGATTTCAAAATCCCTGAAAAAACATGGTCCAGAAAACTTCTAATAATTATTTTATAATTTTTATGGTGTAATTCCCATGTAGACATTTCAAATGATAACCATGAACTTAGATCCATTAAGCAGATTTTTAAAAAAACTTATATAGGTTAAATAGATAAAGATTATGGGTTGATGAAACTAGTATCTCAAAGTGAATAATAAAAATATTTGTGACTTTTATGAATTTTTTGTCCCTAAAAAGAAAAATTATTATTAAAAGTATCTTCAATGTAATGATGAATAGGTTTTTAACATTGAGGTGGATCTTTTCATTAACTTGATATCAAATGTATTGATAAATAGGTTGTTAACATTGAGGTGGATCTTTTCATTGACTAAATATTGGATCGTATCAACCTTAATACTCTTTTCATGCTCGAAGCTATGTGCAGGCCATGTCCGGGCCACACACACGGTGTGTAGGGGTGACATAGACGCCGTTTTTGGCGGTGTATGGAAAAAACCTAGTACACGCCGTGTACTCTAAACCTACACAGTGTGTACTTTTATTTTTTCACTAAACACATCGGGGTCGCGCCTGATGGACATAACTTACTTCTTCATCAGGATCTTCGTCCGAGAGCGACCTGTACGGCCGAAAATCTTCACCGAGGCCCTGTGCCTCCATCCGATATCTATTCCATCCACCGTCGATTGCATAGGAATCATAGTGGTGAGTTATTCCTTCTACTTGCTCCTTGTTTTCCTTTTCGTCCCCCTTTTCAAGATATCATAGGTTGAACGTTTTGTTCGTTTTCTCAGATCTACGACGTTCTAAGGAGAATCTGTCATCAATGTTCACGTATATCAATCCCCTAGCATCAAGGTAGGTGGTTTGTTCATTTCTATAGAATGTTGATGAGAATTTTGTGCAAATTCTACCAATACCCTTGAACGGGGTATTTCGTTTTCCTGTTTTTCCCTTGTTGTATTGCCTTCTTGGCTTGATTGCTAGAGTAGATGTTTTGCCTATGATTATGGTAGTTTTTACTGTACTCTAGATGTTTTCCATGTTTATTTTGCTAGTTTGGCATTTCCAGTTGCCATGCCTAGTTATGGGATAGTGGAACTATTGCGTTGTAATGCTGTTGAGACTTAGAATGATAACCAAGTAGCTTTGGGGTTTACTTGGACGATATACGCGCGCTGAGCATGTTAGTTTCACACAGGACTGTGAGAACCTAGTGTAGTAGACCATAGAGAGAATAGACGTAAGGGATTATCCATAGTGTCTTTTAATATGATGTGAGACCACATGGGTAATTGATGATGAGTGATTCGTCAGGGAGTCTTTTGTTCCTCGATGTAGGCCATATGGGGAATGAGATATTGAGTGCTTCCTCAGAGAGCCTTTAGCATGATACAAGACTATATGGGGAATTGGCGACGAGTGCTTCCTCTTAGAGTCTACTCTTTGCTGAACCATAGGGGTGAGACTGTGTGTGCCTCCAAGATGGTTGCTAATGCTTGTAGGATGAACCATAGGGGTTAGGATGTGAGAGCTACCCAGAGGGTTACTGGTTTTCTACTTGTTGTGGGATGTTTACTTGTGTACTTTATATGCTAGAACTGTGGATCATAGCAGCTGTGTGCTTTTCTATTTACTGCTTCCTTCACTTTAACTTTCACTGTATTTATTGACTATTAGGAATATATCTTTGGGTGATTACTTACTGGGATTGTATCTCACACCCTGTTTGGGCTATGCTTTTTTGCCCAAGCATAATTTTTTGTTCCAGGTATAGATAATGGAAAATTCCATTTTACTTCAGGTTTTTGATTGCACTGCAGTTGGAGTGCATGGGACCGAGCCATGGCTTGCGATGCTGAAGAGTTTACTTTGTTTTGATTTGCACTTTGTTTTTAGTGGTACATAAACACATTGGTTTGTTTACTGCTTTCCATAGACATATGTAACATGTTTCATCATTATTGTTTTATGCATTGCTTACGCTATTCAGTTCAGTTGTTGTATGCTGTTTATTATTTCCATTATTTTGTTGAGTTGTTCTTCTGCTGTATACTTTACTGAATGAGGGCAGAGTTTCCCCCACCGACTCACCAAGGCCCTTGCTTCTGGTTGGCAGCCTCTGGATTAGGGGAAACATGCTTGAGGTCATGTGGTGAACCGGGTATGGGGAACCAATGGAGGGGCTCCGGATTCTGGTCGTTACATGGAGAGGCTTTGATATTGGATTCTAGTGTTGAGTGGTTTTTATGGGAAATAACCAAGAATATAAATAATATTACATGATTTATTTCATGAAAATTATATATAAATAATTTCATGAACAAATATAGGATGAATAATGTTAAATCTATTTATACATCCCATGTTTATTTAATTTATCATTTTATACTTCCCAGATGATTTTTATTAACAATGATAATTTTTTTATGTATTTTATTCAATATGAAATTATTATTAAAAATTTAATGTGTGTTATTTTTTTCATGTCCTCACTTGGCTGTAACTTTGAAGAGTCTTAATTGATTTATAACAAATACTTGAATGAAACATTACAACACTTAAAAGGGGCTTCCAAGGTATGTTTCTGGCATGTCCACTACAGGTATAAAATACTGTTATTATCATAATTGTTTTATTTAAGTAAAGGGATTCATAAATTTTTATTATGTAAAAAATATTAAAAATGAGAAATTATTACATGATTTTTTTATGTAATGTGCATGAAACATTACATAGAAATAAAATATGAAATTTAATGTTTCATTATAAAAATGGAATATAGATCATTAATCTAATTAGTAAATAAAATGAATGTCTTAAAGGTTAAATGAGAGATAATTATTTATGAAATTCAAAAATTGATGTTTATTATAATAATAAGAGTGATACTTATTTTTATTGAAATTATGTATTAAATGTTCAATTAATGAATATTGATCTATAACATTATTTTAATATATTTTTTAATAAAATTAATTTTGATTTAGTGTGTAAAACTACTACGTAAGTTAAATTTTAGGATATGTTAACTAAATAATTACCTAATGGCATGTTAAGGAAACACATGAACATTATACATATATTGAATAATTTTTCATAACTAATTTATGGATCATGTAGAATAAACCAGCCAAACATTATGTGAATGTAAAAATATATTTTGTGAAATCATTCATGTCAAAAACAAACCAATTTTAATATCATAACTACCAATCCATCCCATATGACCTTCAAGTATAGGCCGGCGATAATCCAATAGTTACCCCAAAAACACATGTCGTTTCATATATCAAACCACCCTTATTTCTAAATGGTCAATTATTAATCTAAAGGGTGACCACATATATGGAAAAATGTTCTTTAAAATTTACCTGTTAATCACTCACATTCCCGTAGAAGCTTTTCAGGTGGTCACCTATATTTAAACTACATCAAGAACAAATGATTAACTATAGTGTTTTAATTACAAAAAAACATAAAAAGAAAGGTGAACCTTGGTGATATGGGTAGTACTAATTATTATTTTAGGTCTCACTTTTGTTATGGGTTATACTATCATACCTAAACTGTAATTACCTTACCATGTATGATATACCATAAACCTAGACACTTCCACTATACTTCTTATTATTTATTATCTCTAATACCATTTTTAACTGCTAGATCATGATTACTAGTATCGTAAACCCAAATATCTCATATTTCTCTTAGATCCTAATATATTGGGAAATACTAGTCTCCCCACAAATAGATTTTTTACACTCTATCAACACACACATGATAATGAATATCCACTTATAAGACTAAGGATTTCCCATATATGTAATCACATGTTCTTTCAATGTAAATTTTACTCACTCACACACGCCCAAGGAAACATTAATTGATTCCACCGATCCTAAAAGTGTTACAATATAGGATTGGATAACTATAGGGTTCTTATCATGTATCCTTCCAAACATAAAGTTTAACCATGTGGACATTGGTTGTTGAAATTAGTCAATTAAGTCTCCATTATCCTAGGGAGATATATTTCCATTTATATATTTTTTGTGTATGAATTTATTTTATTTAATCTTTAATATTTTATACTATATTGGGATTTTTTTTGTAAATTAACCTACCATTGGGGTTGAATGAAATTTTTTTGTGTTGGATGATTTTCTTTGTGAAAAAAGAGTGTTTTCTGAAAATATTCAATGAAATTACTTTACATAATTTCACTAATCTATTTAGTTTCTTTGTTTTTGAAAATAAGAATTTTTTTACTCTATGTTATGCCATATTGGAATTTTTTCGGCATATAATTATTTTATTCATAAAATTATAGTAATTTTGTGTACTGACCTATCTGTAATGTTAGTGAACTGGTGACACTTCTATAACTTAGGCTCACCTCACCATACACTAGAGGCAATTGAATTGTGGAGATAGAATTAAATAGTCCTTGTAAAAATATGAAAAAGAATATAAAGATCAAGGGTCATTCCTAGATGTAAACCAAATTCACAATGACCCATCCATATGACAGACATACCCAAAATTTATAGGCATAAAACATTGAGCTAGGATGGTATCCCATAATCTATAATTTAGAAATATTGAATAATCTAAATGATGCATCAATTTATAAATAGAGAAAAATATCTAAATATATTTGACATAGATAATAAAAAATGATAATCCCCTCAAGATGATACCTACACAATACCAATGAAAAAAATATATAAAATAGCACCAATAAACTCTCCGATAATCAACTCTAACATAATATTAATATTAAAGAAACATGTTCATCTTGATCTACGAATCAAATAATGAGCTAATACATTTCTCTATGGTGAAAAATAAAAAATATATAAACATATATTGAATCTTATACCATGTATGTGGGTTGGGGTGCATCTAATGACCTAGTAGTACTCCCCCGCTCACCTATACACACAAAATATTGATGATGTAGTGAATATTCATGAAAATATTAGGAAAGTAAATATTATATCTTATTAAAACTCATCTACCTATAAACATAAAACATGATTTATATTCAATACATACATATTATTTCATAACTAGAAGATGAATACAAACCAAAAGATCCTTATGATATTACAAAACTAAGGATAGGTCACATATATATAAAATTGATGACATGTATACACTCATAACCCAAATATTTATTCCTCCAACCCATTCACATCTCATAAAATGTATAACTAAATAAACCACACTATGTAAACCCTTATTTTTAAAACAGAGTCCCACCTAACCTAGTGATCATTTCACCCCTCATAAATAAATATTACTGAAATATCATGGAAAATATTGATGAATTCAAGAATCTAAAAAGTAAGAAATAAAAGAGACATAGAACATCAATTATATGTCAAATATTAAAGAAAAATAGAAATAATCATTAAAATAGGTATAAAAGTTACAATTATTAACATAATAAAAATCACATCATAAAATAAATGATAAAAATTAAGAATGGGGTCCTACCACATTAATTAACAATCTTCAAGTTTAGGAAATACCTCATATTATCTCTTCGGTCCTCAAGGGAAAAATCATTCAAACTTACAAAAGAGAACCACTATTTTAATCCCTTATATTTTAGGTCATCATAGTGGTTGGCTACTACTACATCATGGTTCTACTCTTTGGTTAAACTCTGATTACTGAGATTGTACATCAAACCACTATCATCATTGACATATAATGTGTTCCATATCTATGGAATCTATTTTGGTGTGTCCTTACAAAATGGGGTCAACTCTATTTCTATCATCCTACCTATTCCTTTAAAGGGTTATCCATCACCCCATCAAGAATCTCATTAATTATTATTTTTGTCTGTATTCTAATATGGAATAGTACACCTATAAAAAAATACCAAAACTATGAAACTAGACAAATTACATGACCTATAAAACAAAATTAAACATTATCCGGAAGCAGAAAATTGACCAATATGGTTAACCTAGAAGTCACATCCCATTGGAATTTGTACTTCATCTGAAGTTCTATCACATGAGACTTTCTCCCTTTCAAAATACATTCCCAGTCATTCAATATCATAAAATATATGATAATGTAAATTTGTTAGAACACACTACCCACCAATCAACTACATTGAGGAAGTATCTCTTATCTCCTCATTCCATCTATAAATCCATTCCAAGGATCATTATATCATTAAGACAACCACTCATTAATCAGAAACAAGTCACTAATAAAATGACGTATAAACTAACTCCCACCTCAACCAATGAGATTAATCACCCAAATCTACTTTTAGTAACTATGTAGGAAAACCAATAATCTCATGAATAAATGACGTCAGAAAGGATAACATTGATCAACCCACCCAGCACTCTATCAATATTTACGGATCAAACCAACACCAAATATACCTGGAGGTTCCTATAGACCTATTTATGATGGAACTTGGAAAGTGACCCCTACCCAAAGTAAACAACCCCTCACCCTAAGGAATGATTATCCTATAATTCCTATTCCATGTAAAATTCCATGTAATGGAATATTATATACAAAGAAACCATATTAAAAAATACACATATAAGTATATTATATTTGAAGAAATTGTGCTTATCCCAAAAAATTTAAAACTGATAAAATGATTTATTAAAATAAATACATGATTTTGTTATAAAAAATATTACTCATAATACCACTTTAATCACCATTTTAGGTAAAAACATGTTGAATCACATATAGTCAAATATTGGAAAAAATATCACTAAAATACACTTTGAGAAACCCTTATTTTTTCAAAATATAAATTCAAATCATTAGTTTAATTTATAAATTACTTCCAAAAAAGTTCACATTAAAAAAAATTTATATAATTAAATCCCTCTAAATCAATATTTGAACGTAAAACCATTTTTATTTAAAAATATAATTAAAATGAAACTCATTTTTTATATTTTGTGTAATGTGGAATAAACTTTTTTGATTGAAAAATAAAACTCACACCGCCAAAAACAGAATTAAATGAGCCACTTGTGGCTATTAAACCAATGAACCTATCATGAACCAACCCATCAAGGCCCACCTAGATAATAGTAAGCATAGAGTGTAACTCCATGCCCACCCACAATAGGCTTGGGGTGGGAAACTAGTGATGAGTAGGAATATCACACACATGGGAATCCTTATCCTAAAGTACATGTACACAAGCACACATCTCTATATCCACTATGTAAATAATAAAATATAGATAAATTGTTGGGACATAATCCATGAAAGAACTACTAATATCCCACATAAAAGAACAATAGAAGACAAAATAAACTAAAATATGGGCCAAGTAAAATCTTAAATAAACAATAAAAGAGTCTAAACTTCTAATTATAAGAGAATGTTACCAAAATGAAACTCTGGCATCCATGTTTAGTCAATCAAGTACCAATAATATCCACCTACTATCGGTCCACCTAGGACTCGAAAGAGGTGCCCAAAGTTTTCATAAGACATGAGATATATAGGAATATCCCAAACAGAGGTGAGTATAAACATTCCTAGTAGGAAACTATGAAATCACCAAACTCAAATAAAAAAAGGGAGTTAATTATAAATAAAATAGGATAAGAATGATAACCCAGACATGATAAATGGTAAAATACAAGTATCAAGGTGATTTATTACTGAATACAAACCTCGGGATTCTTCTAGAGGATATATGATAACACTCATCCAAGATAAATCATTCATCATGTCACAGTTAAACCGATGACACTCATCTAAGGGGATATACTCATTAGGACTTTCCTTGTTGAAATATGAAGGAAATTAGAGTCCTCATCAAAGATACCGACTTGATTTGAATTCAACACATTAGAAGATAGAAAATGTCGATACATAGATATGGGACCACACCTTGGTCTAATGGTGGACACCTACAGTAAATGGAATAAGCTACTAAGTAGGAGATCAAATGAAGGACATGTAGGTTACATGATACCTGAACCTACCATGTGAAAGATATGAATGATGATCAATTACCTAGTCATCATGGAGGGATATGAGGATCCAATACACCAAGTGGATATTACATACATTACTTTAGAAAAGATACCACACTGAAATTTCATGAAGGAGAGATGAGAAAAATCACACATACTAATTCAAAATATATAATGAAGATTTTGACAGAATTAAACTAGTCTGGAAGGAGTATACAACATGTCTCACTATGTTTGGTCATACCCATGTGTTGACGCTCCTTTCGTCACAGAATCTAAAAATCGGAAAAGGGAATATCTCAGCTGAAAGTGATTCATCCTTTGAAGAAAACATCAAAAATCGACAAAGGCATGACCAAAGAATCCACAGCAAATCCACCGCGCATGTTATACCACTGCCGCGCAAGTATACTTGCGCAACTACCTTGGTTGCGCAAGTAACTTGCGTGACTTAATTGGTAACCGCCCGGTAACCGCCCTGGGTCTTCTTTTGCCTATAAATAGACCCTGTGGGCCCCCCATTCAAGAGGATCTTTTTCCAGAAACTCGGATTGAAGTTCCCGACGCCCAAGTCTCTTCTCAAAGCTTCCAGAACACTTATAAGGTAATTTCTTACCTAGAACGGAAGATCTAAAGAGAAGAAGGAAGGCCTAAGTGTTGAAACTTATCAAACACTTGTGCGCCGACTTAATTACTTCAATATAACATGCGCGTCCCTTCTCTGTAAGAACCTCGAGAGGAATGTAAAGGGTTTTATCAAGAGTCTCTCAAGTATTTCAATTCTGATTGAAAATCACGCAAGTACACCATGTGTCGCGCAAGTATACTTGCGCGACCAATACTTGCGCGCCGCCGCAGGACTTGCGCGCCTTTCAAGACTTGCGCGCCCCTATCTTTTTGGGTGCCCATCTTGCCCATTTTACCCCTCTTAATCCATTTCACCTTTCCTATTCAAAATTCAGTCTTCAAGATACTCTTCAAAGCCATTTATGGCATGATTTCTTGATTTAGCATCCTTGTCTGAAAGGAATTCTGTGAAATATCTCTCAAAACCTAGTGATTTAAACATCTTTATGTCACCAAAGATTTAGAGTTCATTAATTTTACCTCATCCTTAAAGATGAGAGAATCTTTAACCTGGGTCTCCTTTTCATGAATAATCCCCAGTTATAAAACCTTTAATATGGGCATCCTCCTCAGGAGTAAGCCCCAAATTCTTGAAGTTCCCAATTATGGGCATCCTCCTCAGGAGTAAGCCCCAAATTCTTGAAGTTCCCAATTATGTGCATCCTCCTCAGGAGTAATCCCCAAATTCTTGAAGTTCCCAATTATGGGCATCCTCCTCAGGAGTAAGCCCCAATCAAGTCCTTTAATCATGGGCATCTTTCTTAAGAATAAGCCCCAACCTCAAATATGAGCATCTTCTTCAGGAGTAAGCCCCAAACCTTAATCCCTAACCTGGGTCTCCTTTTCAGGAATAAGACTCATTTATAACCTGGGTCTCCTTTTCTGGAATAAGACTCAGTCATAACCTTGGGATTCCTTTTCAGGAGTAATCCCCAAGTCCCTTAACCTGGGTCTCCTTTTCAGGAATAAGACTCAGTCATAACCTTGGGCATCCTTTTCAGGAGTAAACCCCAAGTCCCCTAAAATTTCTCTTAACCAGTCATAATTTACCTTTGATTTGGGTTTCCTTTTTAGGAGTAAAACCCAATCATAAGTCCCCTCCTAACTTGGGCATCCTCCTTAGGAGTAAGCCCCAAGATTAGAGTATTCAAATCTCTATGAAGCACATATAACTTTATGGACCCTGTTCATGGATTTTCCCCCTAAAAGTAAATCTTAAACCTTCATCTATCTGGGCAGTCATCTATACATAAGCCCCAAACAAATTCTTATGATTGCATCTTTCATGGCATAATTGTCTAAATTTTACCAATACCTCTTGTTTCTCACACCGAGCATGACTCACGTGAGCTTAGAGTGTAAAAGTAATTATGACATTCATCTTTGAGCCATCAATCATAAACATCATACTCCATAACTCGAACTACGTGGGTTATGGTTCCTTTTCCAAAACAAAGGATACGTAGGTAGCCCATTTATGGGTTCGATCCCAACTTTAAAATAATCTTTGTCCTTCTGAATGACAATAAACTTCAAGTGCCCCACTGAGTGGATTTAAAACCAGCCTGGTCATCATAAATGACCAAGAGACTTTTTATATAAATGTTTTGAAGGATACCATTGACCAAGAATCTCTAAACAGATATATATGATTCTCTATTGATGAAGAACCTCGAATACATATAAAAGATTCTCTAAATTTCTTTGCATATTTAATCATTGATTGTTAAAACTAAAGGAAAGCACATTTTATACTTGGTAATGTAATAAGGATTCACGAACATAACTTAAATCTATAAAGAGAGTCCCGGAGTAGACAATAATTCCCCTCAAGAAGGTGTGATGAGTCCAACCTCCCATCCTCTCGACCAATGCAAATTTCTAAGCCTCATTAGTCCACAAGCTAATGAGCTCCTGCCTTTGGAAAGTAGGTCCAAATGGATGTGGAATCATTGGATGTTTCCGGTTCTACGAACAAACCCGTTAGAAACCGATCAGAACGTTTGAATCTCCCGTTTAGGAGGTCATCCCCGGATTCCGTGCGAAACAAAAATGGTGAACCCGACGTGAATCCTTAACCAAGTGAAAGTGATGTTCTTCTTATTTGTTAGGCCCCTTGGGCCAACAAGGCAATCATTGACATATGCTCATCCAAAAGATGTAGTGGCCGGATTCATCTTGATTATGTCTGTTACATGGAACAAGCACTCTTTTCTCAAGATCTTCTGCAAAAATGGCTTTCCTTAAATTCACCCCCGTGAATACTGCTGTTGTGAACACCTCTACTGTGAGGTCTGCTGCTGTGAAAACCAATGCTGCTACTCCTGCCGGAACGTCATCCGCTCTGAGGATGACATCACCAACACAGCGTCTTCAACGCTATGTTTATAATGCACTGATTAAGGAGTACCGTCGCAACGGTACTATCCCAACTCTGGAGGCCGCTCATCAAGCCCTCCAAGTTAACAATTCTACCTGGTCGTCCGGACAATGGCGACCAGCAATCAAGAAGCAGGTGGTGCTGACTACCGTCTCCAACCGTTTTGGGTCGTTATCCCCGGAACGTAATTTCCATTCACTCCCTTACTCGAGGAAGTGAATGAGAAGGTCCCTCGGGGCCTTAATTCAAAAAGACAGGAGTCCTTCCCGAGGGCTCCCATCAACAATCGCCGCCAGACTCGTGCGGTAGTGCGCCCTCAACATGATGAGGGTACTGACTCCAAGCATTCAGCTCAGGTTCCTCGAACCCGAGCAGGCAAGATGAACCACCAGAGACGGAATCCGGTTAACAATAGGCAGGTTGTCATCCCTGCCATCTCCGGAGAAGTCCACCAACTTAACTTGGTGGCAAACAACGAGCAGGAATACACACCTGCCCGTTTTAATTAAGCTGTCCAGCAGACTCGTCTGGCAGCATCAAGCCGATCCCGCCAGGAAATTCCGGTGGAGTACCATAGGCAGGAACATACACCTGCTTATACATCACCAGTTAGTCAGCATGCTCGTCTGACTACATATGATGGATCTCGTCAACCGCGTTTGGCGAAGTGTAATTAGCAGGCACATACACCTGCTAATACTAATCAAGCCTACCAACAGTCTCGCTTGGTAGCGCACGGAGAAGTCAGTCGGAAAGTCCCGACGACAAACAGGAGGCAGACTAAACTCTCTGCCTCCACACTTGAGTACTGTCAGGATTCACTGATAGGAAAAGGAGGACAGGAGCAGGCACATACACCTACTCCAAACACGGAATGGACGTATATTCTCGTTCCGGCGGCTGAAGTCACCAAGCATATTTTGTCAATGGTAAAAGAGCAGAAGCAAATTCCTGCTCATATTCTGGATGCTTGCCAGGATATCATAACATCTTCAACATCATCTCAGGGACAGACACATAAATCTATCCCTAGTAGTGGAGTGACACATCAACAATTCACTCCGGAACAGACACACACATATGTTCCAGTCCAAGAGGGTAATGGGGCATACTCCCCCATATCATATGGACAACCAAGTCAGGCACATACACCTGATTTGAGCGATGATCGTCAGCCTAACCTGACCATCTTTCCTGATCAGGCACATACACCTGCTCAGAGCAATCACTTTTGTCATCAAGTGGTTTCTAAAGCGAGTAAGAAGGAATCTAAGAAAAAGATCCGCCCAGCACAGTCAGGAGATCAAAGGCCAATCTGCAACAAGGCCCTGCTCGATGCTGGAATTCTTGAAGCCCTCAGACATTTATCTGTCAGAATTCAAGATTCTACTCCCTCAGTTCCCAATAACTGGAACATTAATTCTGAAGGTCTTCAACAGACACATCCTCATGAATACTTGCTTCATGCAAATTCGGTCAATCTTGAAGCTTCTTCTTCAGATGAGAGCCACAGGAACCCTCTGTGTGGCCAGAAGGCCAAGGAGCAAGAGATTTCATCTTTTGCTGTAACCCATCATGACGGTCCTCCTCATGGTGATGAACATCGCTGCGAAAGTCCTCTCCGCAGTAGTGATTCACGTTGTCTCGAAAATTCTTCAGAAGGCAATGTAGTGACGAGAAAGCCCTCCTATCTCGAGGCACTTGCAAACGTAAAACCAGTCATGTCTAATTCTTTACTATCGGCAGGTGAAACTCTTTCTCCATCAGAAGATAGCCGGGGGTTCAGGTTATTCTTCGAACCTTCCCTGGGTCATTCATCTTCCAGCATGAATAGTGATTTCTCTACCAATCTTGTTGAATCCGATGAAGCAACAAGGAAACACCAACTCTGGTCCAAACAGGTAGAAGAATCTTCATTTAATGATAAAGAGGAAATGCTGAACATGAGGAAAAAACTGGCAAAAGGTGAAGTACCAGTCATGTTTTGGCCTTTGGCTGATTCCCAGTACGACATTCCAAAGATGTTGACGGATGATGGAATCCATGATATTCGTCTCAACATATGGAAAACTCTTTGTCAATTAAAGAAGAAGTTATTATCTTACGATGAATATGAAAATCATCTTAAGATAATAGAAGGGTTACAACGCCAGATTGATTTGGCATCTCTATCAGTCTCTCGGTATCTGAAGGCTGAAAAGCAATAGAGAACCCTTCAACGTTAATGCCTTGGTGCACTAAGAATATTGCGTCAGTTAATTTCCAATGCTCCATCTAATGTTCATATCAGAGGATGGGGTGTTCACGGAGCACTACATTTCACAGTGCTTTCCGGTCAGCAAAGCCCGCCGAAAATAGTCTCATACAATGTTATTTCCCATGGCCGGCCACAGTCAATGGGCTTTGTTCATAATCAAAAGCTTGCTCAAGAACAAGCTTCAACTAGTTCCTCTCAAAATCAAGTATATAGAGAACAAGTTGTTGAATTGCTCCTACATCAAGCAGGCGAGAATATTGCACAAGCCTCTCGTCTGGAGCAAACACGTCATCAAATGACAGAAGTTTCGGAAATCATCCAACGGTCTGTTGAACCAGGTGATAAAAGTGGATACAGGTTAATGCATCCAGCTAATTTCCGAACTAATATTCGCAAGATCAAGAGAGATTTTAAGAAGATCTCAGACATAGCATGTCAAGAGACACCCCAGCTTGCCAGACTGGGGACTTCTCTAACCCAACCCTCAGAGTCAACGAATGGGATTCGAGGAGTTGAGAAGAAGCAGCAGGAACATCCCCAGTCCACCGAACTGGGGACTTTTTCAAATCTTCAATCCTTCCCTCAGAGAAAGTCAGTATTCTATCGATTAAGGAATAATCCTCAAGAGGAACGACGAGCCAAGCTGTCGGGAGATTCTCTCCATGTGACGATTCTCCAAGAAATTCCTGAGGGATCAAGTCAACGAAATGCCATGTCTCATCATGGACATAGAAGGAGACAATATCACAGAAATGCTGATAGAAAGGATTCCATGCAATATGCATCCATTAATGTCATCAATGTCGTTGCTGCTGATTCACCAGATGAGGCTCAATCAGAAGGATCAGACGAAGAGGTTCCTGCTCAAGAAGTCGCGCACACAGACCTAAATGAAGAAGGTGTGCGCACACGTAATCAAAGGATTACCCAAAATCTGGGTATTCCTTCAAGTAACCCACTTCCCCCTCTCCGAAAAGGATCGAATAAGGGGAAAGGTAAGAATCAGGTTACTTCTCACCCTTCCTCTAAAGGAGGTCAATCGCTCTCATTAGAGCAAAGGTTTGCACAACAGGAGGAAGAAATGAAAGAATTAAGAAGGTTGAATGAAGAAGTACTTCAGAGTAGTCTTCTTCTTAAGAATGCTGAAGTCCGATAGCCGAAGGAATTTGTTGTAACTACTGAGATGGATCAAGAATATCCTCCTTTGTCAGTACACCCACAAAGGTCTAATCCTACGGGTCAAACGCAACAACGGTTGGCAGCACTACCATCAATTGCAGCACCAACCCCCACGTCTGTCCAAGCTCCATTCATCGCACCTACCCAAAACCAAGTTCAACCTGACGTTTCTCAAAAGTTAATAACTACTATTGAGTCATTAACAGCTCGGTTAGAAACTATGGAAGGGAAACGGGCGCAAGTTCAACCTGAAAATAAAGTTTAACCTGAATGGGTAGATTCAATTTCTCCTCCATCCGGTTTTGGAAACCCTATTTTCCCTACTTTCAATGGATCAGGCGACCGTGAACAACATTTGACGCATTACGTATCTTGTTGTGATCCTATGATGGGAACTCCAGAGCAGCAAGAAGCAGTGAAACACAGATGCTTCGTGCGAACCTTGCAAGGACCAGCTTTTGTCAGGTATAGAAGCTTGAAATCCCGGTCAGTCATCGGATGGGAGGATCTTCGTCAAAAATTCCTTCTTCAGTTTAGCTAAAATTTGCCAAAAACGACAGTTTTCGATCTTACAAACTGCATGCAAAGGGAGAATGAAAGAGTCTCTGATTTCATTGATCGTTGGAAGGGATTAACGTATTCCTTGAGTTTATCACTCCCTCAGGTGGAATTGTTGCCAATCTGTGTGGCAAATTTGTGTGATGAATTACGCACGCCATTGATCCCTGTGAAATACACAGGAGGGTTTCGAGACCTTACTTCAATCTCTCAACAGATTGAAGATTCCCTTATACAGGCTAAGGTTAAATCTCATGTAATTCCATCAGCTCTAGGAAGAAGAATGGGTAAAGCAGAAACTGCTACAATTATGCTTAAACAGGCACCTGTACCTATTTCTACTTCAAAACCTTCATCTTCTCGAAGGGCTCCACCTCCTGAACGCCAACAACAAAGGCTGTTTCGTCCAAATGATCAAAAAGATCAACGACGAAAACAATTTGAGGATATGAAGAGTAAAACATACTCTTTCCGAAGTGAGCAAGTTCCTGGTTACTTCATTTCAGCTCTGGAAAATAATTTGGTTCAATTACCAGTGCCGAAGAGGCCAAACAAGGAAGGAGATGATGACCATCCCAATTATTGTCCCTTTCATCAAATGTTGGGGCATCCCATCCAGGAGTGTTTTGTCTTTAAAGTCCTCCTACAAAAGATGGTCGACTTGGGACAAGTCAAATTGAAGGGTTCTTGAGCTCATGTAGCGTGTATTACCGCTACAGATCCAGAAGAAGGAGGCGAGTGGCAGGAAGTCAAAAGCAAAACTGCGAAAAAATATGATGATTGGATGGTCAGAAAGACAATCAATCGGACCCATTCCATTTTTCGAACAAAATTGAAAAAGCCAATTGTGTCTCCTACAAAAGCTGCAGTAAAGCCTCCATCAAAAGACAAATCCTCAAAAGGGAAGCGCAATTTAAAGAAGAAAGAGGAATCAGGAAAAGATGAGTATGCATCAAAGCCTAAAATGTCTTTGACTCTGGCAGATTTCATGCCATCTACTTCAAAGCCATGGGCACCGTCCCACCAAACAGCACAGCCTAAACAGACTAACCAGGCAGAGTCTTTATCAGACGAAGATTTAATCTTTGGTTCTGTTAATATGATTCAATTAACATATTCATATTCCAGTCTTGATGAGCCTGAATTCCCTGTATCAAATAAGGGAACCCGAGGAAGTTCTAGAGGTTCAGAATATAGGGGAAGAAGTGGATCTTTCCGAAGCCACTACTCTAATTCTACCCCTGCTAGCACTGTATATGCAGCAGAAACTCGTGGTAGAGCCCTTCAGCGAGCTCAAAAAGAACAAGCAAGTTCTTCTCCCAATGGCCAACTCAGCTTCGGCACAGTTATTTTGGAAGACCGATTAAAGGTTCCATCTTCTTTATCTCAGCAAGTAAATGGATCTAATCAGTCTAATTTTCCAAAACCAAAGATGTTTCCTACTTCAATAAAAGATGCATCAGCTTCCAAAGCATCTGCTTCCAAGGTACCTGCTACACCGCATATTCCTATTGGGAAACGCAGACCTCTAGATCAAAAGTATGATATATTGAAACACTTGGTCCAAGTACCAGCCAAATTATCAATTTTGGATGCTTTGAATCTATCAAGAGATCTTCGGGAAGCACTCATCGAAGCTTTGTCAAGTCCTCAGGAGTTTAAAGCTGAAATTGCTGCAGCTGAAATTTATCACATAGAGAATAATCCTGCAGAATGCCATGCGGTGATATCTTTTACTGATAAAGGTGAAGATGATGTTGTGCATGGGAACATAAAACCTTTGTACTTATCTGGCAAAGTCAATGGTATAGATGTTCGGAGAGCTTTTATTGACAATGGTTCAGGAGTCAACATCATGCCCATTCGCACACTTCGTCGATTGGGCCTCATGGAATCTGATTTATCTCCTTCTACCATGATGTTGCAAGGATATGATAAAAATGAACAAGAACCACTGGGAGAAGTTACGCTCAGAACTCAGTTTGGAGATCTTGTTTCCAATTCGGATTTCATGATTGTTGATCAAGACTCAGCTTTCAATATCTTTCTTGGAAGACCCTGGCTACATCAGCATGCAACTATTCCGTCATCATACCATCAATGTCTCAAATACTGTTTCGATGGTCAAGTTGGAACATTGTATGGTGATAAGGCCCAGTTCAAGACATGTGAGTCTCAATACATTGAGGCCGAATTTTATCACATGAAGGGAAGAGAAAAATATACAATGAAGGAAATTACCAAAGTTAATGCTCCATATGGTTTGGAAAAAATTCCAATAAATCCATTTTCACATGTGAGTACAGATTATGTGTTACCTATCATTCAAATTGAAAAAATAGGCCCAAATCAAAATACTCTTATGGAAAGATCCATAATGTCAATTACGGCAATCGAGCCAGACAACATGGGAGAAATTGGTAACTTACCAAGCAGTGATGAAAGCATAAGTGGTGACGTTTTCATTTCGTCTGCTGAAATCCAACAAGTCTATACGTCGCTAATCAGGCCAGAAGAAGTTATATCAACACCAGAGGTGAATATTGATGTCGATTCTCAATCCATCATCTCCTCTTTATTTCCCAAAGAAGACCCTTTTTCATCAATAGGGTCGGAAATGGAAGCTTCTTCTTCAAAATGTGAAAATTTTGACATCTCTTATGATCATGAGAATTTCGTTTTTTCATCTACTTTGCAAGTAGAAACGGAAGAAATAACAGATGATGAAGAGGAAGAGGAAGATCTTAGAGATGCTCCTCCAGCATTTGAAGAGGGTATCTCTACCACTGTGGATGAACTCAGAGAAGTTAATCTGGGTACAGAGAAAGATCCACGCCCCACTTTAATTATTGCGGTCATGACCCTTGAAGAACAAGAGATGTATATTTCTTTTCTAAAGAAAAATAAAGATATTTTTTATTGGAATTATACAGAGATGCCTGGCCTTGATCCTGATGTTTCCACCCATCATTTGGGTTTGCCAAAAGAACATCTAGGATTCAAGCAAGCCGCGAGAAGAACACACCCAACCTATGCTTCCAAAATCGAGGCTGAAGTGGATAAGCTTATCAAAGCTATCTTCGTCAGAGAAGTTCAATATCCCATGTGGTTGGCTAATATTGTCCCGTTAAAGAAGAAGAACGGACAAATTAGGGTTTGCATCGATTTCAGAGATCTTAATCGGTATTATCCTAAAGATGATTTCCCAGTTCCGATTACAGAACACTTAATTGATGCGACGGCTGGCTATGAAGTACTTTCTTTCATGGATGGATATTCTGGATATAATCAGATCCGAATGGCCCTAGAAGATGAGGAATATACAGCCTTCAGAGCTCCTCAAGGTGTGTTTTGTTACCGAGTGATGCCTTTTGGTTTAAAGAATGTAGGTGCAACATATCAACGCGCCATGCATCGTATCTTCAAACCTTTTCTAGGGAAATTTGTTGAATGCTATGTAGATGATCTGGTGGTTAAATCCAAACAACGTTTTGATCACTTGGCTGATTTGGAAGTCATATTCCACAAGCTTCGACAACATAATTTGAAGATGAACCCCTTAAAATGTGCTTTTGGGGTAACCTCAGGAAAATTACTCGGCTTTGTTGTACGCCATCATGGTATTGAAGTCGATCCTGATAAGACAAAATCAATCCTTGGTATGTCACCTCCTCAGAATTTGAAAGAATTAAGAGGACTTCAAGGACACTTAGCCTATATTCGGCGTTTCATCGCCAATTTGGCAGGCAAAAGTTTACCCTTTACCAAATTATTGAAGAAAGGAGTCACTTACCAGTGGATTGAAGAATGTCAAGAAGCATTTGATGTTCTCAAGAAATACCTCTTGAGTCCACCAATACTCATGCCACCTGTTGAGGGTAGGCCTCTTATCCTCTATGTGACAGCTTTAGAGCGATCATTGGGTGCCTTTCTCGCTCAAAAGAATGATGCTGGGAATGAAAATAGTCTCTACTATCTCAGTAGAACTATGCTTGAAGCAGAAACCCGGTATTCAAGTATTGAAAAGTGTTTCCTAGCATTATTCTTTGCAGTTCAGAAACTGAGACACTACCTGCAACATTACTAGGTCCAATTGGTATCTCGTAATAATCCACTCAAATTCATCCTTAGTCGTCCAATGCTTACAGGATGTTTGGCAAGGTGGGCGATTATTCTACTGCAGTTCGACATCCAATATGTGTCTCAAAAGGAAATTAAGGGCCAAGCTCTGGCTGATTTCCTGGCTGAACATCCTTCAGTGGAAGACACGTATTCAGATATCGAACTCCCTGATGAGGAAGTTTTCTCTATTCAAGAGAGTCCTCAAACATGGGAAATGTATTTTGATGGTGCTTCTAGAAGTCCAACAGGGAAGAAAATGGAAAATCCTAAATTCAACAACGTTGGTTTAGGAATTGTTCTCATTTCTCCAGATAAGGCAGTGTTACCTTATTCCTTTTTGTTGTGGGAAGGTGGTGCCAATAATAAAGCTGAATACCAAGAGCTCATTGCAGGCTTGGAGTTAGCGCTTCAAGCACAAGTGAATCACTTAAAGGTGAATGGTGATTCAGACTTGGTAATCAAACAAGTCAATGGGGATTATGCCATCAGAAAAGAAGAATTAATCCCTTTGTATGATTACGTCAGAGAGTTAATGTCGGAATTCCCTTCAGAACCGACATTTTCTTATGTCCCAAGATCACAAAATGCTCAAGATGATGCACTGGCTAATATAGCCACAACTTTAGCAGATCCAAATTGGGACGAGACAACAATCGGTATTGCCCACCGTCGTGCAATTTCACCTTATGTTCAAGTCAGAACAGAGGAAATTAATGAAATTAGTCCCATTCCTGAACCGTATGGTCATACTACAGGATGGATGTCACCTATCAAGGAATACCTTCAAAATGGAACACTTCCACCTGATAGAGCCGAGAAAGAACAAATTCGGCGACGTGTGGTCAATTTTACTCTTTATGATGGTCCAAACCACCTCGAGAAAATTCTCTACAAACGTGGTTTTGATGGAGTTCTCTTTAGATGTATTGATGGTGAAGAGACAATGGCTGTCATAAAAGAAGTGCATGCAGGAGTCTGTGGTGCCCACCAGTCTGGACATAGATTGTCTGATCAAATTCGAAGGCTTGGATACTTCTGGCCTTCAATGATACAATATTGTGTTAATTTCACAAAGAAGTGTCATTCATGCCAAGTATATGCCAACTTCATTCATCAACCTCCAGAGTTTCTTCATACAGCTAAATACTCATGGCCATTTTCCACATGGGGAATGGATGTGGTGGGACCTTACCCTTCAGCTACGGCCAAGCAGTTTAAGTACATTCTTACTGCTACTGATTTCTTTTCCAAATGGGCAGATGCAGTACCTCTCAAAGAAGTCAGTTATAAATGAATTGTTAGCTTCATCAAGTCTAACATCATTACTAGATTTGGTGTCCCTCATACCATATTGACGGACAACGACACCAACTTCTGTTCTTCTGAGGTAAAGAAATTGTATCAAGAATACAACATTAAGTCCAACCATTCATCTCGATACTTGCAGCGGCTAATGGCTAGATAGAGGCCTTCAACAAAACTCTTTCAAATATACTGCAAAAGATGGTGGATAATGATAAGAGGTCATGGCCTGATAAACTCTTTCATGCTTTATGGGATTATCGGACTACCACTCGCAATGCAACGCGGTCTACTCCATATTCATTGGTATATGGAACAGAAGCAGTCTTGCCAATTGAAGTTCAATTGCCCTCAGTAAGAATAGCCATTTGTGATCAGTTATCAACAGATGAGAAATCCCAAAAGCGGTTGAATGAATTGGAACAGTTAGATGAGAAAAGATTGTGCACTTTGCACCACTTGGAAATCTATCTGAATCGGATATCACGAGCTTTTAACAAAAAAGTGCATCTTCGTTCATTCATTCGGGGAGAATTGGTATTGGTTCTCAGAGAACCAATGATACCAGGAAAGAAGCCTCCCGATCTTGAACCAAAATGTGAAGGACCTTATTCAATACATAAGGTCTACTCCAATGGAGCGTATTCTCTGATCTCATTGGATGGAGAACACATCACGACTCCAACTAATGCTAGATTTATGAAGAAGTATTTTGTATAAACACAAAATATTGTTCCCAGAACCAAGACTCTTACAATTGGTTCATACAGCGATGGTCCAGTATGACCTTAAACTGCAACTTCGTCCAACATGACGTTAAACTGTGTCACCTTAAATTGTCCGAGATGACATTAAACTATATTGTGTCCTAGCAACATGACATTAAACTGTGTGGCACCTCCAACGTCCATCATGACGTTAAACTGTAAAAAAATCCCCAGAATTGATATCCTCATATTGGTTCACCTTAGTCCAAGCTACATGACTTTAAACTGTACAACAATGGTCCATCATCCCACATGACATTAAACTGTGAAAATGTTACCTAAACCGTCCAGCATGACCTTAAACTGCATCATCCCTGGTCCATATATATGACCATAAACTATTTGCAAATCCCTTATGTCCAGCAAGACGTTAAACTGTGACGTCCTAAACTACATGACGCTAAACTGTATAAAAGTCCCTCACGTCCGAAAAGACGTTAAACTATATAAATCTCAAAGGTCCAGTATGACATTAAACTGCACCATTCACGGTACATGCATATGACCTTAAACTATTCGCACTTTCGTCCGACATGACGTTAAAATGGTACACTCTTTTTGTCCTTATTGCATGACATTAAAACTGCACAATTCCCTTTTCGTCCAATATGACGTTAAACTATTTTATCCCCATCGTCCTAACTACATGACGCTAAACTGTACAGAAAGTCCTTGATATGTCCTACATGACATTAAACTGTATTTTGTCCCTGCTACATGACACTAAACTGTGCAGCACCAATAGTCCTAACTGTAAGACTATAAACTGCGTAGTCCCTTTTTTATTTCCTACATGACATTAAACTGTGCATCGTTAAGGTTGTTATTACCTCTTGTTTCTCACACCGAGTATGACTCACGTGAGCTTAGAGCGAACATCAACCATAACATTCCCTTTGGGCCACTAACCATGTGTAAGTCCCAACATTATTTTTTTATTTAGATCATTTTCCACAAGAAGAACTTGATCATTAATTCATTCTTTAATCGAACTACACAGACTTTGATCCTCGCCCTCCAGGCTAGGTATGTAGGCAACCTCCCAAGGTTCAAGCCCAAAAACAATCTCTTCACATCGGTTCACCACAACCTCATATGATGTTGATTTGTGAAACCGCCCCTGGAATCAATATCTTTACATTGATTCACTTTTGTCCTTGTTATATGACGTTAAACTATACAACACTTTTGTCCGGTACGACAATAAACTACAATATTATTTGATTTCCTCATTTGATAGAGAACTATTATTGACATTGATTTTTCAATCATGGTTTTCATTTTTAAAAGACTACTTGCATACATGGTAATGCCTAAACTTTTTTAGGTTAAACCATCATTGCACTAAAGTCCCCTTTTCACCCTTCACATGTACGAACAAAATTTGTACAAAGGGTAGTTCTAGAACTACGTGGACTTGATTCCCATCCTTATGGGATACGTAGGAACATTCGAGTGTCCCTCGAATCCAGTCCCAAGTCTTTTGGGCCTAACCACAAATTTCACTTTCAGTCCCTTGGCTGAAAAGTCCTCATGAAAACACACACTGTGTATTCATTATTATGGTCCGAATTCTATGACCCTAAACTATGATCACTCATACTTTCGTCCTGCACGACGTTAAACTGCATTTCAAGAACTACGTATGGCTTGATTCTCATTCTTATGAGATACGTAGTGAAGTCCAAAATTTCAATTCAGGACCCAGCCACAACCTGATTATGGTTTTCATTGACCTATGTATCTCTATATACATTGGACAATACCCATCTTTATGTATTATAATCCTAACCTTAAATATTTTCAGATCTTCATAACCCTTTTCAAGGCTTCTAGTCACAAAAATGTCAAACTTCTGAGAATTATTTTGCCTGACTATGCAGCACGTGCCCATAGGTGGCCTTGCCTAATCAGTCCACATAACAGACTTGTCATCCAAAAGATGCTATTTATTTGACCATGCAGCCAATGCCCATAGGTGGCCCTGCATGTTTCATCCCCCTAACGGGTTTGTTAAATAATGGTAACTTCATTCTTGGGAAGAATGCCTCTTTTGTCCTTATTTGTCTTAAAACAACAATATGTAGGGATCCGCGAAAAAAAATAGCCATCCTTAACATATTTTTCCCATATCCTTTTTCATGATCTGAAAGTATTTAAGTCTATGGTTTATTCTTCTTCCCTACGTTTGGGTCAGACCTTCGTAGGAGTGATATTCATTCAGTTCTTTGATATTCTTATTTGGAAATATCTTCTCCATATTCAAGTACCTCTTTCCATACAACAAACTATATGCTTTAGATAATTTGAATCTCTATAAACTTTCACTGGCTTTTAGCACTAGGAAAGTAAATTTCTGGGAGTTCTTTTGCCTGACTATGCAGCACGTGCCCATAGGTGGCCTTGCATAAACAGTCCACATAACAGACTTGTCAGCCAAAAGATGCTATTTTATTTGACTATGCAGCCAATGCCCATAGGTGGCCTTGCATATTTCAACCCCCTAACGGGTTTTGTTAAATAATAGTAACTTCATTCTTGGAAACTACTTCTTGTAATTCCTTTTAGCTCTTTTTTCATATCATTCCTCAGATTCAAATATTCTTAAGCCATAGCATACATTTTTTCCCTCATACTTGAGTATGGTAATATGTTTTCAGATAAATTGTCAAGGAATTGAATCCATTTTTAATCCATTTTCGGTCAAAGCTATTTCAAACTTAAACATTATCCCCTTTATGTCCGACATGCATGACTTTAAACTGCCCACAAATGACAAAGGAACTCTGAATAAAAGTCAA
The DNA here is from genome assembly GCA_963277665.1 of Viscum album. NCBI lineage: Eukaryota > Viridiplantae > Streptophyta > Magnoliopsida > Santalales > Viscaceae > Viscum > Viscum album. Next base: position 1,158,587,379 of record OY728165.1, on the reverse strand, counting down.
GTTCCAGCTCACTAAATATACATTCTTTGTATGATTTAGGTAATATTGAGAAATTAAGAGATTCAAAGTTTGTAGGATTATTTGTAATAATCCTAGTAAAAATCAATCTATGCTTACTAAGCCCATTGGCTTAAGTAAATTTGAAGCAGATAATGAAATAATGCTGATACAAATGATTGAAGACGAAAGTGTTTTTAATTGATACACAAGAGTTAGAAGGACATCCATAGATTGGAGTCTCTTCTCTTTTTTCAAGAATTAAAAGAGGCTTTCAACATAACACTTCATTTGATTTACGGCATCCCGAGCTTCATCAGCAACCACCTGGAATTCATTCATTCAACTAGATACAAAAAGAAATATAGTGATACCAGCTCTTCTTGGAACAATTGTAAGAGGATGTTCTTGAGTGCGGTTTGAGAAAATTTTCTGCTGATCAAACAGTGACTCTGTTTCTGTCCAAGAGACTTGGAAGATGGATACATGGATTTGAGAATGGAGCATTGGAAGTAAAGAGCCATTTGGAGAGAGTACTCTTTTCTGATATTTCTCTAATGCCATGTTTGTCTTCTCTCCACCAACTGGCAGTGGAAAACATTTCAGCCCATGGGTTTGCCATTTTCATATCTGCAGGGGAATGACATGGAGGAATAATTTGAAAGTTCACACCATTGTTGTTGCTCTTAATGCACAGAATAACCGAAATGAAGGAGTAGCAGCGCAGCTGCATTTCAGATGTATAGTTGTTTGCATTTTGATCATTGACTCCTTGCAAGTGACCATGACCACACAGAGACAGGTAGATGCTCTGTGGGAAATTAAGATGATATCTCTTCAAGTACTTATCCAAATCTGGGAAAGTGTTGTCGCAGATATCATAGTAATCATGGACAATAATGTTCATCATGTCATCAATCCGCTTGCTAGCCAGTCCATCAGCCGTTCCAATTCCATTAGGAGCCATTGAATCTGCACAGGAGTTGAATAAATTAAACTCTTAAGTGGGTTTATTTTTCAAAAAAATTGTGAAAGAATTTGAAAAAATGGCCAAGGCATTAAGGCGCGCAATTATGACAATGGCGCGCAAGTATTTCGGGTACCGCGCTAGTTTTGGACGCGCAAGTCTAAACCGCGCAAGTACGAATACCTTGAGAGTAGCGCGGCAGCGAGGAAACAGTGAAATCAAGAGACTTGCGCGGCGAGGAAGACTTGCGTGGTGAGAGCTGGAGAAATCCGGAAATCCAGATGCATGCAACGGAGGTGAGGCCATGTATTTATAGTCTTGGAAGCCTACCTGCACGCCACACCCAGAGCGCTTAAGGCCTGCGCGATGCAGACTTGCGTGCCACCCTCTGCGCACTGAAAGACTTGCGTGCCCTCCCTTTTCCTTTGGAGGGATTCGATTTCCTCAGAGTCAAATCCTCATTTTCTCTCCGGATCCAACTCTGAGGGGGGACTTTTGTTGATTCTCCTTTCGTCACAGAATCTAAAAATCGGAAAAGGGAATATCTCAGCTGAAAGTGATTCATCCTTTGAAGAAAACATCAAAAATCGACAAAGGCATGAACAAAGAATCCACAGCAAATCCACCGCGCAAGTTATACCACTGCCGTGCAAGTATACTTGCGCGGCTACCTTGGTCGCGCAAGTAACTTGCGCGACCTAATTGGTAACCGCCCGGTAACCGCCCTGGGTCTTCTTTTGCCTATAAATAGACCCTGTGGGCCCCCCATTCAAGAGAATCTTTTTCCAGAAACTCGGATTGAAGCTCTTGACGCCCAAGTCTCTTATCAAAGCTTCCGGAACACTTCTAAGGCAATTTCTTAACTAGAACGGATGATCTAAAGAGAAGAAGGAAGGCCTAAGTGTTGAAACTTATCAAACACTTGCGCGCCGACTTAATTCCTTCAATATAACTTGCGCGTCCCTTCTCTGGAAGAACCTCAAGAGGATTGTAAAGGGTTTTATCAAGATTCACTCAAGTATTTCAATTCTGATTGAAAATCGCGCAAGTACACCATGTGTCGCGCAAGTATACTTGCGCGACCAATACTTGCGCGCCGCCGCAGGACTTGCGCGCCTTTCAAGACTTGCGCGCCCCTATCTTTTTGGGTGCCCATCTTTCCCATTTTACCCCTCTTAAGCCATTTAACCTTTCCTATTCAAAAATCAGTCTTCAAGATACTCTTCAAAGCCATTTATGGCATGATTTCTTGATTTAACATCCTTGTCTGAAAGGAATTCTGTGAAATATCTCTCAAAACCTAGTGATTTAAACATCTTTATGTCACCAAGATTGAGAGTTCATTCATTTAACCTCATCCTTAAAGATTAGAGAATCTTTAACCTGGGTCTCTTTTCAAGAATAATCCCCAGTTATAAAACCTTCAATATGGGCATCCTCCTCAGGAGTAAGCCCCAAATTCTTGAAGTTCCCAATTATGGGCATCCTCCTCAGGAGTAAGCCCCAAATTCTTGAAGTTTCCAATTATGGGCATCCTCCTCAGGAGTAAGCCCCAAATTATTGAAGTTCCCAATTATGGGCATCCTCCTCAGGAGTCAGCCCCAATCAAGTCCTTTAATCATGGGCATCTTTCTTAAGAATAAGCCCCAACCTCAAATATGAGCATCCTCTTCAGGAGTAAGCCCCAAACCTTAATCCCTAACCTGGGTCTCCTTTTCAGGAATAAGACTCAGTCATAACCTGGGTCTCCTTTTCAGGAATAAGACTCAGTCATAACCTTGGGCTTCCTTTTCAGGAGTAAGCCCCAAGTCCCTTAACCTGGGTCTCCTTTTCAGGAATAAGACTCAGTCATAACCTTGGGCTTTCTTTTCAGGAGTAAACCCCAAGTCCCCTTAAATTTCTCTTAACCAGTCATAATTTACCTTTGATTTGGGTTCCCTTTTTAGGAGTAAAACCCAATCATAAGTCCCCTCCTAACTTGGGCATCCTCCTTAGGAGTAAGCCCCAAGATTAGAGTATTCAAATCTCCATGAAGCACATATAACTTTATGGACCCTGTTCATGGATTTTCTCCGTAAAAGTAAATCCTAGACCTTCATCTATCTGGGCAGTCATCTATACATAAGCTCCAATCAAATTCTTATGATTGCATCTTTCATGGAATAATTGTCTAAATTTTACCAATAGCTCTTGTTTCTCACACCAAGCATGACTCACATGAGCTTAGAGTGTAAAAGTAATTATGACATTCATCTTTGAGCCATCAATCATAAACATCATACTCCATAACTCGAACTACGTGGGTTCTGATTCCTTTTCCAAAACAAAGGATACGTAGGTAGCCCATTTATGGGTTCGATCCCAACTTTAAAATAATCTCTGTCCTTCTGAATGACAATAAACTTCAAGTGCCCCACTGAGTGGCTTTAAAACCATCCTGGTCATCATAAATGACCAAGAGACTTTTTATATAAATTTTTTGAAGGATACCATTGACCAAGAATCTCTAAACAGATATAGATGATTCTCTATTGATGAAGAACCTCGAATACATATAAAAGTTTCTCTAAATTTCTTTGCATATTTAATCATTGATTGTTAAAACTAAAGGAAAGCACATTTTATACTTGGTAATGAAATATGGATTCACAAACATAACTTAAATCTATAAAGAGAGTCCCAGAGTAGACAATAATTCCCTTCAAAAAGGTGTGATGAGTCCGACCTCCCATCCTCTCGACCAATGCAAATTCCTAAGCCTCATTAGTCCACAAGCTAATGAGCGCTTGCCTTTGGAAAGTAGGTCCAAACGGATGTGGAATCATTTGATGTTTCCGGTTCTACGAACAAACCCGTTAGAAACCAATCAGAACGTTTGAATCTCCTGTTCAGGAGGTCATCCCCAGATTCCGTGCGAAACACCATGTTACACCTTCCCAAACGAAATATCCTTTTTTATAAATGGAATTTTGTGTTAACACATGGTTTGTATAGGTCAGGTTTGGATCTTAGGAATGTAACATCTTCAAGTGTATGTTTACACTATGATGTAAATGGGGTGTGCCCTGACACACTCATGGCCTTTGGGGTTACATGTTTTAAAATAATTGACTTACTATACATGTTTTTTCAGTCAACCAAGGATCACATAGTGTGCAGAAGAGTTACTTTACCATGTGATATTTAACTTCCACATAATCCATAACCACTTTATAAAGGAGGTCCACATGATGTGTGTTAGTATGAACTACACATCTTATAGATAATTATTTTTCATAATTATAAATCCATCAATTAGTATCTACTTCTAATCAAGAAACCTACTCTTCTAATGAAAATATAACCTAAAATTTTTGTAACCATCATTTATTGAGCCTATTTCATCACTAGAGACAAAATTCAAGCCACACTTTCATAGAATCATCTATCTCCAAAGTTAAAAAATTACTAAATGATGTTGGTTAAAAACCACCAATAACAACACAATCATTATATATATATTATCCCAATCATTACTCTATCATTTAGTTGATAAAAATATTTAACCCACATAAGAAATCCACATATAAAATATCAATCATACATCATAATGGGTTCTTAAATATAGGCAAATGACCAACCAATCAAGAATTAGTGAAAGCATTCAAAAAATGGTGAGATAAATACATAATACAAAAAATTGAGAATATAATATGCTCCTTTTTTAGTTGTCCATCATTGATGGAACTTGAAGAAGATGGAGAGCCATCAACTTATCAAAAAAATAAATTCAAAATTCTTAACCTAAAATTCAAAGGATTTAAATAACTCAAACATGGATTCAATGTGGTCGATTTGATCCATGTTTGATCTAAATAAATCAATAATGGGGAAGTTCTAATTGATATAAGTCCTCTTCTAAAATTCATATTGATAAGTGGTTAAAAATTTGTTCCTCATGTGGCTCTATTAATGCATTCCATATAATTTGCTTATCTGTCAAACATCATTCCTCCTTTCTATTCATCACCAATAGAGTTCTACACCACATTCACTCTCCAACAATGATCCAGGGTTATGCTTCTAACCATAAGAGGTTTTATAACCATTTTTAAATAAAGTTAGGCCAGGTTTAATGAAATTGATATAAAATTAACTAATTTTTCTATTATTCAAACCATGACTACTATTAAATGAAATGTCGAACAAGCATAAAAATTAGTTTATTACTAGGGTAAAAATTAATTCTAAATTTAATGGAAATATTAGTTCTTCTATGTGATAAATTTTCAATAGATATTCTATTATTTCTTAATTTATACACGTGTGTGATATATTATATTTAATATTTTTAATATATTTATAACGATGTTCTATATGCCCTAGAATTTCATGTCGAATCTGTGTCTCACACTGAAAGTATTATTTAAAATTTATAAAATTGTTAAAAATAAAAATACAGTAATTAAATTCTCCCCAAGATTTGGTATTTTTGAACAAAAAATTAGAAACCTACCCAAAAGTTGAGGATATTGATCTCACTCCTAGTTCTCCCTTTCCAAGGTTCATTTTTGATGATTCCCATGATACCAAATAACTTGAAGCAATGGAATTACTTATCCATGAAGGATCTTCTCATTAAAATCCACAATATCCACCAAGTACTTAGAGATTGTAGTTTCATCCTCAATTTCCATCTCACCCCAAACAATGGCGTGTGACGGTTCACAGATGTATCTTATTAGATTTAAAATATATCATACATCATGGAACCAATCTAACTATATTTGTAAGTCCAAAAGATACACAACCTCAACAAATCTATGAAATATTTTTAAGGATAAGATGAATATTAGAGATAACATGACACCCAACCAAAGTATCCATAGTATTGGATGAGGTCATACCTTTTATAACAAATAGTCTCTCTCACCATACTACAATGTAATTTATCATTGGTCTTCATAAGGCATATGATATTTTCCAATGGTCCTCATACAGTTTTATATAAACATAAACTTTCATGCCATTGGTTGCAACAACATTGGTCCTATGGGCATATAAGCGTTTTCTCTCCTTGTTCCATTTAGTGCAGTGGTGACCTATAGGGTCTCCTATACAAGGTTTATAATGGTTCCATACCAATGGTTTAATGGTAAATGGTTTTTTATGAAAACACAACCTACGGTATTATATATTACCAACTACAACCCAAATCCAACATGAAATGCCACTATTTTTATTACATGAACTGTATGGTCTCCTCAGTCTAGCAATCTATTTGGGGGCAGAACCATGTTTTCATCTTCGACTAAGTCCCAAATTACTCCTTTAATCGTCTCCACAGTTAGTAAATGAATATGGATTCACAGTTTGAAGCAATCATCAAGGGAAGTCCCTGAAGCTAGAATATATACTACATATACAAGCCTTATTTGATATATATTGAACTCTACTGTCAGATAGTAATGAATTTTTCTTACTTAGTGAGTCATTCTATGGTCATTCATGTAACAGTGTGACCTTTCATTGGTCATTGAACTCCCATAAAAAATAAATAGAGATATCATCCCACTTTCTCTATATCAAATTTAGGGGGTTGAGATAAACTCACTGGTATCATATTCTCATCCTTCATCCACTGGTATGTTAGGTATTGAGAGATGAACTCAGCTACACCCCACTTTACCCCTGACAAGAAAAACTTATGCTGGAGTTCCTGGTATGTAATTTCCACATCTTAACTATAATGGGGTAGAGGAAAATACCTTATAACCTCCTCCCACAAAATGATTGGAACCATTTAAAATCATCTGAAAAGGATGATGTACCCCCCATCTTCATAAAATCTAGTAGGGGAATGTCATGTGAATAACTATTTAGATAGGACATGATAACCAATATCTAAACAAAGATTTCCTGACATACTGGATATGTGAATGGGTCACAAATACTGACTAGAGAAATGCAACTATACCCATATTCATAATGGATATCTATATTGAGGTAAACAGCTATGCTGGATTGTTCAGTATATGCAAAACATATTTCATATTTAGGGCATATTCCACCACATTCCCTTTATTAGAAGTATATAACATCTCAATATCATAATCACTTAAGAACTCCCACCATCGCCACTACCTCAGGTTGAGATATTTTTAAGAAAATATATATATGAGACTATTATGATCAGAATATATGAATAATCACCCTCTTATAATGTAGTGTCACCATGGATTCTAGATGAATACTATTTCTACTAGCTCCAAATAGAGGTCCTCATAATTTTACTCATGGAGTAAAAAATATAGTGAATTAAAATAAATCACAACTAGATTCTGAATTTGAACACATACTCACCCAACTCTAGATGATTAAAATAATCTACATACTCTACTACCTCATCTGTTAGTCTCAAGATGGGGGGGGGACCTCAATGATTACTCTAGAAAATCCTACTAACAATTCTCGGTCCAAATAGAAGGTTTCCCATTTTAGGACAATATAGTCAGAGGCTTTCCAATAATGGAGAAATCATGCATGAACCTATGAACATATATAGAATTACCAAAGAATATACATACCTCTGTTACACTTGGGGGGGTAATAATCTTTCATTTATATGAACATTTATGTTCTAACTTTTACTCCATCTTTTGAGATGACATGTCCTTGGGAGTGGACCTCTAATTTAAAATAAATCTCCTTGAGAGATTCACAAAAAGTCAGTGATAACATGTCACATATAGAAAAATCCTTATATTAATCGCATGATATTCCACAAATTCAAAATACTTGAGGATTTAATATTTGAATCCCACTATGAATTATTCCAAGAATAGAAGAATGATCTAGTTCATGACTCCCTTGAACAAAAATTTGTCCTTCATCACACTGAATGGAATCACCATGTACTCATAGTGAACATAGTGAAACCATACATCTATATTTATTTTACACCCCCTCAAACTGGAAGCTGGTGATAACCCAACCTGAGGTCAATCTATTAGAACCATTTCATCACTTTCAACTAGACAAAGAGTTCATCGATTCAAAGAAGAGGATTCTTATTCTTGATAGTCACCAAGTTTATCTAGTGAAAATACATGCATAACCTCAAGATCTATTTCACCTTTTTAGTGAATAAGAATTGGTATTCCAAGGGAGAAATCATGGGCATGATGAACCCCTTCCTCAATGGTTCCCCCATTTTCACCACTACCATTTCTAGCATAGAATGTGCCATCCGATATAGTGGTTAAGATATCAAGTTAGTCCCTAGGTGTTGGTCCCTGATGAAGTTGATCTCTCAATGGGGAGGTAAATCATACACATCCTCAAGTAAGAGATAATTTTCCTCCTAAGCTACCATTGAAAATTGAAATATCATAGTGTCTAATACTCTAAGGTTCATACTAACCAATTTATAATAAATCAATTTTTCCCTCCTAAATATGAGCTTATCGTACTATGAATAAGATTAATTTTTACCAATGAGAGACAATATTGTTATAACTACCTATATACACTACATCCTATTAATATAGTATTAAATAAATTGATATAAAATGTAGATACATTCTATACGTAGAAAGAAATTTTATAGTCTCATATGACTATAATGATATCCCATGTAAATCTCTCTACTTCAAGATCTTGTTCACTATGTCGGAAGAAGTGTTTTATCACTAAATCATACCCTATTGGAGTCTCTAGTTGTATTGGTTGATATGGGGGTTCCCATAAAATCTACTAGTCTATAAAAAAGGATAAAAAGGAATGTAATTGGACAATCATGAGACTGTTAAAACTAAAGAGAAAGTATATAAGACATAGATCAAACCATGGATCAAGCACAAAACCTCTGGGTTATAAGACATTACTTGATACATCTTCCCACTTCCTTGACCTCAAAATTTATAGTCCTAGAATTGATCACCTAAAGGTTGTAGCAGTTATAGAAGATCATATCCTCATCCACCACATGCATCTATCCAAGCACCTATACCATATTTTCCTCCATAAAGACACCCCCAGTTTAAGCTATATTCATTTCCTTGGTGGCCCACTAACTATCTCTTTGTTTTTTACACAATGAGTTGAGAAATACCACTTGATATGGAATCTTAAATAATAGGATATGCACTACCTATCGCTTAGATGACTAGATATTACCTTAGAACCTCGAGTGGATGACTCTTTATCTTCAGATAATCTCTAATGTCATACCACAAGCCTACACCCCTAGTGTCTAACATTGATTAAAATCAATGAGGCCTAAAATATATGACATAATATTCCAAATAAAATTTGTGTAATTTTTATTCTAAGAATCACTCAAGAATAAAGTAATTATCCAACACCCAAACATAACAAAGGATGCAAAGAGATGCTTCTGAACTTGAATATTTCAAGAGATTCCACAATCAAAGGTCTGTGATTGGAATTATTTTCTATGAACCATAACCATTGAATACAATGAGAGTTTAGTGAACATAAATGTAGACCCAAATCATATCATGTTTCCCTGTTGGAGCTCTATAATCTTCTAGATATATACTTCATTTAAATTTATTGGATAAAACACCACTTTAATGAGGAACTCAAACTCTATCCAAGTGATGATCACCTCATAGTTCATATAATTTATCATCCTATCAGATCACATTTCTAGTAAATGTAGGAGGTTTTCTAATGGGACCACCATCTAGTTGGGATGAGTCCTAATAAGGCTTAATATTTACTCTCTACAACATTGAGATATTACTTTTCTACTCGGGGGGTCTGAATCAGCCCAAAAACCTAAGATATCTCCTTATATGGATGTCATTAAGTGTTCTAACACTTTGTGAATCATCCTATAATATTGATGGGAAAATTTTCAACATGAAATTTATTGGAACAACTGAGAAGACATATGGAGGAACCACATCCAACAGAATCCACTATATAGAGACCTCGTAGATAAGTGGATCATCATCATGATCCTACCATGGAATATTTACAGGTTTAAATTGTGGAGGCATCCTACAATATTCAAGACACACTATTTTTAAAACAACATATATGGGGTATGAATCAATATTTATATATCAACTATGACTCATTCATATATAATACATGTTCCATTATTTTCGATATAACCAATTTCTACAAGTATTGAGTTATCAAGTTGGTTATCTTATTCCCAGTGAATGGAAACCATGGTTTCCAGACCATCAGAGGGTTAACTAGCCCGAGATACATACTTGAGAAACATTAACATTATTTAAATAGATTACAAATAAATATTCACATATATATTATCCCTAAACTATAGTCTAAAGACAACCTAGTTTGTAATAGAACTCTTTCATAACTCGACACATAGGGGAATGCGTGGCCGATAGTATTATAATAGGGACACACCCATCCCCCCTCTAATAGAATAGTGGATCACAACTAGTGCCGAGTAGTAAGATCAATCCTTTGAGTTGCATTATCCAATAATACACACACACACACACAGTTCTTCATATACACTAATTAAAGAAGCTATAAATATAATTGGTAGAAACATAATGCACACATGAAACATTATCATCCCACATAGGAGTATATTGAGGAAAAAAATATAAAAATTATCCAAATAAAATCCCACCAAAACTATAAAAACTCTAATTTGTTAACAATAGGGTACTAGTACAATAATAATGATCCTAGATCCAACCATAGTTTTCAAAGCACCACTAATATAAAACTAATCTTGGTCTACCTTGGACTCCATCAAAAGAAGTATCATCTATATATGAATTGACTTGTTTAAACATATCCCATTTAGGGCTGAGTATAAACATACCTAAAAAGATACCTCGAAATAAACATAATTAAAACATAAAAAATGGAGTCATCTATAAATCAAAAAATAAGTAGGATAAACAATATTACCCATATATGATAAAAGAAAGACTCTAAGTATAAATGTGAGGATTATACTCACATAAAATCATGGGATTCAACTTGAGGCTCCATGATAAGACTCATATAAGAGAAATCACTCATATGGTCATTATAAAAGTGATGGAACTCATTCAAGAGTTGGTACTTTTCGAGTATTTCCACATTAATGTATAATGGAACTAAGTGGGATATTCTAAGATACTCACTCAATCAGACTACACCTCACTAGCAGATAATATACACTAATATATAGACTGGGGAACAGATATAGGGCCAATAGGGGACACATAACCATAATTTTCATAAACCAATAGGCATGCGATGAAATTCCAGACATATAGGTCAAGTGATTCCTAAACCTACCAAGGGAAATATGGAAAGAGTATCAGAATCCAATGTATCATGGAGGTATAAATGGATCCAATCAAATAAGGTTATCATATGTACAATTCTTAGAAAAATATTTCACACCAAAACCTCATGTGTCCATACTACGAAAAGTGACCCATAATGAATCAAAACATGCACTGAATATTTTCAAGCCCTTTACCTACCCTGGATAGAGTTAATATATTGAAAAAGGGGTACATGAAATGCCTCACTAATTTCAATCCTACCTATTTCCTTTTATCACACAAAAATGTTATTCTCTATATAAGGTGTTTTGTGATGACACCTGGCATGTAGAGGTTATGCCTAATTCTATGTTACATGTCACCTTCTTATGTCTGTGTAATCTATGAAGTAAACTTGGTTTTTGTATTGACACACACATATGATAGGTGGGGTTACATGGAAGTGGTGAGAGTACTCCTTATACACACAAAGCCAGACAACAAAGGATCACAGTTCTTGTGGACTAGGCACATGACCATGTGATATCTAATATATTTTTAAAACATAAAAACTGCATGAAGGGGGTCCCTATGGTGTGTGTTCTAACAGAATACATTCCAATTATATTTTAATTTCTCAAAAATTCTAGAAAATATGATGTTTCTATAATTTAATCCCCATCGCCACTTTTTTACCAGAAATCTCACCTAAAATAAACACTACAGGCATTGACCAATACTATGTCATCACTGATAAATTAAACTCAACCAAACCTTTCCTAGAATTAACAATTGTAACATATCTAGAAATAACTAATTTATGTTCCTTGTAAAACCACTATCACTTAAACCTCTATAAGATTCCCATTTTTTCCATCATGCCACCATCACATCTCAGATATTGACACTTAACCTATATAAGAAATCCATTAAAATAAAGAACATTCATATCATGAAACAAGTTCCTTGATAAAGTTTAATTACCATACAATGAAGTGCTATTGAATAAGAGTTTAACAAAATAGGGAGAAAGGAATGAAGAAAATTGAGCATCTGATGATGGCTATGTTTTTTGGAAGTCATTCGAGGAAACCAAGAACTGTGAAATTTATCAAATTATCAAAACTAATAAATTCAAAAATATTATCCTTGAGTTAAAATGGTTTAAATAACCGAAACGTGGATTAAATAAGGATTATTTAATCCATTTTAATGAAGAATAATGAAAAATCGAAAATATACAATAATAACAAGGGCCTAAATCATATGTAAATCAGTCATTGGTGATGAAAATTATCTTCATGTGGTGTCATTATTGAATTCCATTTAATTTAGTTGTTGATCATTCATTATTACTCCTCCCCATTCATCTCCAATAAAGTTATCCACCACGATCAATTTCCACTAAATCTCTTTGGTTTTTAATATATCCCTTGTATTTGGATATAATATTGTTTAATTATATGTAGGTTAGGATTTAAAAATTTAATAAAGAAAATTTTCTAATTAATTTCTTGTTTATTATTATGCTTTTGAAAACATGTGAATAATAAAAATAATGCAAAAAATGGTAAAAAATGGATAAAAACGAAATTTCAAATTTAATTGAAGTATCATATTTCCCATCTGATCCACCATTTGAAAGAAATTCCATTATTTCTGAATTCATACATAATAGTTGCATATTAAACACAATATTTTTTATATATCAACATCGAGGCTCCATGGGACCTAAATTTCACATCAACAATGTGTTTAGCAGTGAAATTTTTATTTAAATTATCTCAATCTTTCAAAGAAATCCATCCATTATAGAACCATTAGTGAACCAATTATGAAGTTATACAATCATTTTTGATTAATAAACATGCACGATCTCATTCCAATTTATAGAATAAGATCACATCATTTTATAAAATCATTATGGATAACAATAATAACAAAACATGGATATAATATAACAAAATGTAAATGTGTCTCAGTAATATAAATTCCACTCACATCATCACATTATCCAATATAATCATCCAACTCATAACATCCCCTTTTGAGTCCATGAGCACATGCCTCAACTATAAATAATCAAAAATTAACAAATGGACCATTCAATACCAAAAATTCAAAATTCCATATCCAATTCGATATTTATTGAGCATGATTATAACACCGAAACCATGAGGAAAAATCCTAGTTTTACTCTCAATAAGAACACGAGTATAAGCCACACAAAATCAAAAATTCTAAAAAATGAATAAATTATAATATTTTTTAAAAATAATGGAAATTAAAAAATAAAATCAACATGAAAATAAATCAAGTAAATATATGTGAAAATATAATGAATCATCCTTCATATTACTCATTTATGCACAACACATGAAATCCCCAGCATATCAAAGTGATTTTTCACTACTCTAGTAGAATTTATTACAAAAACATTAACCAAGATGAAAAAATCAAAGGGAAGGAGAAATTGATTTCAAGGGGACTATCATTCTAATATTATTTAACATGAACAACTCTAGAATGATCTCTGATCAAGGTATATTAAAAGGAGACCAAATTTGGAGATAATAGGGGGATAAATTGACCAAAATCCCCTAGGACTGATTCACATACAAAAAATATGGGGAAATGACAATAAAATTACTATATTTCCCTCCTTAAAAGAATAATTGATGAATGAGTACCTAGTGGTACACTAGGTACATGGTGAAAGTCCATTTGAAACTTTGACTAACTAGTAGTCCTTTCGCACTATTCTCTTCACTCAGTACTCCAAAGTCATGAATTGGTTACCTGGTGACATACTGCAACAAAAATCTCTTTATTTTACTTTATAGAACTCAATAAATAACCATTCAAATATTATATACTAACGGAAGATGAAACTAGTTCTGGGGTCATTGACACTTAAATACATAGGTTTTTTTAAAAAAAAATTGGTGAACTAAATATTTAGGGATGAGTTTTATTTATCATATTAGTTGTGTTTCAATATAATTTTAGTTTTTCGGTATGTGATATAGTGAATGAAATACTAAGTTAATCCTAAAAATTTATTCTCTCACATTGAACATAATCCCTTCCAGAGGCCTCTTCACCTAGGAAATTTATCTTTTTAGACTCTAATAATTTAGGTTTTAAAATAATGAATACAAAGTAAAATATGGAAAATGATTGAATAATGAGTGGGGTAAAAATAAAGAGGAGAGAAGAAGAATACTGGAAGAATGAATATATCACATTTTCTTATTTCATATTACAGTGGAGATAACTGAATATCAAATTAATCATGAGTTTTATGAATTTATTACCTATATACCCCTATTATTTTCTAGTTATTAAAATTTCATCAATATGATCTCTTAACATTCTAGTTATAGTTTAACATTAGATAAGTTCTACAATAATATGAGTTTTATATCAATTTTAATGATCAAGGTAGTCACAAACAATTATTTTATTAGGCGCATAATATGAAATAATATTTGATTTTTTTTTCAAAATATAATGTTATGAGGGATGCGAATAGAGGAATATGGATCAGTGTTTGAACCTTTTTGAAAATTAACTTATATTTTAATTTGTCTTTTTAATGGTCTTTTAGTTTTCAAATATGGATCTTAATTATAAAATCACATCCATATTAATTTTTTTTATTATACTAATTTTTATTTGGGGGAATGTTTTCCTTGTTATATTTAAATTTCATATTGAATTTTAACATTAAAATGTATCCATTTTTAATTTTTTTTAAAATTATGTTTTGTGCATCTAATTTTCAAATTTGATTAGTTTGAACATTCTGGTTTTCTTAACCCTATTCAATTGGGTTTCACCTTCAACCACAATAGTGATGAACATCCATATAGGGAAGTGATATCACAACCTTAAAAAAATTATTTACCTATTAATTCAATTTATGTAACCCATAGCATATTCATATACAAATTTAATTTTTTTTTATATTTCGTGAATTGTGGATTTTATTATAATATTTTTCTTTACGTATAATTTAATTCAATATTTATTCCTTCATGATTTATATATGATGCCTGAACTTTTTTAATAGGATTTAATGATTTCTAGGTGATTAGAAATAAATATAATCTTATTGGGATTCATGATCAATTAGGTTTTTGATATTTGAATAAAATCATAGGAGGAAATAAGGTATTGTAATAACTAGTGACATTACAATGTATGTAAAAATCCGGATCAACAATAATGAAAGAAGTTATAGTAGAAAGAAAAAATGTTATTCTTAATGAAGATAAATATTGTTATAAAGGAAATACTTCTCCCATTTACTATTATGGATTTCATTTATTACGATAGACCCATATCATAAAACATGTCTATAAAAATTAAAGGATGAATTTAGTCAAAATCTACGACATCAATTTATTAGTGCCTATAATTAATACAATATTTATGACACAATCATATCAATAAATATCCATGACACTAATGGTTTGGTGAATAATGTCCATGAACCAATCATAAGATATTATATAGAGTATATGAAAGGTAGAAAAAACATGTGAGAAACATATTTGAGTTTACTATATATCCATCGTCAATATGACACAATACATTTACTAATTATAGAAAAATAAAATTTAGAAGTAAATTCTTATGAAAAGATAATATAATCCTTTTTGATTCAATCATAAGTGGAAATAATACCATATCATTATCCATAATTCCAAAAAATAAGATTCTATTGGTTATGATGTGTCCATATCATCAAATATGATAGATTAATTAACTTAAATTTTTATATATCACTCTTAAGATATCATTATATTTCAAGATAAAAAAATTTAATTTAAAATACATTAATCATTTCATATACATTAAAACTGAAGAAATTTTTCCTTCATGATTACTCTATAATTGAAAAAAGTTTAAATAAGGAAGATGAAATAAAGTATAACCCTCATGAGATCTATGGCCATAGATAAAGATGGTAGGCCTTGTGGATGACATGTAAAAACTATAAAAAAATACTATTCAATGTATGGATTTATTAAATAAATAATAAAATCTCAAAGAACATTTTAAAGTGGATTTTAATGGTGTAAAGATAAGAAATAAGGATATTTTTAGATTGATACTAAAATTTATGCAACATAGGGAGAGGAAGGAGAACTAGACACATGAGTATAGAATAGTCACAAATAAGATGATGAATACCAAAACACAATATGTAATTATAAAATGATAATATAGTAAATTGAAAGACGAAAGATGATTTTTTTTCCAATAAAAAATAATTAGGTCCACAAGAAAGGATTTAAACTTATTTTGGATTGACTTAATTCAATCATTATGAATTTCCTTTTAAATATCAATTTTATCCCACTATTTGTATATCTATTCATATAGATAGTTACACATTCGTTATTATTCAATGGGGAGAACCATATTATACTTCTTAAGACTATCAGTTTAGTTTATTTGTAAATTAATGTCATTATTCATCTACACTAACATTCATAATGATGAGTTGAGTAATGGGGTAAACGATTAACACTACTGAATTCTTTACAAACACATTTTTTTTCTTATTTTTCTACACAAGATTTAAATATTGCCTATAATTAATTATCATATTTATTAGTGTGTAACTAAGTGGTTATATAGGGATTTGGTAATGATTCAACTATATTATCTAGGGTGAAATATTTGGTTTCCACTGTTTGATGGGAATATTACCAAATTTATAATTTATCATGAATTGAAATCCAAGGTACCAATATGAAATCATTATAAAATTAAATCAAGTACATTGGTTGTTTTTATTAAGAGGATATGCAGTCCATTTCACTTGAAATATTAATATAATAATTATTACAAAAGATGTAAAGAGAAGTTTTATATAGTGTGATTCTTGCCACTAATGGAGTGTAAATCATGGGAATATAATAAGAAAAATGAATAATTTTCTGAAACTAGTAATAATCCCAATTAATAATCCATTGTTCATTATAATTCCTTTAAATATTAATTTTATTTATTTTTATTTTATAAAATTTTAAAAATTATTACTAAATATTCTAAAAAGAAAAAGTTTAAAAAAATATAAAATGAGAAATAGAAAATTTGTGTGAAAAATCTATCATCTTTGAGTTTTAATAAATATTTTATTGTAATACCTCAATCCTTTATGAAAATAATTGCTTTTGGTGTGATCTTGTGATATTTTAAATATGAAATTCAAATTTCTTTTGGGGGAGTGCCCTCTTATTTTATAGTTATTTTATAATTTTTCATTGTTTTTATGTCTATTTATTTTAAATTATTCTCTTATTTTTTGTATATTTTTTAGGGAAAAAAATAATACAAGACTATGAAGAATTTATTATTATAACATAACATATATATTGGAAAAAACTCAAGTATATTTTTAAATGACTTCTTAAGAAATATGTTAACCAAAACAATTTACCATAATTATAGGAAGAAGAGTACCAAGTTAGAGAATACCACTGGTAGAAACAAAAAAAACTATAAAATTTATTGTTCCCTTTTATATGGGGTGAGAACCAAAGTTACAAAAAGGGATATATATTTTCCCCATTCCCACAAGATAAAGTGGAACCCAGCAGTGATATCTTTTTGAAAAAAATATATAAAAAATAAGAAGTTTGAATCCAAGATGATAAACTACACATGATGTGATACTAAGTAGAGTATATTTTATTATCTCAAATATCTTATCTGTTAGAGGTTAGATAAATCAAATGAAGACAAAAAATAAGCTATCCTTTTGACCATTAACATCATGATGATGGGGGTGAAAATAAATGAGTAAAAAAATATACCTTTAAAAATTGAAATAATAAAGGATTTTAAATTTTACAATCCGTTGATAGATATGTATTTTTAGATAGGTTAAATATATATTAATGAAAAAATGATAATTATTTTGTAACAATATGCTTAAACTGACTCACCCCACTATAATAGTGAATATCTAACTTAATTCTTATAGTATCTGAATGATGATTATGAATAAAATATATTAAATATATTATGTGTTGAATAATTTTTAGATTATTGGTCACCTTATCCCAATATAAATTCATTCCTATAGTAATTTCAAATAGATTAATATATTCAAGTTGATAAATTTAATAGACAACACATAACTTTGTATGGATTTTTTTAATTATATAAAAAAATAATTTTATACAAATTCTTCATATGTTGAAATTTATGATTCAACAGTATTTATGCTTTACATGGATAAATAATAGTAAGAGAGTAAGGAAAATATTTAATATAATCTAGTAATTATCTTTGAAAAAAATAAGGAATATGGTGAAGAGATGATTTATAATTAAAAACCCACTTCTCATGATGTTTAAGAGGAGAAACATTCAATGATTTTTATGATAACATTAATGGATAATACATTTAATCAAGTTGAAGATAAAAAATATTATAACTAGCTTCTATATAGTGAATAAGGTTACACAATTTCAAATGAATATAGGGTGGAAATACCATATATTCCACAAGGGGACTAAAAAACTGATTCTGAGGATATGTAGAGCCACAAATATATAGAAGTTACAATCAAAGAAACTCAATAAAAAAATTTATCATGGATGAACTATAGACTATATAGTGGTTGAATGTTATAATATATTACATTTTGGATAATATACCCATTTTTTAACATTCATATATTTTACATATTTGATTTTTTTAAAAAAAATATATGGATGTATGTTTTTATTTTAGGAAAACTACATATAAAATTTATAATTGTTTTCATGCTCTTTAGAAGGCCATCATGTGGTATTTAACTGTCATATTTTTTTAATTAATATCCAATCTCTTACCTAATTATAATTTATATGATCATGATTGAATTTAATTGATAACTGTCAATATACTAGTGTGCAGGGAGCGTATCTACATGATGTAAGGTTTTTTTTTGTTTTTTTTTGTGTTTCTAGATATTTTTTTTCAAAAAATAATTATAACAATAAATTTCAGTTTATAGAACCATGTTTTCTATAAGTTTTTTTTTATTTTAAAACTCAAAGTTTAATTATTGATGATAATTTTTTCATTCCATAATTTTAATTTTCCAACTATTATAGGAGTTTTTATTGATTATAGATGTCCACATCCTTAATAACTGTCTAATTTCAAATTGTCCCCAACCCATGAGGAATTATAAACACATTGAAATATTCTTTCAAATACCTTTATTTATTAAGAGTGTATTTTTTTAATATATAATGTAATTTTTTGTAATTTTATTTCATGATATCTTATAGTTAATCATTTTTATCAAAACGAATGATGCACTATTTTGTAAGATATATTATCTATTTGTGACAAACATTTTTTGTTAATTTTTTAAGAAAATAGTTACCATTATTTTTATATAATTTTAATATCGTAGTTAATATTAGTATAAATAATTTTCATTTCTTATAAATATTCATTAATTATATTTTGTTGAGATATATTCACTATAAGAATATTTAGTAAAAAAAGTTTTATTATTACAAAAATATTGGTATTATGTAAAATATTTATTCTATAATTTTTTAAATTAAATTATATTAAATAAACTACAGTTAGGATTTAATCACGTGAAAATTATCTTAGGTTGATTTTTTAGGATTTTCTGAAAACTTTGATTTTTAATGAATTGTAAAAAATATTAATTTGTGTTGGAAACATCAATTTATAATCAGGTATTTACAAAGAAAATTTTTATTTTGAATTAGTTGTAATATTTGATTAGTTTCTTTTGATTGAAAAGAAATCAAATTATGGTTTTTTTAATGAGTTATATTTTTGAATTTGTAATAAAAAATTTGTAAACTTAAAAATATGTATTTACAGGAAACTATTTTTCATCACAATTTTTGGGATTAATTTTAAAATAAATTATAAAACTTCTAGAAATAGAATCATGATAAATTGATTTCATGTTTGGAATTATGAGTGTAAATATCTGATAATTCCATGTAAATTTTTTATATTAAATGGAATTATTACGAGTCTGTGAAAATTTACAACACTTGATTATGAGGCCTTGAGTGCCCATAATTATCTGTCGAAAAAGTATTAAGCTTAAAATAGCTTGCATGAGTACTTTTCCTAAAAAAGTGGAATGACTCTTAAACGGGTTCCTAGATAAAAAATCAGAGGGTACCGTTGCATTCCAGATGGCAGGTTTACCCTAGGAAGGACTTATGCTTAGTCATCCTAGGCCTCGAGTGAGAAAACATTAAAATGGAATAACAGTAAATAATATAATTATTTTATTTTATTTTATATTTCAAATTCTTACATCTCATGAACGATGACTTGGATTAAAAATATTATACCACTGATGAACTCATTAGGGTACTATTTCCTTAGGTAGAACCTATCATTGGCCAGCACAGGCCAATAATGAATGTTAGTTTTTAGCTGCAAATAAAATAATTAAGTAACAATTATTTTATTGTTAAACTCTACCACTCTTAAACGGTAACTATGATTGAAAATATGAGTGTATGGTTGAGCTTGTGAGGGTGTGTTTCCCTTGAGTAGGTCCTATGCTCGACTGGAACGGGTTGAGGGTGTCTATTAATAACTTTCGAAATTTTATAAGGTACGTTCAATAAACGTGCAGGTAGTGATTTCTATCATTTGAACTGGTGTTTAGATTAAAAATATAAAGGCACCATTGAATTCATAGAACTGAGATTCGCTTAAGATAATATTACCATCGACCAAAAAGGATCGAATGAAATATTTAATTTCTGGACATTATAAAAATAATAATAAATTAACTAAAGGTTATTTTATTTTTCATTTAGAAACCATTGGACAAATAGTGGTGGGACCGTAGTGCAATGTCAGGCGATTACTGGATTGACCCTTTATTTTTTCAACTAAATATTTGGGAGTTTTTAATAGGGTTTGTAACTTCACCATTGTGAAAAATTAATCGGTTCATTAATTAAACTTGTTAATGAACTTTATTAATTTTGCGGTGTGTTGATACTATATTTTATTTTATTTATTCTGAGCTTAGGCATGGATTTTGGGAGAGCTACGAGAGGAATCTATAATGAAGAACCCATGTATTTATGCTCAGAAGAATAACATCATCGAACAACGGTCGTTGGGGTAAACAATGGGCGATGATGAATGCTGATGAACACCTTCGGACGTGAACACTCCTTCCTCATGCGCAACACTATTGAATGAACTCGAGGTAGGGGTTTATTAATTTTTAACTTTTATGAATTAAATTATAGCCACTTGTTAATATTTTTACGTGGAGGGTTCAGGACAAAAAAAATCCCAGACACTCTGTTACTTTATTCTTGTTGCATTCCTTGGGGGAAGAATTTACAAATTCGGTATAACCTTGAATCCGAAAGTCGCACAGTGATGGGGGCATCCTGGGAGGCCCATAGGCATGATTAGAAGGGAAAAAAGACCACCAGAGCTCCCTTGGTCACCTGTGGATGATCTGCCAGCATGGATACACCGACAACAAGTGCTCACCTATGGCAGTAGGGGGCTGTTCTGCTTGGTGTTGCGACGGACCCGAAGGGGCGAGTGAAACATAGTCGGACACATTGGAGAGGTGGAACGCCATCACGCGCCATGACTTTGAAGCCATGACAGAGACGTAGAGGTCATAGGCCCCATGGGTCCCGCTAAAAGGGGGTGGGGCCACGTGGTGCCACCGTTTTGGAAAATCAAACAGACCGACGGTATGTTCGGGATGTAGACCACGCGACCCTTCACGCGGGTCGCGCCAGCTGGCGGCCCGAGCCCAATGCGGCCCAGCCTGTTGGGGTAGTCCAGGCTGGCCCACAACCCAGTGGGATGATCCCACCATGGCCCAGCCCACTCAGGCTGGCCCATCCAGTTTGGGTCGGGCTGGGTCATTTCAGCCCAGGTCGGGGCATGTACAGTCGGTCCGACCATGTCAGATCGGACCGAAACCACTTTTCAGCCAAGATCCTCTTAAAATGTCATATCTCAAAAACCAGACGTATATTTGAAAAAACGTCTATGGTGATAGAATCCTGGTAAGGAGATGGTTCATTTGAGATACTCCACCTGAGTTTTGGAGAGAGGTGGAGTATGAATGGGTTGGATCGAACCTGAATCCAACTGGGACATCGGTACTAAAACACATAAAAGTCACAAATTGTGCTTCTGTTTGATTCATTTTCTGTTATGCTAGAAACTTATGACATGGTGTTCCTTTGGGTTATTCTTTTGTGGAACCTTGTAGTAGTTGAGACACAAACGATATACATTGTAGAATATACTAAAGAACTCAAGCACACCAGTTGTGGGGAATCCTTTGGCTAGATGTCATCTGAGTAGTGACCCTATGTGGATCAGCATCATAGAGTCCCTATGTGGATCATCATATAATGACCATGCATGGATTAGTGTCATAGAAAACTTATGTGGATCAACATCTAGCAACCCTGTGTGGATGAGTATCATAGAGACTTTATTTGGATCAGTATCTAGTGACCCTGTGTGGATCAACATTTTTGAGACCCGGTGTGGATCAGCATTCTAGAAACCCTGTGTTGATCATTAGTGCAAGACCCAACAAGGACCAACCTTAGAGAGTCTTCTCATGGATTAGAGACATATAACGCTGTGTGGATCAATAGTGTAAGAACTCCTTCAGGGTTAAGTAGTGGAAACATCCAAATGAAATAAAATGATATAGTATATGACTAATCATCTTTATTCTTGAACACTGAGTTGTATAATTGGTTTGAGATGAGTCTTTTTCTTTGTGATTTTTGATTGAGATCATGATTTTTGGTTTTACTTTGTGGAATTTTGAGAGACCTTTGGGGGTCTCGGGTTCCCTACTGGGTATTGTTATTCTCACACATGCATGAGCTTCTCCCACACCTTTTTGTGTGTTTTTAAAACAAAGAGCTGCTCAACTGAGACTATAGGTGCCAAGAAAAAGTTGGTACATGGAGTTTAATGGTTGACATGGAGAGCTATGGAGAAGAGTTGTACCTACCCTTCAGGTAGGAACCGTGGTGGACGATCACCAGAGATAATTTCTAGTTTCTATTTTAGCTGTATATTTTCTGTTGGGATTGTATTCAGGCCCATTTTACTTTTATTACACACATTTACTACCGAATATTTACTTCATGGTTTCATTTTATTGTGTACATGGGCTGTGTGTTTGTATAGGTTTAAAGGAAATGCCTTCCCGTTTTAGGGATAATTATTTCTGCTACTAGTCGCCACCCCCCAGTGTTGGTACGGTGGTCGACGTATCCATTCATCAGGACCCTAAATTCCATTTTCTGACTCAATACACAAAAACAATGATTGTATGTGTTTTTGAAAAGATTTTATTTTGATTTCTTTTGAGTCATCTCATCAGGTATAACTTATTGACCATGGTTTATCTTGATTCTCATTCAAGATTCCTCCACGTAGACAGGTAACCAGGATACAAATGTGTGACCATGAGGATGGTCCATAGTTTGATGTGGAATTAGTACAAGGAATGTTGCCAGAGATTGTACCTTCAGGTAGTATCCCAGTGAAACCAATTCCCATTAGCCAGTAATTAGTACCCGCGGTACTAGGAGAGGAAACTGATTGGCTTATTTCTTTACATGAGTTTCAATAACTGATACCCCTTAGGATTTGAGGTGAGCTCGACTCACAAAAGGCTAAAGATTGGCCTGTGGTGGTGACTGAAGCTTCATCTACCGTGGCTCTATTAGATCAGATGGCGGTCCTAGAAGGGAGCATTCTGTGTGGCTCAATAGGGAGATCGTAGAGTTTAGATTACTCTTATATTATGATTAGGTGACTTTTTCCTTGAATAGATCTTGAGAACCTTACTCAAAATGGGGGTTTATTTCCATGAAAAGCGAAGGGATTTGTGTTCCCATGAGCTTATACAGTTTTGAAAGGACAACATGTCGTAAATTGAGTATTCGTTGAGGTGTACCGACCATTCCTAGTACTCGATGAATACGATATGACCAGTGATTCTAGGCTCAGACCTCCATGAGAGATGTGTTTATGGATATATATTCCTGTATTATTCCACTATGCATTCCTACTTATGTTAGGGTTCTAGAGAAAACCTTTATTGTTGAAAATTATTGGGCTGAGTACATGCAGCCATTGAATGTCAGTATTGGGAAAGAAGGGAACCAATGTCAGTTTTTGATATATCGTTGTGTAAAATTTTTTGAGAAGTGGAAGTGATAGGGATAGGTGAATCTATAGTCCAGAAGATGTGGAAGAGGAGCTAGGAGAGCAGCATGATGTCGTGTACTTTTCAACATTTTATAACCACCACCCAATTGTGGTCCCCACTAGGATTAGGGAGTTGAATGATATGAGAAAAGAGTACTTTCATGCAGTAAAGGAGTGTGACCAAAGGGCTCCAGGAATTATTCAAGTTATGGTCTATGTCTAATACTAGGTATTGTGTTAATAGACATAGGTGATAATCATTCATTGGCATGAATCTTGTTCAAAACCTAGAGTTTCTGATTAAACTATAGACTTGACCCTTATGTCTAGAGATAACTATGCGAGGAGTATTGATAATCACACTTATGGTGATGGTGTTATATGATCCTTTAGGTGAGTGTTTTGGTTAGAGCATCATTGTGGCAGTGTCGAAGCCTTCTGACGTCAGTTTTGGTATGTACTGGTCATCCATAGATCATGATCATATTTATTTTTTTAGGAAATAGAATGATGTATATCTGTATCATTGGAAATGGGTTTTCCTTGGTTGGTGAAAAAGGAATACCAGGTATCATGAGACAAACTAATGCATAGAAGGGTGCAACAAATCACTCTTGAGTCGGCAAGACTTACCCTCATGGTAGTATGTGTTTTCAGTTTTTAGTTCCCAATAGTTGTGGTACAGTGCATGAACATCCATTCAAAATATGTTTCTTGGATTACCTTCCCATAGGTAGAGGGACTTCTACATTGGATTGTACCCAAGGAAGACACCAATATCTAAAAATTATTATAGGATGGATTCTACGGAGCTCTGGGAGATTAGAGTATCGTTGGGTGAATGGTCAACTATCTACTATGGCCACATGTGTCTTAGGTATATCTTCTCAAAAAAGTACTTGAACCTGATACAATAGTGATTGAGGGAGTTCCTCTAGGACTATGACTATTAGATGGTCTATACTCCTATGAAGTGAAATTTAGTAGCAGATGCACTCAACATGAGGTCTGGGTTGCAGTTGCTATGTGAGGAGATTGAGCAGCTAGTCGCGTTATATTTATCCTTTGTGGATAGTGAAGGAGAAAAGTAATTCCAGTATATGATAGTCACCTCCCCACTTCTACAACATGTTTGGGAGGCACAAGTTGGGAACATTGACTGTGGACCTAACATGCTCAGATATCCTCAGGACAAGCTCCTGAAGGATTTTCTGAAGGTGGGGAGCACATCATCATCTTCAAAGGACACACCATTGTAACCATGATTCTACGAGTGTAGGTGTTGAGGGAGTTCCATACATCGCCTTTGGTGGTACATCCTAGTGTGGCGAAGCTGAACCAGAATTTCCAATGTCAGTACTGGTGGCCAATGATAATGTAATTAGTAGGATAGTTCATTTCATGATGCCTCACTTGTCAGCAACTGAAGGCTGAGCATCAGGTTATAGAAGGGTTATCATAGCCACTTGATGTACAAGAGTCTATGTGGGATGGTATATACATGGAATTCATGACAGGGCTACCACATACGTCCATGGTCTATGATTAAATCTAGTTGATCGTTGACCGACCCACCAAGTTGGCCCACTTCCTACCTATTCGAGAACATGGATCGGTAGAGATCCTTGGATTCCTCTATGTTCAGAAGATTTTAGGATTTCATGGGGTGACATATATAATTGTCTCAGATCGTGATGCACGTTTTACATCCATCATGTGGAAGTGATAACAAGAGGTCTTCGGGACTCAGCAACTTTCGAGCATCACCTTCCATCATCATATAGAAATTCTGATGGATCATAACGTCTAGAAACTGAAGGACATGATTCATTCTTGTGTTCTGGATTTTGGCCACAGTTGGGAGGACCACCTTTCACTAGTGGAGTTCACTTAAAAAATAGTTATCACTCCACCATCAGCATGGCTCCATTTGAGGCCCTATATGGGTGACCATGCAGATCACCTCTATGCTTGACATACCTAGGGGAGTCAGCACTTATGGGTCCAGAGTTGGTACAGGATACTACAGAGAAGGTTTATATCATAAATGAGAGGATGATTAATGCACCGAGATGGCATAAGTCTTATGCCGATAGGATATGGATACCCTTATATTTTGAAGAGGGAGACCCTGTATTTATATGGGGCTCACAGTGATGAGGATTATAGAGGTTGGGCCAGGGTGGAAAGTTATCTCAAAGGTTCATCATACCATTCCAGATCCTCAGCAAAGTAAGAGAGGTTGAATTCCATTTATATCTTCCTCCATAGATTCACCAGGAGCATAATATTTTCCTTGTGTCATAGATGAGGATATACGTGCACGATAAATCACCCATTTTTGACTGTGGTCAGCTCAAAATCGAAGATGGGGAAACATTTGTAGAGTTCCCATTGATGATTGATGATCAATAAGGAAAATTACTTTGTGGGCATTTAATTCCTCTTGTGTGTCTTTTTTTGGCCACATGGGAATCTCTCATAGAGAGCATGGGAGTGAGAGGCTCAAATACATGCCCAGTAACCTCATTTTTTCCCTAGTTTTGTTATCAATTATGGGGATGAAAAGACAAAAGTTGGGGAGAATTTAAAGACCCATAAATTCCATGTAAATGTTTTTTATTAAATGGAATTATTATGAGTTTATGTAAATTTAAAGTACATTATTCTAAGGCCCAATGTTCTCAAAATGATCGGTGGAAATAAGTGTTACACATAAAATACTGCACATGAGTAGTTGTCCTGAAAAAAGGGAATAACTCTTAAATGGGTGCTCAGATCAGAAATATGAGGACACTATTGCTTTTAGGATGGTGGGTTTTCCCTAGGGGAATCTTATGTTTAGTCGGCGTAGGCCTCCAGTGAGAAAAGCTGAAAATGGAATAACTGTAAATAAAATAATTAAATTATTTTATTTTATTTTTCAAATGATAATAAAGCACAAAGGTTGACTCAGATAAAAAGTCTAATACAACCACTGAACTTGTGAGGGTATTCTTTCGTTAGGTAAAACCTATCATTGGCCATCGCGGGCCAACATCGAAAGTTAGTTTTTTTCCGAAAATAAAATAATTAAGTTATAATTATTTTATTGTTAATTGCTACAACTCTTAAATGGTAACTTAGATTGAAAATATGATAGTACCATTGATCTTCTGAGGGTGTTTTTCCCTTAGCCAGAGCCTAAACATGACTGACATGGGTCATGGGTGACTGTTAATAATTTTTGAACATTTTTTAAGATCCATTTAGTAAATATGGGGTAGTGATTTCTATCTTTTGAACCAGTGTTCGAAATAAAAATACAAGGTCATCGTTGAATTTGAAATAATGAGGTTCTCTAAAAGAAATATTCACGTCAAACAGAAAGGGTCAGATGAAAATGTTAATTTTATGACTTTACAAAAAGTAATAATAAAATAACTAAATGTTATATTATTTTATCCTTTTTCAATAATTAGACAAACAGCAATGGGACCACAATGCAACATTATAAAATCAATTTCTTGACCCTTTAGTTCTGTAACCACACCTTTGGGAGTTTTTTATAGGTTGTGTAACCGCCCCATTGGAAAACAAATAATAGGTTCATTAATTAAACTCTTTAATGAACCTCATTAATTTTGTGGTGCGTTGATCCTCTATTTTCCACTATTTAATCTGAGATCGGGCTTTGGTTTTGGGAAATCTATGAGAGGAAGTTTTCATGAAGTACCAACGACATTCTTCTCCGATGAAGAACATGATTGAGCGATGGTCATTGGGGGAAATGATGGGCGATGACGAATGTCAAAGAACTCCTTCAGATGTGGACAATCCTTCCTCTTCCACAAGGCCTTCAAATGAAATTGAGGTAGGGGGTTTATTAAAGTTTATCATTGATGAATTAAATTTATTCCACTTGATAAGATGTTAGTGCAGAGGAAGCAAGCCAAATAGACAAGTATTGCACCCTCCACCACTTTGTTCATGTGGCGATCTTCAGGGGAAGAATTTACAAATTTGGTAGAACCTTGAATCTGGAAACCATGAAGATATGGCGGCATCCTAGGAGGCCCATAGGCATGAGCGGAAGGGAAAACGGACCACTAGAGCACACCTAGTGGCCCCTGGAAGATCCTCTAGTGTGGTGGCACCAACGACCGGTGCGCACCGGCGGTGAAAGGTGGAGGAACTGCTTGTTGTCGTGATGGACCCAAATGTGTGACCGACACTCAACTGGCTGTATTGGGGAGGCGGTGCACCATGGTGTGCTATTGTGAGGTGGCCTCGGCGGAAGGATCAAGGACCCGTGCCCCACAGTTCCTGATAATAGAGGTAGTTCCAATTGGAGCTACTGTTTTGAAAGGATGAACAAACCAGCGGTCCATTCGGGAGGTAGACCACGAGACCCTTTTCATGGGTCTCACCAACAGGCAGGCTATGCTGGTCCATTGGTGAGTGGGATGAGCCCACCGTGACCTATCCAGAAAGGGTGGGTCAGTCTGTGGTCTAGCGTGCCGAGCCCACCACAGACCTGCCCACTTGGGCCAACCCACCTTGGTCGGGCTAGGCTAGGTCTGGTCAGCCCATGTCGAGGCAGGTCCGGTCGGTCCGACCGGGTCGGACCCGACCCAGACCCCTTTAAACCAAGATACACATCAAAGGTCATATATAAAAAAATTTCCTCTGTTTGATGAACCATATATGTCACTGGAATCCTAGGAATGAGACGGATCATTTAAGATACTCCACCTGAGTTTTGGAGATAGTTGGAGTAAGACCGGGTTAGATCGAACCTGAATCCAAGCGGGCCCTCAATACTAAAACTCTTATAATTCACAGACCATGTGTCCTTTTGATGCACCATATATTGTGTTGGAACCCTTAAAACATGGTGGTAAATTGGTTAATTCATTTGAGTAACTTAATTGTCGTAAAGGCATGGCTGATATCCATAGGAGAAGATAATACAGAACTCAAGCACACCGGGTGCAGGGAATACTATTGCTGGATTTCATCTGAGTAGCGACCCAATGTGGATTAGCATCATAGAAACCCTATGTGCATCAGAATCCAGCTACCCTATGCAGATCAGCATCACAGATACCCTATATGGATCAACATCTAGGGACCCGATGTGGATCAGTATCATAGCGACCCTGTGTGGATCAGCATCTAGCGACCATGTGTGGATCAACATCAAAACGGATGAATGTGAATCACATCTTGTGACCCTGTGTGGATCAATATTATATAGAATATGTTTATATTAGCATTATATCAACCATATGTGGATTATTAGTGCGCGACCCGATGAGAACCAATCATAGAGCGTCCCATTGTGAATCAGTGATATACGGCCTTGTGTGGATCGACAGTGGAATAACTCTTTCATGGTTTAGTAGTGGAAACATCGAACAGAATAAAATGATATAAAAAAATAGTAATCATATTTATTTATAAACTATGAGTTTTATACCTTGATTGAGATGAGTATTTTGCTTTGTGCTTTGAGATTGAGATCATGCTTTGTGGTTCTTCTTTGTGGCATTCTGAGAGACCTTTGATGGCATCAGGGTCTCTACTGAGTATAGTTATACTCACCCCTCCACAGGCTTCTCCCATCCATTATTGTGTCTTGTATAGACAACAAGAAACTCAACTTATATTGGAGGATCCAGAACCAGAAAGTACATGGATATGACTGGTTGATGTGGAGAGCTATGGAGACGAGTTGTACCTACCCTTCAGGTAGGAACCTTAGTGGACGATCTCCAGATCTGATTTCTATTTTCTGTTTTAGTTGTATCATTTTAGTTGGGCTTGTATTCCAGATCTTTTACTTTTAGCACACACTTTTAGTACTACAGTTTTACTTTGTGGTTTAATCTTATTGTGTTCTTGGGCTGTGTGTTTGTATAGGTTTAAAATCAATGCCTTTCAATTTTTGGGATGCACATTTACCGTTCTAGTCTTAAACCCATGTCCTATGAAAGGAATACTTTGGGTTTTCATGGCTCGGGCTTTGGGGGATGGGTCGTGACAAGAAGGCCATTTTTTAAAAATAGTTACCATTTATTTTTTGTTATTATAAATAGTAAACTTAGTTAATTTGTCACCTCAATAAAAGTAAAATGAGTTATTTACTATTAAAAGTAATTGAACAAGTATTGAAATTCATTCTGAAACATTAATTAATTTATTTTTATGACTATATTTCATACATAAACATCCAAAATTTTAAATTATGATATTTTTTCGATTTATAGTTGATTTTTTTACATTATAATATTTAAGTAAATGTTAATGTCTAGGATTTTACAATGCAATTTTTACTATATATAATATTTTATGATAGATATTAAAAAATTAAGTTAAATTATAAATATATATTTTAAATGGGAATGGATTATTTTCATATTAATTTATTTTTTAAAATTTAGTGATGAAATAATTACCTTAAATTCTTTCAAAATGTTGACTCAGTGCTTGTAAAGGAAGTAGAAGAACCTTGTAAATAAATTCATAAAACCTTAAATGAAATGAATTTTTGGATAATTTAAATTCAACCATGAATTTTGTAGATAAATAATACATATTGTATATATTTTTAAATAATATATTTTAATTCATTTCATGTATTGTTGTTTTCAAATTCTAATTAAATGAGAAATTTAAAAAAATATACTAATGATATTTTATAAAAAAAAATTTATTACTGGATTAAAATTAATAAAAATAAATTATTTTTCTTTGTGAATGGTATATGGATGAGAATGTATTAATTTGTCCATTCATAGGATATTTTACCATTACATTATCTTTCATGACTCCTAAAAAGTGATAAAAATATTATTATCACTCTAATTGTTAAAAGGGGTAACAAGGGGTTAACGAAAAGAGATAAGGGTAACAAAAATATAAACTGGTAAATTATTATTGTATGAGATTATTTAGAAACATATTAATAATATATTATAATTATAAACACTTGGATCCATATTTCTAAGAAATTTGTCTTATATTAATTCTATAATTGTCAAGAGTACCCCTCCCCTCACTTATAAAAGGGAACCTTCTATCCACTATTTATCACATCTTTTGATAACTATATCTCATAAAATAACTTCCAAAATATGTTCCATATATCCATTTAAAGGTTCTAGAGTCCCTGGTTTGATCATAAAACCAATATAGGAGGGCTTTAGGTTTAAAAATAAAGAGGTTGTCCAAATAAAATGTATTGTTCTGAACTAATATTTCATTGTTTTATTTCTTATTATACCTCTATAAAATATTTTTTAGACATGAAGAAATAATAATAACTACATCATCCATAGATTTCTATGTTTTTATTCTAATTTAATAACCTATTTCCATATTTTTATTCCATCAAATGGGAAAGGTAACTATCATTCGTGTGTATGATAGACTATAACCTCACGAATACATCTAGTTCATTTTCCATCACCACCTCTCAAGACAGGATATAATTATGTCTTTGATGTATATATATATATATTATTAATGATATGTTTATTATCTTTTATGGATAACATATCATATAATATATTACATTTTCATCCATTGATATATGGAAACGTCATTCTTTACCACATCTACAAAACAATGCGATTAATTTTTCATCATTGCATCACATTGATGGTATATATAAGTCTATTAAAATAAATAATATGATATTTTTGGTATAATTTTAACTAAAAAAATATAAAATAATATATTACTTCTTTATATAATTATTTTTGTAAAATTAAATCTTTACTGATGCAAACGTACGACCTACCGTCTCCATGACTATAGCGTAGTTCATTTTTCATAAATATATTTCATAGTTACTTTTAAAGTATTAATTGACATATAAATATGATAATTATTTAATTACTATAATTCTATAGATGATGAAATAATGATCTGTTTGACCAATTTTAGCTTACACGTGTGATTTTAGAGAAATGAGCCTAATATTATCAAAACAACTGACATGAACTTAATTGAATAAGTAATTGTATATAACAAAGTAATAAGTGAAATAAATATAATAATTAATTTTAAATAGGTTCTTAAACATGTTATTAATTAATTTAAATTATTTATTTATGAGGATAAGGAACACATGTGATGAGTTACCCTCAAGGCATGGGACACATTACATTAAATGTTTTAGTGATTTATTTAATAAATTATTCAATTCCTTGTACATAATATTAAAATTATTTTATGGTTGTATTTATATGGATATAAATAAATAATAAAGTACATTTTATGTATATATTTATATTATTTAAATGTTTTTTTAATTCTATATTGAATATTTTAACTTTGAGTATAAAAGAAAAAAATGAATGTTCTATTTTGAAGTAAATAAATTCAATGGGTTTTCCATCCAATATATCTATTATTTTTTTGGATTACATTATAATATTCCTTAGTTTATTTAAAAAAAATTTACACTATTATTTATAAAGGATTTTAAATGCAATTTATTTTTCGATATTCGGAAATGTTTTTCCTATGGGTGTAAACAGTATTTTTATAAGTATGAATGTTCTCATGTTTTATGATTATCTTATGGTTCTTGGGAATTTTTAATGATTATATTTGGTTATTTATAAACCATGCATGGGTGGAGACATTATAAACCATGGAAAAGTGGTAACATTGCAAACCAAGGAAGTGTGTGTCTATTATATCCCTCCAATGAATTTTGTAATTGTTATATACTCTAGAGAATTATGATTGAATTTGGACTTACTTTTTTAATCATTTTTAAGAGTGACATAGAGAATTATATCCAAATATTTAAAAAAATTATTTATTCTTTACATATTTTTTGCACAAATATTACCTTTTCATAATAAAATCTCTGGATATTATGTTTAACAGAAAGTATATGATTCTTCTCAAGTGTGAAATATTTAAATTGGTTAAAAAATTCACGAGTTTTTCACGATTGAGAATAAAAATTAATTAAGTTTATTTATTCCTTCAAAATTTATTTCAAAATTTATTATTAATAGATGTGGTTAGATAATTTTATTTCCTCAGTAAGAAAATGTGTATTTAGAGCCCAAAGTTTAGTTTCAAAAAAATATTTTTTGTTATTCAAGGAAAAATGAGTTTATGTCATTCTTTTTATATGTCCCTTTAATATATTTTTATGCTTGTATCACATTTGGAAAATATTTTTCATATGGTTTTATGGATGAATAGGGACTTGTATGAGGTCAATATAATAATTGTGAATATATTTCCTATAAAGAAAACATGTTATATTTTAAATGTTTTGTATTATGAGAAAAATGGACATTGAATTGAAGTTTCCACTTGACGATGTAATATTTATTAATCTAAGGTGGATGATATAATTTTCTAAAACTTTAAACCTAAATTAGAATCTAGAATTCCATAAATGGAATTCATCATTTAATGAAACAAAAATATATATTGTTTAAGGACATGTCCTTGTAACTAGTATCAGGGTAATGGTTTAGATAATATTATAGGGTTGGTAATACCATAAAGAGATTCCAATTTATGGTTATCAAGGTATATAAAATGATGATTATATTGTTTAATAATCTGAAGTATTTTGTTCAGATTGATTTTTTATGGTTGAAACATGGAAGCTGAAATATGAATATACCAAGAGAAAAATATCCTTGAAAATCCTTAACCTGGAATGGATTGAAATCGAACAAAGAATTTTTTTACTATTATGGATCAATTTAAATAGGGAATAAATGGTTGAGGTATCCATTCAAGAGAGAAAACATA
This sequence comes from Viscum album, assembly GCA_963277665.1. Lineage (NCBI taxonomy): Eukaryota > Viridiplantae > Streptophyta > Magnoliopsida > Santalales > Viscaceae > Viscum > Viscum album. The sequence continues at coordinate 1,158,553,125 of OY728165.1, read as the reverse complement.
TCTACCATAGTGAAACATGTTTAAAGTAGATCATTTTATGAGATAAAGCCCTCCAATATTCAATTTATCTTTTGACCTAGTACTATCTATGTTTCAGATTAAATCCCTAAAAATTATATTTAATGTCATGGCTTTTTCAAACCATCAAAATGAAACTCTTACTATTTAAAATTTTTAAGGCGAATCTAACTAGTGGTGGTCGATGAATAATAATATCGAATATATAGACAGGATTGATAACTTTGAATGAGATAAAATTAAAATAATTTTTATTAGGAATTATTTTATTATGTTTCTTTTAATTAGGATGGAAAATAAATTCTTATAATTGAGGAAAAAGAGGAAAACTCAGTTTCCACTTATCAAGAAATCTTCATATTATTGCGAACGTATGCACTAATATTTTTAAGGATCTTAACAGTAAAATTAATCAATTATATCTAGGATTGAATCAAATATACAAAATAGCATTGGCCTCTCATGAATTTAAATGTTATGAAAACTATATTGATATGCTTATAAGGCATAAATATGGTTATTTAATATTTAGGTGTTCAATGAAAAAAAATGTTGTCCTAATTGAATACAATCTGAAAATATCCATAATATAAATCCAAAGGAAAGAAAATCAAGATTCCAATTTGTGATTGGTGTGGAAAAATCACACTGTGGATAGTCTTAAAAAATATGGGAAGACCTTTTGATGTTGTAAGTTATAGAATATTTACTATGACTTCAACGGAAGATGTCTTATTAGTGGTTAAAAAAATCATGAAAAGTAGTAACTAAATTGTTTTAAATGTAATGATATGTGTCATTAAATAGATTTTTTTACCAAAGAGAATGAATAATCAGAAGAAGCATGATTATAATAAAATGGTGTGGTAAAATAATTTGGAATAACATTGGTATATATTGGACCATAAAATAAGTAGAAACACATATATAACTTATTTATTGAAATTATGATAATGTGTAGTTTGATTTAGGGTGTTTACATTTTTTATTTGTTTGAAATTTTCTGGTAAAATATAATCTTCACAAGAATAAATGAATTCAGTACTTTTGGTTAAAACACACAGAGGCATCACTAAGGCAACAATAACATCCAGGGATCATTATATAATCATATGTAGAATAATTTTTCATGAAAACCTTATTACCAATCCCACTGTATAATTTTATGTTATTTCGGGTATGGATTGGATTTCATCTTATAATGATAAGACATTTTTTTGATCTAAAGAAGTTATTTTAAAATTGAGTTTCCATATTTATATAAGAATGAATTCATACTTTTATAACCTATCATGAATTTGAGAAACAATAAAAATAGTTAAATAAAAGTTATCTTTATTATATTTTAGAAGATAATAGAACTATTTGGATTAATGATGTTCTAGTAGTAAACGAATACAATTATTTTTCTATTGATGAGTTACCTAGTATTATACGTGATCTAATATTTTAGTTTACTATTGAAGTAGTTACCAATGATAATCTAATTAAAAAAACCCCTTTTTGAATAGATCAAGATGAAAATCTATAATTGAAAAAATTGTTTCAATAATATCTTGATAATGTTTTTATTATTCCTATAACCTCGCCTTAGTGGGATATTAATTCATTTGTTAAAAATAAAGATGGTTCTGTGACTGTTTGAATTTATTATAGAGTATTAAAAAATTTTAATGTTGATAATAAGTATATGATTCATCACATCAATGACTATTTTGATCAGCTTCAGGGAGCTCAATATTTTTTGAATGTTTATCTATGGTTCTAGTACCATTTGATTAAAGTGAAATCAGATCAAATTATAGAAAATGTGTTTCATATTTGGTATTATAATTATAATTCTGTTACTATATCCTTTATTTTGACAAAATATGATGATATAATTGTGGATATTATTAAAATAGTTGTCCATAAATATATAGGCAAACTTTTGGTTGTGTTTATTAAGGATATTTTAGTTTATAATTAATGTTATATGGATTATGAACGAAATCTTTGTATTTTATTCAAACCCTATAAGAAAAGAAGTTATACCAAAAATTTAAAAAATGTGAGTTTTTTTTAAACAATATTTCATTCCTTGGGCATATTATAAATAAATATGGAATAACTATTAATCTATCTTAGAATAAAGTGGTTAATGAATGGACAAGTTCTAGAATTGTTATTGATATTTATAGTTTCCTTTGGATAGAAATATATTAAAGATGGTTTGTTGAAAAAATTTCATGATTATCTTTCCCACTAACTTTATAAACCTGAAAATTTGTTAGGTTCATCTATAATAATGAATATTATGAATGTTTATAGAAATTTGAAATATGATTAATGAACAATCCAATTTCACCCTTTCTATCCAGAAATGGTGACTCTATAATCTAAATTAGTGATTTATTGAAAGGACATGTCTAATATCAAATGTATAATGAATAAGTAATTTTTTATGCTTTATGTCAATTAAAACCTTATGAGAAAAATTATCCTACACATGATTTGAAATATTGATTGTAGTGTATACCTTAAAAAATATGAGACATCATTTACGTCTGGTAAAAGGTAAAATATATGATGGTCAATTTTTTTTTGAAATATATATTCACATATTAATTGTTAATTGTGAAATAGATGAGATAGATATAATTGATAAATTTTTGTGGCTACCAACCTAATTTTAATCTAGGGAAATAAAATATAGTAGTTGATTATTTGATTTATAATGACAACACATCATTAACTATGCTATTTTTGAAACATGATCCTTTTGTTAATTATTAGATGATTTCTTGATGAGAAACTGGGTATATAGTAACTTCCCTTATTTTGTATGAGGTGTTAGTGAAAAAACTTATATCATATAGAGTTAATCATTCTTAGAAGGTGGAAAATGATATATAGAAAATAGTAATTAGTTAATAAATATATGTTTACTAAATATGATGTTGAAAAAGAAGGTATTTTGAGATTCATAAAAAGGTTTTGTGTTTCTTGTGACCCAGAAATGATGAATGAATAATTAAGTGGGGGTAATGGCTCTCCAGGTTTGATTCATCCTGATAAAAAAAATAACTTATAAAGACCATTAAGAACATTTTTGGAGGGAATTATTAAATAAGGATATTTATAATTATACTATCAAATGATTGAATTTTTAATAGGTTAAAGATAAACTAAAATTACTGAATGAGATTGTTGAGCCCCTTTTAAGGAAAAAATGGAAGTTCGGAAATATATCTATGGATTTTGTGATGGTATTATAGATGTCAACTTGAGATTACAATTCGATTAGTGTAATTATTGATCGATTGAATAAATGTTTTCATTTTGTTCCCATTCAAAATAATATCTATTTCCTTTAACATTATAGACATTATGTTAAAGATGTAAATAGATTATAAGAAGTCCCTATCTATGTTATGTTTTATTATGATCCTATATACACCTTTAATTTCAAGAAAGGACTATATATGTCATTGGGTATTGAATTAAATTTTATTACAGATTTCTATCGTCAATCTGATCGAAATTTAAAGAGAGTAATTCAATATTTTGATAATACACTATAAATATTTTTGATATATTATCAAGGAAATTGGAATCAATATCTTATAATGGATGTGTTTTTTTAGAAAAAAAAATATCATTCTAGTATATATATATGAAAATTTTTTAATCCTTATATGAAATTTGATTTCAGACTCAATCTTTTTGTGATAATGTTAGGGAAAGAAATTTATTCAGACTAAAATTCGTAGAAGAAATTATTGATAATCTCATGTTTATTTATCATCCCATGAGGATGGTTTTTAATAGGTTAAAAAGTTAAACACATAACTAGAGAAAATATTTTTTGTTCATTGTAGGCAGTTAATATTTTTCTCAAATTTTATCTATGGAATGATGTCTTGCATTTAAAAAAGGAAAATTCAAGTATATAGTTCATTAGACAATATAAAAACTTATAGACATTTGCATCAATTTCATATCAAGTGTCCTTTACTCCAAGTTTATCTTAAGTAGATGATGTATTTTTTATATCCTTATTATGAAAATATGTTCCTAATGAATATCGTATTTTGAGACCTAAAGTAGTTTAGTTGGAAGAAAAACATTCATATGTTGTATAACCTTTTTAGATTTGTGACCACATAGAGAAGTTGTTATGAAATATTGTGATTGACCAGGTTATGGTTTTGTAAAAAAATATTATAATTGAAAAATAAACATAGTAATAAAAAAATAAAAAGAAAGGAAAATATCCCCACTTGTTTAATTATAGAATAATTTTTGGAGGAAACAAGATCTAGAAGAAGGGAAGAATGTAACAAGTAGTTAACTGTTATAATAAATCATTTCCATGTCATATTAATATTCATTAAGTATATGTTCAAGAGATATGTTCACACTAAGAATATGAACTCAAAAAGAATATATTTTTTTTACTTAATAAAATCTTGTTTTATTTAAAATAATGATATTAGAAACATGGAAGTTGTATTTTTAAAAATAAACGTCATTTCGGAATTCATCGTGTGAAATTTATCTTAGGGTATATTTTTGAGAATTTTTTGGAATGTTTTAGATTTTATGTAATTGTGAAAATACTAATTTTTATTGAATTTATCCTAAAGTATTTACCAAGTAAAATAATTTATCATTGTTTTTTTAAATTTAATTCGTTAATTTTGATTAAAAAAACCAATCAATTCCCATTTTAAGATCTTTACACTTGAATTTTAAATAAATACAATTTTAAACATAAAATTGATTTTTTGGAAATATTAATATTCATTGTGTTTTGAACGATTATTTTAAATTAAATTATACCACTCCTTGAAATATAAACATATAAAATATATTTCATATTTGGAAGTAATATTTTAAAATTTTCTAAATAATTCACTTTTATTTTTGGTTATCTGGAAAAGTGGCCATAGTTAAATTTTATAACCATGGAAAATTTAAAACTGGTTATTTAGATTTAAAAAAAACATGATATAGATAAAATTTCTTTAAAAACTTTACTTAATTTCACTGTATGAGTTTATTACATCAATATACATCTAAAATTAAAAAATATGACCCATTTTTTCCTTTAGATTTGATTGTTTCCTTTAAAAATTTTAGGTAAATGATAAAGTGAAAAATGACACTGTAATTTCTAATACCTATAATATTTTTGGATATGGATAAAAACAAAATATGTTATGATATTAGTAGTTATTAATAAGAGAAATAATTTTTTTGTCATGATAATTATTTTCTAAATTTTAGATATGAAATAAATTTCTTAAATTCTTAGGAAAATCTGACTTAATGCTTGTGCAAGAAGTAGAAAAATCATGTAAATGATGATAAAAACATAAAATGTAATATTTTTTTGAATAATAATGTGTTACATGATTTTTTTAGTTAACTATAACATATTATATATATGTTAATATATTACATTCTAATTCCTTTACATTTATTCTTTTTAACGTCAAATTAAATAAATAGATTACGATATGACATTAATGATATTTTCAATTAAATAATATTTTATTAAATCATTTAAAATTACTAAATATGTTGTTTTCAAACAAGTTAATTGTATATGGATGAAAATATAAACCTTTTTCAATTTATTTTTAATTTTTTTAACACCATGAGATTTTATGAAATATTATTTTTAAATAACATTAATTTCATTGATTGCATGTGTTACATATGACACTTTTTTTAAATAAACCGTGATATACTATTAAAATAAAATTATTTAAATTTGTAGAGGTTTAACAGCTATAGTATTTGTGGGTATTATTATGACTAACTAAATTATGAAAAATTTAATGTTACATATTTATGCGATTAATGCATTGTTTATCAATTGTCTATAAAAATGTCTGAAAGAAAAATAAATATTTTCCTCAGAAATTTTTATTATGCGCGTAAAATATTTTATTTTATTAAATTAAATTAATTACTTATGGTTAATTATTTTAATCAAATTTATATATTATTAAAGTAATAAGATTTTCTAATATTAATTTATTTTTTTCTAAGCTTGGTATAAAAATAATCAACGTTTTATGTATTTTTTCTAAAAAGAGGACTTCATCAATTTTTTTATAATTAGAAAATTAATTTATACAACATATATGAATTTTATTTCATAAAATGGATTCCGTATTTGGATTTAGGAGTTTGAAATTCTGAATATATGGTAATTTTATTTTTTAAAAACTTCTGTAGTAACTGTGAAATTATTTATCACCTTAGAAATATGTGAAGCATGTTAATCTAGGATAAAAATATTTAATATAATGAGAATATTTCATTATATTTTTTATTTTATTTATGTAATTATATCCTTATCATCTTAGGCATAAAATTGTGTTGTATATTAGACACTTTTACATGAAAATAAACTATATTATATTTAAGGGAAATAAAGCTACAATAGTTTACCATCATAGTATTAAATAGTATTTATGTGTGCACATAAGGAAAAATTAAAGTTTTGAATAAATTTAAGCTTCTATTTAAAAATTAGTAAAATTAATTTCATGATATAAATTTATTTTTAATTTTTAGATATTATATAATGGCTTTAAATGAATATGAAACACTAATATATAATTTCATTAATTAATCAAAATATTTATAATAAATGAATTTTTAAAATTTTAAAAGTAATATAACCCGACTGAGGTTCAGTGTTTCATAAATTTTGTAAATTAATCTTATATATTAGTATATTTTTATTAAGTTATATTCCAATTCACACTTTTTATTTAGGTATTTTAATCCAAATTAAATAAATAGTGTCTAAATTTGAAATAATGATATTTTAAGAAAATAATAATTTATTAAATTACATAAAAATATTAAAAATATTAAAAATATTAAAGTAGGAAAATTAAATAATATATGATCCATAATTACATCCCTTTACCATTTATTGGCCATTTGGAAACATTTTTTATTGATAATGACTTTATTATACTTTAAACTTTTGAAACATTCCATGGGAGCACCTCCCCTAAATTATAAAAGTGAATCTTCCATTATCTCCTTCATAAAAATTTAAGCCTTGTAGATCAAAAAAAATATCATAAAATCTCTCATAAAATCCAATATCCAAAATCTATAGGTTCTGGTCTTCCCAAAAGACCATCCCTTAATCCCTTGAGAAGACATCTAAAGGAGTTATTTTAAAGAAGATGTAATTGCCTTTATCGATCACTTTTTTAAATTTTTCATTTACGTGTTATAAATATGTTAAATTATTCATAAAATAATCACTTATTTATTATAAATATAATTAAATGTTATTATTATTATTATAAGACCTTTATTTACCCTCAATCAATAAAATGGGAAGTGGAAATATCACTTGTGAGTATGTAAGACTCGCCATCTCTTGAGAACAATACATTTAATTTATCATCACCATGTTCTATGGAATAGTATTATGATGGGTATAATTTTTATATATGTCAAATATAACATATTTATACATATTCAATTATAATATCATATTTAACCTTTTACCATCCAAATTTGTTGAAAATCAATAACATCGATTGTGCGTATGTGTGGACTTTTACTTCCTTAAAGTGACGTGATTAATTTTTAATTTATCTTCTAATTTGATAGTAATAAGGAATTATTTAATGAATATATATGATATATATTATATAATAACTATTCTAGAAATGTGATCAATTATTTACATTTATTTTATTTTATCTGTCAAAAAATGGAGACAATGTTCATGCGTATGTTTGACCTAACATCTTCGAAAAAATGTAATTCATTTTTCTATCTCTATAATTTATGAAAAAATATAAAAATTTATATTATTAATATTTAAGATAATTATATAGTTACTAACATTATTAATTTTATGTAACCATGATAAAAATACCAGTAACAAAACCACCAAATCAAAACATACATGATAAATGAAGAAGATATCAACCCGAACTACGATTTTAATAACAAAGTGTTAACAAATAGGTGATAAAAGGTTATAAGTAGATTATATATGGTAATATATAAATAAATAAGGTTATTTAATATATTTATAAAAAATATATACTTATTATTCATATGTTTTCAATAGGTATTACAGAATTCATACCTAAGGTAATTTTTTTAATCTGACTTTTTTTCCTGGAGGAACATGCCTTCTACACCACTATTTTCCTTTGTGTGGGGTATATAATACCCATGAGGGTTTTTTATTATTAATAAAAATATAATTTTGTTATATAAATATCAATATAAGGTTCAATATTTCATTTTTATTATGATTAAAAATTTACCAATGTTGTAAGGGTTTTATATTACAATATCATTAGTTAAAGGGATTGTTTATACTAATGTATCCAATAATGGAATACAATAATAAATATCTTAGTAAACTAATTGATTTTATTCTAATATATTTATATCAAAACAATAAATTTTTTTCTTTCATTTTCCTCACATAAATTACAGAAAATAATGAGAATATTCTTTTCATGAAAATCATCATCATTTTTCTCATCGACCAAAAATTCATTTTCCTAAATATCTATGTATTCTTAAAACTTTTTAAATAATTTTTTTAATATTATTACATGATTGTTTTATGTTATTTTTACCCATGTCTTAATTTTTAATAAATTATTAAGAATTAATAGTCTTATTTAATTTCTAGAAGAATTACATTTCTATTTTTTTTAAAGGGTAAAAAATTATTTTCTTTTAACATATATGGTACGAATGAAATCCAGCACTTTAATGAATGCACAATTCTTTAAATATTACTTTATAAGTATCCAGGTTTTTTTTAAAGAAAAATTTTTCTATAACATTTTCCAAAATTATAGATTCTCAAGAAATTATTTCATAAATAAAAGGGATATTTTCCTCAAGAATGTTTACTGAACGTTTAATGGTATTATTATTCATCAAAGACCAAAACCCTTGATTTATCCAATGATTTACTAGTAATATGACACAATTATACCATCCTTATTATTTATCTTTGTGTTTTATATTTATGATGATAATATGTATATGAAACTCATTCTTTTTCGTGGGTTATATTAGGATGAAATGATAAAATAGTTATGAAAATAATTTCATTCCCATGATTAATGCTATGATAAAATGTTTATAAAAACCATTTATTTCATGGGTTCTAATATGATGACCTTTTTATGATATTTTTTCAAACATATATATGGTTTCCATTATGTTACATGCGTGACCTATATATCCCTCAAATTCATTTTGTAAATATTGTTATCTTATGGTATAAATATGACTTGAATGAGAAGTGAACACAGTTAAATAATTGTATTTCTCTACTATTATAGTTTTGGGAGTGAACTTTGAATACTATCATGGTTTGGTGGAGTGAACCCATTCCATTATTAATTAATTTTTAATGATTCTTGACTAAAAGAAATTTTATTATATACTTATATGTATGCAAAAAATATATGCCTTATACCAATGTTTTGATCCCATGGATCATGTTCTTTAATTCCTTTATTATTTATATCTTATGAACTACAATTATTTATTGCAAGACTGATATAAGGGATATGATTTCTGAATTTTATGATATTGTTCTCACATCTATATGTTCATGTGATAATGGATATCTCTCATATTTAACCTTATCGAGAATATGATCTAACCCATTCTTATTTTTACATTACCTCAATTATAAATAATTGTATATGTATGATATTTCTAATAAGATTAATAGTTATAATGAACTTATTTTGATATAATTTAGATATTTTATGAACCAATTGATTATGTGTCTATGTTTTCAATGGCACTAAAGCTATACATTTCTGGCAAGGATCATTATGCTTTGTAACAAATAATCATTTATTAATAAGTGGAATCTATGTCTTAAAAGCATGGGTCACAATAATTGGTATCAAATAAAGTTATAGTTAACCTTTGGAAATTGGGATGAAAAAACATTAGTGATAACCCTAGGTATATGTCTATGTATAGGATATGGTTCTAAAGATTTAGTAAAGATCATTTAATGAATAAGATTAAACTTATGTTTACTTTGATGAGGTTTTCAAAATTTAGAAATCTTATAAATTATTACTTATTATTATTCAAAATTCTATAATGATAATTTTTTCTCACATTATAGTTTTTGATTTTAGTAGATTTCTGGATCCTGAAAAAATCATTTAAATACGAGATGTGATAGATATTGAAATTATTTTCCTCATGTTAATCCAAATGTTGTTGGAGTTGGAAGAAGAAAAAATTTATATTTTTACTATATATACCTCTTAATACATGAATCATACTGAGGTTCAAAAAAATAAAAAGAGGGAATAATTCCATATTGATTCCATCCCTAGGGGACACAAAAATTACTTCAGTAGATCCATTAATGCACTATTTGTTAAGTAATGTGTAAGTACCATTGAAAATCTATTTTCCATTCACTAGTTTTTATAACAAGAGAATATTATTATTAGTGTTTATCATTTATAAAGATAATCAGTTCAATGGTGGACTCTTATCAAGAACATGATGAAATATTAAAAAATTGAATACATGTTGTGGGAATAGTTTTAGAAGATATTTTGGAATAATTACTTTAATTAAATTATTTCATTGAAAATTAAGAATTGATTTAATAAGCTTAAATAGAAGGATAATGAATTTATTGTTTCCTATGAGAAAAATTTTACTGGACTTGTTAGAAATGCTTCTAACATTATCATCTAACTAGAATGAAATTTTAGCTGATTTAGATCTGTTTTAAAACTAAGTATTTAAATGGAATTATCCATAAGGGACTTCCATATTTATTAATAAATCATTCAATTTTCCAACAAGGAGGGGATGGATATTGGATTTACTGATAAATCTCATTATATTGATAAAAAAATAAAGATGAAATATAAAGGAAATTATAAAAAACACCAAGAGAAGATGATTATATTTTATATATGTTTCAGGTGTGGATGGGGAAATGGCGTAAATTCTATTAATGTAATTGATAAATGTTTTAAGTGATAAAGGAAGTTCATCAGGTAATTCAATGCTAACGTTATGGGAGGATGTTTTCTAATGATGAAAATAGAGAAAAATCTCCACAAAATTCACCACCACACACTAGTGTTTTAAATTAAACGGCTATAAGTGTTATCCCAACTAGTTCCCACATATAATGGTTAATGATAATGATAAATTTAAACAAACCTTTAATACAAGAGAAAAAAAGGAAAATCTCATGTGATCACTATTTTTATGAGGGGTATGATAATGAAATGGTGAAAGGTATACTTACTATTTACTATACAACTTTTAATGTGGTATTTATTTCTATATCTACCTACTATTTTATAACCAAAGAATTATATAAGAGTATAACTATACCACCAAATCTATTAGATCATGATTTGAAAATAAAAATTCTTATTGGTATGATGATTCCATCTCAAATATTTAATTTTTCTATAGATAAAATTTGGGGTAATATGATTCCCATAAATCCTATTATTGTATCTATGATTAGTTTTGATGATATCATAAGAATGGATTGGATTTAATTATATAAATCACCGAACAATTTCCTTTGAAGGGAATTCATGTTTGATAATATAAACCAAACAATGGTAATATATTAGTGTGATGATAAATTTTGTAATTTGATGAAAATCACATCCATTATACCTTGATTCACAATCTTAAGAGGTGTTTATGTCATGTTTTTAGAGAGAAACTCAACACCAAATATACAAATATTGTAAAGGAGTTTATTGATATCATATTGTTAGAAGTACCTAGTATTCTATAGAATCATGATGTTCACTTCTCGATAAAACTCTTACCAAGTTCTATACCCTTTTCAAAGATTCCATATAGAATATCTCTAATTGAGTTGTATGAATATATGAAGAAACTCTTTGACAGTCTAATAAATTGATTCATTCGGCTCAAAGAATCATCATGGGACGAAGCAGTTCTTTTTCTTAATAATATCAATAGATAAATGTGAATTTGAATTGATTATCGAGGACTTAACAAAATAAATATAAATAATAAGTCTCGTTTAACCTAAATTTATGACTTATTTGATGAACTATGCGGATACCAATACTTTTCTAAGATTTAAATTCATTATTTATATGATCAATTAATATTCAAGAAGGTGTATATTCCCAAGATATAATTTTGTACATGTTATGGAAACTATGAGTTTATTTTTATTCCATTTGGTCTTACTAATTTGCCCACTATATTTATATATTGAATGAATAGACTATTTTATAAATTCATTGATAAGTTTTCAATAGTCCTTATTGAATATATTATTACATATTTGATGAGTAAGGAAGATAAATAAGAACACATAAGAATTATACTTAAGACCCTATGGAAGAGAATTATTATTCAAATTTTACCTTGTATGAATTTTGACAACAGAAATTTTTATTATTGGGTCAAATAACCTGTACTGGGTTATATAAGTAGATCCTTCAATGAAAGAATTTTTAAGTGTTATCATATCCCATATATTTTTATTGAGATATATAGATTTATTTGTTTGAATGGATACTATTGTTGATTTGTGGAGAATACCTAATAGCTATATAATCCACTCACCAAGTTTATTTAGAAGGGAGATGTGTACCTTTGGATAAATGAATGTGAAGAAAATATTATGGAACTGGAGAGATGGTTATTTAGTGCACTTGTTATTAAATTACCATATAGAGGAGAAGGTTTTTTAATTTATAGTGATCCATCAAATAAGTGATTAGGATGTTTTCTCAAGTATAATGATATGGTGATTGATCATTCGTCGTGCTAATTAATGGTTCATGAGAAAAAATATAAAATTTATTATTTAGAGTTTTCTATAGTAATTTTTTTATTAATGATATAGAGGAATTATCATTACTGAGAAATGTGTGATATATATACTGATAATAAATGTTTAAAGTGTATTTTTCAAGAGAAATAGTTGAACATTCACTAGAGAAGATGGCTGGACAAGATTAAACATTATGAACGCTCAATATATTACCACCACGGGAAAGAGAATAAGGTGGATGATGTTATGAGATGAAATTATCGTGATAGATTTTCTATGTTTAGGATCAAAAAAGATCTAATATTTATAGATTTTTAAAGGTTGGATCTAGAAAATTTTAGGGAAGGGGATACATCATAAATTTCTCAAATTAGTGTTTGGCCATCTATGCATATGAATATTAAAGAGTCAAAAACATATGATATGGAAATGAAAAAGAAGGTGAGAAATGTTCTTGAGTTTAACCTTGATTGTTATTGGATGATAAGTTTTAAGAACTTTGTATTTGTTTAGTCCATAACAAATTTAATTAAATAGTTATTGGATGGAGCTCAAAGTTCATCATTCTCTATTCATCATGTGAATAAACAGATGTATAGATATCTAGATATGTTAGCAAGTTATGTATGGGAGACAAAATTAATAGGGGATTTTAAAACCATTACCCATACCGTAATGATAATTAGAAAAAATATTTACTTCTTTTATCATTATAATCCTTAAAAAATCAAAAGTGTATAATTCTGTATTAGTTGTAGTTGATCACATTAGGATGTCATCAAACATTATTTACATTAGAGATCATTTCCCTCTTGATTAAATTTCCAAAATTTTATTAAGGAAGTGTTATGGTTTTATAGCGTACCACATTATATTGAATCTCATCAGGATATGAAGTTTACCACTAATTTCAGGTGAATTATTATGAATGATTTGGATATAAATTTGGGTTTTAGTATGATGTATCACTATTAAAATATGTTTATTCAGAGATTAAAATTAAAACACTAGACTATATTCCAAGAACTTGTTCTATAGATTTCAAATTATTTGAGGATCAACACCATTCTGTAGTTAATATTTCTTATAATAATTGATTTCAGTCAAGAGTTAATATGGATCATTAAAAATATATTTATGTAAATAAGTGTAGAAATAAAATATTTCGTGATGATATTAGAGAATTAAATCTATTAGGTCCTAATCTAACTGGGGAAATGAAAAATAATTTCATATCCATTTATAAGCACATCAATACTGTCCAGAGTAAATAGAAACGTCATTATGTTAATCTTTAGTTTGAATTTGTATTTTATGTTGGTGATAAGTTATTTACTAATAATTTATCCATGAAATAAGGATATGAGATTCTTAAATAATTGAAATGTGATCCCTTGGTATATTGTACCTTTCGATATTCTTGATCAAGTATGGAAAATAACTTATCACTTGGTGCTTTTATCAAACCCATCTCATGTTCCTGACTTGTTCCACGTATCTCTCGTGAGAAAGTACATACCTAATCCATCCCATGAAAAAAAACTATAGTTTTTACCAATGAATCCTGATTTTTATTATAAGGAAAAATAGGTAGAAATGTTGTATCATTGAGATAATGTTATATGAAATAAGACTAATCATCTGGTGAATTATCTTTAGAGAAATCACATATTTGATGAAGTAACATGAGATCATCAGGATGTAATAATAAAAAGGTATCCTCATTTGTTTGGATTATAGTGATGGATTTCGAGGAAAAATTAATTTTAGGGGGGAGGTTACAATATAAAATACTGAGATTTTATGAATTTTTTTATTAAATATTATTTCATCAAAATATTGGGTCTCACATAACACAAGGATTAAATGAACTATGATATACTCTTAAAATATTATTATTTACATTTCAAAGTTATTTCCAAGAAATTTGATTGGTCGGTACAAATTGGATTAAATAAATTAGAAAGATATTATGGTTACATATGTATAAACATAATTAATTTGTTATAAGTTTTTTATAAAAATCATTTCAAATAAAATGAAATATTTTTTCTAAAAAACTATATTTTTTCACATAATATATTTTTATCTTAATAAATTAAATAAATAAAATTTGGTTAATTATTTTAATAAAATTTATATATTTTATATTAAATATTTTTTTAACATTCAATTATTATTTTTCTTTGAATAGGATAATAATAAACAATGTTTTGTACTTTAAAAAGTATTTTTCTAATAAGAAGAACTCCTTATATTTGTTATTATTATTTAAAAACTAACTTATTCCACAAATATTTATATTGAATGTGATAAAATATATTCCATATTTGGAATCAAGTGGTCAAAATTTTGAAAATATGTCTCTTTTTTATGAGCAATATAAATGGTAACTGTGGTAAAATTTATCACCTTAGTAAAGGGTAAATTTTGTTAATCTAGGATAAAATTTTGAGATATGGACATAAGTTATCATCATAAAACAAATTAGACAAAATTAATTCTTCCCATTTCATAATAGTTTTGAAGTATATTTCTATAAAGGAGAATTATCCATTAAAATGACCCATCTAAAGAATTTTACAAAATGTCACTTTATTATTTTTAACTATCCCTTATATATCCAAGTTGGGAAAAAGAAAATTTATGAAAAAATATAAGTGATTATTTTGAGAATAATGAAGTTATATCAAGATAGTAAATTATTTATAATTTTTAGAAATTATTATATGGCCTTAAATTCATATATAACATTGATGCATTATTTCTCCAATTAATTAAAATATATATAATAAAATATTTTAAAAATATTAAAATAATATAATTTAAGTGAGTAATGGTGTAACACTAATTTATTGTATGATCATGATGTATTAGTGTTATGTTTTATTATTATATTCTATTCTCATATTTTCCTATATGTATTTTAATTCAAATTAAATCAATAGTGTTTAAATTAGCAATAATGATATTTAATTAATATATTAATTTTTTAATTAACATAAAAATAATTAAAAATATTAAAATTGGAAAAAATGTATTATAAATGGTCTAAAATTTAATCCAATTTACATTTATAGGAAATTTAGAACAATTTTTATTATTTACGACTTTACTACATTTTAATATTTTAAAAAATTCCAAGCGTACCCCTCCATGAAATTATAAAAGGAAGCCTTTAATTTTGCTTCTCCACACCACTTTGAGCCTTCAATATGTTCTAAAATATAAAAAATTCTAATCTTTAATCCATTATACCCATTCTATTATATATAGTTATCCCAAAATACCAACCCTAGATCCCTTAATAGGATATCTAAGGGAGTTATTTTAAATAAGAGATAATCACCTTAATCGACCACTTTATTTATTATTATTATTTTAATTATTATAAATATGTTATATTATTCATAAAATAATAAATTCAGTATCATAAAAAACTAAAATGTTATTATTATTGTGAAACCACTTTTATTCACCCACATTCCATCAAATGGGAAGGGAAAATATCGCTCGTGTGTACGTATGACTTATCATCTCCATGTACCAGTACAATTCATTTCTTATCACCATATTTATGGATGGGTATTGTGATGAGTATAATGTTTATATATGATAAATATTTATTAATTACAATATTTTAAGGATAATATCATATCCACTTTCTTACATTCTAAACCACTATTACAAGATAATGTCGATCTTGTGTACATGTGGACTACAACCTCCATGAAGTGATGTTATTAATTTTTCATTTATGTTTAATTTAATGTGAAATTAGTATATATTTAATGAATATATATGATATATATTATATAATAATTATTATACCAATAGGATTCATTATTTACATTTGTTCTTTTTTTTATATGTATCTAAAAATGGAAACTATGTTCATGCGTACGTACAACCTACTATCTCTTTGAACAGTGTAATTTATTTTTTTTCCTCCATAATTTATGAATATAAATAAAAATGTATAAAATTAAAATATATGAGATTTAAATTATTATTAACAATCCAGTGGTGATGGAACCATGATCATTATACAAGGACCAAAAATATAGAAATAAAACATACGAGGAGAATGAAGAAGATTTCACCTTGAACATTCATTTTAATAAAGAAGTGTGAAAAAATGGGTTATAGAAGGTTATAAGTAAATCATATATGAATTTATATATAATATAATGGTTATATAATATACATATAATAATCATATATAGATTATATTGGAGGTTACAACATGTACGACAGAAGTCAGTCCTATGGTACGGGATTTTAACCTCACTTTTATTTCTATGAGACACATGCCTTCTGCACAACATATTTATGTTTTTGGGTGTATATACTAAAAATGGATGTATTTTATGATTATTATCAGGATATTTAAATGTATCTTTCTTCCCTGAGTTCTACTCACTGGTGCTCTGAGATGGTTGACTACAATACCTCAACCATACTTTCCCGAATACCAGAGGCTTCCAACAAGCAGCGAGGGACTTAGGTAGGTCTTTTGGGGAGACTATTACCTTCTTTATTAGAGTTTAATGAAGAAATTTATAATAATGGAAAATATTATAATAAAATAATACCAATACTCAATAGACAAAACATAATAAGTAATCATACAAGCTGAATAAATAGTATGCGGAAGCTGAATCATTGTAAGATACAATATGATTATCATGTCATTGTAATGTAACAATAAAAATGACTATGATGGGGTAGTATAAAAAGTAATATAAAACATTACATAAAAATAAAAAAAATCTATAAACTAATACCAATATCATAGCAAGAATAGGATCAGTCCTCTATCTACAAACTCTATCCCAATGATAGAATCATGCATCAGAAGCTAGTTGCTTCCCTTTGTCTAAACCTACAACCATAAAGTATACTTGGTTACCAAAGGAACCTTAGTAGGTTTTTAGATACAGTCTCTTTAGGATATCACCCATGATTTCAAGGCCAGTTTGTAGCATGCCTAAATAATTTAATAGTGTCCCACAGTAATTAAGTGTAATAATAAATAAATAAAAAAATTCATTATAATGTGTTCCACTTGGATACCTAACAAATTACCTACTTATACTTATGTTTGTAAGTATGAATTAATGAAAATATATTTTTAAAGTGATCTATATAAAGTTACAGGTGATGGATGGTCCCTAATCTTGTGCTTGGGCTTGATGGACACATCCCTATGTCTTTAATTCCAAGGTATAAATTCTCATTTGGAAATAATTTATTTATCTTTTATTTAATTTGAATCCACTTTAAACTACGGTGAGACCCCATTATCCTATCCGTGAAAATCCTAATAGAATTTTGAAGTATCATTTTAGTGTCTTTATATATATCCAATGGTATGGAGTCCATCCGAGGTGACCCATTTATGATGTCCCAAGTGTCAATCTGGAATGGTGTGAAAATAGTCAAAGTCTAACATAACTATGAGTTTATAACTAGTATCACACACATTCTGAGCTTCACTAGTGGCTTGGTATAACCGATTATTCCATCCAAACCATCCAAGGGTTCTCCCATAGGAAGCTGTTATCATTCATCTAAGGGAATAAACAGATAACGAATGACGATCACTTCTGAGGCATAGCTGATGTTCCCCCCGACATGCTTAAAAGCTTTCATAATCCCATAACGAAGGAATGAGAGTCAATCCAGGGGGTACTTTAGTTGGAACCTATTATTTCACCCATGGCACTAGGTAAAATCATTTAACAAATCAATAATCATATAAAAAATTATGTTTTAAGGCAATTTAATTTCAATTCAACAATTTTAAACATGGAATTCGTTTGGTCAAGGAATTTCTAATTTAATGGCTCATTCAAGGAATGAGGTATTAAATTGATAACATGGATCATTTAATTAACTCAACCATTTCATCTAGGGAATTTGTAGAGTGTTTAAAACTAAGCTCATGACACAATCCAAGTTAATTTAACCACTCATGGAATCCTATTAAGAGGAAATACCCTCAAGGGTAATTAAATAAGATAACACACAAAGGGAAATTAAGATTTAATGGCTATGGCCACCGATTTGGGTGACATGGGTCAAGGAAATCAGCCATGGAGGTGATTCACTACTATAGAGGATCATGATACATATTAGAAACCACTTAGAATAATTTTATTAACATTTTGGATGCATCAGCAGAATGGATCGATTAGTGGAATAATGGTACAATTTATAAACTGCAATGAAACAATAGTAAAAAAGCCATGACCACCTTCCTTACCCTCTTAGAGCTTCCCTCATCCAGTATCAATCTTTATCCAAGAATTTTTGGAATAAAAATATGAAATTGTGTAATGACCTAAAAATGGGTAGAATGATCTTTCACCGAAATAGTTCAAAATATTTTATAAATATCATGAAATAGATTGGAGATAATTAGAGATCATACCTCTGGAATTTTAATTTATCTAATGGGGGATGAATTGTAAATTGGATGGAGGATCTTTTTTTATTCTTATTTTGTAGGATAAGTGGGATTTTTATGAAAGGTGGATCACCCATCCAGTAAAAAAGAGTGTGGGGAGGAAGAGAGAAAGTTTTTATTCATTTAATAGTATAAATTTATTAATTTCACCCCATAAAACCACTACACACAATTTCCTAACCACACACCAACCATGTGCTCTTATCTAATTAAAAGGGGAACATTGAATGGTGTAAATAACAGTGTAAAAACCATGCATCAACTCACTATCCAAAAATTATGAAATCTCACATAGCCATGCACCTTTAGAAGAATTGATGTAGACAAATCGTGTTTACCCTAGGTTATCAATATCTACAGGCACATGGTTTAAGAGAAACCGTGTGAAATGGGATACATAGTTTTCTCTAACTGTGCAGCCTAGTATTTTCTTCCCACTTTAGGGATCTAGGCTTCGAATGAGTGCAATGCACACCTAATCCCTCCCTTACATGAGTGGGCATAATTATTAGGTCCATTTAAATGAATTAGAAATATAAATTATTGGTTTGTACTTTTGATAAAATCTGATACATTACAACCTCCCATCCTTAAGTAAAATAATCCCAATGATACCATTCTTAGGTTTATAGAACATTATCTGGGAAGGGTTCTAGGCAATGTGAATGTATATTAGCCACCCACTCCTAGGTATCATCATGTGTGCTTACGTACTACCATAGAACCTAGAATAGGGGAACTAAATTGGCTTATAGAGCCTTTGTGATTCTATAAAGGATAAATATCATATGATCATTAAAGAAAGAATTCACCTCAAGCTTGAAATCCTTGAGGTTAAATGAATGAGATAGTTAAACATGATATTATTGAATCTGAGATACACAGATTACTTCAAGCATCACATGATATATATAAGGTAACAAAAAATGATAGGCTTCCCACCCAAAATTCCCCACTATCTTGAATGGCCCAACATATATCTGCGTTAACTTTCCTTATCTTCTAATTTTTCTTTGTACCAATCTAGGCGATGCACGGAGAAAGACCTAATGTCCCACCACAAACTCTAGAGTTCTATGATGATGAATGGTATATTATAAATTTTTGGAATAAGCTATATCAATATCTTCTAAATTTTCTAGAAATTATTTGAAGTCTCATGTATAAGATGAGGACCCAATAGACCCTTCTCACCTGTCTCAATCCAGCATAGAGGTGAACGACATGGTCTACAATAGAGAGCCACATATGGAGACATCTAAATTGTTTCATGGAAATTTTTATTGTTAGAATACTCAACCAAATGAATAATCTTTTACCACAAAGGATACATGACCTACAACCAATTACTAAAATGACACCACGCTAAGGACTCGCACTTCCATTGTAAATTAACCATTAAATTTTATTTATTTAGATTTATTGTTAATTAATTCATTATGAGAATCATGATCCAATTAATTATGACACCAATTCTAATTCATAAGTTCTCATACACATTATAAATTGAAATTATCATGTCAAATAACAATATCATAATGCTTACACTAGACAATGAGTGTAATGTGTAGTAATTGTGGTTTGATCAGACAAGCTTCTAATGATAGTCACCAATCAAACAAAATAATGTGGAATTTTTGTTCAATTAAATCAATTATTCCATCATCATAAGTAATTTCACGCTACAAATCTTAACAAACAAGGCACAAAAAAATCATAGGCACAAAATTCAATGCCTGTAGGAAAGTAGATGTGGCTTGACATAATGCATGGCATTTCATTAATATAGTGCCTAAAATGACGCATGTTTTTAAGTGCCCTCATATCATCAATATAGTTTTAAACAAATAATTAAAATATCATCAACAATGGAATAACACAAAAATGTGTGTCACCCAGTAGTGAAATTCAGTGAAATAATAATTAGCAAATGTAACAAAAACATTTTCCACCTAGTAATTCAGGTTTCTCGTGTATATGGGTAGCTACTCACATCCATATAATAATTACCAAATTAATATATCCTAGTATAATGTATGAACACAAATAGTAAGGAAAAAAGGAAAATAATGATATGAAACCACTCTGTAGCACCCCGCCCCAGGGGGCACTCACTAGTGTCAGTTGTCCACAGGGCCTGAAATGGGTTTCCCCGGATTCCAAATTCTAATGACCTACAATGAGGGAATGAGTAAGTCATTAGGGGAATATTGTAATGGCCCAGACCCCTCCGGTCCATTCCTTGTTGAAATCGATGTGGTCAACATGACGTGCGTTATAATGATAATTTTTAATACTGATGATAACGTAAAAATATGTTAAATAATAATGATGATGACATAAATTGTGTGATTAATTAAACTAAAAAGAGAATAATCATGATAAAATGATTTAATGGGTGTTATTATTATTAATGATGTGAAGTGGGAAGGTGTGTGACCCATTATAGGTTGATAAATGAAACATGCGGTTTATTACTAATTGAGTAATTGTGAAATTAAATTTGAATAATAATAATGGGTGTTGTGTTATTAATATTATTCATAATATTAATGAGAAATTAATAAAATGAGTTATGATATTTATTGTAAACAAATAAATGAAGATGCACAATGGAAGCATGGTGGTGCGTTAAAAAAATTAAAGGTGAGTTCATTAGTATTATTATGTTAAATAATAATAATAATGGTGGTGTAAAAATATGTTGGGTTAATTATATTGAATGACTTTAATTTAATAAAAGTGGTTTCAATTTAATCAGTGTGAAATAAAAATAAATAGAATTAAATAATTAAATTGACGGATGTTATGTGACATTGATGTGGCATGGTCAGATTCAGATATCTTACGGGGTTGTTTAACATGGTCAATGCGATGAGCATAAATATTATCATTATTAAAAATAATAATGGTGATGAGTTAATAAAATAAGTTGATGAATTGTTTTTATTATTGAAAAACAATAAATGACAATGATGGCGTAAAACTATGTGCGAGAGGTTAATGAAATTAAAGGTATTAAAAAGGGATTGAATATTTAGTTATATTAATTTTGTTTTGTCGTGGATATGGTTATAATTAAATGGAATGGTTTTAATTTAATATGAGAGTAACCATGGTAAACTAATTTAATGAGATTAAATTAGAACATTAATGATGGGTGTTATTATTAATAATAACATGGAAGAGTTAGATAGGAGAGAGAATGATATAATAGAAAATTGAGAAATAATAAAAGAAAAAATGGAAAGGCAATCAAGGAGGTGGGGCGTGATTGACCTGGAGCCAAGGAAGCGCCAC
Organism: Viscum album; assembly: GCA_963277665.1. Classification (NCBI taxonomy): domain Eukaryota; kingdom Viridiplantae; phylum Streptophyta; class Magnoliopsida; order Santalales; family Viscaceae; genus Viscum; species Viscum album. Next base: position 1,158,530,491 of record OY728165.1, on the reverse strand, counting down.
TTTTGTGGTGGCGTGGGTTTGAGGAGGTTCTTTTGTAAGTCATTATTATTATATATTATAATAATGATTATAAGGTATTAATGGGAATAAATTTAAAAGGGAAATAAATGTAAAAGGAGGGAGTGTTTGTTTCCAACGTGAAAGAGACCAAATCACGATTTATTTGGAGTTATAAAAATAAATAAATAAGTAATTATAATTATAATAAAATAATAATATTATTATTTTGGGTGATCAAAACTTAAAAAGTCTATAACTTCTTCATATGGTGTCGGAATGATGAATCGTCAGTGGCAGTGTAATCCTGTAATTAAGACGGTCATTTTAAGACCAGTGAGGGATACCTTTTTATGAGTTATGTCTCGGGTCAACGAAACACACATATTAATAAAATTAACGTCTTTTTTTTAAAACATGTGGAAACCGCGTGACGTGTCGTGTGTTGACCAGTCAAAACACGTAACGGGTGTACAGTCACACCGTGTATTCATCAATACACGCTGAATACTGTTTTACCTATTCGTTGGCTATATAAGAAAGGGTCGTGGATTATTTCCAGACCAATCGCTTCTTCTCCGCACGACGACACTCTTGGATGATCAAGAAGTCTTCCTCCTCTAACTTCTTTGTCTGAGCTCCGAATTATAATCCGTCAGCGGCCACAGGATCGTAGCGACGAGACAAAGCTTCTAAGCCTGGACTTGTCACCTTTCCTTCCGGCCTTCCTTCTCCAGCTTCCATCCTAGGAGGAATTTGTCGGGTTTGACGAAGGCGGAGGACACTGAAGGACGTCGTCAGAAGCGGCGTGATCGGGACCTTTTGAGGTAGGGATCTCACCTTTTTCTCTCTAATTTGTGTATAATGTGTGGCAGGTATCCTTTTGTTCTCATGAGAAATGGTTGAACCTTTAAATAAAGATAATTACTGGTTAAATAATGGGGTCGGGAAGTTAGTGATTGTTGTTACCTTACTTTTTATATCACGTGATATTATATTTGTGAATTGAATGAGCTTCTACCTACTGAAAATCACAGTCGTTGGGGGCCTTTTCTTACGCAATTAAATGTTGCCCTCTCCTTCTGTATTTTCTTATGGATGGAAACTTCATGAAATGTGGAAATTGGTTAATCACGTAAAGTTGACTTTTTAAATGAAAATATAGAACCCTTGTGTGATCACCCTGGTTGAACCAAAATGGAATAATGAACATGTGGGTGTCGGCTTGGTAACGTGGAATGTGTTGGGGGTGTTTTGTGGGCGGTTGTGGTTTGGGTGAGTAGTGGGGCTGCGACGTTTGGGTGGTGATCTTATTGGAATGGTTGATGGTGGAAACGTGGAGCTGTGAAATGTTTTGTAAACAATGGGGTTGAAATGGGAAGTGGTTGGTTGTGGAAAATGCCGTTATTTATGAAAAGTGTTTTGATTATGAAAAGTATTTTGAAGTAAAAAGGTGTTTTCAAATGCGGAAATGTTTTGTGTGTGGAAAGGGTTTTATGTGTGGAACTTTGAAATAAATGAATGATGGAATGTTGTATGGTTGTGATAATATTTTGTAACTGAAATGGCATGTGGTTGCTTGCGTTTTACCTAAACGTGGTTGTGGATGGCAGGGATATGTTTGTGAAAGGTTTTGTCTGGATGATAGTTGCCCAGTAGTAATATTTTGTTAAACCATTGCATGAAACATGAAAACCTAAATGGGGTTGGGGGATGATTGTTTGGTTTATGATGCATGCTTCGTGGTAGCAGTGCCGAGGCACATGCTCAGTTTCTCTTTTTAAGAAGCCATAGGTTTGGTTGTGTGTTTTGGTATATGTATATATATAATTGTATCTTTGTGTTTTGTCGCACCACACCCATGTCAAGCACCTAGTGCCGAACACTCCCATTTTATGGGAGAGGGTGTTCCCCCTTAGTTACTAGCTCCTTCCTGCTCCTTCTTCCATAGGCTATGATGGCTTGAGGTGAACTTACACCCAAGACTCTTCGGGTAGGTCTCGGAGGCTGTGATGGCTTGAGGTGACCTTACACCCAAGACTCTTCGGGTAGTTCTCGGAGGCTGTGATGGCTTGAGGTGACCTTTATCCCAAGACTCTTCGGGCAGGCTTACTATTCCTAAGAACCTTCGGGATGAGGCCCAAGTGTCTGCGGGCGGGTTAGTGGTTGTGGCCCAGGTGTGTGCGGGAGAGATGCGTGGTTGTGAGGCCCAGGTGTGTGCGGGAGGGATGCATGGTTTGGCCCAGGTGTGTGCGGGTGGGAAGAGTGTGGTAGCGTCAAGATGTTTGTCGTTAGGAAGAGAAGCATCTAATTAAGTGGAAAATGGTGCGGGGTACCCAATACTTTTATTCTATATATATACTAAACTTGTTTTTGTTACTTGGTGAGTCTGACCAGTGAGGCTGGGTGGATAGTTTTTCATTGTTAGTTTCTGGTTCTTCTGTTTTCTCAAGAGACCTTAGGGTGTCTCCCCACTTGTGCATGAGAGATTTAGGTTTCCCTACTGAGTATACTTGTATGCTCACCCTACGTTTACTTTCAGGTTTCCAGGAGGACTACCAGGGCCGTGCAGGACCCTACTAGTCGGGTAGTTAGAGTTGTTGCAGTTGTTGATCTCTTGTTTTCTTTGGCATTGTACTTTTGAGCTTCCTTGTACTTGTCCCTTGTTATAAAAATTGTTTAAACATGCATGTGGGCTTGGTTTGGGTTTATTTATATACACTTGTTCTTTTCCCTTTTTGGTGGTTGACTTGTCCTATTTCCCGATCCAAAATAATAAAAAGGGTAATGCCTCCCATATTTGTGAAAACTCATACCCTTGGTGCTAGTCGCCAACCCGGGGCCTACTGGAGGCTGGACTCGGGGGTCATTATCTCCCTTTCACTATTGCCAGCTCAAGAGGGGCATCTTTGGTGGGAGGGGGTCATGACAGAATGGTATCAGAGGGTGATGGTTGAGAGATAGGATGGAGTCTGGAGTTAGGCACAGTGAGGATTGCATGGGATGGTAGGGCAACAATGTTCGTTAATCTTGGTGCGTGACATAGGCCAGGGAAGACCGGCTAGGACACGGGATTTTAGGGCCCCCCGTGATCTGATGCAAGGACTCTTAGCCTACCGAACGACCAAGTGAGACTATATTTATTGCACGGTAGAGACCCTAGGGAAGGTACATGCATCATCATGTTTGTGTTTTACTTGATTTGGGAGTTCTGGGAAAGAAATTGAAATAAAATGATAATTAAAACTTTGAGTTTTTCTTTACTACTTGGGCTTAGGCGATCCTTGTTTACAGTACATCTATGGCACTTGGACGTTAACAGAAATGTATAGGAGTAGAACGCGGACAATTTCACGCAACAGAAGTGGCAACCCCAGCAAGGCGAAAGATCGAGAGATATGTTTCATGTTTTACTTAAATGCTCTCGTTTATGTTTTTTTTAAATCCAGGAGCATCACACTCAATTGTTGAAACTCATTCTCACCCATGCTTTGGGCCTGGACATTGTTTTCCATGAGTCTATAATGCTATGTTATTTCCCTCTTTCCTTTAAATGTGTGTGAAGAGTCCTTACATGTGGGGAGAGGAGGACCTGATCCCTAATCGAGACGCATTAATGTGGATGCGATAAAACCCGTGCAGGAGAGTCAGTGCCGCCTAAAGCGGATAATATCTCGACATGGGAGAAGGAATTCCTCAAGCCATGTGTTCGGGAAATTTATTGTTGTTGTGTATGGTGTTGGGGGTAGTGTAAGTTTGGGAAATCCTAATATATGGAAGTCGAAAGACCTAATTCCTAATCGAGACGCATTAATGTGGATGCGATTAAACCCGTGAAGGCGAGTCAGTGTCGCCTAAAGCGGATAATATCTCGGTATGGGAGAAGGAATTCCTAACTCATATAATTAGGGTTGCCGGTTGTTTCCTGTTATGACAAGAGCCCTGAGAGGTATCTTGCGGGGTGGTTGTTCGGATTCATTCTTTTTCTGGGTTGGTTTTTAATTCTCGAGGATGAGAATGTTTTGAGAGGTATCTGATGTAATGGCCCAGACCCCTCCGGTCCATTCCTTGTTGAAATCGATGTGGTCAACACGACGTGCGTTATAATGATAATTTTTAATACTGATGATAACGTAAAAATATGTTAAATAATAATGATGATGACATAAATTGTGTGATTAATTAAACTGAAAAGTTAATAATCATGATAAAATGATTTAATGGGTGTTATTATTATTAATGATGTGAAGTGGGAAGGTGTGTGACCCATTATAGGTTGATAAATGAAACATGCGGTTGATTATTAATTGAGTAATTGTTGAAATTAAATTTGAATAATAAAAATGGGTGTTGTGTTATTAATATTATTCATAATATTAATGAGAAATTAATAAAATGAGTTATTATATTTATTGCAAACAAATAAATAAAGATGCACAATGGAAGCATGGTGGTGCGTTAATAAAATTAAAGGTGAGTTCGTTATTATAATTATGTTAAATAATAATAATAATGGTGGTGTAAAAATATGTTGGGTTTATTAAATTGAATGACTTTAATTTAATAAAAGTGTTTTCAATTAAATCAGTGTGAAATAAAAATAAAAATAATTAAATAATTAAATTGACGGATGTTACGCGACATTGATGTGGCATGGTCAGATTCAGATATCCCACGGGGTTGTTTAACGTGGTCATTGCGACGAGCATAAATATTATCATTATTAAAAATAATAATGGTGATGAGTTAATAAAATAAGTTGATGAATTGTTTTTATTATTGAAAAACAATAAATGACAATGATGGCGTAAAACAATGTGTAAGAGGTTAATGAAATTAAAGGTATTAAAAAGGGGTTGAATATTTAGTTATATTAATTTTGTTTTGTCGTGGATATGGTTTTAATTAAATGGAATGGTTTTAATTTAATATGAGAATAACCGTGGTAAACTAATTTAATGAGATTAAATTAGAACATTAATGATGAGTGTTATTATTAATAATAACATGGAAGAGTTAGATTGGAGAGAGAATGATATAATAGAAAATTGAGAAATAATAAAAGAAAAAAAGGAAAGGAAATCAAGGAGGTGGGGCGTGATTGACATGGAGCCAAGGAGGCGCCACTTTTGTGGTGGCATGGGTTTGAGGAGGTTCTTTTGTAAGTCATTATTATTATATATTATAATAATGATTATAAGGTATTAATGGGAATAAATTTAAAAGATAAATAAATGTAAAAGGAGGGAGTGTTTGTTTCCAATGTGAAAGAGATAAAATCACGACTGATTTGCAGTTATAAAAATAAATAAATATGTAATTATAATAATAATAAAATAATAATATTATTATTTTGGGTGATCAAAACTTAAAAAGTCTATAACTTCTTCATATGGTGTCGGAATGACGAACCGTCAGCGGCAGTGTAATCCTGTAATTAAGACGGTCATTTTAAGACCAGTGATGGATACCTTTTTATGAGTTATTTCTTGGGTCAACGAAACACACATATTAATAAAATTAACGTCTTTTTTTTAAAACGTGTGGAAACCGCGTGACGTGTCGTGTGTTGACCAGTCAAAACAGGTAATGGGTGTACAGTCACACCGTGTATTCATCAATACACGCTGAATACTGTTTTACCTATTCGATGGCTATATAAGAAAGGGTCGCGGATTATTTCAGACCAATCACTTCTTCTCCGCACGATGACACTCTTGGATGATCAAGAAGTCTTCCTCCTCTAACTTCTTTGTCTGAGCTCCGAATTACGATCTGTCAGCGGCCACAGGATCGTAGCGACGAGACGAAGCTTCTAAGCCCGGACTTGTCACCTTTCCTTCCGGCCTTCCTTCTCCAGCTTCCATCCTAGGAGGCGTTTTTCGGGTTTGGCGAAGGCGGAGGACACCGATGGACGTCGTCGGAAGCGGCGTGATCAGGACCTTTTGAGGTAGGGATCTCACCTTTTTCTCTCTAATTTGTGTATCATGTGTGGCGGGTATCCTTTTGTTCTCATGAGAAATGGTTGAACCTTTAAATAAATATAATAACTGGTTAAAGAATGGGGTCGGGATGTTAGTGATTGTAGTTACCTTACTTATTATATCCTGTGATATTATATTTGTGAATTGAATGAGCTTCTACCTACTGAAAATCACAGTCGTTGGCCTCCTTTGCTTACGCAATTAAATGTTGCCCTCTCCTTCTATATTTTCTTATGGATGGAAACTTCATGAAATGTGGAAATTGGTTAATCACGTAAAGTTGACTTTTTAAATGAATATCTAGAACCCTTGTGTGATCACCCCGGTTGAACAAAAATGGAATAATGAACATGTGGGTGTTGGCTTGGTTACGTGGCATGTGTTGGGAGTGTTTTGTGGGCTTATTTGGTTTGGGTGAGCAGCGGGGCTGCGAAGTTTTGGTGGTGATCTTATTGGAATGGTTGATGGTGGAAACGTGGAGGTGTGAAATGTTTTGTAAATGGTGGGGTTGAAATTGGAAGTGGTTGGTTGTGGAAAATGACTTTATTTATGAAAAGTGTTTTGATTATGAAAAGTATTTTGAAGTAAAAAGGTGTTTTCAAATGCGGAAATGTTTTGTGTGTGGAAAGGGTTTTATGTGTGGAACTTTGAAATAAATGAATGATGAAATTTTGTATGGTTGTGATAATCTTTTGTAAATTAAATGGCATGTGGTTGCTTGCGTTTTACCTAACCTTGGTTGTGGATGGAAGGGATATGTTTGTGAAAGGTTTTGTCTGGATGATAGTTGCCTAGTAGTAATATTTTGTTAAACCATTGCATGAAACATGAAAACCTAAATGGGGTTGGGGGATGATTGTTTGGTTGTTGATGCATGCTTCGTGGTAGCAGTGCCGAGGCACATGCTCAGTTTCTCTTTTTAAGAAGCCATAGGTTGGGCTGTGTGTTTGGTATATGTATATATATAATTGTATCTTTGTGTTTTGTCGCACCACACCCATGTCAAGAACCTAGTGCCGAAAACTACCATTTTATGGGAGAGGGTGTTCCCCCTTAGTTACTAAATCCTTCCTGCTCCTTCTTTCATAGGCTATGATGGCTTGAGGTGACCTTACACCCAAGACTCTTCGAGTAGGTCTCGGAGGCTGTGATGGCTTGAGGTGACCTTACACCCAAGACTCTTCAGGTAGGTCTCGGAGGTTGTGATGGCTTGAGTCGACCTTTAGCCCAAGACTCTTCGGGCAGGCTTACCGTTCCCAAGAACCTTCGGGATGAGGCCCAAGTGTCTGCAGGCGGGTTAGTGGTTTTGTCCCAGGTGTGTGCGGGCGAGATGCGTGGTTGTGAGGCACAGGTGTGTGCGGGCGGGATGCGTGGTTTGGCCCAGGTGTGTGCGGGCGGGAAGAGTGTGGTAGCGTCAGGACATTTGCCGTTAGGAAGAGCAGCATCTAATTAAGTGGGAAATGGTGCGGGGTACCCAATACATTTGTTCTATATATATAGTAAACTTTTTTGTGTTACTTGGTGAGTGTGACCAGTGAGGCTGGGTAGATAGTTTTTCCTTGTTAGTTTATGGTTCTTCTATTTTCTCACAAGACCTTAGGGTGTCTCCCCACTTGTGCACTAGAGCTTTAGGTTTCCCTACTGAGTATACTTGTATGCTCACCCTACGTTTACTTTCAGGTTTCCAGGAGGACTACCAGGGCCGTGCAGGACCCTACTAGTCGGGCAGTTAGAGTTGTTGCAGTTGTTGTTCTCTTGTTTTCTTTGGCATTGTACTTTTGAGCTTCCTTGTACTTGTACCTTTTATAAAAAAAATTTAAACATGTATGTGGGCTTGGTTTGGGTCTATTTATATACAATTGTTCTTTTCCCTTTTTGGTGGTTGACTTGTCCTATTTCCCGATCCAAAATAATAAAAAGGGTAATGCCTCCCATATTTGTGAAAACTCACACCCTTGGTGCTAGTCTCCAACCGGGGCCTACTGGAGGTGGGACTCGGGGTTCATTATCTCCCTTTCTCCATTTCCAGCTGAGGAGGGGCATCTTTGGTGGGAGGGGGTCGTGACAAATATTCCCTCTTGATCAGAGTGGATCATGGTAGTATAAAATAATAAGAAACATTAGATGTAGGTATTACAAATACAGATAAGTGGAAATAGAATATGTAATCATGTAAGATGAATAAATAGTTAGTGAATGTTGAATAGTAGTCAGAATCAATATAATGTTCATTTCATGGAAATGTAACTATAAAAAATACTATACTAAGGAAGAGGATATAAGAATATAAAACATGCTATTAAAAATAATCCAAAAAACTGCTAGACCTAGTATCTCGATCATAGGATTGGTCATATTCCCCCAAACTCCTTCCTAAATCTAGAATCAAACATCAATAGATATATTCTTTCTCTTTTTATAAACCTACAACCATAAAGTCTGATCGGGTACCAAAGGCACCCACACAGGGTGTGAGATACAATCAGAGTAGGCTAGAACCCATGATGTCTAAGCCAGATAATAATGCACATTATAAATTTAACGATGTTCCATAATAATTAAATGAAATGAAAAATAAACAAATAAATGCATTGGACAAGGTTCCACATGGATACCCACACAATTAGTTTCTTATTCCTATACTGGAAAGTCTAAAAAATGGAACATTCAATGGTAAAGTGAGATATATTAGTTTCTAGGTGGTGTAACAACCTATATATTGTGATTGGGATAGAAGGAAACATACTTTTGTTTTTAATACCTATGGATAAATTATCATTTTAAAATCATTCATTAATCTTTTTTTAATTTGAAAACCAATTTAAATTTTGAGGATATGAGCATATTCTATCACTGAAAATCGTGAGATATTTTAAAAGCATCACCCAAGGGGATTAGTATATGTCCAATGAAAAGGATTCAATCTGAGGCGACTGAAGTATGTGGTCACATGTTTCACAATATCATGGTGTGAAAAAATTGAAATTCTAATAGACCACCAAGTCCATATTATACGATGTTGGATAATGGGTCTCACTCATGGAATGGTACGTCCAATCATGCCAAAAATCCTATCATGGGGTCTCCCATAGAGAACTAGTATAACTTTTTGAAGGTATAAATAAATAATGTATGATGAGCCTATCTTAGGTATAGATTTTGTCACCCCCTTCAATGTTTATAAGCTTTCGTAATTCTATCATGAATGAACAAGAGTATGTACAAGGGTCCTTATATTTAAACCCCTTATTTCACCCTATGAATAAGGTAATAGCATTTACCTTATCAATGACCATATAAAGAATTCAATTTAATATCCATTTCATTTTATTTGAAGTATTTAAATCATGAATGTCATTTAGTCCTAGAATTTATATTTTAATGGCTTGTTCAAAACATCAGGCATAACATTATGAACTTTGATCATTAAATTAACTCAACCGTTTCATCTAGGGAATGGGTTGAGGATACAAAACATGGATTACAACACAATCAGAATAAATTTAACCTCTCAAGCAATCTAGGTAATGGAAAATACCATAAAGGGTAATTAAATAAAAGAATTCACAAAGGTAAATTATTCTTTAATGGTTAATCACACCGATTTGGGTGACATGGGTCGAGGGGATCAACCATGAATGTGATTCGCTGCTAGATAAGATCATGATAAATATGATAAATCTCTTGTAATAATTTAATTGACATTTTGGAGGCATCATATGAATGGACCAATGAGTGGAACTATGATATAATTTATAGAACACAAAAAAATGATAAGAAAATGCCACGACTACCTACCTTAGCCTTATAGTGATTCCCTCATTTTGTAACAACCTTTTATTCAATCTAGTTTGAAAGAATAGGAGGAAACCATCATATTCCCTAAAAATGGTGAAAACGATATTGCACCCAAATATATAAATTTATGGGATTAATAACTTAAAATAGATTGGAGAATACTAGATATCATACCTCTTGTGTTCCAATAGATCTGATGGTGAATGATTAAAAGATCATACGAAGGGTCTACCTTTGTACCTAGATTTCATGAGGAGTGGGATTGCTATGAGTGGATGATCAACCAGCCATTATAAATGACACGGGATGGAAAATGGCTTGGTTTAATTCATTTAATATGGGTAATTTATTAATTTCACTGCAAAAAACAACTGCGAATGATTTGGCCACATATTTTCCAAACTGTCTTCCAACTATGCACCATTATTTTCTTAAAAAGGGAACGTCACAAAATTAAGATCATGGTTTAACTAACCATTAAAAAATTCACTATATAATTTCCAAATCAGTTAATTTTATTACAAAATTGTAAAAGGAATGCTTTATCTTATCTTAAAGAAGATGAACATAATTTCCAAAAATCATGAAAAATCATTACTATAAAGAATACTTTACAAGTTTCCAATGTTATATTCAAATAAAATGTTCTATATTACATTTTTATAACTTTTATATTTAAAGGAGTAATTTCAAAATGGAAATGATATTTTCTTGAAGAATTTTCGAAGATATTTTAATGGTATTTCTATTTCTAAAGGACAATAACCCTTGATTTCACACATGATTTACTAGGAATATGATCCCATGATACCCAATTATTATTTCCCATGAAAGTTTATATTTATTATTTCATGTTATCAATGAAAATAGGTTCTTTTTTCCATAGATTATAATATGATGAAATGAAGATATATTGATGAAATCTATTTAGTTTCCATGGGGTTTTCAACGATGAAATGCTTATAAAAACTAATTTTATCATTGGTTCAAATATTATGAATGTTTTATGATCTTGTGGAACACATATATATGGTTTTAATTATGTTATAGGTTTTACCTATATCTCCCACCATTGTATTGGTTATAGATTGACATCTCATTATATAAATTGTAATGAATGGGAAGTGAACCAAGTATATTAAGGGACTTTTTCCTCTATGACATTCATGGGAGTGAATATTTACTACTATTATAGTTTGGTGAGTGAACCCATTCCACTATGATGGTCTTGTAATTGAGCCTTGACTTTTAAGGAAATGATTTTCTATGCATATGTTTAGGCCAAAAACTTATGTTATTTTTCACCATTATGATCTCATGGCCCATTCTATTTTATTCTTTTAGGATTCATGTCTTATGAACTATCATGATTTATTCCATGACATGTGAATATGATATATTATAAAAAGGTATTATTTTAAAATGTTATTCTCATATTCTCACATACTTATGTTAATCTTATGCTTATGTTATCATTTATATCTCCCTTTTTTACATATATAGAGCACCCGATATCACTATTTATTATGTATCCTTTCCACAGGTCATGAAGAAAGGTATTATGTATGATATTTATAATAAGGGTTATAGTAATGAAAAACATAGTCGAATATGATGTAGATATTTTATGAACCAATTGATTATGTATCCATGATTGAATATGTACTAAGAATATACATTATTCTGTGCGGATAAATATGTTATGTAATGAATAATAATTTACTATGATGTAATATCTAGGTATTAAAATTCCTCATCTCTATATTTTTTTTCCAATATTGAACTTTCATGACCCGTAAAGTGTAAAAAATATTAATATTGCAATAATTTTCAAAAGGGTTAACGGCGGGATAAAACAAAGAGACAAGGGTAAAAACATAAACCAAACCCGAAAATTTTTTTTGAGAGGATTTACACCCATACTCATCCTATAAGTGGACTGAATTAATTTAGATCAATTTATCTAATTAAATTAATTTATATTAATTAAAATGTTTATGAAATTCCAGGAGTAACCCTCCCCTAACTTATAAATTTTAACCTCATATTCCGTCATCCTCATAAATTTTTAGAACTATATATCATCTAATACCTATATAAATCCTTCCCTTGCATCTCTCTCCATGACTTAGAGGCCCTGGTTTGATCATAAAACCAATCTCAACAAGCATTATGTATAAACCTTAAGAGGCTGTCTATAGAAGATATATCGTTTGTTATCGATTATTATCATTTTATTTGTTCTTCCACATATAAAAAATATTTATAAAATTTATAAAATAGTAATGATAGTATTTTACGTACCCTGATATATTTTTTTATAAATGGAATAACCAATATCCATATCTCTCCTCTATAAAATGGGAAACAAAATCAGCTTTTATTTTAATGAAGGACTACTGCCTCACTAACTAATGTAATTATTTTTCTCTCCCTACCAATATAAAAACGTTATAATATTAGATTATACCGTTATATATGATATTTATGACATATTTATCATTTTATTGAGATAATATATCATCTAATTTCTTATCTTTCAAACCATTGAAAAATTATAACGTCGACTATTACCACATCCCCAAAGTGATGTGACTAATTTATCATCATCACATCACATGGATGGTATATAAATGAGTATTTAAGGAAATTAAGTGATATTTATGATCTAATTATCATTATGGAAAGATAAAATAATACTTCCATTTTTTCTTCACGATCGTTGGAAAATGAAAACATTACTCATTCATATATACGACCTACAGTCTCTATGATTGTAAGGTAGTTATTTTTCATAACCATATTTCGTGGTTGGTTGTAAAATTATAATTATTTCATGATTATAAATATATTTATTATTAATTAAATATCTCATTAACTAAAGTCCACTTACTAAATTGATTTTGGACATATGATCTGAATATCATCAAAATATCTGACATGAACTTAATTAATTATGTAATTGTATATAACAAGGTAATAACTAAAAATAAATTTAAAAATAAATTTTTTTATTAAGAATGTAAATTATTACTACAATTTTATTATTCATGAAGGCACTTAATTCATGTGACGAGTCATACTTGAGTTAAGGGGTGTTTACATTAAAATCATTATTTTAAATGTTTTAAATATTTAGTTTCTAAATATTTCTCTTCTATGTCCATATTCTAAAAAAAAATTAATGGATGTATTTAAATGGAAAAAAAATAATTATAAAGGATATTTTATGTCTCTTTTCAATTTATTTAAAATGTTTTTGTGAATTTGATATGGATTTTTTTTACTATCATTTCAAATGAAAAAAAAAATAATTTTTTATTTTAATGTGTTTATAATTAATGATTTCTTCCCATAAATATAATAATTATGGAATTTTTTTATTCCTTTATTATAGTAAAGGTTTAATTAAAATAAAAACCCTCCATCCCTATGTTCTAAATGTCTTTAGTAATTGTTTTAAATGGGATAAATATCTCAATATTTATAAATATTTTTCTATTTGTTGAAAGGAATATTTTTATAACTATTAATGATCTAATATGTTATTATTATGTTATGGTTCTTGGGAATTATTTATGATTATTTTTTGTTATATTATTAACAAGTAATATGTTTTAATATTATAAATCAATAAGGTTTAGTAACATTATAAACAAATTAAGGGTGGGTCTATTATATTCATCCAATTTATTGGGTAATGAGTATGTTCTTCATAGATTTATGGTGGATGTTGATCATATTGGTTATTTAATTTGTGAGTGTGATATAGAAAATGATTTACCAAGTCACTTAAAATATTTATTTAATCATTATATGGGTTTTACAAAAAATCATATGATTTCACATGTAATATATTGATCTCATGTTTAAAGGAAAGCATACGCTACTTAATAAGGGTGCAATGTATAATTTTTTAAAAAATATTTATGTCTTTTTTCATGATTTTAATGAAACAATTACAGGTTTTATTTTAACATTATGATTTAATATGAAATTTTTTAAGAATATATTTTGTCAAATAATTTGATATAATGGTTAATAAATATTTATTTCAAGACAAAATTTTATTTTTAAAATGTAAAATTTTAATTTTCATTCATGTACCTAAAAGTTTATTATTTTCATTATCGAGTTTTTTTTTCATCCAACATTTTAAAAAAAATTTCATAGGATTCTAAGGTTATGTAAGGATTAGGATGAGGCCAAGATGAAAATATTGAAGATACTTCATAAAAATAAAACTAGTTATATCATAAAAGTTTGCAAATATAGAAAAAAGGGATACTAAGTGAAAGTATACACTTTATGATGTAATATTTATTCATATAAGGTAGATTTAAAAATTATATAAAACTACATAAAAAATATCTTTAATTATTCCGGAAAACTAATTTTCATATAAAGATACCAGATTATATAATGATTATGTCAGGGTATTTCTAGACAACATACTGTTTACATAAAGTGAAAACCTACCCTCTGAGCCTTATGTTTTTCACTATTATGAACTAACCCTTAACCTATTAAAGTACTATGATAAATTCCACCTAATTTTGGCATACTCTGTTTTTGGTTGGATAAATTAGAAAAGGGTTAAGGATATTGAATCATGCATGACTAGAGATTAAGAGAAATATAAAACTAATTTTCTCCTGAGTGAGAGAGATAATTATTATGATAGGGATGTTTCAAATTGTATATGAATAGAAATAATAAGTTAATATAAAGGGATATTATAATAAATAAATAGTTAAGAAAATGAGTTTAAAATAGATTCGTGATAAATTTTTATAGATATATAGAATTTTTTTATTTAATCCTTAAATGGTTTTCTATTATTGGTTTATCATATACATTTATCATTCAAATAATTATTATTTATTTTATAAGAGAAGAATATTTTAAGTGTGGATGAATAAAAAACATACATTTTTTGAATTTTTTTTCATGTAATTCATTATATACAACTCACATACTTTTCACATAATATAATAGATTATAATATTTTTAATTAATTGGTGAGTAATGGGGTTAATTTTAGAGTTTTTATTAGATTAAGAATTAATTCATTTATTATTATTTAAGGATTTAAATTTTAATTTCTAATTTTTTATATTAGGTTTTGAGTATTTATAGGTGATTATAAGAACATATAATCTAATTTAGATTGAAAATTATTTGGGGTGTTTAATATTAAATAAAACTGGTGGAGGTGATAGAGATATATCATAACTAGTGACATTACATTGTATATGAGAATAATGAAAAAAATAATGACATAGGACATTATAGTTGGGAGAAAAATGGATTCTATAAAGATAAATATCCTGAAATTGGATATCCTACTATCAATATTTTTTATTTATTTTCAATTACTTTGAAAAATGAATATCAGATAAAATGACTAAAAATAAAGAAAGAGAATGTTATATTCATATAATAAATCTATATATCAATATTAAGTTGATGTCACTATTTATGATATATTTATATAACAAAATATTCATGATTAAAATTTTACTATGAGAAACAATTATGCACAAATTTATAGATTTTATATAGTGGATATCACAAGAGTTTACATAGGGGAGAAACATTTCCATATTTTCGACCCCCCTATCATCAATATGAAATGATACATTTGTGGGATATATATAAAGGATTTACAGTTGTTACTTCTTATAAAAATCACACATATCTTATTAAAATTAAATCATTGGACCAAAAAAACCAAATAACCATCAATGATATTAAATAAAAAGATACCACCATTTACAATGTCACCATATCATCATGTCCAATTAACTAAAACTGATATATATCACTATTATGATAGACTAATTAATAAAACAAATAGGATTTATATGAAACACAAAAATATTATCATAATATAAAATTGAAATACATTTTCTATCATTTATGATTTTATAAGGGAAAATATAAGTAAATAATGAAGAATAAGAGAAGCATAAGACTCGAGTGAGCCTTGGACTTTAGTGAAGATATAATGCCTTGTAAAATACACATAAAAACCATGAAATAAAATAATATTTATTATATAAAATGATTCATGAAATTATAAAATTCAAGTAAAACATGTAAATATTGAACATAATGGAGTAAATATAAGTGATGAGAATATAACGGTCTTAATAATAATATTCATGTTCTTGAGGGATCAGAATGTAAATTGGATGAGGGAGTCTACAGCATTTTCTATCATTTATAAAAATACTAAATTCACCATTTATATATAGAATAATTACAGATACCAATAAAATAATAAATGTGATTATTTATAGACTATATATAGAGAAGAATATTCATGAGGGATGGATTTTAGAATTCATATGGATCACGTTATTTTTATAATCATTTATTTCATTTTGAAGTCTTTATTTTTTCAATATTTGTATCTACATTCTTATAGCGAATTAAACATCTATGGTTATAATGAATGTGAGAACCATATTATAGTTAATATCATTATTAGTTTAATCCATCTACTATTTCTAGGTATTATTCATCTACTTTGAGATGCATAGTGGTGAAATTAATAAAGGTGGCGGTGATCATAACTATAGATTTATTCTAAAAATGTGTCATTCCTTTTCATTATAATGGTTTTAAATATTAACTTATGGTTATTATCTATTATATGATTTAGAATTTGGTTGGTTATGTAGGGAGTGGATCATTATTACAACAATGTAATTTGAGGAAAAATAATTGGTTTCCACTATTCGATCGACACAACATGTAAAAACTCAGAACTTCATGAGGTATGTCTATATTATATTTTTGTTGAAATTTGTGTTTTACTCAAGATATAAATTATTTAATATGATGATGGGGGATAAGACTTTCTTCCAAAGGTATTTTGGGTTGTTTGTGGAAAAAATTATAATGAAATGAGAATCTAGAACTAGTACATTGTTTGGAAAACCATTCAGGTTGAAAGCATAAATGGTGTGGAGGATGAAAACTCCTTCAACACTGATGCATGATTAAAACAATATTAATTAAAATTTTCATCTGAATCATGTGAAACATATCATATAATTCATATATTGTCACATTTTTAGTGTATATTTTACCATACCATACACGGTGTGGGTTCCCCTAACAGTGGTAACTCTACAATTGTTGCATGGTGATTAATCTATATAGGAATACCATGTGATCTAACCAACTACATAAAAATGGTGATTTTACCAAAAATCATTTGATGATATTAAATCCCTAACCCCTCATTTTCTCCCACTAGTTTGACTTGGATCCCTCCAGATATGACTCTCTACTACTTCCTCTATTATCTTGTATATTCTTTATTTGATCCTTTGTAGATTCAATTTTTGTTTGTCTTGAGAGTGTTTTATAGTTAAAGATAACACTCTATACCCACCCCCATGGAGTTTATTTTACTACCTAATGTTCTTATTATTGTTATAATATTTTATAAATTATATCAATGTTTTTATATGGTTCATCAATTCATTCCATTTGAGCATGAATTAATGGTCACACATGACAAGTATATTTATATATGGGAAAATGGGTTTCAAAATTTAAACACACATGGTAAAAATAGTCATTTCCCACTTTTAAATTGTGTCTAATGGTTAGGATACATTGTTGGACAAAATATACTCCAAACATGAACAATTTTCTACCTTACTAGGGACCCCATATAGTTTTTATTCATGGTTTCAGAAACTAATAAAAATCTATGATGCATGCCTAAGATAAAACCTATAGATCATCCCATAGAGGGGTGCAGACCTGGGTGCAAGAATAGAGAAAATTATGTGCTCTTTTTTCCCAATGTCCAACCCCACACATTTTCCTCAAACCATGCGGCCTAGGTCACAAGGTTTCTACTAACTATGTAGCTCGGTTTCATTTTCCAAAACATAAATCCTATGATCTCTGAACATACCCCATAAATCCATGAAACTCTTGTGATTTCATTAGTCAAGAACATTAGAAAAAACTAATAAATTAAATTGAAATTGTAATGATATGTAACTAATAAAAAAAACTAGTATCTTACAAACTTTCCCCTTTAATAAATTTCTTCCTAAATATTCATTACATGGGTGTTCATGAAATGTATGGAAATAACTCTAACCACTTAGCACATAAGTTGGCCTCCCTCTACAATTTCTCATCTTCTAAATAGACATGTAGTTATAAAAACATTACTAGTGTAACTAATAGGACTCAGAGAGACCCTATTCACCAGTAAAAAATATTAATAAGATGCTTATCAAAGGATGCATCTACCTATAACTCAACCTCATCAGGATGATGAGTTTGCGAAAGGTATGAATGAAAACGGTAGATCTGAGAAACATAGAATATTTAATTAATGTCTCAGTATCTCTATAGTAACTAAAAATGATATACTACTAGAACAACACTCTCCAGATTCTAGAATGCCTCAACATATTGTAGTGTAAGCTTACTCTGTCTAAAAATCTATTTGTGTCCCAACCGCTGTCATATATATACAAATAACTGACCCCAGAACAAGAACTCTAGAGGTTATTAATGATGATCAATGTATGATTCATGTGTAGACTATGCAGTAGTCATATGATTTCTGTTATTCTGATCCTAATCTTGAATTCTCCAACATGAGAAGTATTCGGAGTAGTACTACCTCTAGGCTGTTTAGCGATGATCAACAATTCCTACTGTATAAAGCTTTACAATGTTCCATTTGTATCATCTCTTGATAGCTATTATTATAGGTGAATTCAACCATGGGTATATTCCTCTCCCAAGAACACCCAAAATCAATGACATATTCTATAATAATTCCCTCTTGAACATGTATATTTCACTATGACTAGCCATCGGTATGAGGGTGGTAATATTTGATCAGAATCCCCATTATACCCAACAAACTCTATACGAATTTCAAAAATCGAGATGTAAACCATGGTTCCCTATCCAATATAATTGTATGAGGAACCCCATTAAGGTTTAAAATCTAATTAATATATTAAATCCCACGATCATACACTAAAAAAGACTCCTGCATTGGCAGGAAATGGGAGACCGTTGAGAGCCTACACATAAAACCCATATGAAATCACTACCTCAAGGAAAACTTGTAAACTGGTCATGAAATCTATTACAACATCATCCAATTTCCACTCAATAATGGATAAATGCTATAAATAAATACATAATTCATTTATGGTCTGTGTACACCACTATAAGAACCCAGTTCTTATACATGAGGTAGGAGTTTCTTCTTTTCCTTTTCCTTTATTGTTTTCGATAAAAGAAGGAAAATGGGGGGAAATCCAAAATTTTTTGGGTACGTTCCATGTACTTTTCCACATGATGTGTACATTGGACACGTGGGATGAGTATACATGGCTTGTAAGCCTGTCAGTGATGAAGGGTATAAAAACTGACTACATGCTATGTACGTAGTCTATACACATTGTGTAAATAATCGGCAGGTGAACAATATGGCAGTTGGAGTAGCCGTCAGTGGAATGACAGTACACACTGTTTACTTTGAAATACAAGTCGTGTAACAATGTCAGCAGTTGAACTGTGTGGCGATGGAAAGTATCCATGAGAGGAATAGTAAAAAATGGAATGTACGCACCTTGTACTTATGTTTTTTTTCTTAAAATAGGAAGTATCCTCCTCTTTCGACAGAGGAGGCCTAGAACTCCTGAGAGCCATGGGAGAGAATGACAGATCTTAGAAGATCCCTTGACTGTACACCGGGACTCCGATTCCTGTGCAGTTGATCTCATTTGAACCACGCAGGTGAGTTCTTCTCTATTCGTGAAAGTTTACTGCCAATTATTTCTCTAAGGTAAGTTATTTCTGTTTGAATGGTTAATATTATATCCCAAATCTACTTCATTTATGGTGGTTTCGAGAGGCACAATTTACGTATATCGATCAGAGGAGATCGAGGTAGGTGATCTGGTGTTTATTTCCAACTATCGAGTTGTTTTTGTGTTCTGTTGTGCTACGTACCCATTTTTGGGGTATCATATGGTTGATGCCTGGACTGTTAAGATACCTAGAATTGTTTAGGTAATTTAACGAACAAGTATAAACTGCTGTTTGGGATCTTTTCCTTGATCCAGTTCCTCCCCGTGGGTGCATTTCCCTTGTTATGCCATTTGGTAAGGATACCCTTGGGTATGCTATGATAAAATCATGCTTTTAGTGTTTATGAGATAAACATTATATAAATTACTTTCTTATGTGTTGGGATTGTTCATGTTACTTTCTTATCTTGGGGGCAGTGTTTTTCTTAGACTGAGGGAAGTGTTTCGTTTAGCCTGAGAGTAGCTTTTCTTATGCCTGTGGGAAGTAGCTTCCACGACTGAGTAAAATAAATCGCATGCCTGAGGGCTATATTCATTATGCCTATGGGTAGTCATCTATGGGTTTTGATTCTAATTACCTGAGGGTAAGGTTTTGTATTTCCGAGGACAGTGTTTTCTTTGAATATTCACTATGGTGATTTCTTATATTATACCCACCAAGCTACAGCACATCATTGGTATTGTTTTTACCTTCTACTTGTTAAATAGCCTATTTTGGTTCTTTCTGTGGTGATTTATATGAGATTGTAGGTCGAGGATAGGTCTTGGGAACTTATAATTCATTTATATATAATTGTTAAATTACAACTAAACTGTAATGGAACTAGTAGGAGTTGCTTCTTTCGAGTACTTCCTAGTTTACTGCTTTTCAATATTGCACACTGTTGTTGCACATTCTCACTTATAGTTGGGCACGAGCCTTTGGTGGATTCCTATTGGGATTTATATCTCGCTCCCAATTTGGGTCATGTCATGGGCCCAAACAAACTATATTGCTACAGGTGTCGATGGGGGAAAGAGTCCCTATACAGGTTCTTGATTATTGTAGAGGAGTAGGAAAGCATGGGACCGAGCTTAGGATTGCGATGCTACTGAGTTCTTTTTTGCATTTTTTTCTTTGTTTTACTGCACTTGTACCTTGTACTGTATTGTTTTAGATTGTGGTGTATCCTATTTTGGAATCTTTCTTAGACTTAGGGACATATTGCATCATGATATCTATATAACTACTAGTTCTCTTTTCCTTCTATTATCCATTATCTGGATTATATTTTCTACTGCTTCCATTTTGGTAGGTTTATTTATTTTATTCCACAACTCTACACTTTGAATAATGAGGGAATAGTTTACCCACTATCAATCCATGGCCCCCGTGGCTAGTTAGTAGCCTCTAGCATTTGGGGAAATGCGCTAGATTTCATGTGACCGGCCTAGTTCAGGGCACCCGTTGTGTGGCTTTCGGATCCAGGACGTTACAACCACAAATATCTCTCCAATTAAATAATACCTATAAAAGTGCAAGGAATGTACAACTATAGATAAATCATGGTTGTGCATCGAGTACTTCCTATCTTGTGGTCGGAAATGATAAGATCCGTATTCTATAGCTCACTCCCCCTGCACCAGAAGTACAAATATACCAATATCCAATGTATCGAAATACGTAGTGTAGATTTTTCCAAGATCTGGTAGAATCAATATGGGCAATAAAGGTAGTCTGCATTTCCGTACCTAATAGGTTTTCTCTTAAAAACCTCACACAATTTTTACTCAATGCCATTAGATGTGATGATAATCATGATAAGTCTTGTACGAAACACCTTTTATAACCAGATATCTACATGAAACTCTATATGTCAAATATGTTCTTCATAAAATCCTATGAAACTACAGGTCTCACATTCTATTGGTTAAATTAAACTTCTAAATCTGAGATAATATAACACAATAAGTGAATCAAATGAATCAAAAAGTAACACATTGTGAGAATATAAAATAAATGATTCTCTCTCAGTGTTCCAAGATGATCTCAATATGTTTGGCATGGTCATTTCGACTTTGAAAATAAACAAATATATCTTTCTTGAATTACACCACAAACAAATCCTGATTTTGATGGATAACATGGTTCTTCAGTGCCATGAAAACTACTGATGTATTCATGAGATAAAATGGCATGACCAAATACTTGTATTTTCCATTACCGCTATGAAAAGATATATGAGTTATTTCTTCCAGTTGAACATGAATGTGATGATATCCTGACATCAAATAAACATTAGAGAAAAAATGAGCTTTTCCAAGATAGTCAAATAGATCATCTATCTGTGTCAAGGGATTCCAATTCTTAACCATCATCCGGTTCCCTCATTGGTAATCCATAAATAGGCTAAGGGTTTTGTATTAATTTTTCTCAAAACGGAATGGGGAACCCATAGAGAAGTATTGGGTTGTATACACCACATTTCGTCCATGTCCATGATATATCTCTTGACAACTCCATATTATCACTCCTATTAGGAAGAATAGATAGTGGTGAAACTCAAGGAACTAGATCTATAGAAAACTCCACCTCTCACTCAGGTGGTATATGAAAAAAAATTATTAGGAAACATTCCTTGAATTTATCAACCACTAGAGGTATATTTTCCTCACATGTTCCTTGATCATCAAGATAAAAGATAGAGATCTATGATTTCATCCTGACCAAACCAAGATGCTCAGGTCCAGCTCTACCTATCTAGACATCCCATTCACCTTTTTAAATATAAACCCCTCCATCTATTGATGTGGAGGTGACCCTAAAGTTATAGAAATTTGCATGGGATTTAAAAGAAAATATATAGTTCATCCTTATTATAATGTAAATTCCTATCATTTCAGGGAAAAAAGTACAATATGATGTGAAACCCACTAATCTAAAGGGGAACTCCTTGAATTGGTGTAAAACCCCCATTTTGATCCCCATAAAAGTATCCAAATGATAAATCCATAAGATAATAGAACAATGATCCCTAGGATATTAAAAAAGGTACAAATATTATTTTATTTGAAGCACCGATATTTGAAAAAGAATATTCCATAGTATAGGATACTAAAATCATACCTCTCACCATCGTTGGCCTGAAACTCTATTCCTCAGGTGTGGGATGTATTGAATATGCCTTTCATGAAATACAGTCTTACGAAACAACTTGACCACCTGGTGAAGACAACCTGTCACACCCCGACCGCGGATGTCCGTAATTGTTCTCCTTTCTTGGTCCCGATTTAAATTTTTCGGAGATTATTTGCATTGGCGGTTTCGCGCCGGTGCGCGGTCACCGCATCGTTAGCGGTGACCGTGCGTTCAGCCCGGGTGATAGTGTGTTCACCCAGTGTTTTAAATATTATAATTTTTAAGTTGGTATTTTATTATTAATACCTTTTTATATGTGTTATTGTTATTGTATATATGTTTATATATGTTTATATATATATATATATATGCGTAATAATGTATGTATATGTATAGATCTATATATGTACAAATATATATGTATGTGTAACATCTTTAAATTATTTGATAATTATTATTTTAAATATTTGGTCAAAAATAATTATTATTTGAATTAACTAATTTATTATTTATTATTATTATAAGTTTTATTATTGTTATATAAGTTTTATTATTATTATATAAGTTTTATTATTATTAATATTATATGTTTTATTATTATTATTAAAATTATTATTTTTATTATATATATATACATATAAGCCTAATCTAACCCTAATCCTACCCCCTCCCGTAGCCACCTTACCTCTCCCTCTCTCCTCTTTCTTCTCCCCCGCACCAACACCCTCCTGCATCTCCCCAGCGCACCCCTCCGCTCCTCGCCGCACCCTGCTCTCTTTTTCTGGCGCCTCGCCAACCCGCCGGGCCGACCCCCGGCCTTGCTCCGCACCTCCGGCCTCCTCCTGGTTCGGCCGACCCGCACCACACCCTCTCTGGCGCGGCCCTCCCGACTCCCTCTGCGCCCCGCACCCGGCGTCCGGCTCCTGCTCCGTCGCTGCACCACGCCGATGTCCCAGCTCCGGCCGTCATCCCCTCCCTCCTTCCTGCGTACGCAACCCCCCCTGCTCGTCCGGCGTCCCGAGCCTCACCCCAGCGTCGCGCCGCCCAGGCCGTATCTTCCCCTGTTCCGGCTCTCCCCCTGTTCTGGCTCTCCCCGTGGCCGCACTCTCCCCCTGTTCCGGCTCTCCCCGCGGCCGCGCTCTCCCGTTCCGCTCCCCCTTCGGCGCTCCGCCTCGCCGTGCCCGCGCCCGACCGCCGCCCAGGACCCCCGTGCTGTAAGTTTTGTTTTTTTTATTTTTATTTTTATGTTAATCTTATGTTTATAAAACATTTATTATTTTTACCATATTTATATTATTATTATTATTTGATTATTTTTATGTCATTATTATTTTTATGATTTATATTATTATTATCATTATTGTTATTATTATTTTAATAATATTATTAATCTTATTACATCATTGTTATAGTTATTATTATTATTATTATTATTATTATTATAAATATATTTATTATTGTTTTAATTATTATTATATTATGTTGTTATTTTTATTATTATATTATGTTATTATTACTATTTTTATTATTATCATTATTATATTATTATTATTCTTATATTATTATTATCATTATTAAGTTAATATTATTATATTATTATATTACTATTGTTACTATTATTATTAAATTATTACTTTATTATTATTATCATATTGTTATCATGTTATTATTATTATTATTATTATTATTACATTAATATTATTATTATGCTATTGTTATTTTTTTATTATCATTAATATTATAATGTTAATATTATTTTATATTATTACATTATTAATATATTATAATTAGGTTAAATTGTTATTATTATTATTATTATTATTATGCTTACTAGCATATTAGTAATATTATTATTTTTATTATTATTATTATTTTCTCATTATTATTATTACTCTGGTATTCTCTTGTGATTCGTTAGGGGTTTTCCATCAACTTATATTTGTTTTGGGTAGGTTTAAGATTTTAGGACCCACGCAGGGCGTTTCCGAGAAAGCGCCATCGCTGCGCCTTGTTTCTAAGGTTCTGCCGTCTCCGCGCCCCAGTTTCGAGAGTGTTGGACTTTATCACGTGGCTTCGGACACACGTCGTGTCGTCGTGCCTTGGTTCCAAGGTCGTTTTACCATCACGCTTGGATCTTGAGGTAGGTCTCCCTTTGCACTCGCCTTTAAATTTAGAATTTATTTATTCCTTGACCTTTTATTAAGTTTCAGTAAATTTAAAAGTATTATTAAGTATTTATCTATAGTTTGGTGATCTGCTGATGATAAAAGTTGTTTTAATTCTAGCGTTTCATTAAAAGCGTTTTCTTGGATTTAATTGTGTGCTTCCATGGTAGTGTTACTAGATGGTTCTTCCTGAATAATGAAAGACATGTTGAATTGTGTTTTGAAATGTTTTTGGCGTGTGTAAATTAGTAGATGTATTGTTTATGGAAAATGGTGTTTTCTGAGAACCTTGATTAGAGAAAACGTCGTGTGACCCTTTGAAATTGTTTTTGGAAACTTCATGTGTGGTTCTTGGTTGATGAAAGATGTTTTCCTTTGTTGTGTGAACAAAAGTTTGGATTTCATTTGAGAAATAGTATTCCTTAAAAAGGTGATTAAAGGCCCGTTTGGCTCTTGATAAAAGTGGGGTGCGTTTTGATATTAGAAAATAACTCTACTTGTGAAACAATTGTGTTCCAGGGTGATATGCTGATTTGAGTTTCTTAAACAAAGTAAAAAGTGTGTTTTGGTTTTCAATGAAATGGCGTGTGTAATACCCCTTTAGAAATGCTTTAATATGAAATGGTCAAAATGTAAATGATATGGCGGCCAGGTTGGAACTTTAATAAATGTGAAGTGATTATACATACATATATATATATATATATACGTACTTGTGAGGGAATTTCTACAAGGGGACTTTCCTTCGAGGGTTGTCGTGTAGCGATGTCCGTGTAAGGGGTTGGCAAGTGCGGTGAGATGACTCACACGTGCGAGGCTCTCCCACTTACACAGTGTTACAAAAACCACTACGGGTTCCTGGGCGTCTTGTAGATTATCGAGTGACGGTTTCTTGCTAACCCTGATTAGACGGGTTGGTACCCTCTGGAGTTGTGGACAGGCCAGGTGGGATGTGCCACTGGTTGGCTATTAGGGCGGCCAGTTGGTTATTGACTGTG
Source organism: Viscum album (assembly GCA_963277665.1). NCBI lineage: Eukaryota > Viridiplantae > Streptophyta > Magnoliopsida > Santalales > Viscaceae > Viscum > Viscum album. Next base: position 1,158,504,556 of record OY728165.1, on the reverse strand, counting down.
GAGTACCATGACGGCAGGTAGTCTGAACCGGAGTACGTCCAGGGGTTTTCTAGGGATGTTCTGGATCGCCCATGGTTATTGCTGATAACTTCTGGTTTATTTTTACTTGCACTTGGTTTTCCTTGCCTGTTTACCTTTACTTGCACTTGTTTTCCCTGCTTGTTTTCTTTCAGTCATATTTCACAGCCTATACTGTTAGACTTTGAGAAAAATGGTTTTCACATGAAAATGATTTATTCGCTTTGGGTTAGATTTAAAAATGTAACACTTTGCTTTTCAGAATGAGTTTAAAACTAATGAAATGGAACTAACTTTCGAAAAAGAATAAGGGAGATGTCTCGTGTTTGATTTTCAAGTAAAACATGATGAAAAATTACTTTTATACATTATAGTTCAAACCTCGATTGTGTATATTCTATATTTACTGGCAGTGCTTTGGGATTTGTTGTTGGGCTCACCTACTGAGTACTTTTGTGCTCATTCCTATCTTTTACCTTTTTCAGTTGCAGGTCCCTTGTGCCCAGGTTTTTCCTGGCTTGAGTCGCTCTGTGAGGGAGCGATGTTGGTTGTAGTTGGGTGGTGACCCGCGAGGTCACGTAGAGGTATGTCATGGTATAGTTTTGTTTCTGTCTTTAGTGTTTTTCTGTTTGTTTAGTTTATATTCGTTCTTTTGATCCTGTTTTTAGTTTGGGCTAAAAATCATTCCCAAAGATTGAAATTTTAATACCCGGCACTTGTTGTCATCCCGGGGGATCGGGAACGCCCCTCGGGACTTGCCGCGGACCGGCTCGGGTGACCAGTTCAGGGTCGAGCCGGGCTGGTTCGTGACAAAATGGTATCAGAGGTGGTTTTTGTTATTTGGGTTGTCCTGTAGAAGGAGATTAGGACTGTCGGAACTCGAGGGGTAAGTACGGGAAGAGCGTCGCGAACTCTTGCTCGCACTGATCCTCGAGTTACCAGGGGTAGTTCGGGAATTGTGTCCTTGTCTTTTGTGGTTTGTCTTGGATTGAGAGATGACAATGGAGGCAAGCCGATGTTACATCGTAATTTCACATGGAGTGGTGACCCATGTGGAGTCCGAGTATGTGGTTTGAATTCCTCCTAGTGGTCGACACTGACTTGAGACATGGCTCACTACCATGTCGCCAGGTTGAGCATGACTACTAGTCCCTCACTTCTGTGGTTGATGCAAATTTGGATGCTGCTTTTGTTTTGGTCTGTGTTAGTACGTTGTTTGAAATGAAAAAGGGTTTTCGAAAATTGGGCTGGTTTCTTTTAAAGGACTTTAAATGTATAAAATGGGTTTTAAAACTGAAATCTCTTGATTTGAAAAATCTGTTGTTTGCTTGGAGTTGGTTCAGAATTGTTTGGGGTGAAACCTCAGGTCCTCTTTATGAACGTTTTCACATGTGTGAGAATGCATGGAAAATGCGTGTTGGTACGAGTATTAATGGATAGTGGATAAATACATGTGCAACGGTTCATGAGATTACCTGGGTGTGTATTTGCAATTAAAGGCTTGACCTTGTTTTCTAAATTGGTTTTAAAGAGGAAATGGTTGTGGAAAGTTTTTGGTTTTAAAATGGATTGGTTTTGGAAAGTAGTCTTGAAAGGGGGTGGTTTTATAATCTAAAATAAAAAGGGGATTTTAAAAAGGAGATCTTATTTTGGGTTGTGTTTGTGTTTGTTTGGTCTTTGAGCTGACTGTTTTTGATGAAGGTGCTTTTATTGAAGTTACTTCGGTTTGATATTGGTTTTGGATTTGTGTTTTATATATCACTCAGTAAATTCTTCCTAGAAAGGTCTCTAAGAATTCGGATATGTCATGCCCAGTTTTTGGTCCTCAGACTCTACCTATTCTCCATGGTGATCAGGGTCCTTTATAGGCAGTGGAATGGCTCGAGTAAGTGGAGCGTGTCTTTAGAATGTTTCGAACTCCCGATAATGTTAAGGTTCGTGCAATTATGGAGTTGTTTGAGGGTCCAGCTCTGGACCAGTGGAAGAAGGTTACCCCATCATCAACTCAAGATGAAATGACCTGGGATGTCTTTAAGGTCATTTTCATCCAATGGTTTGTACCTGAGGAAGTGAAGCTGGAGAAAAAGGGAGAGCTTGTGCATATTCAACAAGGCCAACGGACGGTGAAGGCATATGTTGACCATTTCAAGGAACTGATTCCCGTTTCTCCAGATGTAGCGTTGAATGAACTCATGAAGGCCTCTCTGTTCACCGGAGGTCTTCGTCCAGAGATCAAGGAGCGAGTCCTCCCTTCTAAAGACCTTTGTTTCGAGAAGCTGGTGGAGGAAGCATTCTTGGCTGAGTTAGTTTCTGGTGTGCGGGTGGTTAATACTTCAGCGTCCCCTGTTGTTGTTCGTAAGAGTTCCCCCTCTGGTGAGGAAAAGGCGCCAGAGATACTTGTTCCAAATGAGTTAACCCCTTTGGTCCCAGCTTCCAGTTCATCAGATCGTTCGATGGTATGCTTTCAGTTTGGTCGTTTGAGGCAGTTAAAGTCGTCTTGTCGCAACCCTCCGAAGACGTGTCATCGTTGTGGTTGTCTGGGTCATCTGGAGAAGTTTTTCAAGAAGCGTCGCTTGAAGAGGAAACTGTGATGGGAGAATGTCAGTACCTGACTATGAGGCAGAAGATGCTTCAGCCATCAGAGCCCCAGCCACAAGTCTCGGGGTGAGCTCGCTCACAGTCAGGAGTCCCCAGGGGTGTGAAGCCTTGGTCCAGGTTTTGTGTTCCGTGTTAGTAGTGGAACAATCAACATCTTTTAGTACTTGTTTTTCTGCTGTTAAGTTTTGACGTTGTTGTATGTTCATTGTATTACCATGGGGTTATCATGGACTTGTTCTATTATAATCCAAGTAGTCTGGATTATGTGGATGTGTTGTTTCTGAATCGTGTGTGTTTCTTAAAAGTGTGTTTGACTCTTCGGTGGGTTGACCTTTGTTTAGCAATGCTCGTCAGATGTGGTTGTGTTTCATGGATTTCAGTGGGTCATGTTTCTGACTCGATGTTTTGGTTTAGGGTTTTCGTGGGTTTCCCCTATTATTGAAGGTTGTTGACTCTAGTCGAGGAATCATTGTCTTGACGGAGGTGTTGTTTTAATCGTTCTATAAGAGTTGGTTTGAATTGGTTGGGAGTTCCCGCGTCGACCCCCCTTTTTCCTAGGGTTGTCTATTTAGATGGTCAACTTTTCTGCACAATTTGAGCTTTTGTGGTGGGGAGAACCCTTCGTGATCTCCCCTCAATCTCGGACCCCAGTTTTCTCTTGAATCGGTCGGGTGTGACCTGTGCAGAGTAAGGTCATCCCCGAGATTCTCAGTTCTCTCTTGTTCCTTTAGTTCCATTGGGGCATGGACATAAATCTTGACCGACTTTTGGCCTGGTGACTTTCTGGGGGCAGAAAGTGTCTGTGGTGGGGAGAATTGTCACACCCCGACCGCGGATGTCCATAATTGTTCTCCTTTATTGGTCCCGATTTAAATTTTTCGGAGATTAATTTCATTGGCGGTTTCGCGCCGGTGCGCGGTCACCGCATCGTTAGCGATGACCGTGCATTCAGCCCGGGTGATAGTGTGTACACCCGGTGTTTTAAATATTATAATTTTTATGTTGGTATTTTATTATTAATACCTTTTTATATGTGTTATTGTTATTGTATATATGTTTATATACGTTTATATATATATATATATGCGTAATAATGTATGTATATGTATAGATCTATATATGTACAAATATATATGTATGTGTAACATCTTTAAATTATTTGATAATTATTATTTTAAATATTTGGTCAAAAATAATTATTATTTGAATTATCTAATTTATTATTTATTATTATTATAAGTTTTATTATTATTATATAAGTTTTATTGTTATTAATATTATATGTTTTATTATTATTATTATAATTATTATTTTTATTATATATATATATATATAAGCCTAATCTAACCCTAATCCTACCCCCTCCCGTAGCCGCCTCACCTCTCCCTCTCTCCTCTTTCTTCTCCCCCGCACCAGCACCCTCCTACATCTCCCCAGCGTACCCCTCCGCTCCTCGCCGCACCCTGCTCTCTTTTTCCGGCGCCTCGCCAACCCGCCCGACCAACCCCCGGCCTTGCTCCGCACCTCCGGCCTCCTCCTGGTTCGGCCGACCCGCACCACACCCTCTCCGGCGCGGCCCTCCCGACTCCCTCCGCGCCCCGCACCCGGCGTCCGGCTCCTGCTCCGTCGCTGCACCACGCCGCCGTCCCAGCTCCGCCCATCATCCCCTCCCTCCTTCCTGCGTACGCAGCCCCCCTGCTCGTCCGGCGTCCCGAGCCTCACCCCAGCGTCGCGCCGCCCCAGCTGGCTCTTACCGTGTTCTGGCTCTCCCCCTGTTCCGGCTCTCCCCATGGCCGCACTCTCCCCCTGTTCCGGCTCTCCCCGCGGCCGCGCTCTCCCGTTCCGCTCCCCCTCTGGAGCTCCGCCTCGCCGTGCCCGCGCCCGACCGCCGCCCAGGACCCCCGTGCTGTAAGTTTTGTTTTTTTTATTTTATTTTATTTTTATTTTTATGTTAATCTTATGTTTATAAAACATTTATTATTTTTACCATATTAATATTATTATTATTATTTTATTATTTTTATGTCATTATTATTTTTATGATTTATATTATTATTATCATTATTGTTATTATTATTTTAATAATATTATTAATCTTATTAAATCATTGTTATAGTTATTATTATTATTATTATTATTATTATTATTATTATGAATATATTTATTATTGTTTTAATTATTATTATATTATGTTGTTATTTTTATTATTATATTATGTTATTATTACTATTTTTATTATTATCATTATTATATTATTATTATGCTTATATTATTATTATCATTATTAAGTTAGTATTATTATATTATTATTATATTACTATTGTTACTATTATTAATAAATTATTACTTTATTATTATTATCATATTGTTATCATGTTATTATTATTATTATTATTATTACATTACTATTATTATTATGCTATTGTTATTGTATTATTATTATTAATATTATAATGTTAATATTATTTTATATTATTACATTATTAATATATTATAATTAGGTTAAATTGTTATTATTATTATTATTATTATTATGCTTACTAGGATATTAGTAATATTATTATTTTTATTATTGTTATTATTTTCTCATTATTACTATTACTCTGGCATTCTCTTGTGCTTTGTTAGGGGTTTTCCATCAACTTATATTTGTTTTTGGTAGGTTTAAGATTTTAGGACCCGTGCAGGGAGTTTCCGAGAAAGCGCCATCGCTGCGCCTTGTTTCTGAGGTTCTGCCGTCTCTGCGCCCCAGTTTCGAGAGTGTTGGACTTTATCACGTGGCTTCGGACACACATCGTGTCATCGTGCCTTGGTTCCAAGGACGTTTTACCGTCGTGCTAGGATATTGAGGTAGGTCTCCCTTTGCACTCGCCTTTAAATTTAGAATTTATTTATTCCTTGACCTTTTATTACGTTTCAGTAAATTTAAAAGTATTATTAAGTAGTTATCTATAGTTTGGTGATCTGCTGACGATAAAAGTTGTTTTAATTCTAGCGTTTCATTAAAAGCGTTTTCTTGGATTTAATTGTGTGCTTCCATGGTAGTGTTACTAGATGGTTCTTCCTGAATAATGAAAGACATGTTGAATTGGGTTTTGAAATGTTTTTGGCGTGTGTAAATTAGTAGATGTATTGTTTATGGAAAATGGTGTTTTCTGAGAACCTTGATTAGAGAAAACGTCGTGTGACCCTTTGAAATTGTTTTTGGAAACTTCATGTGTGGTTCTTGGTTGATGAAAGATGTTTTCCTTTGTTGTGTGAACAAAAGTTTGAATTTCATTTGAGAAATAGTATTCCTTAAAAAGGTGATTAAAGGCCCGTTTGGCTCTTGATAAAAGTGGGGTGCGTTTTGATATTAGAAAATAACTCTTCTTGTGAAACAATTGTGTTCCAGGGTGATATGCTGATTTGAGTTTCTTAAACAAAGTTCTAAGTTTGTTTTGGTTTTCAATGAAATGGCGTGTGTAATATCCCTTTAGAAATGCTTTAATATGAAATGGTCAAAATGTAAATGATATGGCGGCCCGGTTGGAACTTTAATAAATGTGAAGTGATTATACATATATATATATATACACGTACTTGTGGTGGCATTTCTACAGGGGGAATTCCCTTCGAGGGTTGTCGTGTAGCGATATCCGTGTAAGGGGTTGGAAAGTGCGGTGAGATGACTCACGCGTGCGAGGGTCTCCCACTTACACAGTGTTACAAAAAACCACTATGGGTTCCTGGGCGTCTTGTAGATTATCGAGTGACGGTTGCTTGCTAACCCTGATTAGACGGGTTGGTACCCTCTGGAGTTGTGCACAGGCTAGGTGGGATGTGCCACTGGTTGGCTATTAGGGCGGCCAGTTGGTTATTGACTGTGGAGTACCATGCCGGCAGGTAGTCTGAACCCGAGTACGTCCAGGTGTTTTCTACGGATGTTCAGGATCGCCCATGGTTATTTCTGATAACTTCTGGTTTATTTTTACTTTCACTTGGTTTTCCTTGCCTGTTTACCTTTACTTGCACCTTTTTTCCCTGCTTGATTTCTTTCAGTCATATTTCACAGCCTATACTGTTAGACTTTGAGAAAAGTGGTTTTCAAATGAAAATGCTTTATTCGGTTTGGGTTAGATTTGAAAATGTAACACATTTCTTTTCAGAATGAGTTTAAAACTAATGAAATGGAACAAACTTTCGAAAAAGAATAAGGGAGATGTCTCGTGTTTAATTTTCAAGTAAAACATGATGAAAAATTACTTTTATACATTATAGTTCAAACCTGGATTGTGTAGAATCTATATTTACTGGCAGTGCTTTGGGATTTGTTGTTGGGCTCACCTACTGAGTACTTTTGTGCTCACGCCTATATTTTACCTTTTTCAATTGCAGGTCCATTGTGTCCAGGTTTTTCCTGGCTTGAGTCGCTCAGTGAGGGAGCGACGTTGGTTGTAGTTGGGTGGTGACCCGCGAGGTCACGTGGAGGTATGTCGTGGTATAGTTTTCTTTCTGTCTTTAGTGTTTGTCTGTTTGTTTAGTTTATATTCATTCTTTTGATCCTGTTTTTAGTTTGGGCTAAAAATCGTTCCCAACGATTGAAATTTTAATGCCCGGCTCTTGTTGCCATCCCGGGGGGATCGGGAACGCCCCCCGGGGCTTGCCGCGGACCGGCTCGGGTGACCAGTTCAGGGTCAAGCCGGGCTGGTTCGTGACACAACCTCTGCTATCATAGTACCATTGGGGCGTGGAAATATCATCCATGACCATAAAATTGGCCTAAATGAATAGAACTACTCAAAATCCTAGCATGACATAGAGCTATGAATACTTCACCCAAACCTAGAGTTAGAGCCGATACCCTACCACTGACCACTAGAGGGAAGGTGTTGTAGAATATCTATACATGACCCATCTAACTGCATGCTCAACACACGATTGGATCTCTATCGCGTTGAATCTTCACATCCCATCATCTAACACACTTATGATAGAATACAAAACTAGTAGAACTCCCACACTATATGGTATTACATTAAAGAGAAGCCTTGAAATGACACCTTCTACCAGATGACAATAAACCACTTGGTGGAGAGGTCGAACTTCCATTCTTTATTCTCCCTATTACCCTCAGGTTTTGTTTAATAATAAGAGCTTTATTCAATACCTCTATTATTGTACTCAAAAAAACACATTGAAATTTTATTTAACAAAAGGCTTGAGACCTTCCTCAAAGAATCTTTCCCTTGATGGATCATTAGGAAGATAAATCAGTGGAAAATGATGAGGATATACATAGCATACTGAATAATCAATAATAGTCATTTCACCATGCTGCATGCCAATGAAATCAGTTTCCATTTCAGTTCCTCGTGTTTCAGAAATATGTAATCGTAATTCCTATATTGGATATCCCTTCAAACTATATCCTAAAGAATTGTATATTGGTTTTAAAAATCCCACTACAAATTAGTTTATCCCCAATGTATATTTGTCATGAGCTTCAACCCCCTATCAGGAGGTGTCTTGAGATGCATGAAAGTATAAAATATAGTCTCAATCCATATATAAGAAATTTTTTGACTACCATCCTTTAAAATTTTTGATGGTTATTACTACTCAAACACCCACATCAGTTCTTTCCTAGGTGAGGTATGCCGTGGGGATTTTGAGTTGTCTGTATAAACTCTGAGAAACCCTAACATAACTAGTCATCATCAATAATATCTAGTAAAATAGAAAGTGCTGCAACTTTACTACAATAGGTTCTACTAGCTGGTCACTCAACCCCACCTCTTGATATTGGTCATTTCCACACTAATGGTGTAGAACTCAAGTATTTTATTATTTCATGTGTCTAAAATTTAAAAAACAAGTTTCAAAATAATCTGGTAAAAATAATCTCATAGATAGAATCTTAAGAAAAGTCAATGTCTTATTGTAAACAATAGAAACCCCTCTCAGTGATCCAAAATCTAGAACTCCTTAAAATGAACAAAAAAAAAACAAACCACCAGATACACTTCTTACTTCCCACCCTAAAACCAAATATAGGTTATGCTCATTGTCTCATAATATAGGTCTCGATATACAATTAATGGAGACCATTAAATTTTTATAATTCAATTCCATTTAAATTTATATTTTTTACCATTATATTTAAATTGATGAACCAAATGGGTCACCACCTCAGATATATAAGGGACCATGGACATTATAATCTTAATTTTGTGACACATTTAATTCTAAAAATAACATGTTCCACTCCATGTGATGAAGGGAACCTAACTCCTGACTCCAAAAATTTTTCTTAGGCTTTATGATGTAGCCTATTCCTGAAATAAATGTTATTTTATAGAAAACACTCTAATTACAATTATATTTATCAATACCATTCACAAAACATCCTTGAAGTATCAATTATATCATGCAAGGTACACACAACAATTTCATGCAGTCAATAAATGCATCCTATATGGCATGACATATGCATGGTATGTAAATCCAGTAAGGTTTCTAAAATGATTCTTGTCATGGTATGACCTTATTACATTGGGACAAGAATAAAAAGAAATCCTTAATCATATTATTAATTATATCACATAGTATGTGCATCACCTTAAAGAGGAATAAAATAAATTGTAAGAGTAAAAACAAGGAAAAACAACTTCTCATTCTAAGAAACATGGTAATTAACATGAAAATAGGTTATCTACTCCTAGAAATAGGTTATAAACAAGTTATAATTCATTCTAAAACATGGGTTAACTACTCCCAAAAAAGTTTTATAACCATGTTCCAATTCATTCGTAATAATATATCTATTTTATAAAAATAGAAAATTGTAAAAATAATAGAAATAAAACAATTATTTAATTCAACTTTGTACCTTCCCAACATGGGAGCCACTAAATATTACCCTGATCCAAAGGGTCATATATTCCCAAGCATGCCTCACGATATGCCAGAGGATTCTTAATAGTATAAAGGAGGTGAGGTGTATAATGGAGAGACTATAAAATCATAATCATAGTAATATATTGGTATCACAAGTGAATGAATAAGAGAAATCATAATATAAATCAAATGAAGAAGATAAAAAATACAGAATAATATAATACATATAATGATATAAGTATTCATACACAATATAATGTACATTTCAATCATCTATTCAAAAATTTAGTCATTATATTGAAACAATCATCCCATATAGTACATGTATCCAAAGTGAATAAAGACCAAAAGGGGACTATTTATATCTATCATCATGAGCATAGATCTGTCATGTGATCCCCAACTATGATGTAGTGATCAAATCAATCATCATAAAGAGGTATATTTTCATATTCCCTACCTACATCTAGGATTTCTATTCTGTAATGAAATGGTGGCCCAAATTGGGTGTGAGGTAATACTCCGAAGGCCACCACCACCAACATTTTTAACATGTATAGTCTATGTATAAAAAATGATGCAGTGTACATTATATGATAGGTATAGCAGTAGAAAAATTAAATTTTAAAAAGTAGTTGTGATCCTATCCAACCAAAATGTATCCCTATGAACTATAATAATGTAGCCAAAAAATAATGGGAAACTAAAAACAAGATCTCAAAATCTTAGGATAACTATAAATCATGATAAAGCATCCAAAATGGATTGTTCCATGTTATCAATTGTCAGACCTAAAAGGGATAGATCTATGGTCTGGATGACTAATGAATCCTAGTCGAGTCCATGGAGAATCTCTATGACCACTCCAAAAAGTCATTGGTGTAATCCAAGGAGCACATCTAAGGTATTCCAAGCAATCTATATCCAAGGAGTATCAATGAACTTGGAATCATATGGAATGTGTATCCAAAGATTATAAATGTCCCTATAATCCACTACCATAACCAATAAGTATCCATAAAATAGAAATATCAATAGAATCCAATGGAATAAGGATTTGAGGAGTAGAAATTTTCATGAAATACACTACCCTTATGAATATGAATATATGCAGTTGAGATGTCCAAAAATCCAATGTAATTAGGATCTGATGAGTAGAAATGTACAAGGAATCAAATAACATTATCAAGTCATTCATAAATTTACTTCTCATTTAATAATCATCAATAATCATCGAGTTTATCTAAATCATTCCCCATATTACATTTAAACACATTAACCAATTCATTCCATATTTATTTCTCATGTAATCACATTTCATGGATATATAAACTTCTATGATCCATTCATTCAATTAACTTTTAAATTATTAATTCTTCTAATAAAGTTGGAGAGTTAAATAAAATCCAAAATAGTGGTATATCATAGTAAAATAGAAAAATACTCCTCAATGGTGGAACAAATAGAGGTGAATAACCTCTAATGATATAATGGTACTTTGGGGAAACCAAAAAAGATCCTAAAAAATCATATCAATACAGTCAATTAATTTTACGGGAAACTCTTTAAGGTCCATCATGTTTCATAAAAAAGTATATAAAACACCAATATTTAAAGGAATGGTATAGAACACCTATCACATACATTTGGTTGAACAATAATTTGGTACAAGATCCTATCTCAACAAGGATCAAATTAAAATAGTGAAACATAATAATACTATAGAAATAAGGCATATTGGCATGTACAAAAACAACTCTATAAATAAACATTCAAATGATGAAATGAGAAATATGAATGAATAACTCACTTACATGGATCCAACAAGATGAAAAATGTTTGAATATAAATCCTGATTGAGAAATAGTATTTAAGCCTTGAATTTTAGATTCAAAAGAGCTCCCAATTTTAAATTAGGATTAATATTGAATAAAATTGAAAATGGGTTAATAATTTAAATACATAATGTAAAACCATCCATTTTAAAAAATTTAATTAGGTTGCATGGTTTGGACCTAATTTTTTCAAAACCTTTCATCTTCATTGTGCCCTTATCTACCTCAGGATGGACCCCATATGGTTCAAGCACATCATTTGGGAATTAATGAAAAAACCATTCTACAAACCAATGATAAAAACTGCAAATCTTTCTATATGTAAATTAAGTCCTAGTAGCATAGATAAGAAACTCGTGCACACATTTCTTCTCTCCATCCAACACTAAAAAATTTCCCCAAACCGTGGGAATGGGGAACACAATTTATACTAACCATTTGGCCCAACTTCCTTTTCCCAAAACCAAGTATATAGACTATTAACCATCCTAAAACACCCCCAAAAATCCTGGTATCTCATTAGGTACTCACATTTGGTCCAAAAAAATCAATTAAAATAAAACTCAAAAGATATGAGCATCATAAGAAGAATCGGGACCTTACATGTGATCACTAGTAAAATTGTTAAATGTGAAGGGTTGATTATTGAATGATGTTACTACTATGATGTAAAATACTATGGGTGTGGGAAATTTTGGATAACATGGAATGAAAAATCATTATAATTATTATGTAAATTGTTTCTTGGAATTAGAGTGACTATTTTCCCTCAGGTTACAGATGATACACCTTTGTGTCTTAGTGGGATGTGTGAATTACCTTGGGGTATAACTGATACGTTCTTATTTCATTGTGCGGTGCATGTATACCCCTGATTTCGAGATTATACTTTCTAAATTCCCATGTGGAGTGTATTTCTTCTTGTATATTTTAGATGATGTATTCTATTTTTCTTGTAGGGTACGTGTTTCCCCTAGAGGTTTTATATGACACATTATCATTTCATGATGTGGAGTGTCTCACCCCTAGTTCTAGATAACATTTCTATGTATCCTTATGGGGAATTTTTATGACCATGGGTTTGAGATGATTATACCCAATTCTAAGACATCCAACACTGGTATATGAAAGATATGACTCATCTTGATGATACCCTTAGTATACTTCATGGTTTCTAGAAATCATAATGGGAACATACGTAAAGTTGATCAATTACCTGAAATATTATGAGGGTATATGAAAGATAAGATTCATCTTGAACTCAAGACTAGTATTTTAGTTCTTCCCAATTTTTTATTTGGTTTAGATTTGGATTATAATATAGATGATTCACCCATGAGGTATCTTGATATTGTATTTATGAATTATATAACTCAGATAACATCGAGTTTATGTTTCATATGTTATGTTTATTATTTATCACATTCCATTGCGTTTTACCCTTTTCATGTATATGTATGATATTTTCATTATTTTCCCTATTATTTATTACACTAATATGAGGTTATATTATTCCCATGGTAACTCTATATACACTCACTACTATTCCATATTATTTTTTGTACTAAGAGGTACACCTGTGGTTATATAATAGCCTAACCAAACACTATCTAGTGGTCTAATCATGGGGAACATTAGATAATGGTATTAGTGTGTCTTTATTTTTTCATTACTATTTAGTAATGGTATAAAGGTGATAGTATTTTTTAGGACTTGGTTTGGACCTTCTATTTGGGAGTAACTAACACATGTATTTGGGAAGAGTACGTTACAAGGGATAAGATTTCAATTCTTGGTTTTCTCTTTTTTAGTTGAGCTAATTCACCTTGTATTACAAACATGATTTTGGTTTTATGATTTTTGATATTTTTACTATTTGGATGAATATAAAGAGGGAATGTGTTCAATTAACATATCAGTCATATAGGACACATATTTCATTCACATATTTTCCTATGATTATTTACATGGATACAATATTGATGTTGGGCTTTATAGAATTTGCATCAATTTATATAGTATTTTCCCATATAAAAAGATGGTGGAAACTTATGTGACTAATTATTTGGATGGATTTAAAATTTAATAATGGTGAAACTTTTTTTATACATCATAGTTTTAACTAAATGAAATGACAACAATAACATATAAAACATTATCCACTATAAAAAAAATTAAAATATCATTTAACTAATAAATAATTATGAAACGATTATTAAGAATATAAATTAAAGGAAACAATGTGGATATTATATGATTATGGTGTTCTCAAGAAGTATGGGAAGGCATAGCCAAATAGAGATATCAGTTTGTGAGGCTATTCTCATAAGGGGTGTCTTGGATAAAAAGATTCAATTCTTGTTGTTTGTTTTATGAAACTATGATATGGAAATGTGTTCTCTTGTTGGTATTTAGCATTGTAAAGATATTACACCTTGGTGACCACCTATGAAGTGCATTAGGATGAGGATGAGCATGACCCTTGGCTGTTGGGAAGGAGGTTCCTCTGGCACAAGAACAACAGATGGATGATAAGATTTTTAAGATATTATTATTAGTCTTGAATTTTATGGAGAGAGATGCTCCATGAGTTTCACCATAGATGTTGATATGACATGATAATTTTATATACAACGTCCTCCATTATTCAATAGGTAGGGCATTTCCATGAAATATGGGTTTCAGATAGAACCTCTGTAGATGTCTTCTTGACCAAATTGTGACAACATCATAGAGGAGGTAAAAGTTTTATCTCTATATTCTATGAGTCCCATTGATGATTTTTGGAGAAATGTTTTTCTAGGGGGGCAAAAATGATATGTTTTCATAGAATGAATTATCGTTATAATTCTTCATCGATTTCTATTCAAAGACCCTATGGGATGACAAGGGTTAGGAGTTTATTTATCACTCATACATGTGTATGTTAGTGATTGATTATTCCTCCCATGACTACAATTTTCAGACAATATTGGATGGAAATATGGTATATAGAGTAAGATATTTCCAATAATGGATGAGGATTGAGATTTAGGTTTAAGTGAATGTTCTTTCGTTACGTATTTTAATGAGTCCGTGAATAAAAAGCTCATCATAGTAATGATCCTAGAAAAGTGAAGATGCTATGGGTAGGTGGATTCTACTTGGTGGACCAGTATCAAGTCTCGTGGAATCATGATGCATCATTTTGATAAATAATGAATGAGTGTCAATGAATGGAGTAGGCATGGTGGAAGATCATCTCCTCCTCCTCGGGGAGGTAGTGTGGTGTAGTGCTATTAGTGTGAAAGGATAATTAATATTCATACCCAATGTCACTAAAGACCTATAGAGTTCCATTTATGTTAGTATATGGTACACGTATGGTTTTTCTATAGGTATATCCACTAGTAGTCATGTGATAGAGGATTTGGACTTGGATCTTATATTGGATCAAGGATTACATGGTAGGCCGGTAGTTGAAGATCCACTAACCATTATAGTCAAAGTGGATGGTGTGGTTCCTAAGGATTGGTGTAGTGGAACTAACATGGTGTTTATTGACTAAGGACATGATAAGGTTCCCTTGGACAAGGTATATTTTATTTACATGTCTTTTATCTAACCATTACAGACTATGATGTTACACCCTCTACAGTTTGAGGTATGATTTTGGTGGATTATACATTAGTAGCCACTTTATTTGATACAAGAGCATCACAATAATTCATGTAATATTAATAAATTTATGGAATGGTAAAATACATAATTCATTTATATGGAGTGGTGTCAATGGACACACCTTTAGGTGTGTGATTCGAGTGAATTTTATGATATAGGAAATGTTCCATGTGGTTGGCCTCTATTTACTCCTGTAGGATAATTTAGAACTATATATGACTGGATTTGACATGATCCTCAATATAAATTGGTTAATACTAAATTAGGAAAAATTAAACTATTTTCATTGATATTTTCTATTTACATATCCTAGGGGTAGAAGTTATGTCCATTTCAGAGAATGGTTCATTGATGCAGTTCGTACAAGACAAAAAAACCATCATCTAGGTGGTATCACATTCTAGGTTTCAAATTCTATTTTGGATGATGGGGAGATGTATCATTAAATATTTCTTCTTATGTTGGATTAGTTACATGATATGTTCCTTATTATTTTTAGGGTTTCCATCTGAGAGAGAGGTTTAGTTTACTATCGAGCATGTTCTTGGTAGGGATAATATTTCTACCACTATATAGGATGTATACTACAGAGAACCAAAAGAAAACTGATAAGATGGAGGAATTAGAGGAAAAAATGTTTATATGAATATGAATATATCCTTAGGTGTCTCCAGACCCCTTTTTTAGGAAGGTATATGTCTCATTGAGGATTTTCCGTGACTATTTGATGTTAAACCATGTGAGTTTCATGAACAAGTATCCACTCATTCATATCGATGAATTATTTGATCATATTTTAAGAACTGTATTTTTCTCAATGATTGAATTAATATCAGGTTATCACAAGTTGTGGGTGAGGACTATATACATAACTCACACATTGTTTAAAAGCATTTATTGTTTTTACGATTACATGGTGATTTTGTTAGATCTAGAAAATGCATCAGTGGTATTCATAGACAATGTGAATTGTATCTTCCTTATATATTATTATATTTTTTTGGTCATTTTAGTAGA